>CM042058.1:13817500-15127500 GCA_023525745.1 Arctium lappa
AACATTGCTAACGATATAAATAATAAATAATAACAAATGTCAACATCTTAAAAGATGAATGCTTAGAATTTTATAAGAACAAAGTTTTGATATGTACCTCATTAAAATTGTCCATAGCTACTAACTACACAACCATCGTCGACTTTTTGAGTGTTGTTATCATCAGCCAATGCTTGTTGATTGTGCTATGGATGATCACCAAATATAACCAAATCGAAATAATAAATAACTTCAAGAATGTCATGAAGATGATGACAAAATTCAACATTACTAATAGTATAAATAATAAATAATAACAAATGTCAACATATTAAAAGAGGAATGCTTGGAGTTATATGTAAGAACAAAATTTTGATGTGTACCTCATTAAAAAATCACCATAGATACTACACAACCATCATCAACTTCTTGAGTGTTGTTATCATCACCCGATGCTTGTTGATTGTGCGATGGATGATCACCAAAGATAACCAAATCGAAATAATAAACAGATTCAAGAATGTTATGAAGATGATGACAAAATTCAACATTGCTAACGATATAAATAATAAATAATAACAAATGTCAACATCTTAAAAGATGAATGATAATAAATAATAACAAATGTCAACATCTTAAAAGATGAATGATAATAAATAATAACAAATGTCAACATCTTAAAAGAGGAATGATTAGAGTTATGTAACTTTAATATAAAAGGAGACCAATAGTTGGAGAAGATGGATGATTTTGGAGTTATGTGACTTGATTTTGGAGGAGAGGACAAATGAAAGGTTTTAGAGAAAAGAGGACAAACGAAAGGTTTTTGAGGAAAATAAATATTGAGATGGCTTGAAAAAAAAAGAAAAAAGATAGACTATTTTATAGGTTTGAGAAGAAGCCACATCATTGGACGTGGTTTCTTCTTTAATATATATATTAATGATATAATAATTATAATATGAGGATAATAAAGTCTTTAGCATATTCATCATCATTTTAAAAAATCAAAATTTGAGAAAATAAGAAAAGTGTGTCTAAACATTAGAAGGTGCTACCTTATTGTTTTTGGATCTTACTTATATATATATATATAAAGATAGATTTTTTTAGATATATAAAAATAGATATAAATATATAGGTTATGTATTGATTATAGATATTTTTGTATATAATAATTTTAATATGCTTTTTTTTTAAGTGTTTAAAATTTCTAAATTTAATTCTTTTTTTCATCTTTATATATAGACCCATTTATTAAAATGAAATTAAAATTATATATATATATATATATATGTTTTTTTCAATATAAATAAAATATTATATTAATAAATAAAAGTCTTATTATTTAATACATAGAGATATTCAAAAAACATAAATAAAATATTTTATAAATAAAATATTTTATTAATGAATAAGATTATCATTATTATTTAATATTTAGAAATATTAAAAAAAAGCTTAAGAGAAAATGAAAGGTTACTCATTTATTAGCAATATATTTTTATTAAAAAAATTCAAAAACATGAGAAAAATGATAATAGTGAATCAAGCCTTCTCAAGAGGCCACATCATCACTTTTAGGTTTTGCTTTTATATATATATAGATAGATAGATTATAGATAATTAAGAACATGATGGTAATTTTTCTTTTTCTTGATTATTTTCCACTTCCTTTATTATAGAAATCAAAATTTAGAATCAATTATTATTTTATTTTCAATCTTATACGATGTAATTTATATGTAATAATAAGATATTTTAATTATCAATAATTGATAATAATCTTTTATATTTCATTTGTTGATTGTATTATTAATTTAATTTTTACTCGTTTATTTTCTCACATATATATATATATATATATATATATTATTTAATGGTAACGTATAGAAAGACATACATCTTTATAAAATATATTTGACTATTTTAAATAATAAAAATATCACATGGGAAAAGAAAATATTGTAAATATAAAGATATTGTATTTAAAATATCACTTGGAATTCTAAAAACACCCAAGTTTTATTTCACGCAATGAATAATACAATGTTGTTAAAATAAAACAAATTCGGTGTTGTTTGAGATTGTGAAAACAAAACATAGCGATGTAAAATGTTATGTGAAAGTAAAACACTAAAGTGTTATTTCATGTTGTGAAACATTATAATGTCGCTAAAATGAAACAATAAAATGTTGTTTCACAAGGTGAAACAATGTAGTGTTGTTTCACAATTTTGAAAACAAAAGTTGATGTGAAATGTGATGTGAAACACTAAAGTGTTGTTTCATATTGTGAAACAACATAATGTAGTGTCGTTTCAATATGTTGAAACATCATGTTTCAAATGGTGAAACAATGTAGTGTTATTTCATATTATAATTTATGAAATAATATAATGTCGCTCAAATGAAACAATAAATTATAATTTCACAAGGTGAAACAATTTGGTGTTGTTTCACAATTTGAAAACAAAACAAAACAAAAGTTGACGTGAAATGTAATGTGAAACACTGAAGTGTTGTTTCATATTGTGAAACAATACTATGTTGTTAAGGTGAAACAATGTAGTGTTGTTTCACATGGTGAAACAATATACTGCTGTTTCACAATGTGAAAAGAAACCAAAATGACGTGAAATGTGATGTAGAATAATAAAATGTTGTTTCACAAGGTGAAACAACATAAAAGTTAAATCACTTTTATTGTTTCATGTAAAAATTGTAATTATTAAAGAAAATATAAAAAAAATATAATGATACTCGTGTCAAATTAAAAAAATTAAAATGTTCACTTTTTATATAAATCTTTTGATTTAAAATTTTATTGTAATTAATATAATTTTGTTTTAAAAAAGAAGTAGAGTTTAATTTAAATTATATAATTTAAGAGATAGAAAGTGAAGAGAATTATTTTTATACCTTTTTAAGAGTCATGTTTTTATGTAAATGACATCATATATATAAAATGTTACCTCCCAACTCTCACCATTGATTAATCTTAATTGTGCTTTAGATTTGTTCTTATTGTTTTTAATCTTTTTGTGGTTCTCACCTGATTTAACCCCTATATATATATATATATATATATATATATATATATATTTATTTATAGGACGATAATCAAATGAGAACCAAAAATAGGTTGAGAACCGTGAAAACCAATCTAAACCATTGATTAATTTTAATTCATGGTCATTAAAGGCGCAATGACAATTTTGAAATAAATTGGAAGTGAAACAACTTTTAATTAAAATCATAGGATCAAACCAAATTACGACTTAGATCGGTTCTCACGGTTCTTAATCTTTTTTTGATTCTCACATGATTTAACCCCTATATATATAATCATAAAATTAAGGTAAAATGTTAGAAGTGAATTATGTATCATTGATGTAACGGCCCCATTTCATTACCTAGTTTCTCAAAAGCGTTTGAAATGTTTACAACCGAAGATATGCATAAGTGAATCAAATATCTTACAAATCAACTTTTATTTTAATAATAACATAGCTCGTTCATAAACTATATGGTCCATAATCTCAATCTTGCCCTCAGTTTGGCCATAGCAATCCCCACTTTCATGTGTTCTTTTCACACCATTTACATTTTCTTGAGATGCATCAATACATTTTATCTCGTTATTTTTGAAACTATATATAAACACTTAACACTTACTTTTACCTAAATGAACTTGCAAGCCTAAGCCAAGAATCCAGTGCTAGAAGCAAGCAAGACGAGGACAACATAGAGTGGAAATGGTCCAAGTGATCCCAATAGTGCTTGACTAAAATAATTGAAAGTCAGGCTCTGGGATGCACTCTTTTCAATGTGACTCAATAGGAGGAGTGGGCAAAAGAAATTATTTGGTTCAAAAAAGATAAGACAATCATGTAACAACCCAACTCACAAAAACAAGCATAAACGACAATAATATAAATCACTGCCAAAACGGTCCAAATCAACAATGTAAAACCAAGGTTTGCGGTAACCAACCTACTACACAACTGAGAATCTAAAAGAATGACTAAATCTGGAATACTAAAATGACATCTTCTAAAATATAGCTCTCGGCTCACAGCTTCTCTTTCCCCTTACTGGATCTTCTTATTTCATGCCCTCCTGAAAAGGTTTTTAGTTTGAAAGAACGAGGGTTAGACCGAAAGGTCTAGTGAGTTCCCTCTAATAACAGTTTCATGCCCAAACAACATAGAAAAGATTTATAACAATATAAACCAATTCATTTTTAGTAAAAACATCATACTTACAAATCACACTTCTGGAACACACTAACATCACGCGAAGGTGACAACGTGTCTGACTCATACTGCCTCATTTTGGGACACACCCCAGTGGCATATACGGGACACCCCCCGGTATGAGCACATGTGTAACACCCTCAATCTGGAAATAACAACTTATTTAAAATTTTCTAAACACATCAATAATCGATTCGTCTACAAACACAAATTAAGAATTAACCTCAATACATATACACATTCTATACCACAATCTATGGTAAGGATGAGTGCTACTAAACCCAAACATGATACTATCTCTAACCTGCGGAAAACTTCTCTCACTATATACACTTGCACAAGGCTAAGGCTCGACTTCTCGAAGCACTGCTAGAACCGAACCCCTAACAGGAACCTGATGCACATGCCGACAAATGAAAAGGTTAGGCTTAACGCCTAGTGAGCTCAAGAGTTTTCAACATACACAATTTAATCATTTAGAAAGGAAGAATGCGGATAAAATCATAATCTTTCAAGATGATATGCTTCACTTATGAAAACGACTCGTTTAACAATAAGTATGCATTTTGTATGAAAGAGACACCGAGTTAATCGATGACCAAGGCAAACTGTATTAAAAGCGAAACTCTCGATATGAGACGTACTTTTGTAATGTAACCCAAAATTTGCTAAAAGGAAAGAGGGAACGTGGACATCCATTTTATAAAATGCGGACATCACGTTACAACTCGAAATACCCAACACGGGTGGAACATGATACACAACCCATAAATCGCAGGTGTAAATTTATAACTAAATCATGCCATGAACACGACATTAGACCCAAAACTCACCCGACCAAGATATGGACTAATTCAAGTATCGAAACGTGGAAATGACGCATTCCATTCAAACCTTAATATACGTGGGAAGAACCCAATATTAAAGCCATCATTTACCGTCAACCACTTAAAGACCCAAATCGGTAAAATACCACATTACCATATAAAATACCACGAATCAACGATGAAGAGATCCGTATACACCGAGAATATAAAACACGCAAGTAGGCCGTTCACACGACTTCCTTGCATATCATCTAAACGTTTCCACCTTTGGTGGCGAGAACACGTGAATGGGGCCACCCGCGATGTTATTGGATTCTACCCGAACACCCCGACATCCTGGTTCTCATGCCTCTACCGACATCATACCACAGACCGTTTAACACCTCTGGCCTTACTCCATTGGAGTTCCACTTTCGAGGGCTTACAGGCGTGAGCGCCTATCCAATCTAGACGAGTTCCAACCCAACGGTTCATGCCACCTATTGTTTACTCGCTAGCAACCCGGGCGGTCACTAAAAGTAACCCAAAACCTCAGGCCTTACAAGACAGACAGTCTAACATTACTTACGTGCCTATGGATCCATTACAACACAGTCTAACATTACATGACTCCAATTGAATGATCAAAGCACTCAAAACATGTAATTCACCAATGACACGAATTAATCGTCATCATACTCCAAAAACCCACGAAGGTTATAAATCCGGACAAATCTCCACACGACTCATTTTAGTCAAAACCGAGCTAAAATACTCAAAAGCCTTTTTTGACCAACAATTGACGTCCTCCAAATAATGAAATGCCTTTAAAATTCGATTATGAAGACACATACCCCAAAGACGTGGTTAACCCGAAACTCGACACGTATTGGGACTAAAGATTTTCCAACGATTTTATGAATGCAATTATACTCAAAATGCATAACCCATGAAAATAGATTTCATTTGTACAAAAGTCAATAAGAATGCATAATGTCATGAAATGAACTCCATTTGTACAAAATTGCTAAGAATCCAAATATGAGCATTTTATATAATTAAACAACCCAAGTTTACCAAACATGAAAACTTATCAAAACACACACACTTTGACAAATACCAAGTAAAACACACTTTTACTTCAAAATACCCATTTTTGGCATGTACACCGTTTTAACAAATCAACTTGAACTCACCTTGCTAGATTTAGGCTAAATCTAGATTTTACCCCACATTGAGCTCCTTTGAAGAAACTTGAATCTTCAAGCAAAACTTCCAAAAACCTAGATCCATAAGTTTCCAACCATCAAAACATGTAATCAATCATTTAGAATCATTCTCCAAACATATACACCAAAATCCTCAAATGAGATCAAAACCCTAATTTCTCCAAAACCAACAAATCCGAGATTTGAGAAACCGAACACTAAGAAACCATCAATGGAGCATTTATAATTTACATAAAGGTTTAGAAATGGAAGGGATACACTTACCACTTAGGTTTTGATGAAAACCTAGAAAACCCAAAAATGGAGCTTGAGGTTGAAGATGACAATGGTGAAGTGATGAAGAAGATGAAGGTGAAGATGGTGATGAAGCTTCCAAACCGAAACCAAGGATGGAACACCCAACTTCTTAGCAATAGATGATGTGATTTGGGTGAAGAAAAACCCTAGATTCGGTTTCTATGAAGGGGAGAAGATGAGAGGAAAAACAAAGAAGAAAAATGAGATTAGAAATGAGAAATGAGGCTAAATCTGATTTTAAGCTGCTGTGCCCTTTGACCATGCGCACGACCCGTGCGCAAAACAGAAGCAGAAGGAGAGCTCCATAAATATTGTTTCGGTCATAACTTCTTCGTCATAGCTCCATTTTTGCTCCGGACAGAACCGTTGGACTCGTAATTGAATCCTTCATCCATTAATACTATAAAATCTAGAATTCAAGTCCAAGATCATATATCTTATTTTTCCCTTAAAATACTGATTTCCGCATTAGCTTGGAATGATAGCTTTCGAAATTCGGGGTGTTACAACATGCGGGACACACCCTCCGGCTTAAGCCATAACTCGCTAGCAACAATGTATGGATACATTCAACACATCATAGAGAAATAAAACATAACATACGTTTGATAAATCTCGCATGCATGAAAATAGCATAAACATCAGTAATAGTTTTGGTTAGAAAACTCAACTGGATCTCCCGCGAAAAAATCCTTACTACAGACTCAACCTTTACGACAAATACCTTCCAATAAAATAAGCAGGGCGGTAAGGTATCCCATCCTCAAAAGTACTCACCCAAACCCGTCCCACCATGGAGTTAGGTTCGGCTATGGGTCTCCCCCTTTCGGGCTCGACCCACCTATCAGATCTCCCTCCTTTCGCCGACTCCCGACTCTAAACCGGGGTCACCCGACTCCCGGGACCCCTCCTCGCTTGCCGTCTCCCGGCTCTCAACCGGGGTCACCTGACTCCCAGGCCCCGTCTTCGCTTTCCGACTCCCGGCCCTATACCATACTACCCGGGCTCCCGTCTCCCAGGTTTACATGGCTTCCCCGGGTCACCCCTGGGTAGAGGCTTCTCCGGGGCACCCCCGGGTGGAGAGCTTTCCCGGGTCACTCCAGGTGGACACTCCCACACCCTGCTTCGGTAGCGATTGCATCAATTCGAGAACTGGTTAACCAAAACGATAAGGGTGGAAGGTTTCTCTCCCCTTATTTCAAAACTTAGGGTGATTAATCCAAAGAACACGGTAGGGATTTGGTTCCCACGCTCACTCTAATCGATGGATAACCCTAACATACTCCATATGCAGAAAACTACCGATTCATAAGAAGAACACTCCCCAAAACAACACCAGAATCTTTGACTTCATACCAAGAATAAAATAAAGAGTTAGAGGCTTACCCTAATGAAATTGATGAGAGATTCTTCCCCAAAGTTCTTGATCTTCTTCACCAAGAAACACACATAGATAGCTCCTCCTTCCAATTCTTAGCTTTCCCCCCAAAATGAGAAAAGTTAGGCGGTAGGGTATTAGGACAAAACTCTAAGATTAAATTTACAACTACCCCCCCCCCCCACCCCACGCGGAGCATTGAGCATAACTCACCTGAACTTCCAACTTTTATACTTTGGACACGGTTATTACAAATCAATATAGCTTTAAACATATAACACTTACTTTTACCAATTTCATTTTTGGAATATCTGCTAACAAATAAAAGCGAATCAAGATTAAATTAAGATGAAGTGCACAAAATAAAGAAAGTTGTATTTTACCTTTACATGGGAGATGAATTGTATTAAAAAAATGAAACAAGAATAAATTTATTGTATAAACCGTAAAAAACACCAAATTATTTTTTTTGCAAAAACTCATTTACACTCGTTGTTCTCTTGGTTTGTTTTGGTAATAAAATGTTTGCCCTTCAAGAAAAAAAAAATATATTGACTGAATTTATGTATTATCAAATTAAGAATGTGTTGATAAATAAACGAAATTCGTATTTTTAGCTACTGATTTGCAAGTTATGTTTTCAAAAAATGTTAATTCATTTTATTAAAAGTTCAGAAATTAAATTTTACAAATATTTGAAATTTATGAAAACCTATTGCAAAGTTATAGTAAGATACTAATTGTATTTTGAATTAGGGAAAAGTTAAAAAAAACCTAATTTATTTGAATGATTAAGTCCTTAACTATTTTTTTTGAATAAAAAAACCATTAAACTTTTTTTATTTTGAATGATTAAGTCCATTAACTATTTTTTTGAACGAAAAAACCATTAAACTTTCTAATTTTGAATGATTAAGTCCCTAAACATTTTTTTTTGAATAAATAAACCATCGAAATTCTAAAAATTGGTTACCTTTTTTTAAAGGTTCATGGAACTGAGTATGAATTAAAGGTTTTAAAGTAAAAATAAATCTAAATCAATTTTACAATTCTCAAACTCTACGTCATTAAAACCACTCACAAACTGTCGTATCGCTCTGCCTCGCCACTCCCCGTTGCCCGAACGTTGCCCGTTCTTCATATTGCCTAACACGTTGTTGCCCCTGTTATTGATCTCCCTCTTTTTGATCTATTTTTTATCTATAAAAAGAGGAAGAATCAAAAGATAACCGGTTACAGGTAGTTTTTTTGGGTTAAAATGATGTAAGTAACCAATTTTTAGAAGTTCGATGATTCATTTTATTGAAGAAAAAAAATGTTCAGGGACTTAATAATTCAAAATGGGAAAATTTAATGGTTTTTTTCATTCAAAATAAGAAAGTTTAATGATTTTTTCATTCAAAAATATAGTTTAGGGACTTAATCATTCAAAATGAGAAAGTTTAATGGTTTTTTCATTAAAAAAATTAGTTTACAGACTTAATCATTCAAAATGAAATAGTTTGTTGGGTTTTATTGAACTTTTCCTTTTTCAATTAAAGTAATCAAATTTAAAAACTAGACAAAAAATGTTTTTACAAATTGATTTTTAATGGTAGAAGTAAAATTAAATAACTACCTGTCATTTTAAAGGGCTATTTAATAATGGTTTAATGGATTGTATGTTGTGTATGACTTATTCGGTAAACCATATATATAAATTTCGAAAGTGACTTACTAAACTAGAAACAAGCTTATTCACTCAGCCCAAAAAGGGAAGCCACAACCACTAAACAAACTTTTTTCATTTTTGTTGTTTGTAAAACACATACCCTTAACCACATGGGTTGTGGTGTACTGGTTAAGGTCCCGGGGGATGTGGTAGAATATCCCATTTGTCCAGGGTTCGAACCCAGACGTACACAACAGTTGTGGCCACTGAGGTTTAATCAGGGCTGATGTCTTACAGTCATAATTTGCCAAATGATTAGTCTAGGCATAGCCTAGGATACCCTTCCAAAAAAACACATACCCTAATTAAACAAAAAAAATCACGTTTTTCCCCTTAAATCCAACATGCTTTCATCCCATTCCATCCCTAGATCCCTCAAACCAACTCTCGGTTCGCTAGTGTGATCTTTCTCCAACGGGCGCTGGTTCTCCGTTGAGAACATTGGTTGTCTACTAGCCTCATTCTCCGGAGGCCTCCTGCTTATAATCAGTGGCCTCCCTGTTCACTTTTTGTCGTCTCCCACCCCGGCTTCCTTCTTCATCTTTTGGGTTTTGGTCTTGGTTTTGGGTTTTGTTTGGTTGCATATCACGATCTGAATCCTATATTGATGCTTTTATTATTGATCTTGTGTTTAGGTTTTGGGTTTCGGTTTGGTTACATATCTTGTTTTATTCTTTGGTAACAAATCTTATAAATAAGTTTGATCCACATAAATTTGTTGTTGTTCATGATATGGGTTCTTGATTTGCTTGATGTAATTAGATTGATTTACAAAAAGTCGTAAAAAAGTTGCCATTAAAATTGTAGATCTACAAAAATGTATTTGTTGTTCTTTGATACGAGTTCTTGATTTGTTTGATACAATAAGATTGATCTATAGTGTTGCTTAATCTAAATCAAAAAGTAAAATAGTCATTTTCATCATTTAGACGGTTTATTCAGTACAACAACCGAACAACAATTTAGATAAATCAATATAGATGTAGGCACTTAATTCATACATGACGTAGAAAAACAACCGAGCAACCATCATTTTACATCTGACCACCTACTACATCAAAATCAGAGTTATAAAACGGCAAAAATGTTTAAATGTCACAATATATTGTTTTATAAGACTTAGGTTTATAAGAGCAAACAATTGTGCATCCTATTTTAACAAGTTATATAACACTTTTGAAATAAAATGTCATATTAATTTTTTTATATAATGTATTAGCTTCATTTGAAAAAGTGTCTTATAAAAATAAATCTTCTATAAAAAAAACTAATATAATACTTTATTTTAAAAAGAATCCCGAAAACCTTATGAAGACGTCTAAACACATCAAAACGGAATCTAACAGAATTTAAGTGTGCAAAAACATCTTATTAATTAGAACATTGATCTAACAGAGTTTAAGCGTGCCATCTTTAATTATGTATGCATACATGTTCAACCATTAATTGCTGCAACCAAGCGTGGGGTAACTAGAACTTGAAGTGGAGTTGCCTTAGCGTTTGTCAATCCAGCGGTTGCGGTCATATCAACGAGTCCACCATTCAGAGTTGACATATCAAAGGTATGTAGCAAAGTGGCTAAAACTATATGTAACATTTGAAGTCCAAAACCTATCCCAGGGCAAGATCTTCTCCCCGCACCAAAAGGGATCAACTCAAAATCTCTACCCTTAACATCAACATCCTTATGGTTAGGGGTCATGAACCTTTCCGGTCTAAACTCGAATGGATCGGACCATATCTCTGGATCACGATGGAGCTTCCACATGTTGATTAATAGCCACGTACCTTTCGGTACATGGTAGCCAGCCACAGTGCAATCCTCCGAAAAGGCTCTTGGACCTCCTAGGAATGCGATTGGGTATAGTCGCAATGTTTCTTTTACTACGGCTTGGAGGTAGACTAGATTTTTGATATCTGATTCGTTTACTATTCTATCTTTCCCGATGTGCATCTCTAGTTCTTCTTGAGCCTTTTTGAGAGCATAACGGTTGTTCAGTAACAACGAGAGCGCCCAAGTTAGCGCGACAGCGGTTGTATCCGTGCCATTAATAATAAGAGTCTGCAAAACATGAAAGTTAATTAGTATGCATGATATTATACTACCACACCGACTGTAATTGGACCTTTTCTCTCCTCAAGTGCTCTTTTGAAGAGGACTTTGGAGTTTCACATATAGATCAATTATTCAATTTCTAACGATACACACCATGCATGTGGCTTTGATGACGGAATCTGCATCATATTCCGCGAAGGCGTCACCTCCTACCACCGACATGATCACATCCATGAAGTCTGAAGTCTTGTCGGAAGCCCTTTTCTGGCGGTGCTCATCTAACCATTTCCCAACCATGGAATCGAGTTCTGTGGCGACTCTTTTCATGGTCTTCTCATGTCCACCCAAATCCAACCACCCTAGAAACGGAAGAGCGTCTGCCACCACAAACCGTCCCAAATAAAGAAACCATTCCCTCATCACTTCACGACGCCTATTCATCTCCTCTTCATCTTCATCGTCCACAGTTGCAGTGTACCGTTTTCCAGCCACCATTCTAAGCACTATATTCATACTCAGTTCCCCAAACCATGCCTTCATCTCCACCAAAACTTTCCCGTCCCCATCTCTCTTCTCCCTCCAAAGGTCAAGCATGTTTTTAATGGAGTTCTCCAACTCAAATACTTGAACAAACTTAAGCTTCTCGAGTCGATTTCTTGACAACAACTCTAGGGAGATGATTTTACGCATTCCATTCCAATACGAACCGTAAGGAGCAAAGGCGAAAGAAGCGTAGTTGTGTCCCAAAATCTTGGCTGCAAGGTATTTTGGACGATCAGAAACAAAAACATCATGGGTGGTGAAGATCTCCTTGGCAATCTCCCGACTACTCACCACCAAGACTCTACGTATGCCGAGCCGAACAGTGAAAATTGGTCCATATCGGTCAGCCATGGATGCCAAGGCTAGATGAGGAAGATTAGATGAAGCTCCAAAAAGCTTGTAATGGCCTATTATAGGCCATGCACCACTTGCTTCAGGTGCACTAGTAGTAGTGGTTTTATTATAGATGAATGATAAGCAGTAGAGGAGTAGGGTTATGGCCAAAACTTCAGGTATGATGAGATTGTAATTTTCTTGCAAAGGGATGAGATCCATGGAACTATTTGTTGTTTGTGCTTAACTCATCAAATACTAGATTTTTCAACTTATGAAACTTAGATGGAACTAGAAACCACATGAATTGCCGACTTTTATATATTAATTTTCGAATTCAAAAATCAGTGACCACAAAAAATTTGATAGACGACAAGACTTCTATGTATAGTATTAAAGATAAATATAAATATATATATATATATATATATATATATATATCCATCTCTATCCATGGACGGATGGCCTCCACCACAATCCACGCAAAAAATGATTGACATGTTTTTTTTCTCTCTCGTTATAGATAGTTACTTACGCTTAAACAAAATTCTTTTGTCCTAAATTATCATGTCTCATCTATCAGTCATATAAACATATGTCATCAGAGAGAGAATATAAACTTAAATTAGATTTATTAACACATCGTTTGACAAAAATAAGTTAACTTATTATTTGAGTATATGTTTGAATGGACATAATTTAGTTAATTGATAAATTACTTGAAATAGTTTATGAAGAGTTTTTGTGATTTCTTCCAATTATACCCTCATTAATATTAATTATTATTTTTAACTATTAATAATAAATAAATCTTAATTATTAAAAAAACAGTTATTACTAATATTAGTTAATATTGATTAAAAATTATTAATTAAATGTTAATTATACATTAATGTTAATTTTTAATGATTTAGAATTATTATTAATCATATCAATCATTTTTATATATTTTCTTAATATTAGTCAATATATTTTAGTTATCTTTACTATTTTTTTTACTTTTATTCAATTATTTATTTTTATTCATACTAGCAATGTACCCGTGCAATGCATCGGGGTGAGCAATTGTAAATGGAAATAAAAAATTAATGTAATAGTTTGTCAGGAAAAATATATATATATATATATATATATATATATGGAGTAAATCATATCTTTATAATTTATGTAGCATTAGTAGTGATAAACGCATAACTTGAGTTTTTTTCAATCATGAAGCATTAAGAAATTATATTAAAGTAATCGTTAAATGTATATTTGAATTTTAAAAACATGTATTAATCAACGATATATAACGAATGATAATATTTTTTCAAAATACTGAAATATAGAATAGGTAAAAATAACAAATATAATGTTGGATAGTATTATTTTGTATCTAAATGTATATATAGGTTCATTATTAGTTAGTTTTATAGAATTCAAAAGACTTTAAAAAGTTGTATACATGAAAAAAAATACATGTACTATTATAATTAAAGAAAAATATATTAATTTGAGCAAGTAAATAACTTTTTTTCTTTTGGAAAAACCTCAAATGGAAGGAAAAGAACTTGAATAAGGAAGGTAGTGAAAAAGTAAAGTTTGATTTTTTTTTCAAATGAGTTGTACCTTATGCATACTAAGTTGTGATTAAGAGATTTTTGAAATGTATGCATAAAATGGTAGTACCTTATGTTTTATAAGTAGTAATTAAGAGTTTTTATTCCGTCTTTATAATATAGTATAGATTATATGTAATGGTTATTTAAATCACAACTTAATGTAGTTTTTTTTTTCATAAAATTTGTTTTAACAAATTCAAATTTATAGTATATATATAATAATAAATTTTAAATTTTTTTAATTAACATATTATATTATTGAGTTTTTATTTACTATCTTGTTTGTATTAATTAAAATATTATGTTACTATAAATTTCTTTTAATTACAAAATTATGAAGTATTGTAATTTACCAAACATAGCCCCATCACAAGTTATAAAGAAAATAATCTTAATCAAATTGATATTTTGTTCATCTTATCAATGGATTTTCAATATTAGATTTATTGAAAAATCATTATATTCATTCATACTTAGTGACAGATTCAATGTTTTTAGATAGTGATATCATAAAATAATTATCGTAATATAATAAAAATTAATTGTACGAGTTTGACTATTTTAAGTCGATTGAATATAAATTAAATATTTAACTCATCGAAAATTTGATATGCTAGCTTTTTTTCAACAATTATTTCTTCAAACTTTAAAACTAATTGATTATTGGTGCATTTCGAATTTTCCACTTAATGATTCTACATGATCGATCAGATCAATATACAACATATGAACCTCAAATACAAACAAATAATTCTTAAAGTTCTAAAAAGTTAACCCTAAATATAAACAAATTAACCTATAGAGTTAGTCCTAAAGTAACAAATTAACCCTAAAGTCTAGAATATTAACCTAGAATTAACTCTAAACAAATAACACTAAATTCTACACACTACTAAATGGAAGATTTTTACCTATGTAATTTTCCCGGGAAATCCGTTGCTATAGGGGTGATTCGTCACAAAACCGTCACAAAAGTTAGTAGACAAATTGTTGATGGGAAACTCAAATCAGTGACTGACTACCCAGGGCACTGATTTATTTATTTCCTTAAAAAACATCATATTTTATAGGAACCATTGGTATTTTGTGGGTGATCCGTCGGTACTCACTGACGGAAATTTCTCTGTGTGATTTTTGTGTCGTCGTCGTCGTTGTTGTTGTTACCACAAGGCTTGTGGTGTAGCGGTAATCACCTGGGAGTTCATAGCGCTCAACTGTAACACCCAGAAAATTTAAAAGTTAACTTTTCGTTCCCTTAAATTCGTTAATTGTATTAATTGAGAATATGAGGCCTATTACGTGCACATGCTCACTTTTATAATGCCTTAATGATTTATGAAATGTGTATTCATGTTTCCCGTTTGAATCTCGCGCTCGTAAATCGAATTGGGTAGAGTTTCAGTCTGGGTTGGGGGTGGCGCGACAATGCCACGGGACAATGACCAGTGTCATTGTCGCTGGTCATTGTCGCATGGATGGTACCGAAGGGTGGTGAGAGACCGCAACAATGCCCGGCGACAATGCCTTGGGCAAAGTCACGAGGCAATGTCGCCTGCGTGCACCAGTCTTATGTTTTTATAACCAATCTGATGCCATTTCTACCATTCAACACTTGGAAAACGGGAGAGCCTCTTCATAGGCGATTTTTGAGCTTCCCAAACACTTACGCACTTAAAGTTAGGGTTTTGGGTTGTTGGGAGCATTTATTAGTCATAAAGCTTCATTCAAGATCATTCTTTGAAGTGTTTTCAAGACCCTCACTCCTTGCATTTAAGTTTCATCTTCTTCAAAAGCTAGGGTTTCATCTTTTCTAGGTTTTAGTCAAAAACCTAGATTGTGAGTTTACTAACCTTTGTTAAAACTAGATACACATCATTATCTTCTACTTGTTGATATTAATGCATCTCTCAAAGGTTTATATTTAATGTTTCAAGTATTTGGGGGGGGGGGGGGGGGGTTTACCCATGGATTTATGTATATGAAAGTTACCATGTTTTATATGTGTATATCTTGGTATGTTGATGATTCCTTCTTGGAATGGCTTTTTGGCGACCTTATATTCTCACGAAGTATTTGGATGGATATTATGTCATATGTTGGATCTACATGATTAGGATGGTAATAGTGTGTTCTTGGTTGATATCCGAAATTTTGACGGATTGAAACACATCTTGAGACCTCCTAAATGCATTATGTGGACGAACCAAGTCTGTGATTCACTATAGGAATGTAGGTGGGTGACATTTGGAGAATTTCCTAAGCGGTAGTCTCCTATGTACCTAGACCTCCGCCGTCGGGGAATTTCCTAAGCGGTAGTCCCCGGTGCATATCGGGCCTTTAGGTTGCCAGTGAAAGTGGGTTCAAGGTGCATTGCCTCTTTGGGTGAACCGGATTGGAGATATGGGTCGCTCCCGTTGACTCCACATCTACGTGATTAATTGTTTAACTGCTGATAAGAACTGTAACTGTTTCTGGCATGTTTTTACTTGTTCGGCTCATTAGGCTTTTTGGCCTAACACTTGTTTGGTGTCGATGTGTATCTCAGGTGTTAGCGGCGCGACTTCTAGGCAAGTTTAGATGCTTTGGGCAAGAGCTTGGGGATTTTGGCACTTGAACTATTTTTGGAAGATTTGGTTTATAGATAACACCCCTTTTGTAATCTCTTTTCTAGATGTAGAAATTAGATTAGTTGGTTGTTGTTTATTTATCCGTTAAATTACAGAATTGTGATTAAACAGGTTATTTGTATATTTCTCCTTTTTGGGAGGCTCTTGCTATGGCAAACTTTATACCACTTCTCCATTTTTGGTAAGTTTTTATTATCCCTATTTTTAGGGTGTTACAAGTTGGTATCAAAGCTTTAGTTTAAGTGAACTAGGTATTGTCTTAGCATATCTAGACTTAAGCTTTACACTTTATGACTTCACTGTCCACTTGGGGTAGAAATCCTAGGTGGGAAGAGCGTTAGGATCTACGGAATTACACTAATTGAGAATTGTGATGATGGTGACAAGAATTCTTGCGTATGGTTCGTTCATAATTTCACTTAGCTACTGTTATTATGAATGCATCGTTACGTGAGCATACTTGATTTACTGTTGTTGTGATAATTGATGAATGTATTAGTACGTACAATGAGTTCAATTCGTTTAGTCTTTCTCAACCTATTTCTCGTATGTGTGTGGCAGATCAAGATGGTTAATACTCTAAGCAGATTACCGGGTACGTTGGATGGTCATTTGGAAATTGAATCTACCGCCGAACAACCCGGTTTAGGAGGGGTTGTTCGAAGGCCACCACCGAACGAACCTTTGGGAGGGGGACCCGAGTTTATCCCTCGCAGAAACATTGTGGTGGGCGATGCTGTTTTGGAAGAGGCAACCATGGAGACCCGGTTACGGGATAGTATGATGCAGGCTATGAGTGCTGCCATGGCTCAGCAGCAAGTACAACAACAAGAGTTTTTCATGAAACTCTTGGAAGACCGAGATGCCAGTAACCGTCAACCTGAGACTACGACGGAGAATGCTATCGCCGGGTCGGGTGTTAGGCCGAAAGTGGTGGTAACCGAGGAACCACCGGCGAACGAGGATCGGGTAAGGACTAAGGGATGCTTCTACAAGGCTTTTTTGGGGTGCAATCCCAAGGAGTTTGCGGGTTCCGATAACCCGGTTGCGTGTATGTACAGGCTCAAGGAAGTGGAGATGGCCTTTGAGTCGATCGAGTGCGACGTGTCGCAACGGGTGAAGTTTGCTTCTCAACTACTCCGAGGAGAGGCATTGATCTGGTGGAATATCACCCGGTCCGCCCTCACCCCCGAGGTTCCAATGAAGCTAACATGGCCAGTCTTCAAGAAGAAGATCATGGACGTACTGTAGCGAACGTTCTTTGGATAAGCTAGAAGCCGAGTTCTGAAATCTGAAGAAAGGGAAATTGTCTGTAGCCAACTACTCCAAGTTGTTCCTAGAGAAGTTGAACTTAGTGGGATATCTGGTCCCGGATGAGAGATCAAAAATAAAGGCTTTTCATCTTGGTCTACCGGCCAATATGAGAACGGATGTGCGTAATGTCGGCGGGTCGACTCTTCAGGAAGTCATTAAAGAGGCCTTGCTTGTGGAAGATGATAGGGTAGCTGAGAGGGAAGAAAGGAGTGTTGTTGGAGAGAAGAGGAAGTAGGAAGGGCCATCCGGACCCGTTCGCCAGTCAAAGCCGTTTGTGGGTGGAAGAGTCGGCAACTCTCGTAAGGACGATCAATGGTTCCAAAAGTGTAGAACCAAACACTCGGGCGCGTGTGCTTCTAAAACCTACGCGGGTCCGGTAGGTTGTACCAAGTGTGGCAGGAGGGGCCATGTTGCTCGGGATTGCACTGCTCGTCCGACGTTATGTTTTGAGTGCCAGGAGCCAGGGCACATAAGGAGGAATTGCCCAAAGCTAGCGGGGGGCAATCAAGGCAAATCTGTTGGGTCAACGGCTAGGGTCGACCAATCGCCGAGGGTGCCAAATCGAGCTTTCCGGATGACTACCGAGGAGGCGAAGAAGACCGTTGATGTTGTTTCGGGTACGTTCCTAGTAAACTCATTGCCTGCTCGTGTATTGTTTGATTCGGGTGCTACGTGTTCTTTTGTATCGGATGTTTTCTGTAAGCAATTCGTCACTCCTATTAGTGTCCTTCCCGATACACTAGTAGTAGAGATAGCCAACGGTGATAAAGTAATCATCCGTGACCGTTTTTGTGATTGCACCTTAGAGATCGATGGGAATCCTTTTGGGGTAGACTTGCTACCTATGGCCATAGGAGGTTTTGACGTGGTCGTAGGCATGGATTGGTTGACAAGGCATAAGGCCGACATCTTTTGCGCTAAGAAGATGATCCAAGTGCCTTTGTCGGGAAGCGGCGTGGTCGTCATCTATGGAGAGAAAGGGAAGGGTCGCAACCCTATAATCTCCTCTATTAAAGCTCGTAAGTTTGTAGCGAAGGGTTACCCTTCCTATCTAGCGTACGTGGTGGACGCGAAGAAGGAAAAGAAGTCGGTGGGAGACGTGAATATCGTGAAAGATTTTCCGGATGTCTTCCCGGAAGACTTACCCGGATTACCACCGGAGCGCCAAGTGGAATTTCTATCGACCTCACTCCGGGAGCGGCTCCGATAGCCCGAGCTCCCTATCGTTTGGCCCCGACGGAGATGAAGGAGATGATGACGCAACTTCAAGAGTTGTTAGAGAAGGGTTTTATCCGATCGAGTTCGTCACCTTGGGGAGCACCGGTGTTGTTCGTGAAGAAGAAGGACGGATCTATGCGGATGTGCATCGATTACCGAGAGTTAAACAAAGTCATGGTGAAGAACAAGTACCCTCTACCTCGCATCGATGATCTCTTTGATCAACTTCAAGGTGCGGGATGCTTTTCAAAGATCGACCTCCGATCCGGTTATCATCAAGTGAGAGTGAAGAACGATGATATTCCGAAGACGGCCTTCCGAACGCGTTACGGTCACTATGAATTCTTGGTGATGCCTTTTGGGTTAACCAACGCGCCGGCCGTATTTATGGACTTGATGAACCGTGTGTGTCGCCCATTCTTGGATAAATCTGTGATCGTCTTTATCGACGATATTTTAATATATTCAAAGGATGAGTCCGAGCATGGGAAACACTTGCGGGAAGTACTAGAAGTTCTAAGGAAGGAGAAGTTGTTCGCAAAATTCTCTAAGTGCGAATTCTGGCTCCAAGAAGTGCAATTCTTGGGGCATGTGGTATCAAAGGACGGCGTAAAGGTGGATCCAGCAAAGATCGAGGCAATGATGAGTTGGGAGCCTCCAACCAGTCCGACAGAGATTCGAAACTTCTTGGGTTTGGCGGGTTACTACCGACGTTTCATTCAAGACTTTTCCAAGATAGCTACACCGCTCACTTCTCTTACAAGGAAGAATGTCAAGTTTCCTTGGACCGATGCACAAGAACAAGCCTTTCAGACGCTCAAGAGGAAGTTATGCGAAGCTCCAATCTTATCCTTACCTGAGGGATCGGAAGATTTTGTTGTGTTTAGTGACGTTTCCAAGATGGGGCTTGGGTGTGTCCTAATGCAAAGGGGGAAAGTAATAGCCTACGCATCGCGGCAATTAAAGGATCATGAGAAGAACTATCCGACTCATGATTTGGAGTTGGCGGCAGTAGTGTTCGCATTAAAGTTGTGGCGACATTACTTGTACGGGACGAAGTGTACCATTTTCATCGATCACAAGAGTCTCAAATACATCTTCGATCAAAAGGAACTCAATATGCGACAAAGGAGGTGGCTTGAGCTTTTGAAAGATAGTGATTGTGATTTACTCTATCATCCTGGTAAGGCCAACGTGGTGGCGGATGCGTTGAGTCGAAGGAGTAATGATGGAGGTGTTAAAATGTCCCTTACAAGAATCGATGTGGTGTCGAGTTTGTTGGAGAGTATAAGGGCGAGCCAGGTGGAAGCACTTAAAGAAGAGAACCTCAAGGCCGAGGTTATGTCCAAGCAAAAGGAACTGTTAGCGGAAGACGGTCGTGGTCTCAAACTCTTTCAAGGACGGATTTGGGTGCCGAAGTTGGGAGGAAATCGGAAGTTACTTCTTGAAGAAGTGCATAAGTCGAAGTATTCCATACATCCTGGTAGCACCAAGATGTATAGAGATTTAAAGTTAATTTATTGGTGGCCGGTGATGAAGTTGGATGTGGCTAGCTACGTGGAGAGGTGTGTCACGTGCCTTCAAGTCAAGGCGGAGCATCAAAGACCGTATGTAAGTTTGCAACCGTTGTCCATTCCCGAGTGGAAATGCGACAACATCACCATGGATTTTGTGACGAAGCTACCCAAGACCTTGCGTGATCACGATACAATTTGGGTGATCGTGGATCGGTTGACCAAGAGTGCGCACTTTCTTGCGATGAGGGAGTCCTTGTCGATGGAGAAATTGGCTAAGTTGTACATCGACGAGGTGGTGTCAAGGCACGAAGTTCCGCAACCGGTAGTATCGGATCGGGATAGTCGTTTCACTTCGAATTTTTGGACTAGCTTGCAAAAAAAATTAGGCACTAGACTGAATTTGAGCACGACATATCATCCTCAAACGGATGGTCAAAGCGAGAGGACGATCCAGACGCTAGAAGATATGCTGAGATCGTGTGTAATAGACTTCGGGGGAAGTTGGGACTCACACCTACCTTTGGTAGAGTTCGCGTACAACAACAGTTACCATTCTAGTATCGGAATGGCACCGTTCGAGGCTTTGTATGGACGGAAGTGTAGAACCCCAGTTTGTTGGCTAGAAGCGGGCGAAAAGCAATTCGCCGGGCCAGAAATAGTGCAAGAGACGGCAAACAAGGTGAAAGAAATTCGAGAAAGACTAAAGGCGGCGCAAGACCGACAAAAGAGCTATGCGGACAAGAAGAGAAGACCGATTGAGTTTCAAGTGGGTGACTGGGTCATGTTGAAGGTGTCTCCGTGGAAGGGATCATACGTTTCGGGAAGCGTGGGAAGCTTAGTCCTCGTTTCCTTGGACTGTTCGTTATTTTGGAGAAGATTGGTTTGCAAGCCTACCGGTTAGATTTACCACCGGAAATGGATGGGATACATCCTACGTTCCACGTGTGTTACCTTCGGAAGTGCCTAGCCGAAGAGGAAAGCGTGATTCCTTTGACGGAAATCCGGGTGGACAATGGGAATCCTTGCGTGGAAGAACCGGAGGCGATTTTGGAATCAAAGGTGAAAAAATTGCGTCATAAAGACGTGGTTATGGTAAAGGTTCAATGGAAACACCATCGGGGTGCTAACGTCACGTCGGAATCCGAGGAAGATATGAGGAAGTGTTATCCTCACTTGTTCAGTGTAGAATAAGATTTCGGGACGAAATCCTAATTTAGGTGGGGAGGATTGTAACACCCGGAAAATTTAAAAGGCGAGTTTTCGTTCCCTTAAATTCATTAATTGTATTAATTGAGAATATGAGACCTATTACGTGCACATGCTCACTTTTATAATGCCTTAATGATTTATGAAATGTGTATTCATGTTTCCCGTTTGAACCTCGCGCTCGTAAATCGAATTGGGTAGAGTTTCAGTCTGGGTTGGGTGTGGCGCGACAATGACCAGTGTCATTGTCGCTGGTCATTGTCGCATGGATGGTACCGAAGGGTGGTGAGAGACCGCGACAATGCCCTGGGCAAAGTCGTGGGGCAATGTCGCCCGCGTGCACCAGTCTTCTGTTTTTATGACCAATCTGATGCCATTTCTACCATTCAACACTTGGAAAATGGGAGAGCCTCTTTATAGGCGATTTTTGAGCTTCCCAAACACTTACACAATTAAAGCTAGGGTTTTGGGTTGTTGGGGGCATTTATTAGTCATAAAGCTTCATTCAAGATCATTCTTTGAAGTGTTTTCAAGACCCTCACTCCTTGCATTTAAGTCTCATCTTCTTCAAAAGCTAGGGTTTCATCTTTTCTAGGTTTTGGTCAAAAACCTAGATTGTGAGTTTACTAACCTTTGTTAAAACTAGATACACATCATTATCTTCTACTTGTTGATATTAATGCATCTCTCAAAGGTTCATATTTAATGTTTCAAGTATTTGGGGGTTTTTACCCATGGATTTATGTATATGAAAGTTACCATGTTTTATATGTGTATATCTTGGTATGTTGATGATTCCTTCTTGGAATGGCTTTTTGGCGACCTTATATTCTCACGAAGTATTTGGATGGATATTATGTCATATGTTGGATCTACATGATTAGGATGGTAATAGTGTGTTCTTGGTTGATATCCGAAATTTTGACGGACTGAAACACATCTTGAGACCTCCTAAATGCATTATGTGGACAAACCAAGTCTGTGATTCACTATAGGAATGTAGGTGGGTGACATTTGGAGAATTTCCTAAGCGGTAGTCTCCTATGTACCTAGACCTCCGCCGTCGGGGAATTTCCTAAGCGGTAGTCCTTGATGCGTGTCGGGCCTTTGGGTTGCCAGTGAAAGTGGCTTCAAGGTGCATTGCCTCTTTGGGTGAACCGGATTGGAGATATGGGTCGCTCCCGTTGACTCCACATCTACGTGATTAATTGTTTAACTGCTGATAAGAACTGTAACTGTTTCTGGCATGTTTTTACTTGTTCGGCTCACTAGGCTTTTTGGCCTAACACTTGTTTGGTGTCGATGTGTATCTCAGGTGTTAGCGGCGCGACTTCTAGGCAAGTTTAGATGCTTTGGGCAAGAGCTTGGGGATTTTGGCACTTGAACTATTTTTGGAAGATTTGGTTTATAGATAACACCCCTTTTGTAATCTCTTTTCTAGATGTAGAAATTAGATTAGTTGGTTGTTGTTTATTTATCTGTTAAATTACAGAATTGTGATTAAACAGGTTATTTGTATATTTCCCCTTTTTGGGAGGCTCTTGCTATGACAAACTTTATACCACTTCTCCATTTTTGGAAAGTTTTTGTTATCCTTATTTTTAGGGTGTTACATCAACCCGGGTTTGATTCCCTGCATTCGCAACTTTGTATGGCCACTGGGTTTAACCTCTGGGTTGCATGGTTTTGCAGTCGGTTTCTTTGCTAAGGGATTAGTCTGGGCCAAAGGCCCAGGATACCCTTTCCCCCAAAAAAAAGTCATTTGTTTTATAGCGACATAACTAGGGCCAAATATCACAAGAGTACTTTAAAGTGTTGGTTAACATGTTATTATATTAAAATTATTATATCAGTATAAATAAATTAACTATAACAAATAGACTCTAATAAGAATTTTGAATTCACGTTAGATTTTATTTAAAAAAAGTTCTACAATATTATTCACGCTAAATTTTATTAGAGAAATTCAAGAAGGATCAACGACAAATATCGTGGCAAACGTTTATTTAATGAAGATTAAATATTGCATTTATCATACATGCATATTATTAACGTTAAAAATGTGTCACTTTTTATTTCTGTTAACATAAAAAATATAATTAATTTTAAAAATGTTCAATATTTGGTTCATTATGAAGGTATCGACGAGATATTTCTAGTAATATTGTAATTTGTAAAAACAAAATTAAGTGTTTTTAAATGATTATTTAATTATTTTAATATGATAAAGGTATAATATTAAAATTAAAAAAAGGAGAAAAGGAAAGGAAGTAAATTAAAAACACTAAAGCCTTTAAAACGTCAAAAGCATAACTTATTTCCAATCACCATCTATCTAGTCTAGTTGGGCAACTTGGAGTGTATATTGTTTAATTTTTCATATAAAACCCCTAAATGTTTTCATATTTATGATTACACCCCAAAAAATCTTATGGTTTCACACAAAAAACTTATGGTTTCACATTTAATGACCTAAAAAATTACATTTATGCCCTAAAATTTTGTGGTTAAACGAGCAACCAAATCCCCAAAGGTAGATTTTGTCCCTGTTCATACTGTTATAGCTAAATTTGAATCATTTCTTCTCTATATATGTTGAAACCTCTATTCTTTCCTCAAGGGCTCTTTTAGAGATTAATTTGGGGGTTTAATATTCTCATATGGTACTTGAGCCAAGATCTACCACTCTATGATTCAACACTCCATGGAAAACTATATTCTTCTAGGCCACCACCCGTCTTGCTCTCTCTCAACACTCCGGGCCATCTGTTCCCGTCTAGCCTCCGTTGTGTTAGAGTCCCGCTTCAACTAGACTTGTATTATTTCTCATCTATATATATATGTTGGAACCTCTCTTCTCTTCTTAAGGTTGGGCTCTTTTAAAGATTAATTTGGGATTTTGGGGGTTAATTCTACATATTTCTCACACATATTATCAACATCCTTAAAATGATTATTCGATATGATATTTAATTAAATTTATATATGGCAACTAGGAGTACCGGAGAGCCTAATCTCCATTTCGTTCATTCGAGGAATATAACTGTATCCCTATTTTCACCGTTAACAGGGATCTTTGATCGAGAATCGAGGATTTTTCACTTTTTGCATTATATATATAAGAGAAATTTCAAATGAGAACCACATATATTTTTAAGAGTGGAGGAATTAATCTAGGCCATTCAAGCCTTTTCAGAAAGGCTAGACTTTTCGAATGACATTTTTGTAATTAAAAGGAAAAGATCATTAAGGGTCCGTTTGGTTTGTAAGAATGAAAAAATTTGGAGAAATTTGGAACTTAAATCCATTTTAATCTTGTGATTGGTTTGCAAGATTGCTCATATTTGAAATCCTAAGATTTATTTGAAATCCATTGAACATTGGATTAAGAGTTCCCATGGGGTGGTTGGGATTTCATGAGATTTTGTAGGATTTATATATAACAATGTATAAAAAAATGTTTAAAAAATTACTTTTTTAATAATCAATTAATAAAAGGTAATTTGACTTTTTTTATATTTTTGATTTTTTTAATAAATAATAGAATCCCATTTCATTCCAAATCTTATAAACCAAACACACCAAATATTCTAAATTCTTCCAAATCCAAATCACTTCAATTCCAAATTCTTCCACAAAAAATACAAATCCCTTGAAACCATTTCATCAAATCCCTAAAAGAATTGTTTTGGACTTCACTCTCCTGTTCCTATGTCTTCTTTAATCTTCCCTTGGTTAATTTTTGGGTGGTCCTTCATGATTTTGTGCGAATTTGGGGTTTTATGTTCGAAAAGTTGGTTTGCTCTGGATGGTCCTTCCTAATTTTGGTTTGTCTTCTAGTTGTGGATTCGAAGCTGCTGTATGAATCTACAATTGTTAAAGGAAACGGACAGGGATATGCAATGATAGGGCTTTTTATTTTCTAAAACTGTTTGATTCATGGGGTGAAATAATATATAGTGAAAAGTTTTATTTGACTTCATAAGGTGAAATGACATATCGACCGAAGTTGTATTTGATTTCATGAGGTGAAACATATTACTAATGAGAATTGTATTTGATTTCATTTGGTGAAATAACATATATATGAACATTATGTTTGGATTTCATGAGTTGAAATACCATATTTATGAAAATTTTGTTTTTATTTCATTAGATGAAATAGTACGTGTTTCATCTGGTGAATATTTGTTACAAAATGACGGTTATGCCCTTTTCATATGGTGAAACAACTTTTAATTAAAACCATATGATCAAAACCAAATTACGGTTTAGATCGGTTCTCACAGTTCTCAACCTTTTTTTGGTTCTCACATTATTTAACCCCTATATATATATGAGTTAATTACATAGCAGGTCTTCAAGATTGATAATTTTTTTTGTAAAAGTAAGAAAAAACAAAAAAAAGATTGCAAAAAGATAAGAAAATATGATTGGACGAATATACCCTTGGCTCTAACGGTCATTTTAAACGGAGTTAATGATGAGGTCCCCCTTTCAAAGCAAAATCCAAACCTCAGGGACTACAACTTAACTTATTGAAGTACAGGTCCCACTTTTAAAGAAATCACCAAACCTCAGGGACCAAAAATGTAATATGTTCTAGTTAACCTAAAAATTGGTTTCTTATATATAAAAAATTGAAATAAAATATAATTTGATTTTTTTTTGGGTAATCATGACTTTCTGGACTAGCTTACACGCACCGACTAATTCTCGAGCGACCACGAATTGCCTGAAGTTATCACAGGTGAACCTTCATGGCCACAAGGGTTTTGGTAGCGTCTGGATTTAAACCTGGGGTAGATGAGATTTTTCCATTACATCCCCTAAATGCTTTAGTGCGCCACAACCCAAGTGGTTAATATAATTTGTTTCTCTACCCCTTAAGTGTGGAGATATAGCAAATTTCTCGTATTTAAAAGTAGGGAGAATTGTATGAAAATATAACATACTTTGTGTTTATTCATATCTTGGGTAACATACTTTTAAAATCATCATTTTGTAGCTAACAATTAAATTCTCAAACTTTTAAGTACTTGAGTAACCTGTTTAAGTGATAATCAGTAACCAAGTTGATATGACAGATGACGTGACATATAACTTGACATTATTTGTTGATGTGGTCAATAATATAGTTTTTTATACAAAAATTAGTTTTAAAATTATTTTAAAAATAATCTAATCCATGGAAGTTGATCTCTTCATCTTCCAATATGTCCCTTTCCCCAATTTATATTCAAAACACACTACCTAAATCTTTCACCAAATTTACTAGACAATTATTATTATTATTATTATTTTGTCGATCCTTCCCTTAGATCTAGGTGTATTTTGCATTATGTCACTTCATCCCTCGAATATGGTTTTTTAAACTAAGCAGGACATACCAAACAAAAACTTTACTCTTGATGTTGACGAAGAAGAAGATTTTGATGGTGAAATCGCTTATATGAGTTCTATTCTTTCCCTCAACTTTTGTAAGATGAAGATAGAAAGTTTAGGTTTTCTTATAACTTTTTTGAAGTTACATTTTTAAATTTGGACAATGTGAATGAGTTGTTAAATATGAGTTCTCATAACTTTTTTGAAGTTGGGAGGATGGCGAAGAATGAGAAGTTTAGGAAATCTGGATTCTAAGAGCATATCCAACGGCTTCTCCAAAATGGAGAATTAAAATGTCAAAATCTCTAAACAATATCACTTTCATCTCCAACAGATTCTTTATTTTGGAGATTACACAATTAAGTATATTATTAAAATATTCAATACAACTCATAAAATATTATTTCTCTCATAAACATTTAATTTAAAAAATCTGTGATCTCTCATATATAATTATTTTTGGAGATATATTCAAATTTGGAGATTTTCATCATCTCTCTGATCATACTTTCTCCATTTTTTAGAAGTTTTTGAAAAATCTGTTGGAGCAAAAAATTCACAAAATCTCCATTTTGGAGAAACTATTGAAAATGCTCTAAGAGAAAATGGGAAACCTAGGTTCAATGATGAAGATGGGAAGATTAGGTTTTCTTTAGGTTGTAATTTTTTTAATGAAAGTAAAACATATTGGAGATCTAAATTAAAAGGTACTGAATTTTAAACCATAGGGATAAAAGTCGTAATTTCAAAAGCATAAGGACGAAAATATAAATTTTTAACAAACCACAGGAACTAAAAACGTAATTTACTCTTTATATAGAAAGATTCACATCATTCACCACATCAATAAAAAAATGTTGAATTGTATGTCACCTCACTCACATCATCATCAGTATGGTAATTAGTTAATAAAGAGAATTACACTTTTGGTCTCTGAGGTTTGGTGATTTCTTAGAAAATGGGACCTGTACTTCAATAAGTCAAGTTGTAGTCCATGAGGTTTGGATTTTGCTTTGAAAGAGGGACCTCATCACTAACTCCGTTAAAAAACTCCATTAGAGCTAGGGGTATTTTTGTCTAACTTTGTTTTGTCCCTCTTTTTGCAATTTTTTATTGTTATTCTTTATTTTGTATAAATCATCAATTTATAGGACCAATTAAGTAATTAATGTTAACTTTATCATCTTCATCATCCCTGTTGATGTTTACTCTCTCTCATTATATATATATATATATATATATATATATAGAGAGAGAGAGAGAGAGAGAGACATTTAAATGCAACACATTTACATCTTGCAACTCTTGCAACCCTTTATCCACCACACATTTTATGTAATTAAAAAAAAGAAAAATGCTAAAAATAAAATGTGTGGTGGATAAAAATGTTTCAAGGGTTGCATCATGTAAAAGGTTGCATAGTAACCCCCCTCTCTCTCTCTCTCTCTTTATATATATATATAACACCATGGGGACGATGACGCTTACAACATAGGAATAAACTCCAGCTGTTAACCCATCAACACCTTTCTCAAGCACCCCTTTAACCCATCACCAAGAAGGATTGATAACACAGGACCATCATTCATCACCATCCACCATGACTTTTGATTCCAATTTCAAGAAAAAAAAAACACATGACCAACCCACAAGTTTTTTAGGCTTTCCATTCCAACGTCAGGAAAGAAACACATAGACCATGTCACAGGTTAGAAACACATGGATCACATCATAGGACGGAGGTATATCGCCGGAAAAAATGGAGGGCAATGTAACATCTTAAAATTTAGAATGAAATAAAATTCGGAATTTCGGCAATATAACATCTATAAATGGAGAAAACCTATTCACCCTAAAATAGGGGATCAATTGACCTGAATAATATGGACATGACAAATCAAACCCAAGAGTATCATCCCAAAAACGGGGAATAGAGTATGGCGTTTACAACCCAAATATAATGAAGAAATAAAACGACAACCTAATAATCTATATTTGTCAACAAGATTAAAGTCGGGTGTCGTTATCCTTCCAAAATGTATATCCTCCAAAATCAAGTATGTTGGTCAATATATCTCCAAAAAGACCATTCACGACCCCATGGTCGTCCACTCAGTCCCGACGAGCCCCACCGCTAAGATGACCTGTCAAACATGACAACCAAAGAACAATCGTTAGGCTAAAGCCTAGTGAGAACAAGCCAATAGAAATAGAAGTACTAAACCCATTTGAAGTCGCACGGTGGATATAACCATGAGCTAAATCAATCAATCAAATAAACCATTAGTGATTAAAATATGGTACAAATAACATCAATCACATAGTGAGCTCAACTGCTCAAAGTCTATTGCTCGAAAACATTAAGTCAACCCCTTTTGGTCTATTCTTGAGAGTTCCAAAACGGGAACTCAAGCACAAGGCAATTACATCTTATTGCCCATGGGATGCTGCCCGACCATATAGTTCCATACCTTACTTACCATGGTGACCCGATGCCAATTCTGTGCCAAAGTGGTGATCCTAATGTCCAAAATGGGACATGGGGACACTGTGCCTATGGATCCATTGCACTAAGACCAAATATCAAGATATTTAAATATCTTCACAATTGATCAAGTATAATAGGATAAAACCAATTCATAGATATAAAGTATACCAACACGGAGTCTTGACTCCCCAACATAATATGATGTTATTGTCTCAAACCCTTCATTGGAATGTTATAAATTCCATTCTAGTTTACAGCAATCTCAACAAATTAACCAATACTTGAAAATTTCACTAAAACCCTAATTTGATCTTGGGATATCAAAATCCCATTAAGCAAGGGTTAGTCACCAAGTAAGTAAGAGATCATAAATAGGCATCATTCATGGTTTAAAGTACATTTTTTCAAACTTTCTTACTTAGGTTTCAGAACCCTAATCTCTCCAAAAAACCCCATATTTAGGTAAAACATAACAAAACCCAAATACATGATTAGAAGGCATAGATGAGAGTAGTAGCATGTAAATCCTAGTAGTTACGTAAAACAAAGGTAGAAAACCTTACCTTATAGAGTTTGTACACACAAACCCTAGATGTTGGATGGAATAGAGAAAGAAGGGAGATGTAGAGCTTGAATCCTTGAACCACTAGAACCCCTTAATAAATGCAAAGGACCTCTTACACCAACCATTAATCATCACTTACAAGGTTTTCCCAAATGATAATGAATGAAGAGAGAGAGAGAGAGAGAGAGAGAGAGAGGTAACCTACCTTTTCCTCTCAAGAAAGCGGCCATACAAAAGCAAGATTGAGAATGAGGGTGAAAGGTCCGATTTTATGAAATAAAAGTGTCTGGGCCCGCTTGCGATAGTGACCGGCGACTATGACATTTGTCACAATCGCTGGTAAGGTCATGCCAAGTACCCCCCCCTCTCGGTACACCTTCCGTGATAATGCCCGAAGATAGTGACTGGTGTCACAATCGCGTGGCACGGTCGCCACCACTCCCCCATTCCCAGTACAAGCCCCGCGTTTGTGCCCCACGAGAGTGACCACTGTCACAATCGCGGGCACAATCGCCCTGCATGTACCGAAGCCCCGATTCTTACGATTTCGACTCGAGGTGCTACCGATCCCAGCACTAGATTCATAAAACTACTTACAATCCGATTACGAACTATAATAATTAATTAAATAGGTGCTCGAGAGAGACGTACTAAAATCGCGGGTGTTACAAGCAGGAAGATGGGTTTTTTTACAAATATTACGGAGTGGGTTGAGGGGGGTGAAATTTGCTAAAGCTTGGAGGTAGGTCGCCAGAAAAAATGAAGTTTTCGAGACTCTCGATCCTTGTGAACCTCATGAAGGCCGCTGACGATTTGGTCCCTGTGTGGTTTGGTGGAGTTTGTTTTTCGATGAAAGGGTAGGTGGAGTTTGCATTCATCGACATAGGGATTACAATCACCACAGTGACCTGCCCCACCCATCACCACCGTGACCCACCCCAACCTGCAACCTTAAAATATCTTAGTTTCTAGATTTGTTTTGAACTCCCCAAATTTAGAGAAGAGGTGGGGGTGGGGTGGCTTTTTGAAACACACAGGACCATCGACCCACCCCACCTGCAAGAGATCGAAGACGTGTGACATTTCATTCCTGGTTTTTCTTTTATGTTTTTTCTTATCTATTTTCTTATGTTTTGGACCATCATAGTTATTGTATCAAAGGCTGATAATGATGAATACTTACTATCTGTTTGCTCAGTTTTTACTTGCACCAGAATCTTTCGTTAAACATGTAAATGGTCACCTTATGGTTTTTCCCTTCTTGTTCCATAATAGTGTGGGAAATAGTCTGCAACTTCCCGATTACCCTCACCCATCACACCTTCAAGAATCTCAACCCACCACAGGGATGATAACGGTGATCAAGTTCAGTAGAACGATGATACTGATGGTCTCTGTGTTATATATATATATATATATATATATATATATATATATATATATATATATATATATATATATATATATGGGGGGGCTGGGTTATTTTGTTAACCCAATTTATTGTACTAACCTTATTAACCTAAATAATAACCATTGATCTTAGAATGAACGGTAGAGATTAATCAGACTTAGATAAATTAGTTATAAAGAAGTAAATTGAGTAATTAATATATTGAACATGTGTGTTTGAGGGTATTTGGGGACCCATTTCTTTTTCAATTTGTAACCCCCGCATAGTAATTAATATATTGAACAATGTATGAAGACATATGGCATATTCATGAACAAATATGAACGTAGGAAAACTCCAACTCTATCAAACATGGAGGCCATTTGTTTGAATCCACATGATCGATGAACTTTAGTGTTCTTGGTATCCATTTGAGAAATGTATGGAATGAACAACAATGAACATCTATGAAACAACTTCTACTCTATGAGCACATGCACTCACTCATTTTTAATAAATATGCACTAAGTTCATGGTTGTTTATATGAACAAATATGAACATAGGAACACTCCAACTCTATCAAACGTGGAGGTCATTTGTTTTAAATGCACATGATCGATGAACTTTAGTGTTCTTGGTGTCAGTTTGAGAAATGTATGGAATGAACACTAATGAACATGGTTGTGAACACATCGACTGCAGGACATGAAGATCTAATTGGTTTTCATGTTCATGAACACTAAACTTTTGTGTTCACGTGTATTCACGTGTGATAAAGAATATATGGTTTCTCAAATTCAAAATTCATTCATGTTCATCAAATAAAGTCAAGGAAAATATAAGAGTTGTAACCTATGACTAAAATTAAGGAAAATATAAGATATGTAACTTCGCATTAAATGAATGTTACAAATATATAAAATACCATTCATACCCTTATTTATATATTTTGTAACACCCTAAAAATCAGAGTAAATTAAAACCTGGAAAACCTGGCAACATGACATTCGTATTGAAAATAACCTCCCAAAAAGGGGATCAGTCTTTAAGACTTTACAAAACCTGCACAGATATAGGGTTCATCAACTAACTAATCTAGACACCTAAATCAAGATTACATCAGTTGACAATCCATAATTCATCAAAATAATGGGACTTAACAAATGCCTAGATACAATACTAGTCATCTCAAAATGCCTCGAGACTCAAAACTCGTCTCTCAAAACCCCGACAACCCACCGCTAAGGGAAACCTGTTATACACATCATTTGAGAAAAAATGTCAGACTTAAAGCCTGGTGAGAACATACAGTTTATAAAGCTCAAAAGATATAAACATCAGTATCATAAGGAAATCTTTTCAAAACGGTTTAGTTCATAAAGATAACATTTCGCCACAACCGGGCCTTTTCGGTCCAAAACTCGTTAAACGATGACAAAATGACCATTTTACCAAGGATGGTGGCGTAACACTAAGTAGGCCAAAATCCGAGTTATGAGCTAAACAATTGGAATCCGAGGATACGAACACATAAGTCCGTGCTAAAATGTGAGATCTAGCCCCAAGCAAAACCAATGTATACTCCTTCACTAGGATCACTATGAACCATGGCTAGTATCCGGCCTCACATAACCGTACCAAGTTGCCCTCTAGGAACATATGCATCCATAGTTACAAAATGGGGAATATGACCTCCCAATAATACAGTCGACTCAAAACCTAGGGATCCACTAGTAATGGTACAGACTCGTCACAACAACGTATGTGACCAACCATAAATAAACATATGGTATTAACACATTTTATAAACAAAATGTCATTTCCAGTTCAACTTCTGGTAAGAATGAAAATCATTAAAATGAGTTCATAAACATTCTTTTCACATATCCACATAATGTGCAAGTAAAACATCATTTTACTCTTAATAAGGCGGAACCAGTCATTTTAGTCAAAACTGATCGGGAACCCCGAAAATCACCAAAAACTTCATTTATATCAAAATGTAGATAACATGAAATCATACCGTAGAAATACTTCGGATTTCGCAAATAAGAGTTTTGACATGTATAAAGTTTGTAAAATGGTAGTAGGAACTCACCGGTAGGTTTTCAGAATAAAACCCAGGAAACCAGATAACGATCACGACGAAGAGGTGAAGCTTAAAACACCGACCCCTTGCTTGAAACACCGAAAACTAGCAACTAAACTAGCCTTTGAAGATCGAAAGAGAAAATTAGAGAAAAGGAAGAGAGAGAGAGAGAGAGAGAGAGAGAAATCTGAGATTTGAGATATTTTAAGAAATATCTCTCAAAAGAGATATTTTAAGAAATATCTCTCAAAAGATATATTTAAGACTACTCCAAAAAGTGGCCTGACAAGGCGCACGGCCCGTGCGCCCTTAAAGAAGGAAATGCGCACGGCTCGTGCGCAAGCCAATGCCTCGCACACTAAATCATGCGCACGACCCGTGCGTTTTCTCTGAAGGAGGGCGCACTGTAGACAGAAACAGAAACCTCATTTTCCTCCAACATCTTCGCAAAACAACGAAATTCGAGGTGTTACATATTTCACATGCATGTCAAACCACTAATGAATATGACTTTTTATTGGTTGAAATGGTTAGTAAAGTTAACAAGAATTAGGATGTTAACAAAATAACCTCCCTATATATATATATATATAGGACGGTAATCAAATAAGAACAATAAAAAGGTAGTGAACCGTGAGAACCGATCTAAACCATTTAATACTTTTAATCAATGGACATGAAACACAATAGCATTTTTGAAATAACTTAGAATTTTATAGTTTGTTATGGAAAAAATTTAAATTAGAAGGGCATTTATGGGCTTTCAAATCCAATCACCAGAGCTTCCATTTATCAGTCCACCTTTTCTTCATCATCCCCACCGCTTCTGTGTCCCTAATATGACACCGACCTGTTCCACACTTTTTGTTCAATCGATTGAAGATCACAAGACAAGAGCAAAGCTGTTAGAGTTGACTTCTGATGGGACATTAAACCTTTCATTGACGACGAGGTGGACTAGTAATTATCTATAACAATTTACTCTGGTGGATGACAAAACCCTAGACTACTCGTTCGTTGACGACGGTGGTGATTGGTTGGATGTTGCAATCCACGTCCGAAAGCGGTGGTATGACGACATTAACATTAGATTTGTGGTTTCTTTCAATCTTCTAATCTCGTTTTTCTCGATTTTGGGTTTACTTAGACCTAAAATTGTTTTTTTGCTCATTTTCAGAAGAGTCTCTATTCTACTACTGGAATCGTTTTTAGAAGGTTGGGTTTCGTTTTTGTCTTCTTTAATCTTCCCTTGGTTCAATTTTGGGTGGTCCTTCATGATTCTGTGCGAATTTGGGGTTTTATGTTCGAAAAGTTGGTTTGCTCTGGATGGTCCTTCCTAATTTTGGTTTGTCTTCTAGTTGTGGATTTGAAGTTGTTGTATGAATCTACAATTGTTAAAGGAAACGGACAGTGATATGCAATGATAGGGCTTTTTATTTCCTAAAACTGTTTGATTCATGGGGTGAAATAATATATAGTGAAAAGTTTTATTTGACTTCATAAGGCGAAATGACATATCGACCGAAGTTATATTTGATTTCATGAGGTGAAACATATTACTAATGAGAATTGTATTTGATTTCATGTGGTGAAATAACATATATATGAACACTATGTTTGGATTTCATGAGTTGAAATAACATATTTATGAAAATTTTGTTTTTATTTCATGAGGTGAAATAGTACGTATTTCATTTGGTGAATCTTTGTTACAAAATGACGATTATGCCCTTTTCATATGGTGAAACAACTTTTAATTAAAACCATAGGATCAAAACCAAATTACGGTTTATATCGGTTCTCACAGTTCTCAACCTTTTTTTGGTTCTCACATGATTTAACCCCTATATATATATAATTACATAGCAGGTCCTTCAAGATTGATATTTTTTTTTGTAAAAGTATGAAAAAACAAAAAAGGATTGCAAAAAGACAAGAAAATATGATTGGACGAATATACCCTTGGCTCTAACGGTCATTTTAAACGGAGTTAATGATGAGGTCCCTCTTTCAAAGCAAAATCCAAACCTCAGGGACTTCAACTTAACTTATTGAAGTACAGGTCCCACTTTCAAAGAAATCACCAAACCTCAGGGACCAAAAATGTAATACACTCTAGTTAACCTAAAAATTGGTTTCTTATATATAAAAAAATTGCAATAAAATATAATTTGATTTTCTTTGGGTAATCATGAGTTTCTGGACTAGCTTACAGGCGTCAACTAATACTCGAGCGACCACGGAATGCTTGGAGTTATCACAAGTGAACCTTCATGGCCACAAGGGTTTTGGTAGCGTCTGAATTTAAACCTGGGGTAGATGAGATTTTTCCATTACATTCCCTAAATGATTTACCAGTGTGTCACAACCCAAGTGGTTAACATAATTTGTTTCTCTACCCCTTAAGTGTGGAGATATAGCAAATTTCTCGTATTTAAAAGTAGGGAGAATTGTATGAAAATATAACATACTTTGTGTTTATTCATATCTTGGGTAACATACTTTTGAAACCATCATTTTGTACCTAACAATTAAATTCTCAAACTTTTAAGTACTTGAGTAACCCGTTTAAGTGATAATCAGTAACCAAGCTGATATGACAGATGACGTGACATATAACTTGACATTATTTGTTGATGTGGTCAATAATATAGTTTTTTTATACAAAAATTAGTTTTAAAATTATTTTAAAAATAATCTAATCCATAGACGTTGATCTCTTCATCTTCCAATATGTCCCTTTCCCCAATTAATATTCAAAACACAATACCAAAATATTTCAACAAATTTACTAGACAATTGTTATTATTATTATTATTTTGTCGATCCTTCCCTTAGATTTTGGAGATTACACAATTAAGTATATTATTAAAATATTCAATACAACTCACAAAATATTATTTCTCTCATAAACATTTAATTTAAAACAATTTCATTGGTAGAATGAATAAAAAATCTTTGATCTCTCATATATAATCATTTTTTGGAGATATATTCAAATTTGGAGATTTTCATCGTCTCTCTGATCATACTTTCTCCATTTTTGAGAAGTTTTTAAAAAATCTGTTGGAGCAAAAAATTCACAAAATCTCCATTTTGGAGAAACTATTGAAAATGCTCTAAGAGAAAATGGGAAACCTAGGTTCAATGATGAAGATGGGAAGATTAGGTTTTCTTTAGGTTGTAATTTTTTTAATGAAAGTAAAACATATTGGAGATCTAAATTAAAAGGTACTGAATTTTAAACCACAAGGATAAAAGTCGTAATTTCAAAAGCATAAGGACGAAAATATAAATTTTTAACAAACCACAGGAACTAAAAACGTAATTTACTCTTTATATAGAAAGATTCACATCATTCACCACATCAATCAAAAAATGTTGAATTGTATGTCACCTCACTCACATCATCATCAGCATGGTAATTAGTTAATAAAGAGAATTACACTTTTGGTCTCTGAGGTTTGGTGATTTCTTTGAAAATGAGAACTGTACTTCAATAAGTCAAGTTGTAGTCCATGAGGTTTGGATTTTGCTTTGAAAGAGGGACCTCATCACTAACTCCGTTAAAAAGCTCCATTAGATCCAGGGGTATTTTTGTCCAACTTTGTTTTGTCCCTCTTTTTGCAATTTTTTTATTGTTTTTCTTTATTTTGTAGAAATCATCAATTTATAGGACCAATTAAGTAATTAATGTTAACTTTATCATCTTCATCATCCCTGTTGATGTTTACTCTCTCTCATTATATATATATATAGAGAGAGAGAGAGAGAGACATTTAAATGCAACACATTTACATGTTGCAACTTTTGCAACCACTATATCCACCACACATTTTATGTAATTAAAAAAAAGAAAAATTCTAAAAATAAAATGTGTGGTGGATAAAGATGTTGTAAGGGTTGAATCATGTAAAAGGTTGCATAATAACCCCCCTATCTCTCTCTCTTTATATATATATATATATATATATATATATATATATATATATAGTGGTAGGATATTTTGCAACCTTTAAAAATGTTGCAACATTTGCAACCCACATCTTAACCATTGGATTCATGATCGACGGTTATTTTATTATTATTTTTCTATTTTTTTAATTAAAAATATTGGACCCTATATCTATTGTAACCGTCGATCATGAATCCGACGGTTAAGATGTGTGTTGCAAATTAAACAGCCTATATATATATATATAGGGGCTGTTTAATTTGCAACACACATCTTAACAATTAATGACAATTTTAATTTTATAAAATAAAAAAAAACGTTATGAAATTAATGTGCATAACCGCATAGGGTCAAAATTGTAATTTTGCATATCCATTCATTAAATAAACACAAAAGAAATAAGCTAATAATTAGGGCAATTTTAAATTACCTTAATTCAACAGTTTTTAATTAATTAATTACCCTAATTAATGTACATATCCATATCAACAGTTTCATCTTCTCCACAAATTCTCTCTGAAAATTACTGAAAACAATCGATAAAAACCACCAATTTCATCTCCAATGGCGGATCCACTTCACTCCCCACCCTCCCCACCACCACCTCACCCAAAACCTACCACTTCGCCGGCCGAAAAATCACCCAACAAACGGAAGAACACCACCGCCGCCGGCTGTCCAAACGGAAGAACACAACTCGGCCGCCATGGCCGTCGGTACCGTCGAAGATACCGCCACCAGCAAACGAAATGTGATCGCACAAGATGTCAATGTCGAAGACATCGAAGTATTTCAAAACCCAACAAATTTCAAAACCCATCAAAACGATTTTATTTCGATAAATTGTACAATCTTATGGTTTTTTTGTTTGGAGTCCCATTCTTCTGGAATTTTGAATGTTAAATAATGCAACCTATGGATTCAAATAGTAATTATTATGGTTGTTGAGGAGAAATCCCAACATTTGCTGGGAATGCCGCAAGCATCCAGCGCCCTCACCTTCGACTCGGGAGTACGTAACTGGCCGGGACTAACAGCCCGACCCGCTGGCTCCACGAAAGTGGTGCAACCCCTCATGTCCGCCTGTCGCTTAGTACGGGGCTTTGCGCTACCATGGTTTAAGAAAATAAAGTTGCGCCTTCACCATCAGCAATTGCTTTTGGTGTAGTGGTAAGCGCTTGATCCTAACAAGTTAAGCGTGCTCGGGCGAGAGCAATCCTAGGATGGGTGACCTCCTGGGAAGCTCAAGGCTTGGGACCTAACAATTGGTATCAGAGCGAGGTCGCGGGTTCGAGTCTTCCAGTGTGCAAATGCTGGGGGGGTTTGTTGAGGAGAAATCCCAACATTTGCTGGGAATGCCGCAAGCATCCAGCGCCCTCACCTTCGACTCGGGAGTACGTAACTGGTCGGGACTAACAGCCCGACCCGCTGGCTCCACGAAAGTGGTGCAGCCCCTCATGTCCGCTTGTCGCTTAGTACGGGGCTTTGCGCTACCATGGTTTAAGAAAATAAAGTTGCGCCTTCACCATCAGCAATTGCTTTTGGTGTAGTGGTAAGCGCTTGATCCTAACAAGTTAAGCGTGCTCAGGGGAGAGCAATCCTAGGATGGGTGACCTCCTGGGAAGCTCAAGCCTTGGGACCTAACAATGGTGCATATATGCATTGTTATGTATTTGTGGATGGTCTCTGCATATGAGCATGTTTTATTGAAAATTGAAAGTGCATGTATGCATTGTTATGGATTTCTGCATATAGGCATGGAAAATAGAACTATGTTTGGAATATGTGCGTATAAGCATATTTTATGGAACTTTGAAATTGCATGTATGCATTGTTGTGGATTTTTGGACATAGATAACTACTTTTATAATTTTGTTTATGCATATGTGCATTGTTTGGTAATTGTGCATATGGGAATATGGTAAGAAGTTATCATTATGAGTTGTGCATATGAGCATATGTTCATGAAGTTTGAAAGTTATTGGATGCTTAAAATTAGGTAGAAGATAACTTACATATTAACTTGATAGACATCAAATTTTAATTTAAAAATATTATATTTAAAGAATAGATAATTACCATAACAAACTCCTCAAAATATGGAATGAGATTAAATGTCCTCAAAATATGGAATGGGATTAAATGGCCGAAAATTAGAAAATTCCCATAATACCCTTGACGTTTTAATAGCATTAATCAAATTACATAAACTCTACTAGAAAGCTTCTGATTGGTCAAAAATTGGTTAGCACGGTTAACACCAATAGTTTGGTTAGCAAATGAAGGGGACCCTATATATATATATCACCATGGGGACGATGACGCTTACAACATAGGAATAAACTCCAGCTGTTAACCCATCAACACCTTTCTCAAGCACCCCTTTAACCCATCACCAAGAAGGATTGATAACACAGGACCATCATTCATCACCTTCCACCATGACTTTTGATTCCAATTTCAAGAAAACAAAAACACATGACCAAACCACAAGTTTTTGAGGCTTTCCATTCCAACGTCAGCAAAGAAACATATAGACCATATCACAGGTTAGAAACACATGGATCACATCACAGGACGGAGGTATATCGCCGGAAAAAATGGAGGGCAATGTAACATCCTAAAATTTAGAGTGAAATAAAATTCGGAATTTCGGCAATATAACATCTATTAATGGAGAAAACCTATTCACCCTAAAATAGGGGATCAATTGACGTGAATAATATGGACATGACAAATCAAACCCAAGAGTATCATCCCAAAAACGGGGAATAGAGTATGGCGTTTACAACCCAAATATAATGAAGAAATAAAACGACAACCTAATAATCTAAATTTGTTAACAAGATTAAAGTCGGGTGTCGCTATCCTTCCAAAATGTATATCCTCCAAAATAAAGTACGTTGGTCACTATATCTCCAAAAAGACCACTCACGACCCCATGGTCGTCCACTCAGTCCCGACGAGCCCCACTGCTAAGATGACCTGTCAAACATGACAACCAAAGAACAAGCGTTAGGCTAAAGCCTAGTGAGAACAAGTCAATAGAAATAGAAGTACTAAATGAGCTAAATCAATCAATCAAATAAACCATTAGTGATTAAAATATGGTACAAATAACATCAATCACATAGTGAGCTCAACTGCTCAAAGTCTATTGCTCGATGTGAATTACTAAATCCCAATCTATCATGCTAAATCTCATAAAATGATGTAACAATCTCAAGAACTAGAGAGAGAAAGTGTAGAGAGAGAAAGTAGATCTTCAATAACCACAAGTCTGAAAATGTTACAATGACGTGATTACAAGATTTACAAACCAAACACCTATTAATACCAACTAACTATTACAAGACTTAACAACTAAGGAAACAAAAACAACTTTGACGTTCTAAGACTTTGACATTGTTGACTTTACAAGATTGACTTTCTAATTAAATCTTGGATACAATATTTAGACTTAACAATCTCCCCCTTTGTATTCAAGATTTAATAAAAATTTGACACTAGTCTTCAGCACTTGATTCTTCAGCTTTTGTCTCTGACAACTTTGAACTTTGAAGCTTTAACAATCTTCAGTCTTTCAGCCTTTGAAGAATCTTGAAAAGTCTTTCATACTTTGTAGCTTTGAAAGTCAACATGTCTCAAACACGAATCAGAACTTTTGAAACTTCTTTGAAAACTTTGTCTTTGAAAAATTGAATCTTCATCTCTTGTGATCTCTGAACCGTCTTCGGAAAAAACAAACTTTCACGAATCTTGATTTATCTTTGAATCATCTTTAAAACTCTCTCAAATCATCTTCAATCGGAAAACTTGAACTTTCTGTAACTTTGACATCTCTTCATGGCATTGAAATTGAATCATTGTAAAATCTTCCCCTTTGTAATGTCTAACAATCTCTCCTTCATAATGATTTGACAGTCTCCGCCCTTTCATTTGAGTAACTTAATCATGAACTGTATATACCCGAATCTTTTCAAATTTAGATATAATGATCATGGTAACCCTGATTCAACAAATGAAACAGTTAGGAATGCCTGTTAGTAACACAAAGTTACTGTGTACAACGAATGTACAATTTAAGGAGCTGGTTTGATGATGACTCCCCAGGACTTCCATTCAATCATTGAAAAACACAAGGTTTATCTATGAATGTTCTGACAGAAAAACAAATTTTCTGTGTGTTCGTGCTTGTGTATGAAAGAATTTAGCACAATGATTGTGTTTCATAAAGCTCAAATTGTGTAAACTGTTGATACAACAACAAATATTACACGAACTCAATGTGCATGAAAGAGGTGTGAAGGTGGGGCAACTTTCCTTCTTTTCAATATCTAAATCTTCCGAGTGAAGATCAGATAGCAGATGTGTTGCGTCCCCAATGAAAATGAAACATTTCTTTTTCAGGAAAGAAACGAGTGGTTGGTGGGGTAATTGCAAGAGTTGGCATGGGCTCACTTCTTGTTTCAATGATGGTCACCAAAGAATGTGAACCAATCAGAAGATGTGGCTGCCTGGCTCAGAAAGTGGTTGGTGTAGAGTTTTGATATTCTTTTAACTCTGTTCTCACACCCTCTTTCTTTTTAACATTATGCTCACTTCTAACCAAACTCTCTTTTCTATTTTTCCGCTCCACGTAATGAGAAAAACTCAACCGGATGAGTTATCTCCCCCACTCTTTGATTTTGACCCCTCACCCTTCAATCACTCAAGGATAACTTCCTGGGTAGGAAACACAGGTTTACGTGAATCCATGGAAGTTCTGTTTAAGCTCACACACGAATCTCATGTAAGTCCTAAAAAAATAGTTGCTCAACAGTTTAACTGAACAGTTAAGCACAAGATAAGATAACACTGTCAAAATGTATGCTCATGAGATTTAAGCAATTGAACAATGAAGATCTCTCAAAACAAGAAAATTGAATGAAAGAAACGAAATCAAGAGAATTGTTTTGAGAATCTGACAATGTATCAATCAGATCAAATAAAATGGTAAGGGTATCAAAGAATTTGAAAGTTTGTTTATATGAACGAATATAAACAATTTTGCAATGAAAGCACAAAATTAGAAATAATGATTGATGCTCAACAATAGTGAATAGCAAACGGGGGTATTACCATCGAAAAATTGGTTCGATATGAGACATAAATACTGAACCGGTGTGTATGAATACTTTATAGTATATGGACAAGATAATACGCAAGTATTAATCTTTGGAAACACACGGTCAGTTAAACATTAAAGCTCAAAAATGAAAAACATTTAAAATTACACTTTTAAATTAATAAAATCTTTTGAGAATCAGAAGTGGTTTGAACATTTCAGAAACTGTTTTTCATGCTTGAAAGTCGTTCTTCTTTCAAACAATCAGAGATCTAGATCAGAAGATATTTACCTTTAAGCTCCCCCTTAAATCATGATAGAATGATTTAGATATTTTAAGCTCCCCTGGATATTAGCAGAATATCCTTCTCTGATCATTAAAAAAACGGGTCCTGATCTGTTAGTTGATCAGAAGCCATCACCTTTACTCCCCTATAAATTATGCAACAGTAGTTTTATCAATGAAAACAAGATAGAGATCCACAATTCTTGCTGGAATGTAGTCCGTCATATCAGTAAGATTTATCAGTGAAAAAGTACAGGATAGAGATCTATAATTCCTTCGGGAATGTAGTCCGTCATATCTCTCTAATGCTTATTTCAGAAAAGAAAGTATACCCACTTGATGGTTGATTTCCTCATTTGAGTATTGGAGTACAATCCTCATATCATGACAGAAGTAAAGGTCTTTAATCGTTGAGGTACGGGTCCTAAGCTGATGTACTTAGAAGTCATACTCCATTGAAGTACGAGTCCTAATCTGACTTACTTAGAAGTCTTAATCTTGACATTGAGGTGCGGGTCTTGAACTGTGTTATTCAAGAGCCATTGTTCTTTGCCCCCCCCCCCCCTTAAACTTTGGGTGCCTGCAACACAGATTTAGCTTTTGGTACCCACTGGTATTTGGGTCCTGATGTGTTAGTTGCAGTTCTTGTGGGGTATATAGAGTAAGCACTATACCAATAATTGACAAAGTTTTTACTTACAAAGTCATGTGCTCCACAGTAAGAACAACATATTTTCTTCTGAGCGATCTTGATAAGATGATTAGTAGAATAAAAGAGTATCAGAATTACCAAAAGATTTACCTTTATGCTCACTGTTCTTTTTGACATTGGTTGTGGATGCAAATGCTTTGTCTTTGTTCTTTTCTTCATCTGAAGAACCCTTCTCTCTCCAGATCATCTGATTTTTCCTAGAATTCTTTCCAAGAGATTTTACATAGAAACTCGCTGAACCATCAACAGATTTGTCATAAAATAGATTAGATGGTCTGATCTGATTTGATTTGACAGTTTGAGATTTGACACTTTTCTTTTTCAAAACATTTTTCTCATTAATAGAACTTGAAGCTGTTTTGAAAGAACTGACTGATTCTGTTGAATTTTCAACAAGTGATTGATCAATCACATCAGTTGTAATCTTCTCTGACATTTCAATGTTTGCAGCTTCAAAGTATTTTATCTGTTTGGTCAAAATGTTTCTTTCATTTGAAAGTGTGTCAAACTTCTGTTTCAAATCAGACCTAGCCTTCTCTTCTTTTTGAACATCTGATGATAGAACAATTATTTTGGATTCAAAATGTAAACGTTCAAGCTCAAAATCTTTTTCCAAGTTCTTGGTTTTGTTTGAAATATCTTTGAAAATCTCAGTATTTCTCTTTTCGGTATTTTTCTTTTCAAGCTCAAAAGATTTTTTATGATCTTTGAAAATTTGTCTTTCTTTTTCGAGCAAGTCTTGTAAAGTAGAAATCTGTGTGGGAAATTCAGTTATTTTAGCTTCAAGAACTTGTTTTTCTTTCGCAAAAGTGTCTCTTTCAGAAATTACTATCTTTTCGAATTCTGACACCTGCTTAGAAAGTTTCCTGCATCTATGCTCCAAATCCTTTTTCTCTTGGAGAGTTTTCTTGGAAATTTCAGACATCTGTAGAAAAGAAGATGTCTCCAGTTTTGATTTAACTTTATCTGCTTGGATGCTTTTAATCAGCGAGGCATTCTCTATTACCAATACATATATTCTCTTTTTAAGATCATCATTTGTACTTTCCAAAGCAGATATATTCTCTTCGAAAGCCTTAAACTTGTTTTAAAGATCAACTGATTCTGCTTGCAGCTCAGGTGATTTCTGTTCAGTTGTCTTCAATTGGCTTTGAAGATTTATAATCTCTCTCTCTCTCTCTTTCTCTTTCTCTTTCTCTTTTATCTCTTTCTCCTTTTCATAAATGATACCTGAAAAATTAGAGATAGTATTAGTACACTTTATACATTCAGGAGTTTTAACATAGTTGAACAATTGAAGTTGCAACTCCTGAATCCTTTTGAGATATTCTGAATTCTTAATTTGCAGAGTATTTCGTTCAACTTCTATAAAAGATATCTCAGGCTTGTACATAATTGACATCTTGAATGAGAAACCAGCTTGATAAAAATGATCGTTCCCAAACAATTCAAAAATTTTGACTGAAAGTCAAAATCAGATCAGTACAAAAAATAAATTCTGAAATTCTCAAAGCACTAGAATTATCAATCTCTGGAATTCTCAAACTGAGTCTTGAAACTTGCAGATCAAATATATTCAAAACTAATCTTTTATGCGAGAAACTTGTGGCGCAAAACAATTTTAAACAAGCACCGTCTGCAAAATGCAACACAAGAATAGCGCAAAACTTGATGTGAAATTGATTCAAAGTTGAAACAAATTGAAACAAAGTTTACTTTTGCTCTAATAACTAGTGGCACAAAACTCAATCTCAAATTACAATCTTTGATTTCACAATTATTTGGAGGTAGCTGGTGCAAACTTGAAGCTGATGGGATTAAAAAAAATATGTGTGGCGCAAATAAAAGCTTTGCGCCAAATGCTTGTGGCGCAAAAGTAGATTCCACTATTTTTAAACCAACCAATGGCACCAATTATGAATGCTTCAATTGTTAAACCTGCAAAACACAATTAGACAATCAACCACCGCCCCATTAAGTGATTGATAGCTAATTAAAATTGATGAAATTTCATTGGCGCAAAAGTGAAGCAAATCTAATAACGAAGATGGCGCAAGAGATGAGTTTTGCGCGAGTCATGAGTGGCGCAAAACTCAATTTAAAAGATACTGCAGTTCCTGTAAAACTATAGCCACCGTCCCACGATGAATTTCAACCAATCAAATTGCAGCCATCGATTGCCATTTGATGTTGGCGCAAAGAATGAGATTTGAAGAGTTTTGCGTCAGATGAGGTTGGCGCAAGATGATATTTTGCGTCAAAGGGGAGTGGCGCAAAAATCTTGTTTGAGTGGCGCAAACTTCTTCAATCTGCAAAGCTTCAAATCAAACCTGTAACTTTAATGGAGATGGTGAATTAAACAAATGAATAGTGCACAATCAATTTCAGTTGAATCCACTCAATTTCAATTTGAACTTTGATTTAATCCTGCTGCATCTTCCATCGATTGAAAACCAATCAAAGTTTTCAAATGGATTTCAATCAATTTCAATCCAAATGGATTTCAACCTCACTGACCCACTACCACTTTGACAACCAATCAAAGTTTTTCAAAGTGACCTGCATATTTGAATTCTCAAATCAAAGTACAACTTGCATATTAATTGAAATTGGGAACCTGTGTGTGACCGGGATATGTGGACCGGGATGAACAGTCGATCGGTGTCTTGAAGAATAGTTGACCGATGCTTTAACGAAACCTGTAGATTGAATGAAATTCTGTGTTTTGCTTAATCGAATTGGAAGCTTGTAGAACATATGAACCAAAACTCAATTAGAACAGATCAAAATGATTTCATTGAAACTCTCTGGTTTACGTGTTCTTCAAATTCTCGGTGTGCTCTTCATTTGATGGCACAAATTGATCCAAATCAGTTTAAACCTGCAAATTGAAACTTGAGAAAGCACAAAGTTGATTGATTAATCATATAGAACACACTTCTTACACTAATTTGATGCTGAAAACAATAAAACTCAGTGAATCGATTCAAAACATAGTTCCAACATTTCAAACACCAAAATCTCATAAAAATTCAAAAATTGGATTCGATTTGGTGTAAATCTTTGATTGAATCTAATCAAGAACCATTCTGAAACATTAATCGATCACTGTGAAATCATTTCAACAAACTAACAACAATGATTCAAATGAAATTTGATTTAATCTAGAAAAAAAAATGATACAATCTGCATGTTCTTGATTTTTCAAGAATTTCCAGAAAATTTGATTCAAAGATGTGATAATCTTTCTGAATTTTTTTGGTATAGCTTTGATACCAATTGTGAATTACTAAATCCTAATCTATCAAGCTAAATCTCAAAAAATGATGTAACAATCTCAAGAACTAGAGAGAGAAAGTAGATCTTCAATAACCACAAGTCTGAAAATGTTACAATGACGTGATTACAAGATTTACAAACCAAACACCTATTAATACCAACTAACTATAGCAAGAATTAACAACTAAGGAAACAAAAACAACTTTGACTTTCTAAGACTTTGACATTGTTGACTTTACAAGATTGACTTTCTAATTAAATCTTGGATACAATATTTAGACTTAACACCCGAAAACATCAAGTCAACCCCTCTAGGTCTATTCTTGAGAGTTCCAAAACGGGAACTCAAGCACAAAGGAATTACATCTTACTGCCCATGGGATGTTGCTCGACCATATAGGTCCATACCTTACTTACCATGGTGACCCGATGCCTATTCCGTGCCAAAGTGGTGATCCTAATGTCCAAAATGGGACATGGAGACACTGTGCCTATGGATCCATTGCACTAAGACCAAATATCAAGATATTTAAATACCTTCACAATTGATCAAGTATAATAAGATAAAACCAATTCATAGATATAAAGTATACCAACACGGAGTCTTGACTCCCCAACATAATATGATGTTATTGTCTCAAACCCTTCATTGGAATGTTATAAATTCCATTCTAGTTTACAACAATCTCAACAAATTAACCAATACTTGAAAATTTCACCAAAACCCTAATTTCATCTAGGGATGTCAAAATCCTATTAAGCAAGGGTTAGTCACCAAGTAAGTAAGAGATCATAAATAGACATTATTCATGGTTTAAAGTACATTTTTTCAAACGTTCTTACTTAGGTTTCAGAACCCTAATCTCTCCAAAAAACCCATATTTAGGTAAAACAAAACAAAACCCAAATACATGATTAGAAGGCATAGATGAGAGTAATAGCATGTACATCCTAGTAGTTACGTAAAACAAAGGTAGAAAACCTCACCTTATAGAGTTTGTACACACAAACCCTAGATGTTGGATGGAATAGAGAAAGAAGAGAGATGTAGAGCTTGAATCCTTGAACCACTAGAACCCCTTAATAAATGCAAAGGACCTCCTACACCAACCATTAATCATCACTTACAAGGTTTTCCCAAATGATAATGAATGAAGAGAGAGAGAGAGAGGTAACCTACCTTTTCCACTCAAGAAAGCGGCCAAACAAAAGCAAGATTGAGAAATGAGGGTGAGAGGTCCGATTTTATGAAATAAAAGTGTCTGGGCCCGCTTGTGATAGTGACCGGCGACTGTGACATCTGTCACAATCGCTGGTAAGGTCGCGCCAAGTACCCCCTCTCTCGGTACACCTTCCGTGATAATGCCCGGAGATAGTGACTGGTGCCACAATCGCGTGGCACGGTCGCCACCACTCCCCCATTCCCGGTACAAGCCCCTAGTTTGAGCCCCACGAGAGTGACCACTGTCACAATCGCGGGCACAATCGCCCTGCATGTACCGAAGCCCCGATTCTTCCGATTTCGACCCGAGGTGCTACCGATCCCAATATTAACCCAAATAATAACCATTGGTCTTAGAATGAACGGTAGAGATTAATCAGACATAGATAAATTAATTATAAAGAAGTAAATTGAGTAATTAATATATCGAACATGTGTGTTTGAGGGTATTTGGGGACCCATTTCTTTTTCAATTTGTAACCCCCGCATAGTAATTAATATATTGAACAATGTATGAAGACATAAGGAATATTCATGAACAAATATGAACGTAGGAAAACTCCAACTCTATCAAACATGGAGGCCATTTGTTTGAATCCACATGATCGATGAACTTTAGTGTTCTTGGTATCCATTTGAGAAATGTATGGAATGAACATCTATGAAACAACTTCTACTCTATGAGCACATGCACTCACTCATTTTTAGTAAATATGCACTAAGTTCATGGTTGTTCATATGAACAAATATGAACATAGGAACACTCCAACTCTATCAACCGTGGAGGTCATTTGTTTTAAATGCACATGATCGATGAACTTTAGTGTTCTTGGTGTCAATTTAAGAAATGTATGGAATGAACACTAATGAAATGGTTGTGAACACATCGATTGCAGGACATGAAGATCTAATTGGTTTTCATGTTCATGAACACTAAAATTTTGTGTTCACGTGTATTCACGTGTGGTAAAGAATATATGGTTTCTCAAATTCAAAGTTCATTCATGTTCATCAAATAAAATCAAGGAAAATATAAGATTTGTAACCTATGACTAAAATTAAGGAAAATATAAGATATGTAACTCATCATTAAATGAATGTTACAGATATGTAAAATATCATTCATACCCCTATTTATATATTTCACATGCATGTCAAACCACTAATGAAGATGACTTTTTATTGGTTGAAATGGTTAGTAAAGTTAACAAGAATTAGGATGTTAACAAAATAACCTCCCTACATATATATATATATATATATATATATATATATATATATATATATATATATATATATATATATATATATTGAAAGTTATTATATGCACACGACACGTGTCACACAGAGATACTGCTGAGGAGTATGTAAACCTATAGGGTCGCACACAAAGAATGCGTTTGTTTTCATTTGTAGAAACCCGGATTTTATGAAAAATATGTGTTAAACTGTAATTATGATAATTACAGGGTGAAAACGTACTTATGTTAATTACGGAAAATTATCTGTAATTATATAATTATATTTTAAAGTTTAAAAGGATAATTATATATACTTACATATATATATATATATATATATATATATATATATATATAGGGGTTGTTTAATTTGCAACCCTTAAAAAAGTTGCAAACCTTGCAACCCACATCTTAACCGTCGGATTCATGATCGGCGGTTACAATAGATATGGGGCCCAATATTTTAAAAAAAAAAACAGAAAAATAAAAATAAAATAATCGTCGATTATGAATCCAATGGTTAAGATGTGGGTCGCAAAGGTTGCAACCTTTTTCAGGGTTGCAAAATATCCTTCCACTATATATATATATATATATATATATATATATATATATATTTGAATTTGAATTTGAATATTACAGATAATTACTAAACCTTATTTAATCCTTAATTGAATTATAGTCTAACTATAATTCTTCTGATATAAATAAGGGGTTAGGCTAACCATTTGATATACAATTGAGTTAGAAAAGCCTTTCAGAAAAATACAGAAAAGAAACCCTTTTCTTTTCTGTAAAACACATATGGATCTAGGGTTATTGGGCTAGCACCCGGTGGAATTTCGCGTGTTCATGTGTGGATACCGCTAGAGGAAACCTCGATTGGTTTCTAAGTGCTCAGCTAGTTCACCACAACAGATCTGAAAAGTTACATCTCTAAACACCCTATAGTGTGGTTCTTATTTAATTAAATGCATCATTGGATCCGATTGGGTTTTAAGTTTTAGAAAAGTTTTCTATTTAATTTTGTAACCAAAATTCTTTTTTAATTTCCGCTGCGTATAACGGTTACAATTTATTTTAAAACCCAACAGTGGTATCAGAGCCACTTTAAGCATTTAATTAAAAAAAAAGGGGAAACATAAGATGTTATATGGCGATAAAATTTAGTATATATGTTTATATATTAGACCCATCCTAATAAGTAATATACGTTTGTATTTTTGGTTAAATAAAACAAAATGAAAGGAAAAGATAAGAGGGTGTCAATTATTAAAATAAAAGAAAGTAGTCGACTCTTGTTTGATAAATTAAAAGGGTTTTCAAAACCCTAATGGGATATTTTCTATACCAGCAGTCACATCTCCAAAAAAGTTTGAGAAACCTTATCAAACCCCTCTCCTTTTTCTCATGCCTTTTTCGACTTGGTTTGCGTTTGTTGCCGTGTTTTCTTCTCTAAGAGTTCAAATGGTCGTTTTAGATTTTGAGTCAAGACTTTATGTCGTTTGTTTTAAATTGGTTAAAACTTTGACATTAATATAATGGTCACTTTATTTATGTTATTTATTTGACCAAATTATTTTAATTATGTTTAAAATTATAATTAATGGGTTAGTAACCCACAAATTATAAGATTGGGTCCAATTAAATTTAAATTGTCATATAGTATTTTGTTCCAGTTTTGGCCTTTATATTTATGTTAAATTATATCGACCAAATATTTATATATGTATAATATATGGTTTTCCCCAAAGACCCGTGGTTGATTTATTTTTATTTTGGAAAATTAAAATGTATTAATTGCATGGGGTGTAATTTTAATTTTCTAGATAGGTCCAAATATAAAATAGATTAGGATATGTTATCTTTCTATTGTAAATCATCCGAAGACGAAATTTCAAGAAATCAAGACGGAGACCCTGGAGTTCACCAAGATGGCGAGGCCAGTGGGAGAAGATTGATGATGTCCTTAGATATTGACCGTGGTTGTTGTGTTGGCTCACAACACCACATTAGGGGCAAATCCATATATTATCTTGTATGTTTATTATGTGTTTGTTTTTTATTTATTGATTTATTATTGTTATGATAATTGCAAACGCTTAAAATAAAAATCAAACGCAAAACAATTTTAAATCGGTAAATAAAATATGATATTTTAAATTGATATGTTTACCAAACTCAAACCGATTTAATAAAATAAACTTTTAAAACAAGATTTTAGAGATAAATTCAAACGTTTTAAAAGAATTAGAATGTTTTCTAAAATTAAACCTTTTTAAAAAATGTAAACTTAACGTCACCCATTTAAGGTACTTGTCAAACATACATGATCCCGGTATGGTCAGTGCTCAGCCAATCATGCCGGTTGAATGTAGTGTAAGATAAGGAGCCAAATTAACGATATTTAAGTGGACAGTTGCTTGGCCATTCACTTAAATAGTCGTATTTTGGACGACTGATCCTAGTAAACCCTAAGACTAGTATTTAGGTGGGATCACGATACCTTAGTATGGTTTGTTTACTTGAAAATATTATAGACAATTGCTTGGCCATTTATGAGTATTTTCAAGGCGTTGAAGTGGGATTAAACGTGCCAATTTCAATATATGATATATTGAATAGGATCCCACGACATCTAAGAGTTATGTTAAACATAATTGGATGATGACTACCTAAATAGCCTAATTTCATAGACAGTTGCTTGGCCATTTATGGAAGTAGGTGAAATATGGATCTTAGCTCAAATCAATTTTTTTTAAAGGTTAAATTAATTTGAGATTTTAAAAGAATTATTAAAATTGAACTTATTTTGTAGATGGCCGCTAACGCCTCCAACCAAACTGTATGCACAAACGGCTTATCCCAATTTACATTACGATCAATCCTTGACAAGGATAAACTGAACGGTACGAACTTCGTGGACTGGTTTAGTTTCTTGAGGGTCGTCCTTAAGCACGAAAAGAAGCTGTACGTTCTCGAAACCCCCCCTCCAAACCTCCTGCCATAAATGCTTCAGCCGAGGTCAGGGCTGCTTATGATAAGCATCTCAATGACTCACTAGACGTTAGCTGTCTGATGCTAGCATCCATGACTCCCGAGCTACTGAGGGAACATGAAGACATGAATGCTTGGGATATGGTATCCTCTCTGAAATCCATGTTTCAGTTACAAGCAAGGCAAGAGAGGTTCGATACAGTCAGGGCATTGCATGCTTGCATGATGACTGAGGGTTCATCAGTCAGTACCCACGTTTTAAGAATGAAAGGGTATATTGACCGATTAACCCGTCTTGGCTACCCACTGGATCAAGAATTGGAAACCGATATGGTTCTCAATTCTTTATCCAAGTCATATGACTAGTTCGTTCTGAACTACAATATGAATGGTTTGGAGAAAACTCTCACGGAGCTTCATGGCATGCTTAAAACTGCTGAGAGAAATATGAAATCTAAGTTGGATTTATTCAAACCAAAACAGGTGTTGATGATCAAACCTAAATGTGGGATAAACAAGAAGAAAAGGGTGGTTACCAAGGGTAAAAGAAAAGTTGGAAGCTCCAACAAGGAAAAGGGCAAAGGAAAGATTCCTGAGGAAGCAGTTTGTTTCAACTGCAACCAAAAGGGACACTGGAAGAGAAACTGCCCCGCCCTATTGGCAGAAATGAAGAAGCAGAAGGCTAATGGAGCCAGACCTTCTGGTATGTTTACCATTGATTTATTCACTTCTGACTCTGATTCTTGGGTATTGGATACTAGGTTTGGTACTCACATTTGTACTACTTTTCAAGGACTAAGAAGTGAAGAGAAAATGAAACCAGGCCAGATGGAGTTTCGAATGGGGAATGAAGCTAAAGTAGCTGCTATTGCTCAGGGGACTTATGACATGAAGCTGCCAAATGGTCTTATTTTAGCACTTAGCAAATGTTTATATGTACCTAGCATTACTAGGAATATCGTTTCTTTTTCTCGTTTGCAACAAACTGGATTTATGTTTACTTTCAGTAATGATTCAATTTCAGCTTATCTTAACAATGTTTTGTATTTTGTGACCAAACCACACAATGGTATTTATGAAATTGATATGCAGAATAGCTGTAATTATGAATCAATGTATAATGTAAACAATAAACGAATTAAGCGAGGCTTAAATCAGACCTATTTGTGGCATTGTCGTCTTGGACACATAAACAAGAAACGCATAGCCAAACTCCACGCAGACAGAGTGTTGGAATCATGTGATGATTCATATGATGTATGTGAATCTTGCTTAATGGGAAAGATGACAAAAGCGCCTTTTAAAGGCAAACCCGAAAGGGCAACATAACTATTAGGGATTATACATACTGATGTGTGTGGACCCTTTAGTTCAACCACAAGAAATGGTCATCGCTACTTCATTACTTTTACTGATGACTTCAGTAGATACGGGTATGTTTACCTAATGAAAAACAAATCTGAAAGCTTTGAGTTTTTTAAAGAGTTTTAGAATGAAGTAGAGAATCAACTTGGCAAAAAGATAAAAACACTTCGATCGGACTGGGGTCGGGAATATCTAACCAAGAGTTTATTGACCATCTAAGAGATAACGGGATAGTATCCCAATTAACTCCTCCCGGAACACCGCAACATAACGGTGTGTCCGAAAGAAGGAATAGAACCTTGTTGGACATGGTTCGCTCTATGATGAGTCGTACCAATCTACCTAAAAGTTTCTGAGGTTATGCCCTAGAAACAACTGCCCGAATACTAAATAGTGCGCCAACCAAAAGGACCGATAAAACCCCTTTCAAACTATGGACTGGGAATATCCCAAAACTGTCATATATGAGAATATGGGGTTGTGAAGCTTATGTTAAGCGGGAAGCTTCTGGGAAGCTTGATTAAAGGTCTGAAAAATGCATCTTTGTGGGATATCCAAAAGAGACAGTTGGATATTACTTCTACAAAGCCAACGAGAACAAAGTTTTTGTTGCGCGCCGCGGTGAGTTTCTAGAAAATGATTTTCTATCGAGAACCACAACGGGGGATACAGTTGATCTTGAAGAAATTCAAGAATCACAAGATGAAACAATGGTTGATACTGACAATCAACATGATGTTGAGCCTCAACAACTTGTTGAAGGTAATGACGAGATACAAACAATCCGAAGATCGAATAGGAGTCGTCAAGAGCCTGAGATATGGTTATCTCATTGGCAATGACGATACGGTTCATGATGAACCCGTAACCTATCAGAAAGTTGTATCAGGTTTAGAATCTGATAAATGGCAAGATGTCATGAAGGCTGAAATACAATCCATGTTAGATAACCAAGTTTTGAACTTGGTAGATGCATCTACCGGCTGCAAAGTTATAGGGTGCAAGTGGGTATTCAAAAAGAAAACTGACATGGATGGGATTGTACATACCTATAAGGCTAGGTTGGTAGCTAAAGGTTTCACTCAGACTCATGGAGTAGATTATGATGAAACTTTTTCTCCAGTAGCCATGATTAAATCCATCAGGATACTTCTTGCCATAGCTGCATTTCATGATTATGAAATATGGCAAATGGATGTTAAAACCGCGTTCCTTAACGGAACTTTAAGCGAGGACGTGTACATGGTACAACCAGAAGGTTTTAAACATCCAAATTTTCCTGAAAAGGTATGTAAGTTGCAAAAGTCCATTTATGGACTGAAGTAAACATCTCGTAGTTGGAATCTTCGTTTTGATGAAAAGATTAAAGAATTTGGTTTCTTAAAGAACGAAGATGAACCTTGTGTATACAAGAAAGTCAGTGGGAGCATAGTAGTATTCCTAATCCTATATGTCGATGATATATTGATCATCGGAAATGACATCCCTACCCTTAAAGGTGTAAAAGCCTGGTTAGGGAAGTGTTTCGCGATGAAGGATCTAGGAGAAGCAGCTTATATCCTTGGTATAAATATCTATCGTGATAGATTGAAAATCTTAATTGGATTGAGCCAAAGTACATATATTGACAAGATCTTAAGACGCTTCAAGATGGAGGGTTCTAAGAGAGGAAACTTGCCAATGGTACATGGTGTACATCTGAGCAAAACTCAGAGTCCTATGTCTAAAGAGGACATGAACCGCATGAAGGGTGTTCCCTATGCTTCGGCCATCAGTTCAATCATGTATGCCATGTTATGTACTAGAACAGATGTCTCGTATGCCTTAAGCATGACGAGCAGGTATCAGTCAAACTCAGGTGATGCTCACTGGGTAGTAGTAAAGAATATTCTAAAGTATCTTAGAAGAACCAAAGAAATGTTCTTACTGTACGGCGATCAAGAAAGAGATTTGTGTATTTAAGGATACACGGATGCTAGTTTCCAAACCGACCGAGATGACTATAAATCACAGTCGGGATACGTGTTTGTGTTAAACGGGGGTGCTGTGAGTTGGAAGAACTACAAACAAAGCACAATAGCGGACTCAACTACAGAATCAGAGTACATTGCAGCGTCGAACGTCGCAAAGGAAGTTGTTTGGATGAAGAAATTCATCACAGATCTGGGAGTAGTCCCTATCATATGTGACCCTGTCGAGATATATTGCGACAATGAGGGTGCCATTGCTCAGGCAAAGGAACCAAGGTCACATCAGCGCTCCAAGCATATCAGGAGACGATATCACCTAATTCGAGAGATTATTGAAAGAGGTGACATAAAGATATGTAAAGTTCGATCAGAAGACAATCCAACAGATCCTCTTACCACACCTTTGAGTCAAAGCAAGCATGATGCTCACATTAGCTCAATAGGCTTGAGGTTTTGTAATAATTTAGTCTGATTTGTAAAATTTTAGTAATATTTTACTTTGTGAACATTAAAATAGTTATGTTTTACAGTTATGGCATATTGGATATGAGTACTTAATTAAAACATCTATGTGTTCGTTTTAACATGTTTAACTATCCTTAAATGAATATGATGATCATATTATTTAAAATTGTCCTTGATCACTTATTACTAGGGGACTAGTAATAAATCAAGATCATTATGAAGTCTGGTCATAGTCCAAGTTGGAAGTGCACTAGGTGCAACCAGAGTCACATGCGCTTGTCGGAGCACAAGGCGTTGGACAAGACCCACGGTCAAGATCACTTCATAGATCGGCGTCATAAGGTGAGTCTTGAAATAGTATAACACTATTTATCCTCAGACCTGAGATGTGCATTGGGATCTAATGCACAAAGAGTGTTATACTTTGATATAGTCTAACGTTACCCTTGATCGGTTAATCATAAGGGCTATATTAGGTATAACATGAATTGTGTAGTTAGTCGTGTACATGCAATATGGGATTTGCTCCTCTCAAGATGAGAGAGATATTTCTGGGCCCCTCCATTACATATTATGATTTACATGCATGAACAAATGGATTAGTTGGACTAATGACACTTGTATAATCAAATATGTTGGGATCGAGAAACACAATCTTTGAACTATAAATGATGAGATAGATCTATGCCTTAAGTTCAAAATAAAATATCGTGAAGCAAAAGGATAATGAATGATTCTACTATATGATTGATTAGATCAATCAAATTGCTCGAAAGTAAAAGCACATTTACATAGCCTTGGGGTCGGTGACGTGTTGCTAGACACTTACCATCGTCTGTGTTACTGTGTATCGTGTGCAAGTGGGAGAATGTAAGTTATTATATGCCCACGACACGTGTCACACAGAGATACTGCTGAGCAGTATGTAAACCTATAGGGTCGCACACAAAGAATGCGTTTGTTTCCATTTATAGAAACCCGGATTTTATGAAAAATATGTGTTAAACTGTAATTATGATAATTACAGGGTGAAAACGTAATTATGTTAATTATGGAGAATTATCTGTAATTATATAATTATATTTTAAAGTTTAAAAGGATAATTATATATATATATATATATATATATATATATCTGAATTTGAATTTTACAGATAATTACTAAACCTTATTTAATCCTTAATTGAATTATAGTCTAACTATAATTCTTCTGATATAAATAAGGGGTTAGGCTAACCATTTGATATACAGTTGTGTTAGAAAAGCCTTTCAGAAAAATACAGAATAGAAACCCTTTTCTTTTCTGTAAAACACATATAGATCTAGGGTTATTGGGCTAGCACCCGGTGGAATTTCACGTGTTCGTGTGTGGATACCGCTAGAGGAAACCTCGATTGGTTTCTAAGTGCTCAGCTAGTTCAACCACAACAGATCTGAAAAGGTACATCTCTAAACACCCTATGGTGTGGTTCTTATTTAATTAAATGCATCATTGGATCCGATTGGGTTTTAAGTTTTAGAAAAGTTTTCTATTTAGTTTTGTAACCAAAATTCTTTTTTAATTTCCGCTGCGTATAACGGTTACAATTTATTTTAAAACCCAACATATATATATATATAGGACGGTAATCAAATAAGAACAATAAAAAGGTAGTGAACCGTGAGAACCGATCTAAACCATTTACTACTTTTAATCAATGGACATGAAACACAATGACATTTTTGAAATAACTTAGAATTTTATAGTTTGTTATGGAAATTATTAAAATTAGAAGGGCATTTATGGGCTTTCAAATCCAATCACCAGAGCTTCCATTTATCAGTCCACCTTTTCTTCATCATCCCCACCGCTTCTGTGTCCCTAATATGACACCGACCTGTTCCACATTTTTTGTTCAATTGATTGAAGATCACAAGCCAAGAGCAAAGCTGTTAGAGTTGACTTCTGATGGGACATTAAACCTTTCATCGACGACGAAGCGGACAAGTAATTGTCTATAACAATTTACTCTGGTGGATGACAAAACCTTAGACTACTCGTTCGTTGACGACGGTGATGATTGGTTGGATGTTGCAATCCACGTCCGAAAGCGCTGGTATGACGACATTAGCATTAGATTTGTGGTTTCTTTCAATCTTCTAATCTCGTTTCACTCAATTTTAGGTTTTCTTAGAACTAAAATCGTTTTTTAGCTCATTTTTAGAAGAGTCTCTATTCTACTACTGGAATCGTTTTTAGAAGGTTGAGTTTCATTTTTGTCTTCTTTAATCTTCCCTTGGTTCAATTTTGGGTGGTCCTTCATGATTCTGTGCGAATTTGGGGTTTTATGTTCGAAAAGTTGGTTTGCTCTGGATGGTCCTTCCTAATTTTGGTTTGTCTTCTAGTTGTGGATTCGAAGCTGCTGTATGAATCTACAATTGTTAAAGGAAACGGACAGGGATATGCAATGATATTGTTTGATTCATGGGGTGAAATAATATATAGTGAAAAGTTTTATTTGACTTCATAAGGTGAAATGACATATCGACCGAAGTTGTATTTGATTTCATGAGGTGAAACATATTACTAATGAGAATTGTATTTGATTTCATGTGGTGAAATAACATATATATAAACATTATGTTTGGATTTCATGAGTTGAAATATCATATTTATGAAAATTTTGTTTTTATTTCATGAGGTGAAATAGTACGTGTTTCATCTGGTAAATCTTTGTTACAAAATGACGATTATGCCCTTTTCATATGGTGAAACAACTTTTATTTAAAACCCTCGGATCAAAACCAAATTACGGTTTAGATCGGTTCTCACAGTTCTCAACCTTTTTTTGGTTCTCACATGATTTAACCCCTATATATATATATATATATATATATATATATATATATATATATATATATGGGTGGGTTCAAATGAAAACTCATCTTTCATTGTACACATGAGGACAAATTTTAACCATTGATCAAAACTTAGAAAACTAATCAATGGTTAATACATAATCAGGTTAATTAAAAAAATTTACCCCCTTAATCTTTAAAATAATTTATCTTAAAAATTACTAATATTTTAATCAAACAAATTACATCAAAAAAACGAGAATTCCGTGCTCTTCGATATGACATCCATCTCGATATAGTTTTGTTTTCGTTTTAACCGTTTTTACGTGAAATTCTATATACGTGTTATATTCATTATGAATATGCATGCACGTCTTCTGTAATAACCCAGTTTAATTTATTAATTCAAAGTTTGGGGTGAAAAGTGGATTAAAGGCAAACCTAAGAGTGGTTAGGTGTAAAGGGGTTCATTAATGCATCGTATCTGGCTACCATGTTTCGAAAGGCACGTGGCTCATAATCAACATGTGGAAGCTCCATCGTGATCCAATGATATGGTCTGACTCGTTTGAGTTTAGACCAGAGAGGTTCTTGAGCCCTAACCATAAAGATGTTGATGTTAAGGGAAGAGATTTTGAGTTCATCCCTTTTGGTGCAGGGAGAAGAGTTTGCCCTGGGATAGCTTTTGGACTTCAAATGTTACATATGGTAAAGGGAATAAACCTAGGGATTGTTTCATTATTTCATTTGGCGGCTGAAGAATAGGAAAAAGGGCAGGATAGGGGGCAATTGAAGAAGAAGAAGATTGAGGTGGTTCTGCATCAAATCCATAAGGTATGAATTCATACTCTTCTATAGCAAGTTGCTTAAGGAAATGTATTTCCCTCCCGGAAATCAAAGTTAAGTTTCTATCAGTTTTGGTTTTGAGTCGACCAAGAACCCAATCGGGTTCCAGGCGATCGATCGAGTTTTAGGGCCTTGATTGGGACTGATTCAATAGTTGGGATTTTAGTGTGTTTAATCCCAATCTCTTGAAGATTAGAAGTTTTGGAGTTTTTGATTGAAAGAGATAGAAATTAGCCGTGGTTTCATGGTTCTGTGTAATCTAGGTGTTCGAAACCCCAAAATTGCCTTCGGTCGAACTTAGACCCCGGTCGCTAGTTATTTTAGACCTCGGTCGATTTAGACCCCGGTCGCTAGTTATTTTAGACCCCGATCGATAGTTATTTTGGACCTAGGTCGGCATGGGGCACCGGTCGAGACCACCCCGGGCGCTGCCTGGGCACCGGTCGAGTCAAGCCGTGTGCTGCTTGGAGGCACGGCCTGTGCGCCATTTGGGGGCGACCTGTGCGCCGCTTAGGCGCGGCCCGTGCACCGCTTGGGACGCGATCCGTGCGCGGTTCGGGGCGGGGCGAGGTTTAGTCGAGCTTCGGTTGGGTAGGTATCGGTCGGGTCATGTAGTGTAGTTCAGTCCAGTCTAGAGCTGCGAGTGATGTATCTTAAGAATGTTTTCTCTTAATATGGTTATAGGGCCGGTATTAAGCTGTTAGAGGGGAAGCTTCGCAAGGATCAGGTGAGTTTTCTTTAACTAAACTGAAAAAAGATTAAAGACAATGGTTTTACACGCAAGTTTAATTAAAGATCCTTTCGTACGCATGTTTACTTGATAGTTGAGAATTGCAAATTATTTGTGGTATGCGTTCTGTTATTTAATAGTAGAAATGTATGCATACATTGTTTTATGTGCTTTGTGCTCAAAGTCGGGGGGGGGGGGGGGTGTTCCACCTGTGCTCATACCGGGGGGGGTATTCCGTTTATTCCATTGGGGGGTGTGTCCCAAATAAGGCAGTGTGAGCCAGACACACCGTTACTTACGGGTGACGGTAGTGTAAGCCAAAGTGTCTGATTAAAGTATTAAGTTTTACTAAATTCAAATTGAGATATTTGTCATACGTTTATGTTGATTAAATGATTTTAAAGTGTTGTTAGGAGGGACTCACTAGACCGTTGGTTTAACCCTCGCTCTTTCAAAAATAAAAATCTTTTTCAGGTGGGCGTGAAGCTAAGGGTTCGGGTAAAGGCAAGGAGAAGGTTTAAGCAGTTTTCCCGATAGAAGACTTCCTCTAAAAATTTTATAGTTACTCTCAGTTGTGTAATAGGTTGCTTTAATGCAAAACCTCAGTTTGGATTATATTTGTAAGACTTCGCTTGTTATGGAATTTTGATATTTATGTTTACTTCTGAATTTTGGAATTTGGGGTTGTTATAGTTGGTATCAGAGCCGTAGTTTAAGGGATCTAGGTAACCGGAGGGGCCTAGACTTAAACTTAGGAAGTAGAGCACAACTGAGAAATAAGGGAACCATAGGAAACCATGTAATAGGGTAGCGATGACTAACATGTAAGGTAAATTTGGGATTACATCTGGCCAGTGTAATTACAAATTTACAGTTACGTGTGTGTGCTTAACTCGCCTAATTACGTTGAACCTACCGTATTGAACTTTGTATGTTTACCTTTTGTCTGTAGTCATGTCGGAGCGTGTAACAAGGAGCCGATCGGTGCTAGTGGTGGAAACTGCACCGGTGAATGAAACTGTGGAGGGTGGACCAGCCACTATTCCTCAAGCTGCTGCCACACGAGGAAAGGGGCGTGGAAGACCCAAAGGAAAGACGACTCAAAAAGTTGTCACTCAAGTTGAGGAACGGGAAGGGAGATCTCAGGGAAAGAGAACTGTGCATACCACTCGACGAGCTAAGAGTTTGGAAGTTAGGGCTGAACGAGAACCCTCTCTGCAAGAGAGTTCGACTACTGCACGAGGGAGAAGGACGGTAAAGAACCATAGGGGAGGTCGGACTCAAGCGTTCGTCACTCAAGAGACTTTTGCTACTGAAATGGGGAAGCTGCAGGAGACATTGCAAGCTCTTTTGGCCCATCAAACTAGGGCAGTTTCAATAAATCAGGAAAAGAGTGAGGAGAAGGAGACAACTGAGATGACTAACTCACCAATAGCTATGGTGGGCAGTCACTCACATTCGAACTCAATCTTGGAAGTCAAGACGTCAGCAGAGAAGGGTTGCAGCTACAAGGCGTTCACTACTTGAAAACCCCCAACCTTCAAAGGGGAATGCGACCCCGTTGTGGTGATTAAGTGGATCGGGAACATGGAGTTAGCGTTTGATACTTGCAAGTGTGCGGAAGATGATAAGGTCGTTTTGCGTAGTCAATGCTGAGGGATGATGTTGTTTTCTGGTGGGAGGCGGAATCTGGGGGTAAGGGTTCGAGGGCAGCAAGAGGGATGGACTGGGAGACCTTCGTCGCAAAATTCAAGCTACAGTTTTGTCCTTTAGCAGCAGTGAAACAGTTGGAGGAAGAATTCCTGAATCTGGAACAGGGAGATATGACGGTGCGAGAGTACACCACCAAGTTTCTAGAAAATGTTCGTTTCGCGGAAGTTTATGTACCCAACGAGGAACGTCGTGTGGACAGGTATTTATTCGGGTTGAGGAGCAACATTCGAGAATTGGCGGCGGCACGTGAGCCTGCAACTTTTCAATCTGTCGTCAACGCAACTGAAATGACTGAGAGAGAGAAAACAAGGCAGACGGTGGAAAGAGGCAGTGAGAAAAGGAAATGGGAAGGACCAGTCCGTGAACCGAAGAAGTTCAAGAGTAGCAGGTCCGATCAGCGAACAACCTCAAGGGTGGATATTAAGCCATGCGGGAAGTGCAACCGAATGCATAAAGGGGAATGTCTGATGAAAAAAGATGGGTGCTACAAGTGCGGGAAAGCAGGTCATATGGCTAGGGATTGCCAGGGAACAAGAACTTGCTATCAGTGTGGTTCTCCGGACCACATCAAGTCTGATTGTCCGTAACTGAAGAGGGGAACTATTGGGAATTTTGGAGGTAAAGGGGGAGATCGGAAGGTGGAACCCGCCCGAGCAAGAGCCAGGGCATTCAACATGACAGCAGAGGAGGCAGTGGAAACACCGGATGTGGTTACAGGTACTTTCCTTATTGACTCGACTTTTGCTAAGGTGTTGTTTGATTCAGGTGCAAACCGGTCGTTTGTGTCGCCGAATTTTGCTCAAAAATTGTGTGTGAAGCCCAAGCAGCTTAGTCTGTGGTTTAAGGTAGAAGTAGCGGATGATAGTCGAGTCTTAGTAAGGGAAGTATATGAAGGGTGTACCATTGGTATCTACGGCTATTCATTCCCATTAAGGTTGTACCCAATGGTCATGTAGGAGTTTGATGTTATAGTGGGAATGGATTGGTTGGCATCTAATGATGCCTACATAGTGTGTAACAAGAAGTTGATTCGTATAGCGGTGCCTGGTGAGGATGAGGTGGTTGTGTATGGGGATCGTCGGGATAGGAAGTCATGCTTGATTTCTATGATCAAGGCTAGACGATGTTTAGGAAAAGTGTGTGGGGGGTTCTTAGCGTATGTAGTAGACGCTAAGAAATAGAAGAAAGGAATAGAATCGGTTTCGGTAGTGAGGGAATATCCGGAAGTATTTCCGGAAGATTTGACCACTCTGCCACTGGATCGGCAAGTGGAGTTTCGTTTAGATCTAATGCCGGGATCGGCACCTATTGCTCGAGCACCTTACCGTTTGGCACCGGCGGAAATGAAAGAAATGATGATTCAACTGCAAGAACTGCTTGATAAAGGATTTATTCGCCCGAGTTCTTCACCATGGGGAGCACCTGTGTTGTTCGTCAAAAAGAAGGACGGTTCTCTTCGGATGTGTATAGATTACCGGGAACTCAATAAAGTAACCGTCAAGAACTAGTACCCACTCCCTCTAATCGATGATCTTTTTAATCAGTTGCAGGGAGTGAGTTACTTCTCAAAGATAGATTTGTGGTTGGGCTATCATCAGTTGAAAGTAAGAGAGGAGGACGTACCGAAGACTGCCTTTCGTACAAGGTATGGGCATTACGAGGTCTTAGTCATGCCCTTCGGGCTGACGAATGCACCCGCAACGTTTATGGACCTAATGAACAGAGTGTGTAGGGCACTTTTGGACAAGTGTATTATTGTCTTTATAGATGATATATTGATATACTCACGGTCCATAAAGGAGCACGAATCGCATCTGCGATCAGTTTTAGAATTGCTTAAGCATGAGAAACTGTACGCCAAGTTTTCAAAATGTGAATTCTGGTTAAGAGAGGTACAATTCCTAGGTCATGTTGTTTCGGAAGGGGGAATCAAAGTCGATCCAGCCAAGATCGAGGCCATTAGAGGGTGGGAAGTGCCTAGATCGCCATCTGAAGTAAGAAGCTTTCTGGGATTGGAGGGTTATTACCGAAAGTTCATTTAGGACTTCTCGAGAATAGCCACGCCATTAACGGAACATACCAGGAAGAATGTCAAGTTTGCATGGGCGGAGGCTCAAGAAGAAACGTTCAATAAACTGAAGGAGAGTCTGAGTAGTGCACCTATCTTGTCCTTACCCAACGGGACAGAAGGATTTGTAATTTTCAGTGACGCTTCAAAGTTGGGTTTGGGGTGTGTACTAATGCAAGAAGGTAAAGTGATTGCTTATGCATCCCGTCAGTTGAAGGAGCACGAAAAGAATTACCCGACGCATGACTTGGAGTTGGCAGCAGTAGATTTCGCTTTGAAGATTTGGAGACATTACCTATACGGGGTTAAATGTCAGATTTATACGGATCACAAGAGCTTGCAACACCTGTTCAACCAGAAAAAGCTAAATATGAGGCAACGGAGATGGATGGAGTTGTTAAGTGATTACGACTGCGAAATTTTGTATCACCCGGGCAAAGCTAATGTAGTGGTCGACGCCCTGAGTCGTAAGGAGCGCAGCGAGGTAACAAAGGTGTTAGCGTTTCGAGTAGAAGCAACTTCTACTTTCATGGAGGAAGTCAAGGCACTACAAAAGGAAGCGCTGGAAGAAGGGAATCTGAAAAGTGAGTGAATAGTTGGGTATGTTAATTCTTTTCAGACAGATGGTCGAGGGGTGAAGTGTTTTAAAGATAGAGTGTGGGTTCTGAAAATGGGAGATCTTCGAAAGAAGGTGTTAGAGGAAGCCCATAAATCTCGTTATTCTATTCACCCGGGAACCAACAAAATGTATCGAGATTTGAAGTTAGTCTACTGGTGGCCAGGTTTGAAGAAAGATATCAGCCACTTTGTCGAGCGATGTCTTACATGTTTAAAGGTGAAAGTAGGGCATCAAAGACCGTACGGGGAGCTCCAGCCATTGGAAATTCCGGTATGGAAGTGGGACGAGATTACGATGGACTTTGTCACGGGACTTCCACGAACACCTAAAGGGCACAACGCTATTTGGGTAATAGTGGACAGATTGACAAAGTCAGCTCATTTTCTACCCATCAAAGAGACGGATTCGTTAGAAAAGCTGGCAAAACTTTACATAGACGAAATAGTATCTCGTCATAGTGTACCGCTGTCTATAATATTAGATCGGGATGGGCGATTCACCTCATCGTTTTGGAGGAGTTTGCAAAGAGAGTTGGGATCGCAAGTCAAGCTCAGTACTGCTTACCATCCCCAAATGGATGGACAAAGTGAAAGAACCATTCAAACGTTGGAAGACATGCTTCGGGCATGTGTGATCGAATTCAAAGGTTCGTGGGAGATTCACTTGCCATTGATCGAATTCTCCTACAATAATAGTTACCACGCAAGCATTCAAGCAGCCCCGTTTGAAGCTCTGTATGGTCGGAAGTGTCGAACACCTTTGTGTTGGACCGAAGTGGGGGAAAGACAGTTAGCCGGTCCGGAGATCGTTCAAGCGACAGCCGATAAGATCACCCAGAAAGATTGAAGAAATCCCAAGATCGTCAGAAAATGTACGCTGATAAACGGCGGAAGCCGATTAAATTTCAGGTGGGGGACAATGTCATATTAAAGGTTTCACCGTGGAAGGGGGTGGTCCGTTTCGGGAAGAAGGGTAAGTTGCGACCAAGATTCGTTGGACCCTTTACCATTGTTGATAAAATTGGAGAAGTAGCCTACAAGTTGGAACTACCGGAAAGCATGCAGGGAATACACCCTACCTTCCACGTGTCTAACTTGAAAAAGTGCCTGGTTGAAGTTGATGTGGTGGTTCCGTTGGAAGACATTCGAGTTGATGAGAAGCAAAGTTAGATCGAAAACCAGTGACCATTTTGGATCGGAAGGTGAGAAAGTTGAGGAATAAGGAAATTCATTTCGTGAAAGTGCAGTGGCAGTTTCACAAGGACTAAGAGGCGACTTGGGAGTTAGAAGTGAACATGAAGTCTCAATATCCGGAGTTATTCAACAATGAGATTCCGGGGACGGAATCCTTTTGAGGGGAGGATATTGTAATAACCCAATTTAATTTATTAATTCAAAGTTTGGGTGAAAAGTGGATTAAAGGCAAACCTAAGGGTGGTTAGGTGTAAATGGGTTCATTAAAGGTAATAAACCTAGGGATTGTTTCATTCTTTCATTTGGTGGCTGAAGAATAGGAAAAAGGGCAGGATAGGGGGCGATTGAAGAAGAAGAAGATTGAGGTGGTTCTGCATCAAATCCATAAGGTATGAATTCATACTCTTCTATAGCAAGTTGCTTAAGGAAATGTATTTCCCTCCCGGAAATCAAAGTTAAGTTTCTATCAGTTTTGGTTTTGAGTCAACCAAGAACCCAATCGGGTTCCAGGCGATCGATCGAGTTTTAGGGCCTTGATTGGGACTGATTCAATAGTTGGGATTTTAGTGTGTTTAATCCCAATCTCTTGAAGATTAGAAGTTTTGGAGTTTTTGATTGAAAGAGATAGAAATTAGTCGTGCTTTCATGGTTCTGTGTAATCAGGGTGTTCGAAACCCCAAAATCGCCTCCGGTAGAACTTAGACCCCGGTCGCTAGTTATTTTAGACCTCGGTCGATATAGACCCCGGTCGCTAGTTATTTTAGACCTTGGTCGATTTAGACCTCGGTCACTAGTTATTTTAGACCCCGGTCGATAGTTATTTTGGACCTCGGTCGGCATGGGGCACCGTTTGAGACCACCCCGGGCGCTGCCTTGGCACCGGTCGAGTCAAGACGTGCGCCGCTTGGAGGCGCGGCCTGTTCACCGTTTGGGTGCGACCTGTGCGCCGCTTGGGCGCAGCCCGTGCGCCGCTTGGGACGCGGTCCGTGCGCGGTTCGGGGCAGGGCGAGGTTTAGTCAAGCTTTGGTCGGGTAGGTATCGGTCGGGTCGTGTAGTGCAGTTCAGTCCAGTCTAGAGCTGCGAGTAGACCTGGCAAACGTGTCGGGTCGGGTCGGGTTCGTGTCGGGTTCAAAGTTAAACGGGTTGAAAGTGTCTAACCCTAACCCGACCCGTTTAATAAATGGGTCAGAAACTCCCAACCCTAACCCGACCCGCCTAACCCGCCATGACCCGCCTAACCCGTTTAACATTTATAAAATTAAAATTAAAAATCGAAATTCATAAAAAAATACAAATACAAAATTCAAATGAAAACATTAGAAATCCAAAATTTATAGTTGAAAATTATAATCAAATCTAAACACAAAAAATCTAAAGCATTAAAGGAAAACTTATATATATATATATATATATATATATATATATATATATATGACGATAATCAAATGAGAACCAAAAATAGGTTGAGAACCATGAAAACCAATCTAAACCATTGATTAATTTTAATCCATGGTCATTAAAGGCAATGACAATTTTAAAATAAATTGGAAGTGAAACAACTTTTAATTAAAACCATATGATCAAAACCAAATTACAGCTTAGATCGATTCTCACGGTTCTCAATCTTTTTTTGGTTCTCACATGATTATATATAAACGGGTTATTCGGGTCAATTTCGAGTTCAAATTTTGACCATGACCTTACCCGTTTAATTTTCGTGGTGTGTCGTGTCAACCCGTTTACTTAAACGGGTTGAAATGTATTACCCAAACCCGTTTATTTCGTGTCGAGTTCGTGTCGGGTTAACGTGTCGTGTCAGTTTTTGCCAGGTTTAGCTGCGAGTGATGTATCTTAAGAATGTTTTCTCTTAATATGGTTATAGGGCCGGTATTAAGCTGTTAGAGGGGAAGTTTCGCAAGGATCAGGTGAGTTTTCTTTAACTAAACTGAAAAGGATTGTTAGCCCCAAATCTGAACCAATGAAAGTATGGAAAATAACTAAGTCTTCAACTAAAGACTTTCAAGAGACAACAGTGGAGAAAGCATATATGTCTCTGAAGTCAGTTCAGAGTCAGTCTGAAGAAAGCAAGTCTGTCTCTGAAGTCAGTTCAGAGTCAGTCTTAGAGAAAGCATGTCTGTCTCTGAAGTCAGTTCAGAGACAGTCTCACGGAAAGACATCAGAGAGCCCCTCATCAGAGATCCTACTTTAGAGCTCTGAAGATGTTCACTCTGAATTTCTTGACAAAGAAGAACAGATGACACATCACCTTGTGATAAGATTTACTTTCTAGAGTAGGTCACTATTCAAGCATGTCTTGATCTTACCTCTTAGGTAAGATACTGTTCAAGCATGCTTCTATTTGTCAGATAAGTACACTGTTTACTTTATGGTCCTATAAATAGGACCATCACCTTATTGTTCAAAGTGTGCTTAAGAAGTCTTATAACTGATAATATAAGTTGAGTATTTTATTCAAAGAATATCTTGTTTATCTATTATTTGCTTTATGAACTGTGATATTTGAATCTCCTTTGATATTAAACTATACTGCTTCCGCTGTTATTACTCTTATTGTTTATATCATTGTTGTGAGATTAAATCTGGGATCCAACAAAGATTAAAGACAATGGTTTTACACGCAAGTTTAATTAAAGATCCTTTCGTACGCATGTTTACTTGATAGTTGAGAATTGCAAATTATTTGTGGTATATGTTCCGTTATTTAATAGTAGAAATGTATGCATACATTGTTTTATGTGCTTTGTGCTCAAAGTCGGGGGGTGTGTTCCGCCTGTGCTTATACCGGGGGGTGTTCCGTTTATGCCATTGGGGGGTGTGTCCCAAATAAGGCATTGTGAGCCAGACACACCGTTACTTGCGGGTGACGGTAGTGTGAGCCAAAGTGTTTGATTAAAGTGTTAAGTTTTACTAAATTCAAATTGAGATATTTGTCGTACATTTATGTTGATTAAATGATTTTAAAGTGTTATTAGGAGGGACTCACTAGACCGTTGGTCTAACCCTCACTCTTTCAAAAATAAAAATCTTTTTCAGGTGGGCGTGAAGCTAAGGGTTCGGGTAAAGACAAGGAGAAGGTTTAAGCAGTTTTCCCCGATAGAAGACTTCCTCTAAAAATTTTATAGTTACTCTCAGTTGTGTAATAGGTTGCTTTAATGCAAAACCTCAGTTTGGATTATATTTGTAAGACTTCTCTTGTTATGGAATTTTGATATTTATGTTTACTTCTGAATTTTGGAATTTGGGGTTGTTATATCTTCGGGTTTCCACATTCAGTATGAATAACAAAGGTGAACGTTCATTCACTATTCATGATGAATAATACCGTATGCAGGATGAATAATACAATATTCATGATTTTTTTGTTTTAACCGTTTTTTACGTGAAATTATATATATATATATATGTGTTATATTCATTATGAATATGCATGCACATCATCGGGTGCCCACATTCAGTATGAATAACAAAGGTGAAAGTTCATTCACTATTCATGATGAATAATACTGTATTCAGTATGAATAATACAATATTCATGATGAATAATGCACGAATCCATGATTCATGTATTATTTATCATGAATCGTGTATTATTCATCTTGAATGTTCTATTATTCATCCTGAATGATACATTATTCATGATGAATAATATATGAATGACTCGTGAAGGTGTAGACACATGGTGCACCCTCTTTTGTTTCTCAATTCACAACCGAAATTTGGTTTAATTCATTATGAATATGTATGTGCATTGTCCCACATTCAGTATGAATAATAAATGTGAACGTTTATCATTATTCATGATGAATAATATAGTATTCAAGATGAATAATATAGTATTCAGGATGAATTACGCAACATTCATGACGAATAATACACGGATTCGTGAATCGTGAATTATTCACCCTGAATGTTGTATTATTCATCCTGAATGATACATTATTCATGATGAATAACACATGAATGACCTGTAAAAATGTGGAGACGTGACGCGCTCTCTTTTGTTTTCCGATTCACAACAGAATTACTCGATAGGTTTTCGATTCGTCTTGATGGGTGTTAGGTTACAGTGCTGAAGAAACGTGATGCCTTACGGTGTTGAAGAAAGTGTTGAAGAAGGTGATGTCGAGTTACATATTTACGGTGTCGAGACGTTGTACAAATTTGAACGTACATAAATATTCATAATGAATATAACACATATATAACATTTCACGTAAAAAACGGTTAAAACGACAAAAAAACTATATCGAGATGGATGTCATATCGAAGAGCACGAAATTCTCGTTTTTTTTATTTAATTTGTTTGATTAAAATATTATTAATTTTTAAGATAATTTATTTTAAACTTTAATTGGGTAAAAAGTTTTTAATTAAAAAAGAAAATAAAAAGTCAAATATGGCAGACGTGTGTTTAAATTTTCTTCCATTATTACCCCTAAGCATTTTAAAATTAAAAAATCTATTTAATATGAGTTGTTAGATCAAAAGAGATCGAATGGCTGAGATTTGTCCTCACGTGCACAATGAAAAATGAGTTTTTATTTGAAATTTCCTATATATATATATATATATATATATATACTAGATTCGCCCCCGTGTATTACACGGGGTAATTTAAAAAAATTAAATCATGCCAAAAAACTTATCTTACAGATATGAATGGTCATCGAAAGTACGATGCTATTTTTCCAAACTTTTTTCCATTCAAAGTTGTTGTTGTTTTTTGCAGCTGGTTAAATCATGCCAAAAAACTTTTTTTTGTATTAATAATTGATTTTGAAAATCAATTATTAAAATTTGTGAGATAAAAGTTGAAATGAATTTTGTAAAAGGATTTACATATGTTCGATAATACTTGATTTTTAATTTGTATTACAAAAATAATAATACGAAATAATATTTGATTTTCAATTTGTATTAGAATAAAATATATTCTATTTTATTTTTAGAAAATATAATATATTTTAATTCAATAAAAGATATTCATATTACAATTTTGATTTCTAAATTGAATTTCCGAACATATGCAATCTCATTTTCAACTTTTATCTCATACTAATTTCGACAAATTCCATAGTAATCACAACATATTAATTCGTATATATTTATGATATTTAATTATATAATTAAATTAAAAAATATTCAATGTTGTACTCATTTCGAAGGTATTGATGAAGCGATTACAATGATATAATTTGTAAAAAATAAAAATGTTTTTTCCAATGCAATTTAGTTCATATACATTATTTATATTTATATGATAAAAATCTAAAATGAAAAATAAAAAAGTAAGGGATTAAAAGTAAATTATATATCTAATTATAAGAGTAGTAAATGTAAGGTATAAATTAAAAAAATTGAATTAAGGAAAGATTAAATAAGAAATGAATGTGGATTTGCTAAATGAACTTATAGTGTAAAATACGTCCAGGTTCATGTTTAGGCGGGAAAATGAAAAAATAGAGTCACCAGAAGATGATACGTGTCACTTCCGTTACTTATTTATTATATGTATAGATATGAGTTAATTACATAGCAGGTCCTTCAAGATTGATAATTTTTTAGTAAAAGTAGAAAAAAACAAAAAAGGATTGCAAAAAGGTAAGAAAATATGATTGGACGAATATACTATTGGCTCTAACGGTCATTTTAAACGAAGTTAATGATGAGGTCCCTCTTTCAAAGCAAAATCCAAACCTCAGGAACTACAACTTAACTTATTGAAGTACATGTCTCACTTTCAAAGAAATCACCAAACCTCAGGGACCAAAAATGTAATACACTGTAGTTAATATTTAAACTCGAGTACTTAAAAGTTTGAAAATTACTTTCCATGTACCAAAAGGTAAGGTTAAAAAATATGTTACCCAAAATATAAATCAAAACAAAGTTAAAGTAAGTTACATTTTCGTGCAATTTGACTTTAAAAAAGGTATGAAGATTTTAAGTAATTTTTCATGACAATTTTCTTTACAAAATATACAAAGCGTGTGATTTTTAATTTTCCGTTTTAAACTGTATACATATATCAAAACTTGTGACGTTTTCCATTATTTATTTAAACCGGACAAAAATAAAATAAACAATTTGTATTACGATAACGTAAACCATTACAAAAATTTGGTCAAAAACTTTAAATGAGACAATATGGAGATATAATTTATTTTAATAAATGCCCATATTGTTGATTAAGGGGTTGTTATTTGCATCCATCTATAGGTAGGGGTGTAATTAAAAATTAAAAAATTCTAAAAAGTACCATTAAATTATCTAGGAATTAGGAAAGATATCATTTCATTCTCTCTCTCTCTTTTGGTTTTTACTTTTTTATTAATAGGTAATAATATTAATTAGTGCAAGTAATTATTATTTTATTTATATTATATATAATTTTTTTTAAATAATTAAACTAAAAAAACAATGTCTTGTTATTTATAAAAAAATAATCTATCATTTATTTTACAGCTTTACAAATTCCATGAATTGAATAAAAACTTCAAAAACTAAAATAGTAATAAAAAGTTTTCATTTTATCTATATTCTCATATAACATATTATCGATTTTTTTTGCAACTCGAGAAATAAATAAAAAAAACTCATCATCTTTTTCAACTTAAAAATTCAAGATTAACCAATCAATTATTATTTTAAGTTTTGAATATTCAAAAATAAGTCATCATTGTTTTATGAACTTTTAAAAAATCAGATAATAATTCATCATTTTTTTACCAAAGTTTTGAATATAAATTAGTTTATGTTGTATCATCTTTTATTTATAGAAAAAAATATACTTGTAATAAGAAATATAAAAAAGGTATTGTTATATAATAATGATAATAATAATATAAAATAATTTCCTTTTAGTCATTTTTTATATTTGTATTTTTTTTATCTTAAATATTAATACAAAGAAATAAAACTAAAAATTAAATAAATAATAAAACTAAATATAAATTAAAAAAATATCTAACATAATATAAATTATAGTTTCACAATAATAATAATAATAATAATAATAATAATAATAATAATAAAAAGCTTGATTAAATGAAAGAAAAATAATAATAATAATAAAATATAAAAAATGGTTAAAACACAAATAAATTTAAATATGATGATGTAATGATTGAATTATGATGAATAATAGCTAGGAAGGGATGTTTTCAACATATTGGGAGGGGTGCAAATATCCCTACCCACAAATCCTTAAGTTAGCCAAAACAATAATTGCATCAAGGATCTCTTGTTTTTGCAATAAATTAGGGTCTCATTCTTAAGGCTTTAATTGGCCGTAATTCTATTTCTTATAATTTATCGTCCAACCATATATAACCAGTAAAAACACTACTATTATATCTGAAACAAGTGGTGGATAACAAGTTGTACTTTATTTCAGACTATTTAGAGGTTCATTTGATCTTCCTTAATTACGTAGCCTTATCATCCATTTTCACCACTTTGCTTGACATATGAAGAGTTTGTTTGTTCAACTTTCCATAATTTATTCCGTAGTGGTTCCCACAGAATCTGAACCAAAGGAAAAAAAAATGTTTAATGGCGGGGACCCATGGCCTCGTGGTCCCCTTTTGGAGACCCTACAGACCTTAACTCCATGAATCTGGAACGGGAAAATACATCCTGTCTCCCCTAGGATTCGAACCCTGAATGGGAACCCATGAAAGAAGCGTTTGCGGAAGGGAGCTGGCCACTAGGCCAAAGACGTAGTGGTTATCTGAACCTAAGGAAGCATTATATCTTGGTTAACCACTAGGAATTCAAAGTAATTGCAGGATAAAACGCTTTGGTGGTGATTGGTGTTTCCATAATGAACAAAGATTTGATTGATCTGATCTCAATGTCGGCAACCCCAATCCTCAAAACTGTAATAGCTAAAATTCCAAAATGAAATTGCTGCAAGGTGTTGGAAAATTTTAGTAAAAATATGTTTTTTTACTAACCTTGGACACATATAAATACATGTATATGTAGTGTATATATCTAACTCTTAGTGGGTTTGTGTTCTCCTATATGCGAGCTTCGAAACGATATATTATGTGTCCAAAACGGAATATGTGTGAATGAGATATCGATGCTCAAAGTTGAGTGTTTGGAATGTGTCTCGAAACAGTGGCCCATGCGGGTTGTGGCGCGGGTGAACCCGTGCGGCCAACCGCACCGAGCACTGGAATGTAAACACAAACAGTGGCCCGTGCGGGTTGTGGCGTGGATGAACCCGCGCGGCCAATCGCGCCAAACACTTTTCACGTTTTGTAACCCCATCGAAACCATTGATGATGCACAGTTAATTCGTTTAATTATTAGTTAATTATTGAATTAAGTATTTCGGTTATAACGGTTAATTCGTTTAATTATTAGTTAATTATCGAATTAAGTATTTCGGTTATAACGGTTAATTCATTTAATTACGAATTAATTATAATGATTAATTTGTTTTATTATCGGTTAATGACAACTAATCATTTCGGTTTCGAATCATCAATGTAAATTGAGGGGCCGGTTCACATTCCATAGTACGCCAATCACAACGAAACACTCTCACATATCTCTCTCTGAAATTCATAGTGCATACGATAATTCTGGTGGAGTTTCAAGGCAATTGGTCATCTCCGGCAGTACTACTTCTTTTGTTGTTGTACCCGGGGAACAGACGGCGAATCTGTTTAAGGGAATCGTGTTAAAACACGAGCCTCGGCGTTTGTTCTATATTCTCCTCTTTTTCTTCATCGTTGTCTTAAATCATTAGTTGATTTATTTTGTATTTTAATTTGTATGCTTAAAATACATCGGAATCTTAATCAATTTCTTTATAATCATAGTTGATTAATTTTATGAGTTGTTAATCATTCGTTGATTAATTTTATATTATTATATGTACTATTCAAATACATATAGAGAAAATATTAACATAAGGCAGAAATCAAGTCCAAAAGTAATTTGTGACATCCTAAAATTGGGTAAATAGTTAAATATGAAAAGAAAGGGACAAACGAAAATAAAATCAAATGAGTTTTATTTTATTGGACCAATAATGTAAAGAAAAATGTGAAAAAACGGTCAATTATGCTATTTAATGAAAGTGAGAAGTGAAAAAAAGAGTTTATATTCAATCAGGCTAAAAATAAAAGAAAATGTCAGATCAGAAGTGAAAAATGTATTATTAACCAAAGCATTAAGCATCGAAGCCAGGGGCCAAATGTAATCATCTAATAGTTCAGGAAATTGCAGATGTAACTTTCCTCATAGTCGATGGACCTGATTGCCCATAAGTACATATTTGATTGAGTTTTAGATCTTGAAGGCGGCGACTTGATTTCTAACTTCCTATTGACTATTTTTCAACTAATAATCCAAAAAAAATTACAGATAAAAGAAGGGAATCGGTTACGAAACATTTTGATTCAAACAAATCAAGTTTTGGTCGAATTTCAAGAGAGAAAACCGAGTCCAAAGTCAAGGCTAGAAAATATTGGTTTATCGACGATTGGAGGTAAATTACACAACCAAACTTCAAGTTCTTTATATGCTTAGCTTTGTTTTTCAATCCTCTATCAAAAAATTAGTATCCTTATGCCTCAGATTTTAGTTTAGAAGGTCTGGTTTTAAGTTTTTTTTTAAGATTTTCTACTGGTGTAAAAACCGAAACTTTAAATGAGAAAATGAGACTCAATATTTGATGGTTTTCGCTGATTCTTGTTCTTATGGTTGAGGAAAATGATTTTTAAGGGTTCTTGTAAAATAAACCAATGAAAACGGTGAAAAAAATGAGGCAAAACGACTTTGAAAACGGACAACCACGATTTGAGGTGTCAGTTATGTCGGTCGGGACGCCGGCTGACCGGTCGGGCTACGAGATGGGTCGACCTTTCTCCTTCTAAGCCTTGCTCTTTTTGGGCTAGTTTCTTTGATTTTTTTTTTGTTTGGGCTAGTAGCATATTAACTAAATGAGGTCGAATAACAATTATTTTGGTAGTTGGGTTCTATTAATCAAATAATTTAATTTCTAAATAATTTCTATATTTATTTTAAGAACCAAATTAATATATTATTTTATTTAAATAATTAATTATTTATGATGTAATAAATAATTTTATAAGCGTTTGAGAAGTGTCGTAATTTAAGATAATTAATTTTTTAGGACAACTTAATAGTTGCTAAAAGGATATATTGACGTCGAGAGTCGTTATCAAACGTAATACTTAGAGGTTTATTAAATTTTTTTAATGATATAATAATAGGATTAAAGCGTCGTATTTGGACAAAAATAATAATTGGGATGTTTTCATTTAGAGGGATAAATATATAAAATTACAAAGAGATTGATTAGACATTATTAAACGTCATAAGCTTAAGCGTTTAGAGTTTTGACTAAGGTTAGTCGAGGTTGACTGAGGGTTGACTTTTACCTCGTTTGACCTACAAGGATTTTATTGATGGTACCAAATGGAGATATTCGAGACATATTAAGAGACTCGGGTTTCGAGTTCGACTTTAGGTCGGTTCGAGTTTAACCATAGTTGACAATTCTTGACTTTTGGAGAAATTAAGTTATTAAATGGATATTGCGGTATAAAATGTATAGGTTATCAAGAGCCATCAGTAGTTGATCACTTGATCTATACGGATAAGTGAGTCTTCATGAGACTTACAATGGGATGCATACCTACGTAAAATTTTATTTTTGAACATGATATGATTTGTATGGTGATGTGTATGTATGCATGATACTATATATTCTACATGTATGGTATTTATGATCAGTTGCATGTTATGTGTTTATTTTGTTTTCAAATAATTCTAGCGTGTTATTTCATTCGAAAATTTTATGATTAGTTTTAATGGATGGGCATTTAACCAATAAGTTATACAACAAGTGGCACGACTCCATAATTAGTGTCCACACAGGTCGTGCTCAGGCAACCAATGGAATGCTAGTGATAAAATGACCTATACCCAACCAGACAGTTTATGAGATCTATTTTCTTTCAGTGTTGCGTGTTTTCATAAAGTGCATACTATTTGGTACAAAATTTACAAGTTGATATGTATGATATAAGATGATTTTATTCACGCAAACCATGAATTCACTGAGCTTTATAAGATGACTATATGTAGTATGCATCTCAGAGACATAAGGTTCCAGATCGGACAAAGGAAAACGACACATATAAAAGACTTGTCATGTCCATTTAAGCTCAATATCTATTGATGCATGTGTTGTTAAATGCACAATAAAGTTTAAATTATAAATCGAACCTAATTCAATAAAGGGTAATGAGGTATATTTTTTCTCAAGGAGTCAGTGGTTAAGCTACAAATTGTGTTAATGAACCGAGTGCACATGTGTCACAAAGATTGGTTACCCGATTTATCGATTAAGCTCAACACTCAAAAGTTATTGGCACAAATGATACTATTTTCAAAATCATTGGAGTTGAGAGTTGTATTAGACTACTAAACAAATAAGAATAAAAAATTAATAACTAGTCATTAACTGAAAAAATGGAAACTTTATCCAATAAGAACATCGGGCCCGATTTAACTACGAACGATCCAATAAGAACACCAACCCAACCAGGACTTTCTTCAAATACTTGGTATGCAAAACAAGAAATCACGAACTTATTGCAAGCCTAGAAAAAGTATACCAATATTTATAGCACAATCAACATATTAATTACCAAGGAAAATTAAACCAAAATTAAACAAGAAATCCCTTTTCCTTTACATTCACTCACTATATATATATATATATATATATATATAGCCTTAGGTTCATTTGAGAAAAAAGTAAATATATGAGAAATAGAGAAGTAATCCTAGCCATTCATACGATCAAGATCGGAATTGACTGGTCAAATATTGCGGCTTTGACTGGTCAAGAATTGCGGCTTTGACTGGTCAAAAGTTACGGCTATTCCAAAAATAGAAGGACAGTTTCGTAATTTTTACAAAATACACGGGCTGAGTTTATATATGATGTAACACCCTTAAATCTGGAAATAGCAACTTATTAAAAATTTACTAAATACATCAATAAATAAATCATCTTCAACCACAAATTATGACTTAACCTCAATACAACTATTCATTCTATACAAAAGTCTATGATAAGGACGGGTGCTACTAAAACCCCATAATAGTTACTATCTCCAACGTTGCGGAAGACTTCACCAACTACTTACATTTGCACAAAGCTAAGGCTCAACTCTTCATAGGATTGTTAGGACCAACTCCCAACCTTGAAACCTGATGCACATGCCGACAAATAAAAATGTTAGGATTAACGCCTAGTGAGCTCAAGAGTTTTCAACATATATAAAATAATCGATTAAAAGAGAAAGAATGCGGTTAAAGTTATAACCCTTCAATATGATACGTCTTACAAGAGAAAACGACTCATTTTCCAATAATATGCAATTTAGACAAAGAACACCAATTTAGACATTTTCCAAAACCAACTACTTCGAAGATAATGACACCAATGTAAGCCGCCCATTCATAAATTAGCTTTAATCCAAAACTCACGCAAATTGTAAATATAAATTGAACTCTCCATTTAAGAAGATACGGTTAAACCTTAAATCTCAAAACACCCAAAACACGGGTGGGGCATAATACTCAACCCATAAATTAAGGGTAAAACCCAAATATACAAAACGTCACCGAAAACTTGGATAATAAACTCAATATCCAAAAATAACACCTTTCGGTGACGGGGGATTCCCGATTCCATAAAATGTGACGGTCCACAAAGTAAGCTCATTTTATGTTGTTATGAATAGTCATATAAACAAAAGTACACGCAAGGGATTTCAGGCTCAGTGGCTTTAAACATACACCCACGGAAACTCAAGTTCAACCCCCGAGGGATTGCTAGGTCGAGCTCCTCATCCAATATCGTAATACTTGAGCACGAAGGACTTATACCCACATCCGGATGCCTAACGTGCCTCGACGTGGAAAACTAATCTTCCCACGCCGGAACAATAATTCCAAGCGCAAGGGATGTCAGGCTCAGTGGCTTTAAACATACACCCACGGAAACTCAAGTTCAACCCCGAGGGATTGTCAGGTCGAGCTCCTCATCCAATATCGCAACCAAGGCTCTAAGTCGAGCTACCAAAACTAGACAACTGTCCAAAGACTCCAAATCAAATAAAAATACCAAGCCGCAGGCTTAGCACCCATTGACCCATTGATAAATGAAGTAAAAATACGATAAAACGCAATCAACCAACGGTTATGCAAACACAACATCTAAAAGTAAGATTAGTTCAAAACTCCCATTAGTTGAGGCAACCCATTTTCCAAATGAACTTATACTCTTATATCTTCCAAATTCCTCATAACACAAAATATGCATTTTCCAAATTTAACTGCTAATAAGAATGAAAATAATAAAATGAGACTATAAACATTCTTTTAAGTATCTCGTATAAAAGCGCAAGTCATACTTTATAAAACATTCTATTTCATGAACGATGCATAAGATCCGACAAACATTTAAAAGTGTATTTTTTTGACCAAAGATCTATCTATGCAATAAGACCTCAAAACATATTCATTTGTGACCCATTTATCAAAATACCCAAAAGTCGCAAATGTGGGTGTTATACAAAGTTTGTAAAGTTAAATACTTCAAATAATCAAAGATTAGCAAATAACCCAACATTTGATAAGTTCATGTAGAACACTTAAACACTTTTAAAATAAACATTTTGGCATGTACAACGTTTTCACAAATCAACTTGAACTCACCTTGCTAGATTTAGGCTAAATCTAGATTTCACCCAACGAGCTCTTTTGAAGGCCGCTTGAATCCTCAAGCCGAGAACTTCCAAAACCTAGATCCATACATACCGAACCATAAATATCCATAACCAACCACATAAAAACATTCCCCAACATAATATACTAAAATCCCACAACGAGGTCAAAACCCTAGTTTCTCCAAAACTAACAAATCCGAGATTTGATAAACCAAACACTAGGTTAACACCTAAAGCACATATATAACCTTAAATCAAAGGAGCTTACCATAAAAGATGACGAGACTTTCCGAGAACACCCAATCCTACACTCAACCCGAGCTCCCAACCGAAGAACTTGATGAGGAAGATGAAGATGAAGTTCCTTGACCAATAACTTCCAATCTTTGGTGGGTGGAAGGAGGAACACTTGGAACATAAAAGATTTGGTGCCCTTGGTGCATAAAACTGATTTTAAGGTTTGGGGTTCGGTTTCTAGAGAGAAAAAGGGTGAAAGGGGTTGAGAATAATGAGGTGGGGCTGCTCAAAATCGATTTTAAAACAACCAGAGGCCGCAGGTGATTGTGCCCAAGGAACTTTCGCCAGGGCACTATCGCCCAAACTGTACCGCAGGCACCACTCTGTTGGCGATTGTGCCCGGAGATTGTGCCCAGGGCACTATCGCCAGGGCACTATCACCCAGAGTGTCCCGACCCTAATTTCTTCCATTTTCATCCGGAGCAACCACGATGCGATAAGGCTTAAAAGGTAAGGCGTAAAGGATGAAATTATATGATCAGAATCAAGGGTTTCTTCAAGGGATTGGCTTTCACAGACAGGAATTTACAGGTGTTACAATCCTCCCAACCTTAGAATGATTTCGTCCTCGAAATCTAGGTTCCCATGAAATCTCACCCGCAGGAAGATTGACCTAAACCCGTTGCTAGCACCACCAACACGTCCCTTACACCGATACTCACATTGTTGCCCCTCTTGGGCACAATATACTCCTAACCGAGCGTACACTTAACTCTCCAAAATAACCTTTTACTCAAAAGGTTATGGACGTCTCCCAACCTTAGGTGACAATTACTACCTCCAGGTAGTTAGTGACCCCAAATTCTCGCTGACCAACCTTTCCTTCGGATCTACGGTTCCGAACACAACGTCAAAGATCGCAACCAAACTTCCAAGTTCCTCAGATTTCAACTGATCCATTCTTAATATCGATAAAGATATTCTTCTAAGGCGCACCAAAGCGTCCTTCAGATACTACTTAGCCCAGATTCGGTCAGCACTCAACTCCGTTCCAATACCAATCCTCGCAACAATCCTTTAACACAAGCTTTACCACCACGGAGATGCTTAAACACATCGATACTTAATACTCAACACCCAAACTCCTTCCAAATCCCATCACTAAAGGTCAATATTTATCATGGTTCGACCGGGATACATCCAAACATTCCCAGCTCTACTGACTCCAAGAAACAAGTCGACACCTAGGGCTGAACGGTGACCTCAAAAACATGGACATCCCGTCCAAAATCCCAATCTAGACAGATAGCCGTACTAAGTTTGACACTTAACCGAGTGCTAAATTTCAAATCTTATATTTCTAACAGACCGACCACCAAAATATCCTTTAATCGCGGAACCCACTGAGACGATACACCATCAACATAAACCATGGTGTCACACCGACGAGCAATCACCCAAAACGAACCCAATCTAATCGCAGGTAATCACTTAAGACCTTATCCCGCATGATTACCTAGGTATAAGATTGTTTCCGTAATTAACTGGGAAGACTTAAATCTACTATTTCCATTAATACAAACGCGAGCAGATTCACAACCGAAACCTCAAACATTCAAGACTGACCGCAAGTCGGATCATCCAACGCTTCAAATCCCAAGGACTCCCTTAGTCCCTAAACACAACTCCTTTCATGACGGGGTTAAACCTATAGGCCTAATGAGTTCAAGATTTTTCAAATAATATGTCAATTTAAACTTTTACAAAACTTTCAAATACACAAGTTTTATAACGATTAACCGTACAGTGACAACACACTATCGCCCATATACGATAGGTTTCAAAACTGGTTACCAACACAACGCTTATAAGACCATTTCCAAAACTCATTTGATCAGTAATTACGTTAATAAAACGATAACAAGAGATGCGCAACAAAATTTTCAAACGGACTACCATGGTCCCTATCTATCTATCTATCTATCTATCTATCTATCTATCTATCTATCTATCTATCTATATATATATATATATATATATATATATATATATATATATATATATATATATATATATCCACAATTCTCTTTAGAAAAAATGATTAAAAGAGAGAGAGAGAAACTAAAATCCCAAGACTATTTAAAGCATACAGCCCACTCGACGTAGATTTTTAATCCAGCCCCAACGAAAATAGTTTTAAGCCCATAAAAGATTTAAAAGTCTTCTGCTCCACCTTGATGTTTTAATGATTTGTACCTTGGATAAGTTGTAACTATGATGACTTGTACTCTCATTTTTCCTGTTATCTAGCATTCTTTATCTGATTTCAACGTCAGTTTCAAATCAGATTCAGCCCGAATTTATAAAGGGCAATGCTAATGGCACCCTTATTAATGTCAAAATCAGGTCAATCCATACATTTGAAATGTAAAAAACAGGTTTTGATGTTGATGTATGTGAGAAGAAAATCATTTATAAGAGTATCATTAGCAAAGTATAGGTTGCCATTACCCCCCTATAAAAACTCAAAACTTCTAAGTTATAGGCCTGTCTGTTGGCTTTTCAAAGAATCTTAAACCCCTTAAATTGGAGCTTTGGTGAGAGAGATATGATTAAAATGTCACAATATGGTAATTTGTAAATATTTCTTCTTTTGTTCTTTTTTCGCTCCAAAAGGTCCCAAACTATCAAAATATAAAAACCCATCAATGTTGCTTGGTTTTAACACTTAATTTAGCGCATTAACGACGAGAAAATATACAAGAATCTATGTTCGGACATCTATGATGGATAAATTCTGTAATGCAACCCAGTATGGGACAAGTTAACATTTAAGTTGCATTATGTATTGTTAGAATGTCTTTCATTGTAAACGGTTTTAATTTAGCCGTTATTTCAAAGTATTTATGAAAAAATTGTCGATGATGATGTGACATTTCTTATGGTGAAATGAGGGTGTTACATAATCTTATGACCAAATTCTAAGAGCATCTCCAATAGCTATGCTATATTTTTTTTCTTAAATAAAGTATCAAAAACCAAAATTTCTGAAAAAAAATTACTTCCAACTTCAACAGATATTATATTTTAGAGATTGTAGCATTAATTATATTATTAAAATAATCAGTACATTAATAAAATATTATTTCCCTCTCCTAAATATTTTACTCCAATGACTATTATTGGTGGAAAATTATAATATTATTCTCTCTTTCCTAAAAAGTGAGTTTTAAAGATTTCTTCAAATTTTGAGATTTTTATCTTCTGTATTCTCTTTTCTCTATTTTAGCATAAGACATGGTATAGCTGTTGGATCAAAAAATTGTTACAATCTCTTTTTTTTCTATTTTAGCATATTTATTAAAGATACTCTAACATTCCTAGTTTAATAAGCAATAAATCGTCTCTAGAACATTAGGAATGTGTTCGGTACGTAGACTGGATGGGACAGGGCGGGACAAAAAAAATAGTCCTGTGTTTGGTATGCCATGGGACAAAAATCACATGGGACAACATAGGACAAAAATCAGATTTCATGGGACAAAACTTAAGTTTTTTAGTTCCACCAAAATAGGTGGAACAACATTGGACTAAATGTAAGATTACAATATTACCCTCTTTCAAATATATGATTTTAAACCTAAACTAAACGTGGGACAGACAGTTAGTCCCATCCCGTCCAGTAGAAGAACAACGATAGTGCTTGTTTCTATTTGTTTGTTAGGTGGCCTCGTCTTGTTATTTTCAATGTTTTTTTCATTTCCAAGCATCAATAATGCAAAACAATTCAATGGGAATACCTATACCCATTCCCATTCCCATCCCCCTATTTTGCTATTTTAATTCTTATTACTTAAAATGAACCAAACATACCCTTAATCTTTATATTACGAGCTTCATTTTTTTTTTCTTTTTGTGATGTTTTTGAGTTTAGATATTCCCTCCCAACAAGCTTTACGAGACTCGCCCTCTGACATATGGAAATAAACTATACCAGTGGAAAAATCGAACTTAAAAAGCATGTCTCTGGTTTTCTTAATTAATTACTTTTCTCTTCCTGTTTTCATTTTCTCGTTCCAAAAAATAACAAATACACACTTGTAATCTTGATCTATAAACAACCAAATGTACCTTTATGAAAACTAACTTTACAATAAAGTTATCTTCTCTCGAAGTGGCTTGACATACTTCGACAATACTCCTTAAACAAAAACAACAATATAAAAGCATTCATACATTCATAATCATCGCAACGTTCATCACCATATATCAATATGTCGAAATAATATATGAAGCATATTCTTCTAATATTCTTAATTTCAACTGTAATTGATCTTTCAGTGGTAGATAAATATATAATTCGCTTAAACAATTATATGTTTAAAACTCAATAAAAATGTGCCTTTTACCATATATTAAGGATTTTTATTTGAAGTTATATATATAACGCCCTCCTGTTTCTATATTCGAATTGAAGAAACTTTACTACGCATTTATATACAAATATTGTATAAACATCCCCACCCCAAAATCCCATCTCAGCCATCTAAACCCAAATCAAAATCATCCTTTTAAGATCAACGCTCCACAATAATAAGCTAGGCCCCATATAACCGAATCCAATCCAATCCAACGGTCAATATTTCCTAGGACAAATCGTAGCCATCTATTGCATATCCTGCATCTTCTCCGACACACTCCATACTTTCACCGATTTATCCAAACTACCACTATAAACTTCCCATTTCCCGGTGCCGCCGTCCTTCTCCACCGCCAAACACTTCACCGGTCCGGTGTGCCCCGTCAGCACCGACAGACACGTGTGCATGCTACCCACCCTCTTCCACACGCATATCGTTTTGTCGGCTGAGCCGCTGAACAACAGTTCGCCAGCAGCCGCAAGACAAAGCACTGCCAACTTATGGCCCTTAAGAAGACCGCCATGAGATATCTGTTTCTCCCACTCCCAGAAGTTCACCAACCCGTCGGACAACCCGCTGTACACGAATGAACCCGACTTTGACACTGCCAACGCCGTCACGGCGCATTCTTGCTTCAGCAGCGTCTCCACGTGGTTGTGCTTCATCGACTTCCCCTGCCCGTCGCGCTTCCACACCTGATATTAGAAAACAATTGAAATATTTATGTAAGATGATCGTGATTCATTCATTATGATCAAGATATTTATGGAAGATGATAGAGTTCATTTATTATAATCATCATTTTAGATTAAAAAAACTATAGAGATATATAAAACCAAATTGGTTTATATGTTTTATAAGAGCATCTCCAACAGCATTGCTAAATTTTTTCTAAAATAGAGAATGGAAAGTCAAAATCTCTAAAAACATTTTCTTCTAACTCCAACAGTTTTTCTATTTTAGAGAATCAATCATTATTTATATTATTATAATATTATATAATTTATCATCTCAATACACTTTTTAAAAAAACTTAAAATAAAATGTTAAAAATTGAATCTTATTGGTTGGATTGAATAAAATAATATTTTCTCTCTCCAATTTAGAGATTATAGAGAATTCTCTATATTTAGAGATTTTTTGATCTTTCTCTATTTTAACAAACCATATAGCAAAGCTATTGGAGAGGAATAACAAAGAAAAAACCAAAATTTTCTATTTTAGCAATGTTGTTGGAGATGCTCTAAGAGCATCTTCAACAACTATGTTAAAACGAAGAAAAATGAGATTTTAACAACTTTTTTTCCTTTAACCGCTATGTTATCTTGTATGTTAAAATAAAAAAATATGAGAGAGAAATAAAATCTCTTAATTTAGAGAAATCTCTACACCCGAATTTTAAAAAGAGATAAAACTGTAAATTTTCCACCAAGACCAAGAGGCATTCTAAGTAAAATGTTTAGAAAAGAGAATTAATATTTTATTAATGTATTATTTATTTTAATAATATAATCAATGCTACAATCTTTAAAATTTAATACCTTCACGGACCCGTCCGCGGATCCGGTGAACACCAGGCCGGACTTCGTGTTGACGACGGAGTTCACGGCGTCGTCGTGCGCCTTCACCGATTCCAGACATTTCGAGGTCGAGATTTTCCATACTTTAAAAGTCCGATCCCATGAAGCCGAATAGAGAAGACCTTCGTCTTCATCAATACTAAGACACGATATGGCGTCGCAATGTTTGATCCAGAGGGTTGTGACCTTTCGCTTCACCTCCACGTAATTCTTCGGCCTCATAGACGATTTCAAGATGTCGAAAAACGTCGGGAATGTCCCAACCCGTTTATGGTGACTCGGATCCTTACTATTCTTCTTCCAAACCCGAACCTTCCCGTCTTGATGACCCGTAAAGATACGATCACCGGATACAATAATCGCCTTCACCAACCCACTATTGGATTTAAACGCCGTAAACTCCTTCATGTTTTTCCACACGCGGATGTTCTTGCTATCGGATCCGGTGTAAAGAAGGTCGCCGGTGGCGGCGAGGGAATAAATGTGGCCTTCCTCCCTGACCAAGGATCCGACCAATCCGCTCTTGGACTGGTCGGATCCGACGTTACTGTGCCAGGGAGACGGCTGGAACGGGGTGGTGTTGTTCCAGGGCGACATCATGATCGGCGACGCCTCGCCGCTCATGCGATTGGGTTCGCACGACGAGAAGTTGCTGGGGCGGTTGTTGTAGTCGTCGGTGGCGGGCGAATTGGTGGCGGAGAGGTTCGGGTCGGATCTATTCATGTTGTTTTTGGTGATTTTTGGAGGTAAACCAGTTGCATTATCCCCAAACGACATTGTGATTTCTTGTTTCGTCTTCCGGCATTCAAGATTGAAGGATTTGTTTTGATTGAAAGAAAAATGGAAGAGCGAAAAAGAAAGAAAAGATGGGTTGCGTGGGTGGGTGGGTGAAATTGTTATATGGGGTGTATAAATAATAAATATAGATAAATAATAAATAAAGATAAATGATTTTTGTTGGAATTTAGGGGATTAAGGAGATGATGCCACGTGGTATTGTGACAAAATTCGAAAAGGGAATTTCGGGGTTCCACTCATTTTCTTTGTTGGTTAATGTTATTTTGCGATGGGTCGACTTTGGTTTTGACTTTTTAACCATAGTTTATATTTTTATATATATGAGCAATTATTAGTTTAGTTTTTTACTTTGATGATACGATATTAAAGCTTCTATAAAACATATAATGACATTTAACGAACGTTGTATACGAGTTGCAGTGATGGACCTATGGAGGCTAAAGCGGGGTTTTATGCAACCGTCAAATTGATTTTTGTAACTAGAATTCTTTGAAGGTATAAAAGGCGTATGTATTAAGTTTTAAGGGGGTTTATATGATATTATACTATGCAAGAAACATCAACAAAAAATATACATAGAATTTTTTTTCGAGAAGTCGAAATCAACAAAAAAGAAAAAAAATACACAAAACGATGAAATTCAATAAATACAGATGACTTTAAGGGCCTTTGATTGTTTATCGCTCGACAAGAATCCTGGGTCCATCGTTGATTGCTTATGTAGGATGTTGTAGGACGATTTAGGGGTCGTTTACAAAATACTTACCCAGGTAAGCGCTTACCGGTATCACTTACCTTACGGTTCTTACCTATTGAGCATGAAAACTACTTAGAATCTTACCGATAAGAGCCATAACATGGACCAAGAGTCTTACCCGGTAAGTGAGAGAAATTTCTCTTACCCGGTAAGCGCTTAACGCTTACCAACAATCAATTTTGATGGTCAGAAATGTTATACAATAAGGGTAAGTGAGGGTAATATCTTTGCCGATAAACACTTACCCGATAAGCATTTTGGTAAACGGCCCCTTAGTTTTTTGAACTTAGGAGGTACATTTTGGGCTAGAGATGCATTTGGCTTTATGGGATATTTTGGAGGAGTAGGTTTTTAGTATTATTTATTTATTTATTTAGATATGGGAATATGGAATAGATGACGTAAACATCTTAACGATCCGTTTGGTTTGTAAGAATGAAATGAAATGGATTAGATTGTATATAGGTATTTGGATTTGGAATCCTTTTGTGTATTTGACTTGTAGAATTGGAATGAATTTGAATTCCATTATTCATAAAAAAAAATCATGAAAACAATTATAAAAAAATATAAAGATGATTAAATTACCTTTTAGTTAACTGATTATTGGAAAACAAGTGTCTTTAACATATTTTTAAACATTATTATATAAAAATCCTACAAAATCCCTTCAAATCCTAGCCATCCTCTTAGGATTTCAAAATCCTATGATGGAAAGATTTCAAATAAATCTTATGATTTCAAATCTGGACAATCCTGCAAACCAAACATGAGATTGGAATGGATTTGAAATCCAAATCCCTCCAATTCCAATCAATTCCGGCAAACCAGACGCGCTATAAGGGTTCGTTTGGTTTGATGAAATAATTTTTAGAGATTTGGATTTCGTGGAAGGATTGAGAATTTTTGGTGTGTTTGGTTTGTAGGATTTGTAATGAAATTAAATTACATTCTTTATAATAATTTATAAAAATAATCAAATTACTTTTTTATTAACTAATTATTACAAAATAAATGTTTTTAACATATTTTAAAACATTATTACATACAAATCTTACGAAATCCCCGTGAAATACCAATTATCCCCTTGGAATTTCAAAATTTCTATGCTTGTGGGATTTCAATTAAATCCTGATATTTATAATCCAGGAAATCATTCAAACTAAACAAGAGATTAGAATAGAATTAAATTCCAAATCTCATATAATCCTCCAAGACAAGATTTCATAACTTGATTGGTCTTTAATGGTTCTCGTTTTTATTTCATTCCTATCAACTTACTAACCAGAATTTCAACTCTCGTCAGAAACGATCTAATTTATAATCAAACCAACTTAACAAATGATCATATTTTATCGACTGAAAGTTAGCTTATTTTTTTATACATATTAAAAATGCTATGTTTGGATGGCGATTAGCTAGTGATAAGCTACTTTCTTAAAATTTTGCGACGAATTTGTAAAATTGATTAAACTTTTATTTTATTTTAAAATTAAAACTAAAACAATTTACTAGGGACTTTATCATATTTGAATCATTATTTTCTTCTTTTATTGAAACTAGAAGCGTACCCGCACAATTCAGCTATATACATCACGATTTTAATGTTTAATTTTATTTTTTGTTTATTTTTTGTTGATTTACAGTACGATTTTGGATGGTTTTAAGAAAGTGATAATGTTTTTTTTATAAATTTTTTTAATTTAGGCTTAATAATATAATGTTTTTTATATAAAAAAAATTAAATATTTTGTTAGAATTCAATGATTATCTTATATATTTTAATGACATCTAGAAAAAATAAACAATTACATATTTAATAATATAATTAAAAGAAATCTATAGTAATATAATATATTAATTAATAGTGATATATGGAAATGTCTGCATAAAAGGAATGTCTGCATGTATCAAATTGGTAGGTGTTAGAAGTTTGTAGTAGTAATATGTATCTTGTGCTTTGAAACTTGTAAATTAAGAGATTTTTAAAATCTTGCATAAAATGATGGTACCTTGTGCCTAATAATTTGTATTTAAGAGTTTTTTATCCGTGGTTTATAATATAGTATAGATTATCAATCGAAATTGATATCGCCGGTGTTTTATAATAATCATTAGTGAATAAATATACAATTTAATTTAACATTTTATGTTCATTTTTAAAAGAACCAAAAAAGGGTTAAAGGTTTTTTAAGTTAACTTTTTATGCGCAAAGACGATATCAAAAACCATCGAATTTTGCCAAGAGTTTCAAACAAACCATCAAAGTAAATAATAACTTTGAAATCTAACTTTTAAATAAAATTCAATCAAAATGGCGTCCATGAATGGTTTCAAGACACCTATGATTAACAAAAAACAATAGTGTCCATAAAATAATAAAAATGACATTATTGTCATCAAACAATTTTAAAATTTCTAATTATTAAATTATATATTATATAAAGTTTATGGGTATTTTCAAAAAAAAAAATGAATTATGATCTACTTTAGAATTCTAAAGATTTTTCTCGGGGATGTAATGGAAGATTTCATCTATCCAGAGTTCAAATCCAGACGTTGCCAAAACTCTTGTGGCCATGGAGGTTCACCTGCGATGACTCCAGACCATTCGTGGTCGCTCAGGGATTAGTCGGTGTGCGTAAGCTGGCCCGAAAACCCACGATTACCAAAAAAAAAAATTGTCCTCAAGCAATCACAGATGACAACCTCCATTCCCCCTCTATTATGTTTTATTTTCTTGAAATTTTTTATTTACATGTTTTAACCACTAAAAGCTTGTATTTTTCTATTTTTTTTATTACCAAAGAATTCGCATTTATAATTGTTTTAGACACATTGACCAAATTTAGTAAGGGACATCGAGTTGAAAATATGGGTTGTTCTTTTTTAGGGTTTATTTAGTTTTCTGAACTATTTAAATATTTTAACAACATTTAGAAGGCTCTCCTGTGTAATTTTTCTTTCTTTCATCCATAAATTTTGTTATATAAAAAAGCTAACTTATATGTGGCTCAACGAACAAAATATCTTATTAGTTTTGAACGTATACACCTTATGTACAAGTTGTGAGCCAAACTCGAAAGAAAACTTAACAAATGACAAGAAAAACAGACTCGTCATCCAAGTTGAGTTTAAACCTAATGTGATTAAGTTTGAACAGTTCATTAACTTTAAACGAAATAACTATCATGCTTATACAAAACATATGCATAGTACAGTTGCATTCTTTAGTCTATTGGTCTTCACGAGCTTGTACATATAACAATAATTCGAGAAAGGAGCTAATAAGAAATGGGCTGGAAACAAAGTTGGCGTAAGCAGAGCGAATGGTCAAGCCGCCAACACGTTAGTTTTCAAACATTCCACATCTACTAATAACACATGCCACATATTCATAATAAGAAAATTCTACAACCGCTATTGATATCATGACTGCTTACATGGTATAAGTAGTTATTTGTGGATTCAAAGACAAAGATGGTGCAGAAGTAACCATCAAGAGTAGTTATTATTCTCGTCCAATAAACAAAATCAAAGAATATTCATGGTTTAAATACAAATCGAGCTTCCTATCAGACATATAAAACAAATTGCATTATTCGGGGTAACAATTGAATGCATACGGCAAACTTGATTGATCAAATTTTGTATTGTATTTACAAAAATCTAAAAAAGGATGTATAGTTGCCAAGTAAGGAGGGTGTTGTTGCTCGCCTCATAAATAGTTAAATATGATTGCATTTTAGTTCATACAAAAAATGGAATAAAAACTTTTATATGGTTTCATGGTTTGTTATATAATTAATAATTTTATAATAAAATAATATATAAAACTTTTATATTTTAAAGTTAGATGAAAATATTAACAGATGTAACACCATTAAAAATAGAGGTAAATTTAAACCTGAATATTGACATAACATGACGTGCTATATAAAAGAAAATTACCCAAAAAGGAGAAATAGCGATAGCGTTTACAATTTCTATGAATGAATATTAAAATTAACAATACACTAATCTAAACCATTTACATCTAGATTAAAACAGTTGTCAACTCAATCTCCCAAAAACATCTATTCGGTTCTGTATGCCAAATTCCTAAAAACTAATATCTCCAAAAATTACCACTACCGGCCCAACGCTCGTCCCTCAAACCTTTGGAACCCCGCCACTAACGGAACCTGATATACATGACATTTAAGAAAAAGTGTTAGACTTTACGCCTAGTGAGAACAAACATTTTATATAATTGGAGAAAACATAAAAAAAATCAATAAAATGATTTTCAAGCATAAGAAATATTTTTGCTTCCCAAATACACCACATAAGAATCATACGGTCCAAAAGTATCTTATGATGACGGGGAGACCCGATTTCCAATTATTGTAGTGGAACACAAAAGTAAGTTACTTTCCAAGTAGTGAGTTCAATACTGTAACACCCGAACTTTTGGTTATGCCGGGAAACCAAGCTTTTGGAAGAGTCAAATTTCGGAGCTCGGGGGAGGCGGGGCGATAGTGCCTGCGACAGTGATAAGTGTCACTGTCGCCGTGTCATTCTCGCGGAGATAGTACCACCCCCGGTACACTCCAAGCGAGAGTGTCTTGGCGAGAGTGCCCTGGGTACAATCGTCGGGCACAATCGCGGTCGGCGCTAGCTTTCTTTAAATCTCGATTTTTAACCCCTTTTCACTTGTTACATCATCCACTTTCATCCTCCTCTCCCAAGAATCGAACTCATATGCTTCCATTGTTGATTTTGAGCTTTTGAGGTACCAAAACTTAGGATTCCTAGTGATTCCTCATCATCTAGCAAGGTTGGAAGCTAGAGCTAAGATATCTTCACCTTCTTCTTTATATTCATCAATTTTCTAGGGTTTTCACCCAACCCTTTTCATCATTTTGAAGGTTGGGAGTGTATGGCTCATCTTGGTGATCTAGAAGCATTTTGGTTGGTGGATTAGAGTTATGGTTAAGGTAATCTCCTCTTTTCTTTGTTTATGGAAATTAGAGTTTCGATCTAAGTGGGGATCTTTATGTAAAATGTTTGGAGAATGATTCCATATGGTTAAATATGTATATTTATGGTTGGAAACTTGTGGATCTAGGTTTTGGAAGGTTTTGCTTGTGGATTCAAGTTGCTTCAAGGAGCTCAAGTTGGGGGAAAATGTTCATTTTAAGGTGATTATATGTTTACATGATTTTTATTAAAAGTTGGAATATTTGAAGAGTTTTACCGATTTGGGTTATTTGGTTTTATAAATCTTGTGAAATACCCACATTTGGGATTTTTGGACATTTTGATAAATAAATCATGTTGATATGTTTTCTTGATGATTTAATATATAAATGGAGGTCATTTGTTGTAAATGTCTTCTTAGGGCATTTAATCTTATAAACCGTTGGGAAAATGCATACTATTATATTATGAGGCATTTGGAAATATAAGGGTATGAGTTCATTTGGAAAATGGTTTGTCTCAACCAACGATGAGTTTTGGATTAATCATACTTTTGGTCATTGTGTTTGCATAACCATTATTTAAATGCGTTTTATCGTTTACGCTGACTTTTATGGTACGATAAAGTAAATTGTTGAGCTTTTGGCTCAGTTTTGACTAAAATGAGTCTTAGGGGACATTCGCCCGGTTTTAATATCCCGTTGTGGAGTTTTGAGTATGATGGCGGTTATTGCACATTATTTGAGAATTACATGTTTTGAGTGCGTTGGTCATTCAATTGGCGTCATATATTGTTATAAACTGTAATGTAATGGATCTATGGGCATATGAGTCGGTCTTTAATATATATTTTTTTAAAAAGGGCTATTATTTCATGTTGGGACCAGGATTAGTTATAGGGTCATGGAGGGCCTCATTGTGCTATTGACCCCGTGATGTAATTTCTGAGCCTGTTTTTATGGGATAGTCATTTCCCATTTGTAGCTAGTTGAGACATTGGACCCTAGCGTGGAAACTTGCTACGGTTATGTAGGACCGAATACTAGCCCTGGGTCATAAATGTAATCCTAGTGAATGGGTATGACTAGGAATCATTGGGTGCCCTCTCCCACATCTGAGTACGAGCAGACGAGTTTGTGGCCTTGATCTTAGTATAGTGAGTTCAATAACTTGGAATGTGCCCTACTTTTGCGTTCCGCCACTAGCCATGGAATCGGGTCTCCATCGTCACCGAAAGGTATTGTTTTGGGTATTTAGTTTTATCCTTGTTTTTCGGTGACGTTTTGAGTTTGGGCTATTCTCCATATGCTATAATTTTGGAGGATTGAGTTACTCAAGATTTATTCAAATTTCAATATTTGAGCATTTACCATTATTCGCGTTTTGAGTAAGTGTTGGGTTGCATTACTTCGTGAAAGAATGTTTTGGCCTTGAGGCGTTCATCTATAAAATGCGTATTATTGGAAAACGGGTCGTTCTCATATTTAAAGTAATTCATTATGAAGGATCATGATTTAAGTTGCATTATTTCCGTTTAACGATTTTTATAATCATGATGAAAACTCTTGAACTCACTAGGCGTTAGCCTAACATTTTTATTTGTCGGCATGTGCATCAGATTCTATTTCGGGACTAGTTCTAGCGATACTGTGAAGAGATGAGTGCTAGTTGTGTGCTCGAAGAAGTGAATAGCTTGGTGAAGTATTCTGCATTTACTTAGGATACAGCGATTGTTATTGGGTTTTAGTAACACTCGACTTTAATTAGTCTTTATGTAAGACTTTATTTATTTTGTTGATGGTTCAACCTAGAATTGTATTTCAAGTATGGACTTGTCGTAAGAGATTTTATTATACTTTAAGGTATTGTTGAAAATTTTAAATTAGTCGCTTTTTTCTAAATTTGAGGATGTTACAAATACTAGGATCAATGGCCACGAGCATCGCCGACTCGTACATAAATGTGGGAGAGGGCACCCGATGATCCTAGTCATGCTCATTCACTAAGATTACATGTACGAGCCATGGCTAGTATCCGGTCCCACATAATTTTACCAAGTTGCCTCCAAGGACCCAATGTCTCAACTAGTTACAAAGGGGAAAACATCTCAAAATAAACCGACTCCTATACCTATGGATCCATTAGTAATAGTCTACGACTAGTCACAATTTCATTTGTGACTACACTATAATGACACATATAGATTACACAATAGAATTTCCATAAAATGATTTCCATACATAAAACAACTTCCATGCATTTGAAACCATACAAGGGTCAATAAATGGATATTTCTATTTTTCAACATAAACCATCTCCAAAAGAGATTTTCCAAGTTTTACAAAACCTTTAGAACATCCACATAATCTTTTGTTTCCAAATTAAACCACCATATTTAATGAATTAAATAAAAATGATTACATCCAAGTATTTAGTCACAAATATGCAAATAAATCACATTTTCCATCTCAAATCAAGAATCTCAACATCATACCCTAAAATGGTTAAAAACCCTAGAAATCTCCAAAAACTCATATTAGGTCAAAATCTTGCAAATAATGAAAATGTAAATAAGGAGATGATTAGAGGTTCAAAATGTATCTTGAGATGTATAAAGTTTAAATGTTAGAATGAACTCACAATACTAGGTTTTGGTAAAAACCTAGAAATCTCTTTGAAGGAGAAGATGGTGAGATGATGAACCCTTAGAGTGTAGCATCCAAATTCTAGCTAGTAGATGAAGGATCACTCCTAAACTCAAGGACCAAAGCTTTAAATGTTCCCCAAAGCGAAATAAATGCAGAGGGTTCTTCTAGAGAGAGGAAGGGAGAAATAGGTGAAGTGGTGAAATGAGAAAAACTAGAAGAATCTGGACATTTAAGACACTGGGGCCCATCGACGACTATGCCCCGCGATTGTGACAGGGGCACTCTCGTAGGCATTATCGCCTCAAATGTACCAAGAGGCATTACTTCCCCGTGGTTACGCCCGACGATTGTGACTTGGGTCACTCTCGCAGGGCATTCTCGCCCACGGTGTACCGCGAGTCCTTCAGACCCCGCGACTATGTCGCGACGATTGTGACCATGTCACTGTTGCGTGGCACAGTCGCCCAGCACCTCCCGACTGCAAACTTCGGCCTTTCTCGCCCGCAACGTTCCCGACTCGATCAACGACTCAAAGAGGAACATTCCTTAAAATCAAATCCTACTAAAAACTTTTTGGAGGGAAAAAGATATTAATTCCAACTTACCGAAAATTCTGGGTGTTACAATCCTCCCCACCTTAGAATCGATTTCGTCCTTGAAATCTATTTTACACAAATAAGTTGGGGTGTCTTCTCTTCATGTCCTCCTCGGCTTCCGAAGTCACGTTGGCTCCACGATGATGTTTCCTTTGAACTTTGACTATCATGATCTCTTTGTGACAGAGTTTCTTTGACTTTCTCTCGAGGATAGCGTCAGGTTCTTCAATGTAACGGTTACCTTCGTCCACTCTGATCTCCGAGAGGGGAACCACACTTTCTTCTTCCACTAGACACTTTTGAATGTAGCAAGTATGGAATGTATTATGAATCTCATTCATCTCTGGCGGTAACTCTAGCTGATACACTTGAAGTCCCATGCGTTTTAACACGATAAACGGTCCAAGGAAACGGGGACTCAGCTTCACGTGCTTTCCGAACCGGATGATACCCTTCCAAGGGGACACCTTCAACATCACTCGATCCCCCACTTGGAATTCCATCGGCCGTTTCTTCTTTTTCATTTGTATATTCATTGTGTTTTTCATGTAATTTTTTTTCATATAAAGATTTGATGTTTTGTGGTATAAATTCATTGTGTTTTGCTATAAAGATCAGTTATTTTGATTTCAAGATTTAACGGTATAAAAAATTTCATTTAAATATTCACAATATATCTCATGATTTTCACAAATACTAACGTCTCTGATGTGATTCAAAGTCTATTAAAATTTATTTCATTGTTTTTTTCGTATTTATAAAATCACGTAGTCTTGAGTTATTTATGTAACACTGGTGTTTTCTTAGTAAGGTAAATCTCATCAAGATTATGTTTGGGGGTGGCTTTAATATTCTTAAATTGTTAAACTATCACTTTATCCTCGAACCATGCTTGCAGTTGATTCAAATGTCAAATTTCAGCAGGTGGTACCCTCCAGGCGATAGTGACAAGCGACTGTGATAGGGCACTGTCGCCGGTCACAGTCGTGGGGGAGGACTTCGCCGCAGTACACTCTCCACGAGAGTGACATCGATTGTGCGATAGGGCACTCTCGCGTGTCACAATCGCACACTTTGTACCAAGAGGTGGGAGGAGTCGGCGATAGTGCCTTTGGGCACAGTCGCCCACGTGTGCCCTCGGGTATAAAAACCCTCCTCGGCGTATTCATCACATTAAACACTCTCCTCCTACCCGATTTTAGAGCATTGAAGGTGATTTTTGTCTCCCCAATACCCTCATCTCCTTAAATGCAAGCCTAGGGTTAGTTAGGATCTCACTTTGGTTGTCAAGGATCTTGTTGGGATCATTTATTGAAGGGATTTCAAGTCAAATCTTCCAAGCCTCAAGAGTTCATATCATCTCTACCACTTCTCTAGGATTTTTGCTATTTTTCTAGGTTTTTGTTCAAAAACCTAGATAGTGAGTTCATTAAACCTTTTTTCAAACTAAGATACATATCAATAAATGTTCCTTGTCATCATTATAACATTTTCTGTGAAACCTTATTTATCCATATTACTCATATGCTCATTAAAGTTAGGGTTTATGCCTTTATGGACCATTTGTATGAAGAAGGTATGTTGAGTGTTTGAAGTCCACATGAATACTATGTTTATCATATTGTATTGGTTTTGACTATTTGAAAGAATAAATTATAAATATGGATTTGACCTATTTGGAATAATTATTGCTAGATGATCATATGAGAGATTATGAATATCCTTAACTTATGTCATTGTGCTAATGACTATAGAAGTTATTGAAATGTTACTTGTATGTGCTTCATGTGAACATATGTGCACTTCAGTAATTTGGAAATGTGTTTCGGCATTGCATAAGACCCCACATGATACATGGAGTATTGGAATTTTGATGTTTACCATTTTGGCATTGTGTACATTCCTTGCGGACTAAAGTGCCTTGTGGCCTACGAATATGGATGGATGAACCAAGTCAAGTAGACACTAGGAGGATATAGTCTTGGGCGCCACCGTGTGGGTATGTGCCTAGATCTCTACCATTTAGGGTAATGACATGGTTCTAATCCTCAGATGTGTCGGGACTTTTTTATGTCACTCATGGTAGTTTGACATTAAGGTGTATAGACTCTTTGGGTGGAACTTGATTGGTGCTATGGATCTCCCCCATTGATTCTAAATCATGAAATTACTTTGATGAAACTTCATACATGCATGATATAATTCGTTGGTTGTTAACTGTTCAACTCACTAGGCTCTTTTGGCCTAACACTTGCTTGGTGTCGATGTGTATCTCAGGTTCTAGCGGTGCCGGTTGTAAGAAGGTTTAGCCGGGATTAGAGCGAGCTTGGGGAAAGAGACTTTTGGGACACCATCACATAGAAGACCATTATTTTTTAAAGTTATTGGGTGACACCCGAATTGTAATCTTATTTCCTATGAAATTAGATTATTAGGTTGTTATTTATAATACTCTTAATTACAACTTGTATTTAACAGGTGAATATTCATTCCCCCTTTTTGGGATGCTCGATGCTTTGACATACTTTATATACCACTATTTCCATTTTGGGGAAAGTTTTTGTTAACCCCATTTTTGGGGCATTACAGTTTACCAACATAATGTTTTTTGATGATTTTGTGAAATATATTTTTAATATTTGAATAAATTAATTATTAATTTTTATTAAAATAGAATAAAATATTAATATAAACATAAAAACTTTTCAATAACTAGAAAAAATGAAATTCTAATCACAAGGGTGTATAGCACGGTGGACAAAGGACAACGAAATCATAAAATTTACCTAAGTTTGAATCCTACCATCAATATATATATAGCCATAGGTTTTGTGAAGATGGTTTGCCTTCAGTCCCTAAATCTGGTGCCCCTCATTCTACTCTGTTCAATCAATCAATGTGCTGGCCTTCAACCTCTGTGTGAGGCGAGTTTATCTAACAGCCCATATGGCCCATCTAATGGCCTAACTTATTTTTGTGCATACAAGGGTTGTAAACCCATCAACTTCTATTTTCTTTTAATAGAGTTGTTGTTTTTATTTTATCAGACAACAAAATTAGAAACCCTTGTATATATTCTCAAATACTCTCTCTCTAAAACTTGGTCTCCAAGTTTCTCTCAAACCTCAAGAACCCTAACTTGTTTTCTCCATTATTATAAGCTATAATCTCTCAAGTGTATCATCATCAAAGTGATAGTGGATCAGTTCTCGGGGTCCTCCTCCCGTGGTTTTTCCCTTTCCGGGTTTCCACGTAAAAATCTCTGTGTCTCTCTTACTTATGTTTTATTTTGCATTTATTGGGTTTGATCATTGTTTACATTTCTTAGTAGTTGATTATCTTACATTGTTAATTGTATTTCCTCTTTGAATATCGATATAGAACTTTAGTTCATTTGTTCTTAGGTAATTTGTGTTTTTATCGGGAACCAACCATTGAGCTTTTAGCTATTTGGGTCTTGGTAATTTCACAACAATTGGTATCAGAGCTCAAGGATTAATATTGAGATTCTTTGATCGATTGAATATTGTAGGATATTGATTTTCTAGGGTTTCATTTATGTCGACAATGAACTTCGATTTGCCTTTGTTGGAACGAGATACCTGATATCCATTATGGAAGATAAAGATGAGAGATGTCCTTGTCCAACAAAATTTACACAAATGTATTTTGGGACGGGCTTTTATGCCCGATGCTTAGACGGAAGAGGAAAATGAACTAAATGACTTGAGAGCCTCATCCTTGATTAGATTATCTAACGATATTTTACAGGATGTTGCGGAAGAGGAAACGACTTATCAAATATGGTGTAAGCTAGATAAAATGCTTATGACAAAGAGCTTGCCCAATAAGCTCCATATGAAGCTTAAATTGTATGCCCATCATTTATCTGAAGGTGGTTCAATTACTGTATATCTATCGAAATTCAAAGAGATAGTTGGTGACTTGAAGAATCTTGAGGTGAAATATGAACATGAGGATTTGGGTCTCATTTTGTTATGCTCTTTGCCGCCATCATTCGCTACTTTTATGGATACAATCATTTATAGTAGGGATTCCCTTACTCTTGAGGAAGTGTATACCACTTTGAGTTCAAAAGACAAGATGAAAGAGATAATTCTCGATCATGAACCAAGGGACGAGGGATTAAATGCAAGGGGAAGACCTTTTGAAAAATGCTCGAGCTCTTCAAGCAAATCAAGATCAAAATCTCGTGGAAAGAAGAAGTTTTGAAACTTTTGTAAACGGAGAGGTCACATCATTGATGAATGTTTTAAGCTTCAATCCAAGAACAAGACAACGGGTTCCTCTAGGGAAGTCGACATTATTGAGCACGATGAAGGTGGAGCTAGTGAAGGTGAAGTCATGACGGTCTCCGATGGTAATCCAAAGGCCATAGAAGAGTGGATTCTAGACTCGGGTTGCACATTTCATATGTGTCCCAACCATAGTTGGTTTCATACATATGAGCAAGTTTCCAAAGGTGTTGTGATGATAGAGAACAATGCTACTTGCCCTATTGTTGGTCAAGGCACATTTAGAATCCGTATGCATGATGGTGTCACCCGAACACTTGGGAATGTGAAACATGTTCCCGAGCTTCGAAGAAATCTCATCTCTCTTGGTTCCCTTGATGAAAAGGGTTATGAGTTCTTGGGTAAAAGTGGAGCTATTAAGGTTAAGCGTGGAGCACTACTTGCAATGAAAGCTCAAAGAAAGTCCGCTAACTTTTATATTTTGCAGGGTCAAACCGTTACGGGTGACATTGTGGTAGCTTCAAAGTCAATGTCCGATGGTGATCTATCCAAGTTGTGGCATCTTCGTCTCGGTTGCATGAGCCTTGGTGGCATGACCGAGATAAGTCAACGTGGTTTGTTGAATGGACACAAAGTTACCGATTTGCAATTTTGCGAACATTGTGTGTACGGCAAGACAACGAGGTTCAAGTTCTCATGTGGCATTCACTTGATTAAAGGGCCACTTGACTATATTCATTTCGACCGTTGGGGTCCGACTCGTGTTACTTCTTATGGTGGAGCTTCTTACATGCTCACTATTATTGACGATTTCTCTCGTCGAGTGTGGGCTTTCTTCTTAAGGCGCAAGAATGATGTTTTCAAGATATTCAAATATTGGAGGACGATGATCGAAAAGCAATATGGTAAAGAGGTGAAATATCTCCGAACGGATAATGGCTTAGAATTTTGCTCTGAGGAGTTCAATGCCTATTGTCGGAAGGAAGGCATTACAAGGCATCGTACCGTTGCCCATACTCCTTAACAGAATGGTGTAGCCGAAAGGATGAACCACACTATTCTTGAGAAAGTTCGATGCATGCTTTCAAACTCTAAAATGCCCAAGTCTTTTTGGGCGTAATGGGCTTCTACCGCTTGTTATATCATCAATCGGTCTTCCTTCGTTGCTATTGAGAAGAAGACTCCCATGGAAGTTTGAAACGGATCACCGGCCGATTACACTAATTTAAAAATATTTTGTTGCCCGACTTATGCACGTGTTGATAAAGGGAAGTTGGAACCGAGAGCTTTGAAATGCAAATTCTTTGGATACAAAGATGGGGTGAAAGGCTTTAGGTTATTGTGCCCGAAAACAAATAAGATCATTATAAGTCGAAATGTCACTTTTGACGAATATTCCATGTTGCATGATTCGCCGTCTCCTACATCCGAGACCATTTCTGAAGCTCCTAAGGAGAAACCTCCGGTGGAGGTGGAGCAACTTATGGCTCAAACATCGAGCCCACATGTTACTAATGATACTAATGTTTTTTTTTCTTCTTCTTCTTCTTCCACTACAGGTGTTCAAGTGGTAGGTGATGCTCCATCACAACCTTCACCACAAGAGCCCGAACCGTGCATTGTGCATGATAGGGGAAGGAGACAAATTGTACGCCCTACACGGTATACTGAAGAAGCCGATTTAGTAGCATATGTTTTGAGTGTAGCGGAAGAAATGGAATGCACCGTTGAGCCTACTTCTTTGTAACACCCCGAGTTTTGAAAGGTATCATTTCGAGTTATTACAGAAACCGATATATTAAGGAAAAATAAGATATTTTATTTTGGGCTTGAATCCTTGATTTTATAGTCTAGATGGATGAAGGATTCAATTACGAGTCCAACGGTTCTTTTCGGAGCGAAAACGAAGCTATAACGAAGAAATTATGGCCAAAACAGTGATCGGGGAAGTTTACAGCTCGTGGTACAATCTCGGCGAAAGTGCCCCGCGAGAGTGACACTTGTCACTTTCGCTGTCACTCTCGCCAACAGCGTCTGGACGATTAAAATCGCGATTTTCAGCCCCAAACTTCATTCCTTCATATCTCCTTCATCCTAGCTCTGATTTGGGTGATTCAAGTTGCTACTGTTTCGTTTTTGAGAGATTTTCAAGAATATAGCAAGATATTGGAATTCTATTGGAGAATACTAGAGTATTTTGTGGTGGTAAGCTTCTCATCACTCCCTCTTCATCTTCTTCACCAAGATTTTCTAGGGTTTCATCCACCCTTTGTGCTTCTTTTCATAGATTGGAGGTTTGTAACCATTTTGGTGAACTGGAAGTGTTTTGGTTGGTGGATTCAAGCTTGGGTTAAGGTAATCTTTTATTCTCTTTGGTTATGGAAGTTAGGGTATCGGTATTAGTTGAGGTATTCATGTATATGGCTTGGGAAACGATTCTTTGTGGTTGATTATGTTTATTTGTGGTTGAATATGTATGGATTTAGGTTTTGGAAGTTTTGTCTTGAGAATCCAAGTGTTCTTCAAAGGAGCTCTAGTTTGGGGGAAAATCTAGATTTAGCCTAAATCTAGCAAGGTGAGTTCAAGTTGATTTGTGAAAACGGTGTACATGCCAAAATATTTATTTTAAAGTGTTTTACATGAAATGGTTAACTGCTGATAAGTTTTGGGTATTTCGGAGTAAAATATGATTTACTTGGTTATTCGTCAAAGTGTGAGTATTTTGATAAGTTTTCATATTTGGTAAACTTGGGTTGTGTTAACCTCTTAAAATGCTTATATTGGGTTTAAACATTTTAGCAACTAAATAGCATGATTTACGTATTCTTGGTGACTCTGTACAAGTAAGATCTATTTCATGATTCATGCATATTTGATGATTTTGTACAAATGGAGCCTATTTCATGTTATATGCACTTTGGTGTATTTGCATTCATAAACCATTTGGAAAATCATTAGTCCCATCTCGTGTGGAGTTTTGGGTTAATCTCGTCTTTGAGATATGTGTCCTCATAAACGTTGTTTAAAGACATTTCATTATTTGGGGAACCGGTAATTGTTGGTCAAATGGATTTGAGCATTCTAGTTCGGTATTGGCTTAAAAAGGGGTTTGAGGATATTTGTCCGGCTTTAATGGGTCGATGTAGAGTCCCATTTCATGATTTACATCTTAATGCATTATATCGCATATTTATAATTACAGGCTCGAGTGTTGTTGTCACTCAGGTATAGTCGGGTAATTTTAGACTGTGTTGCATTGGATCCATAGGCACATGAGTCAGTCTTATTTGATGGTACAGGATTGGACTCCGGGACTCATGGGATATGACCTTGTCTTTACGAGTAGGCACTAAGAGTGGTTGAGTTACGGTTGGAGCTATTATGACTAGGGGTAGTCCTCTGATGGGCGTTGGGACCTTCGCCATGTGGGGCAATGCCTTCGTTTTATCCCCCGTGGGCCGAGCCTTTGGCGGTAATTCCGATGTTGTTCACTAAGGTCAGCTATCTCTTTGGGTGAAACTCGTCAAGAGGTCGTAGGGGCACTTGGGCTTGCATGTCGTGAAGTGTCATACGATCAACGTTGTTGAGTGGCATACTATTGTGTTCCTCCGCTCTCAACGGATACGGGTATCCCCCTTTGTCGACCCATGGTATTTTGGATATTTAATTGTCTAAGCTTTAATATTGAGATTTCATTCCATTTTATGGTCGCGTGAGTATTAAGTTTCGGTTCCATGTTTTAATGGCGTATCACATTTATATGGATTGTTTCCTTTAATTAAGGGTCGAGTATTATGTTCCACCCGAGCTTTGGGTGTTTTAAGCTATGAAGTATTATTTACATTTTAGCACATTGAGTATCGAACTATGACCCCGTCTTGGGTGAGTTACGGGTTGCATCGTTTTACAAGAAATGCATGTTTGGGAGCATTGTCTTTAAAAGTGTATATTATGGAAAATGTGTCGTTTCCATTGTGAAGTTTAAGGTTTTGAAGATTCTTGCTTTAAAACTGATTTCCTGTCTTTTAAAGATATATTCATTCATGTCAAAACTCTTGAGCTCACTAGGCGTTAAGCCTAACCTTTTTATTTGTCGGCATGTGCATCAGGTTCCAGTTGGGGGTTCGGACTCTAGTAGCCTCATGAAGAGTTGAGCCTTAAATTTATGCAAGAGTAAGTTATTGAAGAAGTCTTCCGCAGGTTGGAGATAGTAATTGTTATTGGGTTTTAGTACCACCCGTCCTTCTCATAGATTGTATGTATAGGATGAATGTGTGTATTGAGGTTAATTCTTAAATTGTGTTTGTAGTCGGAGTAATTATTGATGTATTTAGAAATTTTTAATAAGTTGTTATCTTCAGATTTAAGGGTGTTACATTCTTATACTGAGGTTATGAAATTAAAAGATGCGGATAAATGGATGATGGAAATGCACGTGGAGATGGAATCCTTGAAAAAAAACGGAACTTGGGAGCTTATGCCGGCTTCTAAAGGCAAAAATCCGGTTAGATGCAAGTGGGTTTATAAATTGAAGGGAGGGACTACTCCAAATGAAAAGCCAAGGTATAAAGCTCAGTTAGTCGCAAAAGGTTATAGTCAAATTCCTGACATTGACTATAATGAAATTTTCTCACCGGTGGTGAAACATACTTCTATACGTGCATTGCTCGGGATGGTCGCGTCTAATGATTTTGAGCTTGAGCAATTGGACGTAACGACCGTTTTTCTGAATGTCGAACTTGAGGAAGAGATTTATATGCAACAACCGGAAGGTTTCGAGATTCGGGGTAAAGAAGGTCACGTGTGCAAGCTTATTAAATCTCTCTATGGCCTCAAACAGTCTCCTATGCAATGGTACAAGAGATTCAACGTATTTGTGACCGCACACGGCTTATCAGATTCTTCGTACGACAACTGCATTTATTTCAAGAAGTGTGAAGATGGGTCGATGTTATATTTGCTTTTGTACGTGGATGACATGCTCTTAGCAACTAAAGATATGGGAGAAGTTCAGAAAGTTAAAGATCAACTAAATTCAAATTTTGATATGAAGGATTTGGGAGCCGCAAAGAAAATTCTTGGTATGGAAATTATTCGTGACAGAAAGGCGAGAAAATTATACATTAGTCAAAAGGGGTATGTTCAGAAAGTTCTTCGTCGGTTCAACATGTCTTAAGCAAAGTTTGTCAACACTCAATTTGCGCCTCATTTCAAGTTATCATCTGCTTTAAGTCCTTCGACTCAAGCCGAAGTTGCCTATATGGCAAAAGTGCCATATTCTAGTGCAGTAGGATCTTTGATGTATGCCATGATTTGTACCCATCCTGACCTTGCCTATGCAGTTTCTATTGTGAGCAGATATATGGCCAATCCGGGTAAAGAGCATTGGAGAGCGGTCCAATGGATTTTTCATTACTTGAGGGGCACGGAAAATTTGTGTTTGCATTTTAGGAAGAATTCTTCGGGGGTACTTGGCTATGCGGATTCTGATCATGCCAAGGATCTTGATAATTGAAGATCTATTACTGGATATGTTTTTACTCTTGATGGATGTGCCATTAGTTGGAAGGCACATTTACCTACCATCGCTTTGTCCACAACGAAAGCGGAATACATGGAAGTTAATGAAGCTGTGAAAGAAGTTGTCTGTGTCAAGGAATTTTTTGGTGAATTAAGTGATCATCTGAAGGTCGAGGAGGTTTTCTGTGATAATCGAGGTGCGGTTCTCTTGACCAATATCGTATGTTTCACGATAGGACGAAGCACATCGATATTCGTCATCATTATGTCCGTGGGGTAGTAGCTAAAGGTGATGTTAAAGTGGTCAAGATTAGCACTCACGACAACGCAACAGATATGTTGACTAAGCCGCTTCCGGTATCCAAGTTCGATTTGTGTTTGGACTTGGTTGGTGTTGCAAGACGGGGTTGATGCTCTTAGGGGCGAATTGGCGGAGGATATTGCTTTTCAAGAACTTTGATTACTTTGGTATTGCTTTGTTTATGGGTGATCGTTTTTGGCTTGAGATGAAGATTGGTGGAGATTGTGTTCTTGGTGTATTTACTTGGTTTAAAGACGAGGTGGAGTTTTGCTCCTTGTATGGTTTTTGGATTTGAATGCAAGGTGGAGATTTATGAAGATTGTTTGCCTTCAATCCATAAATCTGGTGCCCCTCATTCAACTTTGTTCAATCGATCAATGCTCTGGCCTTCAGCCTCTATGTGAGGCGAGTTTATCTAACAACCCATATGGCCCATCTAATGGCCCAACTTATTTTTGTGCATACAAGGGTTTTAAACCCATCAGCTTCTATTTTCTTTTAATAGAGTTGTTGTTTTTATTTTATTAGACAACAAAATTAGAAACCCTTGTATTCTCAAATACTTTTCTCTCTCTCTCTCTCTCTAAAACTTGGTCTCCAAGTTTCTCTCAAACCTCAAGAACCCTAACTTGTTTTCTCCATCATTTTAAGCTATAATCTCTCAAGTGTATCATCATCAAAGTGATAGTGGATCAGTTCTCAGCGTCCTCCGCCTGTGGTTTTTCCCTTTCCAGGTTTCCACGTAAAAATCTCGGTGTCTCTCTTACTTATGCTTTATTTTGCATTTATTGGGTTTGATCATTGTTTACATTTCTTAGTAGTTGATTGTCTTACATTGTTAATCGTATTTCCGCTTTGAATCTCGATATAAAACTTTAGTTCATATGTTCTTGGGTAATTTGTGTTTTTATCGGGAACCAACCATTGAGCTTTTAGCTATTTGGGTCTTGGTAATTTCACAACAGCTTCTAATGAGAAATGATAAGTTTGTGAGAAATAAATAAGTAATCCTAATGCTTCACCTGGTCAACATTTGCGGTTTTGATTATGAAGCACTGGATAATTTCTCGCATGGTCTAGATAAGATAGAGAGGTAGTGTCATAACTTTTACAAATAGGCGACAACAATGTTCATTTGTGAACCCGTTGATTAGTTCACATGTGAACTATTTAACTGATACTATTTAACTTATTCACATATGAACCTACGGGTTCATATGTGAATCAGTTAATTAGTTCATAGGAGAATCAATTAATCAGTTAATATATGAATCTTTTAATTAGTTCATATGATTCACATATAAACCTACGGGATCATATGTGAATCAGTTAAAATATAATTCATATGTGAACTACACAGGTTCATATATGAACACTGTTGCCGCATATTTGTAAAAGTTACGACATTACCCATCTATTTTTGGCATAACCACAAATTTTGACCAGTCAAATCTAATTTTAACCGTATGAATGGCTAGGATTACTTCTCTATTTCTCACACACTTAGCATTTCTCATTTGAACCTCTCCATATATATATATATATATATATATATGCGAAGGATCGTGTGAGATGTTGAAGTTCACGTGAGAAGCATGATAAGTGGATCTGAACCACTGATCACTTTTAATCCCATGCCCTTCTATGAATTGTGCTTTAGAAGGGAATTGATCTGGTGCATCTTATCCTAATGTCCATCCATTTCTCATACAATGGTTAATAACCACTTCTCACGCTTCTCATATATATATATATATATGTGTGTGTGTGTGTGTGTGTGTGTGTGCGCGCGCACGCGCGAAGGGTCGTGTGAGAAGTTGAGTTAACGTGAGAAGCGTGAGAAGTGGAAACCCTTGATGACTTTTAATCTCAAGCCCATCAATGAATCGTGCTTGATACAGGGATTGATCCTGTGGATCTCGGTGCATCTCATCCTAATGTGAATCCAACGGTTTATAATCACTTCTCATGTTCTCAAATTAACTCAATTTATCACCAGAACGCAACCCTATACATACACACACATTTGTGACCATTAGAGCATCTCTAATATCTTCTTTAAAATGGAGAAAATGAAGATTTTGGACAATTTTTTACTCCGAAACTTTCTCCAAAATGAAAAAATTTGAGTGTAAATTTCTTTGAATTTTGAAAAGTCTTAAAAAATGATTACTATGAGAGAGAAATAATTGTTTATTTATATTTAATTAATAAGAAACATTGAAATGAAATTTTTAAGAGAAAAAAAAATTATTTTATTAAATATATATAAAATATTTTAATGATATAATAAATAATGTAATTTTCAAAATAAAAAATCTTTTAAAATTAAATATAATTTTTAAATAAATTCTAGAGTTTGATTTTTCATTTTAACTTTTTTAAATCTATTAAAGATCTCAATTTGCTATTGAATTAGTCTTGGCTTTAAGAATTAAGAGCACTCCACTCAATTAAAAAAAAAAGCGATACGAATTTCTTGTTGACCCATGGGAAACTGACACGTAGAAAAAGGCATCTGATGATTACGACAATCATCACGGAGCTGCTCCTCCACGTGTCCGGCTGATTTGCTTCTAGGTACATGTCTTGGTCCCACCACCAAGATTTCCTCCTTGCTTTAGTACTCCTACATTGTAGGATCGTAGCTCCCTACCAATGACATTGCGCCACGTGTAAGCTTCTATAACTATAATGGAAATCCGTGATATAGTGGTGTGAAATTTGCACCGGTTATTTCAGGTAAATTAAATTCAACTTTTACCCATCGATGGTAACATATCAACCGATACCAAGACTTTAATTTCCCATTATTTAACATGTTAAATGTGTGAATTTAAATAAGACCTTCAAAATTTTGGGGCCTATTTTTATGTTGTTCAGAGTCTTTAATCAATAAATGTAAAATTACATCCTACCTTAGTGTCTCACTAATTTCTATCAGAAAAAAAAATAATATTCTGTATTATCGCCTCGGTAATTTGTATATATGTGATCTCATTTTGAATTGTAATCGAAAGGTTTAGGTGTAACAGGACCTCCAAAAAGATTGGAACGTCCCTGACTACATCTCATATAAGTTTTGATATCAAATCAAATTTTCTTTGATTATCATCATTTAATTGAATTCACTTTTTGGTATATAACAATTTTGATTTTGATTTATCAATAACGACCATCTTGATTGGTTTCGGTTGTGTTAATATGACAGGGGAGGTGATATAGTGGTGGAAGTATGAGTGTCAGTATCAACTGATATTTGTCGGTGTTGTCTTGTTAGTGTTAGTTCGTAGAGCATGTGTGGGGCGGGGCTTTGGGTCGATATTGATTAAAATTTGTTTAATAATCAATTGAATTATGCTCTTGTCATTAGACATTGTCAAACACTGGTTTTAACTGGACCCGGTCACCCATAATCGGTTCTCCTGAAAACAACTCAATTGGTCATAATTAAGCAAGAGTTAACTAGTCTTCTTTAGTCGTTGTTCTGGTACGTATAATCCTCTGTCAATCCCGAGCCTTTTGGTCATCTCTACTTGTAATCCAAATTATACAAAAGTTATGTTTGTCATGTATTTTAAAACCTTATATCTGTTGTGAAAATTTTATCCTAAAAGAAATTTTGCATCAAATTTATAACATACTTTATTTTGCTAGTATTTAGTTTAAGAAAATTGAATCAAAATCTCTATTTTATAAAACATTTCATGTGTTTGATGCAATTAAAAGAACATACTATGTATTAAATGTACTTAAAAGAATGTAATTTAACTTTAGGAATAAAAAGTGAACGTATAATAACTTTGTATGTATAAAAGTTATTAAATTTTCTAATTTTGTGATGTTTTGCGATAAAGTATATTCAACTTTAATATAATTTGTCAAATCCTAAATACATTTTTAATGCATATGTGTAGTAATGATTGGTATGTTTTTATACGTATTTTGTAAATGGATTTATGCTTTTGAAACTCAAATTGTTTACTATAAATGCAAGTTTTACAAAGCTATTATAACTATGATTATCGTATGAACTACTATAAAGGAACGATTGTTCTATCAGTAAAAAAAACTTGTTATGTTTGAAGACAGAGATGTCGGAAACAAAGATAGTTACCATACGTCTACGCTAATCAATAGTGGAATGGCCACGAGTAAGTTTCTTCGTGTCCATTTCTAATTTTGAAAAGGGTGTCAAGAAATCAAACCAAGCCAATATATTTTCAAATATTGTAATCTTTGAACACAAGTCGTTGAACAGTTCTCCGAGCTATAGGTCAATGCAGGGTTTGTAACACTCATTTTGTGCAATTATGATCGTTTCTATTTTTGAAAACTTTTGGAAATCGTGAATTACTTTTTGCTCTTCAAATCAAATCAAACACACAATTGATCTTGAAAATCTTTTCCTATCAATTGCTTTGATCCGCGTGTCAACTAAAATAAAAGAGCATTTACTTATGAGATGCATTGTCTCTCGGTACTACAATGATATGAAACTCTTCAAATCAATTTCACTTTCTAGATTTGAGTATTTTCCCAATTGTTTGTTCTACTTTTCATTTTTCCTAAAACTTGTATTTACGTTGCACTTACATTTTGCTCTACGAATACCAATGATATGTTAACAAATGGCGATATGTACAACGTCAATGAAGCATATTAAAAACGGAAACAACCAAATATCAAATCCATCAAAAAAGTTTTGTCGATAGTGTGTGTTTTGTGGACAAGAGAGATGATTATGCCGAGAAATGACATTGTTGTTTGTGGTCCAGTGTTTTTTTTAATTATTTAACTTTCGCTTGAGGCACTATAAAACCATGGAAAGAGAAGGAAATTAAGAAACTTTAATATTATATCATCACTCTTTATCGGGATACTTCAACATCCTTTCATATCAAATTGAATTCGTTTTGATGCTCCCAAATCCTTTCAATACTGATATTATGCGAAAGCTCATGTAAATTGAATAATTTCTGGCCCTGAGAAGACATTTTACGAGGACGTATATTAAGACCTTGGAGACAAGTTTTTTGTTTTGTTTGTGTTGGCACCTTTTTCGTGGAACGTAATTTAAAAACATGTCAAGATTTACTTATGTCACATCTGTATTGGATACCAAAATAAACATTTTTAAACTATAAACCATCATATGGGTATATTAAAAATATGTTTCAAAAATAAGAACCGAATAAAATTATGGTTAAATCAATTTATGTATTTAAATAATTTAGTTTCTAAAATAATTTACGGTTATTTATAGGAGAAAGAAAAATCCAATTTATAAAAAAATTATGAAAATAATAAAGGTTTATTTATTATGATTTGAATATTTATGAAAGATTACTAGAATTCATTAATTATGATCGACGCTTTATATTAGGAAACAATCGATTATTTATAAAACCAGATATTCGTTAGGCTAGATGGACGGTGGAGATTGGTTTCTGACCTTTCCATGGTTTGTATTTGGGGTTGGGTTCTTATGAGAAGTTGAGTTTAACGTGAGAAGCGTGAGAAGTGGTTATCAACCGTTGGATAAAAAATGGACGCACATTAGAATGAGATGCACTGAGATAAGATGCACCGAGATGCACCAGACCAATTCTCTTCTAAACTGCAATTCATGGAAAGGACTACCAGGGTGTTCCTCAGTTTTCCGTTTTTTTAAGGTTTTCCCCTGAACCAGACCCTATATATATAGGGTTGGGTTCCGGTGAGAAGTTGAGTTAATGGTGAGAAACGTGAGAAATAGTTATCGACCATTGGATGAGAAATGGACGCACATTAGGATGAGATGCACCGAAATGAATCAGATCAATTCTCTTCTAAGCCGCAATTCATGGGATGACTTGAGATTAAAAGAGATCAACAGTTCAGATCCAATTCTCACCGTTAACTCAACTTCTCTTTGTTAACTCAACTTCTCTTTGTTAAATTTAAAGCGTGAGAAGAAGTTATCAAGTCTCTTTGTTAAATTAATTACGAATTACAGTCTTATAATTTGCAATTTATAATAGGGAAAAGTCCAAAAAAAAACAATGGACTTTAGTGTTTGAAGTGATTAAGTCATTGGAAATTTTTTTGAAACAAACAAGTCATTGGACATTTTAAAACACACTAAATAAATCCCTGGACTTTTTGAAACCTGTTAAATACATATTTATTACTTAAAAATGTAATTTGCAACCTACATAATAGATAAACTACAACTTAAAAAAAAACAAAAAAAAAAATATGTCACCTACTTTACCCCCTACAGATTAAAAAATGGAAAAATTAACTAAAATAGTCAATCTCATCAACCAAGTTCATTTTTAAGAACTTTCCAAAATATCTTTTTAAAATAGCCTAAGTTTACACATAATTTTTTTTCCCTTAAAAATTGTTTTTTGGCAAAAAAAAAAAAAGAAAACATCTTTATAATTGGTTATTTAATGTTTTTTTTTTTCAATTTACATCATTATAGTTGTCTCGTCAATATGTTTAAATGAGCCTAATATTGAATTTTTTGGATTTAATCTCATATTATTAAATAACATAAATACGTACGAATTATATTTAGTATTTACACTTTTTATTATTTTAGAGTTATTTATTTAGTAATATAAAATTAATCTGTAACTATCAAGGTATAAAGTGTAAGTACTAAAAATAATTGGTATGAATTTATGATATTGAATAATATAAAATTAAATTCAAAAACAATATTGAGTTAATTTTGAACGTATTAACCAAACGATTATAATTGTGTAATTTGTAAAAGAAGAAACTACTTTTTTGTGATATATTTTAGGTAATATATAATTATGTGTGTTAATATAATAAAAATGAAAAATGAAAAAGTAATAAATATAAAATAAATTAAATAACTAATTATAACTTTATAAGAATGCAAAATGTAATTCTTTTTAAAACTATAAGCAGAAATTGAATCTTTATACATAAAAATTTTCTATGTAAGAATGTTTTTTCATTTTATTTTTTGAAAAAAAAACAATCATTACGCAGGAAAAAAAACATTATGCGAAATTTTAACTATTTTTTAGGAAAAAAAACTTTGAAAAGTGGTTAAAAAATGAACTTGGGTGATGAGATTGACTTATTTGAGTTAATTTCCCCATTTTTAGTTTGCAGGCAGATAAAGTATATGACATTTTTTTAATTTGTAAGTTTACCTGATATGTAGATTGCAAGTTACATTTTTTAAGTAATAATGATGTATTCAACAGGTTATCAAAAGTGCAAGGTTTTATTTAATAGGTTTTGAAATGTTCAAGGACTTATTTGTTCATAAAAATTGTCCAGGGACTTAATCACTCGAAACCCTAAAGTCCGTTGGTTTTTTTTAAACTTTTTCATTTATAATATATCGGGTCTCCGCCTCTAGCTCTGTCCCAAAAACTATGTTAAGTGAATTAACTCATAGAGGAATTTTAGTCATTTTATCACTTTTTAAAATATTTACTAAAATATTATATTTCCTTCTTTTGTTTTTATTACTTATTTGGATGGAGTTAGAGGCAAAGACCTAATTTGTTAATATGTTATAAATTGAAAACCATAAGGATGTAATCCGTAATCATTTCAAAAAAGGAACTTGATACATATTGTTAAAAGTAACTTTGAACCAACCCAACGAAACTTCAACCCTTCTAACGACAACATCGATGATGAAGATTATGTTATCCCCTCCAATTGAGAATGTTCATCGGACTTTTTATCGATTGGTAATTTTTTAAATAATCGAGAAGTTCACGTCGATATTTCACGTGGATCTCCAAATATTCTTGGAAATGAATTATTTCAAACAACAAAGTTTTGAGGAGTGATCATGATGATAAAAGTTTAATTTGGATGGGGCAAATACAAATAGTGGGGCTATTGAGCCAAACGTATTTCTTGGGATTTGTCTTGGGTTGGGCCTTGTGAACAGATGGGCTATGTAGGTGTTTTGACTTTACACTTTTACAGAGAAAAATGGGAGCATTCAAGGCGAATAAAAATCTCTCGTCTCAAATTCTTACATCTGATTCATGTCCATCAATCACATGAATACATATTATCGAAGAGAGAATATGAATTTGAATTAAATTAAATCAAAAATATATAAAATCTAACGTGTTATAATTTCATTAGTGGGACATGAATGAGACATGAAATTTTTGGACATGAGTTTTTTATTCATTCAAGGCAAATTGAGCATGACTCGACAAAGAAGGAGCTATTATGGCATACCATCTCGTTGATTTTGAATTCAACTTTGCTTCTTGGTGTGTCTTTGGTGATGTTAAAGAATTAAGAAATAAGGAGTAAAGGATAAATACTATTCTTAACCCGCAATCTTCGTTGGATTTTAACGAGTTCATTCAAAGAGATAATCTGTTTGACGTTCCTATTAAAGTCCGAAGGTTTAAGTGGTGAAGTGAGGATGGTTTAAAATTCAGTAAACTTGATCGTTTTCTAATCTCCTAGCGTTTAGAACTGCTTGGAACAACCTATCGGTTGTGGCTTTGGGTAGGAAGTTATGAGATCATTGTCCCATTCATATGAAAGACTTGGTCGGAGATTTTGGACCAAAACTGTTTAATTTTTGTAATGTTTGGATGGATGAGACGGATTTCGAGTATGTGGTTAAAAATGCATCGGGTAAGAGGGCTACGTCTTTGAATCTAGAAGAAGTCTTTAGAGATAACTTGAAGATTGTAAATTCTGATCTTAAGGTGTGGAAACGTAAATTTGGAGCTACATATCTCGATTTAAAGCTTGCAAAGGACACGAGGAAAAAGCGGAAACTAGAAGGACTTTCAGACTCTAATATTGAATCATGGAAATCTGCTCATGCCCATTGGATTGATCTTGAAGGGAAAAAGGCTAATATATTATCACAAAAAGCTAGATCGAAATGGATTCGTAAGGGCGATGAAAATTCAAAGTTCTTTCATGCATCGCTAAAAGGAAGTTCATTAAGAATAACATTTCGGGAGTCTCGATTGACGGCTATTGGTGTGAGGAAACTGACTCTATCAAACTCGCGGCCTGCCTATTCATGCCTTAGTTCAAAAAAAAAAATTGGGGGGGGGGGGGTCTGATAGAGATACTCACAATCAATCCCTACACTAATTAAATATTCTCTCATAATGACTTGATTGTAAATATCTTGTAAGTTACGATTTAGTTTTGTAGGTTACGATTTATAATTGTAGGTTAAGATTCTCTTAAGATGTATATATATCCACCTACAAGTAATAATACAAATCAAGTTTTTCATTCAATCATATTCTTTCTTTTATATGGTATCAGAGCTTAAGATCCATATTTTTTTCTTCTTACTACCCGCCCCAAATATGTTCCCCGTTTATGCCCCAAATCATCCCGTTCAACCTTTCTAGGGACGTTACCAATGGTGTCGCATAATTGGACACTATGTCTTGCAATGCCCTATCTTCCGCACTCAATTCCCAAATGCAACTCCACCATCAGAATTTTCTTATCCTCCAATCTCGTCTTCTTCTTTTCCACATGCCTATGCCGCTATTGCCTCAGAAACTTCATCCAATGGTTGGCTTCTTGATAGTGGTGCAACACACCATGTCACTCATGATCTTGCCAACCTTACACCTCACTCCCCTCACAATGGTAAGGAGGAACTCATTATTGGCGATGGTTCAGGCCTAGCCATCTCAAACACTGGTTCAACATCTCTTCTTACTCCTACTTCTAAACTTCATCTTAATCATATATTACACGTGTCTTCCGTTTCTTGTAATATTTTCTCAATATCTAAAATTTGCCAAGATAATAATGCTTCAATCACATTATCACCTACTTCTTATCTTGTGAAGGATCTTCGCACGGGGTATCCCTTCTCCAAGGCCAAACTAACTCGGGAATTTATGAATGGCAACCCATTTGTCCCACTGTTTACTCTGTCAAAATTAGGCATGGAAATGGGCCCCGACCCGTCGGGGAACTCGGTCCACCCGCCCCGATCGGGGATGGGGATTCCCCGCTAAACCGGGGATGGGGATGGGGACGGGGATCCCCGTTTGTCTCAAACCGGGGATGGGGACGGGGACGGGTATCGCACTCCCCGCCCCGCCCCGTCCCCGTTATATATTTTAATTAATATTTAATATATATTATTTAATTAAACTAAATCGGTAATTCATAATTTCCTATTTCTTAACTAGGTTTATAATATAAAATTGTTATTTTTTGGATGTCAATCAAAATACAATTACTCGATATCTTTTGGTACGTGTTGGGTCATCTGAAGATTTGAAGATGACCTCCTGATCTTCCATCTTATATCATCCTACTTAGAATATGTTTGAGGTTCTTTTAGCAGCTTGGTTTCTATACAAATGTTCGGTGAAATCAAAGATTAGCTGAAGAAGACAAAGAAGGAGTGCATCTCTCAAAGCGGATTGAAGATAGTCTCCTCTGCCTAAAGCCAAGCATGCCCAAGTGATCAACACCATCAGCCAGGATAGTGTCAATCACATATCTTCAGGATTGTGAAGATGTTCTCACATCTTCGGGAAAATCCGAAGATCTCACATCTTCGGGAAAATCCGAAGATCTCTCAAGCCTTGGCAGCCGATGACCTCTCCCTAGAAGCTGAAGATGTTCTCACATCTTCAGGAGCCGAAGATGCCTGAAGATTTCCTTCTAACACATTATACTTATCTGACAAAGTATATTTGTGATATCTTGAATTGACGTGGACCTCATCTGAAGATCAGATAAAGTAAGATTTGTCTCCTACACTCTTTTAAGGAAAGGTCTCTACCATCCTCTGCAGGTCAACACTTCAAGACAAAACACCTCAAGACAAAAGGTACATCCTGTACCTTGCTGAAGACATGTGTCCATCCTTTGATCAACAGGTGTCTCATGCATTAAATGCATGAGGCACTATAAATATGATGGATGCTTCAACATGCAAGATCACCCAGCTCTACTACCTTCAAGTTCTCTAAGTGCCTGGCAACTTTCTCTCTACGAAGTTCAATTGTTTTCTAAGTGTTTTACAATTGTTCTTTATTCTCTATGTGTAAGATTGTTTGAACATATCTCATATGTTCTCTTCCGCAACAATCAAAGTTTTCTATGTGTAATTCTTGATTTCAAATCAATAAGAATTAAATTAAGTGAAAAACTGTGTGTATTGTATTCAACCCCCCCCCCCTTCTACAATACTTTGCTTGTTTATTTACTGCTATTTGGGACCAACAAGTGGTATCAGAGCGGTTTAGTTTAATTCAATAAACTAGATCCGTAATGGCAGCCTCTTCTTCTTCTTCTTTAAACAATGCTTCTTCTCAAAACACCACTGCTGTTTCATACGACAATGGCTCTATAGCCAAACCACCAAAGTTTAACCCCAATAACTTCTTCTTGTGGAAAAGTCGTATGATACTCTTCTTAGAAGGAGTTGACAGCAGATATCCTACTATCTTACATGAAGGTCCTTTTCTTCCTAGGGTTTGGGACCGGTACAATGCCAAAAAGGCAGATAAGGGAAATGCTGATGAGGACTCTTTTGAGGAAGAAAGAACTCCAGCAAATGGGAGATACATTGTAAAGGATCCCAACAAATATAATGATGAAGACAGACGTCTTATAGCTCTTGATACTAAAGTCAGAGCCATCATTGCCCTTTCTCTGCCTGATGAGGTCTATCACTCCCTTGTTAACCTTTCTACCGCTAAAGAAATGTGGTCCACTCTGTGTGTTCTCTATGAAGGTACGTCTGAAGTGAAAAAGAGCAGAAAGATTGCTCTTGTAAGAAGGTATGAACTCTTTTCTCATGAAAAGGGTGAATCTCTCTCAGACTACTACAACCGTTTTAACGGTCTTCTCAATGATCTAAAACTTGTGGGTCGCATATATGATAATGAGGAAGTCTTATGCAAGTTCATGGATTGTCTTCCTGAGTTTTGGGAAAACATTTGTACTTGCATCAAGTCTACCAAGGATCTTGATTTCATGCCTCTCACTGCTTTGTACGGCACTCTCTTCAACTATGAGCAGACTAAACTGCTTAGGAAGTCAATCACAAAAGACATCAAAGGATCTTCTCTAGCTCTTGTTAGTGACTCTTCCAAAAATACTCTGTGTGTTCCTAGAATCACTTATCCCTCTGATTCTGACCGTGAAAGTCAAGAGGACCCCAGTGACCCTTCAGAAGCCTATCTTAGTGAGGCTGATGATGAAGGTGAGGAAAACTCCAGTAACCCTCATTTCTCTTCTAGAAAATCTAAGTTCTCAAGAAAATCATCTTCAACTTTTTCTAAAACCACTCCCTCTGACAAATCAAATGAGGAATGTTACAGGTGTGGGAGGAAGGGACACTTTGCTTCTGAGTGCAGAAGCAGGTCTTCTGATAAATCTAGACTACCCTCCTCTAACCGTACCTCCTCTAGGTTTGTCAGAACCAATTCTAATTCTTACCAACCTTCTTTTCAAAAGGCCAATATATCTGTCTCCTCAAAGTCTGACCGGGCTGAGAAATACAAGGCAAAATATAAGAGAGAGAAGGAGAGAAATGAAATCTTGCTCAAAATGGGAAAAAGTCAAATGACTGAAACCCATGATTGGGCAGATGAACCCACTTCTGAAAGTGACAAAGAAATGGCCAACCTTTGCTTCATGGCTAAAATAGATGATGTTGATGAACAGTGAAGCTCAATCCTTCTCTATGGCCATTGTGTCTACTGAGTGCTCTACCTCCTACCCAGGTACATCTCTCTCTCTCTCTCTCTCTCTCTCTCTTCTCATCTCTCTCTTTCGGCCTCTTAAACCCACTAAAGAACAAACCTCCCTTATACCTCCCTTCCCTCATCTTTGGCCCTCAACCTCTCTCACTTTCTTCAGCCTCTCTCTCACTCTTCAAAAGCCTACCGAGTCCACCATCTTCTGAGAAATTGCATCTACTCATGTGAAGTTTGATGATCTTAAGTCATCATCTCTTCATGAGGTGATGATTGGTGGATATCATCATGTGTTGGTGAAGATTCTCATAATCCTTCATCTAGCTCAAAACCCTATGTTCCTTTCTTCTCAGACACAAGCCATCAGAATGGTGACCTACACATCTTTACTTCTCCAATCTCTGATCCTCAGATAGTCATCCTTGAAGATCAAGATACCTCCTATCCTATTCTCCCCCTTATCATCATATCACCTCTCCTTCCTCCATCATTCACATCTTCCATTCAACCTCAAAATTCACCACACCTCATCCCACCTTCTCAACCATACATTCTTTCTCCACCTATTCCTACCGATCTTCCATCTCTCTTTCTTGAAGAAGTCTATGTGAAAGTCTATGTGAAACACCCCTGTCTTTGAAGATCCAGTCCATCCTGATCACGTGTATAGGTTCTAAGATTGATAGGAAAAGCACCACTAGCAGCTGTCAACTTCTTGGTGGCAAAGCTTGTTAGCTGGTCCAACAAGAAGCAGAAATCAGTCTCCACTTCTACTGCTGAGGCTGAGTATGTAGCTGCTGGAAGTTGCTGTGCTCAAATCCTTTGGATGAAGAACCAACTGAGAGACTACAATCAACTGTACTCTCATATCCCAATTCTGTGTGACAACTCAAGTGCGATCGCAATCGCAAACAATCCGGTGCTGAACTCTCGTTCCAAGCACATCGACATCCGATATCATTTCATCCGGGATCACATCTCCAAAGGTGACGTCGAACTTCACTTCATCCCTACCGATCTCCAACTGGCGGATCTCTTCACCAAGCCTCTTGACGAAGCTCGGTTCAAGTTTCTAATTGGAGAACTCGGTATGTTAAATATCGATCTTTGATATTAAATAGTGTTCTTAAAAAAAAAAAAAAATTTGCTACCGATTTACTGTTCATTTACAAAAAAAAATTATTTTTTTTTGCTACCGACTTACTATTCATTTACAAAAAAAAAATTATTTTTTTCGGCTACCGATTTACTGTTCATCGGCTACCGACCAAATTTTTATTTTTTATTTTTTTGCTACTGATTTACTGTTCTTTAAAAAAAAAAAATTCCTCTCCCCTCCATCGGCAGCCGACGCCACCACCACCACCCTTCTTTGGCCACCGACATCCTAGCCGATCCCCTCACCCTCTCATCCTTTCTTCGGTAACCGAAACCAACTCCCACCACCCCCACTTAGGCTACCGATACCACCCCCTCTCCCTCGCTCACACGCTCCTCTCTCTTTCCCTCTCGCCGAACTCTCTCTCTCTCCCTTCGGCCCTCTCCTTCGGCCACCGACCCCCACTCATCTCTTCTTTTTATTCGGTACCCAACACTTCCCCTCACTCTCACTCCCTAGCCAAACACCCCATCCCCCTTATACCTCCCCCGTTCGACCCCTTACATCCTCAAACATCCCCCCTTATACCCCCCCCCCCCTTCGGCCTAGCTTCTTCGCCCCCCCCTTTTTCTTCGGTCACCAATCACCCCAAACACCCCTCACCCGCCGACCCCTCAACCGCCGACCACACTCACACCTAAGCCGAACTCCTTCGGCCTTGGTCCTCTTCGGCCCAACATACAACCGACTTCTCTCTCCCAAACTTCCTCTAGCCGAACCCCTCCCCTCACCCTCTAGCCGAAACCCACCCACCCCCACCCCCACCCCCACCCCCACTCCAATTTTTTTTCGGCTAACACCCATTCCCTCTCCTCTCACCCTCGGCTACCGACCCCTCTCCCCTCCCTTCTCCCACCCTCGGCTACCGAACCTCTCTCTTTTCCTTGCCCTCTTCGGCCATCCTCCCTCCCCTCTCCCACCGTAACCCCCCCTCCTCTCCCTCCTTCGGCTCTCTCTCTCCTCCCTCCCATCTCCCACCGTAACCCCCCTCCCCTCCCTCCTTTGGCTCTCTCTCTCCTCCCTCCCCTCCCTCCTTCGGCTCTCTCTCTCCTACCATCCTCCCTTTAACCTTTTTTTTTCTTCCATACTTAGCCTTTTCTAACATACTCCTTTCCTTTCTCCACCTGCTACCATCATTACATACCATTTTCTAAACCCCTTCTCTCTTTCTTTTATTTTATTTTCCTGTTACAAAAAAAAAACAGAAAAGAGCCCCCCCCCCCCAAAAAAAAAGTGGGCCACTAAATTTATGAGTTTCTTCGTGTCTTGTAATTTTTCTTGAGTGTCAGTATCATTTTTTTTCTCTATGTGTTGGTGTCATCATCAAATAGGGGGAGAAAAATTGTTTGGTTTCTAATTGATTTTGTGATGACTCTTCGACCAACACTTAGAAAGTCATGAAGACCCTTTGAATAATGTCTCTCTCTACACCGATCACCCTCTACTGCCAGGTATGTTCTCCTTCATAAACTCTCCCGATCTACAATGGGGTGATACTAAAGACACTCTGGTGTCCAAAGGTCCCTCAACTGTAGTGGACCCTTCTTCCCCTTTCTTCAGTGACGCCGGCTAGCACTAAATCCTCAACTGCTACTGGCACCGCCGCACTTGCCCAAATGACCATACCACCGAAAGAACCTTCGGCGGTTACCCTGGTCACACCCCATATCTCAAAGCGGCGGCACTCTACCTCTTCCCCTCCCTCTCCTCTCAAGAGGCTGAGGAAGGTTTCAAGGGCCAAGCCACAAACTCCACCCACCGATTCTCCACAATCGACAGGTGTTGAAATTTTCCCATCCGGGCCCGGGGACTTTGCTAAACCCAAAGCCATCTCCTTTGTATCCTCACAAAAGGATACAATTGTAACATCGGGGACCCCTATTATTCCCTCATCAACCTTTTCCTTGGTTGATAAGGATGACTTGGACTCCTTCCCTATCCAATGTGCCTCTTCTCTACCTCATAGCCTATCACCCGGGATTCTCAATCCCTATGCTTCTGCACGATCCAAGGATGAATCTGCTCTTCTAGGAGCAGGTTCGGAGGATCCCAAAAATCTTCTAACTTCTTACTTTCGGACATCATGAATTAGTTGAGGGGGAGTATGAGTTGAGGGGGAGCAACTTACCACTCAAGCTTAAACTCTGCTTTTGCAATGGACTATGTGATCAAAGCCACCTGACATTAGTTGAGGGGGAGTATGAATTGAGGGGGAGCATCCAACCACTCCAGTTCAAACAATCCCGGCTACTGTCTTCTGTATCTTTGTATATATTTTTTTTCTTTCTCATTCTTTATTCATTGTATTCATTTATTCGTTTGTATAGCTATACTTTTTTCTTTCACTATGTAAAAGTCAGATATAACAAAAAAAAAGGTCTATGTGAAAAGAACCCAAAAAGAGTAAAGATGGGTCAAAATGTATTTATTCAGTACACTCTTTGTTTTATTCTTTAGTATGGATGTCATCCTCAAATAGGGGGAGATTGTTGGGTCATCTGAAGATTTGAAGATGACCTCCTGATCTTCCATCTTATATCATCCTACTTAGAATATGTTTGAGGTTCTTTTAGCAGCTTGGTTTCTATACAAATGTTCGGTGAAGTCAAAGATTAGCCGAAGAAGACAAAGAAGGAGTACATCTCTCAAAGCGGATTGAAGATAGTCTCCTCTGCCTAAAGCCAAGCATGCACAAGTGATCAACACCATCGGCCAGGATGGTGTCAATCACATATCTTTAGGATTGTGAAGATGTTCTCACATCTTCGGGAAAATCCGAAGATCTCACATCTTCGGGAAAATCCGAAGATCTCACATCTTCGGGAAAATTCGAAGATCTCTCAAGCCTTCGGCAGCCGATGACCTCTCCCTAGAAGCTGAAGATGTTCTCACATCTTCAGGAGCCAAAGATGCCAGAAGGTTTCCTTCTAACACATTATACTTATCTGACAAAGTATATTTGTGATATCTTGCATTGACGTGGACCTCATCTGAAGATCAGATAAAGTAAGCTTTGTCTCCTACACTCTTTTAAGGAAAGGTCTCTACCATCCTCTGCAGGTCAACACTTCAAGACAAAACACCTCAAGACAAAAGGTACATCCTGTACCTTGCTGAAGACCTGTGTCCATCCTTTGCTCAACAGGTGTCTCATGCATTAAATGCATGAGGCACTATAAATATGATGGATGCTTCAACATGCAAGATCACCCAGCTCTACTACCTTCAAGTTCTCTAAGTGTCTGGCAACTTTCTCTCTACGAAGTTCAATTGTTTTCTAAGTGTTTTACAATTGTTTTTTATTCTCTATGTGTAAGATTGTTTGAACATATCTCATATGTTCTCTTCCGCAACAATCAAAGTTTTCTATGTGTAATTCTTGATTTCAAATCAATAAGAATTAAATTAAGTGAAAAACTGTGTGTATTGTATTCAACCCCCCCTTCTACAATACTTTGCTTGTTTATTTACTGCTATTTGGGACCAACAGTACGTGTGAAGTTAAGTTTTTTTTTCCGAATTCGGTTGAATTTCTTTTGATTTTAAGTTATTAATTATTATATGATGTTGTGATTTTTTATACTAAATTAAATTTCTTTCGATTTTAGGTTTATTGGAAATATGTGATATTTAAACATGTGTGGTGTCTAATATATTTTATTTAAATAGCTTACGTAAACGGGAAAAAAATCTCCGTTTCCCCGTTGGGGATCCCCGTTCCCCGTTGGGGATGGGGATGTGATTATATTCCCCGGCGGGGACGGGGACGGGGATGGGGATGAAGATGAGGGATTGGGGACGGGGATGGGGATTGAGGTCCCCGCCCCATTTCCATGCCTAGTCAAAATGGCATCCACTACCGATTGGCGTCATCGATTGGGCCATCCATCATATTCTACTTTACGTCATATTAGCAACTCTTTCAATTTAAATATTCTTAAGTCTATTGCTTTTGATTGCAATTCTTGTGATTGCAATAAAAGCCATAAATTACCATTCTCTCATAACACCTTACAATCTAAAGGCGTTCTTGATATTATTTACAGTGATGTTTGGACTTCCCCCACCCTTTCTTATGATGACTACAAATACTACATAATATTTGTTGATCATTATTCCAAATATGTGTGGTTTTATCCACTCAAACACAAAAATGAGGTCACTGCCATTTTTATTAAATTCAAACTCAAAGTTGAAAATTTCTTCAAACGATCCATCGTTACTATCTTTAGTGATAATGGTGGTGAATATATTAGTTTAAACCCTACTCTTGATTCTCATGGCATCACTCATCTAAATTCCCCGCCTCATACACCCGAGCACAATGGCTACTCGGAGCGCCATCATTGTCACATTGTTGAAACCGATATTTCTCTTCTCGCTCACTCTTCTATGCCACACACATATTGGTCTCTTGCTTTTGCTACTGCTGTTACCTCGTAAATTGTATGCCAACTCCTACACTTAATCTTCAATATCCCTATCATAAACTTCATGGTCACAAACCCAACTATTTTAAATTGCATAGTTTTGGGTGTCTTTGCTACCTTTGGCTCCGTCCCTATACCACAAATAAACTTGATTGTCGCTCTTCTCCTTGTGTTTTTTTTTGTTATGCTGCCACCCAAAGTGCTTATTATTGTCTTGATCCCACATCTAGCAAGATATATGTCTCTCATCATGTTAAATTCATCGAACATGAGTTCCCCTTCTCCACCTACAAGTAATAATACAAATCAAGTTTTTTCACTCAATCATATTCTTTCTTCTATAGTATCGAATTCATGTGCTAAAACTCAAAGTAGCTTATTTAAAGTCTTACTAGAGAGGATGCCAACTTACTCGGGGCTAAATTTATAGAGGAAGAGGTTTGTAACGTAGTAAATGTTTGTAGGAGCTTAAAGGCTCCCGGTCCTGATGGTTTCAATTTCAAAATTTTAAGAAATTTTGGCATGTTATGAAAGGTGAAATCCTCGATGTCATGGGATGTTTTGGGATAAAGACATGATAAGTCCGGGATGTAATGCCTCGTGTTTAGCTCTTATCCTAAAGATTCCAGACCCGATTCACTTTGGCAACTTTCATCTCATTAGCTTGATTGGTAGCCTTTACAAAATAATAGCAAAAACGTTGGCAGAGAGACTGAAAAAGGTTGTCGGGAAACTTATTAGGGTGACTCAAAATGCTTTTTTGGAAGATAGATTCATCTTTGTATGGGGTATTGGTTTGCAGACACCACTAGGGCTTTTGTGAAGAAGAATGCATTAAAAACATCAATTTTTAAAGTCGATTTTGAGAAGGACTTATACTTATTAAATTAGGATTATCTCCGAGACGTCATGGTTCAACTGGGTTTTGGGTGGCAAGTGGTGTTGTTGGATTTGAGCATGTTTGAGTTTGGAAACCGTTTCTATTTTAGTTAATGGATCACCGACGTTGGAGTTTCGATTGCAAAAAGGGGTGCGTCAGGGTGACCCATTATCTCGTTTCTCTTCTTGATTGCAATTGAATGTCTAAATGTGATGATGCAAGAAGCTCAAAATCAGGGTGTTTTTAAGGATATTTCGGTTGGTCGTGATTGGGTTTGTATTACCCATCTTCAATTTACGGATGACGCAATCTTCTTTGAGGATTCAGATGACAACATTATTCGAAATTTAATGGGCATCTTGAAGTGTTTTCAGTTAGCCTGGGGCTTAAAAATATATGTAGCTAAAAGACCATTCTATGGCGTGGGTGGGCCTTCTTCCTTTCACGTATCTTCTAGTGGGTAGAAATATGAATAAAATCAAAAACCAGAACAAATCATCTAGAAATTTAAAGTTAAGCTTTCTAGTTGGAAGTTCTGGAAAGTCTTCATCTATATTTTTTCTCCTTATTTTGTGTGTCAGCTCGAGACATCCATATTCTTGAGAGTGTGAGGGAATTGTTTTTTCTAGGGGAATGGTCTATTTTAAACACCTTTGAGGGTAGGGGTATTCTGGGGCCTTATTTGATTTTGGGTTATTAAAAAGTGTTTATGGCCAAGATGGGGGGTCTTGGGACATAGACCATCCTTACGTAGGAGATTTGGGTTGTCGGGTGCTTGGAGTGGGGTGGTTCGTGTGGGTTATGACCTGGAAAAAATTGGTATAACATCTTTGGACTTCTTTGGGATTCAAATTGGTAATGGAGAAAACACATCCTTTTAGGATAACAAGTCGTTGGATAATTACATACTTCATGAAAAGTTTCCTAGACTTTATCGGCTGGAAAGAGATAAAAGGGGTTTCGGTTCAAAACCGTATGTCTAGATGTGTTGATGCTTTGTGGTGGTTCTTGTGATTGGGTTTGGGTGCCGAGAGGGACCACGGGTGGTGATGCGGGAGAGTTGAATTCCATGCTTTGTAATGCCTCAGTGCGGGTTCATGAGAGGGACGAGTGGGTTTGATGGTTGAGGGAGGATGACGACGTTTCGGTCAAGGGTTTGATGATTTTTATTGATAATGACTTTTTGCAGATTCCGGGGCATGCAATTCATACCCAATGGTTCTCAATTGTTCCAAGAAAAGTTTGTATATTTATTTGGCGTCTTAGATGGAGGTGACTCCCGGTTCGAACGATTCTTCACGACAAAGGCATTGATCTTGATTTCATTATTTACCCGTGTTGTGAGGAAGAGAGTGAATCTCTCAAGCATTATTTCGTCAAGTGTCCGAAGAGCTTCCAATTGTGAGAGGAAGTCCTCAAATGGTAGGGTTGGAACATGTCGCCATCTATCTATTTATATGATCTAATTGCATGTACGAACTCTTTCGTCATTCTAAACCCCATTAGGATATATTGGAAGGTGGTTTGGTGTGCTCTTTACTTAATTTGGGTTCAACGAAACAATCAGACTTTTAAGTAGTCGTCAATCAACAAATCGATCACTTTTTTCAACTACATCTCTCGCTCAATTGGGTCTCCAAGCGTGCTAAAAGTTTTAGGATCTCTTGGTTGGATTGATGTGGCCATGTGGGGTAGACCTGGCAAAAACTGACACGACACGCTAACCCGACACGAACTCGACACGAAATAAACGGGTTTGGGTAATACATTACAACCCGTTTAAGTAAACGGGTTGACACAACACGACACGAAAACTAAACGGGTAAGGTCAGGATCAAAACTTTCAACTCGAAAATGACCCGAATAACCCGTTTATATATATATATATATATAAATAATATAAGTTTTCTATATATAAATAATATAAGTTTTCTTTTTAATGCTTTGAATTTTTAGTGTTTTAGATTTTGTTATAATTTATAAGTTTGAACTATAAATTTTGGATTTCTTATGCTTTCATTGGAATTTTGTATTTGTATTTTTTGTGAATTTTTTATTTTAAAATTTTAATTTTATAAATGTTAAACGGGTCGTGGCGGGTTAGGCAGGTCGGGTTAGGGTTGAGATTTTCTGACCCGTTTATTAAACGGGTCGGGTTAGAGTTAGACACTTTCAACCCGTTTAACTTTAAACCCGACACGATACGACACATTTGCCAGGTCTAATGTGGGCCAAGGTTTGACGGTTAATTCCTCCTCCTCTCCTATGGTTGGGTGTCGGCTGGATTTCGTTCTAGAGTGCTTCTTTTTATTTTTTATGTTGGTTTCTTTTGGTTGTGTTTTTAGTTGGCTTTGATTCCTTTGGCTTGCTACACTTCTTTTTATAGGGTTTTTTTTTTGGTTTCTTTTGTTTTGTTTCATTTTGCCTCTTATAGGATCCTTTGTTTTTCTTTGTTTGTTTTAATAAAATTCTTCCTCGTGTTTAAAAAAATTTAATAATAATAATAATAATAATAATAATAACCGACATTAATAGTGTCCATGTTCAGCAAATCCCCCTGACAACATTTGCTTTCACCGACCAATTCATTTTTTGGGAAATTCTATACAATTCTCCCAAATCTTCATAAATAAATTATTTTATTTAATTACTTAATAAAACCTAAAATGGTTTGTAAAAAAATATTATCAAGGATCAACATATTATCTTATAGAAAATAAAAATAATTAAATTAATCAACATAAATATGTATTTATATTTATATTTATTAGGAGTTATTTACTAAACTCATATCGAATAAACGTTTATCGGGTTACTTATCTTACTAGGTAACTATAACAAGGACTGGGAATCTAGGCAAGATAACAATTAAGAGTATTACCTAGTAAGTGAAAGTGGTGACTCTTACTTGATAAGTGTCTGGCAGATGATAGACATTTACCAACAATCCATTTTGTTGCCGAGAATCTTACCGTTAAGATAAGTAAGGGTGTGACTGTTGTCGATAAACGTTTACCTGGTAAATATTTGGTAAGCGACCCTAAATACTGATTGATGTAAAATTAAATTAAAATTATGACTTTGGTTAATGTAACTTTTGTTTGTACATTTTCAAATGATATTATTATTTGATTGTTTTGATCAAAATTATTACTTTTGTACTATTACCATAACATTTAAATTAATATATATATATATATATATATATATATAGGGGTAGGTTATTATGCAACTTTTTACATTGTGCAACCCATGCAACTCTCTATCCACCACTAATTTTATTTTCACATTTTTTAATTAAAAAAATATGAAAATAAAATGAGTGGTGGATAGAGGGGTTACACCATGTAAAGAGGTTGCATTTAAACACCCCCCCCCCTCTCTCTCTCTCTCTCTCTCTCTCTCTCTCTCTCTCTCTCTCTCTATATATATATATATATATATATATATATATATATATATATATACTATATAATGAAAATTGTAAAACGGTTATTGTACAAACTATTGTACAATTACATTTACCATCCTTAATCTTTTGTACAATAACATTTACTACCCTTATAATGTTACATTTATCACCCTTACAATTACTTATTTAATTTATTTTATATCCCTTACTTTTTCATTTTACATTTTACACCGTTATCATATTAACACAAATAATCGTATATGAACAAAAATGCAATGAAAAAATACGTTCCTTTTTTACAAATTATACCATTATAATCGTCTCGTCAATACCTTCAAAACGAGCCCAATATTGAATATTTTTTTAATTTTACTATACTATTAAATATCAAAATATATACGAATTATCTATACTAATAAAACGGTTATTGTACAATCTTTTGTACAATAACATTTACCACCCTTACAATGTTACATTTACCATTCTTACAATTACTTATTTAATTTACTTTATATCCTTACTTTTTCATTTTTCATTTTACACCATTATCATATTAACACAAATAAACATATATGAACAAAAATGCGATGAAAAATACGTTCATTTCTCTATAAATTATACCATTATAATCGTCTCGTCTGACCTTCAAAACGAGCCAAATATTGAATATTTTTTAATTTAATCGTATTATTAAATATCATGAATATCTACAAATTAATTTGTTTTCTATCCATACGTTTTATTTATTTTTCTACCATTAGCACATTAAAAATACATAATCGTAAAATACGTTTCATTCTTATTATAAATTATATCATTATAATTTTTTTCGTCAATAATTGTAATATAAATTAATTATTAAATATCTTTATAGGTTTAGGGTTTTATAAATTGTGATTCTTAGGTTATGATTGATTGTTGATGACATATCTATAAGAAAGTAGCATTAATAGTTCATTTTTTACTTACATTCCGCTGCATTGTGCGGGTATATGCCTAGCTATATAATGAAAATTCTAAAACGGTTATACGGTTATTGTACAATCTTTTGTACAATAACATTTACCACCCTTAATCTTTTGTACAATAACATTTACTACCCTTACAATGTTACATTTACCACCCTTACAATTACTTATTTAATTTACTTTATATCCCTTACTTTTTTATTTTCATTTTACACCGTTATCATATTAACACAAATAATCGTATATGAACAAAAATGCAATGAAAAAATACGTTCCTTTTTTTATAAATTATACCATTATAATCGTCTCGTCAATACCTTCAAAACGAGCCCAATATTGAATATTTTTTAATTTAACCGTACTATTAAATAAAGAATTTATACTATATAATGAAAAAACTAAAACGGTTATTGTACAAACTTTTGTACAATTATATTTACCACCCTTATAATTACTTATTTAATTTACTTTATATCCCTTATTTTTTTCATTTTTCATTTTACACCATTATCATATTAACACAAATAATTATATATTAACAAAAATGCAATGAAAAAATACGTTCATTTTTCTACAAATTATATCATTATAAGCATCTCCTCAATATCTTCAAAACGAGCCCAATATTGAATATTTTTTAATTTAACCGTACTATTAAATATCATGAATATCTACGAAATAATTTGTTTTTCTGTCCATACGTTTTATTTTTTTTCCACCGTTAGCACGTTAAAAATACATAATCGTAAAATACGTTTCATTCTTATTATAAATAATATCATTATAATTTTTTTCGTCAATAATTGTAATATAAACTAATTATTGAATATCTTTATGGGTTTAGGTTTAATAAGTTGTGATTCTTAGGTCATGATTGATTATTGATGAAATGTATATAAAGAAATAACATTAATTGTTCGTTCTTTACTTACATTCCGCTGCATCGCGCGGGTATATGCCTAGTATATATATATATATCATTTAAAGTTTGGAACTATGAGTGTCCAAACCAGTTTATACATATCTCGTTTAACTTTATAGAATCATATAATTAACAATTAAGCAAAACCTCAACTTCCCAACTTCCCAATCCCTATAATATCTCGTATTTCTCTTTTACTCTTCCATTTCAGATCTATAGTTTCTTCATTCTATTTCTCATTTCTTCTTTGAATTCAAAGCTAGGGTTTCTCAACTTCTCCCTTTGAGTTTTCTTTTTGCAAGTCCATATAGTCATTTGCCTTATTTGTTATTTTACATGATTTGATTTTAAGTCACTATATGTGAGTATAAACTTTTATGTCATTATAAATACTCTGAGAGAATTTTAAACATGCAAATTGGTTATTTTGATGTACATCAAAAGCGGACCTATTAAGAATTGAACGGGCTCCCATACATCCGTTTATTCAATAATTGCAAGAGAAAAAAAATAGGCAACTGAAGGTGCATCCGCTTGATTTTTGGGGGTGTCTTTAAATACTTTGAAACCAAATTTATAACTTAAGTTAAACATGGTTGAGATGGTTGGATTAATCTTATTTCAAGTGAAACTTTAATTTTTTATCTTTTAATTATAAGCTCGTGGCCAGGTCCAGAGCATTAACTCAAGTCCTACAATGATATTTCTGAAAATATTAACAACAAAAATATAGTTAGAAATGATCAAAATCACAACCTCGTGTACAATTATAGGCATTACTACCTCTATGCCAAGACAACTTTTTTAGGGGTGTTGGCGGTCCGGTTTGGGTGGTTTAATCCCCAAACCACCGAAATTTTCCAATCCGAGCAGTTTGACAGCAAGTGAACAAACTGGATCACAAAAAGATAGTCTAGTCTGACCGGTTTAAGGGGGTTTGGCCCTATTTTTTTTGGTAACTGTGGGTTTCCGTATCAACTTACACGCACCGACTAATCCCTAGGCGACCACGAAAGGCCTGGAGTCATCTTAGGTGAACCTACATGGCCACAAGGGGTTTAGAAACGCCTAGATTTGAATCCTGGGTAGATGAGATTTTCCATTAAATCCCCCAAAGACTTTACCAGTGCGCCACAACCTAAGTGGTTAAAAACTAAGAAAATGACACTACAAGATTTGAACTCAGGTCTAGTGTGAACGAAAAACATTTCAAACCAACTCTACCAAGGAAAACTTGTTTGGCTCTATTACGGGTTTTAAACTAAAAAAACATAAAATCTATCTCCAAATTGAATTTTGCATCAACATAACATTATTAAAAAACAATGTATCGAATTATAAAGAAAACATCTATCTTCAAAATTAATTAAAAACTTTGAGTAAGTTGAAAAAAAGTTAAGTAAGTCCACCAACAATAGTTTGAATTTTGGACAAACATTTAGCAAGTCGAAAGACGATCTAATCAAAGTTTAGATTTTGATTTTTGACGGATTATGGAATTTTGCCGATGTATTGTATGCAGACAGTTGAAAAGTGAAAACTAAATACTTATTCTTTTGGACAAACTTTTTTTTAATTGGGCATAGTAGGTGAGCATACAACATCAAAACTAAATATAATTAATACATGTGTATTTTAGCGGTCGGTTTGATCCAAACCGCTCAAGAAAAACGTTCAAACTGCAGACCAGACCAAGCAGTTTGACTATTTTTCAGACCGGACCGGACCACCAGACCACCCAAACCGTTAAAAACGGTCTGCTTTAACTTGGTTTGACCGTTTTGAGCGGTTCAATGGTTTTTTTTAAATACCCCTAACTTTTTTTTCAAAATTTCTCCCATTTTAATTTTATTATTATTTTCCATCGTATATGTATAGAAATGTAGATCAATACTAGTCCATAGATTTACATTGTAGGGAAAATAACATGAAAATGCAATCTAAGATGTTGTTATTATTATTATTATTGGTAATTTATTTTTAAAATTTTCATTTTGGTACCTAATCCAATGTGAATATGTGATATATATTTAAGTACATGAGTAAACGGTTATCATGCTTACGCGAACAATTCAATATTATTTACATATGTCTCCGATGCTGTGGATTTTTTTTATAAAAATATATTCTCTAATTTCCATTAAATAATTTTTAGATATATATATAGATAGTAGTTGTATGGCATCATATCATAGTTGAAGTAAGTCGAGTAGTGATGTCAAGAGCATCTTTCAGAAAACAACACTCTCTCATCACTGATTCCAAGACCACCATAGCAGCAACTGATGATCATCCACACCTCCACATATCCATACACGAAGACGAAGACATAGACACCACCACCACCACTACCACCACCGGTGATGATGCTGCTGGTGGTGGTGGTGTTACGAGGTACCTCTACTTGAAGCACACACACACCGCCCGCGAAAGTCTCGAGAAACAAGTAGTCCTCCGCCGTATCCGCCGCCGTAAGCGCATGAACATGGTGAAATCCACCATCAACTCTCTTTTGGCTTCCACAACCACTGGTACTACCTCTTCCCCCAACAAGATCAGATGGATCGACGACCCTTTTGCTGCTCCCTAATTAACTTCATTAATTAATAGTAATTTACAGTCTTTTTAGTTTCATGATCATGGCGACGGATATATCGAATGGGTTTTTTCTTTCATATATATGTATGATTTTACGTAATATATCGACTGTTTTTGTATTATCATGTTACGCAACATATGATATATGTCTATGTTTTTTTAGTAAATGTAACATTTGATTTGACAATGTTATTTGTTAAAAAATAAATGATAGTAACAAACTAAATCAAAACTAAAAATTATCAACTGACGACTAAGAACGACAAGTAGATATATGTGACCTTTTATGTGTTTTGTGGGATTTTCTAAGATATGCTTTGTTCAATAAGAGCACAATATATATATGTGCTAAACTTGCTTACAAGACTGTGTGATGGTGCTCGATGGACCTAATTTGTGCTTAATAGCAGCTCAATGGTACCTTTTCGATGCTGATATACTTCAAACTTGTTTTCGTATTGAGGTGTGGAAAGTTAGACTTTATTTTTCCTGCAAGAAAAACTATTGATAGAAATAATTTAACGTTTATTCTTTTGCTTTCTATTAGTCTTTGCTTTCATGAGCCTTTGTTCATCATCTTAACATTGAATATAACAATTGGAAATGTTGAACCATAGACGCAAATCACTGTACATGTTTCAACATATTAAAAAAAAAAAAAAAGATAAACACTTTTGAGTGTTTGGATGAGGCAAAATTAAAATGGCTTATAGCGGTGCCAAACCGCTGAAAAACATTTTTTGATAAGTCATTTGGTATTAACTTATCAACTTATTTTAAAAGTGCTTATGACTTTTTTGGTTATTAATTTTATATGTATAAGCAATCCCAAACACCTTTAAATAACAACTTATTAGCTTATTACGTTTTGGTACCACAATAAGCTAATCCAAACACTTTTTTAAAAACTTCTATTTGACGCCGCATAAGTTGATAAGCACTTTTTAAAATAAGCATAAGTTGTTTTAAATAAGCAATCCCAAAGTTTCGGAATACTCTATTATAGGTTACACCATTGTAGTTTTAAGAATTACAAATCTTTATCTATAAATAAAAATAATACTCAACACATGTTTCTGCATTAACCTTATTGAAAAAACATCCAAAAACTAGTCGAACATAAGCCTATCGATCCCCTATCAAGTCCCTATATCAAGCAACCATCAACCACTATGGAGCTCCATAAAACGTGGTCGAGAATTTGAGCACCATCAAGCTTCTTCTATCAAGCAACCATCGAGCTCTATCTCATTACAACATCCTAATTTGAGAGAATAAGCTAACTTTGAGATATTCCAAAACCATTTTCGTTGGTGGGATATATAAGACCCTTGTAACGGAAGATGATCAAGAATTTCAGCTTTGCTTAAATATCTTTTCTTACTTTCGTTATTTGATGTTTAGGTTCTGGTTTCATCTTCAATTATCTCATCGAGTATTGGAGGGTTTTTTTATGCCTATTGTAACTTGTAGGTCATGGTGAAAGAGAAAAGGAGAAAAGATTTGAACAGAAAAGTGGGAGTGGGAAAACTCTTTTTTGTGTTTGGCACAGAAAAGGAGAAAAGATTTGAACTATGTGCATTGTATATCTTTAATTTTAATCACTTAATGCTTAGTTATCTAAGTATATTTATTATCAAAATATATTGGAATTGTTGAACATCGAACTTCCATAAAACATACACATACATGCACATATACAAGCATGGGAGCATTCATTAAGGGGCGTACCTCTTCTCTATTGTCCCGATATAGACCATTATCTATACGACCCACGCAATATATAATTTGTGAGACAAGAAGAAGTTCACCAAATTTCATTTTTAGACATATCTCTGTTGGGTCTTTTGAACCGATCTTTGTTTTCGTTGAATAAGTTTCCTTGTTTACAGGGATTTTATTTTATTTTATTTTATTTTGATCATGGCCATGATCTTCAGGGCAGTTGAAGAAGTGTGCTAAGAAGTAGGACTTTCTATTTCATATACTGGCTATTTATTTAGCCCATTTCCATTGTTTTCAATAAGATCTTTGAGAAGCCAATTTTGTAGTAGCTACTGTGTGATCAACAATCTCACCCTATCAACATCATGCACACTGATGGATTTTGGAAGGCTTAACTCTTGCGCAACAACTTTTCGGCAGCAACATCTCACCAATCTAACCTTCTAAACCCATTGACTCTTCCCATTTGGAGCAACGACACCTTGTCATCCCTTACACTGCATTCTTGAGTTTGGCGAGAAAGAATAGAAAGTTAAAACATGTGTGAAGCCCTTGTAATAGAAAAATAAAATTCAATGAGGATTTGGCTCATCCAACACGTGAAATAAAATAAAGGAAATTACTGTAATTTTTTTTTTCACATATTCTGAATTTGGAAATAAAAGAAAGAGTCGGTTTATTTTCTCTTCTTGATCTCAAGGTGGAGAAAAAAGGAAAGAAAAACTAATGATTGTAGAATTAGTTTTTTTTTTTCCTTTTCTTGAAGTGTATATAATATAAAATATATTATGTTAGGCACAATTTGGTCATTACAAAAACACATAAACCTTTTCCCTATTTACAAAAATCTTTTTACATTTTGAAGATAGGTTTCATCGACTAATTTATATTTGAACTTTTTGTTTCCAAATGTAAAATTATTGGGTTTGAAAATTATTATCGGAAACTAAATCACATCCCTATAATCATGCCAAACCACTTGAATGAAAGAAATAATCAAAGGAAATATCTTCTTAATAGTATTATTGGTAGTTATCATAATCTTTTATTATTGGTAGTTATCTCTTTTAACTGTAATCCTTTGTACTATATATAGGGTGTTAAGATGAATGGAATAATCAAGCAATCAATATTCTGTCATGGTGACGGTGAGAAAGATGCATGCATGGGGGGGAGGGGAGGGGAGGGGAGGAAATAGACGTAGGGGGTGGGGGAAAGGATACATGAGGCGGAAACATGGAGGGGGATGGATCGAGAAAATCATATGAGAAAGATGTGTATGGGGTGTTAGAAGTGGCGAAGGGAAACCGTGATTCTTCAAATGTGACATGGCGCGAGAAGATTATTTTGTTCTGAACGGCGTCAAAGCATGCATATCCACGATGGTATAGGTACGTAAGGTAGCCAAGAAACACACATGGTGTAGAGCGTGGTTGGAGTTTGTGGATGAGGGATGGAGGGTTGTGAGGAAAGCAAAGGCATCCAAAATACGAAGGTGGTCGTATGATGGTTGTTTTTGGTAAAGTATATGGGTGGGCGTGAGGTAGGAAAGTGTTTGGTCACGGAGAATGTTATGGAGGTAAGTGGCGGTTTGGAGTGCATGAATGAGGCCAAAAGGTTGGGGGATAGAGGCATGAAGAAGGAGTGTGGGGGTTATTTTGTTAATGGTTTGAATTTTACGCTCGACTTTACCATATTGGGAGGACATATATGGGCATGAAAAATGAAAACGGATGCCTTGTTGTTGGCAAAAAGTGTGGAACGCACCGTTATTAAATTCTCAGCCATTGTCACATTGAAACGTTTTATTTGTCTTTCAAATTGAGTATGAACGTATTTATGGAAGGATTGAAAGATTAATAAGGTTTGAGATTTTGTGGCCCTAGGAAAGGTCCAAACAAAATTTGTGTAATCGTCAAGAAAAAGAAAATAATAATGTGAACCACTCGTACTAACGATTGGAGAGGTCCAAAAATCACTATGAATAATATCAAAAGGAGCACACGAGAAAGTAATGGAATCATAAAAAGGTAATTTATTTTATTTGCCAAGTTGACAAGACGCACACAAACAAGATGAAATATGTTTAATATCTAAATTAGAAATCACATGATTAAGTTTATTGAGAATGGGAAAAGTCGGATGACCGAGCCGATCATGCCAAATAGTAGAGGAGACAGCGGTGAGCGCGGAAGGTAAAAATGAACTTTGACTTGGAAGAAGAGGATATACGTCCCCATGACTATCATATCGCATGAGAGGATTGCCCGTCTGAAGGTCCTTCACACAAACCAGTAGGATCAAATTCTATAGAGACCGAATTATCACGTGTAAATTTACGGACAGAGATGAGGTTTTTAACGGTATGTGGAACAATGAGAACTTGAGATAAAGATAAAGGATGCGAAGAGGGAAAGATAGTCGAACATGATCCGGTTGCCGGAATAGACAAACCATTACCAACACGAACATGAGTAAATAAACAATTATTAGAAAACGAAAAGAGCTTACCCGGAGTTGATGCCATGTGACTTGTCTCCCCCGTATCCATATACCAACTTTCGTCCAATGGAGTTACGGTAAGAGTGTGGAATGCCGACTCGATATCGGTTGGAGCATATGGTGAGTGAGCATTTGTATAGTGCGCTTGTGGAGGTCGCGGACCAAGTAAACCTGGGTCTGGAGAGGGGTGAGACTGTGGTTGTTGCTGTTGGGAAAACGGGTATGGTGGGGTCGAAGTTGGATACGGGCATGGCAGTGCAACCCAAGGTGGGTTGCGACCACCCATTCCATCACGTGCCATACGTTGCCCAAGGAGGGCGGTACCATTTGTCGCGTCCTCGGCCGAAAGTTCGGCCTCCACGCCCACCGCGGCCTGATCGACCTCGTACGCCCCAACCCCTTCCCGGACGGTGACCGTCTTAGCCATCGGATTGTTTTAGATCCGTTCGAGTGGAGTCGAAGTTATTAGGAGACGGACGTGGTTGAGATCCCAGTTGAACAACTAAGGCTAATTGAGATGAGAGGGAAACTTATTTACCTTTACGTGATTCTTCAAGCGTGAGCATACTCCGGGCTTGGTAAAACATCGGTAATGGATCTAATTGCTGAATGAGAGTCGCAAAGCCATCATAATTTTCCGAAAGTCCAACCACGAGTTGAAGGACCAGACGTTGATTTGAGACCAGAGATCCTATGTTTGCCAACTGATCGACAATCATCTTTAAATTTTGGCAATAAGCCGAGACAGTCGGGAAATCAGAATGATGTAGGTTGGAAAACTGATGTTCGAGATGGAGAGCCCGAGAGTTTTTGTTGTCTTGAAATATGGCTTTCAAGTGATTCCATGCAGATTGAGCATTGGAATCGGGTTCGAGTATGGTGTGAAGAAGATCGGTTGAGATCATGCCATAAATCCATTGGTGCACGATGGCATCCAGTCGTGTCCTCAGTTCGCGATCTACAGACTCATCTCGGGGGGGGGGGGGGGTTGAATATGATCGAGTACTTGGAAGGTTTTGGTGTGAATTTTAAATAATTCTGCCCATGACGCATATTTTCTCGATTTCGAGAATGATGGGGATGAAGGTATGTATATTGGATATTGTGAGGGCAGGATGATACGGAGTCCGTGTGGATTCATGGTTTGTATCATTATTTTTAGGAGAGGACTTCCTCAAGTTCTGTTTGACGAGTTCCGATGTTTACGAACTTCCAAGTTTCGACTGTGGGGGAGTATTATGGGAAACTAAATCACATCCCTATAATCATGCCAAACCACTAGATAGAAGGAAATAATCAAAGGAAATCTCTTCCTAATAGTATTATTCGTAGTTATCATAATCTTGTATTATTGGTAGTTATCTCTTTTGATTGTAATCATTTGCACTATATATAGGGTGTTAAGATGAATGGAATAATCAAGCAATCAATATTCTGTCAAAAAATTTTACAGTTTTTGTTCATGCTTTCTTCATTGATGGCTTTGACCCTTTCTAGTTTCCAAACCGGTTCATGACCATAGTTCTCATCAACTTTTACCTTAGTTGGGTTCATTCGTATTGAGCTATTGATGGCTTCATCAACAAACAATAGGTTTTTGTTATCTCCATTCCTTAATATAAATGTTCAATCAATTGAGTTGTCGTTAGACAAGTATATTAGCTTTTTAAATCAACAACTTCTACAGGGGCGGAACACGGCCGTTATAATCTGGGGGGCCTAAATATAATATGACAAAAATTAGACACAAATGAAACGTATGTAAATTGTTTTTTATTCTCTTTTTCTATGATCTAACAATTAAATTTTAGAGAAAATTTGTTAATGTAAGACTAAGGGTCGTTTACCAAACGTTTAGTCGGTAAATGCTTATCAAGTCATATTACCTTACCGGATAAAAATGGCAAAAACTGATAATCTTACCCGGTAAGAGCGATGGTAAGAACCAAAAGTCTTAGATTGTAAGTAAATGTGAAGTCTTTTACCCTGTTAGCGTTTACCAGGTAAATTGTTGTTGCATATGATGCATTTTGATGGAGAAAACAGTAGAAAGTGTATAAATTTTTCCAAATTTGGAGAACTCTTAAAAAGCGAGTACCTCTAGAGAGAAATATTCTTTTATTATATTCAACCAATGAGAAATTTTTAAATGAAATGTTTAGGAGAGAAAAATAATATTTTATTAGATATATATAATATTTTAATAATATAAGTAAATACATAATCTCCAAAATGAATAATTTGTTGGAGTTAGAATCCAATTTATCGTTTTATAAAGATTTTGGATTATGACCAAAACAAGAAAAGTGCATTGAACCAAATTAGATCCTATAACCTTTGAGATATGGTGGAGCGATAACCAGCTAAACTACCAACTCACATGTGTTTTATGTAGGACTCTTTGCTATTTGAGTCAAAAAACGTGGGGGCCATGGCCCCTAAAAGCTTCTATGGGGTTCCGCCACTGAACTTCTAGTCGATCAGGTCCAGTTAAGGTTTAGCAGACGGTTTGTTTTGGATTCCCCTCAAGATTCAAGTTATATCTTCGAAAATTTTGTAATCAAGTTTGAAACAACAAGAGTATAAACAATGTGCTATAGATCGTACTATGGGAAAATGGTGCCACCAACTAGTATTTTGCATTAAAGAGTAATGTTTGGTTTCGTATATTTAATAAAGTCTTTATTTTTATTTTATCTTAGTTTTTACAATTAAAAAAAACTTTATAAAATTTTTAATTGATCACAGTGGCGGAACACAGACATCAGAGCCTCGGGGCCGAAAAATTATATTACAAAATTTTGGAGACTGAAAATATAGCAATATAAATTCATTGAGATTTTAATATGTTTTTTGACTATGATCTACTAATAAATTTTATTAGAAATATAAAAAACTTCGTTAAGCGTAAGAACATTAACAAAAAATATATCAATCGTTTATATATTTTTGTACTATAATATAGTAATAAATTTGATAAAATCTAGATATAGAAACAAAGATTAACGAATGTAATACTAAAATCTAGATATTTCACATTATTTATATAGAAGTCAAATAAATTTATAAATTTGTATACGATTCATAAAAATTATATGCAATAAATATGTGTCTCACATGGGAAGAAAAGAAGTAATGAAAGAAAAATAATAATATTTGATAGTAAAAATAAAAGAACTAGCATCCTGGAGTCATGGACTAGAACCCAAGATCACTTAGAGGTGGCCAGGAAATTGATAACCATCTCAATAGAAAACCAAATACATATATTTTTTTACTAATATATGATATTTGTTCCTAAATTTGTAGGGACCATGGCCCCCTTTGGTCCTCACTGTGTTCCGCCTCTAATTGATCAGAAACGTTCTTCGGTCATATTTATAGTCTCAATTAGTGGTCATTTTCCGCTTGGTAGTTGCAAATTAATTTACAAATCTATAGGTTTAACTAAAAAATTTATGAAACAATATATAGAATATAAAACTAGCTATGATCTTTTCATAATAATTTAATATTAATGACTTATGATTTACACCTTCATAAATAATTAATAATAATATACTTTTGCATATAAAGTAAAAGGTTAAATTATCACTATAATAATTATTATTCTTTAAGCTTTTTCTCTGTTAATATATTCGAATCGATCCAAAACTCTAAAGGGATATATTTACAAGAAATGAGATTCCCACGTGAAAACGATGGAGATTAAAATTGAATTTTAAAACAATAAAAAATAAAAAAAATATATTTCGATTTATCTTGATTAAGTAATGAATTTGATGCCATTTTTTTTGTAAATTAAATTCATGAGGGCGATCATTCGAATTATGTAAAATAGAAGTGGTCTGGTTTTAGATTAAATTATGATCAAAGTTCTTTGTTTTTAGTTTAATGTTCAAAATCAAATTAAACCAAAATCAATAAATTTTATAAAGGTGATTCTTTCAAAAACCTCGATCGTAAAAAAACAATGTCATCAAATAAATAATATAGTGATATTTATCTTTGAATGTGTCAACATGTTGCTTGTTAAGCTAACACTACATGAACCAAGAGGTTTAACGATGACAAGATGCTTGATGCAAAAGATTGTCTATGGCGCGGGACGAACTGTCCTCGTAGTTAGTTAAGGGGTTGTTCGGTAACAGCTTAATGAGTTGTATAACTGTTATACCTTATTCGCACAGCCATACATAGTTGTTCGGTAGGTAGGAGCTTATTCGCCCAGCCGATAGCTGATTCGCTCAGCTAGAAAATCCATGTCATATACACTCAACCATTAATTTCTATAAATTTTTCCCAACTATCCTTCTTCTATTCTAAATCTTTTAATTATGTCCTAAACATTACTATATAGACTTGGGGTTTCGTAGACCAACTAATCTTCTGTTCTAAGACTTATGTGAGGGAGAGAACAAGAGAGGGGGTTCCAGGCGGTAGAGAAAGATGAATAGGAAAAGGGTGTTCATGGATGATTAAAAAGTATATAACGTAAATAAAAAAGAAAATTATCCCTATTAACCTGCAGAGATATCACACATATCTATACTATCTATACTATATTATAAAAATAACATAAAAAACTCTTAATTACAACTCACTAAGCTTTATGTACTATTATTTAATGCTAATCTACTTAAAATCTCTTAAAAAATAATTAATGAAGCAATATGTACTACTTTTAAATGTTTTTAACCCTAATTAAAAAATTTCATCCTTATCCTCCAAAATCCTTATCTCTAATCCCCAAATCCTAAAATTATGAAATTTGAATTCTGATAAACATAATCAAAACAGGATAAACATCTCAATTTAAATATAAATTGTTTTAAATATATAAGATAATTAATGAATTTTAACAAACTACTTAATTTTTTTTATATAAAAAACATTATATTGTTAAGCCTAAATTAAACAAATTTATATATAAAAAACCATTATCACTCAATAAAAATCATCCAAAATCGTACTGTAAATCAATAAAAAACAAAAAATAAAAATAAACATTAAAATTGTACTGTAAATCAATAAGAAACAAAAAATAAAAATAAACATTAAAATCTTGATGTATCTCGCTGCATTGCACGAGTACGCTTCTAGTATTATAAAAAAGACATAAAAAAAACTCTTAATTACAACATTTTAAGCACAAAATACAACTAATTAAAGCCAATTACTTAATTTACAATTTCATAATACATTGGTACAACTTATCCAAGCACAGTATCTCACATCATCATCTATTTGTGGAATGGATACTAATTTATTAATATAAATATTTGTTTTTTATATTTAATGGATGATTTGATCAATATTATCTACTATTATCAATATTTATTTTTTATTTTATGATTTGCTCTTAATATATCTATATCTATATTAGTTATAATCTCATAACTAATATATCTATACTATATTATAAAAACATGCATTGATCTAATAAATATATTTAAAAAAAATAAAACATGTAGTTTATCTCATAGTGTTTATCCTATATTTAATATGTTTATTTGCAGTTAGTTATACAAATAAAAACATGGGACATTAATAAGTTATAATTATGTTTCATTAACTTGTAATTTTGAATTTTAACTAATATATCTATACTATATTATAAAGCATTTAAGCTAAACTCTTAAAAACTAATTTTTATGTATTAGGTATCACTTATTAATGCATATTACTTAAAATCCAAAAGTACAAATTGATTAAACATAAATACAGCTTATAAAAGCTCAATGTTTGAATTCGTGTAATAACTGCAGATAAACACTTATTTTTATTTTCTAAAATATCTAAAAACTTTAACTATTGATATAACTAACCGATAAATATAAGAAAAATTGAGATAAAACACCTTATTTTTATTTTTTATTGAAGTATGTTATCTTTTTAATTTTAAATATAAAATATCTTAAATATAGTTATCATTTAAATTAAACATTTTTTGACCTGTAACAAAAATTATTATTATTATTTTTTATAAAAAACCATAATTAAACTAACCTAAAATATATTTTTGTTTTAAATATAGGTTTCTCAAAATCGTAAAATAAATAAAAAAAGACTAACAAAAAGTATGAATAATGATCGAGGGTTCGAGTTCTAGATTTCAGAAACCCGTTGCATTTCGAGGGTACATTTCTAGTTATGTTAAAATCTTAAAATATAAAATATGAATTATATATTTTTTTTAAATAAATGTTTAAATTATCCCTATTAACATGTAGAGATATCACACTCTTGTTTTTATTTAACAAAGATTTTAAACTAATATTCTTTTTATAATTGCAAGTCATTTATTCAATATTATTATTATTAAACATTTGTTTTATACAAAGAAAAAAATATACTGAGAGTAAAATGGTAATTTCTGATATCCAGACTGTTTATTCACCACAACAACTTATCTGTTATCTAACAGACAACTTTATCCATACAGATCTTAATAGATGAATCGAACAACCCCTAAAACCATAAAGTCTGCTATCTTCAAAAACTGGATGATGCCTCTAAAGACATCATACCGGAACTTTTACAAAGCTCCAAACAGATCCCACTTAGACTTGATATACATGGTGATAAGAAAAAGAGTTAGACTTAACGCCCACTAAGTTAAAGTAGTTTTATCATATAAACAAAAAACGGTTAAATCGAACAATTTCTTTTAAATAACGACTTGTTTATTTAAATCGTAAGTCATAAAAAAAAAAAAACTTTCCAAAACTCGTTATTTCAAAATAAAGAACCCGTTTTAAAATGATAACAATATCTAAACTCACCCAAAACGTGCATAAGACTCACATTTCAAAACATTAAGCATACGGATAAAGAACTATATCCAAAACAATGAAACTATAGGTGGCAAAGCACCTAAAATAACACCTTCTTGTAACAAGAGAGACTCGTTTCCATCAAAAGTGGCATGAACACAAAAGTAAGTCACTTATCAACGTTTGTTAAGTGCATTTTGTGCATACATCATAGTAGTTTATAATTGCATTTTGCATTTAGTTTAATTGCTCGCACGCATATTTTATTATAATTTTATTTAGTTTTTGTTTAATAATCGATTGGGGATATTACATTGGTATTTTGTGATTTTGTCGGGTTTTACAGATATTTTACGTTGAAAGCGTCGACATGGATGGTGATGTATTTTTGGAGCATTTGATCAATCATTTATGTGGTGGAGCAATTCAAGAAAAATATAACAAAGTTGGACCAAAATTTGAAGAAATGATTCATCAAAGGAGCTTTTGAAATAAAATAAATCAAGACAGACGTTTTCGAAAGTACTACAAAGTTGAGGGTGCTTGTTCGTAATTTTCATTTTATAAACAAAATTCTATTTTAGGATTCTTTATCTCATCTTTCTCTCCCCCACGGCTCTACGCCGTTTTTTTTTTCTTTTGTTTCTTTTCTTTAGTTTTAGTTTTTGTTTTGATTTATTCTCCAAATTGTTTTAGTTTAGATTTAGATTTTTAGGTTTGTAATCCTTTGTTTCTTGAGTCTTTTGAATATGTGAAGAAGATGCGATTTTCGACGGATCGAATATGAAGATTGAATGTGCAGATTCTCATTCAACATCTGTTGTAACATTTCGTTTTTCCATATTTTATTTTTGTGTTTGGATTTATTATTTTATGCCTTTCTCCTTATGATTTATCTCTTGCGCTTTTTAATTTTATGCATCGTTATTATATTCATTTACTGCTTTCATAGGTGATAGCGGAAAATCGTATAGGTTCACAGAGTGGCCACTATGTCGCCACAGTGGCGGTGCAAGTGCACACCGGACACTTTGATCGCTACAAGTAATAAAGTGGTCGAGTACCGAGATCGTTTCCACAGGGACTAGTTAACTAAGAATCAGAGACTTTTTCATGAACTTCTAGTGCTTGGTTGAGTTTTGAGAACAAAATCAATATTTGTGGGTTTTAAGCAACTAAACAACGATTAAACGGAATTAACAGTATTAAAGGCAGGATGTGGGTACAAGCATTAACTAAGACTGATGTAGTAACAACTTGGTCAGAAACAAAATGACACACGACAGCCTTAAAAACCTTTTTTCTCTCGAAAATAAGTTTCCTCGGAACGTGACCACGTTGCACCCACTTTGTCACCACGTTGGCCAACTCAAGACTTGCCGACTTAACTAAGTAAACCTCTAAGAATTTCAGTTCCACCAATATAGATATAGACGCCCAAATCTCTTTGTGACACCCATATCGACCGACATTTGAACCTTAGTTAAAATCATGCAAAAACCCCGTATCTCTACGTGGTTATAAAAGACTTTCTCAAATCTTCTTTGCATCACTCAAGCCGTATTTCAGATCTGCTCCACAAGAGGTCTAATATCTAATATTAACACTAACAAGTGATCGGCTTGTCCGCATTGAGTTGAAGTCCCGACTCGAGTGACCAAGTCTAAGAGTTAGCAAAGATGGCAACACCCAAGTGTTGCCTACTAATCTTAGCCTTGGCTCATACCCACACCCAAAGGGGTGTTTAGCTCATAATAACAGTAAAAGACATGAGAGAAGAAGGAGAAAACATAAACATAAAGTGCATAAATAACTTAAAGGGTTGCTGCCAACGTGGTGACAAGGTGGCCACTTTGGCAACAACTATTACAAGAAAATTAAAATTAAATGCAACTAAATTACAAGCTTTAAAGAGAGACTATAAATTAAATGCTAAGCTTCAGGGGTATTGAATGCTCCTGGAAGTTGTTGATGCCCAAATGGTTCCTCCAAGCCCCAATTTATAGCCCAAGAAAGAAGAAATGTTGATATGACCAAACATAAAAAGTAGCCTTTAAGGAAGAGTATTGCACCTTCCTTTGACTTACATCTCTTGTCCTCTTCCTTGATTATTCTTGTGAAAGAGCAGAAAATTCTTTTCATTTCTTCAAAAGGCAATCTTTCCAAGAATGGCTAAATTTTATCCATTAAATTTCAGCCATCTTCCCAACGTGGTGGCAAGGTCACGTTCAGCATAAAAGTTAGTAAAACCGCAATTTTTGCATTCTTGAGACTTCATCACAATGTTTGAACAACTAGACCAAACGAATGAGGTAAGGGACAAAATGGGAGAATATATAGTAAAACGAATACGAAAAGAGAGGAATTAACTCTCAATATTTGAGAGTTATCAATAGGTTAGAAAAGATTATTGGAGAGTGACACTCTTTGAATCAATCTTTAAAGTTTTCGTAGATTAATTTTATTGTTTTCGTTAGATTTATGTTTACGTTTTGTTTCGTAGTTTAACTTTCGTTCATTTGGATAATCGTCTCTTTGGATCGAAGTTGTGGTATTGACCAATTATTATTTTTTAAACGGATGTTGAGTTTTAATCCATTTTGATTTTAATGAAAGTTGAAATTGATTTAATTGGCTTTTAACAAATCATTTAGTTAATTCGATTGGTTTTTGATGAAACGAAAGTTTGGTCTTTCACTTGGATCAAATTGATCAATGACAATGGTCCTAACATGATAAATAGTTAGAGACGTTGATTGGGAAAAATATTCGTTTTAAATCATAATGTTTCTTTCCAACGTACACATATTGCGAAGGTAAATATGAGTTTTGGGTTAGAAAAGTTTTTCCACCTTGGAAGAGGGTTGAAGTAAGTTTACATAACAAATTCCCACCATTACCGAAAGTTTGAAGTTGATATTATGCAGTGTCCGATCTTAGTTGCTTTATGTTTTTCTTGGTTTTTTTATGTTTAGTTAGTTTAATAAATGAAAATCAAAATATTGATATTTCCCGTAGTTAGGTCATAGTCTAGAACGAGTCCGTGTTTAGTCTATTGCCTCCATGTGATCGACCCGTATGCTACACCTCCTGTACGCTTGCGGTATAAATATTAAAACACATCAACGTTCTCGAGTTTCACCTCGAGCCATGGACCTACTTATACGACTCCATTGAGTACCACTACAAAATTCCCACGAGGACGCTAGTGTCTACTCGACCTCTAGATGAGTTCCATTACACAAGTCCAATCCCTGTATACGGCTCCAACGAGCACCACAACAAGACCTAACTCCGTATATGACTCAATAAAGTACTGCTAGAAGCAACTAGCTCCGTATGTTACCCAATAGGGTACCACCGCAAATTCTCAAACCATGACTTGTGACCACTCACTAGACTTATGTGAGGACATCAAAATTCTACACATAACAACACAACGGACTCATATGTCTATGGATCCAATGCATTACGGTCTAAATTACATGACTCAATTAAATGACTAATTCACTCAAAACATGTAATATCCAAACAAACAACAACAACAAAATTGAGTTTATAATATGCTTGAAATGTTTAAGCGTCCTAATAACATACTTTATAGGACTTAAGTTTATAAGACTAAAATGTAAAGTGTTATATCTAAAAGTGTTACAATAGGTTTATAGGATGCTTTTAGACGTTTTAACAAGTTTCTTAAGATACTTTAAAAATAAATTATCGTATTAGTTATTTTATAAGACACTTTTGAGAAGTGTCCTATAAATCCATCTTTTTATAGGACACTTGTGTTTATAAGACACTTTTTCAAATAGTGTCCTATAAAAAACTAATACGATATTTTATTTTAAAATCGTCCTAAAAAACTTGTTAAAACGCCTAAAGGCGTCCTATAAACCTAATTTAACGCATTTAGATAGGACGTTTTACAATTTGGTCCTATAAACTTAAGTCCTATAAAATATGCTATTAGGACACTTAAACATTTTAAACTCCTATAAACCCAATTTTATTGTAGTGTGAGCAATAAATGCATTTATTATCCAAAGCTCCACATTGAGTTATTTAAACCAGACAAACGTTCTACAAAGTCATTCGAGTAAAAAAAATCCAATAGACCCCAAAACTCATTTGACTAAAGGAATATATTCATATAAATCAACATAAGCCAAAAGACGTGTTTCCTAAACATTGGGTAACTCATGGCACATATAACACAAATAGGTCCACAAACCATCATTTTGTTGAAACAAAATAGCAGAAGGTCCAAAACTGCATGGTTTGTTATTTCAAAATTCCCAAAAAGCCAAAGAAAGGCGTTTATCGAAGATTAAACACTTATGACTAAAAAGGCTCAAGTGCCACCATTAATAGTTCATAAGTTGGAAAAAATCCCAAAACCGCATTTGACCCAAATCAAAGTCAATAAACCCTCCATCTTGTTTGACAAGTCCAATGAAATCATTAATAACCCAAAGATAAAATTTTCAAGAATCAACATAATATCTTACCCCAAATTATCCAAATGATCAAGAACTTCATTTGATGCAATAAATATTATTTAAAACAACCATTTATTATTTATGTCTCAAAGCACTATTAAATACAACATAAAATATCTTTCTTGATTTTGAGCCCCAAATATACTCGGTGCACCAAAATCACGAAACTATCAAATGTGTAATAAATTCATACTGATGTATTCAAATCCAAAAGAAAAATATTTTGATATTTATATAGTTTTACAAAGCAACTAGAACTCACCTTACTAGATTTATGCTAAACATATCTAAGTTTCAATCCCAAATCTTGAGTTTCCTTTGGTGAAGACTTAAGATCTTCAAGTTAGACTCCCAATCTATGATGTAAAGCTCTCAAGAACACTTCTTTTATTCCCAAATCTCCACAATTAAACACAATAGAAGAATGAGGATTGACGGTACAAATGAACCAAACCCTAGATCCAAAGTCTGTAACTTCTAGCAACTTCAAATCACCAAAAGTAAAGCCTTCAAAACCCCCTAAAAATCGATCCTAAAGCCCAAAGACAAATCAAGGTAGAGGGAAAATGGAGAAGGTTTGGGTGAGGAAATGAATGAGAAAACCCCCAAAATCGACCCTTAAATCGCACCATAGCCGCTCCCACGACTTTAGCCGGGCCAAAAGGTGCCTATGTTCTCCACCTACACAACATAGTGACCTGCGTGGATCGCGTCAAGGCTTAATCCGCGCACAAACCCGTGCCAGACACTATTTCTCACCCAAATGGCCAAATCCCCTTTTTTCTTGTTTTTTCTTGCATAATTCATCACCAACCCACATAACTACAAGATAAGCTTAATAAATGGCATTTTAGAATAAAAAACATTATGCAAAACCTAAAACAACCATATCTCCAAATTTCGGGTGTTAACCAATAGGCACGGAACTATTGCCTAATCGCATGCCCACTTTCCAGCCAAGACATGTCCTTATAGCCAATGTGAAGAGAACTAACCCAACCAACTAAGCAAAAGTATTAATATTTATATTGCATTTTTAAGTAATCTCTTTTATTTGTTTCAACATGTTAATTAATGTAATTGACAACCCCAATCGGCCTCTGAGGTAACTTTATTGGCAAAGGGGTGGGGTAACTTTGCCCAAATACAAGACAAGTCCCGAGTATAATCTCAGGCCTCCCGCTAACCTCAGCCGCAGAGTGAGTCAAAAAATGTCCCCTCACATCGGTATACTTGGAGGTGGGTTCCGTGTGCGGCCAGTTGGAGTTGCCGGTAATTAACTTTTTGTCGAAAAAACATGTAAATGTAATTAACATTATTATATATGGTAAAAATGTTTGTTTATCATAATGTTTCAAGTAACTTTCACATCGTTTATATATATTTTTTTAAATTATCTGAACAATACCTACAGTAGTACTTGTTTATATATAAAACGAAAAGGAACATTCAGCAAATTAAACAAATGAAACATCAACTTTTTTCAAATGAAATTGAACTTGAAATTTATGTATAGCATGTATATCTCAACAAAACATGCAAAAAGAGGTAAGATGTAGTGCGTAGAATATGAATGTTTATTCATATTGACATACGCTATCTAGTAAGACATCGTATGTAGAATATGCTAACATTCATGTATTTTGTTATAAAACGTTAATGTTGTGCAATAAATTAAAAATATTTTATGACAACAGTCTTACATGAATAAATAAGTGTGATTCACAAATTCTATATAAGTCTTGTTATGGACTATCAATAAGTTTTATCATGATTCAAAGGTTAATAGATCGGTCTGCACAATAAATGGTCATTTTGTATGAAAAATAAAATAGTCATTATATTAGGGGTCGTTGTACTTACCCGGGTAAGCGCTTACCGGTATCACTTATCTTACGGTTCTTACTTATTGAGCATTGAAACTACCTAGAATCTTACCCAGTAAGAGCTATAACAAGGACCTAGAGTCTTACCCGGTAAGTGAGAGAAATGACTTTTACCCGGTAAGCGCTTACCAACAATCAATTTTGATGATCTAAAATGTTATACGATAAGGTAAGTGAGGGTAATATCCTTGCCGGTAAACATTTTGGTAAACGGCCCCTTAGGAGCCGTTTACCCAAATGCTTACCCAGTAAGTGCTTACCAATAAAAATTAAAACTTTCACTTACCTTCTCGCGTAAGATTCTAGTTCATTTAAACGACATCGTATGCAACAAAATACCTTGTAAGTGCTTACCCGGTAAGACTTGTAACCCACACTTACCGGGTAAGACTTTCAGCCCTTGCCATCTTCTTACCGGATAAAGATTCTCGGTACTTATAATGTTCATCCGGCAAGATAAGTGACTTGGTAAGAGCTTACCGGGTAAACGTTTATTAAACAACCCCTTAGTATCATTTTTATTTTTTGGATGTTTTATGTTTGAGACAAGACTTTGTAAAGCATGTTATCGATTTATAAAATATGGCATAACTTACATGTTTTCTGGTGTCTCAAACCTTGTATATTTGTATTTATGTGCAAGTGAAAGATTCTATGATGTGGCCTGTGGGTGTCCCAGGTAATTTTTCATACTTTCATGATATATGTTTATATACTCATGACATTTTAACTATTACATGTTACAATCAGTAGTTTCTTGAGATGAGACATTATATCATTATGAAAAATATCATAAAAACAAGTTAATAGAAAACATAGATACCCTTGATCATTATATCAACAAGATTTCAGTGTCTATATATATATAGAGAGAGAGAGGTGGGTTTATACGAGAACAAAATTTATTTAAAAAAACACAAGAACAACCGATACATATAAAATAATATATAATTCACGCAACTTTAGGTAGCGCCCAAAGTCGCCCACTCCGTTTTTTTCGGGTTAATGTAAAATCACATGATTTTGTACATAATATGTTGTTTTTTGTTGTTTTCTTAAATAGTTAGCGTTTTCTTAAATATGTATATGTATGGGGGCCGTTTAAGAGAGAACTCGGTTGTTTGTGATAACCGTGAAATCTAATCTTAACTACATATTATTATCAATCAATGGCTATTATTAAAAATATTACTTTTGGTGATTATCCATTAATTTTCAAAAAAATTAAGTTTATGGATAATATATTGGGTTAAATTAGTCTTTTTTTAAATCTCTCTCTCCTCTCTCCTTTCTTTCCTCTCTCCGGTGCACCTTACTCCCACCAAATTTATTTCCGTGTACACCACTGTGACTGTGATACCCACAAACCGCCTATGATACACACTCTTATACCACAAGTAAGACACAAACTCATTATGATCCATTATGATACCCACTGTGATACAGTTCCGAATATGGTTTGAAACTAGATCTGATCTAGGTTTAAGAGAAACAAGATTCTACATTTTTTTAATTAAACTCTTTAAAGAGCACATCCAGTAACAAAGCACGTGGAGCGTGAATATACATGCACATTTAACTACTAAGCTCTGACGGTCGACCAATTTTCCGACGTATTTTGTGCCTTATAATTCAAGCGTATTTTGTGCCTTTTAACAAACCATAAGGACGAAAAACGTAATTTACTCTTAAATAAATAAACAAATTAAAACCAATAATTAATTGATTAAGCTTAAATCTCACAGTTATAAAAAACTAGTGGATTCTCATTTGATTGGTCCTTTTTATATATATAGGCCTAATCATATGAGATCCTATTAGATTATGGTAACTATGAGATTCAATCTCATCCATTCATCTAATATTATTATTTTTATTTATTTATTAATAATGTAGGATATTTTGGTCATTTGGTAAATTAAATAATATTAAAAACAAAATTGTAACTGAAAAAATCAATCATTTATAAATTAAGTATATTGTTTCCTAAAATTTCTCAACCAACTGATTATGAGATATTCTGTTTACTTTTTGATTTGGTCGTATGAAATTTTAAATTATGCATCATTTCCATCGTTCACATTGTAACACGATGTTAATCACAGTGTAACACAATAGTAATCACAGTGTAACACGATGTTAATCACAATGTAACACGATGTTAATAACAGTGTAACACAATATTCTTTGAGTGCATCACAATAGTAATCACAGTGTAACATGATGTTAATCACAGTGTAACACAATGTTCTTTGAGTGCATCACAATAGTAATCATAGTGTAACACAATGCTAATCACAGTGTAACACAATATACTTTGAATATATCACATTGATAATCACAGTGTAACACACTGTATTTTTGGTATTCATCAGGATAAAGTTTGATTGAATGATAAGTTTCAATATTTTGAGATAATCTTATTTGATTTCATTCCAAAATTATCGGACCCGCCTAAATTAGATAACAATGAATTATAAAGTTTTTTTTGACAATTTTATCCTTTTTACCTATTTTAATGACCTAAAATTGTGTTTTTAATTAATATATCTCTTATTTATTTTAAACCATTGATTACTAAGATGGATGGATGGATGAGATTTGATCTCATGGTTACCACAAAATACTAGGGTCTCTAATGAAAGACCCCCTATATATATATATATATATATAGTGTTTGGTTCATTTGAGAAATAGTAAATATATGAGAAATAGAGAAGTAATCCTAGTCATTCATATGGTCAAGATCAGATTTGACTAGTCAAATATTGCGGCTTTGACCGGTCAAAAGTTGCGGCTTTGACTGGTCAAAAGTTGCGGCTATCCCAAAAATAGAAGAACAATTTCGTAAATTTTACAAAACACACGGGCTGTGTTCATATATGAACATGTATAATTCACATATAAACTATATGTTCATATATGAACCAGTTCAATTCACAACTGAACTCTTTTAACTGATTCATATATGAACTTTTGTGATTCATATATGAATCAGTTGAACTAACTAACAGATTCATATATGAATCTGTATGAATCTTTGTGATTCATACAGATTCATATATGAACCCATCCCGTGTATTTTACGAAATTACCCATCTACATTCTATAGACCACACAAGAAATTATCCGGTGCTTCGCGGTGAAAGCCGCAAATGTTGACCAAATGAATGGCTAAAATTTATTCTCTATTTCTCATATATTTACCATTTCTCAAATAAACCACACCCTATATATATATTCCATCCGACAATAATTTTTTGACCCATATATATAAGACCTTTTTGTAGAGGGCTCAAGTTCCACCCAAATTCTAACCCACTTCATGTTCGATCAATTATCACTTTTGCATCCCCACTAGCTAGCATCGAAAGAGTACTACTATCTTAATGGTCAATTTTCTAATAATATATCTTAACGTCAATTATTAATTTGTTTATAAATCATATACAATTACACATCAAATTCCATCATTACCTCCACAATGCACTTCTTTATGTTTTTCCTTTTTAATTCTAGGAAAAGTTCAAAAAAAACCCAATGAACTTTAGTGTTTGGAGTGATTAAGTCACTGGATAATTTTTTCGAACAAATAAGTCATTGAACATTTCAAAACCTGTTAAATAAATCTTTGGACTTTTGGTAACCTATTGAATACATTCTTATTACTTAAAAATGTAACTTGCAACCTACATAACAGATAAAACTATAAATTAAAAAAAATGCCACCTACAAATTTACACTTTGCATCCTTATAAAATTATAATTAGTTATTTAATTTATTTTATATCCATTATTTTTTCATTTTATATTTTATTATATTAACACACATAATCATATATTAACTAAAATATATCAAAAAAATTATTTTTTTTCTTACAAGTTATAATAATCGTTTCGTTAATACGTGCAAACTGAACTCACGATGTTTGTGAATTTAATCTTATACCATCCAATATCCTAAATATATATGAATTATTTTTAATACTTACACTTTATAGTTTTATAGTTACAGGTTAATCTTATATTATTAAATAAATAACCCAAAAGGATAGAAAAGTGTAAGTATTAAATATAATTCGTACGTATTTATGATATTTAATAATATGAGATTAAATAAAAAAAATTATAATAGGCTCATTTTAAATGTATTGACGAGAAAATTATAATGGTGTAATTTGTAAAAAAAACGTATTTTTTATGTATTTTAGTTAATATACGATTACGTGTGTTAATATAATAAAAGAGTTAAAATGAAAAAAAAATAGAAGATATAAAGTAATTAAATAACAAATTATAAATATGCTTTCTCTCTCTCTATATATATATATATATTTGCCAAAAACAATTCTTAAGAGAAAAAAATTAGGAAAAGTTGCACTAAAATTGAACCAACTTTGAGTGGATTCCTATTTTGTGGAATCAACTTTCAAAACTATCGTTTTAGGGTCTAAAATAAACTTCTCATGGTGGTGGTTGTCACTCTTATTGAGATTTGTGATATTTTTTTAAAACCGGGTGGTGATTTGTGGTGGATGGCGGTTGTCCATGGTGGTGTTTGGTGGACATGAATTGAGAAAAGAAATAATATAACTGGATTGAAAAACTCAAAAGCCACCTGCCATATCAATTCCATCTCTTTGTCATATCAAACCATATAATTAAATTTGTAATTTACTTTAATTTTAAAATATGACGTGGAAACTTAGTTGGCAATTTACTTGAACCATGTCATCATTAGAAGGTAATCAATCAGGTAATTGAGACCCTTAAATATATGAAAATTTCATTCTAGACACTAAAATGGTAGTTTTGAAAGTTGGTTCCCTAAAATAGGAATCAACCCAAAGTTGGTTCCATTTTGATGCAATTTTCCCAAAAAATTATGCCTAAACTTTGACTATTTTAAGAAGAAACTTTGAAAAGTGCTTAAAAATGTATTTGGTTGATGAGATTGGTTATTTTAGTTAATTTCTCCATTTTTTTATTTGTAGGATGATAAAGTCGATGATATCTTTTTTGTTTTTTTTTCAATTTGTAGTTTTACCTGTTATTTAGGTTGCAAGTTACATTTTAAAGTAATAAGGATGTATTTAACAGGTTTCCAAAAGTCCAAGGATTTATTTAGTGTATTTTGAATTGTCTAAGGACTTATTTGTTCCAAAAAATTATCCAGGGACTTAATCATTCTAAATACTAAAGTCCATTGAGTTTTTCTGAACTTTTCCCTTAATTCTATATCAAATATTTTTGGCTTTATATATTCGAAAAGGTTTGTCCACTTTTACATTCGCTATAAATTCTAATCTTTATAAAATTCATCATTATCCTAACTTATTTGTCATTTCTTATTTATATTACTTTCACTTAAAAAAAATTCAAACTTATTACACCTAACCTTACAGTGTAAGTTATGAAACTTGAAGGAGTTCAAGTGTCCTTATTTAAGAGTGATCAGGGTCTCGTACCTGGATAGTTTAAGCATTTTTAACATTGTCACAAGAAAAGCCGTAGTACGCTAGCGCTAGCGAGTTAGCGCAACAACTTACTGTCATGTTTTCTTTGCTACCTGCCCGCCCGGTTTATGAGCCCATTTTCGATTCCCTTACCCAATCTAATAAGAAGCAAGCCCAGCAGGCCCTACCTTAAAATGTCCTCAAACAGCCAACCCTCACCAGACTGCTAGCATTGCTAAATGCTCTGACACGAAGCAAGCTTTTAAATTTGCCTGAAATAAAAACTTAAGAAAAATTCCCAATTAATGACGTAAGTGGTGATTTGAGATATTTTAAAACCATGCTATATGAAATAATTTTTTCGGATGGAAATTAATTGAAATAGTCATCTCTCAAACCCAAGTTTCAGAAATAGTCATTTTCTCCCTGATTTTACCAAAATAGCCAACAAAATTGTGAAAGGTCCTCCCTAAAGCCACACCTAAAGTTACAAAAATGCCCCCTCCCTCATGAAAATGGGCCTTGCATTTACGAGGTCCTCCCTGAACTTCCAAAAAGTTACAAAAGTAACCCATATCTCGTGAAAGAGGCTCGCAAATAGCCCGACTCTTCCAAAATGTTTCAATGCTGGCCTATCGAGAAAAAAAGTTACCACTTCAACCCCTTAACATTTCAAATGTAATTACTTAATTAAATTATCTTTTTTCTTTTTATTGTCTTTTATTTATCATTTATATTAGGTAGTTAATATGATTAAAACAAATATTATTTTAGTGATAAAATTTTAAACATATAATTAAAAAATAGGAAATACATATTAATTTTTTAATCAATTTTTTCTATATAAATTAGTGCAATTAAATTACTAAAAACTACAACCAATCCATGTTCTAGGTTTATAACTAGTTTTAATTTAAAATAGAGAATATGTTACAGTTAAATTTATTTTTCTTTTAAATATTTTGGCCCCTTCCCTGAACTTCCAAAAAGTTACAAATTGGCCCGTGAAGTTTCATAATTTACATTTTCAGTCCCAATTCGTGAAAACCCAAGTGTTTTTTAAGTTGTATGTGTTGTTCACGTGTTTTTTGCATGTATTTTACGAATGTGCACTATTTTTTTTCAACAATTTGTACAATGATAATAGTAGTGTCATGCAATTGATTGGATGCAATTAATTTCCCTATCTATAAAAAGCAATGAAAAACGAATGATTAATATATCCATGAATACGATATCACTTCTTGCTTTCTTTGTTCATCACAAATATTTTTTTTTTCTCAATTCATTTGAAAATGAGTTCTGGTGTCGAAAAAGTTAAGTTATATTTTTGTTCCAGTGGTGAATGGGTTCAAGACAACAACTATGCGTGGGATTATGTTTGTTCTGCTCGACATGTTGTAAAATTGTCAGCAAACATTACCCATCAGAAGTTGCTTCGTTATTAGGGATGGTAACGGGGCGGGTATCCCCTTACCCGGCCCCGACCCTGGTTTACAATAGATAGCCCCGGCCCCCGGCGGGTACGGGGGATCGACTACCCGGCCCCGGTCAATACCCGGTCTACCCCCGCCCCTGTTAACCCGGTTCGTACCCGCTTACCCGACCCGGTCAAGACCCGGATTTTTTTTAATATTTTATAAATACTTTAATATTTTTATATTATATATACCACCTTTGTTAGCACTTTGTGGCATCATGAATAAAATTCATGAGAGGAAACCTGGTTCTGGAACCACTGAATTCGGTAGTGGAGAGGCACCTGATGTTGAAAACTGGAAAATTGCCTCGACTTTGAGTGGGCATACTACAGATGTGGTAATTGTCATCTCTCCTCTAAATTGAATTTTGTTCTTCCCTGATAGTTAAGGGCATATTGCAGTTGGGTCTCTTAACTTCTCCTTGCATTTTTTATGACAGCCTATTAGGAGAACGATTTGAGATCATACAAAGTATAAAGTGACTGTGCTAGTTGGCAATCTGTTGACATTTGATCTTAAGTTGATCTCATCCTTTTGAAGTATAAACTTAATATATATATATATATATATATATATATATATATATATATATATATATATATATATATATACCGGGTACCGAACGGGTCGGGGGGTATGTCACCCGGCCCCAACCCCGGTTTGAGCCTACCGGGTATCCCCGGGCCCGGGCCCGGCCGGGTCGGGTGGACCGGGTTCCCCACCGGGTCAGGACAAATCACCATCCCTATTCGTTATGCTCAGCAACAATGCGGAATCGAACGTTATGTTTTTGGTGTAAAGAAGTTAGTGTACAAGAACGATGGTTCAATTTTTGAGTTAACTGATGATGAAGATGTTTCTGGTTTCCTAGAATTCGTAGTCGAGTCAGATAGCCCTCCTGCACTTTTTGTGTATGTCGATTCATCGATGTTCGTAGGAGGTGATGTCGGTAGTAGTTCCAACACTGAAAACCATGACACCGAAGATCAATTTCAGAGTCAATGAATGTATATTCCTCAACTCGAGCATGATTCTCAATTTCAACTCTCCTACGACCCCACCTTTATTCTAGAGTATACACATGGTCTTAATGACCATATTCTCAATTTTGTTCCGGAGACGCAACAAGTAGAAGATGATGAAAGATGGTTTACTATAATTCCTGAAGACGAAGCCCATGTTTTCTCAATGGGTCTGTCTGATCTTGACTTATCAAAAGCCGATCAAGATGTAACACCCCGAATTTTCGTTTGGTTTTGAGAGGTTGTAAAGAATAAATGAAGAGGATGTTTCTGTCTACAGGGCGCACGGGTCGTGCGCCATCCTTCAGGAAATGCGCACGGTTCGTGCGCATGAAACAGTGTGCGAGACAGTGGAAAACGCACGGGTCGTGCTCCCTCCCCTTTGAAAAACGCACGGGTCATGCGCTGTGTTGGGAGGTGTGCAAAGCCTTGGCTAAATATCTCATTTTGTTGAGATTCTTTTGTAATCTCAGTTTCTTTCTCTCTCTCTCTCTCTTCTTTTTCTCTTTTTTCTTCTTCAATCTTCAAGGCTTGTTTGGTTGCTAGTTTTCGGTGTTTCTAGCGAGGGGTCGGTGTTTTAAGTTTCACCTCTACGTCGTGGTCATTATCTGGTTTTCCGGGTTTTATTCTGAAAACCTACCGGTGAGTTCCTACTATCATTTTACAAACTTTATACATGTCAAAACTCTTATTTGCGAAATCTAAAGTATTTCTACGGTATGATTTTATGTTCTCTACATTTTGTTGTAAATGAAGTTTTTGGTGATTCTCAGGGTTCCCGGTCAGTTTTGACCAAAATGACGGGTTCCGCCCTATTGAAGTAAAATGATGTTTTACTTGCACATTACGTGATTATGTAAAAAGAATGTTTATGAACTCATTTTAATGATTTTCATTCTTACCAGAAGTTGAACTGGAAGTAGCATTTTGTTTATAAAATGTACTTGTTACCATATATTTATTTATGGTTGGTCACATATGTTGTTGTGACGAGTCCTTACCATTACTAGTGGATCCCTAGGTTTTGGAGTAGACTGTTTTGTTGGGAGACTATATTCCCCAAATTGTAGCTATGGATCACATGTTCCTCGGGGGCAACTTGGTACGGTTATGTGAGGTCGGATACTAGCCATGGTTCATGGTGATCCTAGCGAAGGAGTATACATTGGTTTCCCTTGGGAGCGCGATCTCACCTCGTAGCACGGACTCTGGGTTCATTGCTGAGGACTCCAAGTGTTTAGCTCATAACTCGGATTTGTGGTCTACTTTGTGTTACACCACTCTCCTTGGTAAAATGGTCCTTTTATCACCGTTTAAGAGTTTTGGACCGAAGAGGTCCGGTTGTGGCGAAATGTTATCTTTACGAACTAAACCTTTATAAAAAGATTTCTTTATGATATTGATGTTTATATCTTTTGAGCTTTATAAACTGTATGTTCTCACCAGGCTTTATAGTCTGACACTTTTTCTCAAATGATGTGTATAACAGGTTTCCATTAGCGGTGGGTGCCGGGGTTTTTGGAGAGACGAGTTTTGAGTCTCGAGGTTTTTGGAGATATTTTAGTATTGGTGCTGGGCATTGTTAAGTCCCATTATTTTGATGAAATCCTTGTATAGAATTGTATAGTCTTAAGGACTGATCCCATTTATGGGAAGTTAATGGATTCACCTTCGTCATTTGTCAGGTTTTCAATGTTTTAATTTACTCTGAATTTTAGAGCGTTACAAGTTGGTATCAGAGCTCTAGTTTAAGCGAACTAGGCATGAATGTAAGATGTCTAGACTTAGACTGCGTATGCTAAGAATTGATCCGCGAGATTTGGGTAGAGCTCCTAAGATGGTTTAGTCTTAGAGTTGACGGAAAGTACGTTTATCAGGAGTTGTAGTAGTGGTGACAAGAACCGTTATGTGTTGTATGTTCATAATTTCACTTATCTAATGTTATTATGAGGATACTGTACGTAAGAGTGCTTGAATTACTGTTAATATGACAATTGGTAATGTGGTAGTACGTTTCCTTTGTATTTATTCAATCTCTCTCTTATCTCTGTCTCTGTTCTGTGAAACAGTTCAGTATGGTAAATACGCGTGGTAGACCGCGTACTCGTGTTGACGGACTGGAAGCGACAGCCTCCACAGCTGATCAGCCGGAAGGAGTTGAGGTTGTCGTGCGTCCGCCAGTTCAACAAATACTAGGTGGGGGGCCAGAGGTCATTCCGCGTGTGGACTTGGCTTCGTCCCACCCAGTAATCAGGGATGCTAGTTCCCCGTCTGAGTTGATGGCCAACATGATGTTGGCAATGAGGGAAGAGATGGCAAAGCAGCAAGAGTTTCTGCTAAAAGTGATTGAGGACCGTGATGTGAACAATCGTAGAAGTGAGACGGTTGTGGAAAACGTCGTAGCAGGTTCTGGAGGCGATGGTATAAGGGTCACAGTGGTAGAGCGCAGGATTTCTGATGCTCCGGGGAATAGGAAGAGTTGTTCCTATAAGTCCTTTCTGAGCTGCGGACCGCCTGAATTCTTCGGTTCAGATGACCCGGCGGTGTGTGTAAAGTGGATCCGAGCGGTTGAGCAAGCTTTTGGCTCTTCCGAATGTGGTGATGATCAGAGGGTGCGGTTCGGTACCCAATTGCTGAGGGACACTGCACTCATCTGGTGGAATATCATCCAATCCACTCTATCTCCTGAAGTGTTGGCCCAGTTGTCTTGGGCCGAGTTCAAAAAGAAGCTGCTAGAAGAGTTCTGCAACGAGAGGACCATGGACCGAATTGAGAAAGAATTCCGGTCCTTGGTAAAGGGAAGCCTGACGGTGAGGGAGTACACCCGTCAGTTTATGGAGAAGCTGGGTCTGGTGGGGCACGCTGCCCCAACAGAAAAAGATAAAATGAAAGCTTATCTCAACGGCTTACCAGCGGACATGCAATCGATGGTCCATAATTTCAAAGCTTCTAACCTCCGAGAGATGGTGGAGGAAGCTCAGTTCATGGAAGAGATGTTCGCGAAGAGCAAATCTGAGAATTCTGTGATAGTGTCTGATAAAAGAAAGTGGGAGAGCAGTTCAGTACCTCCCAAGCGGACCCGACCTTTTGTCGGAAACCGCAACTTCGGTAGTTATCAGGAAGCAAGGTGGTGCCCGAAGTGTCGGACCAAGCATCACGGTGACTATCGTGGCAAAAGACTCCATGTTTCACGTTCGGATGTTGGTGGACGTACACACTTACTGTCGTGGCAAAAGACTCCATGTTTCATGTTCGGATGTTGGTGGACGTACACACTTGTTCGAAGACCCAATTGAATCCAAACCACCGACAAGTAAACAAAAAGGTTTTGGGCCATATACTGAAAGGAAAATTTACTGATCCTAACAGGGCACTTTGGCCAAAAGATATCGTGCACGATATAAACCAGCAGTACAGTATCAACATTAGTTACCACCAAGATTGGCATGCGAGATGTAGGGCACTACTACTGGTGAGGGGCACTCTTGAGGAGTCGTTTAACCGACTCCCTACATTTTTATATAATTTGGAGCTGCAAAATCCAGGTACATGCACCAGAATAAAGACAGATCCAGGGGACGTTTTGAGTTGTGTTCGATTCCCTTGGTTGCGTGGTACGTATATTGTTAAGTTATATGTATACATATTATAAACTATAACATTTACAAAGGGATACCACCTACATTTTTGCAGATCCTGAGTTTTTTTGACAAACTTGTGTCGTGTCCTTGTAATAGATGTCGCTCATTTAAAGGGACGTTACTTAGGTACAATGTTCTTGGTGGTTGCCATGGTTACAAATAATAACATTGTGCCCATTGCTTTCGAAGTAGGCAGTTCCGAGACCGGGGAAGAGTGGACTTGGTTTTTGTCCATGTTGAGAGATTGTATCGGACAACTGTAAGGGTTTGTGTTTATGTCCGACAAGGATGCTTCTATAAGCGCCACAATTACCGCCCTATTCCCAACCTCCCATCATGCTTTATGTTGTCGACATTTAGAGATAAACTTCAGAAGCAAAGACAAATGTATTAAAATATATAAGACGACATACCACCGTGTTCCCAACCGCCAATCTTGTTTCTACTCAAAATCTTTCGCGTAACTTTGACGTTCTTTAGATGAACTTTGAACATACAATCTATATTGAAAGACCGGACTAGAGTTTTCCATGACTCCAAAACTAGCTAACATATTACAAAGACTTCATCCAACCAAGCATCAAAAAGTTTGAAAAGTTTAGATCCAAATTCTGCTACAATGTCTGATCTCAAAAGCACAAGGAAGCAGATGAAAGAAGTCCTGTCGGAAGGAGGGGAGACCCCAGAACAATGTATGAAAGAGACTACATGATTAATGGACAATGATCGGAGAGTAATCGATACAAAGGTGTAACACCCCGAAATCTCTGGCCGAAGAGAAGGCGAAAAACGGCAACAATGCCCCGCGCGAGTTGAGTCGCGCCGGGAACCGTGCGAGGCTCTGTTTGCTTGCGACGCTAGAGGCCCGCGCAACTCTCCGTGCGATTCGATCCGCATCAGCGCTCGTGCGGAGCCACTGTGCGTATTTATAAGGCTAAAACCAGCCTCCCTCCCCATTTTCACCAAAACCCTCAAATCCCTTCCCATTTTCTCTCCCAAAACGACCCCTCACGCCTCCCATATGAACCCTAACTTCTTTTTTTTTGTGTGTGTGGGGGGGGGGGTCTTCTAAAAGCCAAGTGTCTTCATCATCTAGCAAGATTTGGGAAGCTAGAGCTAAGGTATCTTCATCTTCTTCATCATCACCAAGTTTCCTTAGATTTTCACCCAACCATTCTCTCCATTTTGAAGATTGGGAGTTTGAGGATCATTTTGGTGACTTATAAAAGTTTTGTTGATGGATTCAAACTATGGTAAAGGTAATCTTTTATTTTCTTCATCTATGGAAATTAGGGTTTTGGTGTAGTTGAGATCTTCATGTAAAATGTTGGGGGACGATTCTATATGTTTGAATATGGATATTTGGAAATTGATGGATCTAGGTTTTTGGAAGTTTTGGCTTGAGGATCCAAGTTTCTTCAAAGGAATTCATGTTGGGGAAAAATTAGATTTAGCCTAAATCTAGCAAGGTGAGTTCAAGTTGATTTGTGAAAACGTTGTACATGCCAAAAATGTCTATTTTAGAGTATTTATGTGTTTTACATGATTATTATAAAATATTGAAATCTTTGATGGGTTTTGCTATTTGAACAAATAAACCCTATAAATCTTGTGAAACACCATATTTGAGATTTTTAGGCATTTTGATAAATAAGCAATAAATGAAATGGTTTTGATGATTTATTGCATAAATGGAGATTATTTGGTTAAAATGCATTTTTAGCATTTGCTTTGGAGAAATGCTTAATTTTGTGTTATGGGATGTTTTTGAAGAAATAAATGGTATAAATGCATTTGGAAAGTAATTTGTCCAAATCTAAACTGTGTTGGAGTTCATTCATGCATTTTGGAGCATGTATTTGCATGACGCGAGTCGATTGCGTTTTATTATTTGGAGACCATTATTTGTTGGTCAAAAAGGGTTTTGAGTACTTTAGCTCGATGTTGACTTAAAAGAGTCTTGGGAACAATTGTCCGTTTTAATGGCTCAGTGTAGATCTCAGTTATGGTTTACATACTAATGCACCGTGTTGCATATTGATGTTAATTACATGCTCGAGTGCGTTGGTCATTCCTGTGTAGTCATGTAATGTTAGACTGTGTTGCATTGGATCCATAGGCACGTAAGTCAGTCTGTTTTGGTGGTCTATTGGGTATTGCGGGGTTGAACTTCGGGACCCATGTTTTATGACCGAAAACTTTTCAAGTAGGCACTAGGAGGGTTGAGTCTGGAAGTGCTACCGGGGAGGTAGGCACTAGGATCTCCACCGCTTGAAGTAATGCATTGGAGGTAGTCTTTAAGAGTGTCGGGCCTTCGGGGTGGAATTTATTGTAATGTTCACCAAGGTCAACCGACTCTTGAGGTGAAACTAGTTAAGAAGTCGTAAGGAAACTTGGGATTTTATGTCGTGAGGTGTCATGCGATTAACGTTGTAAGAGTGTCATACTTTTGTGTTCATCCACTCTCAACGGATACGGGTCTCCCCCGTCGTCGACCAACAACATTGTAATTATTAACGCCTTACTTTATTATCATTTGGTTTGTGTGGTCGACTGTAAATGATGACCTTACTATTGGGTTTTCCCCGCGTATATTAAGGTTTGACTGAAATACGTCTTTCCCATGTTTTGATATTTGGTTTCCTTCCATTTTATGGTCGGGTGAGTATTGGACCTAATGTCCATGTTTTCGGTGACATATCATATATGTATGTGTTATTAACTATGATTTATGGGTTGAGTATTTTTCCTCACCCGTGCTTGGGTGTTTTGGGATGCAATGTTTTATCTACGTTTCTAAAATTGGGAACCAATCCCTATTCTTGTTTCGAGTGAGTTTGGGGTTGCATCATTTTATAAAGAATGTTTTGTAATGAGGTGTTCATCTTTGAAAATGCATGATATTGGAAAAGAGTCGTCTCCAAACTTAGAGTAAATCATTTGAAAGATTATGATTTTAAGTGAAGCTCATTCCTTTTAAAGATATATTTATTCATGTAAAACTCTTGAACTCATTAGGCATTAGCCTAACCATTTATTTATCGGCATGTGCAACAGGTCTCGGTTGGGGATAGTTCTAGTGACACAATGAAGTGAGAAGTGCTAGTTGTATGCTCGTAAAGTGAGTAGCTTGGTGAAGTCTTCCACGTTGGTTTGTGAAGAGCAACTTGTATTGGGGTTAAGTAGCACCCGACTTCGGTTTAGTCCTTGTATCTTATTGGAATTTATATTTGTTGAGGTTAATTATAGAATTTTAACTTGAGGTATATTGAGTTTTGATTTGTAGGAGGAAGTTTTGTCCCTCACTTGATGTTATATCGAAATTTTATATTAATTGCTCTTACCAAATTTGAGGGTGTTACAAAATGTGTGACGCCAAGTTTGCTCGATATCTTTCTGAGGTCCTTCGAAACAAGGAAACAATCTAACTTACTTAGCTTTAATCCATCTGCGTTGACCCTAGTGAAAAGAATTTCCCCCATCGGCACTTCGAATAATTGAGACTACCGAATGAAGTTATTAAATTTAGCTGCACTTTTTGCTTTAAAAATGTTGTTTTTTTCTTTCGGATTATTTCCTCACCTCGTTGAAGTCCCCAAACACACAACACTTTGCATCAAAATTCTCGATTGTTTTTGTTATATTTAACACCCTCAAACCTGGAAATATAAACTAAATTAAATTTTTCTAAATACATCGATAATTGATTCGTCTACAAACACAATTGAGGTTTAACCTCAACACACATAAATTTATTCTCTACATACAGTCTATGACAAGAACGGGTGCTACTAAAACCCAATAATAGTCACTATCTCCAAACCGCGGAAGACTTCACCAACCACTTACACTTGCACAAAGCTAAGGCTCAACTTTTCATAGCTGCTAGAACCAAACCCCAACAGGAACCTGATGCACATGCCGACAAGTAAAAAGGTTAGGCTAACGCCTAATGAGTCCAAAAGTTTTACATGAATAAATATATATTTAAAAGAATGAACTTCACTTGAAACCATGAATAGTCGATTGATGTCCTTTAAAACGTGGAAACGACTCTTTTCCAATATCATGCACTTTCAAAGGTGGACACCTTATTTCAAACATGCTTTATAAATTGATGCAACTTAAACAAACTCGAAACATGAATCATCATCAAAACCATGTATACCATACGTCCAAAAACGTGGACACTAAGTCCAATACTCACGCGACCGAAAACGAACAGACTTTAATTACCAAAACACGGGGTTGACATAATTCATTCGAACCTTAATATACGAGGAGGATGGTCCAATATTAAGGTCATCATTCACTGTCGACCATATAGACCCAATGACAATAAAGTAAAGCATTCTTATATTTAAAAATACTGATAGGCGACAACGGGGGAAACCCGTATCCGTTGAGGGTGGAGGAAACACAAACGTATGCCACCCAAGCAACGTTAATCGCATGACACCTCCCGACATCACAGCCCGGTGTCCCTACGACTTCTTTAACAAGCGTCACCCCAAGTCAGTTGACCTTGATGGATCATTCCGAAGAACTCCATCCAGAAGGCCCGAATCACTTAAAGACTACCTCCTAGGCATTACTTCAAGCAGCGGAGGTCCTAGCGCCTACTCCGCCGGTAGCACTAACAGACTCAACCCTCCTAGCAATTGCTTATAAAGTTTCCGGTCATAAAACATGGGTACCGGAGTTCAACCCCGCAATACTCAATTGACCATCCAGAACAGACTGACTTATGTGCCTATGGATCCAATGCAACACAGTCTAACCTTACCGGACTACACATGAATGACCAAAGCACTTGAGCCCGTAGCCAACCTCAATACGCAACTTAACGCATTAGTACGTACGTCGTAACTGGACTCTACATTAAGCCATATAAAACTGGACAAGTGTCCTCAAGACTCCTTTAAAACGACATCGAACCAAAATACTCAAAACCTCTTTTTGACCAAAGATTAATGCTTTTCAAATTATAAACGTACTCGACCCATACCATGGAATCACACACTCCAAAATACTTGAATGGACTCCAACACAGTTTAAGTTGCAACAAAAAGGTTTTTCAAATAGATTTATACTCGTTATCCTCTCAAAACGTCCCACAACACAAAATTAAACCTTTTACCCAAACAATTCTAAAAATGCCCTGTTAACCAAATAATCTTATTTATGCAATAAGTTACCAAACACACCCATTTATGACTCATTTATCAAAATGCCTAAAAATCACAAGGATGTGTGCTATATAAGTTTTTAAAGTTAAACACTTTCAAAATAACCAAACTGATCATCGGTTAACAATTTCATGTAAGATGCAAAACACTTTAAAATAACCATTTTGGCATGTACACCGTTTTCACAAATCAACTTGAACTCACCTTGCTAGATTTAGGCTAAATCTAGATTTTACCCCCCAAAACTTGAATCACCATTGATGAAGGCTTGAAATCTCCAAGAAATCTCCCTAGATCTTAGATCCAACACATATACAAGGTTTCCTTCAACACACAAGTCACCAAAATCATACCCATGTTGAACGATGAAAGGAAAAAGGGTGAAACCATCAAACCCTAACTTAACATTGAGAGAGGTGAGGAACTTACCACCACAAAATACCCTTAGATATTCCAATAGACTTCAAATCTCTTGCTATATCCTTGAAAACCTCTCAAAAACGAAACCATGGCAACTTGAATCATCAAAATTGGAGTTAGGAGGAGAAAGTTGTGAGGAAATGAAGTTAGACCTCCAAAAATCACGAATAAAACCCTCAGATTGACTCCCGCGGTTTAGCCCGTGGCTTTGAAGCCGCGAGGTAAACCACGCACTTCCTCAATGCCCATCCAGAGGGTCCCGCGACCTAGGTCGCGGCCTAGGGTCACCCATTAACCCACGGGCCTCCGAAAACCTCCATTTCTCGTGTATGATCACTGTTTTGGCCATAACTTCTTCGTTATAACTCCGTTTTCGCTCCGGAAAGGACCGTTGGACTCGTAATTGAATCCTTCATACAACAAGACTATAAAATCTAAGATTAAATACCAAAATATTAATTCTTATATTTCTCTTAAAATACTGATTTTTGTATTAACGTGAACGATACTTTTCGAAATTTGGGGTGTTACAATCCTCCCAACCTTAAAAGAGATTTCGTCCTCGAAATCTGGCACCGATCAAACACCCAATGTCGCCTTTAGCGAGGTCAATCGGTTCTCTACCCAAATGGAATGCCTCCACGATATCTTGCCTCATGTACGAAACCGATTACATCCTATTTAAGGTTGTCACTGAAATTCTCATGACGAGCCGTCACAACTCGATTTCAAAGTCCGATATATCTTACCGATGATGGGACGAACATCGAGTCCCTACCAAATCATTTTCCTAATATTAAGGTCTTGGTTGCCTCCCAACCTTAGGTTGCACATACTACTTCAAGAGTGACTTGCGATGATAATCTACAGTTTCCACCAAGGTGTCCAAAGCGAACTTTTTACCTTTAAAATATTTCCAATCAACCCCCAGCCAGCCGCGCTACACCCTCGGTTGCCTTCCAAAACCATAACGACGTTTGCATCATCAAACTAGTTATAGTTGACTAAACTCCTTTCGGTTCTGGATATTCACAACCAAGGTGACTCTACCCAAGCAATAAGGGATCCGTACATAGAATTACTGAGTCGATCACCCGCTGTTGTTATAAGGACGATATTTCTAATTGCGACAAATCAGGGTTTCCTCAATAATCGATTTTCACTTAAGGTCTGCTCCGACATTCTCTCCAAGTTCTCCAAATCGAATATCGACTCCTATCCTTAAAACAACTATCTGCAATGAGGATAAACTACCAACCATTTCCTTCCCAAATAGGAACGTCGATTCCAAGTTGACACCTACTTTCTGAGATAATCACCCAAACCATACGTCCCTATTAGCCACTCATAACACCACCAATAACCACAAATACCAAAAGGTGTTATACCACAGACACATAGCATGTTGCCGTACCACCAACCCTCAACTTTAGAACCAACCAAAAGCAACCGCACAAGGTTTTTATCCAAGGATTTATCGAAACGGGAAGATCATCACTTAATTAACTGGAAAAAAACATAAATCTAACGCATCAAATACTTCTGCATGAACCAGTTCATGAAACTGAATCCAAGATTTGAAACTGGTCACCAGTCGACTCATCCGACGCTTCAACTCCCAAGGACATATCTAGTCCTTATTAACAAGCCCTTTCACAAAGAGGGTTCAAAGCTATGGTTCTAATGAGTTCAAGGGTTTTTCAAGTTAAAATACCAAATTAACATTTTATAACACTTCCAAGTTCATAAACTTTATACTCCCTCCGTCCCAAAATAAGTGTCCACATTTCTATTTATGTTTGTCCCAAAATAAGAGTCCACTTTCAAAAAGTATATAAGTAAATTCTCACGTTTACCCTTAATTAATGCACAAATATATAAGAGTTGTGAAGAAAGAGAAACATTTTAAATAAGGGTAAAGATGTCATTTGGTGACAAAAATGTGTAATAATTATGCATGTCTAAAACTGTGTGCCAAGTCAATTGTGGACACTTATTTTGGGACGGAGGGAGTAATAATTAAACATACGAGTAAAATCCACTACCGTTTACTCGGTAGGTGTACAAAGTGGTCACTACGTCACACAGATAAGAAAATATTTCGAAATCATTAGATCACTACTCACGCTAATAACATTAATAATAAAATGTGCGCAACAACCCCTTTCAAATGGACCACTATGAATATGCATCACCTTATGTTAAGTACGTAAAATGATTTCTCGCATTAAAGCGGAGTGCAACAAATGTTTGTATAAGCTCCAGAAGGAGAAATTTACGCAATCAGATTCCAGAATTTCCCATTTAACCATAAAATGACGTGGAGTCAAAACTCTTATACGGCCCACATACACCAGTTTATTCCTCAAACTTAGTAAAACGAGAAGTGCTTGCGATTTGACCAAACATAAAATAATTTAAATCGACTTCGACTTTAGCCGCTCGGATAAAACGCTCTTTGGCCCAAAATAGTGACTATTATGTCATGCATGCGAGTAAAACAATATAACGGATCGCGTGAAACAACAATGATAAAACGTCAATGAAAGAATGCTCAAGGCATCAGTTCAACACGAACCCCTTCTAGGTTTTTCATAAGTTTACTCACACTAAAAGTTTAAATCAACTCACCCACTAAGTTGTGCACAACTAGCTATACTTTGAATAAAACTCAAAAGTGAACCTACACGACATTGAAACTACCAAAATAACATATGGGATGACATCCACCAACAAAATTCTCATGAAATAAATCTCTCAACCACCCATAAAACAACGCATGCAAAGAACTTAGACTGTGCATTTCAAGGTTTACTCAAGTGTCGCGAACGTCATAAAACGATACTCCATAAAATTAACAAAACTCGCACGAAATATAATTCCCAAGAAACTCAAACACTAAAATGATGGAAGACAACTCTTCGTCCAAGGCTTAACATATGTGGAAGAGGTCCAATGTTAAGGTCATAAGTCGTAGTTACATGTCCAAGACTCTATACAATGTCAAAATACGAACATCACAATAATCGAAAATAGCGTTAGGCAACAATGAGAATAAACAAGGTCTCAACAAAGCTTGCAGTCAAATGCAATAAAATAGTTTCATGCTTGTTTAAGATCATGGTCTAAAAACTTGTGTGTGCTAAATATTTCAAGATTTCGTGATATGATCCACATGGTGATTTGAAAACATGAGAAATAATCGATGCAATTTATTTCAGAAATAAATTTTGTGCATAAATTTGATCGGCATTCAACACCTCGAAACCACGCTTCTCGATTTCTCTAGACCAAAGATCCTTAATTTCCCGGCACACTATTGTCATCCAGATACTCAATCATCTTAGGACAATAATTCAAGGGTTCCATAGGTTCACCTTACAATTCTCCTCGAAGTAACATTTGTTCCAAATGTCTATGGTCCTAATCCAACCAATCAATCCGACCAGAGACGGTCCACTTAATGCGATCACCATGCTTACCGTCACTCCAAGTGACGAATACTAAAGTCATCAACCTCTCATAACGGTTTCTCACTTAAAACTTCTTCACTACCCCAACGGTCATCACATCAAAGTAGTCCAAGTATACACATGTAGCACGTAGGTTCACCATAACACTGCCAGGTGCAATTATGAACGTACTATACATGATCATCCTTGTTACTTTCGACGTGATTCCCACTCCTAGTGACTCCATTATCTTCAAAACATCCAATCTTATATTGCCCATTGGTGCAATATCGCTTTCAATCACTTAAAAGTACGTTAGTTTGAGTCTAGGCATTCAAAATCAATACCAAATTCTCTCAAACTTAAGCTCTGATACCAACTTGTAACACCCTCAAACCTGGAAATAGCAACTAATTTAAAATTTTCTAAATACATCGATAATTGATTCGTCTACAAACACAATTGAGGTTTAACCTCAACACACATAAATTTATTCTCTACATACAGTCTATGACAAGAACGGGTGCTACTAAAACCCAATAATAGTCACTATCTCCAAACCGCGGAAGACTTCACCAACCACTTACACTTGCACAAAGCTAAGGCTCAACTCTTCATAGCTGCTAGAACCAAACCCCAACAGGAACCTGATGCACATGTCGACAAGTAAAAAGGTTAGGTTAACGCCTAATGAGTCCAAGAGTTTTACATGAATAAATATATATTTAAAAGAATGAACTTCACTTGAAACGTGGAAACGACTCTTTTCCAATATCATACACTTTTAAAAGTGGACACCTCATTTCAAACATGCTTTATAAATTGATGCAACTTAAACAAACTCGAAACATGAATCATCATCAAAACCATGTATACCATACGTCCGAAAACGTGGACACTAGGTCCAATACTCATGCGACCGAAAACGAACAGACTTTAATTACCAAAACACGGGGTTGACATAATTCATTCGAACCTTAATATACGAGGAGGATGGTCCAATATTAAGGTCCTCATTCACTGTCGACCATATAGACCCAATGACAATAAAGTAAAGCATTCTTATATTTAAAAATACTGATAGCTGACAACGGGGGAAACCCGTATCCGTTGAGGGTGGAGGAAACACAAAAGTATGCCACCCAAGCAACGTTAATCGCATGACACCTCCCGACATCACAGCCCGGTGTCCCTACGACTTCTTTAACAAGCGTCACCCCAAGTCAGTTGACCTTGATGGATCATTCCGAAGAACTCCATCCAGAAGGCCCGACACACTTAAATACTACCTCCCAGGCATTACTTCAAGTGGCGGAGGTCCTAGCGCCTACTCCGCCGGTAGCACTAACAGACTCAACCCTCCTAGCAATCGCTTATAAAGTTTCCGGTCATAAAACATGGGTACCGGAGTTCAACCCCGCAATACTCAATTGACCATCCAGAACAGACTGACTTATGTGCCTATGGATCCAATGCAACACAGTCTAACCTTACCGGACTACACATGAATGACCAAAGCACTCGATCCCGTAACCAACCTCAATACGCAACACAATGCATTAGTACGTACGTCGTAACGGGACTCTACATTAAGCCATATAAAACCGGACAAGTGTCCTCAAGACTCCTTTAAAACGATATCGAGCCAAAATACTCAAAACCTCTTTTTGACCAAAGATTAACGCTTTTCAAATTATAAACGTACTCGACCCATACCATGGAATCACACACTCCAAAATACTTGAATGGACTCCAACACAGTTTAAGTTGAGACAAAAAGGTTTTCCAAATAGATTTATACTCTTTATCCTCTCAAAACTTCCCACAACACAAAATTAAACCTTTTATCCAAACAATTCTAAAAATGCCCTGTTAACCAAATAATTTCATTCATGCAATAAGTTACCAAACACATCCATTTATGACTCATTTATCAAAATGCCCAAAAATCACAAGGATGTGTGTTATATAAGTTTATAAAGTTAAACACTTTCAAAATAACCAAACTGATCAGCAGTTAACAATTTCATATAAGATGCAAAACACTTTAAAATAACCATTTTGGCATGTACACCGTTTTCACAAATCAACTTGAACTCACCTTGCTAGATTTAGGCTAAATCTAGATTTTACCCCCAAAACTTGAATCACCATTGATGAAGGCTTGAAATCTCCAATCAATCTCCCTAGATATTAGATCCAACACATCTACAAGGTTTCCTTCAACACACAAGTCACCAAAATCACACCCATGTTGAACGATGAAAAGAAAAAGGGTGAAACCATCAAACCCTAGCTTAACATTGAGAGAGGTGTGAAACTTACCACCACAAAATACCCTTGGATATTCCAATAGACTTCAAATATATTGTTATATCCTTGAAGAGCTTTCAAAAATGAAACCATGGCAACTTGAATCATCAAAATCGGAGTTAGGAGGAGAAAGTTATGAGGAAATGAAGTTAGACCTCCAAAAATCGCGAATAAAACCCTCAGATTTGACTCCCATGGTTTGGCACGTGGCTTGGAAGCCGCGAGGTAAACCGCGCGCTTCCTCAATGCCCATCCAGAGGGTCCCACGGCCTAGGGTCACCCACCAACCCGCGGGCCTCCGAAAACCTCCATTTCTCGCGTCTGATCACTGTTTTGGCCATAACTTCTTCGTTATAGCTCCGTTTTCTCTCCGGAAAGGACCGTTGGACTCGTAATTGAATCCTTCATCCAACAAGACTATAAAATCTAAGATTCAATCCCAAAATATTAATTCTTATATTTCTCTTAAAATACTGATTTATGTATTAACTTGAACGATACTTTTCGAAATCCGGGATGTTACATTATATGATTCCACAATTCTGTTTTCATCTGATTGGGGGCCATAGACATTTATCACACAGACATCCCCCACTACCCCTTTCCACGAACCTTTACCCGCAAGAAAATTATTGTCTCCAACAGTTTGATTACTTACAAAAGTATTACTATCCCACAAAGAGAGAATTCCACCCGATCTCCCTTTTGCTGGACTTCAGCAGAGCCTACATTTTTTGACCCCCAGAACCTTTCCACCCGTGCTTCGTCAAATTCTGCACACTTAATTTCTTGTATACCGATAAAGTAAGACTTTTCTTTTCTACAAATTTGTTTAATCCAATCAATTTTATCCGTCGAACCCGATACCCGAATATTAATTGATAAAATCATCATTTAAAAAAGAAAATAAACTCGAATCGACGTCTATTACCTCTTACTTGGACTTGCACCCAGCGCTTTCCGAATTATCCCACTTGAAACCGATTTGGACTCCAACTTCATTTGATTTCTCCTAGTTGTGAGCATTTAATGAGTCTAAAAATTGATTGTGATTCCCTAAATCACCCGAGTGTGTAGGAATTAAGGGTTCTTTCTTCGACGAATTCTTAAGGTTGCCGACGCCTTCCTTAACCACAATTTTTGACCCATGCTTCCCTCGAGCCTTTTCTTTTTTCATTCTCATACTCATCTTGCACTTCCATAATTTGTTTCTCCGGATTGAACACATTTTCCTTTGGGACTAGTTTTCCTATCACTTGTCCTTCCCTTTACCATTTAATTCATTTCATTTTTCATCAGTTTATAACCTCTAACTTAACCATAATCGTTGATCAAAATATAAATAGCTCAAATGAGTTTGTAAACTTGATACTAATTAATTGATTAGCAAATTATTACACACAATGACATACACACACAAACAGGCTCAATCGGTTTAGACTACCAAAAGAACTTTTCAAACTGTAAACCAAACTAAACCGTTCGATTTACCAATTTTTCAGATCAAACAAGAGAGTCAAAACGTTCAAACCACCAAAAATAAAAAGGTCCAATTTAATTCTCTCCAACCGATTTTATATTTTTTGAACATCCCCTAAAAATTTATTCTTGCTATTATTAGGTTCTATCCCTATTTAACTTTGATATCATAACCCATTCTCTCTATCCCTTTACCAACAACTAAATTAATTATGCATTTAATGCATAAAATTTTAGTTGCAAATTATAAAATATATCTATATATATCACCAACAACTAGTTTTTTTTTTTTTTTCTTTTTTAATGAGCAAATAACAAAATAATATAGTTTGAGATTTGTTAAAAATTAGAAATATTCATTTAACTTAAATATATTTTAATAATAACATCTATTATATTCACATTATGTTCTTTTCATTGAAATCAAAGTCATCCTCAATCTCCTCCACCTTCATCATCTCGATGCAAATTATTTTCCATTTTTCTTGATTTTAATTTCCACAAATGATGATAAATTTAAAGATTTCAATTTTACTTTTGATTTCCATTTCAAAATTCCCATCTTTCAAATCCCAAAAATCCGTTTACTGTGACCGGAAATGTCCCGGCGGCGTACTGAGCCACGTCCCCTACCCATTCGGCTTCACCTCCGGCTGCGAAATCCAACTCAACTGCTCCTCAAACGGCACCGTTTCAATCAGCGAATTCCACGTTCAAGAAGTCAACCACGATAGTTTGCTGGTCAACCTTCCCGCCAAGTGTGGACGCGCCGTCGAAGCCTTCCGCCGTCTCTACGGTGACCACTACGCGCCGACGTCAAACAACGCCATCCTCATGGAAAACTGCACCGGTGGAAAGGTGACGACTTGCATGATTCCGGCAACGATGGTCCAAACCCACCTCGAGATTCTTGATTGCGGAGGTGGTCAACGAAGTAATGTTTACGGTAACGTGAGTTGTTATTCCGGCGACAAGAAACGTATGTTTCTTGATTACGAGAATCTGACGAGGACGACCGGTTGCCGGTTTTTGCTTTCCGGGATTGTGTCACAGATGATCGGAGATAGTACGGCGGTATCGTTGGATGTTCAGGTAGGTGTGTCAAATTTGTATCATGACAAATCATATCAACTAATTAATTGGTACCAATTAAAATTATTGGTACTACTGTACCAACTTTACAAACTTGGTTGGTACGTGGTATTGAAAATTTTCTGTTACAGTAATACCATATTGTGCCGACTTATATATATAGGTTAAAGAGAAAACCTCAATAAAACGAAAAACTGAGGAACACCCTGGTAGCCCTTTATCTGGACGGTATGCACTTGTGCACACAAGTAATTGTAACATGTACACATGCATATACACAAATGCATAATCCACACGTGCATAAAAACCCAAAACCAACTTAATTTACTTGTATGCATACCGTCCAAATTAAGGGCTATCAGAGTGTTTCTCAGTTTTCATTTTTTTAGTTTTTTCCTTGAAACCCCCACCCTCACCCCTCTCTCTCTCTCTCTCTCTCTCTCTCTCTCTCTATATATATATATATATATATATATATATATATATATTAATTTTAATTAGTTATTAAATAAAAATCAATGAAAATTTTCTGTTAACATATTGCAACATAACCATAAGGGATGTGGTGTGGTGGTAAAGATTTGGGGAGTTCATAGCGTTCAACCCGGGTTCGAGCCCCACTCGCAGCACTTGTGGCCACTGAGGATAAACTCAGGGCTGCATGCTTTAGAAGTTGGGCCAAATGCCCTAATTGCCAGGGATTAGTCTGGACCATAGGCCCAAGATACCCTTTCCAAAAAAAAACATATTGCAACATTGAAGTAAAAGACTAGAAGGTTTACTTGTCTCTCAGACTCAAAGAACTCAACTTAGGAATTTTATTGTTTTATAACTAAAAGTTTTACGAACAACAGGTTTGTAAAACTTGTAAACTTTTGAGATGTTGGTAATAAACCGTAGCAACATGTACCAAAAGAAAAAAGTTGATATCAGTTAAAATTGATTGGTACATGATATAAATTTTTATATATCAATTATAATAATTGGTTGATATACGATATTTTTAAAAAAAACATGGTATCATGTTCACCCTATGTTCAGGTGGTTAAGTTAGGGTGGTGGCTTAAAGGTCAATGTCAGTGTTCCGATGACGCTAATTGTACCAAGATTGTGTCGCCGGCCGATGGTGGCGATGGATATCGGTGTCGATGTCAAGATGGGTTCGTCGGTGATGGGTACAAGGCTAACTCCGGTTGCCGGAAAGGTATGTTATTGTGTCACCAGAACTATTTTTGGAAATTTTAATAATGTAGTATAAAATAATTGTATGTTCCTTGTAGGCTAAGGGATAATAAGTGATTACATATTATTAAAAAAAAACTCACTATCTAATAAAAAATTGTAATTAATAATGAGTCAATTAAACTTTTGGTTCTAATTTATCTTCAAAGATTTAAAATTATATATTTTTTCTTTGCTAAAACAAAAATGGGTTGAAGGTGATTTAATTTACACGAAAGTTCATTTGTAAATATGGAATAAACGAGAGTGTGATAGATGTTTTCATCTGTTCTTATTTATCATGAATAACACATGACTCGTTTTCGTTTATCCCCAGATGTTATATTTGCAATTAAACTTACCCCTTAAAGTATATTTATTACAAATAAGTTATATTTTAATGAGGGTCAATCAAATACGAAAAATTACAAACTAATCTTCACCATCCATCCATCTACTCTAACAAATATCTGATTTCATTAATATGTTGATTATTTCTTAATATAAAGTATTGATCATAATTAATGAACTTTAATCATCTAAAATATTATAATTGTTCAAATCATAATAAACGACCTTCATCATTTTCATAAATATTTTAATTGATTGATTTGTGTGGTTTGTAATATTTTCACGGTTTGTATTTGTTTTATCCTCATATTTTAATTATATAACTTCTTTAACCATATTTAATACATATTATTAATAAAAGAGGTGAACTAAATACACACCTATGCGTTGTTGAGTACACATGTCAACGTCAACACCAACTTTTTCAATACATTAATTGACTTGATTCTGACGCTAGAGATGGTGCCATTAGCATTGCCCTTGATAAAACTCAAAAAAAAGATTTTCATAAACCAATTTAATCCAACTAAATATTATTTATTTTGATATGAATGCATTTTAATTAGTTACTCAACCAATTATTTGATGGTGATTTGGGGCCACCCTAGCTATATCAATCGCAATACCCTAGTAAAGTCAAACCATTCCCACGATAACATGTCAAATTTAAAGTGCAATTTGGTTTCATTTCTCTTAATATAAGATTTATTAAACATATATAAAAATGTATATTCTAAAAAAAATATTTAAATAACTTATCATTATAATAATTAACGAGTGTACGTCAAGCTTACATAGAAAATGACTTGGAGGTATTATATTAGCGTTTAACAATAACATAATCAATAGGTTCTTCTCATTGCAATCTTTCAAAATATTTGACGGGTCGTTGTGAAGGACATAGTAAAGTCGGCATTCTGATTGGAGGTATTTTTCTCATATTCATATCTTTTTACTTGTTTTTATTTAATTCTTCAACTCTCCAATCAAAACCACCATTATTCTCAGCTGTTACAATTGGAGCGTCGTCACTTGTTTGCGTATGTCTGGTTTATTGCTACCTTCGTCAACGTACCATTTCAAATTCCCGACACAAGAGAAACCATCGGTTTTGTGGAGTTAAAGGCATAACTATTCCCATATATCCCTACAAAGAAATTGAGAAGGCCACAAATGGTTTCTCCGATAAACTAAAACTTGGAACGGGAGCTTACGGCACGGTATACTCTGGCAAACTACGTAATGGTGAATGGGTGGCGATTAAACGGATTAATCATCGTTATGATACCGATAACATTGAGCAAGTCATGAATGAGATCAATCTCCTCTCCTCGGTAAGCCACCCAAATCTTGTTCGTTTATTAGGTTGTTCTGTCGACAAGGATGATCAAATACTAGTGTATGAGTTCATGCCAAACGGGACCCTATCGCAACATTTGCAAAAAGAGAGAGGCAATGGGTTACCTTGGCCCGTTCGTCTTACAATTGCCACCGAAACTGCTCAAGCGATTTCTTATCTACACTCAGCTATGAACCCCCCAATTTATCATAGGGACATAAAGTCGAGCAATATTTTATTGGATTACAACTTTAAAACAAAGGTGGCAGACTTTGGTCTTTCCAGATTGGGAATAACAGAATCATCACACATTTCAACAGCCCCACAAGGGACACCAGGGTATCTTGATCCACAATATCATCAGAACTTTCATCTATCTGATAAAAGTGATGTTTATAGCTTTGGGGTGGTTTTGGTTGAGATCATAACGTCTTTGAAAGCTATAGACTTTTCACGAGAACGTAATGACGTCAATTTGGCATCTCTAGCCATCGATAGAATTGGAAGGGGGTGTTTGGATGAGATAATTGATCCATTCCTCAAGCGAAACAGAGACATATCAACCTTTAACTCAATTCATAAGGTCGCTGAGGTGGCATTCAGATGCCTTGCATTTGATAGTGATATGAGACCTCCAATGACAGAAGTTCTAGTTGAGCTAGAGCAAATTAGGGCTAGCAATTGTGTGTCAGGGTAGGAAAAAAGTAATGGTTCTTCTCATCGTTCAGTATCATTCATTGCTAACAAGAACTCAGAGGGTGTAGAGGTTAAAAAGAATGAATCCGACACGAGTAACTTCGAGGCTAAAAATATAAGAAAAAATTCATCCAAATCCGTGCAAGATTGTTGGTCAAGTGACTCTATATAGTTCAACTTAATTGAACAATCTTCTTGCTTTTAGTTTGAGCATGTTAAAGATTTAAAATTACTATTTTTGAGCATGAGATAACTCTATTTGATACATATCAATGTACAAATTAAAAGTTTGGATGTTTTGGTGATCATAATCAATGGTTATATTCATTGGTAGGCCTATTAAGATCTACTGTAAGGGGTTGTTTGTTTTTTAAAAAAAAAACTCTTAATGTCTCTTAAGTCTGAATCGTTCAGACATTTTTACACACCACCTTTAATTAATTATAACTAAAATAAGGCTTTAGACTTTAGACCTCTTAAAAAACAAATAGCACCTTAGTGTTTCTTCTGGTTTAAAGTAAAGTTTATATATTTTTTGTGTATGTCTCCAACCAAACTTCTAATATTATAGGTGAGGGTACAATAGAAAATAAAAATATATGATTATCTTTTATATTTAGAACTTCGAAAACTTTTGGATGAAAATATTGACCACCATTTTCTTTTTAGGCTTCAGCTTCTCCAACCTTCAACGACGTTGGTAATCGAATACCTCATCCCTAATGAACTATACTCTCAATCTCTCTAATTAAAGCTCCGACAAACCCTAGGACGAAGATTAATATCCAATATGGCATGTTTCTGCACCATGAGTCTAACCAACATTGACGCCTACCATCTAGCCCAACATTGGGTTGTCTCATGCCATAGCAACTCATTCACATGTGCATGGAAAAAAGAAATTGAATATGGTTATTTATTCATGTGCATGCAACCTAAAAATTGAAAGACCATGAATATGGTGTCTCATTCGTATGTGGATGCAACCCAGAATAAGAAGGGTAATTATGGTGACTCATTCATATGTGTGTTGTAGCCTAGAATTGAAAGACAGTGAAGAATTTGGTGACTCATCCATGCGTACTTGCAGCCCAGAAAAAAGATATTGAATATAGTGACTCATTCACATCGCATGCAACCCAAAAATTAAAAGACCATAAACATGGTTTCTTTTTCACATATGCATTCAACCCATAAATTGAAGTACGAAAATGATTCAAAAATATGAATAACACAACTAATTGTGAAATATTCTTTGTAGATTTTTTCTATGAATTTTTTGAGGATAAGTGAAGATTTCCATAATTTCCGTTTATTTAAAGGATTTTAATTAAATGTAAATGATTTTCAATTAATGAAAATAGCATTTTGTTTTTCCTTCTCATCTAACATATTCCTATGTTTAACAATTGTTAGAATATTAAAAATAGTCGGTGTTTATTAGTGTTTCCCTGACCCATTTTCCACTTTTTGTAATTTTTCCTCAATCCTAACCGTAAGTTTTTTCACATGGTATCTTAATTCGTTTAAAAGATTAGAGTAAACTCCAATTTTAGTCTCTGACGTTTTGTGATTTCTTTGAAAGAGGTCCCTATGGTTTCATAATTCAAGTTTACGTCCTCAAGGTATGGATTTTGCTTTGAAAGAGGTCCCTGGACACTAACGCCGTTAAAAAGCTCCGTTAGAGCCAGGGACAAAATCGTCCAACCACATTCTTGTCTTCTTTTTGCATTCTTTTTGGTTTCTTCTTATTATTGTATAAAATTATTAAACTTTAGGGACCAAATATGTTAATTACTCTAATATATATATATATATATATATATATATATATATATATATATATTGTGTGACTGTAAAACACAGGGACCATCGTCCTCTGTGATTTGGTCCATCGCCGGCCCTGCCTCCTCTCATCTCAGTCTCTTGCTACTCCCATCTCCAACAACGAGTTTGAGGCAAGGATCGAGGAACTCAGTCAAAGGTGGAAAGAAATTCTGGCCAAGAAGGAAGGGTACTTGAGAAGGATGGACGTAGACAGGGAAGAGATAAAAAGGTTGAAGTGGGAGATAAAAGATAAGGGATGCCGTATTCGCTACGACAACGAACGAGCCAACAAGATTGTCCAAGAGTTCGCAATCATGCAAGCTGAGATAACCGTGAAACAAAATTAGATTGATCAATGTAAAGCATTTTATCCTTAGATGGTGCTACTGTTGTTGATTTCTTATCTGGACTTTGTATGTTGATGCTTTGTACCTGTCATTTCTATTTAACTGTTTCGTACCTGTCCGATGTTCTAATTTGTTCGTGAATAAAACAGTTCAGTATTTTGTGGGTTTTGATGAGTTTTAAATTTTATTATTGCCTTTGTAATGTTGTTTTTTAGGTAAGTTAAATTTGTAAAAGATGTATAATAGGGGTTAGTAGATGTAAAAGTAACGTGCTCAATAAAAAATAGTTTGTACAGACTGTTACATCTTAAAACTAGGTACTACATATCGTCCAGTCCAGCCTCCCTCAAACACCATATAATATATGTCATCTCATGTCGCCACCGTCTGCAGTCTGCGGATGTATCCGTGCTAGCTGGATGTCGCCCTTCCACCAAGTCAGCAATAAATTTTCATACCCATGGACCACAGTCTCCAAGCGGTCCGGCCTGCTGTGGCACATCCAGCGCGTATTGCCATCTAAAGGAGGAGATAAACACAGTCGCTCGATGACCTTCACCCAGGTCCATAAACAATTGTGGCATCTTCCTGGTGAATTTCCCTATCATGTCTTTAAAGGGTTGCTCCAAGGTTGGCCTCTTCAGACTGTCGTATATGGTCATAACCATGGAATCCATATCGAATTGCCCAAGCAACCAATGCCTATCAACTATACATATGGGGATGAACACCTAAAACATAAAAAGTTAGATGTTTTTCATGTCAATTATATAAATCGGTAATTTCTTAAATAATATATATGTAAACTTATTTCCATACCCGTTCCACGGTGCCCCACGCTGGAAAACCACTATTTCGTTGTTCACCATCACACTGCCTCTTCACGTATGAAAGATCATCACTCACAGAGATGTAATACATGAAGTCCGGGAGCATCATCGTCCAAGTAGCGTGGCTAGAGCGTGACTCCAGGTGAAGTTGTATCCATATCTCGATGTGCTATTAATAAACAATTACATGTTAAGCATGAGCTACGAATTATTATTAATAAAATTGTATTACTAAAATAAAAAAATTAAGGCACTAACCTCGGTCTCAAAATATCCACTATCTTCCACCCCAATAGTTTTCCCCAAAATGTACGATCTACGGGACGGGGTGGTAGAACTGTAAGTCACACCTGATCAGGCAACGTGTCATCCCGATACATGCGCTCCACCAATATAGATGCCTTCTGTGAATTCCCAGTCATGGAAGTCGCCTTACCTTTCGCTTTCTTCTGTCGGGGAGCTGGGGGTTAGAATCAGGAGGGGCGGTTTATGGAGAGACCTGGAAATAGGAAGAATGTCGTACACGTGTCCCCTCCCAAGGTTCTCTTGTAGAGGTGGTCTCGGAGCCACTGTGGGGGCGGTCTAGGAGTACAAAACTGGGGACTGTCGTACACCCCTCCCACTATTGCCCCACCCATAAAGAACAACCTTCACATGTCTGGGCCAACCATACCAAACGCCCCTGACATATCTGTGCCACCCACACCGGCCGTACCTTACACTCTCTACATAATGAAATAAAAAAATAACGGTATAATATCATAGAAAAAATAAGTTAAACATTAACCGATTGATGAGACTTACCGCCTGCGTATGGGAGGGGGAAAAGGCGTACGATGGATTGGGCATCTTAGGTGATGAAACCCAGGTGTCCATGCTCGAGGCTCGCTCTTGCTAGGCTGGCTGCGGTGAACGAGCGAAAAGCTACGTACAAGTACTAATTGTTAATCAATGTGAATAAGTTTAAAATTAAATACATAATTAAAATTAAATACATAATTAAAATTAAATACTTACATGACACTGCTGCATCTCACGGTACATCTCCTGCATATGAGTATACATATCCTGATGACCACCTCGCCACACATTTATATCATTAACAGATCCCTCTAGACGATTTGTCCTTCCCTCCAAGGTGGTCAAACGATCCCAATATGCAGTATAAGGATCATTGGGTGGCATGCTCATATGGGGGGCTCATGATGGGATGCCTGATGGATCTCTGGGCCAAAGGCCCCCCCCCCCCACTTGCGTTCCACCATCGTGGTGGAAACCAGCACTGTGACCACCATCACCACCATCGTCGTCGTCGTCATCACCATCACCGCCGACTCTCGTCCTCTTTATCTCCTGCTCCTCCATCCCCTGGAAAAATTGATGGCTAATCTGATACCACTGAAATGCCTCCTCCTCAGGGGTCGCCATTAGAAGGTCGATCGGTGCCCGACCCTCCTAATATTCATAATCTATAATGTTAGATTTTAACGTTAACATAATTAATATTTTAAGGTATTTAAAAATACGTACCTGTGACACATCAAGTATAACTATGATATGTCTACTGTCAAGGATAATCATCCTAATCCAACGAACACCCCTAGAAAGCCTGTGATGCATCGTGAAAAACCGAGAAGCGGCAGGAAATGACTCCAAGATCCAAACCTAGGAGTTACAAGTTGTTAAAATATGGAATGAATTAACCATGTATAAGTTTAGTAATAGTAAATCAACTAACCTTGAACGCATGTAAAAACCCTGTAAGTGTCAACTTCGGCTGCTCCGGTGTACGTCTCCGGATGGCACCGGACATCTACCGAAATGTGGGTTCCCAGACATAAGAACCCAAGGAAATCGGTTAAAAACCGATAATCCTATGCTACAGTAAGCACGGTGTTGGAAACGGGTAAAGGGCCTTGTCGGCCAAAAAAGATGACCTCCACCATCATGATCAAGCAAACACGGACAACATCATTGTCCGTAAGTTGATCTCCATCTCCTAGTGATGAAAATCTCCTATCTTCATGGCGGATCAGCAACCTCTCCACATCACCAAAACCCTGACGGATGAAAACGGAGCACCTCTGTGTCTGCCTCTCTGGCAATGACGAAAACTCTCCAAAGTTGAGTCTTGTCACGAGGCAGAACTCCTCGCGCCCAAATCTCTGCAGATGTCCTCCCACCTCAAAGGACATATTGTACTCCACATTATTCTCCGGGAAGATCTCCATCCGTAAGACGGTGTGCATGAGTAATGGGTCATAGGAGTAGTCCTCCATCAGCAACCAATGACCAAAAGCCGTCTGACAGAAGATCTCCAGCCTTCGTGGGCTCAACTTACTCTTAATTTGCTCTATAACGGTCAACTTTGACCTCAATGTCAAACTAGGTGCCTAAATTGTCAAATATTAAAGTTAAAGGACCTAAAATGTCAACATTAAAAGTTAAAGAACCTAAAGTGGTAAAAAATAAATTTAAGGGAGTTAATATGTCATATTTTAAGGTTAAAGGATCAATAAATTAATGTTAAGAAACTAAAGTGTAATTTATTAAAGTTTGGCACATAAATTGTCATAAACTAATATTTAGGGACCTAAAGTGTCAATAATTAGAGTTTAGGGACCTAAAGTGTCAATAATTAAAGTTAAGGGACCAAAAGTGTAAAAATTTAAAATTAAGGGTCCTAAAGTGTCATAAATGCAAGTCTAGGGATCTAATGTGTCTAAAATTAAGGTTTAGGGATCTGAAGTGTCAATAATTAAAGTTTAGGAACCTAAAGAGTCATATATCAAAGTTTAGGGACTTAAAGTGTCATAAATTAAGGTTTAGGGACCAAAAGGGTAAATAATTAAAGTTTAGGGACATAAATTGTAAAAAAATAAAGCTAAGGGACCTAAAGTGTCATAAATTAATGTTAAGGATCCTAATGTGGCATTTTTTAAAGTTTAGGAACCTAAATTGTAAGACATTAAAGTTAATTACAATTACAAGAATCAAAAACTCAAACCAAACATATTCAAACAATTTAGAACAATATAGAACAATAATATCCAATCGAAAAAAAAAAAAAAACCAGTCTAGGTTCGCCATTGCAGACCTACAGGTCCGCAATCCAGGTCCTCTAGGTCCACCAGTGCGGTGGTGGTGCAATGGTGCTATAAAAAAGTAGTTTAGAAGACTTACCTTTGGTGTCATTGTTCACACGTGTTGATTTGGAGAAGCACGTACAAAGATCCGACAAAAAACGAGTCTAATCAATGTATTTCTTTAAAACATTCGGTGTAGGGTATGGGGGAGGGGACCATAATCTGGTTTTATATAAAAAAAATGGTAGTTGAGGTGGGGGGTGGGGAACCGTGTCTCACTAATACGAATTAAATAATTTAAAAACCCAAAAATGGGCATTGCAAGCAGATGGCGAACCTACCACGGTTTCCTGATCTCGTGCCACGTGTCCATCCATTACGGATGGTGGACCTACCTGACCCGACCCGTTGTGGATCTGGGTAGAGTCGCCGTGTTTTTTGTCGTTTACGGTCATATGGCAGACATCCATGTCTGCCATTGTGGACCTAGGTCCAGTTTCATAAAGTGGGTCGAGATATAGCTAGAAGGTGCAATTGGGTGACTAATATGTTTATTTGAGTCAATTTCACTTAAAAAAAAAAAACTGTTTCTCTAAGATCCTATGATAAATAGGAATCGTGGGCTATGTCTAGCTAATGTCTAGTGTGATGACCCCACCCCACTACTTCTTATCGCCTTTTGCTTTTAGATCTCACAAACATCGCCACAGTCCAAGACTACCCATGAAGTTATCACAAAAGGAGCTAATGTAATTTGAAAATACTCCCTCCGTCCCAAAATAAATGTCAACAATCAAAAAGGCACACAGTTTTAGGAGCATGTAATTATTACACTTTTTAATTAAACAAAATACAATTTTACCCTTAATTATAGAGAGAGAAATTATTTCCACCACATAATTAAGGGTAAAATGGGAAAGTAGACATTTAGTTTTTGAAAGTGGACACTTATTTTGGGACAAACTAAAATAGTAATATAGACACTTATTTTGGGACGGAGGGAGTAACACATTAACACTACCTATTTAAAAGTGTGCCACTTACTTTCATAATAAAATATCTTTTATTTTTAATAGATTTTTTAAAATGAAAAAAATAAATTTTTTAATTTTTTTTGTATGCATTTGCTTTAATAGATTCTCTAAATTTGAAAAAAAAAAAAACTCCTAAACAATTATTACAATGAGAAATAAATATTTTTTAATATATTTCCATCAATAAATAACTTTGAAATTAAATTTTAAGAGAGCAATTAGGGGTGTTCATACAAACCGCTAAACCGCACAAACCGTCTGTACCGCACCACACCGCAAAACGCGGTTTAAGACTTTCGCGGTGCGGTTTGCGGTTTGCATTTTTACCAAACCGCACTATGCAGTGCGGTTTGCGGTTTTGAGTTTTCAAACCGCGGTTCAAACCGCACCGTACCGCACCTTTTATATTACTTTTAAATTTTTAATTTTAAACACACACACACACACACACACATATATATATATATATATATATATATAACAATTTAATTTAATATTTATATAATCGGGCTTGTATTTTTTAATTTTAATTATGGACTTTAAGTATTTATAAGCCTTATTAAAAGTTTAAGGCCCAACAAATGAAAAAAAATTGGGCATTGGCAAGTGGGAGTCAAGATGAAAACAAAAGAAAAAGTTGCAGACGTCACTTTATCCGTTTATCGTATTGAAACAATTTATTTTTTAGACTATTTCTTTGACTATTTTTAATTATGCATTTTGGAGTTAGATGTACTCAAACTCTTTATTTTTTTGGACTACGGTTACTAAATCGTTGATTTTCTAATGTATTTTAAACTTATAATTTTTTGGATTGTACGCATAAAGTGCGATGGGGACAAACCGCATAAACCGCACCGCATCGCATTTCGCTGTGCGGTTTGAGGTATATGCGGTGCGGTTTACGGTTTTGTCCCAAACCACACCAAACCGCATCGCGAACACCCCTAAGAGCAATAATATTTTCTCATATAAATGAAATATTTTAATAATATAATAAATATTATAATCTTCAAAATGTAGAATCAGTTATAATTGAATATATTTTTCTTTTAAAGATTTTGAAATTTCATTAGAAATTTTAAAGAAGTTGTTTTAAATTTCATTCTTCATTAATAATTAATCTTTTTAATATCCAACTATAAAATAATTTTTAAAACTTACTACTTTCTTATTTTAGCAAGTTTTTTTAATATCTTATGACGTATATTTATCACCCACTAAAACTATTTGTAATTTACTTACTCGTAAGCATTCAAATGCCAATTTTATTAAATCGTTATGTATAGTGGTAATAAAATTCTATAAATGGTTTTGGCTTAATAAATCTTTTCTACGGTATAAATTGAAACGTGTTAATCTATTTTGGCATAAACAATTTTCAATTCTACAGGATTTCAGTAGTCTTTTTTAAGAGCTTGTATTTGAATAGGCAAATTATTTGTTGAAAGCCAACAAATTATACAACCACCCAAAAATTGATAGCAACTCCCCCAACCGCAACCAAGTTGTGTCATCATGATTGTATTTTCATCGTCCATGTAGATGAATGACATCAGTTTTCGGTAATGGGTTGTGTTTTCGATTATTGTATTTTTGTGGTCATTGATGGTCCTTTCTTAGGACAATGTTAATATGCATTGACAAAAAATTTGTATTGATTTCAAGATTTGCAAGTTTTAGAGCTTGTCATCAATGTTTGTTAGTTGTGTAGACTTTGGTGATGTCAATTAATTAATTTGTAGCTTTGTTAAGAGTGTGCATATAGTTTTACATAAAGTGGTCCTTTCGGTCTTTATTGTTCTAGAAAATAATCATTTCCGCATATGAGTTGGTTCATTAGTTTTCATCCAACAGTACAAGCAAATGAGTGGATTTTCAATTTCAATCTCGCCCTTTCATTCACATATCATCTCTATTAGCCTCAATATAATTGCTCGATTAGCATCTTGTGTCATTTTTGTCTTGCAAATCATCTTTCATAAGCTATTCCTTGTGGCTAAGTCGATCTCTTCAAAACATGCCCCCTATAATATCGATAGTTGACAATCAACTTATGGGATTGGAAGAAGGTCCTCTTTAATTTTTCAAATAATACGTTTGCATAAAGTTGTTGTGTGACACTTGTAGTTATTGGTTGCGAAGACGCATGTATTCACAACTACAACTAACAATCTTGCCTTCTTGGAATACACTAAATTTTGTCGCTTTTTATCCGGAGCATTTTAACAAATTAACATTACTAGCTTGATCGGTGTTGCGATCCAACCTTGTCGCACACGGTAGAATCATTTCATTTATAAAAGTCGTTACAAATTCCGTTAGAATCAAATCTAATAAGTATAGATTAAAAAAACGTTATAACAAATATATTCAATTTCCATCGTTATAAAAACATTCTCCATGTATGTCACAAACAAACATAAATATATAATTTGAAGCCAAAAATCCAAACATGGACATCAAAAATAAAATTTATATTTTTCCTAACTTACCTTCGCCGACCGGAAAATTTTACAAAAATCACCGGCGATCTATTCCGGTGAATAAAATCACACACGAGCTCGCTTTAGTGACGTTAACGTAACTTTAGCACCTAACGGAGACGCACCCACCTCAATATCGAAAGAATCGTACCGCCGGAAAAGTTCAACGACGAACAACCTCGTAATCAACACAACAAAATCTTTTCCGGCACACTGCTTATTTCCGGCGGTCGGACTTTCCGTCTCCGGTCCGTTAGACCACGCGACATACTTCAAAAGCTCCTCTCCGTCACCGACAAACCGATCCGGCACAAACTCTTCGGGTCGGTCAAACACTTTCGGATCCTTAGTCGCAAATGGTTGGTATCCAAACAACATTTCACCTTCTTTGACTTTGAAAACGGCGTCGTGTGACTCGATTGTCAAATCGCGTTTCGCTTTCCCGTATTGAAGCGCCACCGGAGGTTCGATGCGGAGCGACTCGTACACGACGGACTTCATCAACGGCATGTTCTCCATCGCCGCCATCGTCACCTTCCCGCCGCCGTGGATCCTAATCGCCGATCTAATCTCCTCCGCCAACTGGGTGTGCAGATTCGTTCCGGCACGGCCGAGCCATTTCAAAGTATTCGGAAACAAAATCTTGATTCCGCCAAAAGTATTGAAACAAACGGTGAATAAAATGTTGTGAATCGCTTCATCTTTCGAAATCCCTAAAGATTGGGCGTGTTCGATGATTTGAGAAGAATTGGATTCGAAAAACTCGTAAAGTTTTTGGTAATTTTTCTTTATGAGTACCGCCGGCAGCCGGAAAGTATGGAGGAGTGGCTCCTCCACGAACCACGGAAGTCCAAGTCGGAGTAAAGGTCCGAGGTTGAATAAAACCCACGTGCTAATTAACTTCGGACCGTTTTTTCCGATCTGGGTTTCTTCCGGGTTTGTTTCCAAATAAACCCGACCCAGAAACCGGAACGCCGCCAGTTCGCCGGCGTCGTTAAACAGAGCTTTACCCTTTTGACCCAACTCAGATTCGAGTTCGTCAAACAGTTCGGTATACGTCGCTTCGAATTCCGGCATGATTCTGTTACGTGAGGATTTGAGCATGAAAAAAATGAGGTTTTTTAACGGCGCGTGTTTGGGTTCCGATGGGTCGAGATAGGAGAGTACACGGTGGCCGCCGGTGAGTTCGGTTGACGGCATATAAGTTCCGGTGAACAAATCTTTTTTTTCGACTTTAGAGACATCGAAAAGCGTCGGAAAACTTTTTGCGTCGAGGAGAACGACGACGTTTGGATTGTTAGCGATGAACGGTCCAGGTGGCATGTTGGTACGGAAGACCGTTGACTGATATTTCTGGACACGTGACTTGAAGAACTCGTCTCTGCCGCCGGCGCCGTAAAAATATTCGAATCGATCTTTAAGTGGTTGAAAGAAGGGAATGCCGTGGGACCCAGGGATTTGGCGGATGGGGAGGTTGGTGGTGGAGTTGTTGGCAGTGACGGTGGGAGCTATATCGGCGGAGAGGGCGGTGATGCGGCGGAGGGCGGTGGCGCGTTGACGTGGGTGGGATTTGGGGATTTCCGGTGAGGGATTGAGGTGGTGGAGAGATGGGAAAGCTAAAGATGAAGTGGACATTTTTTTTTTAATTGAGGAAATTAAATGTAAAAGTGAGTTTTTGATAATTGAAAGGAGGATGAAATGGGGTTTTATAGAAAGATGAGGGTGAGATGGTCAATTCAACCGACCAAAAGTAAACATAAAAACATGTGTGTGTATTGAATGGTTGTACGTTTGACTTGTTAGAAGTTAAAATTGACCTGAGTATTAGGGTGTAGAAGGTGGATTTTAGCTTTAATAATTGGAAACATGTGGTGCACATTTGTATGTAATATTTGTTTATATTTGCATATGGCACTGAGAGCATCTACAAAATTTGTTGGAGAATAATTAATAAAAGGGAAATTGGCTCAAAGAGTCACATTACATATGAATATTGGTCTCCTAGCCATTTCTCTTTCAATTTGACGAAAATAGACCTACCTACAGGTCTGCTACCTGCCACAAAACGACAAAAAGGCCACGTTCCGAGCTAGATCCGCAATCGGGTCGGTTCAAGACAGGTCCGCAATCGGTAGAGGACCTGCATGGTAGAGGACCTGCAGGTAGAGGAATGGTAGAGGACCTGCAGGTAGAGGACGTAGAGGACGTAGAGGACCTGTAGGTAGAGGACGTAGAGGACGTAGAGGACCTGCAGGTAGAGGACCTAGGTACGCCATTGCGGACCTAGGTACGCCATTGCGGACCTAGGTCTATTTTGGTAAATCATGGAGAGAAATGGCTAGGAGACCAATATGTCAATGTAATGTGGCTATTTGAGCCAATTTCCCTTAATAAAATTCGTAAAAAAATTATATTAAATTTCAATCGAATTATATTTACCTATTACAATATTAATTATATTATTAAAATTAATTAAATATTATTTTGTTAAATATTTAATTTCAAAAAGATTATTGATGAAAATAATAAAATGTTATTTGACACTCTTTAATAATCATTTTTATTGAAATTTTCAAGTTTTAAGAATTTGAGTAAACTACGATTTTGTCCCCATGGTTTGATGGTTATAACGATTTTAGTCCCTGGTCTTTAAAAACTGTTTTTTCGTCCTTGTGGTTTGTATTTTATTTCTTTTTTCGTCCCTGAAACTAATGACGTAAGATAAAATATTTAAGTCAAGGGTATTATTGTATTTTAATCTTTTTTTTTTATTTTCCATTAAAATTCGAAAAAAGAATTATATATGTATTATTATATATATTAAAAGTTAAAACAAGAATTATATTATTATTATTATTTATATTTATTATCATCTTCACAGCCCCCGATGCATAACCCACCTTATCTTCTTCCTCAAGAGTCAAGACCCAATATCACTTCCAGAGGTTGATCGAAACTCCATTCGGTGTTTTAATCGGAGCAAGATTTGAAACAACCTTCGGCATTTGGGTGTTTTAACCGGAGCAAGATTTGAAGCTCTTGATCGTGAATTATGGCTAACCTTTCTGTGCAAATCGACTGGATCTTGACGGCGGTTAAGGTGGAATCCGGTAAGCGAAGTTTTCATGTCGTATGAACATCGTCAATGGAGATTTCCTATGCTTTCTCCGGTAACGGAAATTTCTCCTTCATTTCTCTCTTCCTAGCCCTAGTCGTGACTCTCGTTTGTTGTTTCTTCTCACTCTTACCTTTCCGATTGCTCAAATTCTCGCAATCGGATAAAAGAAAACTTATGATTGTGCATGTTAAAATTGTAAGCGATTTGCTGGAGGTTCTGATTCGATGGATGTTACGGCGACGGCGAGGATGAAGAATGGTGGCGGTGGCGGTGGTGGTGGTGGAGGAGGAGGAGGAGGACAGGTGGTGATGGTGGAGAGGGAGAGGCAGCAGATGATAATAACCATCTTATTAATAAGGAGTTCCGTCTCACTCTAGGTTTTATGTTTGCTGAAGTTCGAGCAAGGTAAACTCGCGCGGGGGCGATGATGGTGGAGAAGTTCCCACTTCGTTTCTTTAACTCCTCCAATGAAAAGATGTTAGTTGCGGTGGTTGCACCACCGTCTTCAGTGTTGCAATCGGCTACTTTATCGGAGATTGTGTAGCAATTGAAGAAATTGAAAAATGGCATTGAAATGAGTTTGAGTGAAGCTGCAGGTAGGAAGTATAATAAGAGATAAAAAAAAGTAATTGGTGGATTGAAGGAGAAGTAAAAGAGGTGGGTATTTAAGAAAGATGAGGGGACGAATGTGGTAGAACCATGGGTGGTGATGTTGGCCGGAGTAAGTGGCGTTGGAGGGAAAAGGGAGGAGAGGTTGAGAATGTAACTAATCATATATATATATATATATGATATAAAAAAGAAAATTTAATTAAAAGAGTAAAATGACCAAAAACCCTTCATTTAACGGACTTTTTTAACAAAGTTAGTCAAAGGGACGAAAAGGACAACGAATTGCAAACCATAAGGACCAAAATGGCAGTTTTTAAAGACGAAGGACGAAAATTGATATAACCATCAAACCACAGGGACGAAAATCGTAATTTACTCTAAGAATTTTCTGTAAGATCCCACATTAGTTGGGGAACCCCTTTATCATATGAGTTTTAAAACCGTGAATCCGAGTATGAGAACAAAGTGGACAATATCTTGTACGGTTGACCCAGAGTATTACATTTTCTTCTCTATCTTACTTGCTTGCTTCATTTTGAATAAATTTTTAGAGAATTTAATGAAATGAATAAATCCTTAAAATGTATATTTTCTTTATTTTGAATAATCTTTTAGAGCATCTCCACCAAATACTACATAATGTTTATTTTCTTCATTTTGACAATATTAATTAAATTATTAAAATATTTAATATATTTAATAAGATATTATTTTCTATTTTTAAACATTTAATTTCAATATATCTTATTAATAAGAATAAATTAAAATATTATTTTTCTCTCCTAAAACTCTTATTTTTTTCTATTTTAACATGTCAATTTATATTTATACATTCTCATGTAAAAACCTACTTTTTTCATACCTCATCTACACTAAAATACAAATAATCCCTAAATTCAATGCAATATTATTTTCATTTTAAACCATTTTCATAATTTTCATTGTAACAAGTTGGGTTTGGGCTAATATTTTTTCAAGCCGTCATAATTAGGTTGAGTTTTTTAAATGTTTCAAACTATAAATAAACTGCAATTATGAAGTTTTATTTAATTTCTTTATTTACTTGCTCTTATATTTTTGATTTTACACCCTTAATCATATTTAAGACACCATAACTAAATCCAAAAAGTATTCAATATTAGACTTATTTTGAATGTACTAACTAGATAATTATAATTGTGTAATTTGTAAAAAAATAAATTTTAGTCAATGTATAATTATATAGATTAATTAGATTAGGGTGTTATAATAAATGAAAAGGTAAGGGATATAATACAAATTAAATAAATAACTATAAGAGTATAAATTGTAACTTAAAAATAAAATATTAAGTATTTATGATATTTAATATTATTAAATTCAAAAATATTTAATATTTATCTCATTTTAAAGGTATTGATCGAGAGGATTTAATGGTGTAACTTGTACAAAAAAAATGCATCTTTAAATGTATTTAAGTTAATATATGATTATGTGTGTTGATAAAATAATGATGTCAAATAAAAAAGTAAATGATATAAAACAAATTAAATAAGTAACTATAAGAGTATGAACTGTATTAAAAATAATTTCATATTATCTATGATATATAATAATATGATTACATCCAAAAATATTCAATATTCGACTCATTTTGAAAGTATTGAGGAGTCGATTATAATGATGTAATTTGTTTAAAAAACGTATTTTTTAACATATTTTAAGTCATATATAATTATGTATGGTAATATAATAGAGATGTAAAATGAAAAGAGAGAGAGAGAGAGAGAGAGGGTATTAAGTAATTTAAATAAGTAATTATAATGATATAAAATGTAATTTAAAAATAAAAAATGATGAGATTTGATCAATGAATTTGGTTTGTGAAGGAAAGTAGGTAGTATGAAGGGTATAAAATCTTATAATAAGTATGTTTAACAATCCCTTTAACATACATTATAACATATTTGTTGAAGCAAAAATATCCTCAAGTTTTCAAAACCCCTATTCTATCATAGTCGTTAGATATGCTCTTAAAAATCATTTTCAAAAGTATTTTAAGGTTGTTTATATAAAACTAGTGTTGAACCCGTGCGTTGCACGGGAGGATTAATTTTTTGTTGGAATATTGAACCGAGTTAAAATGAAACGTAATTTCTCTGTTAACAGTTAATGAAATACAATGTTAAAAACGAATGTATTTTAATAAGTGATTAACTTGCATATATTCTTAATGGTTTGTTGTTATAAGTTTGTGCAATAATATTGGTAATAGTTTTATATTATATTATTTAAAACTCAAATGACATGTCTCACAACATATCACTATTATTGAAATAATTATAAATATGAACATACGTTTTTTTACAGATTTTGCAACTTTTCTGAAACCTCCTCGACAACATTTAACACTTTGAACGTATAAATCTGTAGATTAATTAACAACATTCAACTCACATCAAATATGACAAATAAAATAAATGATTTCTTTTTTTTGTAACCGGTAACTCAACTGGTATAGTTCAAATTCACTCAGTACCACTTGAAAATTTATCAGACTATTGACTTCAAGACCTCATATTTTAGTCGATAAAAATAAAGATATGTATATATATCTTATTTCCCTACTTCGAAAAATATGATTGTGGGTTTTGAAAAATATCTGCAAATCCTCAGTAAATAAAATAAAATATAAAAAAGTAGTTTTTCAAAGAAACAAAAAATAGTGGAATACCTTTTGTTCAGTTGCATGTTCCGCATTGACACCCGACCGTTTGTCTTCTTCTTGTACTCCAATTAGACCTGACAAACGTGTCGTGTCGTGTCGGGTTCGTGTCGGGTTCAAAGTTAAACAGGTTGAAAGTGTATAACCCTAACCCGCCTAACCTGTTTAACCCATTTAACATTTATAAAATTAAAATTAAAAATCGAAAATTCACAAAAAAATACAAATATAAATACAAAATTAAAATGAAAGCATTAGAAATCCAAAATTTATAGTTCAAAGTTATAATCAAATCTAAAACATTAAAAATCCAAAGCATTAAAAGGAAAACTTATATATATATATATAGGGTCAGGTTCACGTGAGACCAAGCTGTTTCCGTGAGACCAAGCCTTAAAACATGAAACTTCACACCGAAACACTATGAAGGTAAAAAACATTCGAATCTTCATAATGTAATCACACTATGAAGGTAAAAAAACCTAAACCAAGTTTAAAAAAATCAAACTTTCACAGATAAAAGACTGTGAAGGTATATCTGAATCTTCACAGTGAAGACGCTATGAAGGTAAAAAAAACCGAACATTCACAGCGAAAAACACCGTGAACGTAACATATACGGTGTTTTCCCTATGAAAAGTTCGATTTTTTTTTACCTTCACAGTTTTTTGGTGTGAAGTTTCATACTTTAAAGTTTGGTCTCACGAAAACTGTTTGGTCTCACGCGAACTTAAGTCTCTCTCTCTCTCTCTCTCTCTCTCTATATATATATATATATATAAATGGGTTATTCGGGTCATTTTCGAGTTGAAATTTTTGACCCTGACCTTACCCGTTTAATTTTTGTGTCGTGTCGTGTCAACCCGCTTACTTAAACGGGTTGAAATGTATCACCCAAACCCGTTTATTTCGTGTCGAGTTCGTGTCGGGTTAGCGTATCGTGTCAGTTTTTGACAGGTCTAACTCGGATGATACATAGAGAAACTATATATATTTATAGTGAATGTAGAGAATATTTTAAAATCTTTTATTTTCATTTTCGATTTTACATTTAAATGTAATGTATTAAAAATATGGAAAAATATTTTTATATCTACATCGTTTATATTTTATTTTATTTGTACTTGGTTAACTTGGAAAGTATTGTAGAATATTTTTATTTTAAAGAATACGATAATTTATTAGTGTATCTCGTTATTTTTTATTTTTAATTCATATCAACCTTCTTTTTTCTTCTTTTATTGCTCGTGAAAAAAAAAGACGTGTAGATTTTATATTAGCAAAAAAAATACGTGTAGATTTTATATTAGCAAAAAAAATACGTGTAGATTTTATATTATGCTAATATAAAATACGTGTAGATTTTATAAAATAAAATAGATTTTATATTAGCAAAAAAATACGGAAAAAATTTTATAAAATAAAATATTGAAAAAGATTTTATAAAATAAAATATGGAAAAATCATTATGAGATGTAATATAAAAAATGCGGAAGAAAAAAGATTTCATATTACATCTCATTAATATAGATTTAAATGTAAAATCTACATTTAAAATAGATTATGCTAATATAAAATCTATTTTATAAAATTCTTTACTAAAAAAACAAATATTTATATTAATAAATGAGTATTCATTCCACAAATAGATGATTATGTGAGATATTGTGCTTGAAAATGTTTTACCAAAACATTAAGAAATTGTAAATTAAGTAATTGACTTTAATTAATTGTAACTTGTGTTTAAAATGTTGTAATTAAGAGTTTTTTATGTCGTTTTTATAATATAGTATAATAGAGAATTATAAGACAACATTCTAAAACAACATTCTAAAACAACATTCTAAAACAAACTTATAGTCAATTTTAATAGTTTTTATATTTAGAAGGTTCTAAAATAAATTATATTGTTAAAACATTAGACATATTTCAACAAACTTTTAAAGAAACAATCAAACCAAATTTTGATTTAAAATTATATAAAATGGTTATTTGTAACAAACTTTCTATATAATTATAATTTTAACAAATTTTATATTTTTATGTAAAATATAACTTCATATAAAATCGTAATTTTCAACAAATTTTTTATAAAGTGATAATCTCTAGCAAACATTTAAAAATATGGATAGAGGTCTTCGAGGTAGGTATGAGAATGAGACACGTCCCATTGAAAAACCCGATGTATTCATCCTGGCGAGGCCGGGGATTCCCTGCAAAACTGGGAACCGGGGATGCGGACGGCGATCCCCATAAGTTAAAAACCGTGGATCGAGACAAGGCCGGTAACATGATCCCCCTCATCCCCGTATATTAAATATATTGTATATTTGTTATTAAATATATTATTTCTAAAAAGTTAGATTTGGTACCTTTTAAATTTAGAAAAAGTATTTTGACCTTTTTTTCATATATACAAATTTTCTAACTTGTATTGTTTTTTCGGATAGAAAACATGAAGAGTCAAAAGCGTTTGATCGAACAATTACGTATGATGTTATGATTTTGTTTAACATATAAATATTGATATTCCATAAAAGCAAAATTTGGTAAATATGTGAGATTTGAACGTGGATTATTTTGGATCAAGTATGATGTTTAACACATTTGATTTAAAATATCTTATATAATTTGGAAAAAAAAAATCTCTGATTTCCTATGGGAAACGAGAATGGAGATACGATCATATTCCTCAACGGGACGGGGATGGAAACGGAGATTGGTATAGTAGGATTTTTTTCCCCGGTTAGATTTTTCTATTTGATGGAAAAACAATTAAACAATTTCTCTTTATTAGCATTAAATTCTAAAAAAATCACTTAATTTGAAGATCTTTTTTTTTTTAATGATATTTCTATTTTAGAAATACTTTTAAAAAATCTTTTCGAATGAAAAAAACTCCAAAAATATGTTTGGAGATGCCCATAGTGCTCCATTTAAGCGGAAGTGGCATCTTAGAATTCTAACAAATAATCATTTCAACATTTTCTTTAACTTTGTTTTAATTTTTTATTTCAAATAAAATTAATTAAAAAAACTGAGTGAATTATAGATTTGGTTCTTATGAAAATTGGTTCTTATACTTTATTTATCACATAGAACTGATTTGGAATTTTGGATAATGGTTGTTTGAGACTATGGATTTAAGATTTATTAGAAAATCTTTCTTTCTCCTTTTTATGTTTGGGTCAATGTTAGTCTGAGTAGGATTTCTACATCGAAAAATTGGGAATCGATCGCACCTAAGCGAAACCCTCGACCGCCCTCGGGAGTCGCCCTCCCCTGGACACAATCCGACCGAGCTGGGACTTCTTCGAGCCGGGGAATCTCCATGGACCCGAGTGCCTTAAGACCGGGTGATACCGGGGTGTTGGAATCGGGCGTACACCACAGACCCGGGTGTTTCCACAGAACCGAGTGGACCCAGGCAATGTGGGCCAGGTGACGCGGGTGCGGGCGGCAGGCCCAATCGGGCGGCCCATGACCCCTTTTCGTTTGGGCTTTGGGTTGGATTAGGATTTTGGCCTTTTCGTCTGAGTAGGATCGAGGGAATTCAATAATTCTGGGATTATGTCAAGGTTTAGAATAAATCCTTATGGAGTCTCGTTCGGAGTTTATTAGTGAGAGTTTGACTGTATTTGTCTATTAACTGTAGGAGCTCGGCCCTACTGAATCTAACTTCTGTCTGTGCTAAGGTTCAAGCTACCAGGTGAGTTCCTTATTCAAACTTTTTATAAACTGGAAATGGTGTTTATTGAAGACGTTTAATATGTTTACTTATTTTTGTAAAATAATCTTGAACCGGAATATGTCGGTTTATTTCGATATCTTGTATGTGTATTTTCTTACGTGATTTATCTTATGAGAATTGGGGATATCTTATGTGATGGACGCCATGGTTTATCTTCAATCATCGGGGATGATTGACCCGTGTATTTGGAATTCGTTTCCTTATCCACGGGAACGACATCGACGAGGGGGTCGGATGGGGATCTACTGGGGGGCCCCGAGTGCAATTGTGTTGTAGGTTTTGGGAACTCGATTCCGGACGCGGAAATCATGTTCACAAATACGAAATGCTTGTGCGTTATATTAAACTTCGTTAATTTGATTTCCCTACATCATTCTTTCAAATTTTGGGTAAGGATGGGAATTCACTAGACCTTATGGTCTAACCCTCTCTTTCAAATGTTTCCAAAACCCATTTTCAGGTATAGGTGTTGTAGGTGCTTCGTCAAGGAGAAAGGAGAAGTGCTAAGAGCTCGAGAGAGAGAGAGAGAGAGAGTCGTTGACCGTTCGTTTAGAGACGATGCTAGAGTGGACTTTTAGCTTCTTGGCTGTGATATAATTGATTTCTCTTGTACTATGTTAACCTTTCGTTTAGTACAGTTTGTTTGGGATCTGTTTGGGATGTTGAAAATTTTACTATGCTATATTCGTTTTGGGTTGTTACAATCTAATAGTTCTATTAAGTCCAATTAACCATTAATGTAGTGGAGGTGGTAGAAGAGGTTGTTGTTGTGAAGGAAGAGGTGGAGGTGGCCGACGGTAGCTACCGGTGACCGTTGATGGTGGTGGCGGCGATGGGTGGTGGTGATCGGTGGAGGTGGTTGACAATGGTAGTGGTGGTTGGTGGTAATAGACGGTGGTTTTAGAGGTGGTGGAGGAGGTTGTTGTAGTGGAGGAAGAGGTGGAAGTGGCAGATGGCGGTTGGTGATGGTTGTGGAGGTGGTGGAGGAGGTTGTAGTGAAGGAAGAGGTGGAGGTGGCCGACGGTGGTTGGTGGTGGCTACCTGTGGTCGCCGATGGTGGTGGTGTCGGCGATGGGTCAAAACAAATACCATGTTAGGTGTATATATATATATATATATATATATATATATATAATAAGAGTAAATTAATAATTTTTTAGTTTTTGTCTTACTCTTATCCCATGTTGTTCCATCTATTTTGGTGGAATAAGAAAAAACTCTTTTTTGTCTCATCAGCTCATCTTGTCCCACCCTGTCCCAATCCTTGTCCCTGTATTATGTCGCACCAAACATGAAACATTGAGTTTTTTTCTTGTCCCATGTTACGCCAAACATGGGAAAACGAGTTTTGTCCTGTCTTGTGTTGTTCTGTCACGTCCCAAACGCAACCTAAGGTACGTAAATACTTGTTGTGTATATAAACTCGATTTTATTGTAGTGTGTTGAATATTATTTTTTTTCTGTAAATTTTTGTAATTATTTATTAAAAAACTCAAATCTAATTACATAAATACTAGAAATCTATACTATATTATAAAGCAGACATAAAAAACTCTTAAAAACAAGTCTTAAAACTTGATGTACCGCTATTTAATGTTATTTACTTAAAAAACAACCATTAAAGTTGTATGTACTACGTTTAATGTTATTTATTAATTTTCAATCATTATCTCTAACCATTTTAACTCCCCTAAAATCATTTCCCACTTTAACTCCCCTAAAATAACTCTCAGCATAATTAAATATAGAATAAGAATCAAATTTTAAATATAAAAATATAAAATATAATTAAAAAATCTAACATAATATTTTATAAAAAAAGTTATATTATTAAACCAAAATAAATTACATTATATTATATTATTAAGTCTAAATTAAACAAATTTATATAAAAAAATCATTATCACTCTCTCACAACCATCCAAAATCATAATGTAAATCGACAAAATCGTAATGTAAATCATAATGTAAATAAAATGCAACATTAAAATCGTAATGTATCTAGCGGCATTACGCGAGTACACTTCTAGTACACTATTAAATAAATATTAGATACAAATTTATACTATCACTAGGTGTGATACCGGGCGTTGCGCGGTACTAAAATTAATTGGTACAAATTACATTGAAAAGTTAAGAATAAATTTATTTCGTTTACTAAAAAATATGTATATTAATAAATGATCTATTTTCAAGATATTTTCATGTATGTGTCTTAATGTTGATTTTGTTTGTTAGAGGTTAGTTGTATAGTGAACATGATATTAGAGTGAATGCCGCCTCTTGTTGATCATTTTGTGAAATATAAGGTGATCATTGAACATGATAAAAATGAAAATACATATTATGTGTAATTATGATTATAGTGGTAATGTTTTGATACCAAAGAGACATTTTCTTAAATATCAATAAATGATGTAGTTATATTCTACTTTGCTTAACATAAAATAAGAATATACATTTATACATAACATTGTTTAAGCAACACAAAGTTATATATATATATATATATATATATATATATATAGGGGCTTAATCAAATGAGAACTAGGTAGTTTGTGGTAACTGTGAGATCCAATGTGAGCCACACATTTAGAATAATTAATATTAATTTTAAATAAATTGAAAAGGGTATTTTAGTAAATTTGTTTAATTCTTAAAATTTCTCTTTTTTCTCTTATACTATCATCTCTTTCTCTATCAGTCTATCTACCATTTTAACCTAATTCATTTTCACATTTTCCCCTATGAGACGCCACCACTCCTTTTCTCTTCCTAGAGTTTTCACCACCTGACTTCCCGACGAAGCCTCCGGTGACCTCTCCTGTTACCTCAATCGTAGTACCAACTCCAAATCCGCAACCACTTGGACCACCACCGCTACCTCCTCCGCTCGCCACAACCTCCCACTCCCCTCCTCTGTCGCTACCAAACCCCATTCTGCTTCTGGAGATCTCTGTTGGGACGCCATTCGTCGTTATAGATCTTAATCAGGCGATAACATTGCCCTCGCCGACATCTGCAAAACTCAGATGTTCTCCTTCTCCGTCGTCGGAGGTGATCGGAGGCGCTATTTTCGCCGCTAAGGTGATGGATAGGAGGGAGCTTGCGAGTCATAATAAGGAATGGGGAGCGAGGACAAAGAAGGAAATTATGGGTTCTTGTTGGTATGGCTATTGTAATTTTTTCTCTTTATTTTCTCCAAATCTTAATGGGTATCATATTGTTATGAGTGGTTTAAAACTCAGATTAGATTTGGTATCAACATGGTATCACAATAATCAGTAAGTTTGTGTTTGACATTTTTTTTCACAATAATCATCACATTAAGATTGGGTATCATTTTTTTTCACAGTAAGATTGTATCAGGTCTCAACCTGGTATCAAACTAGGTATGAGATTTTGTCTTACAGCTTAAAAGTTTTTTTTTTGGTATCACATTGTGATTCATGGATTGTGATTCATGGTTGGTTGTTTTTTTCGTTTATTTGCTTCAAATCTTGATAATTATCATATGTGTAGTTTAAAACTCAGATTGGATCTAGTTTCAACATGGTATCACAATAGGTATCACAGTAAGACATACAGTTTAAAAGTTTTCTTTTTTTGTATCACAATGGTATATAATAGCTATTAGCCTATTACAGTGTATTTTGTATCACGGTGAGTGTCAAAGTGTGTTTTGTATCACAACAGGTATCACAACATTTTTTATTTTGTATCACAGTAGGTATCACAAGACTTCTTATTTATTTTCGTTATTTTTTACCTTTACAAAAGGTATCACATTGTGCATAATGTGGTCACCGAAATAATGTTTGTCGGAGGGAGGAGAGAGAAGATTTTTAAAATACCTAACATACCCTTTGATTAAAGATTTAATTAAAATTACCAAAATTATTGTTTTCCTAATTTATCCACTGATTTGTGGTTAAGATTGGATCTTACGGTTATCACAGATAACCGAGTTCTCCCTTGAATGACCCCTATATATATATATATATATATATATATATATATATATAGAGAGAGAGAGAGAGAGAGAGAGAGAGAGAGACAATCATTTGAAAACTTTTTAAATAATGCAAACTTACAAACCCATCTACACCATCCGAATTTTTGATCAAAGGTTGAGGATTTTTTGGATTTAAATTTTTTTTTAAAAATAGGAAAAGGGTAGTTTAGGAATAATTTTAACTATTTAAAATTTAAATTTTATTAATTAATTTAAATTAATCTATTTATGGTTAGGGTATCTCCTTAATTATCTCTCCATAATTACCTAACCCCCCCTCTCTCTTTCTCTCCCTCTCAAAATTCCGGTCATCTCTCTTTCTCTCTCAAAAATTCGGCCACCATCTTTTTCTTTTTCTCTCAAAAATCCGGCCACCATGATGAACAAAAATCCGGCCATCATGATGAACAAGAAAGTGAACTCGTCTCTCTCTCTCTCTCAAAAATTCCGGTTACCATTATGAACAAGAAAGTGAACTCGAAAGGGATGCCAAACTCCAGCAAATCCTTCTAAACTCCGGTGGGTTTTCTGTATTTTCATAAACGGGTTCATATGTTTTTTCTTATATGAAATGTGAAAATTTTCGAAATAATCATATATTTTTATATAATTTCATATATTTTCATAAACGATTTTATATTTTTTCGTAAATAGTTTCATATATTTTTCTCTTATATAAATAATAAGATTTTTAAGTTTCATATATTTTCTTGTATATGAATATTCATATTTTTTTTCGAAATAATCATATATTTTTGAAGTTTCATATGTTTTTTCTCATATGAATCGTGAAAAATGCAAAAGTTAGTTTCTTAGGTTCTTTCTCATATAAAACTCACCGGAAATAGGGGAGGTCGCCGGAGTGGGAGGAGGTCGCCGCCAGTGGAGAGGACGTCGCCGGAAGTGGATGGTGACGGTGGATCGTGTGTGGTTGTGTGTGTGTGTGTGTGAGAGAGAGAGAGAGAGAGATGGAGAGATAATTAAGGAAGTTAGTTTTTTTTTCTAAAAATACGAAATTTATAAAAAGACATAAATACCCTTGGGTTGCATAGTTTCTACTAACAAAAAGTTACTATTTGAAGGAGCCTCTCTCTATATATATATATATATATAACTGTTGTAGGATAAGTGTGTCATCGTCTAAAGGATATGACGATAGAGATAAAGATAGAGTTAGATTAGAACTGAAATATCTCATAACTATTACTTGTAACTCATCCCTATGTAAAGGGCTCTTGATTAATGAGAATTACAGATTCATTCTCTCCATTCTATTGGTATTCTATTCGTTTTTCCTTTAACACGTTATCAGCACGTAAGCTCGGGTTGTTTTAGCCTCCGCCAACGATTTTCTGTTCATTCCCCGACACTATTGAATGGTTTGCTTCCTACTACTTTAATCCAAGTAAGATTATATGTCTTTTTTTTATATGTGAGTATTTTAAGATCATGTTATAAACTAAATATAGTTTATGAGACTTAAGTTCGCGTGAGACCAAACAGTTTCTGTGAGACCGGTGAGACCAAACTTTAAAGTATGAAACTTCACACCAAAAAACTGTGAATGTAAAAAAATTGAACTTTTCATAGGGAAAACACCGTAAATGTTACGTTCACGGTGTTTTTCGCTGTGAATGTTCGTTTTTTTACCTTCACAGCGTCTTCACTGTGAAGGTTCGGATATACCTTCACAGTCTTTTATATGTGAAGGTTTGATTTTTTTTAACTTGGTTTAGGTTTTTTACCTTCATAGTGTGATTACATTATGAAGATTCAAATGTTTTTTACCTTCACAGTGTTTTGGTGTGAAGTTTCATGTTTTAAGGCTTGGTCTCACGCGGTGTCACGGAAACAGCTTGGTCTCACGTGAACCTGACCCTAGTTTATGATATGATATATATAATTTTTTTTATTTTTATTATTGAACCCTAACCCATTTTGAGGGTTTTTCCTCCTTAAACCACATGAATCTTCATCATCTAACTAGTTGAGATCATGAACCACCTTCATCTTCATCTTCTTCACCAAGTTCATGGGGATCTCATCTAACCCTTTTCATCATTGGAAGATTGGAAGCTTATGGTTCGTTTTGGAGATCTACAAGTGTTTTGGTTGGTGATTCAAGCTATTGGTTGAGGTAATCTTCTCCTTCTTCAAGTATGGAAAATTAGGGTTTTTGGTATAAGATGAAAAGTCCATGTAAATGTTTGGGGAACATTTCTAAAAGGGTTGAATATGATTATTTATGGTTGAAAATGTGTGGATCTAGGTTTTGGAAGAATCGTGCTTGTGGATTCAAGTTTCTTCAAGGAAAGCTCTAAGTGGGGTAAAATCTAGATTTAGCCTAAATCTAGCAAGGTGAGTTCAAGTTGGTTTGCGAAAACGTTGTACATGCCAAAATGTTTATTTTAGAGCATTTATGTGTTTTACATGAAAATATCAACTAATAAGTTATTTGGTAACTTTTGGTTATTTGAAACGTTTAGCTTATTAAACCTTGTAAAATATCACATTTGGGATATTTTGATAAATGTGTCACAAAGGAACATGTTTTGGTGATTTATTGCATAAATAAGTGTTTGGTCAAAAATGCACTTTTAAGTGTTTGTCGGGGTTTATGCATCATTATTGAAATGAGATATTTTGAAAAGTACAAAAGTATGAGTCCTTTGGTTTTGGGTCATTCCCGACTTTGGGGAACATTTCAGAAATGGAAAATCTTTTGGGTTTTGGGCCGAAGGCCAATGGTGATTTTGGAGAAACAAATATTTTGGGAAAAGATATAATTTGGTCTATGCAACCACATTGGCTCTCGTATTTTAGCCAAACGTTCATTATGCCTTTTGGGGCTTGGTTTACACTCAAATGAGTCTTTGGAACATTTGTTCAATTTTGGTAGCTCGTTAAGGAGCCTTGGACGTATGGTGTACTTAGTTGCATCTTATTTGAGAGTTACATGTTTTGAATGTGTTAGTTCATTCTTTTGAGTCATGTAACGTTTTAGACTGTAATGCATTGGATCCATAGGCATATGAGTCAATCAGTTGATTTAGTGGGGACTTTATCCCCGTGTTGGGACTGGATATTGTTTAGTGGGGACCTTATCCCCTTAGCTAGTGGTTGGATTTGATAACCGCGTAACCTTTATTGAGGGCTCGAGGTAGATATTGTGGGTTGGTTGAACTCGATGCCCGTTTGTAATCCAGTCTGGTTACTCATCGTGGAATTTAGTGTTCGCGTTTGATATCTAGTGAGTGGTCCCCACGTCATGTTTTGTTTATGTAAGCTTGCGGTGGTGCTCTGCAGAGCCGTATACGGAGCTAAGTCTTGCGGTGGTAGCTCAAATGAGCCAGATACGGGGACTTGTGGCTTTGGTTGTGACACTCATTAGAGGTCGAGTAGACACTAGGATCAGCGGTGTCTTGCGGTGGTAGCTCAGAGGAGCCGGATACGGGGAACCATGGTCTTATGTGAAGCTCGAGAACATTGATAAGTGGCTTAACTTTGTGTGCCCGCCACTTTCGATGGAATTCGGGTATCCCCCGTCACCGAAAGGTGTTGTTTTTTGGTATTGAGTTTTATTATCCAAGTTTCGGTGGCGTCTTGTATAATTTGATTTTACTCTTGAGTTATGGGTTGAGTATTATGCCATACTCGTGTTTTGGGTGTTTCGGGATATAAAGTTTTAACCGCATTTTTATAAATGTAGAGTTTGATTTCTATTCGCGTTTTGAGTGAGTTTTGGGCTGGAATTTATTTACGAAAGAACGTTTTATATTGGGATCTCATCCTCGAAATAGTTTGGATTTGAAAACGTTTGTATTGGTGTTTTGCCCAAAATGCATATTATTGGAAAACGAGTCGTTTTCATATTCAAAGCATGTCATTTGAAAGATTTTGATTTAAATTGCATTACCTCTTTTCAAAGATATATTTACTCATGTGGAAAACTCTTGAACTCACTAGCCCTAACCTTTTTATTTGTCGGCATGTGCAACAGGTTCCGGTTGGGAATAGCTCTAGTGACACTGTGTAGAGAGGAATGCTAGTCGTGTGCTCAAGAGGTGGATATCTTAGTGAAGTCTTCCGCACTTGTTTCGGGAAGAGCAGCTTAGTTGGGATTAAGTAACACCGACTTTGGCCTAGTCCTTGTATAAGACTGTAGATTATATTTGTTGAAGTTAAATAGAAAGTTTTATTTTGGAGAGTTATCTCTTACTTTATGAAATGTCGAAATTTTTAATTAGTTGCTCTTACCAAATTTGAGGGTGTTACAGATATGATAATCAATTATTATTTAAATGAGCGGTAAATTTATTTAACTTAATTGTTTTGTCATTCTATTTAATTATTTAAATCAATTATCGTTTAATTTTGGATGTATTCTTTGATTGATTTTACCATAAAATATTTAAATGTTTATCTTATTAATGTTTATCAAATTAGATTACAATATTCATATATTTAGATTATTAATTTAAATGTTCATCTTAATATTGGTAATATTTAGATGTTTATCTAATTAGTTTACAATATTAATTATTTATTTATTATTTGATTATATTAATATTTAAATGTTTATCTTCATTAATAATCTTATAATTAATTTTTGAAAGTTACACTTCCAATCCCCATAACTTTTGTTATTTGACAAAGGCTCCAAAAATAGCATGAAAATGTTAAATTCAAACATTTATCTTGATTGTGAGTTCATACTCATAATTTTAAACCATATAATTAATTTTTGAAAGTTACAATTCTAACCCCATATATTTTGGTCTTTACCAAAAGCTTCAAAAATACTATTAAAGTGTCAAAATATTAAAATTGACTTCATATGCCAAACTTATAGTCATTTTGCCTCATGCCAAATGCTCTATAATTAATAATGTTATATCTAAATGAAATAAATCACAAGATATCGACTGGATTTTGTCAAACGGGTGTAAACAGCCCTAAGGTTTCTAGGGACTTAAGAAATCCATGTGATTCCTCTACTACCTGGAAATCCAATAGATTGAGTGATTTCTTTTTCGCAAATTGAAATATTGATGAAGTATTATCAATACAAAAATCCAATATGGTTATGATAATAAAATTTCATACATAAAAAAATTATAACCACAATCCACTGTCTTATCAAGCTGAAAATCATATATTATCACTTATATATGTAAATAGTTGAAACAACTCATCCCGAAATCAACGTCGTAAACTCAAAAGAATCTGAGTATCATAAATAAGTATATAAATCTCTTTTTGAAAAGTACAAGAAAATACCTAAAGTCCATAAACTCTCTATTGACCCTAAAACCAGCCTCTTAAAAAGGTACAAGCAAATACACTAATGTTTTGAGACGACATATAAATCCTAACTTTCATAGAAATACCTTTACTATAAACCCCCAAAGAACTGTGGGATATCCCGAAAGGGAGAATCAGGAGTATTCATGAAATATGTACTTCCCGAACTAATCGTATAGTGGAATAAAAAGGTAATTGATTTCAACAAAGAAATGTTATATCCAAAACACGTCTCAATCTTTGTGGCAAGGAACTCGCAGAAGATGACATGAGTAAATATTAATATAAGTTGGAATGTAACCTTTAGACAAACTCATCAACCAACTGCAAGTGGTTGAGAGACATAACAAGGTTCTTTCGAATAACACCACATATGTCGGGACAAAGAAAATTCCTGATATCGTTAGAGGTGGAAACAACTCCAAATGATTAAGTTAAAAACAATTTTACACATGTGACATTTATGCACTATGTGGACGAAACCCTAAAACGGGTCAAGGTCTTGGTAAGAGTCGGGAATGATTTTTCAACATCTGGAGTAGAAATACAACTACTGCCCCAGGTGATAATGGACAGTCAAATAAGAAATGCACTAAAGAGTGCTTTTGTCGAAAAGGGAACAAGTTAAAAATGAACTATATCATATTAATTTAAGAATGATAAAACATAGTTTTCTTTGAAATTTATTTTGCTTAAGTAAAATCGAATATGTAACCATTATAGATGTAAAGAAATACATCAAAACAAATACAAAACTTTCAATATTCTCCGTTCCGTATAGGAATGTATCGAGGAGAAGTTGATTTTTTGTAGGACATATTCCACAAAATCTAAAATGGTAGACAAATACTTATTATATAATTCATCCAACCGAAATAATTAGACGATGAACTGTCATAGGAACCTTGTAAAGATATTCGTATAAAATGGAAATGAGCATATACACATAAATTCCAATGAATATAAAAGGAAACATATATCATGGAAACTAATGTGTCAAACTAGTAGATTATTGGGTCATCGAAACATTTTTTGTCACCAATAAAGAACTTTGGGGAAATGACACATATATGTTTCGACATGACCATGGTTATGACATAGTGATCTGTGTATTGTCAAATACACAGATACATTCTCTTTCGAGTGAAAGGCAAAATGAGGCAAATTGCAACTGTTGACGTCTGCAGCATAAGAAGCAACATTGCCATCATAATATGCCCTCTCGAATACCTAAAACTTTTGTATATACCCTAATCCTTAGCCAAGACAAGAATGAGATCATCCTAAAGCTAGGGACATAATACAAAAATATTCCATTGTTACAACGAATACAAGGTGATATTTATGGATATAAACATCCAGAATGCGGGCCATTAAAGTACTTTATGGTTCTAGTTTCGACACGATGAACGCATGTCATATTATTGTCCACATGAAATATTTCACTCTTAGCACTAGATATACGTTTAAGGGCTCACCACCCTGATTATTTCATCAAGTCTATATGACTTGGAATGCTGGAGAATTTACATCATAAGGATTTGATGATTAATTGCATATGTATTAGGATCAATGTAGAGTTTCCTATACCCCATGTGTATATATATATATATAATGGTTTCAATGTAGAGTTTCCTATACCCCATGTGTATATATATATATATATATATATATATATATATATATATATATATATATATATATATACAATAAAGTCCTAATATGTAAGGCTCTCCTTTGGCGGAAGGTTTCTCACAACGCCCTGAATTGACCACGAGGAGACTTACTCTCTCATGATGGATGTTATGACATCCGAATAATTTGTTAGCCTAGTAGTTTCCGAAGGACTGGAAATGCAACTCATGAATGTGGTTACCACATATCTCTACGGGGATCTAGATTTAGAGCTATATAAAAGTGCTTGATGATATTACATTACCAAAATCAAGTAACTCTAAACCAAGAAATGCATTTGCAATAAAATTGAAACACCCACTTTATAGATTAAAACAATATAAGCGGATGTGGTATACCCGCCTAATGGAATACTTGATTGGGAAATGATATATAAGAACGATGAACTGTTCCCTTGCGTATTTATTGTAAAAAACAAGTTCCAGATTTTCAAAGTAGCTCTATATGTCAATGTTATGAACATAATAGGCAATCTTGATGAAATAAGAGAAACCACAAGCTACTTGAAATCTGATTTTGAGAGGAAAGATCTTGGGAAAACTTGGTTTTGTCTAGATATTTGAGTTAGGACACCGAGTTTGTGAAATATTAATTCACCGATGGCATATGTCCAGAAAATAATCAAGAAATTTAATATGGACAAAGTGCATCCGATTAGCACTCCCATGATTGGTCGAAGTGTCGGATATAAGGAAAGATCCATTTCGTCTAAAGGATGATGACGAAAAATGTTGGGAGCTGGAATTCCCTATCTAAGTACAATATGCGCATTATTGTACTTAGCATAATACATTTGACCATATATTATATTTCTCAATGAACTTGTTAGCTAGATTTAGCTCAACGCCAACGCAAAGTCATTTGAATGATATCAAAATTAATCTTTTGGAACCATTGACATGGGCTTATACTTTCCCTATAGAAAGAAAATTGGGATTGATAATGGAACTTCAATACCTACTTAGAATATAAGCAGCAAAAGTACTAGCTCTTATAGAAAAACACCAAACAATGTCTTGGTATGTGTTTCTTGATATTAGGTATATGTCTTACTCATAGAAGGGTTGTTCTCAAACTGGATAAGGAATTACCACAATGAACACTCAGATTGCTTGAAAGTAAACTAAGCAAACCCTTGTAACTATCTCCATGGACTATTCCAAAAATATTACTCTCCATGAGATAATTAAAGAATGTATATGATTAAGGACTATCATTACATATATTAGAGGAGTTAGTAATTTTGGGTTCAACCAGTATCCTACTTGCATATATGGAAATAATGCATCATGTATTGAAGAAATGAACATAAGATACATCAAGGGTGATAACACAAAACATATTATGCTTAAGTTTCTATACAATCAGCAATAAAAGACTCAACCTTTAAATTCAAGTGAATCAAGTAAGGTGTCAAAAGAATGTGACATATTTTACCAAGTCATTACCTAAAACCATATATTGGGAAACATGTAGAAAGTAAATGCAAATGTTTTCCAAACTCCCTTGATTAATGCACAAATCAGGGGGAGTGGTAGACAAAAGGGGGAGTCTACTATATTTGTGATATTGGTATGTTGTGCTCTTTCCTTCAACCAAAGTTTTATTTTTCCCGTTGGGTTTTGTTCCTTGGTGTAATGTTTTAGTGAGGCAACGGTTTATATACCATCATGTTTTCCTAACTCATGATTAATGTACGAATCTAAGAGAAAACTAGACTGAAGGATAAGTCTATGTATTGCAAAGAAGTTGGTGCGCTGTACTCTTTCCTTCGTCAGACTTTTATTTTTTCCCACTGGTTTTTTTTTGGCGTAAGGTTTTAACGAGACAACAATTGTGCACCGTCGCTCCTTTAACTCGGCACAAGGGAGAGTGTTGTAGGATAAGTGTGTCATCGTCTAAAGGATATAACGATAGAGATAAAGATAGAGTTAGATTAGAACTGAAATATCTCATAGCTATTTACTTGTAACCAAGGTTCTAAAAAACGCGCCATGGCGCCGAGGCGCCACCTTGCCGCCACGTTTTTACCCTTGGCGTCGATGTATGGCGTTAAGCTTCATAAGGCACGCCATGGCGCGTTATGGCGTTACGTTACGTTATGGAGTTATGGCGTTACGCTTCCTAAGGCACGCCATGGCGCGTTATGGAGTTATGGGGGGAAATTGTACTTTTCTAAAACTTGTAAATTTACATGGTAAAAAAGTCAAAATTAAATATTTTAAACCCTAGAATTTCACTTCCCTTTCTCCCTTTCTTTCTCTATTTCTCAATTCTCAGTCACGATCACGTGGGGAAGTTATGATTTTTTAGAGAGTTATGATTTTTTGGGGAGTTATGATTTCTTGATATCATTTTTGTAAACTTTGTAAATCAATTCATGGTTCTTCTTTTGTTTTTTTATATGATATAAAACTCCCATTATTATTATTGTTGGTCCCAAATAGCAGTAAATAAACAAGCAAAGTATTGTAGAAGGGGGGGGGTTGAATACAATACACACAGTTTTTCACTTAATTTAATTCTTATTGATTTGAAATCAAGAATTACACATAGAAAACTTTGATTGTTGCGGAAGTGAACATATGAGATATGTTCAAACAATCTTACACATAGAGAATAAAGAACAATTGTAAAACACTTAGAAAACAATTGAACTTCGTAGAGAGAAAGTTGCCAGGCACTTAGAGAACTTGAAGGTAGTAGAGCTGGGTGATCTTGCATGTTGAAACATCCATCATATTTATAGTGCCTCATGCATTAAATGCATGAGACACCTGTTGAGCAAGGGATGGACACAGGTCTTCTGCATGGTACAAGATGTACCTTTTGTCTTGGAGTGTTTTGGCTTGAAGTATTGACCTGCAGAGGATGGTGGAGACCTTTCCTTAAAATAGCGTAGGAGACAAAGCTTACTTTATCTGATCTTCAGATGAGGTCCACGTCAATGCAAGATATCACAAATATACTTTGTCAGAAAAGTACAATGTGTTGGAGAAATCTTCAGGCCTTGAAGATTAAGGAGTCTTCGGTTGCCGAAGAGTCCTTCGGCTCCTGAAGACTGAGAGGTCTTCGGCTCCTGAAGACTGAGAGGTCTTCGGCTCCTGAAGACTGAGAGGTCTTCGGCTCCTAAGACTGAGAAGTCTTCGGCTTCTGAAGATGTCTTCGGCCGAAGAGGTCTTCGGCCGAAGAGGTCTTCGGCTCTTGAAGACTGAGATCGGCACCATCCTGGCCAATGGTGTTGATCAAGTGGGCATACTTGGCTTTAGGCTGAGGAGTCTATCTTCAATCCGCTTTGAGAGATATTCTCCTTCTTTGTCTTCTTCGGTTGATCTTCGACTTCACCGAACATTTGTATAGAAACCAAGCTGCTAAAAGAACCTCAAACATATTCTAAGTAGAATGATATAAGATGGAAGATCAGGAGGTCATCTTCAAATCTTCAGATGACCCAACAATCTCCCCCTATTTGAGGATGACATCCATACTAAAGAATAAAACAAAGAGTATACTGAATAAATTCATTTTGACCCATCTTTACTCTTTTTGGGTTCTTTTCACATAGACCTTTTTTTTTTGGTATATCTGATATTTACAAGGAAATGAAAAAGTATAGCTATACATACGAATAAATGAATACAATGAATAAAGAATGAGAAAAAAATACAAAGATATAGAAGACAGTAGTCGGGATTGTTTGAACTTGAGTGGTTGGTTGCTCCCCCTCAATTCATACTCCCCCTCAACTAATGTCAGGTGGCTTTGATCACATAGTCCATTGCAGAATTAGTTTCAGCAGAGTTTAAGCTTGAGTGGTAAGTTGCTCCCCCTCAACTCATAACTCCGTCTTAACTAAGAAGTCAGAAGATTTTCGGGATCCTCCGAACCTGCTCCTGGAAGGGTAGATTCATCCTTGGATCGTGCAGAAGCATCAGCACTGAGAATCCTGGGTGATAGGTTGTGAGGTAGAGAAGAGGCACCTTGGATAGGGAAGGAGTCCAAGTCATCCTTATCAACCAAGGAAAAGGTTGATGAGGGAATAATAGGGGTCCCCAATTTTACAATTGTATCCTTTTGTGAGGATACAAAGGAGGTGGTTTTGAGTTTAGCAGAGTCCCCGGGCCTGAATGGGAAAATTTCAACACCTGCCGATTGTGGAGAATCGGTGGGTGAAGTTTGTGGCTTGGCCCTTGAAACCTTCCTTAGCCTCTTGAGAGGAGAGGGAAGGGAAGAGGTAGAGTGCCGCCGCTTTGAGATATGGGGTGTGACCTGGGTAACCGCCGAAGGTTCTTTCGGTGGTATGGCCATTTGGGCAAATGCGGCGGTGCCAGTAGCAGTTGAGGATTTAGTGCTAGCCGACGTCACTGAAGGAAGGGGAAGAAGGGTCCACTACAGTTGAGGGACCTTTGGACACCGGAGTGTCCTTAGTATTACCCCATTGTAGATCGGGAGAGTTTATGAAAGAAAAACATACCTGGGTTGAGAGCTCGATTGGTGGATAGAGAGCCCTTGTTGAGAGAGAACTTCTTGAGTTTCTAAGTGTTGGTAGGAGAGTCATCACCAAATCAATTTATGACACAACAATTTTTCTCCCCCTATTTGATGATGACACCAACACACAAAAAAAATGGTACTGACACACGAAGAAAAATTACAAGACATGAAGAACTCATATATTCAGTGGCCCATTTTTTTTGTTTTTTTGCTTTCTTTTTTTTTTTAACAGGAAAGGAAAAAAAAGGAGGGGAAGAAAGTGGTAGAAAAAGGATGAGATATATGGGGGGGGGAGAAGATATGGAAGAAAAGAAAGAAAGGTTAGAGGATAGGGAAGACCAAGGAAAAAGACAGAAAAAAAATTCTAGAAAAAAAAGGGAAGAGAAAGAAAGTTCAAAAAAGGGGGGGGGGAAGAGAGGGAGAGAAGCCGAAAGAAAGGGTAAGAGAGAGAGGGAGGCCGAAGGAGGGGAGAGGGGTGAGCGAGGGAGGCCGAAGGGAGGGGAGGAGGGAGAGGGGAGGAGGGTTTCGGTGGGGAGAGGGGAGGGGGGGTTTGGTGGGGAAGGGGGAGGGGGTTTCGGTGGGGAGAGGGAGAGGGGAGGGAGGATGTTCGGCCGAGAGGGGGGAGGGGGTGATTGCCGAAAAAATATGAGAGGGGAATGAGGGTGTTGGCTACCGAGGGAGGTATAAGGGTTGTGTGGGAGAGGCTTCGATGGGAGAGGCTTCGGCTTAGAGGGGTGTTCGGTAGGGGGTTAGGCGGTTGGAGGTGGGGGGGGGGGGGGTTGCGGCTAGGGAGTTATAAGGGGGTTGTGAGGGTTGTGGGTTACCGAAGACAAGGGGTTGGAGGGAGGAGGTGTTTCGGCTAGCTAGGGGTTCGGCTAAGGGGGTATTGTTTGGGATTTCGGTGGAGTGACAAAGGGGTGATGGGGTGTTGGGTCGGTCGCCGAAGTGAGGAGGGAGGGGGTGAGGGGTTCGGTGGCCGAAGGGTAGGGGAAAGAGAGAGGGGTCGGTAGATGGTGAGAAGGGGCCGAAGTGGGGAGGGTGAGGGAGAGAGAGGGGGTCTTCGGCTAGGGAAGGGAGAGAGGGCCGAAGAGGGAGTGGTAGTGAGAGAGAGAGAGAGAGAGCCGAAGGGAGAGGGGGAAAGGGGGTTCGGCCAAGGGAGGGAGGGAGGGAAGAGAGAGAGAGCCGAAGGGAGAGGGGAGGGAAGAGAGAGAGAGAGCCGAAGGGAGAGGGGAGGGAAGAGAGAGAGCCGAAGGGAGAGAGGGAGGGAAGAGAGAGAAAGCCGAAGGGAGAGGGGAGGTAAGAGAGAGAAAGCCGAAGGGAGAGGGGAGGGAAGAGAGAGAGAGAGCCGAAAGAGAGGGAGAGGAAGAGATTCGGTGGGTGGGTGAGAGAGAGAGCCAAAGGAGAGAGAGAGATATGGTAGAGAGAGAATGCTACCGAAAAAGAAAAAAATACTTTTTTTTTGAAATTCAATCAGCAAAAAAAACAATTTTTTTTTCTATAACATGAACAGTAATTCGGTAGACCAAAAAAAAAATTATTATTTTTTTTAAACTTTCGGCAGCCGATGAACAGTAGTTCGGCGGACCGTTTTTTTTTTTTTTTTTTTTAAGAAGGAGGATATCATTGGAGTTTTCACATAGATTTCTTCGGGAAAGAAAAATGGAATATTGATAGGAGTATGTGAAGGAAAAATGTATGGTTGAGAAGGTGGGATGAGATGTGGTGAATTTTGAGGTTGAGAGGAAGATGTGAATGATGGAGGAATGAGAGGTGATATGATGAGAAATGGAGAAGAATAGGATAGGAGGGATCTGGATCTTCAAAGATGATTATGTGAAGATCAGAGATTGGAGAATAAAAAGATGGGTAGGTCACCATTTTGATGGGTTGTGTCTGAGAATAAAGGAACATATGGATTTGAGTTAGATGAAAGATTTTGAGAATCTTCACCAACACATGATGATATCCACCAATCATCATCTCATGAAGAGATGATGACTTAAGATCATCAAACTTCACATGAGTAGATGCAGTTTCTCCGAAGATGGTGGACTCGGTAGGCTTTTGAAGAGTGAGAAAGAGGCTGAAGAAAGTGAGAGAGGTTGAGGACCGAAGGTGAGGGAAGGGAGGTTTGTTCTTTGGTGGGTTTAAGAGGCCGAAAGAGAGAGATGAGAAGAGAGAGAGAGAGAGAGAGAGAGAGATGTACCTGGGTAGGAGGTAGAGCACTCAGCAGACACAATGGCCATAGAGAAGGATTGAGCTTCACTGTTCATCAACATCATCTATTTTAGCCATGAAGCAAAGGTTGGCCATTTCTTTGTCACTTTCAGAAGTGGGTTCATCTACCCAATCATGGGTTTCAGTCATTTGACTTTTTCCCTTTTTGAGCAAGATTTCATTTCTCTCCTTCTCTCTCTTATATTTTGCCTTGTATTTCTCAGCCCGGTCAGACTTTGAGGAGACAGACATATTGACCTTTTGAAAAGAAGGTTGGTAAGAATTAGACTTGGTTCTAACAAACCTAGAGGAGGTACGGTTAGAGGAGGGTAGTCTGGATTTATCAGAAGACCTGCTTCTGCACTCAGAAGCAAAGTGTCCTTCCTCCCACACCTGTAACATTCCTCATTTGATTTGTCAGAGGGAGTGGTTTTAGAAAAAGTTGAAGATGTTTTTCTTGAGAACTTAGATTTTCTAGAAGAGAAATGAGGGTTACTGGAGTTTTCCTCACCTTCATCATCAGCCTCACTAAGATAGGCTTCTGAAGGGTCACTGGGGTCCTCTTGACTTTCACGGTCAAAATCAGAGGGATAAGTGATTCTAGGAACACACAGAGTATTTTTGGAAGAGTCACTAACAAGAGCTAGAGAAGAGCCTTTGATGTCTTTTGTGATTGACTTCCTAAGCAGTTTAGTCTACTCATAGTTGAAGAGAGTGCCGTACAAAGCAGTGAGAGGCATGAAGTCAAGATCCTTGGTAGACTTGATGCAAGTACAAATGTTTTCCCAAGACTCAGGAAGACAGTCCATGAACTTGCACAAGACTTCCTCATTATCATAAATGCGACCCACAAATTTTAGATCATTGAGAAGACTGTTAAAACGATTGTAGTAGTCTGAGAGAGATTCACCATTTTCATGAGAAAAGAGTTCATACTTTCTTACAAGAGCAATCTTTTTGCTCTTTTTCACCTCAGACGTACCTTCATAAAGAACACACAAAGTAGACCACATTTCTTTAGCAGTGGTGAGGTTAACAAGAGAGTGATAGACCTCATCAGGCAGAGCAAGGGCAATGATGGCTCTGACTTTAGTATCAAGAGCTATAAGACATCTGTCTTGATCATTGTATTTACTGGGGTCCTTTACAATGTATCTCCCAGTAGTTGGAGTTCTTTCTTCCTTAGAAGAGTCCTCATCAGCTTTTCCCTTGTCTGCATTATATCGGTCCCAAACTCTAGGAATAAAAGGACCTTCAAGCAAAATAGTAGGATATCTGCTGTCAACTCCTTCTAAGAAGAGTATCATACGACTTTTCCACAAGAAGAAGTTATTGGGGTTAAACTTTGGTGGTTTGGCTATAGAGCCATTGTCGTATGATGCAGCAATGTTGTTTTGAGAAGAAGCATTGTTCAAAGAAGAAGAAGAAGAAAAGGCTGCCATTGCAGATCTAGTTTATTGAATTAAACTAAACTGCTTTGATACCACTTGTTGGTCCCAAATAGCAGTAAATAAACAAGCAAAGTATTGTAGAAGGGGGGGTTGAATACAATACACACAGTTTTTTACTTAATTTAATTCTTATTGATTTGAAATCAAGAATTACACATAGAAAACTTTGATTGTTGCGGAAGAGAACATATGAGATATGTTCAAACAATCTTACACATAGAGAATAAAGAACAATTGTAAAACACTTAGAAAACAATTGATCTTCGTAGAGAGAAAGTTGCCAGGCACTTAGAGAACTTGAAGGTAGTAGAGTTGGGTGATCTTGCATGTTGAAACATCCATCATATTTATAGTGCCTCATGCATTAAATGCATGAGACACCTGTTGAGCAAGGGATGGACACAGGTCTTCTGCATTGTACAAGATGTACCTTTTGTCTTGGAGTGTTTTGGCTTGAAGTATTGACCTGCAGAGGATGGTGGAGACCTTTCCTTAAAATAGCGTAGAAGACAAAGCTTACTTTATCTGATCTTCAGATGAGGTCCACGTCAATGCAAGATATCACAAATATACTTTGTCAGAAAAGTACAATGTGTTGGAGAAATCTTCAGGCCTTGAAGATTAAGGAGTCTTCGGTTGCTGAAGAGTCCTTCGGCTCCTGAAGACTGAGAGGTCTTCGGCTCCTAAGACTGAGAAGTCTTCGGCTTCTGAAGATGTCTTCGGCCGAAGAGGTCTTCAGTCGAAGAGGTCTTCGGCTCCTGAAGACTGAGATCGGCACCATCCTGGCCAATGGTGTTGATCAAGTGGGCATACTTGGCTTTAGGCTGAGGAGTCTATCTTCAATCCGCTTTGAGAGATATTCTCCTTCTTTGTCTTCTTCGGTTGATCTTCGACTTCACCGAACATTTGTATAGAAACCAAGCTGCTAAAAGAACCTCAAACATATTCTAAGTAGGATGATATAAGATGGAAGATCAGGAGGTCATCTTCAAATCTTCAGATGACCCAACAATCTCCCCCTATTTGAGGATGACATCCATACTAAAGAATAAAACAAAGAGTATACTGAATAAATTCATTTTGACCCATCTTTACTCTTTTTGGGTTGAGGCTTGACCTCGCCGCCGCGCCGCGCCGCGCGCCATTTAGAACCTTGCTTATAATCCATCCCTATTTAAAGGGCTTTTGATTAATGAGAATTACATATTCATTCTCTTCATTCTATTGGTGTTCTATTCGTTTTTCCTTTTAACACTAACAAATATATTTAATAAAATATGGAAAATGTGATAGATTATATAAGCAAAATTATATATATATATATATATATATGTAGATGGGGGTTCAAAGGAAAACCTCAAAAAAAAATTGAGGAACACCCTGATTGCCTTGATTTGGGCGTTATGGACTTGTGCATAAAAATAAATTAAGTAGTTTTTTGGTTTCTATGCACGTGTGCATTATGCACTTGTGCATATGTACGTGTACATGTTACAAATTACTTATCGTCCAGATAAAGGACTACCTGAGTGTTCATCAGTTTTCCATTTTTTTTGAGGTTTTCTTCTGAAACTAAAGGTCTTGGATATTTATGAGTTAATGAAAGACAATTAATATAACCAACAAAATAAATCTAAAATTTTGAGAAAAAAGAATTCTGAAATAACTCTTACACAAAATGGCACATAAGAAACTCCACATTTTACTTTTAGGTATATATGAACTATTGTGCCAGATGTTGAATTAAGGACATCATTGGCTTGGAAAATTTTGTTATCATTTTGGAAAATGTAATGAAATACACAATTTTCATTCATAAATAGAAAAATCTTTTTTAACTTATTTAACATTTTATAAAGTTTTTAACATATCTTTATAAAGAATCATTTTGTAACAATGTCTCTATAAAGAAGCATTATTTATTGTAGGTTTCTTTTAGTTAGTAGATAGAAAGATGAAAATAGTATAATGAATGTCTCTAAGAAGTGATAGTAGTTTGAAAGTTAAAGCTAATTAAATTGTAAATGTAATTACCAAAGAAGTCTTCTCTTATAATGAAATACATATTTTTTTCATTTTAGGGGTAGAATAGTCTTTAAATTATTTAATATTTTAAAAACTCAAAACAATGAGAAAAAATTCTTTAGACAAATCCAACTCTAAAAATGTGACACATAATTCTTGATAGGTTTCCTTATATATATATATATATATATATATATATATATATATATATATATATATATATATATATATATATATATATATATATACGAGGTGAGATTAATGCCCGCGCGTTGCTGCGGATGGAAAAAATATTAAGACCATAAATTTGAGCATTACCAATTATGAGAACAAAACATTTTGTGTCTGTTAGTAGCATCACTATAATTTACAAAATGCCCTATGAGGATGATGTGTGTGTATGATAGGAAGCGAAAATAAATTGGCAAATGGTACATTACATCATTAAACTTAAAAAAAAAGTTACATTGTTATTAAACCTAAATTAAATTATAATAAAAATATGAATTAAACAAATTTTACATAGGTTTTGGGTTGGAGAAGACACAGTCATTGAGATGCGATGCATGTTAAGGGATCTTTATTTTATGCTTATATAATAAAAATAATTTTTATAATATAACTTTTATTTATTTAAATTATAAAATGAAAAAGTTATAAATGATCGAAATGTCATTTACTTAACGGTCAGGAACTAACAACTTTTAGTTTCGAGGACCAAAACGTTACGCAAATGCAAAATCGAAAGTCTATTTTGGAATCAACAAATTATGGGGACTAAATCCAAGAGGAAAATAAAACTATAGGGACCAAATCTGTAACTCTACAAACGTAGAAAAAAAATTAAAAGCTCAAGGACCAAATCTGTAAGTTACTAAAAACCTCAAGGACCAAAACTGTAAATTACTGTTCATGAACAGTGAAATCGTTCCTGGTAAATGTTATATAGTATAATATGTAGGGTCAGGTTCACGTGAGACCAAGTTGTTTCCGTGAGACCGCATGAGACCAAGCCTTTAAACATGAAACTTCACACCGAAACACTGTAAAGGTAAAAAACATTCGAACCTTCATAATGTAATCACACTATGAAGGTAAAAAAACCTAAACCAAGTTAAAAAAAAATCAAACCTTCACAGATAAAAGACTATGAATGTATATCTGAACCTTCACAGTGAAGACGCTGTGAAGGTAAAAAAAATCGAGCATTCACAGCGAAAAACACCGTGAACGTAACATTTACAGTGTTTTCCCTATGAAAAGTTCGATTTTTTTACATTCACAGTTTTTTGGTGTGAATTTTCATACTTTAAAGCTTGGTCTCACCGGTCTCACGGAAATTGTTTGGTCTCACGCGAACTTAAGTCTATATATGTGTAACACCCTAAAAATAGGGATAACAAAAATCCGAAAAATGGACATGAGGTATACTAAAAATTGCCAAAGCAAGAGCCTCCCTAAAATGGGGAAAATATACAAACATGTTTAAATACAATCGTAATTAAACGGACAATAATTAACAACCAACAAATCTAATTTCCATAACTAGAAAAGAGATTACAAACGGGGTGTCATTTATAAACTCAAAGATTCTCCTACCAAAAGTAAGTCCAATTGCAATATTCTCATATCTCTCACCCAAGCACTATGCCCGCTTAGAACCGGTGCCGCTAAAACCTGAGATACACATCGACACCAAACAAGTGTTAGGCCAAAAAGCCTAGTGAGTTGAACAATAATAAGCATGCATGAACAGTTACAATTCTTATCAGCAGTTAACCAGTTTTCAACATGTATGGAGTCAACGGGGGAGACCCATAGCACCAATCAATTCCACTCCAAAGAGTCGATGCACCTTGATGCCCTTAAGAAAGAACACCCCAAAGGCCTGACACACCCGAAGATCAGACTGTGAAGGAAACTTTCCGAGTGGCGGAGATCTACTGGGCACATACCATCACGGTGGCGCCCCGAGACTACATCCTCCTAGTGAATTTGCCTTGGTTCGTCCAACATAATGCATTTAGGAGGTCCTTAGGTATATTTCAACCAAATATAATTCGGTACCAACCGCGGGTACAATAACACCCTCCTAATATCATGTGTCCAACATAGGACTTAAATATCCACATAAACACGTTGTAGATACAATATCACCTTTTGAGTATTCCAAATGGAAATCCTCAACATATACCAAACATGTATTCATTAAACATGTCAAATACCCATAGTGAGTACACATATTGGAAACCCCAAATAATTCTACAAAATAGGATAAATCATAGGATGATACTTCTATATCATATTTCTCACATAATCTCATGTAAATACCATCAATTACTAAAACCCGTACAGATGAACAATTTGAGCAATTATGTTATTTTTGTGGTCTCACGGGTCTCACGGAATTTGTCTGGTCTCACATGATCTCAAGTATATATATATATAGGGAGAGGTTCATTTGAGAAATGGTAAATATATGAGAAATAGAGAAGTAATCTTAGTCATTTATCTGGTCAACATTTGCGGCTTTGACCGTGAAGCACCGGATAATTCCTTGTGTGGTCTATAGAAGGTAGAGGGGTAATTTCGTAAAATACACGGGATGAGTTCACATATGAATCTGTATGAATCACAAAGATTCATATATGAATTTGTTAATTAGTTCAACTTATTCATATATGAATCTTTGTGATTCACAAAGGTTCATATATGAATTTTTGTGATTCACACAGATTCATATATGAATCACAAAGGTTCATATATGAATCACAAAGGTTCATATATGAATTTGTTAGTTAGTTCAACTGATTCATATATGAATCAGTTAAAAGAGTTCAGTTGTGAATTGCACTGGTTCATATATGAACATATAGTTCATATGTGAATTATACATGTTCATATATGAACACAGCCCGTGTGTTTTGTAAAATTTACAAAATTGTTCTTCAATTTTTGGGATAGCCGCAACTTTTGACCAGTCAAAGCCGCAACTTTTGACCGGTCAAAATCGCAATATTTGACTAGTCAAATCCGATCTTGACCATAACTAGGATTACTTCTCTATTTCTCATATATTTACCATTTCTCAAATGAACCAAACACTATATATATATATATATATATATATGTGTGTGTGTGTGTGTGTGAATATGTTTTTTAGATATATAAAAATAGATATAGAATAAATGTTATGTAGTTGATTATTGATATATTTTTTATATAATAATTTTAACATGTTTTATAAGTGTTTAAATTTTCTAAATTCAATTCTTTTTTTTTTATGAATAAAATATTATATCAACAAATAAGAGTGTTATTATTTAATATTTAAAAATATTTATAAAACATAAATAAATTATTTTATTAACGAATAAGAGTATTATTATTTAATATTTAGAAATATTAAAAAAAATTAAAGAGAAAATGAAAGGTTTATTCATTTATTAATAATTTTTATTAAAAAGTAATTCAAAAATATGAAAAAAAAGATAATAGTGAAGCAAGCTTTATCAAGAGATAACATCATCTTTCCATGGTTTTTCTTTAATACTAGAATCGTACTCGCGCAATGCAGCGTGATACATCACGATTTTAATGTTTATTTTTTATTGATTTATAGTACGATTTTGAATGGTTTTTATTAAGTGATAATGGTTTTTTTATATATAAATTTGTTTAATTTAGGCTTAACAATATAATGTTTTTTATATAAAAAAAATTAAATAGTTTGTTAAAATTCATTAATTATCTTATATATTTTAAACTTTTTATATTTAAATTGAGATGTTTATTCTGTTTTGATTATGTTTATCAGAATTCAAATTTCATAATTTTAGGATTTAGGGATTAGAGATAAGGATTTTGGGGGATAAAGATGAAATTTATTAATTAGGGTTAAAAACATTTAAAAGTAGTACATATTGTTTCATTAATTGCTTTTTAAGAGATTTTAAGTAGATTAACATTAAATAATAGTACATAATGCTTAATACATCACGATTTTAATGTTTATTTTTATTTTTTATTGATTTGCAGTACGATTTTGGATGGTTTTTATTGAGTGATAATGGTTTTTTATATATAAATTTGTTTAATTTAGGCTTAACAATATAATGTTTTTTATATAAAAAAATTAAGTAGTTTGTTAAAATTCATTAATTATCTTATATATTTTAAATTTTTTATATTTAAATTGAGATGTTTATTCTGTTTTTATTATGTTTATCATAATTCAAATTTCATAATTTTAGGGTTTGGGGATTAGAGATAAAGATTTTGGGGGATAAGGATGAAATATATTAATTAGGGTTAAAAACTTTATAGGTAGTACATTAGGCTTTAGTAGTTATTTTTAAGAGATTTTAAATAGATAGCTTTAAATGATAGTACATAAAGCTTAGTGAATTGTAATTAAGAGTTTTTTATGCCATCTTTATAATATAGTATATATATATATATATATATATATATATATATATATATATATATATATATATATATATATATATATATAGGGAAATGTTCATTTGAGAAACACTAAATATATGAGAAATAGAGAAGTGATCTTAAACCATTAATTCGGTCAAGATCGGCGGCTTTGACCGAGAATTAGGGGATAATTGCTCCCATGGTCCACTCCCGTGTTCCTCACATTGTTTATTATTCGAAGAGTATTTTTGTAAATTATCCAAACGCATTCATATATGAACGCATGCGTTCAGATATGAATATCACTTTTTTTTCTTTTTTTTAGCCGTGTGTGTTCATATATGAATGCATGCAAAAAACAGAAGTTCATATATGAATGTTAGTAGAATGTCACTATTTTTTTTGCATGCATTCATATATGAAGGCATGCAAAAAACAGGCGTTCATATATGAATGTCACTCTTTTTTTTGCATGCATTCATATATGAAGGCATGCAGTCAGTGTTTATGTAAAAATTATGAACATTCATATATGAACGCATGCATTCATATATGAAGGCATGTAAAAAACAGGCATTCATATATGAATGTCACTCTTTTTTTTTGTATGCATTCATATATGAACGCATGCATTCATATATGAAGGCATGCAGTCAGTGTTTATGTAAAAATTACGAACATTCATATATGAACGCATGCATTCATATATGACTGCATGCCTTCATATATATGAACACGTGCGTGTTTTTGTCAAGTTACGTAAATACTCTTATATTTTTGGAAGAGCCGTAACTTTTGACCAGTTAAAGCCGCAATTTTTGACCAGTCAAAGCCGCAACTTTTAACCAATTAAAGGCGATCTTGACTAAATGAGTGGCTAAGATCACTTCTCTATTTCTCATATTTTTAGCACTTCTCAATTGAACTTAACACTATATATATATATATATATATATTAGCATTGAGGGCATATTAAAATAATATTATTAAACGAGAATTTAAAAAACACATTTATATTTAATATTTGTTTAAGTATAGATAAACCCGAGTTTCCTTTTCTTTTTTTATTTTTCTCTTTTGTTTTGAAAAAACACACAAAATTCAAGTGTTTTTGACCATTTTTATACATTTAACACGAGAATTCGGAGCTGAAAGGCGGCTGCGGCTGGACGGAGCACCATTGGACGGTTGCGGCTTTTAATTTTGGTGAAGATTGCATTATATCCCCTTTAAGTTTGAACATATTTCATATTAAACCCTCAATGAAATATGAAAGTAACGGGTGTTTACCAAACGTTTATCGAGTAAGCGCTTATCAGCAAGAGTCACTATCTTCACTTACCTTATCAGGTAATATTATTGGTCATCAAAATGAATTGATGGTAAACATATTTTATTATTGGGTAAGAGTTTTCTCCTTCACTTACCGCATAAGATTACATGTCTTTGTTATGCCTCTTATCGGGTAAGATTCTCGTTTCTTGCATTGTTCATCCGGTAAGATAAGTGACATCTGGTAAACGTTTACCCAGTAAGCATTTGGTAAATGACCCCAAAAATATGATATTCATGTAATGAATATAGAAATAAACAAAATTGAATTAATTATAGATAAGAACGTATTTTCATTTCATTTCTATGCTCGTCATTGAACCTTAAGTCCTTACTAATCGTGCTAAAAGTCGTCATTTTATCTAAATTGATATTGTGAGTAATCGTGACAAAACAAAACTATATAAAATACAGACGGAAATATCAATGGTTTTACAACAGTTTTGAAAGTTGCAAGATTTCAATAATAATTTTTAAGGTTCAATGATGTAAATATGTATTACCAATTATCATAATTTGCCTAAAGAGAAACTATATGTAAACTTGTATAATCAAAATTAACCAAAGTTAGATACACGGTGTATGAAAATAATAATATTGAACCATGTAGAAAGCAGTATAATTCTTATACGTATATGAGTTGATGTTTGTTTAATTCAATTTTAAATCAAACTCGAACTATACGAAATAAAAAGTTAAAGTTGGTATCATTGATTTTAATTTTGACAAGCATGTTATTTTCTCAAAAACAAACTTCTAGTCAAACTTGACATAAAATTCCAATTTAATATTTTGTCATATAATAAACAATAAGAAGAAACGATTGGACTTTTTGTTCGATCATATGATTGTACCGTATGAATTCACCATTAAGATTCACTGCATGTACCGTATGTTTTTTTAGGATGCATTTGGTGCATAGGATAGGACATGATAGAATAAGACAAAATTCATTGTCTCACGTTTGGCGTGATATGGGACATGACACAAATTCATTGTCCCGTGTTTGGCGCAATATGGGACAGGGATAAGTATGGGACAGGTGGGACAAAATGAGCTTATTCTTGGAACAACCTGAAACAATAGTGAGGCAGAAACTAAAGTTACTGATCTACCCCCGTTTAATATATAACCCTAATATGATATTTGTTTTTATGGTCATCACCACCCATTGTCGCCACCGCCACCACCACCGCCGGTAACCGGTAGCCACCGACAACTACCATCGGCCACCTCCACCTCTTCATCCACTACAACAACCTCCTCTACCACTAATATGAACGGTGTTGACGGTTCTTAACTTTGGGCAATCACTAATATGTCTATGCAATGGTGTGGTGGTTCCATCTTTAAGCTTATTTATCTTCTCACCGCAATAGATGCACTTACACACTTCAGTTCCATTAGCTAACTTCACCAAACGAAAATGTTCATGAACTCCTAAAGTCTTTTTTTTTTCCTTTTAGCATATGGAGCAGATTCTTCATTGTTAACTGTGTTGGCCTCTTCTGTACTAGCTATGTGTGTAAATAAGTCGAGTTTTTAACGAGCTACTCAAACTCGTTTATCTTGAGCTCGAATCAATCTCGAACACAAAATAAAGACTGTTAACTTAACGAGTCGAGCTCCATATATAACACCAATGTTCGACTCGAATCGTTCAAAATCTCGATTAAACTTTACGGGTCAAGTCGAGCCATTAGAGCGTACACTTTTTTCGAGCCAAACTTATTTATATGTTTACAAATTATATAATCAAAATATAAAAATCATCGAGGTAGAGTAAATAAACTAGTTAATCGATGTCAAGTTCAAGCTCATAAACGAGCATCGAGCTCAAATATTGAAAAAATATTCGAGGTCGAGTCAATCTCGAACACAATATAAAGATCGTTTAACTTAACGAGTCAAGCTCCATAACACCAATGTTCGACTCGAATCGTTCAAAATCTCGATTAAACTTTACGGGTCAAGTCGAGCCATTCGAGCGTACACTTTTTTCGAGCAAAACGTATTTATATGTTTACAAATTATATAATCAAAATATAAAAATCATCGAACTAGAGTAAATAAACGAGTTAATCGATGTCAAATTCAAGCTCATAAACGAGCATCGAGCTCAAATATTGAAAAAAACATTCGAGCTCGATCTCGAGCCCGACTTTGAAAAAGTTAATCGAGCTCGAGCCTGATATTAGTTTTTCGAGCCGAGCTCGAATACCCTACTACCCGACTCGACTCGACTCGTTTACCTTCCTAGTACCATCAAGAGCGACTGCTACAAAGTCTTCTCCATCATTCGATTTGGGAACAACCACTTCGGGGGTATTTTCCACTCTTGATGTGTTTGCACAATTTTGGTTGATTCAAATTCTTGAGGCTTTTGCACTTGATCTAAATATTGATGTCATTAAAAGAAATATGACCCGCTACAAGTGATATAAGACATCTAAAAATGCAAAATTAATATTAATTAAAAAACCAATTTTTTTCAAAAAGTTAAAAATAAAATATTAAACATATAGAAAAGGAAAAATAGAACTTGAAATATTCCATGTGTGAAACAACCAAATAGAATGGTTTTCCACGTATCATTTCTTTTTGGTGGCAACTATCATTAATGTTTTAATTAATTTTGTTGAGCAAATCGAAAAATTCAATTACATCTGTGATAATATATATACCACGTAAAGGTAAACGCACGAAAATAAATGAACGTAAATGAATAGATTTTTTTCGAGACATTTGTTCATGTTTGTTCGTTTAACTAAACGAACAAAAAAAAACTTGTTCACGTTCATTCATTTATTAAATAAACGAACATAAACAAATTTTCACCTGAACGGTTGGTTGAACATTCAATTCGTTTACAACCCTAGTTAGAGGGAGGGACCAGATTTAGACGTTTTTGCAAATCATGATGACTATTTTGTAATTCCAAAACTGCAGGAACGAAAAATATTACTTTGACAAACCATAGTAACAATTTTGTAAAGTTTGTAGTTTACTCAATAATTAGCTTTCAAAGAAAATACAAAATTTTATTTATTTAAAAGATTTGTTAAAAAACATAATGCTCAAAATCAAAAAAATCAAGATTTTTTTGATCACCTGTCTTTATTGTTTAAATAATATTCTATTATTTTTTAAAGAGTAAATTATGGATTTGGTCTTGTAGTTTTCAAATTTTCTTGGATTTGGTTTCTAAAATTTATTTATTGCAAAATAGACCCCAAGGTTTTCATTTTTATAATACATTGGTCCATACCATTAACGAATGCTAAGGTGATGTTCGGTTCGTTTTCTGTTAAGACATGTATGGATATAGTTGTCTGTGTGTTAACAACTAAGTTGTTGTTCGGTTGTTGTGCTGAATAAACAGTCTGAATATAAAAAATGACCATTTTACCCTTTTATTTTACATTAATCATTTGTTGATGAAATTTTACAAAACAACAACAATTTCCATGAAATTAAATCAATCTAATTACATCAAGCAAATCATAAACAATAAGCAAATCAAACAAAACCAGATTATGAACAACAAACAAATTTATATAGATCAAACTTTTTTTTACAAGTTTTGTAAAAGAAAAAGAAATCAGTAACCAACCCAAAACCCATCAATCTGTAGATCAAGCTTTTTTCACAAGATTTGCAAGACTAAAAAAAATCAGTAGATCAAATCAAAACCTAAAAACTAAAACTTAAAACCCAAAACCAACCCAACATCAATCTGCTTCCTTTACATTCCAGGTCTCTTCTTCCAGGTTTATTTTTCATTAAAAATCTCTCTCTTGATTGTATCTTCATTCTTCACCAGTTCAACTTTCACAACCATATTTCCAAAAACACATTCACCCAATGCCAAAAAACCCACCTTGTTTCTCTCTCTGTTTTCACCCATGTATATCTCCAATAATTCCAAAATTCCCAAGGAGATGGAGAGGAAATCGATGGGTTTAAACCCAAATAAACGATGTATACAGTTGTGATTTTAGATCGATGGAGAGGAAAAGAAATCGATCCCACAAATTCCTCATGAAGTTGATGGGTTTAAACCACAAAATGGATGGGTTTAAACCCAAAACACAGGTGTCAACATTCGTGAGAGAGAAAGATGGAGAAGAAAGGTACCTATGCTTTTCATTCCGGTACACTCCAGTGTCCTCAATGGCGATGGAGGTTTTTAGAGGTAGGTTGTCTTCAATCGTTAGGTTTTAATAAAGGGGAGTAGTTGGGAGTTGGGAGGGTAGATGGGGAAAGTAAAGTACATTTAATGGTTGAGCATGGAAGACATTATTTTTGTAGCTGATTCGGTCAGCCATCAACTGACCGATTAAGTTGCTACCGAACACTCAGATATGACTGACTGAATCAGCCATATCTCTTATTCAGCCCATTAAACTACTAACGAACAGGGCCTAACTCTCATTCATTAAGTGAAGGACTTTTTGGTCCTTTCCATCTTTTTGTTTGTCCTTGGCTCATTTAAAAGTACAAACCATATATAATTGTTCCATGTTAGTTTATGACCGTGCTTTCCATTACTGTAAATTATTTATAACTTGCAATTAAAAACCAATTTATCTTGTATAACCGTAAAAATTAACATGCAATTATATAGCTATATGCATATATATAAATAGACTTGTATATCTATACTATATAATGAAAAGTTTAAAACGGTTTCTTGTACAAGAGCAGTTTCTTGTACAAGACCGGTTTCTTTGAAAGCCTATGAATGCGGCCCACGTCGTCTCCCTCTCCACTCTCCAGTCTCCCCCTCAAATCGCTTTTTCCCCTCATCGCTTCAACTCCATACCCACAATCCATACCCACAATTATCAGACGGAGCATACATTCATCAGATCATCTTTGCGATTCTTCTTCTCTCCCTAATCTCACACCTCACAGACCCATCTCCATCTGGATATTCTTTAACTTTTTCCTATGGCAGTGGCTCTGATGGAAGATCGGAAAACAATGGAGATCTTCACCTTCTTCTAAACCTCAAATTCTTCTTCGTTCTCCACAAATCTACACTCACAGATTTTCTATTCATTAAATTCCATTTATTAATCGTGCATCCTAATCTTTGATTAAAACAAGTACAACGCCATTCTTCCCATTCAAATCTATGTTGTCAATATACAATTTCATGTTTGTTTATTTCCTTCACAAAATTTCTCCAGATTGGAATTTCATGTTCTCAACTGGTTTCAAGCTCTAATTCATTCGTAACGATGATTGCGGTAGGAAATTGTTCATTGATTTTCGATTCTTCTTGGCTGGGGTTTGACTTCGTTAAATACCAATCGACGAAGGTAGGGTTCGCGAACTTTCCGGAGAGGTTGTTCAGTTGACGGGGACGTCAACGTCGACGAAGTTGTCGCCGATCAAAGCGAAGGAAGCTTCGCGAAAAACTCGTTGAAAGCCGATATTGAAGTCGGTTCCAACGAACACGAACGTGGTATTATTAATAATTTTGATGATTCGAATGGTACTGAATTGTGAGTTGATGTGGATTATAAAGTTCATATTATGGAATATTCGTTAACAATTTTTCATGTGAAAATCAGGTTATTCGTCATGATATCACAACAAAGGGAAGGAGATCCATGAATATTGTTTGGCATAAATGCTCTGTAAAGAAAATCGATGCAGGAATTGCTTCAGCAAAAAGGTTGTGTCATATGGATTATTGGTCTCCGTGGTTCAGGTTAGTCGATATTCATCACAAAAACTCTATGTTTTCAAGCTTCTAAGTTTAACAACAGAGATTAATGGTGTCTTTTTAGATTTGAATGTTTGGTGGATAATTCATTATTCGTGCTCGATGTTATATTGTTTTCATCTTAGTTTATGATAGTCATGTACAGTTTATCAGGAGATAAAAAAATGCTACAGGTTATTGTATATGGTTTTAGTTTATGTGTTCTCTGATTTTTTGATGAAAACCTGAAGGTGAAGGATGTAAGCTGACTTTTGTTTTAGGGAAATTGTTTAAAATAGGTATTTTGGATACCCAATTCACTTTATAGCCGTTTTTACTCAATTAAGGCATATGTCGATTAAGGCTGGAGACACCGAAACTTTCCTTAGGAATTGTATAGAGTTTAATTTGTACAAACCTCAAAGGGACAAAACTGTAAAAGGGCAGTTGTTGGCTATGACAATCGTGGATTTTGCCGAGTATGGTATTGTGAAAGAGAGTTTGATGATCAGTGTGCCTATGACTTGCAAACAGGTACAACTCAACCTATGTTGTTCCTTAAAATGCAGACTTTTGAGAGAACTAATCGTGTGAGGTCTTGGTTGGGTGATAGTTTAATCAGAGAAGGATCATTGGATAAGAACCACTCTGAGTCTGTTTCTACTTTGATGAATGAAGAGTTTGCTGAGGAAGCCGAGACTGCCTCCATTACCTATGATGATATTTTCTCTCAGTCTTCCATGGTTGTTGCTTATTCGACCTTTGGATCCAATGGGAATTCAAGTCCTCAAAGAGAGGTACTTTAATTTGATTTCTCTTTTATTTTTATTTTTCTATATGCAGCTAGCCAAGCTTATAAGCTTACAAACCAAACTAGCCCAGTATATCCCACCCGTCAGGGGGGTCGCCCCCTGGGGGGGGATGTAAGGAGACTTGACCTCTACCCTAAAGAGTAGAGTGGTATACATGTAGGATTTATAGGCAGGCTTGAAGAGCAAAAGGGTTCAGATATTCTTGCTGCAGCCATCCCTGAATTCATAGGCAATAACGTCCAGATAATAGTTCTTGGTGAGTTACTAATATATATGTTAGTTATTTATTGCTTTGTAAAGTGTATATATATATATATATATATATATGTTAAAGTGATTGTTAATCTAATTAGGGGACTGGGAAAAAGGCAATGGAGAAGCAGCTGGATGATTTAGAGACAGAATACCCGCTTAAGACTAGAGAAGTAGCCAAATTCAATGTGAAATTGGCTCATATGATTATAACTGGAGCCGATTTCATAATAGTGTCCAGTAGATTTGAGCCTTGTGGTCTCGTACAGTTGCAACCAATGCCTTACGGGTGTGTAATTATATTAACAACTCAAATTAAACTTCTTTATATATAATTAAGTTGAGAGTTCTATTCCGTCGACTAACTGTATATTTGTGTTTTAATTTGGAATGGTATGTGCCTATTGTTGCATCAACTGGAGGGTTGGTTGACACGATGAAAGAAGGATATACAGGGTTTCAGATGGGAGCTTTTAATGTTTAGGTAACATTAACAACAATATCATATATCTATTACTATATAATTAAAATTCTATTACAGTTGTTTTAAAAAATTTAAGATAATAGTGGAGCGTACAACTATTGAAGCACAAGCTTAACCTTCTTCTCCTTCTCACGTTCCCCGGATTCTTCTCCTTCCCCATGTTCCCGTCTCCCTCTCCACGTTTTACACTATCAGAAGCGCCAAAGTCCCTAAACCACACTCCCAGTTGATGTTCTGAATACTGGAACCCAATATGTTTTGATCCAACCAAATCCTCAAGATCTCCATTATCGGCTTCAAGATCCGTAAGATTTTTCATCACTTCCAAATACTTTTCTTCTTGTTATTACCTTATACCTAATTTGTGTTCAACTTTGTAATATACTTAGTGGAGTGAATATTTTAATCGGGTTGAATGTTGTTCTAGAGAACCGAACCGAATCGAATCCGGTAATTTCTTTTTAATCTGGTTAAGGATTCTACACTCCTTTCGGTGTGTAGTTAAATGTTCTTTTACTTTGTTCCAGATCTAAAAGATATTCATGGATGATTGGATGGTGAAGTTTTTCCAAGGTTTTCGGAATCTTTGTTTGTTTGGTAGTACTAGAGTGCTTCTAATTATAGAACTTGATCGGCTTCTTGGCTGCCCAGAACTCAAAGATCTTATCTTTGAATACCCTTTTTTGTCTCCATGCCTACAAATTCTGCATTTGCTTGTAATAAACTTTTCTCTTTTAATATGCTAAGCACAAGATTATCAGATATTAAAACAGGGGAAAGGCATGCTTATAAAGTATTTGATGAAACAACCAAGTGTAAAATTGTTTATCGATTTACTTTATAACCATTACTCGTGGATAAGCCCACAAAGGACTCTTCTTTATAGGTTGATCTGACATATAGTTATTGAAGATCTAGAAGACACTTTGTGGCCTCTAAACAAAACTTAGATATCTAAAACTTTTGATTTCTTGAATAAACATTGCAGGTCACTCATGGCAACTAAAGAAAATCCAGGTGACAATAGAACTAGGAGATCCTTTTCAATATCTATAGTAGTTGGTTTATGTTGCTTCTTCTATATATTGGGTGCGTGGCAAAATTTTCAAGGAAGAGATGACGTCTATTTCTAAACTACATTTTATATCTTCATAATTACTTATTTAATATAATTAGTTGTTTGGTTTACTTTATATTCCTTATTTTTTTCATTTTATATTTTTCACATAGATCCATAAAATTGACATCAAGAAGGAAAGGAAGGGAATAGAAACAAAAAACGAAGCATGATTGCCGTTTCAATTTCGAGATGCTTTCGTGCCGCATTGCGCGCGGGTATATGACTAGTTAATTTATGAATAAATCTTAAAAATCTAGTTACATATGTTAAGTCTTTAAGTCAATTTTTATAATTAATACAAAATTCGTTAATTTCTAGTATTCCATTTTTATTTTTATTTTTATTTTTAATTAATTATGTTGATTTTGACTACAAAAAGTTGTACTTTCCAGGAAAACCATACACTCGCATGTTTTCAATCGTGTCCCACAAAAACCAACGTGACCTTATTCAGCCACGCCGACCGTGGCTGCCATCTTCTAAGACGTCCACGTGTCCAGACCACAACACTGCTGGTCCCACACGCATCATAAACCCACATAAATCATGCATTTTAAAAAAAAAAAAAAGTTAAAAACCTTCCCGTATATTCTTCGCATTTTGCCTTTTCAAAACCATTGACCAGAAAAGTCAACCCAAAAGCCATTGAAAAACCCCCAATTTCCCCTGCCAGTTTGCTTCCAATTCCACCATTTTTCGCCATCAATCCCATACATAATCTTCAATCTCCTCCCACATTCACCGGAATTCTACCAAAAACAATGGCGGCAACTCAATTGATACGTACTTGGAGGCCATCGTCCGCCATTTGCGTCCCTTCCACCTCCCAAACGACGTTTACATCACTGAAAGTGAAGTGTAGTACGAGCAACGCCATCGGATTTAGCTTAGAGAACAACCGGTTCGCCGGAGATGGAGAGAGAAAACCGGTGGTGATAGCTAAGGCGGCGGTGAACGGTGCCGTCGATGCACCGACGCAAACGAAGCAAGGATTAGACGTCGTTACGCTGGTGGCGATTGTGAGACCGGTGGTGGTTCGGAGGTTGTTGCTGGTTACCAGATCTAGATCGTGGAGATCAATTGTTCAATTGTTCATCGAAAAGGTAACAATTATCTTAAATTTTTTTGTAATTTTGAGTTTCGATGCTTATAGATCTATGAAAATTTTCAGGCGATAATCGATTGCCGATTTTTCACGCTGTTCGCCATAGCAGGAACCTTGCTCGGTTCGATTTTGTGCTTTCTGGAGGTAAAAATCTTACGAAATTCGAAAATTGTGTGTTAATTTGTTGTTCAAAATCGAATTAAGTTTGAATAAATTGCAGGGAACGTTTTTGGTTATGGAGTCATATTTCCAGTATTTTCATTCCGACCATGGCCATATTATGCAACTACTTATCGAATCTTTAGGTACATTGATCTCTATATATCGCTATCAACATCGATATCGTTATTTCAACAAATGAAATATGAGATTAAAAGTGTTTTTGGAGTTGCAGATATGTTCTTGGTAGGAACCGCGATGCTTGTATTTGGGATGGGATTGCATGTCATGTTCGTGGGATCGCAGGGTTCGAAATCGCAATTTTCTTCGTCCAACTTTTTTGGGATTTTCTATCTCAAGGTAGGTCGCCGAGCAAAAATAACGTATTTTGAACTGCATAAGTGATTTCTATCATAGGGTGTTTGAGATTGCTTATTTAAACTCCGTAGTGACGTGTGTAACTTTTCTTCACCGTTAATAAGCTATTTTTAGAGGGTGTTTGGGATTGTTTATTTAAACTCCTTATTGACTTTGAAAATTAAACCATTCTGACTAATCTAACTTATTTGAAATAATTTATGACTTTTTTGGTTATTTTACAAACAATTCAAACACCCCTAAATAACAATTTACTAGCTTATTACGTTTTGGTACCACAATTATAAAACTTTTTTTTGTCACCACATGACATAAGTTGATAAATACTTTAAAAATAATAATAATAAGCAATCCCAAACACCCTCTAAATGCATTATCAATCAACATCTCTAACAAATTCTTCAAAATATAGAAAAATGAAACTTTTTGAGTTTTTATCCTTTTTTTTTTTTATAAACATTTCCTTCAAAATGGAGAAAAACTGAAAAGAGAGTAAAAATTTACAAAATTTGGACAACCCTCTCCAAAGCTAGTGTTGGAATATTCAAAATGAGGAAACTGATAGAGTTGGATGTAATATATTTTTAAAATTTTAGCATTCGTTTTTCTTTCTTTGAAAAATTATGAAGAAACTGTTGCAAACGCTCTAATAATCCATGCAAAAGTTGGATATCTTCAACAAAAGAGAGATCGTTTATAGTTGATATGGTTTATGAAAGAATTCTTTACAGTGAGTAATGAATCAAAAACATAATTGGATTTACTTGAATTATTGATGATTTGTAGAACAAATCGAACAAATGAATAGTTTTTGTGAGGATGATCGTTGGTGTATCGTTATTTCAGGAAAATCCATCATGGGTTGGAATGAAATCAGTGATCCAAGCAAAGTCGATGATCGGGTACGCTCTAATGTTGTTGCTTCAAGTCGGAGTGTTGGAAAAGTTCAAGAGCATACCTTTGGTTACCGGGTTGGATCTCGCTTGCTTTGCTGGAGCAGTATTTGTTTCGTCTGCTGGTTTATTCATTCTCTCAAAACTTAGCCTCGATTCTTGATACCCGAATTCGAAACAAATAGGTAACGAGATCAATATACGAAATTAAAGCCCGGACCCACGATTCTTTATATTCTTAAATTATTTTGTAGATAGAGAGTAGTGTTTATGTAACGGTTTTAAATCTTTCACTAATCATATTATAGAAAGTTAATTCTTTATAGTTGATACCCATGCATATTATAGGTGAATGCGTTGATGTTTGATTTTATGGAAACATGTCATGTTCTTAACAATATAGTTGTTTACTGATGATGTTGTTGGTTTTTTGATATCACAATGGTTTTTTGAAATCGAATGTGATGAGTGATCGACACCAACAACCGAATACGGAGTGGTCAGATCGAATTACAAGAATGACAAACCGAAAGTGTAATAAACAATTAAAGAAAGCAAAACAAGAACGCTAAGAAATAACGTGGTTCCACCACCAGTATGTATGTCCATAAACAAAAGTAGAAAACTTTATTGATGGAGAATACGAACAAAAACACATTGTGTTTGATCTCTCTATAAAATCTCTCTCTCAAACTTGGGTTTTTTTCTCTATAAAATCTCTCAAACTTGGGGTTTTTTCTCTCTAAATTTTGTCTTTGGATTTTTTCTCTCTAAATTTTGTCTTTGGATGGCAAACAAAGGGCTTTTTTGATCTTAATCAATAGGTAGAATCCCAATTCGATTTGAATGCTAAAAAATTAGTTTTTTGATTTTATGTTCCTTCACGGTCACGAAGAGGCAACACAAGGTTTATGCCCACCTTTGTGGGCACGAAACTTTGAAGAAGGTCATTCACATCTTTGAAGTTGTATCAATGACAAATCAACTTATCATTTGTCAAGTATATATGTCTCAACTCCTCATCAGCTTCACAATTGTCGTTTCGTATTGTCACGTCACTTCAAATACAACTAATGAACCGAAAAAATGAGTTGCACCAAATACAGTAAATTTTAGTTCAACAAAATCTATTAATGACTTTTCACCATTCTAGATTAAAAGTGGACCAATATGGTATCTGAAAACATAAAACACATCTAATTGATAAAGTGTTTTGTGAAGGTTAATTGTATAAGCAAGTTGATTAATTTAAAATGCATACTATATGATGTCTAATTAATATCTCATAATTATTATTATTTTTTGCATAGCTAGTTTACCTATCCATACATAATGATCCATTGGACAACATTTATATTTTTCGAACGTATTCTATTAATTAGATAAACACGGTTTGGAATTTGATTTTAAAATGCAATAGTGGCGTTCGCGGTTTATACCTTTATTAATAGATCAGACTATAATTAGTGGTTTCAGATTTCTCAAACTATGCCGTTTGAAATTAAGGGGTTGTTTGTTTTTTAAAAAAAAATTCTTAATGTCTCTTAAGTCTGAATCATTTAGACCTTTTTACACACCATCTCTTATTAATCATAACTAAATTAAGGCTTCAGACTTTAGACCTCTTAAAAAACAAACGGCACCTAAGTGTCCAGAAGGTCAAAGACCACAAAAATACGATTTAATTTGAACGGTTTAGGTGATTTCGGCTCCTTATGTGCTTTAAAGTTTAAACCATAATTAAAAAAAAAACAATATATATATATATATATATATATATATATATATATATAGGGGTCTAATCATATGAGATCATAGTATTTTGTGGTAACTGTGAGATCTAATCTCATTCATCCATCTTAAATTATTCATTTTTTTATTAATTAATAAGAGAGGTTATATTAGTCATTTGATAAATTAAATAATATTAAAATAATTTGTAACTGAAAATATCAATCCATTATCAATCAAATATTAAGTTTCCTTTAATATCGCAACAAATTGATTTTGAAATATTCTCCATGTTTGAGTTTGAAATTCAATTGTATGAACCCTCCATTCTTGAATTTTTGCATAATAATTCAAACGTATGAAATATGATCTGTGTTGCAAATAGGTGTCACACAGTGTCACACAATGTGATACACAGTGTAACACAATGATCGACATTGTGTTATGTCACACAATGGACAATTGATTACAGTGTATCACAACCTTTAGAATCGGCAACAATTCTCCTATCATTGTATCACCAAGTTGATCACATTCTTTCAAGGTGATCATAATGTATCACGTCACAAGTGAAAATCGCACCTGATGTCTGTTCGGGTGTGCCTTCACCTTCACTAACAGAATCAGTGTCAATGGGGTCATCGGCGTTATTCAAAACATTGGAAGACCTCTTAATCTTAATCTGATTACTCCTTCTTCCTGTTTTGCCATTCGACATAAAACATAGATACAATGTGATTCAAAAATACCACCTCACTCTTCGTGATACACAATGTAATCAAAAGACTTTAAGTGATTCAATGTGAATCGAAAGACTATATGTTTCAATTTTGTGAGGTTATCGCATCTGATTCCCAAAATTTTGGTATGCGCCTAAATTAGATAACACTGAATTTCAATGTGTTTTGACATTTTTACCCTTTTTACTTATTTTAGTGGCCTAAAATTCTGTTTTTAATTAATATTTCTCTTAATTATTTTAAACCCTTGATTATATATTTAGATGAATGGATGAGATTGGATCTCATAGTTACCACAAAATACTAGGATCTCCCTTGAAAGACCCCCTATATATATATATATATATATATATATATATATATATATATATATATATATATATATATATATATATCTTAAAAATACAAGTAAAAGTCAACAAAGTAACCATACTTTATAGTGTAAGATCCCACATTGGTTGAGAAGGGTAACGAAAGTTGTCTTATAAGGGACTGGATACCTTCTCTACCAGACACGTTTTAAAACCATGAGTCCAGGTGTGTGGACAAAACGGACAATATATGGTATGGTTGGCCTGAGATGTTACAGATGGTATCAGAGTTGGGAGTCGGACTAGTGTGCCAGCGAGGACGCTGGGCTCCCAAGGGGGGTGGATTGTAAGATCCCACATTGGTTGGGGAAGGGAACGAAAGTTGCCTTATAAGGGACTGGATATCTCCTCTACCAGACGCGTTTTAAAACCGTGAGTCCAAGTTTATGGACAAAGCGCACAATATCTTGTACAGTTAGCCTGAGATGTTACAGATGGTATCAAAGTCGGGAGCCGCCACATTGGTTGGGGAGGGGAATGAAAGTTGCCTTATAAGGGACTGGATACCTCATCTACCAGACACATTTTAAAACCGTGAGTCCAGGTGTGTGGACAAAGCGGACAATATCTGGTATGGTTGGCCTGAGATGTTACACTAAGTCGGCACACTTTCTATCTATAAAAGAGACATACTCGCTGGAGCGGTTAGCAAAGTTATATATTGACTCGTCACGGGGTGCCGTTGTCAATCATATCGGATTGTGATAGTCGTTTCACATCTACATTTTGGAAGAGTTTCCAAAGGGAAATGGGGTCACAAATTAAGTTAAATACGACTTACCATCCTCAGACCGAAGGACAGAGTAAGCAAACTATTCAGACACTGGAAGATATGTTGAGGGCTTGTGCCTTAGACTTTCAGGGCTCGTGGGAGAGCCATCTGTCGTTGATCGAGTTTGCTTACAACAACATCTATCATGCAAGCATCAAGGCGGCTCCGTATAAAATATTGTATGGCCGGAAATGTCGAACCCCCTTATGTTGGAATGAGGTTGGGGAAAAGCAGTTGCCAGGACCAGAGATAGTGCAGATGGCACGCAGACAAGATAGTACAAGTACGGGAAAGATTGAAGGTGGCGCGTGATCGACAAAAGAGTTATGGGGACAAACGAAGAAAGGACATAGAATTCCAAGTCAGAGATAACGTAATGCTCAAAGTATCTCCTTGGAAAGGAGTGGTGCGCTTTGGAAAGAAGGGAAAGTTGATTCCACGCTACATCAGATCGTTTGCAATCTTTGAACGAATTGGGAAAGTGGCGTATAAGCTTGACCTACCAGAAGAATTACGAGCTATCCATAACACGTTCCACGTCTCCAACTTGAGAAAGTGCTTAGCGGAAATTGATATGGCGGTGCAATTACAAGATGTGCAGGTGGACGGAAAGTTGAATTTCGTTGAAAAACCCGAGGCGATCGTCGATCGTAAGGTTAATAAATTGAGGAATAAAGAGATTAGTCTCGTAAAGGTTCATTGGCGTTTCCACAAGGGACAAGAAGTGACTTGGGAGGTAGAATTTGAGATGAGGTCCAATTATCCGCATATTTTTGACAAAAAAAAAATCCAGGGACATAATTCTTTTAAGGGGGGAAATGTTGTAATGACCATAATCCACTCTTTTCTCTTTTAGTTAATGGTGGTCAAGTTGAAAAAGGGGAAATTTAGGGGTCTTTTTAGCAAATAGGTGAAAACTTGCATTTACGGGTAAAAACCCTAACTACCTCATTCCTCTCTATTTGGAGTCGACGTGTGAAAAAAAAGGAGGAAGAAATAGAAGAAATCCATATTAAGGTTCCAATCTTTGGGAGAGTGAAGAAGGAAGCAAAACATTGAAGGATTTCTTCTCAATAGGTAACACCACCCTAACCCTTCTCTTTTATTCAAGATTTAGAAGCTCTATTGGGGATTCTAGTAATTTTGTTCATGATCTGGGAAGTTGAAAATGTTAAAATAGTTTTGGGAAATCTAATGTCTAGATAGGTTGGCCCTTTGCATATTGAGAATGGTTGAGTTTGATTTGTTATTCGATTAAGGGAAGAAGGAAACCATTGACGATTTTTGTCCATTGAGCCAGAGGACAGTATTGGGGTCTATCGGGAAAGAGGGTCAACCGGGTTGGGAACCGGGATTAATTCCCGGATAACATTCCTTCTGTCTAAACCCGATGTGGGCTGGGAGTCGCCTAAACCCGACATGGGTCGGGAGTCGCCTAAACCCGACATGGGTCGGGAGTTGACCAAACCGGCAGAGCTGGGAGCTACCAAACCGGTAGAGCCGGGACCGAAGCCAAAACCCATATGGGGTCGGAATCAGGATTAAAACCAGAAAGGGGGGGCGAGAACTGTGGGTCGAATCCGGATGAACCGAAACTTGGGTTCAGACCCGGTGTGGGAATCTGGATGAGTTTTACCCGGGGTTTAAATAGGATCGAGCCATGGCTTAACTTTGCGTGTTTAACCAAAATTGTAGGTGTCTATCCTTTCTGAAGCAAATTTCAGTGTGTGTGTGCCGAATTTTCATCAAGAGGTGAGGTCCCTTAAAACTCTTCCCATTCTTTTGGAAAAATAATGTTTTAAGCTTTGTGTACTTAAATGTTGTTGTTGTGTCGTTGATATGTGGAGTTCGAAAGTATGCTCACATTATTATATGATTATAGATTTTTCGTTTTTACTCATAACTATTAAGCTATTCATATACGAACTTCTGAATGTTTGTGGAGTCGAGTATCACGAGTTATGGGAAAGTCTTGAGGAATTGGATGAGTCGTGTGCCTTGAATTTGTTTCTCGTGCACCCGCATATGGCATCTACTAGGGGGGCCAAAAAGGGGATCTACTGGGGGCCCCACAAAAGGTGACAGAGACTGTATCTCTATGTAAATTCCATGCGTGGAACTGGTTATGGTATTTCTATTTAAACCATTATCTTCAATTTTTACTTAATTATTGCATCTACGAAGAAATTTTATGAGTTCTTTAAACTGCCTTCGGAAAGGGGATTCAATAGGCCTTATGGTCTAACCCTAGCTTTTCAAATGTCAAAAACCATTTTCAGGTAAGGGAGCTAGTGGTACTTCTTCCAAGGGGAAGGAGAAAGTGTGAAGGTTTAGAGTCGAAGATTGATGGCCTAGAGCACGTTTGTTATTGCTGTTAACTTTAGATATCTCAGCTGTGGAAGGATGTTCTTTGTCTAAATTAAAGACTTCGTTTTCCTTTCTCTTTTGAGTTGTATTTGGACCCGGTTTAGGATTGTGGTTGCTTATTCTATTTTATATTTGGTTTCTCTTTTTGGGTTATTACAATTGGTATCATTGCCGAGAGTCGGACTAGTGTGTCAGCGAGGACGCTGGGCTCCCAAGGGGGGTGGTCCTACATTGGTTGGGGAGTGGAACGAAAGTTGCCTTATAAGAGACTGTATACCTCCTCTATCAGACACGTTTTAGAACTATGAGTCAAAGTTTGTGGACAAAGTGGACAATATCTGGTACGGTTAATCTGTAATGTTACATATAGGCTCTACAACATATATGCTCCCGAATTGGTAATTGGTAAATTAAAGATGCAATGTTTAAATTGGAAGAAACTAAATTGGTATTTTGTAAACTAAATTCTAATTTCAAATAAATTGTAAATCTAATAAATGGTAGTCTATAATATTAAAACCATTAAATTTAAAAGACATATAAGTATCAATCCAAACGGTAAATCTAACAATCCAATACTGAAATAAAACGATAAATATATATGTATTAAAAGACCGTCAAAAAATCCACTCAAACTGCAGACTAAATCAGACCACTTGATTGGACAATTTTTAAAACCGGGTCATGAACCCGCTAAAAATGATCCGATTCAATTTAGATCCAACTGGTTTTTAATTTTTTATGGTCCATTTATTTGATTTTTAAATATTGTTATATGATACTAAGGAGGCGTTTGGTTCGCAGAATGTGATGGAATCTGGTGGAATTGGAATGTTGAATTCCTTTGATCATATTTTGTTCCCTTGTTTGGTTCAAACTTTTCAATGGATGGAATCTTTGAATTCCAATAAATTCCATGGATATAGGATTTGAACATTCCATCATAAAACTTAATGATTTCAATGGAATGGAATATCATATTTTGATAATTCCAAAGTTACCCTTTACCCTAAAGTAAACCCTACTCATATTGGTTCAAGCTTTTCAATGAATGGACTCTCTCTCTCTCTCTCTCTCTCTCTCTCTCTCTCTCTCTCGACATTATTCGTGTGCTAAAATAATCAAAACAATTTTAGTTAAAAATTAAACTATTTAATGACTATTTCATTAAAGTAATTTTTGTTTAAAAAAATTAAAATAATCAAAAAGGGTATTTTGGTCATTTACCAAAATTCCATTCCAATTCCGAAGCTACAATCTGTGAACCAAACAGAAAAATTCCAATTATGTCAACCAAACAGGTGATCAAACCTGACAACATTTCATTCAAATTCCATCAAAGTCAAATTTCTTTAGCATATTCCATTTCATCAAAAAACATTTTGCAAACCAAACATCCCTAATTGTACCTAGAAGGAGAAAAAGTATATAATTATTAATTAAAATAGAGTAAATTATGTTTTTAGTCCCTGTAGTTTGTTGTGAATTTTTATTTTTGTTCTTATAGTTTTAAAATTACATTTTCATCCCTATAATTTATAATTTATTGCTTTTTTCATCCTTATGGTTTAACTTTTATTTCTTTTTTCATCCTTATGGTTTGCAATTCATTTCTATTTTAGTCCTTCATACTTAAAAGTAGTATTTTGGCCTCAAGGACAAAACTAGAATTAAATTGCAAACCATAGGGACGAAAACTGAAATTTCAAAACCACAAAAACGAAATTTGCAATTCTCAACAAATCACAGGGACTAAAAACGTAATTTACTCATTAAAATATATAGTGGCAAAGACGGAATACCTAAATCCACGTTAGAATTCACAATTCGAAACTTCCCCCAATTCTCTTCTTCCCAAAATCAGAATTAACAAATCCTTCTTGTTACTATTTCGCTTCAGTAATCGAGCACCATCAAACACTATCAGACTATATCCATCATCTGGAACAAGAATTTGGCGAACTGCAGAATTCAATTTATCCGCCTGTTTAGGTATGTTTCGCTTTATGAAATACTGATTGGAGTTTGTTTTTTTTTCTTTCCAAATTCGAAACGAATTCTTCTGATTCTAGCTCTGGAATCGGAGTTCCCAAACGTAAACTCAATCACATTGATATTTGAGCACATAATCAAACGTGAAGTTGACATACTCGAACGCTAGAGAAACTTGTTGTCTAATTGGGTGTAATTTTCTTTTGTTTTCATTAAATTAATTTTACAGGTTCACAGAACTGTTGTTTACCTGAATTTGAAGATGGAATGCGTGGTTCAAGGAATTATAGAAACACAGGTAAAACTATATTCGTGCGGTACTTTGTGAATTAAATCATATAATCTCTTTGTGCATGTTTTAGTTTATGCAAATGACATCTGGTTAAAAATCATCGATTTAAGTATATTTATAACCTCCCGATCAACCATACCAGATATTGTCTGTTTATTCACTGTTTGTGAACGTTTTTGACTCTTTTTATTGCTCGATTTAGAAAGACAGGATCACAACTGTTTGTTTTTTCAAAAAAATCTCTTATCTGACTGTTTTTCCCCTTCCAGTTTTCAAAATCTCTTTTAACTCTTAAATATATCTGAAATAAGAAGTGGTGACCTAAATTCTTAAAACCTCTTATTATATGTTCTCCTTTCTCTCAAGACGTGTACGTTACAAAAACAAACAGTCTTATTGATTCAGATTTCAGACTTCAGCACCACCTCTTATTAATCAGAAGTGAAATCAGACTTCAGACCTCTTAAAAGGCAAATGCCACCTAAGATTCATATTCTTTTCTCAACCTATCCTGCTTAGGAAAAGATGATTGATTTAGTACATTTGCATAAAAATAGTTTGCTAATTTAGAGTTTAGAGGATTATGGACAAAGGGTAATGATAGTTGATAGTTCTGCTTTATATCTCCTGGTATGTATTTTCCCTTCTTAATTGTAATGGATAATATTTGCATTCAGGCAAGTGCGGATCTATCGATTACCTTAACAAATGTTATGATGTGATAATGTAATTGTAGATGGTAAAACTAGTTTAAGTTTTTAGAATTCGAGGTTGAATAAAACATTACTAGATGATACTGCTTTCTTCTTATTTTGGCTTCTGTTTTTGAGAATAAGTATTTTTCCTAAACGAACTCGTGAAAGATAAAAATTCTGCTTGTTTTCACGCATGGTCTTTGTTTTGCAGCATGTTGAAGCCCTTGAGATTCTTCTTCAAGGTCTTTGTGGTGTTCATAGGGTACGATTAAGGGTTCATGAATTATGCTTAAAAAGCGGCCCCAACCTAGGTCAGTTGTAGTCTAAATTTTGTAAGAAGGAATTCAAAGTGCTAACTGTAACAACTCGTCCCACATGAATAGAAAAGTAGATTCGTGAGTTTCTTAGCTCAAAGTTGTGGGCCACCAACAACTTCCACTATGGTTTTAAGTTGCTTTGGAGGTTATTGGGCCAGCCTGTTGCTTTGGGCTTCGGGGTGTTGCTTGAGGCAGAACCTGCATTCTTTGGCGATGGTATCACAAAATAATTATCGTAATATAAAAAATTTAAAAAATAATTATAAAATTATTGCATGGACTTTGTTTTTGGCTATTTTGGGTCTATTAAATATACATCAAGTATTTAAGTAATTAAAAAATTTGTACATTAGTTTATTTTCAAAAAATTATCTCTTAAAACTTTAAAACCAATCGATTGTTGGTGCATTTCCAGTTTTCCACTTGGTAATCTACATGATCGATTCGAGATACAACATATTAACCTAAAATATAAACAAATTAACCCTAAAATCAAAAGAGTTAACCCCAAATATAAACAAATTAACCTACAAAGTTAGTCCCTAATTAACAAAAAAAAAAAGGGTAAAGTCCAAAAGTTAACCCAAATTAAGTCAAAACAAATAACCCTAAAGTCTACACAGACAGTCATATATACACAAAATAACCCTAAAGAGTTGGTTAACATGTTATTATGTTAACACTACTACATCAGTATAAAACAAATTAACCCTAACCAAAAAGACGGTAATAAAAATTTGTATAAAGCCACGTTACAGTAACTAAATTGTAAACATGAATACAAACGACTAACCTATGTGGCCTATAATACTCTTTTTCTGCTGTTTAGCTATTGACCTTACAAAGGTACTCTAAACTACAAATCATATTTCTTGTTTCAAGTTCATAATTATCAAAATTGAGAATCTAAATCTGTAGATTATGCAGTTTATTGTCACACCTTCCTTTGTTCATGGGTGGGTGAGCTGGTAAGGCAGTAATATCAGCTGCTCTTGTCCTCACTTCCTCTTGCCATCGGCTTTTCTAAAAGCCGTCTGGTAAGAGTTCTTAATTTTTTTTGGAAGGGTGTCCTAGGCTATGCCTAGACTAATCCCTTGGCAAATTATGACTAATTATGACTGTAAGACATCAGCCTTGATTAAACCTCAGTGGCCACAATTGTTGTGTACGCCTGGATTCGAACCCTGGGCAGATGGGATATTCCACCACATAGCCTTAACCGGTACGCCACAACCCTTGTGGTTAAAGAGTTCTTGGTTTACATGGTAATTGACAGTCTAATTATATAGGTTCTGAAGCATCAGAGATTCGACTTTTATGTGATCTTGAGCAGCCTGAGCCCACTTGGTAAACAAAACAAAAAAAAAGTTATTTCTCTTTTTATGCACACACATCGGCTTATATGCACTCCATCATAGTTACAGAAAGCGTATTTCATTGTATAGGACTGTACGACATGTGGGGGGTTCAATGAGGGGTGCTGGCGCCGATCAAATTTCTGTTTTGGTGAGGACAATGGTAGAGAGCAAAGTAAGCAAAAACGTGCTTCGATTATTTTACTTGCTTGGGTACAAGTTAGACCATGAGCTACTGAGAGTAGGATTCGCTTTCCATTTCCAAAGGGGTGCTCAGATAACGGTTACAGTCTCGTCAGTTAATAAGATGCTAAAGTTGCATGCCACTGATGAGGCCGTACCCGTAACACCAGGCATTCAACTGGTTGAAGTGACCGCACCTGCATCAGCCGAGAACTACAATGAAGTTGCAGCAGCAGTCTCGTCGTTTTGTGAATATCTTGCACCGTAAGTTTTTTCATTATTATAGCATGAGTTTGCATGTGCATTGCCTGTTCATTATAATTATAAAAAAGGTTTAGTATTTTATATAAATCTTGAAGACTTTGTATTGTTTTGGGTTTGATATATTGGTGATAAATTTGTAAGTGATATGATATGATTTTTCAGGTTGCTGCATTTATCGAAGCCTGGTGTTTCAACAGGAGTTGTTCCGACCGCTGCTGCAGCTGCTGCGTCTCTCATGTCGTATGGTGGAACAACAATTATGTAGCCAACGACGCAGTGCTGAATGTTGGTTGGTTTAGTTTATTATGGACATGCTTCTTTTCTTTTCTTTTGTTGTGACAGTTTAGATTTGTTTTTTATTAGACGATTGTACCTTTGCTAATACGGACCAAATAGAATATATATATATATATATATATATATATATATATATATATAGGTGAAGGATCATGTTAGAAATTGAGTTAACTGAGAAGCGTGAGAAGTGGATCTGAACCCTAATCTGTTATAATTTCAAACCCACACATGAATCATGCTTCATAAGGGAATTGATCCTCTGCATCTTATCTATGTACATCTCATCCTAATATGTATCCAATGGTTGATAATCACTTCTCACGCTTCTAACATTAACTCAACTTTTCACCGGAACCTAACATATTATTTATATATATATATATGTAGAGAGAGAGAGAGAAGTGAGGTTCCTATAAATTTGGATCAGGTGTCTCTCTGCTTTGCTACATAATAGGAGTAGGAGCTGACGATTTCATTACATACATCCAAACCATACAAATAAGTAGCAATCATCCCAAACCACACTTGAAGATTGTATTAGATCCATGTATTGTGAGGTGAATTGAATCCCATAGGCCAAACATCAACTCCCATTTTGTTTGAGTTTATGGTACGAAAGTGCAAAAGAATATATGTATGTTGCTATTAAATCAACCTGCTGTTTTGTTGCACCATATGTACGGGTTTGATCATCAAAGTGCCATCTAATTTCTACCTGACATCTAAGGGGCCATTTACCAAACGCTTATCGGATAAGCAAAAGTCACCACTCTTATTTGCCTTATCAGATAACATTCTCGAGTCTTGAATCAAAATGAATTGTTGGTAAGCGTTTACCGGATAAGAGTGTTCTTTCCTCATTTAGTGGGTAAGATTCTTGGTGTTGCTACGCCTCTTACCGGGAAAGATTATCGATCCTTGTCAGGTAATTGACACGTTAAGTAGCATTTATGTGGTAAGAGTTTGGTAAACGACCCCTATGATCTTGATCGGTGTCTCAGCTAAATTGTCCACCTAGGATAGAGATCTCATGTTTGAATCCAAAGATCACCCGCCACCTGCCTCCGCCATGATGGACAGAAAGAGGGTGTTTCAGAGTGCGAGGGGCCTACCTCAAAGACCCTCATTAAAGTTTTCTAAAATAAAAAAATCAAAGTTCAAAATTATTAAAAAAAAAGTTGCTTTCCCCTTTAACAATTTTTTATTTTAAAGATTATATTATTTATTATATTATTAAAATATTCTATATATTTAATAAAATATTAATCTCTTTTATAAGAATTTCATTTTAAGGTTCTTTATCAATGGAATATAATAAAAAAATATTTCTTTCTCGTGATAACCATTTTTTTTTAAATTGTCAAATTTAGAGAAATCATAATCTCTTCTATTTTCTCCATTTTGGCATAAAACTTTTAGAGTAAATTATGTTTTTAGTCCTTATGGTTTGTTAAAGTTTTCTAGTTTCATCCTTGTGGTTTTGAAATTACACTTTTCATCCCTATAGTTTATAATCTTTACCTCTTTCGTCCTTATAATTTAAATTTTATTACTTTTTTCATCCCTATGGTTTACAATTCATTTCTATTTTAGTCCTTCATACTTAAAACTAGTGTTTTGGGCTCAGAGACGAAAATAGAAATGAATTGCAAACCATAGGAACGAAAACCAAAAATTGAAACCACAAGGACGAAATCCGAATTTTTGACGTAAAACATAATTTACTCAAATTTTTAAAGAACCTGTTGGAGCCCAAGATAAGTTGTTGGGGATGCTACCATGTGTTAAGGTTATGCGAGTTAGATCAATCCTAACCTAACCATAGCTTCACATTATGTTTCACAACCTAAATACCATCAAGTTGAAGAATAAAAACAAGAACCATGATTAACACCATTTCCAAAACAAAAACAAAAAAGTCGATACATATTTCTACATGAATATTGTGCTACAGCCTTGGCCTATAACTAAACCAAGCATGATCCAGTACAATCAGATATTATGAAACTTGAAATACAATTTTTGTCAGAAAAAACAGTAAACAAAAACCATAAAATTTACACCCAAACCAAACCAACCCAACCAAAATGGAATAATAATTACTATTAGATTACATTGTGGCTAAAAGGTCTCTGATTTCTGTGACGGATGGAATGGTCTCCGTTGGGTAGATCTTGGCCACAAGTTGAGCAAAACTGTCATACTTGTCCAAATATTCTTTCTACAAAACCATGCATAAACCATCATCATCATATACATATACTTGCAAAATTCTACATGGTAATCGATACATATATATAATAGAGGGAGAATCGAACGAGAATGCTAACTATTTAAGAGAATACGAAAACAGTCGAATCACGTGCAAAATCACATGTGATTTTACATTAACGGACAAATAAAGGTGTGTTTACGACTTTGGCCGCGTCTTCAGGTCGCGGGGCAAAGTCGCGTGAATCACAGGTGATTTTGTACATAATGTTAGTGTAAAATCACATGTGATTTGGCCGTTTTCATATTCTCTTAAATAGGTATCGTTCTCTCTCTCTCTCTCTCTCTATATATATATATATATATATATATATATATATCATTCACTGCACTTTATCAAGAAAACAAAAACATATAATAAAATAAATACCTTGCATTTATCCCATAGCGAAGGTAATAATTCCTCGGAGGTCAAGTTCTTCTGCAGCTTTTTATACATTGCACCTATGTGCTTGTCAACCTGTACATACCAAATACTCTCATTAATTAGCCTCCCTAGATGAGATGATATGAGAGCAGCAGCAGCAGCATCAGCTATTAATAATCTTAATCATATAACTTACTCCTGATAAACTTGATTTCACCACCTTCCTAAGATCCATTTTTGACAGTCCAAGCTGGAAAGGAATCTGTAACAAACACATTACCATCAATGGTTTATTTAGGATTTTATTTTACTACCAACACAAATCTGCTCCCATTTATTATGTAGTATAATGAAAATGCACCTAACAAAAAAACATAAAATAGTAACTATATATTTTGTATTAAAGTCACCATGGTTCATCTGCTGGTGACTATCTGGTTTTCACACATTAAACAACTCTTCAGAACAAGAATCATAAGCAATCTGTTGAGCACTAACCTCTTCCGGCGTGATAGTGTACATCAAATCTTCGATTCTTCGAGCAAATTGGAAAAGTCGCTCAAATTGCTGCAAAAATTGATGAACCAGGATCTAATTCACATGCAGTCCAAGAACAAATAATGACTAGAATGCAAAGAGAACTTTCAATTTAAGTAAAGCATGAGAAAATAAAAATTCTAAGAGAAGAAATATGAATAGAAATAAGCAAAAGTCCTTTAACTTACGTAGTATATAATCACACTGATATGACGTGTGCAAGCTTGTTCATAAGATTCGCTTGCTTGATGATAAAACTTAGCTAAAGTGGGTACAACATTGGCTAGGTCATACAGGCTGCATAAAACTGTTTCTGATCAGCATATAATATAATCATGATTGAAAAACTGATTTATTGCTCCGAAGAACACAAATATATAATAATGCAATTATCCACACAGCATCACAAAATATCATTACCTGTTTTGAAATGCAGCATAGTTCTCTAAAAGTATAATATCAGCATATTTTGGGTCTGTCTGAGCAATCTTGTCCAGAGTTGCAAACATTACACCAATCTGCCAACAATATTCACCAACTGTGTTTAACTAGTTTGTACAAAAGCAAAAATTCAATCTTTTTAAAGATTTAAACAGAGTGACAACTGGTTACTGTTAGGTTGATAAGAGATATATGAGAAGAAGCTTAACAATTGTATTGATAATCTGGGTTTTGAGTGGGCCAATAAAGAGCTAAAGGAGCACATAAGTTGCAGTAAGAGCAACATATCCTAGATCATATTACCGAAAAAATAAGAATGAACATGTGTGACTTTGCTGCAACCATACATATGTATACTTAACTGAAACTAGGTACAATCTTGACAAGTTTAAACTTTGAAGCATGGAATCATTTGGTCACATTGTACATAATCATATGCCTTCATCCATTATTGGCCCCTTTAACTGAACACACTTATAAGAAAAATCTAATAGACAACTAAAAGACAAAAGATACCACTTCTTACTTCCCTATTATACCCTAAGAAATAATCCGCTTAGTTTGAATGTAGCACAAACTTGTCTCTAAAGTAGTTAGTATTGGACCTATTTTAGCAAGGGCATATATTTGAGAACGTCTCAATATAGAACATACATAAGAAAGAAAAAAAATTGAAAAAGGAAGGAGAAATAGCCATCACAGTATCACACTTCACTCTTAAAGAGAAAAAACGAGCAAATCCACAAGATTCATCTAATCATCTCAACTTATAGCAATGAGGCATCATACTTGTATGTTTACAATGCCATTATCATTTCATCATAGAGCAATAGGATTATAGGAGAGTACTTACAAACTTAATATACGCTTGATCAACCAAATCTCTAGACTGTCCCTGGATATACTGTTCCATGCGTGTAGCAAGGGTCGCAAATCTACAATAAATAACTTAAACCTCAATTGAACATGATGTATAACCATAATTTGGTACCAAATAGCAAGCATATGTAAGAAAAAACCAAGCACGATATAAAATTGTTTCATGTGCATTTCACTCACATAGATACTTAAAGCACAATACAAGTTGTTTCATGTTTACTTCACTCACATAGACATGTACACAAAAGGAATGACATTCCACCTTTGGAAGCCATGGTTCTAATTAACTTGTAGTAAATTTTGAATATTTCAAAAAATCAGCCAGGAATTACTAAAGGATCCACAAACTTGATGTCAAGATATGTCAAAGTAAATTCCGGAAGTATAAGAAAGTAGATCCGTTCACTTGACCATAAACTCGATTGGAAAGAGCTCCACATCATGAGCAGATATCGATAGTATGAACAGGACATCCATTTTTTTATTGGTATCTCACCTAAATAAAACCATTAGTAATGGTCCCCACACCTAGCCAGAAACAATCCGACTTTATCAAGGAGAAACATTCTAAAAGTTCATGTGTCCACATTATGTCACTTACCCTGCTGAACTGATAAATTTAGTGGCATTGATGACTTAAAAGAAAATGTTTGAGTAATGGAAGAAGTTGCAAAAAATCAAGTGAGGTCCTTATCAGGCTGGTGTGCCAACAATGATCCAAAATGTTTTTTTTTTTTTTTTTTTTGGGGGGGGGGGGGGGGGGGATACTCCCTCAAACTCGATCATTTCTCACTGGGATGCAACTAAATAAGAGTTCTCTTTCCATAATGAAGTAATTTGTTTAAGCATCCAAGTGTAACTGTATCAATTATATTCAACTTTTTAACAGTTGACATTTATTTCTTCCAACCATAGCAAGTCTTCTATAACCAATTGGGGTAGAACGAAAATGAAATACGTTATGTTTGAAACAAATGGAGATCAAACACTATTTTATCTCTTGTGAATTTTTATATTTATTTCAAATGTTAAAGAACCTAAACAGTTCTCTTATACCTTTTATCATTTATATAAAGCTCCGTGTCACTTCCATCAACTTTAACAAAAAAAACCAAGAAGCAGATATTAGAAGTAGTGATAACAGTCTCCATCAGTTGAAGTTCTTTTTAATGCATCCTTTGCGAGTCTCATGTGATCCAGGAATCACTCTGAAGCTAAAAGGTAAGTTCCATAGGATGATACATGGACCAAAAAAGACTCAAACCCTGAATGTAGGAAAAGGTGAGTGCAAGAGGTGGATGTGTGGCCACAGAATTAGTAGTAGCCTAGTAGGACTAGAAATGATATCTGAAGAATGTTGGTTGGCATCCACTAAAGAAAGTTGAGGCAACACCGCTTGAGAGGGTTGGTCAACTCCATCTTAGATCTTTGGATACACCAGTTAGAAGATGTGACTTAATATACCACAATGCAGGCATGTGAGCATCAAGAATTGCATTGAGACATAAGGCAAGGGAAAACATATGTAACAGATATGACTAGCTTACCTGGGGATGTATGACAAGACACCCATTTGTCGAACATTTCGTTCATTCCTTTCTATCTGGTGACAAGCTTCATCTACAAACTACATTGGGAAGTCAACTTAGAGGTGATTCCAAAATTTATACTGATCAACATATAAGTAACAACATACACGAGTAAATTGAGCAGTGATTCTTTCTTCCAGCGCATCAAGCAACAGGCGCACATATCCGGCTGCATCCGCTTTCTGACCAGAAATATACCGTTCTGTTATGCCATGCATTGATATGCACCGCAAAGGATCAATCTTGTATGCCCAATCGACAACCGCGTAAAAGTCCTCCTGAAAAGCAACATGTATAAGAACAAACCTTAAACTAAATAAAAGGAATAAAGTAATTTTGGGTTTTTCGTGCCATTAAAAATTTACTAAATAGAAAGATCTTCTAGTACCTGAATCCCATCGAGCAAATCACGAAGTGACTCATTTAGTGCCCCTAGCTCTGATATACCTACAAGATTTCAAATACAGAGCTCAAGAACAGTATAAGTTTCATGGATGAATAGAAGTGCATGAAAAGTGTTTTACTTTTGTTGTTGTCGTTATCATCAATGTCCATAATGCCTAAATCATCATCATTGGATTTGTCGCCATTGGCAGGACTTCCTGGTGGAGCAAGTGCAGAAACTCCAAAGCACATGAAGTGTGAAAAAAAGGAACTCTGCAGTTTACATAATGGAAGTGAAGGAAATAAATCAATTTGGGCATTCTTCTAAAGAAATAAACAATAATCATGACGATAATTAGCACTCTTTGTCTGTGTGTATGCACAAGAGTTGAGAGAGAGAAGTTTATCCTAACCTCATCAACGAGGAGTGGGATAAATATTGTGAGCATCTTGGCGTAAGCTTCAGAAACTGTGGAAGTATCTGCATTGTTTACATTTTGATTGGAACCAGTGGAACCTTCAAGCCAAACAGTTGGATTTCTTGATGCTTTGGTACTAGCTCGAAGTTCATTAGCAAATTCACGAGCCTGAAAAAGATTGCGAGACTTGGTAAAATATCTCCTCGGTTTCATTTTTTTGCATAGTCAGAGTGATTAATTTAAGAAAATTACAACATCAAGCCATCTCTCAAGTAGTTTACATTTTCTAATGACTTGGGAGGTAAACATGCTACGGAACTCTCATTTCACAATATATATATATCGTGAATTTTAATCTTCACACCTATATCTTGTTTTCTCGAATAAGACGATGCAAAATTTTCTTGAAGATCCTATTTTACTAATGTAGCACCCATAAATCTAGTCAGGAAGTTCTAGAGGGAAACAAGTGTATGCTACGGTAAATGAAAACTTCTCACTTCCAATACTCAAAGCCAAGACCTTGAGATGCACCTCAAAATGTCTCTCTGCATGCTACGGTAATTCCTATGATCTTGAATATATATGTGGCATATATATTTAGATTTGTCCTTAAAGTACACAAAGTTACGTACCATGTGTTCAATGTTATATTAATTAGTGGAAATTACATGCAAAAAAGCTTAAAAAGGCACATGACCCTTACCTCACGCCGTAAAAGCAGATTAAGGGAGCTACAATAAGCTTTCCTCAAAGGACCCAAACAATTTTTATCAAGACTCTGCAAATAACAAGTAAATAAGATTCTGAAACATAATATTAATAAGTAGAAACAACATTGTTTATTGATAATTGTAGCTTCTATGTCAATTGACCTTCAAGTGTTGCAACAGGCGAGCATAAGTCCTGCATTTAAAGCGGAGATCAGCATGATCAGGCCTCTTTAGTTGCCCCCTCTGTCCAATGGAAAACACAAGCAAAATTCAAAGTTCTAAATCTTAATGGCTTCAACATTACAAATAAGTAAGAAACGGCCTAGGGAACAAACCTGAGAGAAGTAACTTTTATCACTTATCATGAAATCAACCAAACTAGCAAAGTAGTTTCTCAAGAACTCAGAGGCTCTCCGAACAAAAGTAGTTTTTAATTTGTCAAGTTCTGCCCTCTTTTCTCTGACCTGTAAGTTAATGGGACTACATTTTGTGATTATGCAGGATAAACAGAGAAATGCATATTCATGGTGAGACGAGGTTCATGAGCCATGACAAGTCACAAACATAAAACGCAGTTGAACCAAATATTGTCAAAAGGCCAGATAAACAAAAAAAACGCATAAGGTGAAATAAAGCAGTTCAGGCATGTTAGCGAGCAAAAGACTCCAAGAACCCCAATGGGATAGTTACAATTGGTCAAGAGACACAAGATCGTTAAATTTATCAAGTGTAACTTGTGGAAATAAGATGCAAAGGTCTACCACATAGAGGTCGTCAGTCGTCACTAACCAAAACAAACCAACTATTTGCCAACTTCACACTACAAAAGTTCACATCAACTATCTTTGGTACTATAATAAAATAGTTTGCAAATAATAACCAAAACTGTGTTACGTTTTATTGCTTTTGCCTCATGAGAAGGTTACTCATTTATGACCGGAAGGGAAAAGGCTGTACAAAGACTTCCCACCCTAACCTCCACAAAACTAGGAAGCCTTGCTGCACAAGGGCCACATTTTATTTGCATTCATTTTTGTAGCTTTCCAATAGCTGCAGTGAAGTACTTCATTGTTATGATGTAGCCTTGAGTTTGAAAGTTTCCCCTGGTTGTAATGAAGTGTGTACATGGTCTACTAAATAGCTATAATAGTAAACCGTGGTACCTCACGATGTTCAAGTACTCTGTAACTGTTTCTTTCGGAGTAGACATTAAGATAATATTTTGAGAGTTTTAAGAACAAAGGGAGTTCACCAATGAATTTAATCACCAATCCTCAGATGAAAGCTTTATTTGTTACAACAGACAGGCATAGACCATCACCATATTTCACATCAAGAGAGAGAAAATAATAAACAAAAACTGTGGGAGAGTTGGAGGAGAAAAAAAAGGACATAAAATGTATATACCGCTCTAATACTTGCATAACTTGGATCCAAACTAGGTGCTTCAAGGCTACGTAAAGCACCTGTTAACCATTCACAGGCTTCGATATTTTGAAGCATGCGAGCCTCGTCGAAGGAGCCTCCTGTTAGACATGCTGCATACTGGAACAGACATAGAATGATTGGACTGAAGATTGAATAATTTTAGTAAGTTAATATTGATTGAATATGTTGTACCTCTGAAGGAATACGCAGTCTCTCAAGAAGCTTATCCAGTTCCTCAATTAAAGCTTTATTATTTACGGATTGCATCTCCAGCTGGTTATTCCGTGTTTCTATCTGTGATAATAAGATGAAACATTATGGATCACAGCCAAAAGGAATCTTGAGATAAACATAAAAGAGAGACAGCCATTATCCAATCTCTTGATAAGAGTCCACAAGGCTCAGGTTAAAGATTTTTAGAGAGTTGATGCAGCATTTTTTTTATGTAATGGTCCCATATTTCCAATCCTCATATAGTGGGTGCAGGTTTAGAGTTTGGCACATAAACCAAACCAAATCAAACAGTCACTTTAAATCTCACGCACAAGGGGGGGTTAAGATGTATGCAGGCCTTACCTCTATCACAAGGGGTAGAGAGAGTTTGGAACATAAATAGGATACAAAATATTCAATGTAAGGGGCTCGAAGAAAGAAAAGTAACATATAAAGGACATGCCAAAAGGGAAGAAGGGCAATTTTGGCAAAAAAGGTGGGTGTGAAGGATATGCATCGTCCATAATTTGAACGTAGAAATCATTAAGGCATGAAACAAAAAGGTCATTGGTCGTATTTCCAAACATAAATCATTACAATAACAAACAAAAATCATCAAATTATTTAAAACCATACATAATCTCATCAGAAGTGCTCGCATTTTCCAAACATAAGATTATTACAATTGATCAATATGTCCAACAGAAGAAAGGTCATTGGTACTACATATGCACGAAGAACAAATAAATCCTGAAGAAATAATATCTGACACTGATAATAGATAGTAAGAGATGAGACTGGTAACAGTTAGTCCTAGGTAAGGGGTGAATGTATAGTTTGTAAATGTGGTTCAGTCTGCTATATCATGGAATGAAACAATTTTGACCTAAAGAAACACAACAAAGTACAAAATAATTCGCAGATATCCATACCGACTCAATGTCCTCTCGCATATGTCTAAGTTTTACATTAAAAATCCCCAGCCATTCATCCATGTCATCAACACAGATTGTGGCGGCCTCAAGCCCCTGCAATACCTGCAGGACATTACGCAGAAGAATTAGGAAATACCTTACATAAATATTTTGTGAGAAGTCAAAAAACTGAACATATGAGCTTCTCAATCAGCAAGATCACTCTTCATAACATGAAGAGTATAAAAATGTTTTCCTCATGAGAAACAAAGTTTAACTCAACTCAACTAATTCTTTATTTCAAATTGGTCAACTCAAGCTAAAATGGATCGCCAGAAGTAGCTTTAAATCATTGTGTGCAAGAAACAGGGATGCATTGAACACCATGGCTAAGAAGTCTGTGTGGCAATATGTATTGTTGAGTAATACTCGTACAATCAGATTCATCTTGGATACAAGGCATTCATAAACACCACATTATTGTGCTACATGCATGACGATGATTTCGATAGTTTCTATTGTGCAAAAGCCCATTCTTATGAGCATAAGTCAAGCAGACAGTGGCAATGAGAAGCTTAAACTATTCCAAGAATCAATGTACTCATATTACCCTATAGTATAAAAGGTTTACCTCGTCAACCAAGGGCTCGCTTTCAAGAATGGCATGCACATTTGCTGCTTCCAAAGCCTGAAGCTCACGTTTTAACCTTTCAGAAAAGGCTTCTGCTTCCCCAATACCCATGACGTATCTGGAAACAATGTCATTACCAAGATCACCATCAGTAGACTAGAACAATCCCATAACAAGAGGATTGATCTCTGGAATTTAGCATATACTAGTTGTATGGATTATTTAACCTACAACAATTCACCATATAATAAGAATGGTCCATCCCTCCCTCCACAAGTAACCTACGTGCATAACTTCATCAAATAGGAACATCGTGAATACAATAAATTAAATTATGCACCCATAGACTTCCTCTCTTGAAAAGTAAAATATCTACCAAGTACAAGGCCATGAATTATATATAACAAGAAAACAACTACTATAGAATAATGTTCAATAACGAACAAGTGTGGGTAGACAAGCCAGAGAGAGTATAAAGAGTTGGATCCCTCCGGGTATAGGGAACATGAATAGCATATTTTTCTTGTGCAAGTAGCAGGGGTGCAGCTCTCTTGCTGCGAGGGGCAATTGAGGCCCTATAATATGATAAAGAAGTGAAAATTCAACAGCTATATGTCAGGTCAAATCTTACACCAGCCGGAGAGTGAGAGATAGATAAGATGCAACAAGCAATGAACAACTGATCTATCCATCTCTCTCTTGCTCTTACGGACTTGCACAGTGTTGAACTTTGAAAACTTAGTCCCCAACCTTGCACAATGTTCACTGTTGAACCTTTGTTTAATCATTTTAACTAGTTCCTATTATTTTTATTTTCTGTTTCAGTTGATAAATGTGTTTATGAACAATGCTTATAAGTAATACCTTTTTTGCGGTGTTCTTTAATTTTTGAGAGGCAAAAGTCAATGGCGTTATATTATTAACATATTAAAAAATCATTGTTTCATATATACTACTTAAGCATTGTATATTGCTCGATTTCAGATTTACAGGAAACAAGTTTTATTCTTATGTAGCATCATCAAGTTAGGTGTATAAAAATCATGGCATAGACTCAGGTCGTATGATATAGACGATATACGTAATTATTTTAGGAACAAACAAAGAAACATAGCATACGTACACGCCTAAAAGAGCTTCCATGTCTTCTTCTTCTGCTTGAGACACGAGTTCTTTTTCAACTGTAACCTTCATGTCACTTTCTGCAACGACATCCGTGGAACGCCCATCTTGAATATTTTGTTTCTTTGGAACTGCAGGAGTATTTTCCTATACATGGGTTGTAAATTTATCAACAACAACGAACCATGGGCATAAAAAATCTTGAGTGAGACCAGGTGATAAAGAAACATTTAGTGAGCAAAAAAGTTTAAACACGAAAGCTAAAAATAGAGGTAGATTTTGAAAAAGCCATATGTGAAGCTCCTGAAAAGGTGGAGGAAGTTGTTAACTGATGAGCCAAAGAAGACAAAGATCTATCTCTCAAAGTACAATTAATATGTACATGTATGTATTAGCTCTCATGTCTCAACATGCGATTAATGTGAATTTTGTCATTGGTGAATTAATGTGAGTTATCATCAATGAAGATCTTTGGGAACTAGAATTTATAACTTCAGAAAATATAGGTGAGAAGGAGAAGAAAACATGTTGAGATCAAGCCAGAGTTCTTGCAACGACATGTTACAGTTTGAACCTTAAATTCCAAAGTAATGTATCGCAAACCAGCCAAAGTAATGAATAATGAGATATTGTGCATGTCAGTCAGAGCAACTATCTAATCCCATGTCTACATAATGCATTGCATTGACATGATGGAAGATTATGTATTTCAACACAAACAATAAGACTAAGAGAATTCATACATACCTTAGCCCAAAGAGCCATCTCCACTACATCAATACCCACAACTTTTGGTAAACGGCCCAATACGTCTTTACATATGTTTAATATGTAGAGCAAGAGACGGTTCCTAAAACGTCAGAAAATACATTAGAGTTGTAGACTTTCCTGTCACTTATGGTTGAAGTTAATACATAGGTTGAAACAACAGTACCTGTCATCAATATTTCTCATGGTCCACTGAGGAGGAGCAACACTCTGGCTTCTAAGATTATCAAAACCCTATAGAAAGATTAGCCAATTAAGCAAATTTGCTATAATAAAGTCACTGTGACCCAGAAGAAGCAAAGAACACAAGTCATGTGAAAAGAAGCATTACCAGCATAAATGTGCATCCACTAGGGTCATTAGTTAAAACTTCCACCTTTGAAAGGTGCTTCAGCTTGTATAATTTTGCAGGCTACACATGTTTCAGAAATAATATTTGTTAAATATCCTGACTTTTATGCAGGAAGGAAATACAAATCTAACAGAACTTATGAACTCAGTGTCCTAACTTTTTCCTGTGATAACAGCTTATGCATGCCATTTGTTAAACGTCCAAAACACAAGAATCTTATGATGCATGTCGACATGAGCATGCACCTTATGTCAACTGAGAAAAGTTTAACAACTATGCAAAGAGTAACAGACATAGACAGAGTTACACGAACAGAAAAGCAAAATATGTTCAATTGAATGATGGGACTTGACCTTGCCTATCAAAAAAACAATTTATGATGGGACCAGAGCATCTGTAGCAGAAGTGGACATTTCCACCATGTTCAATTTTAAATCATTTTTACTAGTTTTACAAAAAGCGATCTATGAAGATATATGATTTTCAAGTAACTATGTGATACTTTGGCCTTTGTTAAAGACAATTTTGCCCCCTTGACGGAAAAAATCACCACTTCACTCCTAATCAAAATAAAGAAGCATTTCAGCCAACACAACCTACAAATTTATCCTCTAAATAGAAATGTTGTGCATGCATGTAGGTAGAACAAGATTGAGCAGAAGAAGGAAAAGTCTAATATGTACCTCAAGAACTCCTCCATTAGAATACTTCAAGACATGGAGAAAGGCCTTAGTTTGTTGAACTTTTTCTTTCGCTGCATAAACCACAATTAGTTATCGACCAAACTACACAGAACACCTATCATTCTGCAGTCATACTATTAACTTGGAGAGTAGGGAGATTGATAACTTCTCAAACATTGTTAATGATCTTCAACCCCAAAGAGCGATGAGAAGCTAGCTAAACAAATAGCTCACACAAGTAAAAATGCAAGAGAGATTGATCTCAACAAACAATAACATTTTCTAGTATCTAAAACGATAAAAATTGCACTGTTTCAAACAAATTTCTAGCAAATACACAAGGGCCAATGGGCCATTATTAGGAAGATCAAGTTGACCGTTGATCATGGTAGTCACCATTGTAACAACAGTAGATGACTTCATATATTAACTATTGTTGATTCTCATATCACCACCTTCAAAGATTATAATAAATGACAATGAATCACCACAAGGAACTATCGTACACCCCGATTATGCATATTATAGCAGCTTTTATAATATAAAAACAAAAAATATAAAAAAAAAGTATGATCAGTAATAAGGTTGGAATAAAAAGGTTTGATGTTGTAGTGGCACCACCAGTTATGACCGGAAAAAAATAACTTACATATAGCTTGTTTACGAATTACTCATGCCCTTTCCCCTGAATATTAATTGGTAACATTAGCCTGCCATGAAATTTTGAAAGAACTGTGCACAACTTCTATATTACTTCTTTTGACCCTTCCCCGCAGAAGCGCAATTGTACTGCTCCATCAGCAATAAGCCCTATGCTAATTTCCACTTACTCAGAAATACTAAGATAATGTATCCCAGTTACAAGACCACACCTTATAAGTTATGACACATGTTGAAGATGACCAATTAGACTCACTGATATCTTTCATCACTACATATATAATCATATTTTTGGCCTTATGGGAGAAGCCAGAATGTTGAAATTCTGTAAGCAGTACTAAGTTCATTGTGTTAGTAACCCAACTCAAGCCATGAATAGCCCTGTTATGTGCATTTGAGTATGTCATTACCATTTCATCATTCCCTTCACTCCGCCTCTTAAATAATATAATACCAATGTACTTCAAATCGGCATGATCAGTATGAAATCTTTAATCTATTTATCTAACTATGTTCTACTTGGTAGCTTATTTATTTCATTTTTCGACTAATTACCAAAATGAAGATCTTTTATTGGCTATTCCACAAATTTCATGTTTGTATTACGAGTGTCAGACTTCATACATAGCATGCCAAACTTCTTACCTGGTATGCCATGCTGATTTTTGAAACCTTGTTGTGCCAAAATTTAACCTGGAAACAACTAGAAGGCCAAATGTATACTTCAATTAAACTACTTTGTTGGTTACAACACCTCCCTCTACAGTTAGTTTCTCTCTTCCTCTCCTTGTCACTAAGGGTTTCGAATCAAAGCAATAAAATTCATCATCTAATGATGAATACGCGAGCAGTGGGAACGTCTTTCCTGAAATTGTATTAGTAGGGTGTTCTTCATCTAAAGGCCTCTCCTATTGTGAATTTGTCCACATAAAACTCATCTTGTTGCAGGAGAAGGTTTTGGTATGATCACCTAACATTTGACAACTCTTCCGTCTATTCAGTCAAGTACCAAGGTTGGCCAACATTCAATTCAAGAAATGACCAGAAAAACATTGATAGCATAAATTGCAGGTAGGAGTTAGAAGAGAAATAATACAATCAGTAACATTCTGAGGTAAAATATCAAAATTAGGATTTGAATGATGAAATCACAAAAAAAAAGTTATTTATAGCACAACAGTGGCAATGGGGTTATACAACAGCAGTTAAGTTTCTGTCTAAGGTGGTAGTGATTAGTGAATGTAGACCAGGTGGGGTGGAATAGGTTATCGTGATGCAGACGATGGCAGAAGCATGAGGCCCTTCATCTTCTTCCTCCTCTAAAGTTTTCTTTCCAATTACTTTTTACATTTGGCCTCCTAACTTTTTTTCTAATTCAGAACGGTAAGGTTCTCAAAGCCAATGTGGCATGCGACATTGCTACATAACATGTCAGGTATGGAGTCTTGATCAAGCAGAGATGAAAAGGTTGTCAAAGTGGTTTAAAGAGATATTGGGGTTGTTAGATTGATGAGCGCACATTGGTCTTTTTTGGTAATTTATCCTTCATTCTTGTTTTCTCCTTTTAAGTCGTCTTCTTGATCATTAAGAGTCGAAGTAGAAAACTCTTTTTCACATTATGTGTCATTTTTAACACATTATATTATCTACCCCAATCCTTTCTTCATCTGAGACTAAGCTAAGCAGCTTTCTGCATAGCATTTCCTTGAATTCCTATCCTTCAATTACCCGTTTAAACAGATAAACAACCTAGAATCAAATAATAACCTTAGGGGGCCATTAATCATGAATTGCTCAATTAGAGTTCAATTGAAGATCCACAAGTTCTCAAACGCGTCAAGTGGGCAGCAACAACCAATTGGTCAAGTAAATACTAACTGAACTAATAAACACAGCAACAAACAAATCGGCACTACATCGTCTCAAACAGATAGTTAAAGTATCCACGCCGTGATTCAAAGATAAAAACAAAATACAAAGTGAGAGATGAAGAAAAAACCTACTAGAGATTGCAAGAACCCTAGGTTTGGCCATCTGCCCTTTGCCAACTTTGCCTGATTTACCCCAAATACCACGGCTTTTGGCAACTCGGATCGACAATACAACCTTCTGCTTGGTAGCCTCAATTGCAACTTCACAGGCACGCCGGAGCTCAAGATCATCGGCGCTCGATTTCGCCATTTCTTCCTGCCTACCTCTCCTCTTCCAATTCAATTCGTACTACTACTATTACCACCTCTCTCCAATTGATGAAGATGAGGAACAGATCTCGGACCAAAATTCAATCAATTTAGGATTCTACAGTTGGCTACTTCTTGCGATTAACGATTGAAGATTTCACCTTTTACTAATCACTTGTTATATCACCGCCATTGTTGGTCAAAATTTGTATTTTAGCAGTCGTATTGGTTTTTCGACTTGAAGTCATAACGAGGCCTAAATTCTGGCCAAATTTATATCTTTTTTGTTTACTTCTTTTAGAAGATTATAACACACATAAAATCTAAAAGTTATCTTAATTTTGTAACATGTCATAATTATGTAACAAAAAAAAAAAGCGAAAGCGAATATCAATAAAAGAATAATACGATCGTAACGAACCTACGGTTGGTATGTTGGTATCTTTTACGACGGTTCTTTTTTCCAGCCAGTTTATTTTGAATAATGGTGAATATTCGTCAGCTTATGCGCACCGATTAATCCTTCGGACAATGAACCTCCATGGTCAAAGGACTAGAGTTTTGAACTCAATGACTTTATTGGGCTATTTCATAACTGATTTGAAAAACCGTTGAAATTAACTCGTAAATATAACAATCATTTTGAAATGAAACTTTCTTGTCTTTTTTATATCATGGTCATACCCAAAATGGATATTTTAAAATATTATTTATATGATTCGGATCATGTTTTGCGTAGTGGTTGATAATGATTTCCAGCTTTATTTTTTATATGCATTTTTTCCTCGAATTAAGATTGAAAACATACAAATACACTCGATGTGATCAAATCACTCCAAATTACGAGTGTTGGTTATTTCTAATTATTTGGTTAATTGTTGTGATGTTCATAAAACATCAATACATGTTTTGCAACTTATCCTGGTATTATTTCAGACCGATCAGGATACTTTAGATGCAATATAATATGATATGGTACAACAATATTAGAATCGTGGTCATCCTTTTGTCTCAAAAAAGCTTTTCCACGTACAAAAGCAAAAGAACCTGTACCACCGACCACAGTCAACTCATCTTTTCGATCATTGCCCAAGTTTTTTGCTTGAATGCTTACACTGCCCGAATATTCATGAGTATCAAAAGTCAAATAAATAATGTTGAATCCCGAACGTGCAAATTGTTCAACAGGGATGATGAAGCCCTGGGCTTTCCCAACGACTCGTGAAGTATTCTTCGGTCCTTCGGTTAAAACACGGTGGAAGATCAAGGCGCCAGCATCCTGTGGTGCCACTGTGTGTGTATCTGGCGGCACAAAGGTGGTTTGTGGTTGTTGGATGTATAAAGATAAGGCCAACCAAGGTTTTGAGGATGTTTTTGTATGGGGTAGTGGTGAGAGGGTGGCCAGAAGTATGACGACAAGTATTGCTAGTATTACCGAACCACAAAATATGAACCTATTAGAAACCATAACTCAAGACTTATGAGATACTTATTAGTGACTTAATTGCTTGAGGCTTTTATAAAGACCCTTTATGCTTTTCTGGCCACCTAAATCACCCTTGCTACCAAATCCACCCAATCCCAACATGCATGTATGCTATATGTATTAGTTGTTTATTTGTGTGTTGTAATATAATGCAAGATGTTTTTTTTTTTAAATAATAATGAAAAATTAATGTATTTTTTTATAAAAAAATTGCGTTCGAATAAAATAGAGATTACGATTGATATTTTAACATGTTTTGTTAATTCGAATATTTCATATAAATACCCAAAAAGAATATATTGATATTGACGTCATATAAAATTATAAAATTCTGATTTTTAGTATAATGTGTTTAGTTGAAAGTTTTATCATAATTTAAATATTTTGGATTTAAAAATCAAGACGTCGTTTAATTTAGTTTTAATGATGGAACATTTTTTGTGTGTGATAAAGCTAATGATAGAGTATTTTGTTATATTAACATGGATCAACGATTATCCTGTATTTGAAAGTATTTATTAGTTAGTTTTATGGAGTTCAAAGAGCTTTACAAAAATTGTATGTATGTAGTAATTACTTGTAAATTTGAAATTACGGGATCATGCATTACTAAACCATACTTAAGTGGTGTTTGGTTTGTTGGAATTTTACAGAACTTGAAGGAATTGGAAATGTCAACTCTATTGACAAATTCCATTCATGCACTTTATAACAACCCAAAACTCAAATATCAGCATAAACAACCATATCACAATTTCATACCAAGAAATGTCTTACAATAATAATCAAATCTGAGGTTTGCACTAAAGCAACCTATTATACAACTGAGAGTAACTTTAAGATTTCTAAATGAAGTCTTCTATCAAAGAAACCGCTTAAACCTTCTCTTTGCCTTTACTCGAGCCCCTAGCTTCGCGCCCACCTGAAAATAGGTTTTATTTTTGAAAGAGCGAGGGTTAGACCAACGGTCTAGTGAGTCCCCCCCCTAACAATACTTTAAAATCCATTAATTAAGAATAATATGCGACAAATAGCTCAATTTAAATTTATCAAATCTTAACACTTACTTCAAACACTTTGGCTCACACTACCGTCACCCACAAGTAATGGTGTGTATGGTTCACACTGCCTTATTTGGGATACCCCCCAATGGCATAAACAGAACACACACCCCGGTGTGAGCACAGGCGGAACACACCCCCCGACTTTGAGCACAAAGCAAGTAAAACAATGTATGCATACATTTCTACTGACAAATAACAAAATACATTTCATGGACTTTCAACAATTATCGCATATCAAATAAGCATTTGGAAGAAAGAAACTTATTTAAACTCGCATGCAAAAATAGTCGTCTTTAATCTTTAAAATTTAATTTAAAGAAAACTCACCTGGCGTCCTCCGCTCAAAACCCGCGTCTAATCTTTTAATTAACACATGTTTGACCTTAGTACCATAATTCCAACTTACCTCATTCTCTAAAAGCACAAGTCCACTAACACATCGACCCTTAGTCTAATTGAAATGGGTCGATACTACAAATAAACCAAAGTCCAATAAATAAAATTACTCTACAAAGATATGGGCTTCGGCCCATTCATAACAGGACCCGGGGACCGGACCGCATGATCACCACCCCCTTGTCGTGCGTCGACCGGGGCCTCCCCCCGTGCGCCGATCGGGGCCGTCCCCCACACCGACCGGGGTCTCCCCCTCACCGACCGGGGCCTCCCCCGTGCGCCGACCGGTTTCCTTCCTTCGACCGGACTCCTTCCCTTCGACCGGTCTCCTCAACGACGATGTCTATCAACGACCGGGGTCAAACAACCAGGTTCTCAATTCGACAGAGGTCTACTACTTGACCGAGGTCCATTCGACCGGAGTCCATACACTCCGGTCCCCCACCCCGACCGAAGGCGACTATGGGTTTTCGATCGAAAGCAAAAGAATAGAATAGCTGAAATTCTTTAATAATCCACTACTCTTAACCCGAGAATTTAGAGTACGGCATAACGTAATCCAATCATTAACATCACCTCTAATAAGAAGGCAACATCAATCGGTCGAGAAGAGTCCGATGGTATCGCAGACCTAACTCACATAACCCATCCCAACCATTGAAAGAAACAACCCATTGCTTACCATATAATCTAACTAGAGAAGAAGGTTTAGAGTTTTACCTTGAGAGAAAACAACTTGCAGAATGTCCAGTCCTCCTTCTTCTTCCCCAATCGCACACCAAGACTGATTTTCCCTCTCTTCAGTCGCCAAAGAATAAATGAAGCAATCCCTAGGGATGGAACCCTTTTAATACACCTTTTTCACTTAATCCCCTTTTACTTTGACTTTATACCACTTCTCACCCCCAACTCTAATTTATTAATTTAAACTTGGGTTATTACACACTTGGTTCATTCTTTGAGTTTTGGTAAGGAATTTGAATTCCAATTCATATGAATCATTTCATTTCATCCCACCACGATGGTTGTTACCACCGTTACCATCACCACCATTGTTGTCGTCCCCACCACAGTCGTTGTCACCCCACCACTACCACCATCCCCACCACCACCACATTCATCGCCATCGCCACTACTACCACAACCGCCACCACCATTACCATCTCCACCCACCACCACTTTTATATTCAATGAACCAAACAAACATATTCAACTTTTTTTTTTGATAACTTCCATTCCAATTCCTACCAATATATGGTCAAACATGATTAAATTATATTTCATTTTCTTCATATTCTAATTCCAACAATTTTTATTATGTAAACCAAACGCCACCAAGCTCTACAACCACCCCTTAACCTATAAGGTGTTATAACATGAATCTTTGTTCCAAGCTCTTGAAATACTAATTCGTTGTCTATGAACTCATACCGGCATTAGAATATGAAAAAAATAAAAGAATTCTTGCGAGCCCGAATTAGATGGTGTTTGGATGTGTGCTTTAAAAATGATTACATGATATAAAATATTCATAATCAAATAATCAACTATAATAATACAAGTTATTGAAGATAACATTTGAATGTGTTTGTTAGAAAGAGATGATGATCGAAAGAGACGATGAATATGCTGAAGGTTTGAGACTTCGATATATTGATTGAGAGAGTAAACTTACAATATGACAAAGTAAAATGAATAGAATGTTAACCTAGACTAAAGGATATAAGGAATTTATACATAGACTATATGGGCTTGGGCCTTATACATACATGGGCCTGAGCCTTATACACTAAAATTGTGTGTGAACCATGAGATAAATCCATGTGAAACGTGTATGATCATCAATAAAAATAACAAAATATCGAGCACCCCCCATAGATGGATGTGGTGCTGGTCCCCATACATCAGAATGAATAAGATCAAAAGGAGAAGTAGAATTAAACTCATTTGTTTCAAAAGATAAAGCATGATGTTTGCCAAGTTTGCATGATAAACAATAAATATTGTCAGTTGACATACAATTTCCTAACACTCCTAAATTAGCTAATGATTTTATTCTGGCTAGAGATAAGTGACCTAGCTGGGCATGCCACAAGTCAAAAGAAGAAGTGTTGGAAACCGAAACAACAAGACTTGAGGAGGGTAATGGAAGACGAAGGTAAACAACTTCAATCATCCGTACAACTTTACGAGCGAGTCCAAGGATCTGCTTGGTCTTTGGATCCTGTACAACACAACCAGAAGAATGAAATAAAATGATCAGATTAGATTCTAGTAGTTGCACAATCAAAACTAAGCTCAGAGATAGTTTTGGAACATTTAGAACATCCGGTAATTGAATATGAGAAGTGGAGATATTTCCACTAAAAGATATCGGTAGGCCAGTGTTGTCAGCAGTTCGTACTGACGTAAAATGTTGAGGTGGTTTCTTAGAAACAAAACCATCAGTGCAGGGAGTCATATGATTGCAACACCCTGAGTCAAAAAGCCATGAGTTACCTGATACAATTGAGTGTTGAGAATTCATACCCATAGCACCAGACATTATCTGCTCCATAAGCTCCTGATTGCGACGCATCAATTCCATGAGGTCAGGTGAGGAGATTGGGGAGACCTCGTTATCAGCGAGAGTAGACCCAGCAACAGCGTGAGTCCGATTTTGAGGGCCAGTGTTCTTTGAGCTCTTAGGGCAATCAGACTCATAATGGCGCGAATAAGTGATACCACATCGACGACACTTGCGAATAGGACAATCAAGGAGAAGATGAGAAGTAGAATGGCAAAAGGCACACTCATATGTGTTCGTCTTTCCCACAGATTTGGAATGGTTGTTGTTGGTCCATTTGCCTTTAGACTTGGGATGAGACATGTAGAGAACGCTATCAGTAGTAGGCATCGGTGAGCGTATGTGAAGACGGGTTTCCTCACTTAACAATTCTGATATGGCTTCTTCAAGTGTAGGTAGTGGCTGCCTATGAAGAAGAAAAGCACGAACATTCTCAAATTTATCAGTAAGACCCATCAGAATGGTAATCAAGTGTAGCTGGTTGAAGTAGGTTGTGAATTGTTGAGCTGTTTCATCAAAGATTTGTGGAGCTCCAAGACTTATATGATCTCTGAGAGACTGCATTTCAGAGATATAAGAATTTACGGATTGATCAGGGAGCTGTCGTTTGTTCTGAAAGGTGGTCCACAGTTGATACTGATGAGATATGCCCGATGACGTGTACCGCTTGGCGAGGAAATCCCAGAGGCTTTTGGCGGTAACATAGCTAAGAAACCGTTGGTTGATCTCAGGAGTAGTGGAGGCATTAATGAAACCCATAATACGAGAATTATTGATGTCCTACTCATTCATACGTTTTGCAAAATCAACAGCATTCTCAGTTGCTTCCTGAACTGGAAGTTTGGGTGCACCAGTAACATAGGTGTAAAGCCCATGGGATTTTAGCAGAATTGTCATATGGTGATGCCACAGGATGTAGTTGCTACCATTGAAAACAACCGAGATGGGATTTGAGTGACTGAGATTGGCAGCCATGGATGTGATGAGGAACAGTTCACTGAGAGTGGTGGGTGTGTGACCGGTAGAATCGACCGGTAGAATGAGCGACCAGTAGGATGAGCGACCGGTAGTATTGACCGGTATGGACCGAGTGTGACCGGTATGAACCGGTGGTAGTGAGCGACCGGTATGTACCGGTGGTAGTGTCCGGTCGACCGGTGTTGAAAGGGACCGATATCGACTGACCGGTATGGAGTTTGCGACCGGAGTTCTTCCGGTTCTGCGGCTAGGGTTTTGATTCGAATGTGACAATGGGAAATACATACCTGTGTGATTCAAAAAAAGGCGACGACGACTCGAAGGCGACGAAAAACAAAGAGGTCGGCGACGGCGAGAATCGACTGCGGCGATGATGATCGACTGCGGTAACAAACCTACAGCTCTGATACCATGTTAGAAAGAGACGATGATCGAAAGAGACGATGAATATGTTGAAGGTTTGAGATTTCGATATATTGATTGAGAGAGTAAACTTACAATATGACAAAGTAAAATGAATAGAATGTTAACCTATACAAAAGGATACAAAGAATTTATACAGAGACTATATGGGCCTGGGCCTTATACATACATGGACCTGAGCCTTATACACTAACAGTGTTTATGCTATTTGAAGCTATAATAATATAACAATTTGTTGATGGAGTTTTCGATCACAATTCTGGTTATTTAAGAAACTAGTAGACAAAAGACCAAAAAAGACATTTTTGAGGTGAATATGTAAATTTGTTTATCCTTTGGTAATCGATTTTGTTGCAACTAGTATGAAACTAATTATATGAAGAATTTGTTCATCCAAATATTAAAAAGTAATTGTTACAAGTTGAAGTCGCAATAATCGATTCTAAAATACACAAACCACGCCACAAAAACCCTACCTCCTTGAAAAGAACCTGTAAAGTCCAAATTGATCGGAACCGTTAATCTTTAAAAAATGAGCACAAGTACAATTCCCACATAGTCGAGTCAATCATTGACCCCCCCATGGAAGGAAAGAACTTTTTGACTTAAATAGGGAGTTACCAGTCCCTCCGGGAGTTATAACCTCTCATGTTTAGAGCATCTCCAACAATTATGTTAAAATAAAGATTTTGAGGGCTTTGAAGTTTTTTTTTTGTTCCGATAACTATGCTAAAGTGTAAGCTAAACTAGAAAAAAGAAAAAAAAAGTGGAAATCCCTAAAACTTGATTTTGAGGAGTTGTTTTAATTGTTTTCACCAATAAGCTTGAATGTGTTACTATTTTTCAGAAAGTTTATTTAAAAGTGTATTGGGAATTTGGGATGATGAATATATTGAAAATTTTAATTATAATATCAATGTCAAAATTACTAAGATAGAGTAGTTGTTGGAGTTGGACGTAATATTTTTTTAGAGATTTTGATTCTAAATACTTTATTTAGAAAAATTATAGCATAATTGTTCGAGATCCCCTAACATAACCATATATAAAGATGGAAAAACTCTTTTAGTTTTTTTTGAAGTTTTATACTTTATCACTAACATACATCAAATATCATTATGTTCCTCTTTCTTCAACCATTGTAAAAGTTACTAAGACATCATTTACCGAATGCTTACTGGGTAAACATTTACTAGTAAGAGTCGTCATTCTCACCTACCTTGTCAGATAAGATTATCGGCCATCAAAATGACACAATAGGTAATAATCTTACCAGGTAAACACTAACAGGATAAGAGTTACCACCTCATTTATAAGGTAAGCTTCTTGGTACTTATCATATTCATCCGGTATGGTAAGAGTCATCTATTGTTGTTTTGGTCTCTATGGTTTACACTTTTTTACTGTTTGAGTCATCTATGCTTAAAAGTAGGAATTATTCTAAGGATGAAAATAACAATAAATTTCAAACTATAAGCATAAAAATTACAATTTTTAAACCAATCGGACTAAAATCTTAATTTACTCTAATATTTGATTTAAAAAAGCAAAATATAAAATTAAATTAAAGGACAAGACAAATAATTTACCATAACTTCCTAAAAAATTTGACACTAAAAGATTTAACAGAAAAACATTAATCATGTTAGGGGCTGTTTGTTTACCTCTTAATGGTTCCATTAAGAGGCAACCTCTGAATCGCTAAGAGGTAAATCTTGTTTGGCAAAAAAAAAGGTTGTCTCTTAATGGTTCCAAAATCCTCTTAATGATTTTGTATCCTGATTCCTGACTCTCCCTTAACCATTAAGAGCTCAAATTTCATTATGAACAATTAGCAAACAACCATATTTCATTTTACACTATATCATAAAAACCTCTTAATCATTCAGACCAGTTAATCATTCTGCACTAAACCATTCAGCAATTGCCAAACAGCCCCTTAGTTTCAGGGACTAAAATTGATAAGGAATAATTATTTGAATCTTCAACGAGAAAAAGTAATAAAACAAGGGACAAAACGTGTAATTTATTCCTATTCTAAATTGTGTAAAAGGACATGCATGTCACATTCGTACAACTGATCGACTGAGATGTAAAGAAAAGAGAACAAAGGAATCCTCCCAACAACGATCGACAATGGACACTCAAAAGTTATGTGTTCGAAGCTTATTCAATCGATAACCATCGTCAATTTTGAAGAAAGCGTGCTCTAATCGTCACATCTTTGCTAAAGGGGAAAACCTAAGAGCATCTCTAACCACACGGTAAATCAAAGGATTTGCCGTGCGGAGTGTTCCGATCGACCGCTATCTGCAAGTTTTTTTTTGCCGGACGTTAACTTCATACAACAAATATGCCGTCCAAATTCTTTTTGCCGGCCATGAATTTCTTGGGGGGACCCACCACTATGAGTTTTTCTTTTTGATATTTAATATAAATTTGATTTAATTATATATAATATAATATTTTTTTATTTTTGTTTTTTAAATTTATCAACTAAGAGCATCTCCAACAGGTTCTCCAAAATGGAGAAAATGGAGATTTTGAGCAACTTTTTGCTTCAAAACTTTCTCTAAAATGGAGAAAATAGGAGAGAGAGTGTAATTTTCTTCAAATTTGGAGATATCCCAAAAAATGATTACCAAGAGAGAGAAACTATTTTTTATTATATCCAATCAATGAGAAACTTTGAAATGAAATGTTTAGGTGAGAGAGATAATATTTTATTGAATATGTAGAATATTTTAATAATATAATCAATGATTTATTTTCAAAATGGAGAAACTGTTGGAGATTGATGTAATTTTTTTTTGGAGATTTTAACTTTTGATTCTTTATTTTGAAGAAATTTTGGAGAAGCCGTTGGAGATGTTCTAAACTAATATATAAATAAATAAATAAATAAATTTTAAATAAATCAAATAAATTTAACATTAACATTAACATAAAAATAAAAGTATAAATTTATTATTATTGTTATTAAAAATATTTTATAGTAAATTAAATATATTATTTTAATGTGAGGTTCACAAATTTCATGATTTTAAAGTATGGTTGGAATTGGAAGTTTTTTTCCCGCCAAAGTGTTTTTGATTTTCTTTTAGTGTTAGCGGAGATGCTCGTGCGTGTTTGGTTGTTCATCAATAGCAACAGTAATGATGGTAATGGTTTTTGGAATCATGAACCTAAACCGTTCCTCTTTTCTATATATTCAGATTTTTCGCTCACATACAATTGCGTGCCTTTTCATTCATCATCAGCGAGCTTCATCTGGTAATATTAATCTGGAGCAGGAGCTTGACGTTTTCTGCCTTCAATTTTGGAGGATTGAAGATTTTGCTGAATTGTAAGAAAAGTATGAGCTTAATTTTAAACATTTTTCGTATTATTGGCACTTTTATTATTGATGAACTGTAGAAATCAGTCGCATTTTCGTGAATTTGCTTGACTTTGATATTTTTATGGGTTGTGCTACTATGTATGAGGAACTGGTCTATTGTTTTTTGTTTAATCTATTTGATGACTGTCTTTGTCTTGATTTCTTATAATTTGTTTTCGTTTATTCGTCTTCGGGTAGCTGTTGTTTGATGTATATAGTAGGGAACCACATGATAACTTCGGATTATTTGAATTACTGTGTTATTTGATTGTTTGATTTTGTTGAATTATCAATTCCATGTTAAGATTTTGGAATGTCAGCACCGGTTATCTCATTGGCAGCTACACCTACACGTCCACTAGATAGCTGATACTGGTTTGGTTCCTTGTTAGCTTATAATATCAAGCCATATGTATACATAAGAAACCATCATGTTTGAATATTCCTGTTGATCTTCAACTTATCACCTTCATTAGGCATTGATTAAGTGCCGGGAGTTTTATTATGTTTTAGTGGAACGATTATGCTATTGAGAAAAAGCTTTTTTAAGCATGTTTCTATATCTGATACTATTGTTTCTGCATCCAATATGATTTCAAATTTGTTGTTTATGAGGAGCATCCAAGTCGTAATTACAAAATTATGGCTCTTTGCAGGTAAAGTTCTTTGACTATACGCAGATACCATTTACTGCATAATGGATTGGCTTAGCAGAATTTTTGAAAGCACTACCCATGAAGCATCAGAAAGGCAATACAATGGGAGATATGGAGAGAATGCCGCGTCAATCATAACTTATTCCTCTTCATCATGGGTAATAATTTGGAGTAATTTCTAGTCACCTATATAAGCAGTCACTTGGGGTATTTAGTATTTCATCATCATGATATTTCCCTCTTCTTTTTGGTAAATGGTAACTGATTGCCATGTTGTCTTACATATGTGTGATGTTGCATCTGCCAACTATCCAAACTTGAGACCTTTCTTCTTTATGTTTGACATTGCTATTAGAAGATGATGATGATTGAAAGAGACAATGAAATATGCTGAAGGCTTGAGTCTTCGATATATTGATTGAGAGAATAAACGTACAATACGACAAATTAATAATGAGAAAATTAACCTAGACTAGAAGATACAAGGTATTTATACAGAGACTATATGGGTCTGGGCCTTATACACATATACACTAACAATTGCTAACCATGATTAATTTACCTTGTTGTTGGTAAACCGTTTGTAGGCTTCACGGCCAGAGATCGAAGACATTGACCGGACAATTGCAATATCACTTGCAGAAGAAGGAAAACAGAAACATATGATCAGTAAGTGATACTATCACCTATTCACAGTCTTAAAAAAGGCGCGCCATGGCGTGCGCCATGGCGCGATATGGCGCAAGACGCGTCTCCGCCGTTACGAAATAACCCATAACGTTTCTGTAAGGCGTGACTCACGCTATGGCGCCTTAAGGCGCGCCATTGCGCGTCGCGGCGCGCGTTTTTTTCTAAGACGTGATTTTTTTTTCAAAAAAAATATTTTTTTTTAATTATTGATTTTTTATTTTTTGTGTCTTTACATTTTTAACTTTAGATTTAACATTTTTATAGATTTATCTAATCACATCACTCATAGTTTCACGAAGTCATAAACGTTATGGACTCACGATTAAAACGAAGTTGTAAAATTATTTTTCTAAGTTTTATTTTAAATATTCAATCAAAAACTATTTTTATACTAGTAATTTATATGATTTTTCTTCTTCTAATATGAATGTACATTTTTTAATATCATTATTTGATTGGAATAATATATATAAAACATATACGTATATATATAATTTTGAATATGACATACAAATTTGCCGCCTTATGTCACGCCTTGAAAAACGTCGCGTCCTCGCCGTGGCTTGTAAGGCTTAAGGCTTGACCTCGCCGCCACGCCATGCCTCACGCCATTTTGAACCTTGCCTATTCATGATAACATTTGTGAAACTATAGATTCTTCTTGGCCATCTTATCTTGTATTATTATCTATCATGAAAGGTGGAATCAGGCTCAAAACACTATTAAGTGTAGTGGAATTATGTAAACGGGGTTACTTAATTAATTGCATTGCATCATGTTCTTAAATGTTTTGCACTCATGCTCAGGTTGATATTCTTTAAGCCACATGTAGCTATGTGTAATTTACAGTTCATTCATTGAGCCTAGGTGACAATGTTACTTTTAATCACAATTTATCTTTTTGGAGATTATTATTTTCATCTAAGCTCAGTACATGTCCCTAGTTAGATTTTTTGTAACTGTAGATTCTTGTCATAATCTTAGAATTTTGTGCTTTTTGGGAAGCTAGTTCAAAATTACTAGTCAAGGCTATGTATCTATAAAATGGCTTGACTTGCTGCTGTATGGTTTGAAACAAATTGAACATCTTGCTCGGTTGATATCGAACATGCTCATTGCAACTAAATCACACAGCATAAATGATGATTTTAAGATTACATACTTGATACTTTTTGACAAAGATAAGATAAGAGACATGGTATTTCAGGAATTTGACTTATTTGTCCATGCCTTCCAAATGAATTAGAAGGGATTTTCGTTTTAGCGGTGTATGTTACTTCTCTGACAATTGTAATGAACAACAATTGCTTTAACTCTACTAATTTCTAAAATGCCATCAACCATACTTAAAATGAAATCTGCTGGCCAGATGATTCCCAATTGAAAGAAGATGAATATCTTGCAAGGGCTCTACAAGAAAGTCTGAAAGTTGAGCCTCCACCCCGGAACAGAAATGTGAATCAAAATGGAAATGTTCGCCAACCTATGCCATTCCCATATTCAACAGGATTTAGGTAAGTGCTTTGCTTTTCTTAACTACAATAATTTGCTAGACAATTTTTTATAGATTCTCGCTCTCGATTTTCAACATGCAGTTTTGTTGTATTGTTTTTTGTCCTTGGAGAAAATGATACTGTATTGATGGTGGATCATAAATGATCCAATTGAGGATACAATTATAGGATACAAGACACCATCCCAAAATTACACTGGCCTTGTGAACAATCTTGACACAAAAGATAATGACAACCTTGAACATGAAACAAACTGCGAGTTGCAAACCCCAAACAGCAACCTGTGAACTAGCAAACGAAATTTAGACTTGAAACTTTAACTTGCAAACCCCAAACATGAAACAAACTGCTAATTGCAAACCCCAAACAGCAACCTGTGAACTAACAAACTGAAAGTCAGACTTGAAATTTTAACTTGCAAACCCCAAATTTGTGAACTAGAGAACTGAAACAAAGGCTTGAACTTGAACTTGCAAATGCTAACCTTCCATCTATCTTGCATCCTCTGCTGCATTGTTATATAGCTGATCTTTCTCACACAGTTGTGAAATAGCTTGTAGACTTGTAGTATAGATCTCAGAATTTTGAGGTGAAGACTGAAGAATAACCCATCACTCTGAATCTTTGGGCATCTAAACATTAAGCCAACCACAACAATCTAGAAAGTTCTTTTTGTTTTGTCCATATGTAAACCCTTTTTGCAGAATGATACTTGCTATAAGTTATCTTTTACTTATTGCACACTGATACATACAGCCCTTGGTTGATGAGGTTTTGTTTTGGTTATTTGTTTTACCATCCCCAAACAGCAAGAGGAAAAGAAGCAATGTTTAAGGTTCCCTTGACAGCACATATATATGCAGGGTGCTACTGTTCTTTATATTGTGTGTGGAATGCCCTGAAAGGGGCTTCTTGGTGACAGTGGCAGTAATTATCCTAACAATAAATATAAAAGCTAGTAACTATCCTAACAGTAAATCTAAATACTAACAAATACAGCGAATACTATCCTAACAATAAAGTACTAAAATAAACAAATAATAATGAATAATTACCACATATTGATATCTAAAATCTCTACTACTGTCCATGCCCCAATCTTTCTCCTCTGAGAGTAAAGAATAAACTCCTCGTAGAGTTTTAATTGATCGAGAGTGATAAACCATGAAAGCTGACGCATCAACTTGGCGCCTCCATTTTTTTTTATCAATAAATGCACACTTTTGCTATCTTTGTTTCACAACATGACAACAAGCCAAACCACAAGGGTTGTGGCGTACTGTTAAGGCCTGGGGGATGTGGTGGAATATCCCATTTCCCCACGGTTCGAATCCAGGCGTACACAACAACTGTGGTCACTGAGGTTTAATCAGGGTTGATGTCTTACAGTCATAATTTGCCAAAGGATTAGTCTAGGCATAACCTAGTATACCCTCCGCAAAAAAAAAAAAAGACAACAAGCCTTTTATCCCGAACTATTTGGGGTAGGATAAAATGGTGAACACCAAATAGCATACTCATTTAATTTGAAAAATGTACATTCGGTCATTTTCAGTGAAAATTGTGCATATAAAATGTTCATCATATTTCATCACTTGTATTTTTTTTCCTCTTTTTGTAGGATATGTGCTGGTTGCAATCACGCAATTGGTCATGGACGACATTTAAGTTGCATGGGTGCTGTTTGGCATCCAGAATGTTTGAGATGCCATGCATGTAACCTACCGATTGCTGATTACGAGGTACTAAACCGATGTGCATTGACTGCCATATATGCTCAATATAACTGAGAATTTCGTTTCTGATGCATTGAGCCTTACTATATTCTTATTTCATCAAACTAACGGTGTGGTGGTATATGAAAATCTCGGATTTAGTAATAGACACGTCATAGGATTTTCAACATTCAATGTGCTGGAAGAGGGGTGTGGGTTTTTGTTACTCTAGTTATCAGTTTGTCTTTATAAGGTTATGATGACGCTTTGCATTTATCATGTAGTTTTCAATGTTGGGAAATTATGCCTATCACAAGGCATGCTACAAGGAACGACATCATCCGCGATGTGATGTTTGCCAGCACTTTGTAAGTATTGGTTTTCAGTTATAACGAGACCATTCTCTTATCTTTTACATGATAAGTGTTTCAAAATTACCCTGCATATTTTACATCTTTATTTTGTATCTAAATATATGAATGGAGAACAGGAAATCTATATAATTGTTGGAGCCTTAACGAGCTTTCAATCCTAGTATTGGGAAGCTGAAACAATATTAGCCATTTAGTAAATTAAATTTCTGATGTTGCCTATCCACATTCAATTTGATTTCGAATTCCATTTTATGTTTTCTCTATGTTAGATTTTATTGTTTAAATGTTTGGACGTATACACTGTTTGTTACAGATTCGAACAAATGCTGCTGGTTTTATCGAATACAAGACACATCCTTTCTGGGCTCAGAAATACTGCCCGTTCCATGAGCATGATGGGACTCCTAGGTGTTGTAGCTGTGAACGAATGGAGGTGAGTTTGATTAATATCAAATTACTTTTGGTTCAAACCTGTATTTTCTACGCAATTTTTGGATACAACAAGCGAATGCTGCCATTTTCAGCCGAGGGAAACAAGATATGCTGCTCTTAATGATGGTCGAAAACTGTGCCTGGAGTGCCTTAATTCAGCAGTCATGGATACTACTGCGTGTCAACCCCTCTATCTTGATATACAACAATTTTATGAAGGTTTGGATATGAAGTTGGAACAGAAGATACCTTTACTTTTGGTTGATATGCAAGCACTTAATGAGGCCATGGATGGAGAGAGGAATGTAAGGAAAATATCCTCAATCTGTATGTATTTTTAAGGGAAAGTTTTTGCTTCCTGTTTTTCATTTTCCATTTTCTTTTTCATCAGGGACATTACCACATGCCTGAGACCAGAGGACTCTGCCTTTCTGAGGAACAAACTGTCAGCACAGTAAGGATTTCTAAAGCTAATAATTCATTCCCAGATTTTAGGAATGATGTTATTAGTTTTGTTTAATGTTATGTGTTGGCAGGTATTGAGGCAACCAAGAATTGGGATAGGAAATCGGGTCCCAAATATGAGAATAGAGCCATATAAATTGACCGGTCGCTGTGAGGTTACAGCCATTCTCATTTTATATGGCCTTCCGAGGTATTTCTTGTTGATTCCTGGATATTCTTGTCCATATTTCTCAGTAGTTGCATCACATACCCGCAGGATTTTTGTTTTCATAACTTGAATCAACCTAATTTACGAGGGGTTATCTAGCTGAATGACCTCCTGACAGTGCTTTTTCAATCCATGACCTTCTGACAGGTTTGTAGGCATTTCTTTTGTACAGAAGTGGCATTCTTCTGTTAACCAGTGGACAGTGACATTCTCAAACCTGTCAGAAAGTCATGAATTTAATAATAATAAAAAAACCTGACAAAAGGTCATTTAACCAAAGGATCCAATTTACGAGTACTAAATAACTCACTGCATACAGGTTGCTTACTGGATCAATCTTAGCTCATGAAATGATGCATGCGTGGCTACGGCTTAAAGGTTTGGCCACCACTCTTTGTGCAACTGTGCAAAAACCAGACACATTGTATCATCTTATTTGGACGTGTTACATCATTATAGAGACATATCTAGTCTATTAACCAATCTCTTTTTTTTTTCTTTTCTTTCCCCTGAAGGCTACCGAACTTTGAGGCAAGATGTTGAAGAAGGAATCTGTCAAGTTCTAGCTCACATGTGGTTAACATCCCAGATAGCATCCATATCATCAAGGCAAGGGAAAAGGTCTCAGTTAGAGAAGAAGCTTGCAGAGTTCTTCAAACACCAGATCGAATCTGATCAATCTCAGGTGTACGGAAATGGTTTCAGAGCTGGCAATCGGGCCGTGCTTAAATATGGCCTTCAAAAGACCTTGTACCACATACGATCGACAGGGAACTTTCCTTTCTGAATGAGCCTTATACAACGAATCCCTTCTTGCAATCGTTTGTTATAGCGAAGTTTACTCATTATGAATGCATTTTGTGAAAGCATACCATGATAGGCTACATACTTACATTCAAGCTATACACCTGTATAATATAACCGTGTTATGTAATACATTTCCGTATTAGTAAACTCCCGTAATCTTCCATTTCTATTTATTGATTACAATCTTATCTCAAATTTATGTTGTTTATTCATGTTACATTTTATGCTAAAAGAAAATATCTATGTTCTTTTCCTTTCTTCCTTAACTTTTCCCATCTAACAATTACATTACAGCCTTCATCATCAGAGGCAGTCGTTGCTACGGGTGCGTTTGGTATGCGGACGGTACTGAACATGACTGGTTGGAACTGGATTGGATGGGCGAAAGATGTGTAGAAAGTTTTAGGGTTTTAATTCATCTGCCTCATTTTTGTGCGGCCTATTTTGGTGGGACAGAAAAAATGCATTTCTGTTCCACTCAGGACCTATTCTGTCCCTATCTAATGTCACGCCAACCATGGGACAAGTTTTTGTATTGTTCTGTCTCGTCCTGTCCCGCGTACCAAATGAGCTATTTGTAAATCAACCTGAATTTTAACCAAAGAAGAGACTACCTCATCCATGGTTGGTCTGCTTGCTGGATCTTGTTTCACACAGGTCAGACTTAATTTCACCATTTGCATTGCATACTCCATGCTTCCATTTTCTTCATTTGCTAAATCAGTAATGCTTCTAAGCTCAGTTTCTGCATTTTCTCCTTCCATGATTGTAGCAATTGCTGTTGAAAGCAGCACCTCATGACCTCCCTCTCTAACCACAGCTTCTTTCCCAGATATCAGTTCCATCATCACAACTCCGAACGAATAAACATCGACTTTCGAAGTGACACAACCATTCCCGACATACTCGGGAGCCATAAACCCTCTGGTACCCACAATTCTGGTGAGGGCACTAATGTCATTTCCGTTGTTTGTCGTTCTTGCAAGGCTGAAATTTGAAATCTTTGCTCTCAGGTTGCTGTCAAGAAGTATATTGCTGCTGTTGATATTCTTGTGGACATACCCTGGCTTAGTGAAGTTATGAAGATAGTGAAGTCCATAAGCAACATCCATCGCGATCTGGACCCGCGTATGCAAACCGTGAGTTTCTTCCGATCTTTGTCTGCCAAGCCATTCACGGAGGGAACCCATTGTCATATATTCGAAAACAAGGTATGACGAATCTTGATGCTTGCAAAAACCATGTAGTTTCAAAAGATTGACGTGGTAAATCTTGCTCAACATGTTCACCTGCTTGGATACATCAATCCCCATCTTTTTAACAGCTACGATCTGGTTCCCAAACACTCCACGGTACACGGAACCCTTAATCATGCACTTTGGACCAAAGTTTTCCGTAGCTTTCTGTAGTTCCCGAAAGCTAAAAACTTTGATGATCTTCTCAAAGCTCGCGATTTCGACAAGGAGATCCTCTGGCAATATTGTCATTTCTTCACTCTTTTCTGCCTTACCTTTTCTTCTCCTGTAAACCACTCCTAACACGGTAACTAGAAACGCCATAAAAGCTAGAAACGAGCATGCTGCTGCAATTCCAACTGTTAACGGTTTCTTTTCTTTTGATCTTTTTGCAGAAGACACCAAGGTTACTGGTCTGTAACGTTGGATTATGGTTTGGGCACTCGAAGGTTCTGTTTGTAGAGGAATCAATAACGTAGTGAAAGGGAATATCGTGTTCGTTTCAGAAAGCCCGTTTGCTTTTAGCACACTTTCTGCAGTTACGTTAAACCTCCGAGCCAGATCACTAACAGAATCACCACGACTAATCGGGTAAGTTGCTAAATATTCGATGCCACTTAAGACTTCATCTTTCGTGGGACACGCACAACGAAGCAGGATTTTCAGCTCAAACCCGTCTTCCAACTCGAACTCATTAAAACGATTCGCGTGTTTCAGGGACCCACACGTCGACAGGCCCTGGAACGTGTCGTTTGCTATGACAAAATATGTTTTTGCTTGTGGTGTAATATGGAAAGTGGTGTTGGCTTGGTAATAGTGGGCCAAGCAGGAACAGTTGACGGGAACGAAAACGTGTTTTTCGGGAGGCAAAACAGCGGTTTCCGACACGTTGTTGATTCGGGCAAGGTGGCGGGGTTCGGCGGACATGAGGGCGGCAATGGTCGGGACGGTGGTGTAAGGTGGTTGGGGTTTGAAAATGAGAAAGGAGTGGCAAGAAGAGTAGTGGTCATTGCAAGTGTAGAGGAATGAATCTTTGGGTTGGCATGAAAACACTTTGTTTGCTGAGTATTGTTGTTGGGATTTGATGGATGAAGAGTGAAAGCAAAGGAACATGAAGAAATTGAACATAACCAAGTTCGTATTTTTCATTTTATTTGCTTTTAATTTTTACGAAAAAAAGAAGATGGAATGAAAATGTTGAGAATGGGTGTTGAAGAGCATCAATTTAAGCAGCTTGGATCATAATTTATTAAATTGGGGAATTATTGGTGTGACATGAGCAATAAACAACGAGAAGAAATTATTTGTTATTATATATATATATATATATATATATATATATATATATATATATATATATATATATATATATAGGGTCAGGTTTAGGAGAAAACTCTAAATAAATGGAAAACCGAAAAACCACGAAAAAACGAATGAAAAAGTATATGAATATGTATGTCAAATTAACGAGAAAAATATGATCGTTTATTTGGTGTAATTTATTTCACTCGAATTTTGTTCATTTTTCGTATTTTTTCTTTGTTCATTTTTCGTATTTTTTCGAATAAAAAATAGGGGGTGGAGGTTTTTTTAATTTAAAAAATATTGTTGTAACCGTCTGTTTAATCACATCCATCAGATGATCTAATCTAACGGTTAAACGATATCATATATGATTACACGAACTGTGAGTGTGCTTAATCATATACGATTAAACGTCTATGTATTGCTAATATAACATGTGTTTAATCATACATGAATTAAACACTTCTCGCATTCTCGCAAAATGTTTAGCTTCTTGTTTGAACCTGCCCCACATATATATACACACATACAACGCCACAACGGTGATTTTGGTTGAAAACTGCATTTTTATTGTGAACAAAGAAACCATTGAGGGTGGTCACGTGTCTGGGATATCATCATAAATGTCATGTCCATTATTCATGATAAATATAGACACATGGTATGCTTTTAATGATTTCCTGGTATATAATGAAAATAGTAAAAATTTCAACCCCTTCGAGAACACACACACACACACACACACATATATATATATATATATGTATGTATGTATGTATGTATGTATGTAGATGGAGGTTCATGGGAAAACCTCAAAAAAACAAAAAACTGAAGAAAACTCTGGTAACCTTTCATCTGTATGGTATGCACTTGTGCATACAAGTAAATTATGTTGTTTTTTTGGTTTAATGCACTTGTGCATATGCACGTGTGTATGTTACAAATTACTTGTATGCACAAGTGTATACCGTCCAGATGAAAGACTACCAAAAGGTTCTTCAATTTACCGTTTCTTTAAACCTGAACCTATGAATGTGTGTATGTGTGTATATATATATATATATATATATATATATATAGAGAGAGAGAGAGAGAGAGAGAGACATAACCATATATATGTATATGGTTGAGTTTCGGTGAGAAGTTGAAGTTAACGTGAGAAGCGTGAGAAATGGTTATCAACCGTTGGATGAGAAATGAACGCACATTAGGATGAGATGCACCGATCAATTCCCTTCAAAGGCGCAGTTCATGGGAGAGCATGTGATTAAAAGTGATCAACAGTACAAATCCACTTCTCATGCTTCTCACGTTAACCTCAACTTCTCACACGATCATTTGCATATATATATATATATATATATATATATATAATAGATTGATTCTATTATATTTAACTATAATGGTTGTTTAATATCTATTTGGGACCTCAATATTGGAAGAACATTGCATGCAAACAAAAAGGTATTTTGTCATTCCAATTTTGAAACGGTCCATTGGGCTTGAATATATATATATATATATATATATATATATATATATATATAATAGATTGATTCTATTATATTTAACTATAATGGTTGTTTAATATCTATTTGGGACCTCAATATTGGAAGAACATTGCATGCAAACAAAAAGGTATTTTGTCATTCCAATTTTGAAACGGTCCATTGGGCTTGACCAGGTTAATTTATCCATAGGTAAATCATATGGAATAGAGTGAATTACTGAATTATACTAATGGTAAATCTGGTTTGCTCAAAATTTGGATGTAGACCTTTAAACAAACTATTTATATTAGTGGTTTTTAAGTTTTCGTTTTTATAATATCTATATTTCCTCAAGTTAACATCGTTAAATAAGGTCCGTTAAATTAAGACATGTGCCTTTTACATGAAGGCAATTTAGGTGTCGTTTGTTTTTTAAGAGGTTTAAAGTCTAAAGTCTTAATTTAGTTATGATTAATAAGAGGTGGTGTGTAAAAAGGTCTGAACGATTCAGACTTAAGAGACATTAAGAGATTTTTTTAAAAAAACAAACAACCCCTTAGTCATTTGACATATTTTTTCTTTTAAAGAAATAACTTAATATTAAATATTATGTTTAATAAACTAAATTAATATTAGATGTGTATCTCTCTCTCTCTCGATCTCTCTTGTCAAACACGGTTCCCTACTCTTCTGCCAATCGACGCAGGCGATGAAACTCCTCCCCATCTCTTCCGTTCTTCGTTGGTGAAAATCCATCGAGTCAGGAAGAATGATATAATTATAAAGATATATGTGTGATTAGTAGTTTTTTGATAAAAGAAAAATATGGAGATAAAAAGATAAAGAAAATAAACAGGAAATCGAAAAATATGAACACTTGTATCCAATGAATACAACTATAACTTAATATGAACTCACGGGTAGCCAAACCGGTAAGAGTTATGTGGCGTAACAAGTATGTTAAATTCATCAGCATTATTATTTTTGTTTTTAATCAAATTAATGTAAAAATATTATATTTAATTCGTAGCAGGAGGTTCAAATAAGAAGAGTAAACATTGTGAAAAAGTAAGAATAAAAAATTCATATGGGAATCATTGAAAAAATCATTTGAATTTTTCAGTGAATATGTGAACCTATATGAATAATCTGTAACGTCGGTTCACATATGCATCTTCAAATTCATTTTTTCAATTTTTTTAATTCATGCATGTTGGTAAACTATTTATTTTTTTTAATGAGACATGTGATTAACAAATGTAGGACAAGAGTAATTTTGGAAAAAGTTCTAAGTTAATGTATTTAGATAAGATTGTCTACCTTAACATGTTAACTCAATCTCTTAATATGAAGTTAAAATCAAATACCTTAATATAACTTAACTAATTAAGCTAACCATCCATTAAACTTATTAAGTTTAAACCATTATTAACTTAATCCATCAAAATGATCCTAAGAATCTTGCCCAATATATGGATTTGGTTTTATCTAACTAGAAATGGTCAAATCTTCCAAAATTGAAATAAACAAATAGGTATTATAATGATTTTTAGACTTTAATGGTTATGTTATCTTAAAATAAAATAAATCAGTTGAATCGATCAAACATGACATTTTCTGATACAAATTATCATATTTGATATTTTAACAAATTAATTAATCAATAAAGAACAAAAATATATCCCATGATAGATGATAAATTGTGTGGCTAGACAATCGATTGGTTTTCATCTTGCAAAAACATTAATAAAAATGTTGTGTTTACTTTGTGAAGAGATTACGCAGTTTTTGTTTGCAAAAGACCTATCAAAATCTTTTAAAGAGAAACCAGTTTAACGAGTATCAAGAAATAAGTTGAGCTTGTTAAAATTGTGCTAAAAGAGAATATTAATCTCCATTGAAGACGTATATCTTGCCAACGTCAAAGTTCAAGGATGAACTTGAAAATTACAACCAATAAATTGATGTAAAACAAAAACATCGATAAAAACCCTGATTTCAATTAACTTTGACTGAATATGTGGTATATACTTATTAATGGGTTTGGTCCCAAAATCATAATAATTAAGATTTGGGACACGTGGTTTAGAAAACCATGAACTCTCTGACCTTATTAGCTTACAAGTGTCATGTATATCAAGAGAAAGCAAAACACTCTCTAAACTCATTAGCTTACAAGTGTCTTACAAGTGTCATGTATACCAAGAGAAGGCACAACATATTGTAGCAAAGGGAAAGAGCAGACTTATCACTATGCTAGGCATAGAATTGAGATTCCAGATGTTTTTATTGTCTCAATTCTTGTACTAGTTTTGTATGGGAAGTAATAGTTATTTAGACATTCGGTGTTTTGTTTCAGTGTATAAGACTTTCACTATTTAAGTAGTCCTTGCTATTGAATGTTTAAAATTAGTATTCCACTGCATATTGTTGAGATTGTTATGGTGTTCTAATTGTTTTAGATGAAGTATGAGTATGATATACACATCCATGGTGGAAAATAAAGGCATTACATATCAGTATCATAGCAGGGGTTTAAAGGGAACATGGGAGGACCTAAGAGGGGAGCGGGGTCCGTACACCCGCTCAATCTAATTTTGTAAGGAGAATTTTTTTTGGGCACAAAAGGTGTACCCGCTAAAATTTGGGCGGTGCTCCAGGATATTTGAGGAATTGGGTGGTCCACACGACTTAGTGCGCGGCTTAAAGCCGCGACACAAGTCGCGGTAGACTCTATTTGGGTCAAGTCGATTTTCCTCGTTTTTCGTTTTGATGTAGGTTTGATTACCTTAAGATTATTTGTAACACCCTCAAATTTGGTAAGAGCAACTAATTAAAAATCTCGAAATAATATCAATTAAAGGACAAAACTTCCACTTATGCATCAATCTCCAAATACCTCAATTTAAAAAAAATTCTATAATTAACCACAACAATCATAACTTTACAGTCTTATATACAAGGACTAAATCGAAGTCGGGTGTTACTTAACCCAAATGTAAGTTGCTCTTCCCAAAAACAATGCGGAAGACTTCACCAAGCAAAACGCTTCTCGAGCTCACAGTAAACACTCATCTCTTCATAGTGACGCGAACACTAACCCAAAACGGAACCTGATGCACATGCCGATAAATTAAAAGGTTAGGCTAACGCCTAGTGAGTTCAAGAGTTTTAACATGAATAAATATATTCTTAAAATAAAGGAAATCAATTCAAATCAAGATATCTCAAACTAATTTACTTTAGAAATAGAAACGACTCATTTTCCCACACTATGCACCTTTAAAGACAACGATCCAATACAAACATTCTTTATAAGACGATACGACCCAAAACTCACTCAAAACGTGTATATAAATCGACTCCCAAATTGTGAAATCGTGAATAACACTTCACATCCCAAAATACCTAAAACACAGGTGGGGCATAATACTCAACCCATAAATCATGGTTAATAAATCCCATATACAATATATCACCGAAAACATGGATACAAGACTCAGTATCCAAAACAACACCTTTCGGTGACGGGGTAGACCCGATTCCATTGAATGTGGTGGGCACACAAAGTTAAGCCACATATCTATGTTATAAGCGTATCTCCGAGGATAAACAACTATTGACTTCAACCCTATCCAGGTCTTTAGTCGTAATAGACATCAACTCAAACCGAGTCTTTAGTCATATCGGACATCAACTCAAACCGAGTCTTTAGTCATATCGGACATCAACTCAAACCGAGTCTTTAGTCATACAATAAAACCAAATTTTATGCCTATGAATTCATTGCATTACGGTCAAAACGTTACATGACTCAAAGGAATGACAACTCACTCAAAACATGTAATTCCTAAATAAGGTGCAACTAAGTACACCATATGACCAAGGCTCCTTAACGAGCTACCAAGATTGAACAATTGTTCCAAAGACTCATCTGAGGGTAATCCAAGCCCCAAGAAGGCATAATGAACGACTGACTAAAATACGCGAGTCAGTAAGGTTACACAAACCAAAATACATCTTTTCCCAAAATCTTTGACTCTTAGATTACAATTGGTCTTCATCCCAAAACCAGAAAGTTTACAATTTCCAAAATGTTCCCAAGATCGAGAATGACCAAAACCAAGGGACTCACGCATTCGTATTTTCAAACATTCCATTTCATGAATAATGCATAAAACCCAACAACCACTAAGTGCAGTTTTGAACAATATCTATTTATGCAATAAATTATCAAGACACCTTCATTTATGACACTTTATCAAAATTTCCAAAAATCCCAAAATGTGTGCTATATAAGTTTATAAAGTTTAACACTTTCAAAATAACCAAACTTATCAGCAGTTAACAATTTCATGTAAGATACATAACACTTTAAAATAAACATTTTGGCATGTACACCGTTTTCACAAATCAACTTGAACTCACCTTGCTAGATTTAGGCTAAATCTAGATTTTACCCCGCTTAGAGCTCCTTTGAAGCAACTTGAATCTTCAAGGCCAAAACTTCCATAAACCTAGATATATAAAATTTCCACCGTAAATATATATCCAAAACCATATAGAATCGATCCCTTAACATATTACATCAAAACTTCCATATTGGCCAAAACCCTAGTTTTGACCCAATTCTTCCAAGAATCTTACAAACCGACTTTAGAGAAATCAAACACTAGGGAACCATAAATGGAACATTTATAACTTATTTTAAGGTTTAGAAATGGAAGGGATACACTTACCACTTAGGTTTGACGAAAACCTAGAAAACTTAGAAACCTTCAAGAAATGGTGGAAGAACACATGAACTAGCACATGATGTTGAGATCACAAGCTTGATGGTGAAGAAACACCTTGAAATCCATGGAAATGGCCTTAAAATGAGTTAGGGTTTGTGGGTAATGAAGAAGAAGCAATTTGAGAGCGAATGGGGAAGTTTTGGAGGAGATAATGAGAAAGAAAGCTGAAAATTCGCATTTAACAGCACACTGGTGCCCAGGTGCAACATTGACCATGCGACATTGTCCTGGGCAATGTCGCTGGTCATAGTCGTTGGTGTGTACCATCTCGCGGTACACTCAATGCGATTATGACAGTGCGAATGTGACTCGTCATAGTCGTCGGGCATTGTCGCAGAACCTCTCCGGAGCCCCGAAACTCGACTTTTTCACTGCAAATACTCCCAATACTCCAAGGGACTTTAAACAAAACATTTCCCAACGAAACCCCACTGTTTACAAGTCACATAAACGTCCGGGTGATAATTACTTACCGAAAATTACGGGTGTTACATGATTAAAAGTTGGGTTTTGGGGTAGTTATGTGTAACACCCTATTTTTGCAAAGTAAGTTTCCGTCTTTCGTTGGTAGTTGCTCCGTCTTCCGTTCATCTTTTCGGGTGAATTATGTGTTCTTTCGATCCTTAAATCGACCGATGCGAGAATCGCGAGTTTTTGTACTTTTTGGGCTTCGGTACAAATGGCGCGAGAGTGACTCGCGATAGTGATATGTGTCACTATCACATGGCATAATCGCCGGGGAGGTACCAACTCGCGGTACAATCCACGCGAGAGTGCTTCGCGATAGTGACACTGTCACTATCGCTTGGCAAGGTCGCGAGTGAGAGTCAGACGGGTTAAAATCTGATTTTAGCCTCATTTCTCATTTTAACTCAATCTTTTCTTTTGTCATTTCCTCTCAACTTCTTCCTTTCATAGAAACCGAACCTAGGGTTCATTTACTTCTCAATCGCATCCTTTATTGCTAGAAGTTGGGTGTTTCCTCCAAGATTTCGGTTTGGAAGTTTCACCACCATCTCCATCTTCCTCCTCTTCATCACATTCATCAATTTCTAGGGTTTTCACCCAACCCTTTTCTTTGTTCTTGAAGTTTGGGAGTGCATAGCTCATCTTGGTGATCGTTAAGTATTTCGGTTGGTGGATTGGAGTTTTGGTTAAGGTAACCTCTTGTCCTCTTCATTTGTGGAAATTAGGGTTTTTGGTTTTATGATGAGATCTTGTGTTAAATGCTTGGGGATCAATTCTAAGGGTTGAATATGATTATTTATAGTCTGAAATGTGTGGATCTAGGTTTTCAAAGCTTGAGTTGAAGAGTTGGAATGGATGTCTTCGAAAAGCTTTGGGTGGGATCTATGCTTTTGAAGTTCAATGGTTGTGGATTGAAACCTAGGTTTAACTTAACCTAGCAAGGCGAGTTTAAGTTGACTTGTGAAAACGTTGTACATGCCAAAATGTTTATTTTAAAGTGTTTTGCATCTTACATGAAATTGTTAACTGCTGATAAGTTTGATTATTTTGAAAGTGTCAACTTTATAAACTTATATAGCACACATCTTTGTGATTTTTGGGCATTCCGTTAAATGTGTCATAAATAAACGGGTTTTGATGAATTATTGCATAAATGAGTATTTGGTCAAAAATGCACTTTTAAGTGTCTGTCGGGTTTTATGTATCGTTCATGAAATAGGATGTTTCGAAAGGTACGATTTCGTGAGTCCTTTGGGTTTGGGTCATTCCCGGCTATGGAGAACATTTTTAGAAATGTAAAAACCTTTTTGGGGTTTGGGGCCAAATGCCAATGGTAATTTGAGAATTAAAGATTTTGGGAAAATGTGTATTTTGGTTTATATAACTATTTTGGCTCATATGTTTTAGCCAAGCGTCTATTTAGCCTCTTGGGCTTGATTTGTACTCAGTGGAGTATTTGGAACATTTGTTCGGATTTGGGTAGATCGTTGAGGAGCCTTGGACGTATGGTGTACTTAGTTGTATCTTATTTGAGAGTTGCATGTTTTGAATGCGTTAGTTCATTCTTTTGAGTCATGTAACATTTTAGACTGTAATGCATTGGATCCATAGGCATATGAGTCAGTCGGTTGGTTTAGTTGGGGACTTTATCCCCGTATTGTAACTTAAAATATGCATGGGGTCTTATAATCAATAATTGCAACTTTCTTATGAACGAGCTTAACTGGGATGTTTTGGGATTCCAAGGTATAGACCTGGAGGGGTTGAACTTGATGAGTGCACGAAGATTTCCAAGGTACAAACCTAGAGGGGTTGAACTTGACGATTATCCAAGCAATAGACATGGAGTTGTTGAGCTTGTTGGTTTGTTAGCTATAGACCTGGAAAGGTTGATGTTAACGAGTGTTTTATCCCTAAGTGATGCTCATATAACATTGATAAGTGGCTTAACTTTGTGTGCTCGTCACTTTCGATGGAATTCGGGTATCCCCCGTCACCGAGAGGTATTGTTTTGGGTATTGAGTTTTATTAACCAAGTTTTTGGTGGCGTTTGTATAATTGGGTTTTATCCTCGGTTTATGGGTTGAGTATTATGCCCCACCCGTGTATTGGGTGTTTTGGGATATAAAGTTTTAACTGTATTTTCATAAATGGAAAGTTCAATTTCTATCCACGTTTTGAGTGAGTTTTGCGTTAAACCAAATTTATGAATGGGCGGTTTATTTTGGTATATTCGTCCTTGAAGTAGTTTGGATTGAAAAACGTTTAAATTGGTGTCTTTTGCCTAAATTGCATACTATTGGAAAATGAGTCGTTTCCGTATGTAAGACGTAACGAATTGAAAGATTATGATTTAAACCGCACTTCTTCTTTTAAAAGTTTAACTTTATATGTTGAAAACTCTTGAGCTCACTAGGCGTTAAGCCTAACCTTTTTATTTGTCGGCATGTGCATCAGGTTCCAGTTGGGGTTTGGTTCTAGCAGCTATGGAGAGTTGAGCCTTAGCCTTGTGCAAGTGTAAGTAGTTGGTGAAATCTTCCGCAATTTGGAGATAATTATTATTGGGTTTTAGTAGCACCCGTCCTTATTATAGACTGTCTGTATAGGATGAATGTGTGTATTGAGGTTAAATCTTGAATTGTATTTGTAGATGAATCATTTATTGGTGTATTTAGAAGATTTTAAATTAGTTGCTATTTCCAGATTTGAGGGTGTTACATTATGGTGGTTTAACACCAATTTCTCGTTGCTTAATTTAGGAGTTTGGTTTGGGCTTAGGTAAACGTTAGGTCGTGAGGTGGTGAAACGAACCTCAAGTGAGTTCCCTTAACCCTTTTTATGAATGTGGAATATTTACAAATGTTCTAAACTCTGATTATGGTTGCATAATTTTGGCATGATTTATATACTTGGAAAGTTTAGTCAAACAGTTGCCTAAAACTTGCTTAACCTTGATAGATACTTGTCTAATTATTGTTTATCATCTGGCATTACGGTTTTGGTTTGGAGTTGGGTTGCATAGTGAGATTAGTGTACCTTGGGATAGTGGTAATCCTTGAGAGTTCATATTCATCCATGTGCCTTGAATTTGTTTCACGAGCACATTCGATGGGCATTTTCTTGGGCTGTATTTGTAAACGCCACAGTGGAGTGGCGGTAGCCTAGGAACACTGTGCAAACCCCGCGCTTTATGCTTGGATATCCATTTGGTTATGTTTGGGACTACATGGTGGTTTTCTATGCTATCCTAAATTGTTTAATTATGTTATTTGAGAGGGTACATATTCACTAGTCCTTATGGTCTAACCCTCACTTTTAAAACTTAAAACCATTTTTCATGTAAGATTAAGTCCGAGAGTTCCTCAAAAGGGAAAGAGAAGGCGTGATGCTTTTAGAGAAGACTTTGGTTTGAGAGTTTTACTTACTTTATCTTTAGCGTTGTAATAATTCTCAGTTGTGGATATGTTTACTTACTGCAAACTTTTAAGATGTAGAGAATACCTTCATCTTGTATTGGGGCGGTTTTGGCAAGATTTCTATTTTAATGTTATTTTAGATTTTGGGTTGTTACATTAATATTTCAGTATTTAGATAATATTCATTTGTAACATTTTGTGGACACTCTGATATACCATCAAAAAAATTATCCCAAAATCAAATGCTAACATTGCAACAGAAATACTATCTTAACTTTACATAAAAAGAGTATTGATCAAGTCTTAAATCCCAACAAAACAAAAAAAATCTCAAGCCTGAGACATTGCTTTTATTTGCACTTCAATTTCAACATGTCTTGATTCACAAGTAACAAACTATCTTTTTTTCATACCAATCACTTTAGTTAAATATGAGCCTGGGTCGTTGCATAATTTAAAGGAGTTAGGTAAAAACTAAGGCCTAGTGAGTAGTGAGAATCATGGTTTTATACAATAATGATGTCATTCATTTCAAATAACATTTGACATAGTTGCCTACACAAAGTGGTCGTGGAAATCCAACAAGTGTAGTTTAGTCGACAAATTATTCTCCTTAATTTCCTAGCATGACACATTTGTCATGCTCTTACGGATAACATTTCCCGACAAGACACACTTGTCATGCTCTTACGGGTAACATAGTCTGACAATACCCACTTTTTTTGCTCTTACAACAATATTCATGCAGACCATCATAGTTCCATGAAACTCTATTCCCCACTGTGTGAGTCAATGACACATAAAAACATAACATAATGTGCAAGTATAAACCATGTTCATGCATTCTCAAAGTAAATTATATGCCTTCATGCATCGACTTTATAATGACATCAAGCAACATATTATGAACAAAATCATAATTTCAGAAGAAAACATTTATTACATGCAATCGGAAGATATCACATGAAACTCACAATGCATTTCGGCCTTAAAAGTTTCTTCTCACCATTGTCGATGAGGTCATATGGCGAGTCAATATAGTAGGTGGAGTCAAATAGAAAATCACCAATAATGACTAATGAGGTTGTCGACGATTTTTCTACTTTTTTTGGCAATTTTATGACAAAATAAGTTTACTTTCTTTTATGGTATCATTGTGGGTCCTACTTGATAGAAAAGCTACAATTCGCCATTGACAAATTTTTGCTGGCGATTTAATAGGTTATTTTCTTAAAAGTTGGAAAAACCTGGTCGTTTTGTAACAATCATTTTGTATACCAGTCGTTTTGGTCAATACCCCATTTCTATTATCGTTTAATATATTACTTTTACATGGATTTGTTTCAAAATGAATATATAATTTTTTTTAATTGTTTTTAACGATTAGTATTACATTTTTTAATAAAGAGTTTAGGTTATTTGTAGAAGTACAGATTTTTCAATAATTAAATATAGATAGGGAACTATAGAGGAAAGTTCAGTTGAGAACCAGGGAATCACCCACAACATGCCACATATCCATATTTCTAATGAATATATCATGTGTCGCGCTGTAGACGAGGTTCCTAACATGATCTACCAAGAGAACTATATATCCAAATTTGTTTGGTTGATTAAGATGCAACTGCTACAAATTCTAATCTCGATATGGTAAAATTACAAATACGCGATACGTACAAACATAAAATAAATGTTTCCGATCGATTTAACGTAACGTTTGTTTGATACAATAAAAGCAAAAAAACACAAACGGACCAAAATTATGATCAAGCAATGGGCTTGTTGCGGGCTCGTTTTCTTTGAAGTAAAATGGGCCATTTAATATTTGTCGATCTTTTAAGTTTTTATTTTGGGATATTTAAATGTAGTAAAACTTTTTGTAATGAATAATAGAAATTAATATTATTCTGGTTTTTTCAATAAGTTATATTGGATAAAGTTTTCTATGTATATTAATATATCTTTATAAATTGAAAAAGTCTTTATTTGGGAGAGTTTTTTCAATGATGTGAAGGAACGGGTTTATTAATTGGGCGGAGATTTTTGAAGAAAAAAAAACTTGACATTTTATATAAAACTCCTCCCTAGAACCTTACCAAATAAACCACTTTTTATATCATTAAGTCATTATTAAACAGTCATATATAACTGACTAAATAAGTTGTGAGTCTTATTAAGCTGCTAACAAACATGCCCTTAGTTTAGAAAAAGTGTTAGAATGTCAAATGCCTAACTATCAACATACAACATATTCAACATATACCAAAAACTAAACAGAAAAATTAGTACTTTATTAAGTTGCTGCCAAACATGCCCTTAGTTTAAAAAAAGTGTTAGAATGTCAAATGTCTAACTATCAACATACAACATATTCAACGTACCAAAAACCAAACAGAAAAATTAATACTTACATGAGACGCGTTATTTGAGGGATTAAGTGAAAAATAGAAGTTCTAACCGTTAAACACACCATTTCAAGGGCCGACCAAATTTAGACACTTTATATCAGTTAAGTCGCCAACAAAGTGTTCTATCACTTTGTATCGATTATTCTGTTACACGTTATCGACACATAAACTTAGAAATTGGCTTCCTTACTGTCGTTGTGCGTTGCTGCTAAATAGTTGTTTTATTCGCTGACTGTTGTTGCTAAACGACTTGCTTGGAAATTTCGGGATTTCAACTTCATCGGTTAGTACCACTTCTACGATGGTAAGCATTGTTATATCTTCATTGATATAACAAAATACGTCTCCACTAATAGATTTATTTTACACCTAACATCGACAACCATTATATATATCATTGTTTATTTATCAAAATAATATATATATATATATATATATATATATAGATAGAGAGAGAGAGAGAGAGAGAGAGAGAAAGAGTGAGAGAGAGGGGGGGATCAAACGAGAACGGTACATATTTAAAAGAACATGAGAACGGTAAATCACATACAAAATCATAAGTGATTTTACATGTGATTCCCGCGACTTTAAGTCGCGGCAAAAGTCGCCCGCGTACCATGATTTTGCAAGACTTCTCCGCTAATATAAAATCACTTATGATTTTGTATGTGATTTGTCGTTCTCGTGTTATTTTAAATAGGTACCGTTTTCATTTGAACCCGCCTCTCTCTCTCTCTCTCTCTATATATATATATATATATATATATATATATATATATGTCTATACTATATTATAAAAGAGACATACAAAACTCTTAATTATAACATTTTAAGCACATATCATCTCTTTGTGGAATGAATACTCATTTATTAATATAAATATTTGTTTTTTTATATTTAATGGACGATTTGATCAATATTATCTACTATTATCAATATTTGTTTTTTTATATTTATTGGACGATTTGATCAATATTACTATTATCAATATTTATTTTTTATTTTATGATTTGCTCTTAATATATCTATACTATATTATAAAAACATGCATTGATCTAATAAATATATTTAAAAAAAATAAAACAGGTAGTTTATCTCATAGTGTTTATCCTGTATTTAATTTGTTTATTTACAATTAGTTATACAAATAAAAACATGGGACTTTAATAAATTATAATTATGTTTCATTAACTTGTAATTTTGAATTTTAACTAATATATCTATACTATATTATAAAGCATTTAAGTCAAACTCTTAAAAACTAATTTTTATGCATTAGGTACCACTTATTAATGTATATTACTTAAAATCCAAAAGTACAAATTGATTAAACATAAGTACAGCTTATAAAAGCTCAATGTTTGAATTCGTGTAACTAACTGCAGATAAGCAGTTATTTTTATTTTCTAAAATATCTAAAATTTTTAACCACTGATATAACTAACCGATAAATATAAGAAAATTCGAGATAAAACACCTTATTTTTATTTTTTATTGAAGTATGTTATCCTTTTAATTTTAAATATAAAATATCTTAAATATAGTATCATTTAAATTAAACATTTTTTGACCCGTAACAAAATTTATTATTATTATTTTTTTTATAAAAAACCATAATTAAACTAAACTAAAATATATTTTTGTTTTAAATCTAGATTTCTCAAAATCGTAAAATAAAATAAAAAATACTAACAAAAAGTATGAATAATGATCGAGAGTTCGAGTTCTAGATTTCAGAAACCTGCTGCATTGCGAGGGTATATTTCTAATATATATATATATATATATATATATATATATATAGAGAGAGAGAGAGAGAGAGGGGGGGGGGGGGTTCAAGGGAAAACCTCAAAACAATAGAAAACTGAAGAACACTCTGGTAGCATTTGATTTTGTCGGTATGTACTTGTGCATACAGATAAAAACCTCAAAACAATAGAAAACTAAAGAACACTCTGGTAGCATTTGATTTTGTCGGTATACAATTGTGCATACAGGTAATTAAGTTGTTTTTTGGTTTTTATGCACGTGTCCATATTATGCATTTGTGCATATGCACGTGTGCATATTATAAATTTTGTATGGACAAGTGCATACCGTTCAGATGAAGGGCTACCAGGGCGTTCATCAGTTTTTCATTTTTTTTAGATTTTTCCCTTGAACCTGACCCTCTCTCTCTCTATATATATGTGTGTGTATATATATATATATATATATATAAAGTTTTAATTAGTAGGAAGTTTATGAGAGAGTAATAAAAAAAATTAAGAATGTAATAATAGATCTCAATTGTAAGATGAGATGATCTAAGGGATTTGATTGGAAAGATGGTTACAAATTATAATAAAAAAACATTTTATTCTTTTTAATTTTAGTATTCATATTGTTATATATTTTCATTTTTTTTAATCTATTTATCATTCTTTTTTTTTTTAAAAGGATTTATTTATCATTCTTATGTTCTTAAACTATTTATTATTCTCGTTTAAACTTACTCCTAAAGTTTATAAATATCTTTATGTGATTCGAAAGAATTTTTCATGTGAAAAGAAAAAGAAGAATCACACTACCAACCAAATCAAAACTCGATTCCTTAGAATATTGTGGTTCTATATATCCTCGTCAATGTTTCTTTTTAATATTTACGGTTTTTAATAAATAACCAAACTATTATTTTTATTACAAATAATTAATAATATCAATATGATTCCTAAGAGTTTTCGTATTTGTTTTATTTAAGGGTAGTTCAATATGTTAGAGAAAAGTAGGGCAAAGGGATCAATCAAATGATTGGATTTCTTGATAATCGTGCAAGTCACTTTCCGAATTGATATGTCGAACTTATGCCTGGGTTGCACGAAATTCAATATGGGATAAGACTCAAGAATACAATCATTTTTAGGCACAAAAATGAGTGCAAATTTGCTGGAGAGTATATATAGATTGTTTAAAATCATGAGTCTAAACATAAGTATATATCGTATATATACTAGTTCCATTCGTAAAATAGAAAAATAACTGAAATACCAATGATGACAAATTATTAGCTATTATGGTCGGTTACAACCAATTTAACTAAAATCATGGACTGAAAATAACTGAGGATTAAATGACCAGTAACTGGAGGTTTAGGGATAGCCAAATCCAGAGATAGGTACTAGAACCCATGGTCCAGAGACGCCCACCAGAGGCTCTGCAGAAGGCCACCAGAGGCTCTGTCGTGAGCCATTGGAGGCTTTGTCGTGGGCCACCAGATGCTCTGCAAAATAGGCATCAAAGCCTTTGCAGAGAGCCTCTGATCAAGTTTTTTTCACTGCATTCCAAGTCCAAAATTTTGAAGAGCTTTTGGGGCACCAGGGGCTCTGCCCCTTGACCCCCGTCATTTCGTCGTGTCCGGGATCAAACTCGTCTTATAACAAGCGTGCATTCCACACCACCAAACTTGTATTAGATCACAGATTGAAACCCATTAGTACTTGTGTTATATCCAATTACACTTAAATTTCCGATGACACTAAAATCACCAATACAATATTGACAATTGTTGTCCTTTTTTTTTATCAAGGTCGGTTTCAACATTTTATTTACCACTTTATCGGTTCAATTCTCTTCAAAATAATTATTAGATTATGATATCAGTTTTAGTTCAGATGTCAGATTTAGGGGTTGTTTGTTTTAAAAAAAAACCTCTTAATGACTCTTAAGTCTGAATCGTTCAAACCTTTTTACACACCACCTCTTATTAATCATAACTAAAATAAGACTTCAGACTTCAGACCTCTTAAAAAACAAACCGCACCTTAGTGTCAATTGATTCATATATGTCATATACATATCCATGCAAATTATTGCGATACAACAATTAATATAAAAATGTGAATTAATTTTTAATTTAAAAATAACAATATAACTAAATGTTTTTATTTATAATTTCGAAGAAGACAAAATTAGTTGGTAATTAAACTTTGTTTTCTTCTTTTAGCATTTATTTATTTTCTTAATTATGTAATTTATTTGTTATTATTTAATGATATTATGTCATAATCTGATTGCATGATATACTAAATAAATAATATTCTAGTACTTTCTTTTTTGAAAAAAAATAATATTCTCGTATTTTAAAAAAAAGTTCTACTATTAATTAAATAATGGTGTTAACAATCTTTTTGCACATTTTTTATAAATAACTAATATATTAAATAAGTTTAATAAAGGGAAATTGGCTCAAATAGCCACGTTACATTGGCATATTGGTCTCCTAGCCACTTCTCTCCAACATTTACCAAAATAGACCTAGGTCCGCAATGGCGGACCTGCAGGTCCTCTACCTCCGCCATCGACCTCTGTTGTCGTTGAGTGAGATCGTGACACGTGACGAAATGGCGGACCTAGGTCGGGTGGCGGACCTACCCGTTGCGGACCTGGCTTGGACCGACAATTTTTTTTGTCTTTTTCTGGAGGTAGCGGACCTGCAGGTCCGCCATTGCGGACCTAGGTCTATTTTCGTCAATAAGGTAGAGAAATGGCTAGGAGACCAATATGCCAATGTAATGTGGCTATTTGAGCCAATTTCCCTTTAATAAAATATGTACTATCATATAAAGTATTTAAATAGAACTTATAAAAAATTCAAATTTTAAGAGTGTTTATAATGTATTAAGTACAAATTTTTAATGTATTAATGAAAAAACATCAAAACATATTCCATACATGGGAATACCAAAGTTGATGTGAACATTTGTTATTCTTTTGTTCAAACGGGTTTATTATCACAAACTCAAACCCATTTTTACGGGCTTGAGGAATATGTCGTACCCGCCTTATAAGCGGGTCGAGATTTCCCACAGGTTAATCGGGCAAAAAAATGACAAAAGTATGAAAAAACCTAAAAAACTATCAGATTTGAACGATTAAATTCTTAAACTATTTTTTTGAATGATTAAACCCTTAAACTTTCTAAAATCGGTTAAATACATCATTGTAACTTGTAAAAACAGGTTAATGTGATAAAAATTTAAGAAAAGTCTAAAAATACCTAACAAACTATCTTATTTTGAATGATTAAGTCCTTGAATTTTTTAACAAATAAATCTCTAAACTTTTTCCTAAATCTTTTTACCAAATAAATCCTTGAACTTTATTTGAACAAATAAATCCCAAACATTTTTTTTGAAGAAACAAAATCATGAACTTAACTTTGAACAAATAAATCCGAAACTTTTTTCACATGAACAAAAAATTATACACAATTCCTCTCACTGACGACAAAGTAAAAACCAATTAAACAGAGAAATTATACCATTTTCATTATTACTTCCGAAACATTTAAAGGTTATGCCTAAAGCATAAATAAATACATACAAAAATATACCAAAAAAAATCAGATTTATTTGTTCAAAATTAAGTTCATGATTTTGTTTCGTAAAAAAAAATGTTTGGGATTTATTTGTTCAAAAAAAGTTAAAAATTTTATTTGGTAAAAAGATTGAGAAATTAATTAAACTAGACATCTCTCTCTCCTAAGTTTCATAAATAGCCACTTTCTCTCTAAACTTTCCAAAATAAACACCCCTCTAATTCGAGATGCTCCTTAAACCCAACCATAATTTTCACTTTCAGTCCCTCCCTCGTGAAAAAAAAGCCTCACAATCGCGAGGTCCTCCATGAAGTTTCGAAATATTTCACTTTGGTCCCTTCCCTCGTGAAACCCATCTCATTCACAAGTTGTATTTTTTTTTCATTTTATTTTGAATGTTACACTTAATACCATTGTAATTAGTTATTAAATTTACTTCTAATCCCTTATCTTTTCGTTTTTCATTTTATACCCTTAGCATATTAACATAAATAATCGTATATAAACTAAAATATATTAAAAATACATTATTTTTTTAAAAATTATACCCTGTAATCGCCTCATCAATACCTGTGACACACTTAAGTCACGCACACCTGTAACACGTGTTCGGACTCACACCTGCCCTCGATCGGATCACATGAAACAAATTCATGCATCCCCAATGGGTCACACCTCCCATGTAGCCATCACATGCCCCACACCCAATGAATGCATACTTTAAATTATTAAGGCAACAAGATATAAAAGCATAAGTAACTGTAAATCAATCAATTTAATTTCAACGTGCATAGTAAAAACTTCCTTGCAATTAGGGGTAAGTAAAAAAGACTCACCTTTCGCCCACGCTTAGATTTCGCACACGATGCTACGAGGGTCCAAACCGAACACCTAATCACACGATACACAAAGGTATTAAATCACTCGAAAGGTCCTCTAAAACCCTCCTTTAACATCTCTAAGTCGACCCCTACTCACTACCCCAATCCTAGGCCCAAACAGAGGACGACACCACGAGAAAATCGCCCAAACAGAGCGTGGCACGACTTCCCATGCGACCCAACCCGTGTCAACTTGTGTGCAGGGCAGAACCACGCTCTGTTTGGGCGATTTTCTCGTGGTGTCGTCCTCTGTTTGGGCCTAGGATTGGGGTAGTGAGTAGGGGTCGAGTTAGAGATGTTAAAGGAGAGTTTTAGAGGACCTTTCAAATGGTTTAATACCTTTGTGTATCGTGTGATTAGGTGTTCGGTTTGGACCCTTGTAGCATCGTGTGCAAAATCTAAGCGTGGATGAAAGGTGAGTCTTTCTTACTTACCGTTAATTGCAAGGAAGCTTTTATTATGCACGTTGAAATTAAATTGATTATTTTACAATTACTTACGCTTTTATATCTTGTTGCCTTAATAAATTAAAGTGTGCATTCATTGGGGGTGGGGCATTGTATGGCTACATGGGCGGTGTGACCCAATGGGGATGCATGAATTCGTTTCATGTGATCCGATCGAGGGCAGGTGTGAGCTCGAACATGAGTCACAGGTGTGCCTGACTTAAACGTGTGTCATTCACATGTGGTGTGCGTGCATGATATTCTAAATGATGTGAATCGTTAAAAATGTTTTATAACTCGTTTTGAATTACGTTGTGGTGTGATGTTGTTACTTAAGGGAACTCACTAGACCTTCGATCTAACCCTCGCTTTTTATAAATCTGAAAACTATTTTTAGGCAAGCAGGTTAGTGCAAACTCGAGTAAAGGTAAAGAGAAGATGTGAGAGTTGGAAGTTAGTGGAGCTTAGTAGCATTCTGTTTAGACTCCCTAGACTTAGAAGTTTGATATAAATTCTCAGCTGTGTTTGGTCATTTACTCTAGACTTTGGGACTGTAATTCATGTTTAATTCAGTATTTTAAACCGTTTCAGTATCTATCTATCTTTTTGTTAAATTTTGAGTTTGTGGTTGTTACAATTGGTATCAGAGCCGTATTTTAAGGGATCTAGGTGACCGGATGGGCCTAGACTGAAATAGTGGGAGTAGGGGACACAACTGAGAAGTAGGAAGGCCTTAGGGAGACCACAACAGGGACTTGAATAATAGGGTGGTGAGGACCGTCATGTAAGGTAAATTTCGAATTACATTTGGCCAATGTAATTGCGAATTTACAGGTACATATATGTGCTTATTTTGCCTTATTGTTTTGGAACTGTTGACTTAAGTTTAATTAATGTGTTGTTTTAGTAAGCAAGATGTCAGATCATTTGCTGAGAAGTAGATCGGTGGCGGTGGTTGAGACCATCCTGGTCGATGAAGTTTTGGTGGACGGACCGGTGGACTGCCCAAGGAAAACGACCACCCGTGCTAAGGGAAGAAGTCGTGGAAGGGGCCGTGGGAGGACACCCCGAAGAGCCGCTACTCAAGTGGATGGGGACAATGTTGGAACCCGGGGACGGGCAAAGACTCACACCTCTCGTCGGGCGCGAAACGTGGAAATTTTGCTTGAGCGTGAGGTTTCTCAGCAAGAGAGCGCGACAACAGTGAGGGGTCGAAGTCAAGCTATAGGTCATGGTGGAGGCCGCACTCAACCTTTTGTGACCTAATAAACCTTTGCAACTGAGATGGGAAAGTTGCAAGAAACCTTGCAAGCATTGTTAAACCATCAAACGAAATATGCATCAGACGATATTGTAAGGAGCGGTAATGAGGTTGGAGGGGAGGCATCTAGCCTACCCACAGTGGAAGTGGGTGGTCACTCCCAACTAACCCCGCTAGCGCCTAGTGACTCTAAACCGACTCAAGGGTGCAACTTCAAAACGTTCTCGTCGTGCAAACCTCCTTCTTTTAGTGGGGAGCGTAACCCGGTTTTAGCTTTAAAATGGATTCGGGAAATAGAATTGGCGTTCGACACAAGTAAATGTGTCGAAGAAGATAGGGTTTTGTTCACGATTTCGATGCTTAAAGAGGACGCTATATTTTGGTGGAATATCGAAACGGGCGGAAAGGCCTCGGAAGTAGCTAAGAAGGCCACGTGAGAGTCATTCACAAAGAGGTTCAAAACACAATTTTGCCCGATAGCGACGCTCAAGAAGTTAGAAGAGTATTTTTTGGGGCTTGAGCAAGGTGGGATGACGGTTCAAGAGTACACATCAAAATTCATTGACAAAGCTCGATTTGCGGAATTGTATGTGCCAACGGAGGAACGTCGTGTAGAGAAGTACATATATGGACTGAAAAGTAGTATTCAAGGGTTAGTAAGCGTAAGGGACCCCGTGACTTTCCAAGCGGCAGCTGATGCGGCGGGACTTACCGAAAAAGAGAACAATTGGCAGGTAACAGAAAGAGGTGGAGATAAACGGAAGTGGGGAGGACCGGGAAATGATTCGAGGCAGTCAAAAGTTGCTAGAACCGAGCCGCGGGTGGGACGGATATTTGGTGAGAGACCATGCGGAAAATGTAACTGAGTGCACCGAGGAGATTGCTCATTTGTTCCGAGTGGATGATATAAGTGTGGGAAAGTGGGAGTGTGGGACATATGTCTCGAGAGTGCTCCAACCCGAGATCTTGTTATCATTGTGGTTCTCTGGATCACATGAAATCTGATTGCCCACAATTGAAGAAGGGTTATGCGGGAAATTTTGGAGGAGGCTATGGCGGGAAGAGCGGGGAGAAGAAAGTGGAGCCGACCCGAGCAAAGGTGAGGGCATTTCAGATGATGGTGGATGAGGCGGTGGAGACCCCAGATATGTTGGCAGGTACCTTTCTTATCAATTCAACCTTAACTAGGGTGTTATTTGATTAGGGTGCGAACCGTTCGTTCGTATCGCTGAATTTTGTGCAAAATTTGCGGGTGAAACCTAACCAGTTAGAGTGTGGGTTTGAGGTATAAGTAGCGAATGATAGTCGGTTCATGATAGACGAAGTTTATGAATAAGGTAGGATCGATGTAGAAGGTCACTATTTTCCATTGTTGTTGTATCCGATAGGTATGAGGGAGTTTGATGTAACTGTGGGCATGGATTGGTTTTCTTTCAATAATGCCAACATAGTGTGCAACAAGAAGTTGATTTGCATCACCTTACCTGACAAGAAAGAAGTGGTGATTTACGGTGATAGGTGTGATCGAAATTCTTGCCTAATCTCCATGATGAAAGCAAGGCAATGTATAGAAAAAAGTTGTCATGGGTTCTTAGTGTACGTGATAGATGCTAAGAAAGAAAAGAAGGGTGTGGAAGATGTTCTGGTAGTAAGCGAGTACCCTGAGGTATTTCTAGATATGACTTAACGGGCTTACCCCCGGATCGTCAAGTTGAGTTCAGAATTGATTTGGTACCCGAAGTTGCGCCAATAGCACGTGCACCATACCGCTTAGCGCCGATGAAAATGAAGGAAATGATGACGCAGTTACAAGAGTTGTTTGACAAGGGTTTCATTCGTCCTAGTTCTTCACCGTGGGGAGCACCGGTACTTTTTGTTAAGAAAAAGGATGGGACGAGGCACATGTATACTGAATATCGGGAACTCAATAAGGTGACCGTCAAGAACAAGTATCTTTTCCCAAGGATTGATGATTTTTTCGACCAATTGCAAGGAGCAAGCTTTTTCTCGAAGATAGATTTACGATATGGCTACCATCAGTTGAAGGTAAGGGAAGAGGACGTACCCAACACGGCCTTTCGCACGAGATACGGGAATTATGAATTCCTTGTCATGCCTTTTGGTTTGACCAATGCTCCGGCGGAATTCATGGATCTTATGAACCGGGTGTGTAATTCGCTTCTAGACAAGTGTGTGATCGTCTTCATAGATGACATTCTTATCTACTCTAGATCTCGAAGCGAGCACGAAGAGCACCTTCGTTTAGTGTTGGAATTGTTGAAGCGTGAGAAGTTATATGCAAAATTCTCGAAGTATGAATTTTGGTTGAGGGAAGTCCGATTCTTAGGACATATGGTGTCGGAGGATGGTATCAAGGTGGATCCAGCTAATATCTAAGCCATTAAGGGATGGGAACCACCGAGATCCCCGTTGGAAGTAAGAAGCTTTCTCGGTTTAGCGGGCTATTACCGAAAGTTCATCTGGGACTTCTCATGGATAGCTACGCCATTGACCGCTTTGACCAAGAAAAATGGCAAGTTCGAGTGGACTGAAGCTCAAGAAGCTGCTTTCAGTAGTTTGAAGGAGAAGTTGAGTAGCGCGTCTATTTTATCCCTACCTAATGGTTCATAAGGGTTCGTGATCTACAGTGATGCGTCCAAGTTGGGGCTTGGATGTATGCTCATGCAAGACGGTAAAGTGATTGCCTATGCATCTTGAAAACTAAAAGAGCATGAGAGAAACTACCCTACTCATGATATGGAGTTGGCGGCGGTAGTTTCCGCACTAAAGATATGGAGGAACTACTTGCATGCCGTTAGGTGTCAAATTTACACTAATCACAAGAGCCTCAAACATCTGTTTGATCAAAAAGAATTGAGTATGAGACAGAGGTAATGGATGAAATTGTTAAACAATTATGATTGTGAGATTCTTTATCATCCGGGCAAAGCAAACGTGGTGGCCGACGCTTTGAGCCGGAAGGAAAGGGGAGAATCGACTAAGTGGTGGTCTATCGAGCCGAGGCGTCACCTAATCTTTTTTACTAGATCAAGAAATTTCAAGAGGAAGCTTTTTTGGAGGAGAACTTGAAGGGTTAAAGGATTGTTGGGTTGGCGGCAACGTTGGAATACAATAGTAATGGATTGAAGTGTGGGTTCCTAAGATAGGAGGGTTACACAAGAATCTGTTGAAAGAAGCGCACAAGTATCGTTATGCGGTTCATTCGGCAACCAACTAGATGTATCGGGATTTGCGATAGTTTTATTGGTGGCTGGGAATGAAAAAGGATATAGCTCACTTTGTTGAACGGTGTTTAACATGTTTATAAGTCAAGGAGGAACATCAGAGGCCCTACAGGAAACTTCAACCATTATACATACTGGTGTGGAAATGGGACGATATTTCTATGGACTTTATCATAAAGTTGTCGTGAACACCAAAGGGTTATGATGCCATTTGGGTGATAATTGATCGTCTCACCAAATCGGCTCACTTTATACAAATCAAGGAGTCGTATACGATGGAGAAACTTGTGAGGTTGTATATCGATGAGATCGTAACGAGACACGGAGTGCCTTTATTGATAGTGTCCGACCGTGATAGCCGTTTCAAGTCATCTTTTTGGAAGAGTCTTCAAAGGGAGTTAGGTTCGCAACTAAGGATGAGTACTGCTTACCATCCCTAAACGGATGGACAGAGTGAGAGGACCATTCAGACCTTGGAAGACATGCTTCGAGCGTGTGCAATCGACTTTAAGGGCTCTTGAGAAGCCCATTTATCGTTGATAGAGTTTTCATACAATAATAGCTTCCACGCTAGCATTCAAGCGGAGACTTATGAAGCATTGTATGGATGCAAGTGTAGAACCCCATTATGTTGGAACGAGGTTGGAGAAAGACAATTGGCGGGTCCAAAAATTGTGCAAATGACCACCGATAAGATCAACCAAATTTGTGAGCATATGAGGGCGACTCAAGACCACTAAAAGATGTATGCAAACAACCGGAGGAATCCGATCGAATTCCAAGTGGGAGACAAAGTAATGCTAAAGGTCTCGCCTTGGAAGGGTGTGGTGCAGTTTGGAAAGAGAGGAAAGCTAAGCCCTTGGTGTGTGGGACCTTTTGCTATTACCGAGCGTGTTGGGGATGTGGCCTATAAATTGGAGTTACCCGAAGAGCTTAGGGGCATCCACCCTACGTTTCATGTGTCTAATTTGAGGAAGTGCTTAGCCAACGCAAACATGGTCGTACCATTAGATGATATTCGTGTGGATGAAAAGTTGAGTTACATCGAGGAACCGGTGGCCATCGTAGATGGTAAGGTTAGAAGATTGAGGACCAAAAAGATCGGTCTGGTGAAGGGACAAGAGGCAACTTGGGAGGCTGAGGCGAAAATGAGGTCTAAGTACCCGCATTTATTTGTACATGGAATTCCAGGGACAAAATTCTTTTGAGGGGGAGGTATTGTAAAAACCTTAATCCATAATTTTGATGTTTTGAGGAGTTGTGGGGTATTAAGTGAAAATTTCATCAATTTCAGGGACTAAGGTGTAAATATGGAATAAGAGGGGTAAAACCCTCCTAAACCCTCTCATTTCCCTATTCTCACGTTTGTGGAGGCTGAAAGAGAGCATTTGATAGAGGAAATCAGTGTATGAGGTGTGTGCTTAGAGTTCTTGAGGAAGAAGGCTTTGGAGTGGGATTCATCTTCTTCACCCTTAAGGTAATCATATTCTCCATTGATCCTAATTTCTTGTGTTTAATGAGAGCTTTGGTTGGGGGTAGAATATCTTCCTTATTATTTTCTTGGAATGAAAACCCTAAGGGAAGGTTGCTTTGTCCAAATATTAGTGGTTGATTTTGGGATTTGGGCTAAAATCACTATTGTTGGTGTTTACCTTATAGAGTTCTCTATTTTCCTTGATATTGGAAAAGATTTGGCTTTCAATGGATTCATTTCTAGGGATTAAATGTTATTATGTTTGGTTATCTTTGGGAAATGTTTAGATCATTGCTTCCCCCATTTTAGAAGTCTAAAATCGATTTGGAATTGGTTTGGGATTGAGAAAGATGGATTTTCGAACTGCGCGCAGGGCAGAATCAGAGCCCCGCTCGGGTTTGGTCGCTCCATAAGTCGCACCAGACACTGGTCAGTGTCTGGTGCGGGTTTTGACACGGGTTGGGTCGCATGGGAAGTTGTGCCACGCTCTGTTAGTGCGATTTTCTCGTGGTGTCGTCCTCTGTTTGGGCCTAGGATTGGGGTAGTGTTATACCCTCGAATTTGATAAGAGCAACTAATAAATTTTTTAAAAATAATATCAGGTAAGGGATAAAACTCCCTCTTACGATCCAAAACTCTATATGCCTCAAATACAAATTCTATAATTAACCTTGGCAATCGTAATCTCCAATAATATTTACAACTAAATTGAAGTCGAGTGTTATTTAACCCAAATACAAGTTGCTCTCCTTAACCTAATGCAAAAGACTTCCTCAAGCTATTTACTTCTCGGGCGCACAAATAACACTCCTCCCTCCACTGATACTATAACTATTTCCAACCGAAACTTGTTGTACATGCCGACAAATAAAAAGGTTAGGCTAACGCCTAGTGAGTTCAAAAGTTTTACATGAATAAATATATCTTTAAAAGGAATGAAATTCACTTAAAATCAAAATCTGGCAAATGATTTACTTTAAACTTAGAGAATACTCTTTTTCCACCATCATGCGTTTTCAAAGATTGACACCTCATTACAAAGCATTCTTTATAAAATGATGCAACCCAAAACTCACTCAAAACATGAATAGAAATCGACTCCCAATTTATGAAAAACGTGAATAAAACTCTATATTCCAAAACACCCAAAATACGGGTAGGGCAAAATACTCAACCCATAATTTATGGTTATAAACTACATATACCATACGTCACCGAAAATATGGACACTAGACCCAATACTTACGCAACAGTAAAATGAAAGGAATCTAAACATCAAAACATGGGAAAGACGTATTTCATTCAAACATTAATATACGCGGGGGAACCCAATATTAAGGTCATCATTTACCGTTGTCCAATCAAAACCAACGATAAATAATTAAGGCGTTAATAGTTAAAGTATTGTTGGTCGACGACGGGGGAGACCTGTATCCGTTGAGGGTGGAGGAACACAAAAGTATGTCACCCTTACAACGTTAATCGCATGACACCTCACGACATAAAAGCCCAAGTGTCCCTACGACTTCTTAACAAGTTTCACCTCAAGAGATAGCTGACCTTGATGAACATTACAAATAACTCCACCTCGAAGGCCCGACACACTTAAAGACTACCTCCCAGGCATTACTTCAAGCGGTGGAGGTCCTAGTGCTTAACTCCCAGGTAGCACCTCCAGACTTAACCCTCCTAGTGCCTACTTGTAAGGTTTCAGGTTATAAAACATGGGTACCTGAGTCTAACCACAAAATACCCAAGTGACCATCCATAACAGACTGACTCATGTGCCTATGGATCCAATGCAACACAGTCTAACATTACATGATACACAGGAATGACCAACGCACTCGACCATGTAATTAATATAAATATGCAACATGGTGCATAAGTATATAAACCATTACCTAGCTCTACATTGAGCCATTAAAACCGGACAAGTGTCCCTAAGACTCTTTTAAGTCAACACTGAGCTAAAATGTTCAAAACCCCTTACACAGGAATGGCCAACAATATAGTTTACCCTTTTTGACCAACGATTAACAATTCCCAAATAATAAACGCAATTGACTCAAATCATGCAAACACACTCCAAAATACATGTGTAGACTCCAAAACAATTTAGATTGGGACAAATGGTTTTCCAAATGCATTTATTACACTTATTCCTTTCAAAATGTCCCATAACACAAAATCAAACCTTCTCCCAAATAAACATTAAAAGTGTCTTTTACCAAATAAAATTTCCATTTATGCAATGAATCGTCTAAACACTTTAAAATGACTTATTTATCAAGATGCACAAAAATCCCAACAAGGGATAATTTCATGTGAAACACACAAATACGTTAAAATGAACATTTTGGCATGTGCAACGTTTTCACAAATCAATTTGAACCCACCTTGCTAGATTTAGGCTAAATCTAGATTTTCCCCAACTTGCGTTCCTTTGGAGGAATTCGAATCTTCACGCCAAAACTCCCAAAAACCTAGATTCACAAATTTCAACCATAAATATACTCATCCAACCATTTAGAATTGATCCCTAAACATTTTACATCAAAATCCCCAATTTAGCCAAAACCCTAATTTTTGACCTAATTTCTTCAAAATCATCAAACCCGAAATTTGAGAAACCATACACTAGGAAATCATCAAGAAAACATTTATATCTTATAATAAGGTTTAGAAATGGGAAGGATGTACTTACCACTTAGATTTTGATGAAAACCTAGAAAACCCAAAAATGGAGCTTGAGGTTGAAGATGAAGATAGAGGTAGAGATGGAGATTCTTGGTGTCTAGCTTATACCCCCTTGATAACACTTCAATACTTAAGGATTGAGGCATTTAATGGATCAAAACCACCATAGATGGTTTTAGGTGGTCTTGGGAGAGTTTAGAGAGAGTTGGGAGTGAAATGTAAGATGAGAAATGAAGAAAGGAGAGAAACCACGAATTTAGAAGCCCTTCAACCCCCTGGTGCGACATTGCCCTGGGCAATGTAGCTGGTCACAGTCGCTGGTGTGTACCAGCACATGGTACCTTCTATGCGATTGTGACAGTGCGACTATGACACTGTCATAGTCGTTGGACCCTTCCCAAGCCCCGAAACTCAACTTTTTCAATGCCAATACTCCCGACACTCTAAGGGACTTTAAATAATGTTTTCCCAACAAAATCCCACCATTTACAAGTTCCAAAAACGTCCGAGTGACCTTCACTGACCGAAAATTACGGGTGTTACAATCCTCCCAACCTTAAAAGAGATTTCGTCCTCGAAATCTAGATTCCCATTAAACGTTGCCCACAAAATAGGTTGTCTCTACTCCACTTACCAGAACTACCACCATAACCTTATGTTGATACTCACGATAATTGTCCTCTTGGGCACATCACACTTATGTCCGAGTGAACGCTTAACCCACTAAATTAGCCTTTAACCATGAGACTATGGTTGTCTCCAAACCTTGGGTGATACGTAATACCTCAAGGGTAGTTTGTAACCTAAATCTCTCCCTGACAAATCCGTATCAGTTCAACACGACTCTGGATCCGTATTCCGAAGATCACACCAACCCAAAGAATTCCCAAAATTCCCTATAGTTTACCCTTGATATTGGTAAAACATTCCTTCCAAGGACGCACTGACACGCTTTTCGGGGGTTGGTTAATTCAAGTCCGACGATTTTGCGACTCCCAAACTGAACATAAACACCAATCATCTAGTCGATATAACCTTTACCAATCAAGAAAATTTTAATCGTTGATACTCAATTACTAACCTCTAACATCCTTAGAGTTACCGCTTAAATTGCAACACATGAGTCATCGGGGATGTTTCGAAATATCCCACGATCACTGTCCTCGAATCGAATGTCGACACCTATCCTCAAAATGACTATGCCGCAAACGTGGGTGTATCGCCAAATATTTCATTCCGGATTGGTATTTTCGAATTTAAGGTTGACACCTAACATGGTACTAAAGTTCCACTCTTACATCTCTAACAGACGAACCACAATATTCTCTTTAATCACAAAGCTCATTGAGGTGATACCCCACCAACACAATACATATGTCGAGCGAACAAGTAAACCATCAACTTAAATCCAACCATCTGCAATTAACCACACAGAGTTTCAACCCGAAGTTTACCAAGAGGGAAAAACCACCACTTGCCTAATGGGATAGTAATATAGATCTACTACCTCAAACACTCATACCCGATCCGACCTCAAGAGGTTGAATTCCCACAACGCAATCCTGCCAACCATCCAGATCATTCGCATTTTCGATTCCCAAGGTCATCTCTAGTCCCTTAGGACCAGTCCTTTCACGATAGGGGTTTAAATCTATAGCCCTAATGAGTTCAAGGTTTTCAGATCAATATGCCAATTTGGAATTTTGTAAAACCTTTAAACGTAAAAGATTTATAACAATTTATCGTACGTGTAAAACCCACTACCGTTTACTCGATAGTTTCGCGAAGTGGCAACAAACGCCGCACATATATAACAATTTCAAAAGGCATTTAACCATTACTCACGCTAACAATGACAATAAACAAGGATACACAACAAACTTTTCAAATGGACCACTATGGTCCTAGCATACATCAATTTACGCCATGGATGGAAATAATTTTACAGTTTATAACAAGGCGGTTGTACAAAACTCTCAAAGAGAAAATTCACATAATCAAGTTCCCAAAAAAAATTTCTCATCAACTAAATAATGACATAAAATAAAATTTCTAACAAGGCGCACATACCTCGACTTATTTTTCTCAAGTTAGTAAAACGATAGGTACATGCGATTCATCAAGTGTGACTAAATTTTAAATCAAATTCAAACTTTAGGACACACGAATAAAATGCTCTTAGCCAAAGATAGTGACAACGAAGCCATGCATATTAGCACTTAAATATAACGTATTTGAATGATCCTTTAAAAGTGGTGCCATCAACCGCAAACGTACAAAACAAACATTTAGTACAAACTAACACATATTCCCTATACCTCTTCTCACACCAAGGTGTAAATTAATTTGTGCACTAAACGACATACGACAAAATGTTTGTAAAACTCAAAATGGAATTTTTATGACACCAAACTCCCACAATTTTTCTTTCTTTAGTCACACCACGACACGAAATAAGATTCCACACAAAACTTGCATGAGACGGTTATTTCACAAAACTAGCACAGTGGTATGTGTATGCACTTGGTAAAAATATCAAATAATTTACATCGTTCTCAAGTTCCGAGCCAATCAACAATATGCTTCCCTCACTTTAAAATGTTGGCTAAACACCATGACAGAAATTTCCAAGTAAAACATGTATGCATACTATACACAACCAAACTGTCCGCCTAAAACTCAAGGGGAAAAGCAATATTACGGGATGCCATTAAAATTACCACATTAATTCCACAAAATCGCACGAAACAAGATTATAAATAAAACTCAAACACCAAAATAATGGAAGATAACTCTTCGTCCAAAACTTTAACATATGTGGAGGAGATCCAATGTTAAAGTCGTAAATTGCAGTCACTTGTCCAAGACCTTAATCAACATCAAAATACGCACATCGCAATATCCGAAATAACGTTGGACCATAATGAAAATAAAGAAAGTCTCAACCAAATTTGCAACCTCATGCAATCCACTAATTTTATGCATGTTTAGAAATCATGGTTTAAAACCTTTTGTGTGCTAAACATCTTTCCAAGATTTCGTAATAAAATTTCACATGATGATTTGGGAACATGGGAAATAATTGGTGCAATTTATCTTTGGAAATAAATTTCGTGCATTAATTTGATCGGCACTCAACATCTCGGAACCATGCTCCGCAATTTTCCCGGTCACACTATCGTCATCCGGATGCTCAAACATCTTAATGCAATAATCACACTAGATTGGTTACCCTTACAATTTCTTCTTAAAATAAGGTCAATTCAATAAGTCTATGGTTATAAATCAACCGATAACCCTGATCCAAAATGGTCGACTTAATGTATTCATCATGCTTACCCATCACTCCCAATGACAATGTTATTAAACATCAACTCTTCTATTGTCTATTCGCTTAGAACTCATCTACTACCCCATCGATCATCACATAAAGACGTTCAAGTACGCACATGTAACATGTAAGTTCACCATGACACTGACCAGGTGAAATTATGAACGTACCGTACATGATTGCCCTTGCTACCCTTGTCGTGATTTCCGATTCTAGTGACTCCATCAACCTCAAAATATTATATCTTAAAGTGCCTAGAGGGTGAAATTCAACCTTATTTCACTTAAAAGAACGCTAGTTTGAGTCTAGGTATCCAAAATTCACACCTAATCTCTCAAACTTAGGCTCTGATACCAACTTATAACACCCTCGAATTTGGTAAGAACAACTAATAAATTTTTTAAATATAACATCAAGTAAGGGATAAAACTCCCTCTTATGATCCAAAACTCTATATGCCTCAAATACGAATTCTATAATTAACCTTGGCAATCATAATCTCCAATAATATATACAGACTAAATTGAAGTCGAGTGTTACTTAACGCAAATACAAGTTGCTTTCCTTAACCTATTGCGGAAGACTTCCTCAAGCTATTCACTTCTCGGGCGTACAAATAGCACTCCTCCCTTCACTGATACTAGAACTATTTCCAACCGGAACCTGTTGCACATGCCGACAAATAAAAAGGTTAGGCTAACGCCTAGTGAGTTCAACAGTTTTATATGAATAAATATATCTTTAAAAGGAATGAAATTCACTTAAAATCGAAATCTGGCAAATTATTTACTTTAAACTTGGAGACGACCCTTTTTCCAATATCATGCATTTTCAAAGATGGACACCTCATTACAAAGCATTCTTTATAAAATGATGCAACCTAAAACTCACTCAAAACACGAATAGAAATCGACTCCCAATTTATGAAAAAACGTGAATAAAACTCTATATTCCGAAACACCTAAAATACTGGTGGGGCAAAATACTCAACCCATAATTTGTGGTTAATAAACTACATATACCATATGTCACCGAAAACATGGACACTAGGCCCAATACTCACGCATCCAGTAAAATGGAAGGAATCCAAACATCAAAACACGGGAAAGACGTATTTCATTCAAACCTTAATATACGCGGGGGAGCCCAATATTAAGGTCATCATTGTGACAACCCAACTCTCTCTACAAGAGACATATGCAACCTTAGTAAATAACAAAGCCAATCAACACAACACAACACCCAAAATCCGAGATTTTGCGTAAAGACAACCTAGTACACAACTGAGAATACACTGACAATAATCTACAATGGAGGTTCTCTAAATCAGCTCCAGCTCGCATCTTCTCTTAAGACGTAACCGCTCCTTCTACAACCACTCTTTACCTGAAAAGGGTTTTAGATTTGGAAAGAGCGAGGGTTAGACCGAAAGGTCTAGTGAGTCCCCTCTTATAACAGTTTTTAACTCATCAAACAAATAGTCAAGGATTTATTATAAAATAAACCATTTTCAGCTTCAAGGAAAACAATCTTTACTTTCAGCAACTTCTTCGCTCACATTACCGCCACCCTAAGGTGACGGCGTGTCTGTGACTCACACTGCCTTTGTTGGGACACACACCCCAACGGCATGAACGAAACACACCACCCAGTATGAGCACAGGAGCCCCCCCCCCCCCCCCCCGACTTTGAGCCTACACGCTTAGGACCATGTATGCATACATTTCCACTTTGTTAACAATAAGAAAGTGTCTTTAACATTTAGATAAAACTCGCAAGTAAGTACTAAGAAACATCATTTCAAGGCTTGCATATAATTTTCATAATACTCATGCCATCATGTATAAATCAAAGTTTAAAAATAAAACTTTCGCATGCTTTCGTTAGCAGAAGGATTTAGTTCAGAAAAACTCACCTGACGTCCTTAGCTCGAAACTCGCGTCTACTTCTATAATTCGGCCCGAAACCTATAAAGGAAACATTGATCGATAAAACTTCTAAACCTTCTAACTTATAAACGATTGACTTTGACTCCGGAGTCTGAAAGTAATCTAACCTCTAATCAAATGCAACCCACGTAATCCTACTTGAGAAAAACACATGAACTCTATATATATAAAATAAATAAAACGGGCCTACCAAACTAAGCCCAACTCCAACAAACTAAATCTTTAACAAAATGGGATTCGGCCCACTGTGCAACAAAATGAGGACCGGGGCCTGCCAAGGCCGCCCGGTGTTAATCTTGACCGGAGTCCCTTCAATAGTGTCAACCGGTGCCATGCGGCTGACCGGTGTGCACCGGTGTGATGACTCGACCGAGGTCTTGACCCCCCAAACCGACCGGTGTCATCTTCATTCGAACGGTACATTCTCATTCGACCGGTGACATTCTCGACCGGTGCCAACGAAATCCGGTGACCGAAGTCACTCGGGACAGATTTCGAACGAAACCTCAGAACCCTATTACAGATAAAACGAATCGTAGATAACCCCAATAATCAAAAACCATTCAAACCCAATAACACAAAATCAGACGTAAAGCTCGATTTTAAAATAACAATCCATTTCCCACGTATAAATTTCTATAATGACATCCAATTCTCAAGCCCAAAAAACTTCAACATCAGATTAAATACAAACACCCCACACAACCACTATGATTAAATCCTTTACAAAATAAAGAGTTTTAATCGCAAAGAAGTTTACCTTCAAGTAATTCGATCCAAAACTTGATGCTCATCCCTTCTTTCTCGGTCTCTCTTTCCGAATTCGCCCCAAAAGCTCTTTAAATTATCAGCCGCCACACCCTAATACCAAAGCCTTTAGGGTTAAAATCCTTTCTCTCCAAATTTCACTCTAGACCCCTTTCACTAAGACCTTTCTAAATTTTAACCCCAGATCTATAATTCTCTCACTTTAAGCTCGATTATTACATTATCCCCCCCTCACAAGAATTTCGTCCCCGGAATTCCTTCATCGACAAACTGGGATATTGGGTTCTCACAATCGACTCCAATTCCCAAGCCGCTTCCTGATCCTTGTGGAATTGCCACTGAACTTTCACTAGTTGAATTTCCTTGTTCCTTAATTTCTTCACTTTGCGATCTAAAATGGCTACCGGTTCCTCTACAAAACTTATCTTCATATTAGATACATGGAAAACGGAATGCACTCCTCGCAGATCCATAGGTAGATCCAGTCTATACCCTACCTTCTCAACACGCTTTACAATCACAGCGGCCCGACATATCTAGGTCTTAACTTCCATTTTATTTCTGATTCGAGTCACACCCTTCCAATGCGAGACTAATAACTTTACATTTGTCACCACTTGGGCCCAATTACTCATGATTCTTAATCCAACCAGTTTAGTACCATTCGATTATCCAAGCCATTCTGATCAATCCATAGTCGCACGTAACCATCAGATTTACTCCTCAATTACAACAACTTCTATAACCGATAAAATTTTACCGGAGTAACACCACGACAACATGCATCACTGATTACCTAATCACTCCACTCACCAATATAACACATCGTCAACTATAGACATCACCATCATCTCACAGTCACGAGTTTCTTCAGCATACAACTTGCCATTGCAAACAACCCCTCTTAGTACAACTTGCCATTGCAAACAACCCTCTTAGTACGGCATAAGTCTATCGCAGAAGCGCCTTCTTTTTCGACCCACATGATCTCAACTCCTCAGCATTATCCAAATCTTACACACTAATACCACTCACCCCGATGTCAACACTTCAACTTATCCTGTATAGGTAGAAACTTCCATAATTCCAAAACCCTCGTAAATCGCCAGTTCTAACTGGTCAAATAATGCGACGCATTCTTCCATTTCTCATTGCATCCCCAATCAACTGACCAAAAACGCAATAAAATCTAGCTTCACTTGCTCGATACAGAATGACCAAACTCATACAAACTTTTCCAAATAGTTTAACACGGGGCAACAGACTCACTTGGAATCCCCTTTTTACGCATTGCCAAAACTGACACTATGGTCCTTCGCTCCAAGCACTATATCCCAACACCTCTATCTTCCTCCTTGAGAATTTCAAACCCACCTCTAACGACCGACTTACTGACTAGCAGTGTGAACTTTTAGTCCGCTGCACGATTTTGATTAATCACACTTACACCGCACCGAACGCCATAATCTCTTTCTCATACCCACGCTAGAGATTTATAAACTTGCTAATAACAGAAACTAAAAATCATACCTCCACACTTTGTGTCACTTGCCAAACTTCTACTCGCAGATTTCCCACCTTTCCGACATGATATCTTCACTTTCTTCTTGTTGCAAGAAACCCTGCTCGCCCATCATTGATTACCCTAATCCTTGATGATTCCCAAGAGTCCAATCCCATTTACATTACTTTGCTTGGTCAACCAACTTTCAACAATTCTTACGCGAGATAAACAACCCCACTCTTCCAAAACATTGCCCACCACTCGAAACCGCTACACAATCCTCACTCCCCAAAGAGGATTTCCCAATCTGCTAGAATCCTTTCACCCTGAAGAAATACCTCAACATACCCACGGATTTCCTATCTACTACACAACCCCCTTGAGCTAAGCGGTTCGACGCTTTCAATAATCATTCTAGGGATATAAGATAATCCCGCCCCAAAACTTTCCGAGGACCAGAACACACAGTTCCTCTCTTTGATACCCGCCAACCATCATTTGCAAATTATTCTCAACTTAGCAATACCCCAAAAACCAAACGTTCACACATCTCAACCACATACTCACCATTAACAAATCATTTCCCATAGATCTTCGGACAAGGACGCCAATCCGAGAACAATGACACCACACTTCTACACATCCTCCCGGAAACTTCTTACCACTTTAATGATTTACACTCCCAGATTGGCCATAAAGGCATCACCGACTCATGGTTGCAACCGCCACTCTACCACCTCATCCCGGATCAACTGCAAATCTCCACGTCCACTTGTCACGAATACCAATACCGTCATTTTCTCACTGATCATAATATTAAGGATCGGACTTCAAGGTATTTCATGATTTTGTCTTTCTCGAACCTGAATAAATCGCAAAACTATGATCTTCAAAACCACCTAACAAAATATCGCTCCTTGTCAGCTCATCGCGACCTGCTGGAATCAAACTCCAGTAGCCTGAAGATTAATCATACTACCTCGAATACTTAAATGCTCAAAGCACAACCCCTCCCAGTTGTGCTATATAAAAACTTCGCTCCCACAGCCATCAGAACCTTATCGGTAAGGAACCCCTGACCGAACTAAAGATCTTCCATTTTTGTAAGATCCACACAATGTTGTCCAACATCGCATTAGATACCCACTTCTTCTGAATCACTCTTCGTTTCCCCACGAAACTCCTCAAAACTAACCATAACTACTTCTTCATTTCCAGCGTTCCGCCATTCACCACGAAAATGGTTTCTGACGTCCACGGCCACCGTCGACGCTGAGATACTTCCACTATGTTTCCAACCAACAAGGATCCCCCAAAGAAATCTACCTCTTCCACTGTGGCAGTAAATACGAAAATATCTTTACGACTTCAAACTCCACCCCCGACACAACCATTTGCCGACATTCACATCTCAAGTCTCGGAACCAACGGTATGCTACTATAGTACCATCACCCTTAATGTCATAGATAAATACCTCCATTAACCACCTCCGCTATTCCCCACCCTTATGAAGAAGAATACCAATATCAAGTATTTACCACCCGCTGATCGAGTGACACACCTCTACTCTCAAAACTTTCATCATTCTTAATTGAAACTCTTCCCCTCGACCTAGAGAACTCATAGCCTTCATGCATGACATACAAATATTTAAACTCTTGATACTTTTGAAAATTTAGAAGATAATCATATCAGGAAGCAACTTATGTGTGTACACGACACAACACTGGCTTAGCCATGCACAACGATTTCAAGAATCGTTCTACCTCAACTCCACAACAATTTCTCTTCACCACCCCAATGTCGGTGTTGGCACATTTGAAAATATTTCTGATGAACTTTACACACACGATTTATAAAAATGCTACAAAATTGCTTACACTGAACGTGCCAAACGACTCTCGCCCTTGATGATATGACAATACCTATTTGTACCAAACTCACTTATAAATTCATGCGATCAAATGTTGTTTGATTTTCGTAACCGAGAGTCAACTCATTTATAAAGAGAAATTTAATGTTTTCCCCGAATCAAAAGTCGAAATTTATCACCCAAAGCCAAAAACTTGCCTTTTCAATTCAAACGCATATTTGCACGCGTCGACACGTTTTCAAAACAACTACTTCGTAAGACACACACACGCCAAAATGCCTGATGTGAATGATATGAAAAACTCTAGCAATTTATTTAACACACAATGCATGGGACTCAATGACATTGAAGGCTATTCATTCTAACAAGGTCAACTGTTTACATTCACTATAAATTATCCCAGACTCCTTGCTTCCGATCACCAATCTGAGTCCTCTACTGTGCCACAACCTCTGGCACCATCGTCTTCTAACCACCTTGGAAGTCCAACAACTAGTCGCCACCGCGACTATTGATTCACAATCAAGCGGTAACTCATTTCCATCTGATCCTCACTACAAATTATCAGTCAACACTGATATCGTCTCTTAATCACCCCTTAAACTAACTACAACTTTAGAAGCCTCAATTCTTTCCTTCAATTCTTGGATTAACGCTCTCCTGCTTCTCACTAATCAACATACCACTCTACCAGACCGAAGACTCCCTTGGAGCAAAAGTTCACCTCCTAACATCCTTCTCCTTCTTAAGAACTCGGGAGGTTCTTTCTCAACGAAATTTCTACATCCTGCACTATATGCATCCTAAACGGTATAACCTTACTTCCAAAAACGAACTTCCACCACACGCTAGACTAAAACTATCAATCTATGGATAAAACTTTCTACCCTGAACCACACCCAACAATAGTAATTGAGTATGCCCATGCACCTGTAAATTCATAATGGCATTGGCCAGATGCAATTCTGAATTTACCTTACATGAGGGTACTCACTATTGTTATCACGCCTCACACTGATCAATGTATTCCTTAAAGGCTTCCTTTACCTCAGTTGTGTTCATCTACCCCACAGTTTAAGTTTAGGCCCATCCGGTCACCTAAATCCCTTAAACTATGGCTCTGATACCAATTGTGACAACCCAACTCTCTTTACAAGAGACATATGAAACCTTAGTAAATAACAAAGCCAATCAACACAAAACAACACCCAAAATCCGAGATTTTGCGTAAAGACAACCTACTACACAACTGAGAATACACTGACAATAATCTACAATGGAGGTCCTCTAAATCAGCTCCAGCTCGCATCTTCTCTTAAGACGTAACCGCTCCTTCTACAACCACTCTTTACCTGAAAAGGGTTTTAGATTTGAAAAGAGCGAGGGTTAGACCGAAAGGTCTAGTGAGTCCCCTCTTATAACAATTTTTAACTCATCAAACAAATAGTCAAGGATTTATTATAAAATAAACCATTTTCAGCTTCAAGGAAAACAATCTTTACTTTCAGCAACTTCTTCGCTCACACTACCGCCACCCTAAGGTGACGGCGTGTCTGTGACTCACACTGCCTTTGTTGGGACACACCCCCTAACGGCATAAACGGAACACACCCCCCGGTATGAGCACAGGTGGACCACACCCCCCGACTTTGAGCCTACACGCTTAGGGCCATGTATGCATACATTTCCACTTTGTCAACAATAAGAAAGTGTCTTTAACATTTAGATAAAACTCGCAAGTAAGTACTAAGAAACATCATTTCAAAGCTTGCATATTATTTTCATAATACTCATGCCATCATGTATAAATCAAAGTTTAAAAATAAAACTTTCGCATGCTTTCGTTAGCAGAAGGATTTAGTTCAGAAAAACTCACCTGACGTCCTTAGCTCGAAACTCGTGTCTACTTCTATAATTCGGTCTGAAACCTATAAAGGAAACATTGATCGATAAAACTTCTAAACCTTCTAACTTATAAACGATTGACTTTGACTCCGGAGTCTGAAAGTAATCTAACCTCTAATCAAATGCAACCCACGTAATCCTACTTGAGAAAAACACATGAACTCTATATATATAAAATAAATAAAACGGGCCTACCAAACTAAGCCCAAATCCAACAAACTAAATCTTTAACAAAATGGGCTTCGGCCCACTGTGCAACAAAATGAGGACCGAGGCCTGCCAAGGCCGCCCGGTGTTAATCTTGACCGGAGTCCCTTCAACAGTGTCGACCGGTGCCATGACCGGTGCCATGCGGCTGACCGGTGTGCACCGGTGTGATGACTCGACCGAGGTCTTGACCCCCCAAACCGACCGGTGTCATCTTCATTCGAACGGTACATTCTCATTCGACCGGTGACATTCTCGACCGGTGCCAACGAAATCCGGTGACCGGAGTCACTCGGGACAGATTTTGAACGAAACCTCAAAACCCCATTACAGATAAAACGAATTGCAGATAACCCCAATAATAAAAAACCATTCAAACCCAATAACACAAAATCAGACGTAAAGCTCGATTTTAAAATAACAATCCATTTCCCACGTATAAATTTCTATAATGACATCCAATTCTCAAGCCCAAAAAACTTCAACATTAGATTAAATACAAACACCCCACACAACCACTATGATTAAATCCTTTACAAAATAAAGAGTTTTAATCGCAAGGAAGTTTACCTTCAAGCAATTCGATCCAAAACTTGATGCTCATCTCTTCTTTCTCGGTCTCTCTTTCCGAATTCGCCCCAAGAGCTATTTAAAATATCAGCCACCACACCCTAATACCAAAGCCTTTAGGGTTAAAATCCTTTATCTCCAAATTTCACTCTAGACCCCTTTCACTAAGACCTTTCTAAATTTTAACCCCAGATTTATAATTCTCTCACTTTAAGCTCGGTTATTACATTATCCCCCCTCACAAGAATTCCGTCCCCGGAATTCCTTCATCGACAAACTGGGATATTGGGTTCTCACAATCGACTCCAATTCCCATGCCGCTTCCTGATCCTTGTGGAATTGCCACTAAACTTTCACTAGTTGAATTTCCTTGTTCCTTAATTTCTTCACTTTGCGATCTAAAATGGCTACCGGTTCCTCTACAAAACTTATCTTCAGATTAGATACATGGAAAACGGAATGCACTCCTCGCAGATCCATAGGCAGATCCAGTCTATACCCTACCTTCTCAACACGCTTTACGATCACAGCGGCCCGACATATCTAGGTCTTAACTTCCATTTATTTCTGATTCGAGTCACACCCTTCCAATGCGAGACTAGTAACTTTACATTTGTCACCACTTGGGCCTAATGACTCATGATTCTTAATCCAACCAGTTTAGTACCATTCGATTATCCAAGCCATTCTGATTAATCCATAGTCGCACGTAACCATCAGATTTACCCCTCAATTACAACAACTTCTATAACCGATAAAATTTTACCGGAGTAACACCACGACAACATGCATCATTGATTACCTAATCACTCCACTCACCAATATAACACATCGTCAACTGTAGACATCACCATCATCTTACAGTCACGAGTTTCTTCAGCGTACAACTTGCCATTGCAAATAACCCTTCTTAGTACGGCATAAGTCCATCGCAGAAGCGCCTTCTTTTTCGACCCACATGATCTCAACTCCTCAGCATTATCCAAATCTTATATACTAATACCACTCACCCCGATGTCAACACTTCAATTTCTCTTGTATAGGTAGAAACTTCCATAATTCCAAAACCCTCATAAATCGCCAGTTCTAACTGTGAAATGAAAACCACCATGGATGGGTTTGGGTGGTATTGGGAGAGTTTAAAGAGAGTTGGTAGTGAAATGTGAAATGAAAAATGAAGAAAAGAGAGAAACCCCGAATTTAACACCCCTTCAGCCCCCTGGTGCGACATTATCCGGCGACATTGCCCTGGGCAATGTCACTGGTCACAGTCGCTGGTGTGTACCAGCACACGGTACCTTCTATGTGATTGTGACAGTGCGACTATGACACTGTCATAGTCGTCGGGCATTGTTGTGGGACCCTTCCCAAGCTCCGAAACTCAACTTTTTCAACACCAACCCTCCCAACACTCTAAGGGACTTTAATTAATGTTTTCCCTACAAAATCCCACCATTTACAAGTTCCAAAAACGTCCGGGTGACCTTCACTGACCTAAAATTACGGGTGTTACAGGTAGTGAGTAGGGGTCGACTTAGAGATGTTAAAGGAGGGTTTTAGAGGACCTTTCGAGTGGTTTAATACCTTTGTGTATCGTGTGATTAGGTGTTCGGTTTGGACCCTCGTAGCATCGTGTGCGAAATCTAAGCGTGGACAGGAGGTGAGTCTTTCTTACTTACCCCTAATTGCAAGGAAGCTTTTACTATGCATGTTGAAATTAAATTGATTGTTTTACAATTACTTATGCTTTTATATCTTGTTGCCTTAATAATTTAAACCGTGCATTCATTTGGTGTGGGGCATGTGATAGCTACTTGGGGGATGTGACCCTATGGGGATGCATGAATTTGTTTCATGTGATACGATCGAGGGCAGGTGTGAGCCCGAACACGTGTCACAGGTGTGTGTGACTTAAGCATGTGCCATTCACATGTGGTGTGTGTGCATGATTTTCTAAATGATGTGAATCGTTAAATATGTTTATAATTCGTTTTTGACCACGTTGTGGTGTGATGTTGTTACTTGAGGGAACTCACTAGACCTTCGGTCTAACCCTCGCTTTTTATAAATCTGAAAACCATTTTCAGGCAAGCAGGTTAGTGCAAACTCGAATAAAGGTAAGAGAAGATGTGAGAGCTGGAAGTTAGTGGTGCTTAATAGTATTCTGTTTAGACTCCCCAGACTTAGACATTTGATTTAAATATTCAGTCGTGTTTGGTCATTTACTCTAGACTTTGGGAGTGTAATTCATGTTTAATTCAGTATTTTAAACTATCTAAGTATCTATCTTTTGGTTAAATTTTGAGTTTGTGGTTGTTACATTTATTTCCTTACTTAAAGCAAGATGTAAAATATACCAATGTACAACATGTAAGAAAAAATTAATTTCACAAATTAGGGAGTCTGAACATTCCTCTCCAATGATTTATCAACTTCTAGAGTCCGGATTCTCCAACAACAAATTATTTAACCACTAAGATTTCAAGATCGATATCCGAAACGTACTAAATGACATATCACCTGTAGTATTATATTTGAAGACGATAGGTACTTAGTAGAGAGAATTCAATCCAAAACACCTATTTCTTTTAATAAAAAAAAGTAATAAAGTTTTAATTATATATTAAATTTAATTAGTTATAATAATGTAACAAGGCAGCTAGCTTGGCTGTCGAGAATTTTTTTCAATCGTCTGGAGCTTGCCCATTAATTTTAATGGTCCAACCCAGAACTGCCTATTTTTCAAAATGATTATTCGAACCCGCTTTTTTAAAATATCAACGAACCAAGTCTGACGGATCATACCACCCATGAAACAAAGGTGTGCCAACTACCAAGTTTCATTCTTATAAAAGGAGTACAAAAACACTCCAATAAAATACAATTTAAGTATTTGATTTTTTCTTCTTCTTGTCTTGTCTTATTATAGAGTGTTGAAAAATGAATGAAATATATGAAGAGTAGGGGAAGTGGGTTTGAGAGATTACTATGTGTAAGGGAAGTGGGTTTGAAATACTTGTGTTTCAAAAGAAATCTAAAGCAATCTAGCTCATTTAGCAAATTGTATTGGTATATGTGATACAAAATTATGAGATTTTTAGGTATATAACCTTAAATGAGATTTTAATTAAATCTATGACCTTCTCATGAGTATAAACCCATTTTTTCATAAATAGGCCAGGAGGTCATGCATTTAATTAAAAGCTCATTTAAAGTCATTTTCTTAAATGACCCTACAAATTATTGTATATTTTATTTTAGTATAAACTTCAGGTTTTTTTTACTGAGGAATCTCATTAATTTTTTATTTATAGTTTCTTACAAAAAAAATATATCTTACTGTATCACATAGTTACACAACTAATCTTATATCTATACTATATTTATAAAAGAGATATAAAAAACTCTTAAAAACAACCCATTAAGCATTATGTACTATTATTTAATGTTAATCTACTTAAAATCTCTTAAAAAACAACTAATGAAGCAATATGTACTACTTTTAAATGTTTTTATCCCTAATTAATAAATTCCACCCTTATCCCCCAAAATCCTTATCTCTAATCCCCAAACCCTAAAATTATGAAATTTGAATTCTGATAAACATAATCAAAACAGGATAAACATCTCAATTTATATACAAAAAATTTAAAATGTATAAGATAATTAATGAATTTTAACAAACTACTTAGTTTTTTTTTATATAAAAACATTATATTATTAAACCTAAATTAAACAAATTTATAAAAAAAACATTATCACTCTCTAAAAATCATTCAAAATCGTACTGTAAAACAAAAAATAAAAAGAAACATTAAAATCGTGATATATCTCGCTGTATTGCGTGAGTACGCTTCTAGTATTATTAAATGAATAATATATAATCATTTAAATAAAAGGATTCAAAATTTCTAAGAATATAAATATATTTTGACTAACTTTTGCACATTAAACGTGTTTCACTATTTTTAGAGAGTTTAATTTTACTCATTTAAACCATAGGAGATTAAATATAATCCAAATTGATCATGGAAGGCCTTCATTAAATAGCCCATAAATTTTTGATAACTTTAAGAACCGATGTATTATATGTTATTTTACATTATCTTTTTCCATCTATTGTTTGGTTTAATGTATTGATTAACATATATCTGTTTCACAATATCAACATTTTTTATGTTTTTATGAAACAAAGAATACAACTAAATAGGTTTATATTGTGAACGAAATACAAACACGTTGTAAAACGATTATATGTTAATTAATATATTAAATTCTAGCCTTAGATGAAAAAAAAAATGAAACAATACCTTACGATAATACTTTTCACAGTGATCACAATATATGAGGTTTCAAATGATTAAACCTCATTTACCAAATTATCATATATAATAACTAGTATTAATTTACAAGTTTTATATCACAAACAGCAAAGACTCCTTTTTCCTTTGTTTACTTATGTATATATAATAAAATAACATGAACAATTGTTGTTGATAATGATTTATCCTCTAGCAAAAACAAAGTTCGATGATGATCTATATCGTGATGTAGTTCATTCACACAAATGTCGGTACCAATAATTATGTACAAAATGAAAAAAGAAATGTGATTTTTTGTCAAACATGTCGGAACTCGAGACTATGACACATAAATATAGACTAGACGCGTTTTATGTGTGTGTGTATATATACACACTTTTTGTAGCTTCTATATGTTATTTTTTTATTTAATAAAATACGATAAAAATTCGTGAAATATAATAAAAATGTTATATTCTCTTAACTTATTAAGGCTATGTTTGGTAAACTAGCTTATAAGTTAGCTGGTAGCTGATAAACTAGCTTTTCAAAACGCTACTATGAGTAACTTTTTCATAAACAAGCTTATAAGCTAGTTTATGGTCATCCAAACGTGTAAAAAAAGCTAGTTTTTTTTGCCAAACAATGCCTAAGATTATAACGCTCGACAAAATCTGAACAATTATATTTTCTTTTCGTCACTTTTTTATACTTGTTATGTATTATCATCTCGTTATTTTAAAGACTTGTTAAAATTTTACCAAGATAAAAAAAATTGTTGAAGCACATACATAAATAAAGAAGGAAAAAAAAGGCATATATATATATATATATATATATATATATATATATATATAATAGAGAGAGAGAGGGGTAGTTTCAATTGGAAACATACATTAGATTGGAAATTTTGGAAACCATCTAGATATCATTGATCTTAGTAATCAATGGTCAAAATTCATTTGACTTAAATATGGTAATTAATAAATTAATTTATTAATGAAAATTAATAATAATAGGCTTTTTGCTTTTAATGAAAACTTAATTATTTTTTATCATTAATATTTACGATTTTATCTCTTATGCATTTTTTTTTATCAATATTGAAATAATTTTAAGTATGAAACAAATTATCAACCTTTTTTTTATTAGATTGAGAATTAATTAAATGTTGTATTTTTGTAATAGAATTATCAGGGTTATAAAGAAATATCATCATGGATTTCTCCGTTTTGAATAATTAAGAGAAAACTATTTTTTCATCAAATTGGTTCATGAGTTTCAACATTGTTTCATCAAACACGTATTTGATGAACGCGTTTCAACATTGTTTCATCTATAACAAATCCATCATATGTAAACGTGTTTTATCTATTGGTTCATGAGTTTCAACATTGTTTCATCAAACACGTGTTTCATCTATTAGGAATCTTATCATAATCATTACTAGAAATTTCATCAACCGAACGAATAAAATAACGTTTCATCGTTGTCGAGTAGATCTCGAACATGAATTTCGTTAGCCGAAACACCATCACACATGTTACCCTTCATTGCTCCGTATGGTTAATTTTTTACACTCCAATTAAAAAAACCATACAAATATATAACAAAAAATGAAAAGAATATATTTTTTAAAAATATTTCAATTCGATGAAAATAAATATTGATTTTAAATATAATTAAATATTTGAATTTTTTATAAAAATAACTTTTTTCCAAAATTTGATGAAAAGGAAATCAATTAAATAAAAAAATAGTTTACCTTAATTATTCAAATTAATATTAAACTGAAATCGGAATCAAAGAAAATAGTTTAAATTAATAGGAATTAAAAAAATGAATACTTTAAATTAAAAATAAATTGAAATCGAAATAAAAAAGTGCATACTTTAAATTAATATATCATCAATTATTACCATATATAAAATACATTCAAAGTAAATAATTAATATAATAATAATTATTATTATCATATATATTACGAAATTAGGTAAAATACTAAAATACCCTTATCAGTTAAAATAAAAGGTAAAAAAAGGAAATTCATTTATTGGTCAATATTGATTTTTAAAGTTTCCAGTCTAATGTTGGTTTCCAATTGTTCATTCCTCTCTCTCTCTATATATATATCTATACTATATTATAAAGTACGAATAAAAAACTCTTAAATACAAATTATTAGACACAAATTACCATCATTTTATGCAAAATTTTAGAAATCTCTTAATTTACAAGTATCAAAGCACAAGATACATATTACTACTGCAAGTTTCTAACACCACCAATTTGGTATGTACAAGACATTCTTTTTATGCAGATCTTTCCATGTATCACCATTTAATTAATATATTATATTACTATAAATTTGTTTTAATTATATTATTAAATATGTAAATGATTATTTTTTTTAGATGTTATTAAAATATATAAAATAATAATTGAAATCTAACAAAGTACTTAATTTTTTTATATAAAAAACATTATACTATTAAGCATAAATTAAACAAATTTATATAAAAAAAACATTATCATTTTCTCAAAACCATCCAAAATCGTACTGTAAATCGACAAAAAAACAAAAAATAAAATTAAACATTAAAATCGTAATGATATCTCGCTGCATTGCGCGAGTACGCTTCTAGTATATATATATAGGGGGATGTTCATTTGAGAAATGATAAATATATGAGAAATAGATAAGCAATCTTAGCCATTCATCTGGTCAACATTTGCGGCTTTGACCGCGAAGCACCGGATAATTTCTTGTGTGGTCTATAGAAGGTAGAGGGGTAATTTCGTAAAATACACGGGATGAGTTCATATATGAATCACAAAGATTCATATATGAATCTGTTAGTTAGTTCAACTGATTCATATATGAATCTTTGTGATTCATACAGATTCATATATAAATCTTTGTGATTCATACAGATTCATATATTAATCTGTTAGTTAGTTCAACTGATTCATATATGAATCACAAAGGTTCATATATGAATCAGTTAAAAGAGTTCAGTTGTGAATTGGAATAGTTCATATATGAACATATAGTTCATATGTGAATTATACATGTTCATATATGAACACAGCCCGTGTGTTTTGTAAAATTTACAAAATTGTTCTTCTATTTTTGGGATAGCCGCAACTTTTGACCAGTCAAAGCCGCAACTTTTGACCAGTCAAAGCCGTAACTTTTGACCGATCAAAGCCACAATATTTGACTAGTCAAATCTGATCTTGACCATATGAATGACTAGGATTACTTCTCTATTTCTCATATATTTACCATTTCTCAAATGAACCAAACACTATATATATACAGGGGCGTAATCAAATGAGAACTGTGTAGTTTGTGGTAACCGTAAGATTCAATATGAACCAATCATTTTAGATAATTAATCTAATTTACTAAAATAAAATAAAGGGTAAATTGATAATTTATAATTTTTTGACAACTCCTATTAAAAGCCCTAATTTTGTGCCATAGCCTCTTTAACATATCCAATGTTAACCGCCGTCACACAGAAGCATGAAGATGAACCTTCTCATCGGCATTCATTTGCACCCCAAAACCAGACCATCCATCTTTGTCGTCTTGTTGCTTCTTGTCTAGATCCACCATGGCAGCGCTTAAAAGTTAAAAAATATTTTTTGTCTTAAAAGTTAAAAAACATATTTTGAAAACAATTTATTTACTTCTTGAGTTTGAGGAGATATATGTATCATGTATGTATTCAACCATTAAAAAACTTACTTTAAAATAAGATATCTTAGTTATTAGGAATATTGATTTGTGGATAGGCATGGAAATAGGCGGGGTATGAAATGGGGATTTATCAATATCCGTCTTTGTCTTCGTCTCATTTTGGAGAATATGATCACATCCTTATTATTGTTCCGAATTAGGAATCGAGAATTTTTTTTCCTGTTTATATGAAATATTTTAAATCAAATGTGTTAAACACCATACTCGATTCAAAATAATCAATGTTTAAATCTCACATATTTTTAAAATTTTGTTTTCATGCAGTATATCAAATATTCATTTCATCATATGTTAACAAAATCACATCATATGATCAAACGTTTTTCGACTTTCCATGTATTTTAACTAAAAAAGTAAGACAAATTAGAAAAAAGTTATATATATAAAGAAAGGTCAAAATACCTTTTTTAAATCTAAAAGATACTAAATATAATTCTTTATAAATAATATATTTAATAATAAATATATAATATATTTAATTTAGGACAGAGTGGGTCAGCAATCACATTACCCGTCCTGTCCCCATCCCTGATTTTAACTTTTGGTATCCCCATCCCCATCCCTGGTCCCCGACTTTTGCAAGGAATCCCCAGCTTCGTCGAGGCAGATGCACTGGATTCCTCAATGGGACAGATTTCATTCCCATGCCAATCGTTTGAAATCCAATAAATTTAGATGGCTTTGATATGATTTAATCATCCATTGGATGTTTTGTCCGATTCAATTCAACTTATATCGGACAAATAGTCTAATCCAAATATAAAATTCAATGGATGATTGGATCAGATGCATCATGTCCACTAGATATTATTATTAATTATTGGTTGACTAAGAATGGATTCATCCAAATTCTTGGTCTAAATTTTAAAGGTAAATAATCCATTATTTCAACTAACTATTCATATTTTTTTTTAATTGCTTAAAAACTGCTACATATAAGTATCAACTAAAACCTATAGTGTAAAATATTTTTAATTATATATATATATATATATATATATATATATATATATATATATATATATATGGATTTGGGATCACGTGAGACCAACATGTTTTCTTGAGACCCATGAAACCAAGTTTTTACACTTGAAACTTCACAGCAAAATGCTGTGAAGGTAACCTTCACAGTGTTTTTGCTGTGAAGGTTCGGATTTTTTTTACCTTCACAATATTTTGCTGTGAAGTTTCAAATGTAAAAACTTGGTCTCACGAAAACATGTTGGTCTCACGTGAATCCAACCTCTCTCTCTCTCTCTCTCTCTCTCTCTCTCTATATATATATATATATATAGGGTTAGGTTCCGATGAGAAGTGTCAAATTTGATGAAAAGTGGTTATCAACCATTGGATGAGAAATAGACGAACATTAGGACGAGATGCACCGAGACAAAATACACCGAGATGTAGCGGATCAATTCTCTTTTAAGCCACAATTAATGGGTGGAGATTTGATTAAAAGAGATCAACAGTTTAAAAGTATTTCTCACACTTCTCACCAAAAATGACACTTCTCACATGATCTCATACATACATACATACATACATACATACATACATACATACATACATATATATATATATATATATATATATATAGGGAGAGGTTCATTTGAGAAATGGTAAATATATGAGAAATAGAGAAGTAATCTTGGTCATTCATCTGGTCAACATTTGCGGCTTTGACCGCGAAGCACCGGATAATTCCTTGTGTGGTCTATAGAAGATAGAGGGGTAATTTCGTAAAATACACGGATAAGTTCATATATGAATCTGTATGAATCACAAAGATTCATATATGAATCTGTTAATTAGTTCAACTGATTCATATATGAATCTTTGTGATTCACAAAGGTTCATATATGAATATTTGTGATTCATAAAGGTTCATATATGAATATTTGTGATTCATAAAGGTTCATATATGAATCTTTGTAATTCATACAGATTCATATATGAATCATAAAGGTTCATATATGAATCAGTTAAAAGAGTTCAATTGTGAATTGCACTGGTTCATATATGAACATATAGTTCATATGTGAATTATACATGTTCATATATGAACACAGCCCGTGTGTTTTGTAAAATTTACGAAATTGTCTTTCTATTTTTAGGATAGCCGCAACTTTTGACCAGTCAAAGCCGCAACTTTTGACCGGTCAAAGCCGCAATATTTGACTAGTCAAATCCGATCTTGACCATATGAATGGCTAGGATTACTTCTCTATTTCTCATATATTTACCATTTCTCAAATGAACCAAACACTATATATATATATATATATATATATATATATATATATGTGTGTGTGTATTAATGAGATAGTCATTGGATTAAATCGGTTCGATTTATTGAATTATAGACTATCATTTAGAAATCGACTTATCCAAATTAGATATAGAAATTTAGGATCCAATTCAATCCAATAATAATTGAACAGTTCTAATAACTTTAATTAAAATCAAAAAACTGTTTACACATCTCTTTTGATTACGTTTGGTGTGTGTATTTTTTCTTTGCATCATTTATTTGAAAATGATATCCACCCAACTTATCGTGGTCCCACCAATGTCGTGTTTTTTTTACGCGCTTCAAGTACGTAAATCTTGTACTTTTATTATAAATTTCCACCGACACAAACAAATATATGTACACTCAAATCTGAGATTTTATGTTTTAATATTAAAATATATTAGAAGCGTACTCGCGTAATTAAGCGAGATACATCACGATTTAATGTTTATTTTTATTTTTTGTTTTTTATTGATTGACAGTACGATTTTGGATGATTTTTATTGAGTGATAATGTTTTTTTATATATAAATTTATTTAATTTAGGCTTAACAATATAATGTTTTTTATATAAAAAAAATTAAATAGTTTGTTAAAATTCATTAATTATCTTATATATTTTAAACTTTTTATATTTAAATTGAGATGTTTATCCTGTTTTGATTATGTTTATCAGAATTCAAATTTCATAATTTTAGGATTTGGGGATTAGAGATAAGGATTTTGGAGGATAAGGATGAAATTTATTAATTATGGTTAAAAGCATTTAAAAGTAGTACATATTGCTTCATTAATTGTTTTTTAAGAGATTTTAAGTAGATTAACATTAAATAATAGTACATAATGCTTAATACATCACGATTTTAATGTTTATTTTTATTTTTTGTTTTTTTTATTGATTTACAGTACGATTTTGGATGGTTTTTATTGAGTGATAATGGTTTTTTATATATAAATTTGTTTAATTTAGGCTTAACAATATAATGTTTTTTATATAAAAAAAATTAAATAGTTTGTTAAAATTCATTAATTATCTTATATATTTTAAAATTTTTATATTTAAATTGAGATGTTTATCCTGTTTTGATTATGTTTATCAGAATTCAAATTTCATAATTTTAGGATTTGGGGATTAGAGATAAGGATTTTGGGGGATAAAGATGAAATTTATTAATTATGGTTAAAAGCATTTAAAAGTAGTACATATTGCTTCATTAATTGTTTTTTAAAAGATTTTAAGTAGATTAGCATTAAATAATAGTACATAATGCTTAATACATCACGATTTTAATGTTTATTTTTATTTTTTGTTTTTTTATTGATTTACAGTACGATTTTGGATGGTTTTTATTGAGTGATAATGGTTTTTTATATATAAATTTGTTTAATTTAGGCATAACAATATAATGTTTTTTATATAAAAAAAATTAAATAGTTTGTTAAAATTCATTAATTATCTTATATATTTTAAATTTTTTATATTTAAATTGAGATGTTTATCCTGTTTTGATTATGTTTATCAGAATTCAAATTTCATAATTTTAGGGTTTGGAGATTAAAGATAAGGATTTTGGGGGATAAGGATGAAATATATTAATTAGGGTTAAAAACATTTAAAAGTAGTACATATTGCTTCATTAATTGTTTTTTAAGAGATTTTAAGTAGATTAACATTAAATAATAGTACATAATGCTTAATACATCACGATTTTAATGTTTATTTTTATTTTTTGTTTTTTTATTGATTTACAGTACGATTTTGGATGGTTTTTATTGAGTGATAATGGTTTTTTATATATAAATTTGTTTAATTTAGGCATAACAATATAATGTTTTTTATATAAAAAAAATTAAATAGTTTGTTAAAATTCATTAATTATCTTATATATTTTAAATTTTTTATATTTAAATTGAGATGTTTATCCTGTTTTGATTATGTTTATCAGAATTCAAATTTCATAATTTTAGGGTTTGGAGATTAAAGATAAGGATTTTGGGGGATAAGGATGAAATATATTAATTTGGGTTAAAATCTTTACAGGTAGTACATTAGGCTTTAGTAGTTATTTTTAAGAGATTTTAAGTAGATAGCTTTAAATAATAGTACATAAAGCTTAGTGAGTTGTAATTAAGAGTTTTTTATGCCATCTTTATAATATAGTATAGATATGTTAAATATTAGTTTTCGGAAAATATACTTTCAAACCATATACTTCTGGAACTAATTAGAACGTATGCTTAACAGGTCTTACTGGGAACTTTTGCATATAAGCCATCGTGATTGTTTTGATGCATTCTTGACAGATAATCTATACTATATTATAAAGCAGGGATAAAAAACTCTTAAATACAAATTATTAGGCACAAGTTAACATCATTTTATGTAAGATTTTAAAAATATCTTAATTTACAAGTATAAAAACACAAAATACATATTATTACTGCATGCTTACACCCACCAATTTAGTATGTGCAGGGTCTTTCTTTTATGCAGACATTTTCATATATCACTATTAATTAATATATTATATTACTATAAATTTATTTTAATTATATTATTAAATATGTAATTGGTTATTTTTTTTAGATGCCATTAAAATATATAAGATAATAATTGAATTATAACAAAATATTTAATTTTTTTATATAAAAAACATTATATTATTAAGCCTAAATTAAACAAATTTATAAAAAAAACATTATCACTTTCTCAAAACCATCCAAAATCGTACCGTAAATCGACAAAAAACAAAAAATAAAATGAAACATTAAAATCGTGATGTATCTCGCTGCATTGCGCGAGTACACTTCTAGTTGATTTATTAATTTATAGATTTATAATGTCATTGGTTCGATTTAGAAGTCGTTTACCAAAACACTTATCTGATAAGTACTTACCTTTATGAGTCAATACTCTAACTTAGAGGGTCATTTACCAAATGCTTATTTGGGTAAATGCTTACCGGTAAAATCCAAAACTATCATTATTTACCGGGTAAGATTTTAGTCTACAAAAATGTATCGTGTGAAAGAATTTACCCGATAAGCGCTAACTGTAGTAAGAGACGAAGACCCTCACTTACCAGGTAAGACTTTCGATCGTCGCTGTTAATGTATATGTGTAAAGGGCCCAGGCCCATGTCCATATAAGGCCCAGACCCATATAGTCTTTGTATAAATAGTTTGTATTTTATAGTCTAGGTTAAGATGTCTCATTATTTATTTTACACTCTGTACGTTTTCTCTCAATCAATATATCGAGGTTTCAAACCTTCAGCATATTCATCGTCTCCTTCAATCATATTCATCTTCTAACATGATATCAGAGTTGTAGGTTTGTTTGCAATCTCACCATTATCTTTGTTCTATTTATCGCCGTTTTATTGTTCATCGAGGTAACTGTTCATCGCCGCACTCTATCGAGGTTACTGTTCATCGCATCACAACCCTAGCCGCCGACCGAAAGAACTATCGGTCGAACACCCTATATCAGTCGAACATTCTATCGGTCGAACATCCTACCGGTCGACTTTCTATCGGTTGAACATTTTACCGGTCCACCCTACCGGTCGCAATTTTTTACCGGTCGAACCATCCTACCGGTCGACACCTTTCCCGGTCGAAGCACTCTATACCGGTCGCACTTCTTTACCGGTCTATATCGGTCTGAACTGTTTCTCACTTCCATGGCTGCCAATCTCAGTCACTCAAATCCCATCTCGGTTATTTTCAATGGTAGCAACTACATTCTTTGGCATCATCATATGACAATTCTGCTAAAATCCCATGACCTTTACACCTATGTTACTGGTGCATCCAAAGTTCCAGTTCAGGAACCAACTGAGAATGCTGTTGACTTTGCAAAACGCATGAATAAGTGGGACATCAATAATGCTCGTATTATGGGCTTCATTAATGCCTCCACTACTCTTGAGATCAACCAATAGTTTCTTGGTTACCTTACCGCCAAAAGTCTCTGGGATTTTCTCGCCAAGCGGTACACGTCATCGGGCCTATCTCATCAATATCAACTGTGGACCACTTTTCAGAGCAAACGTCAGCTTCCTGATCAATCCATAAACTCTTATATCTCTGAAATGCAGTCTCTCAGAGATCATATAAGTCTTGGAGCACCACATATTTTTGACGACACAACTCAACAATTCACCGCCTGCTTCAACCAGCTATTTTTTATTACTATTCTGATGGGTCTTACTAACAAATTGGAGAATGTTCGTGCTTCTCTTCTTCATAGGCAGCCATTACCTACTCTTGAAGAAGCAATATCAGAATTGATAAGTGAAGAAACCCGTCTTCACATGCGATCACCGATGCCCGCTACTGATAGCGTTCTCTACACGTCTCATCCCAAGTCCAAAGGCAAATGGACCAACAACAATCATTCCAAATATGTGGGAAAGACTAACACATCTGAGTGTGCCTTTTGCCATTCTACTGCTCACCTTCTCCTTGATTGTCCTATCCGTAAGTGCCGAAGGTGTGGTATCACTTATCCGCGTCATTATGAGTCTGACTGCCCGAAGAACTCAAAGCACACTGGTTCTCAGAACCGGGCTCATGCCATTGCTGGGTCTACTATTGCTGATACTGAGGTTTCTCCAGCCTCCTCACCTGACCTAATGGAACTGATGCGTCGCAATCAGGAACTCATGGAGCAGATCATGTCTGGTGCTATGGGTATGAATTCTCCACACTCAGCTGCATCAGGTAACGTATGGTTTTTTGACTCTGGGTGTTGCAATCATATGACACCTTGCACTGATGGTTTCGTTTCTAAGAAACCACCTCAGCAATTTACGTCAGTCAGAACTGCTGACAACACTGGCCTACCGGTATCTTTTAGTGGAAATGTTTCCACTCCTCATATACAATTACCGGGTGTTCTAAATGTTCTGAAACTATCTCTGAGCTTAGTTTCGATTGCGCAGCTTATTGAATCTAATTTGATCATTTTATTTCATTCTTCTGGTTGTGTTGTACAGGATCCAAAGACCAAGCAGATCCTTGGACTCGGCCGTAAAGTTGGATGGATGATTGAAGTAGTCTACCTTCGTCTTCCATTACCCTATACAAGTCTTATTGCTTCCGTTTCCAGCACTGCTTCTTTTGAGTTGTGGCATGCCCGGCTGGGTTACTTATCTCTAGCCAGAAAAAAATCATTGGCTCATTTAGGGTTGTTAGGAAATTGTGTATCAACTGACAATATTTCTTGTTTATCATGCAAACTTGGCAAACATCATGCTTTACCTTTTGAATTGAATAAGTTTAGTTCTACTTCTTCTTTTGATCTTATTCATTTTGATGTACGGGGACCAGCACCACATCCATCCATGGGGGGTGCTCGATATTTTGTTATTTTTATTGATAACCATACACGTTTCACATGGATATATCTAATGAAACATCGTTTGGAACTACCCAAAATTTATATTATGTTTGCCCGGATGATTCACATCCAATTTTCAAAATCCATAAAGATTCTTAGAGCTGACAATGCTATGGAATACAAAGAGTCATCTCTTCTCTCCTTTCTTCAATCTCAGGGGACTCTCTCTCAGTACTCCTGTCCCGGCACATCTCCTCAAAATGGTCGTACTGAACGCAAACACTGTGATATTCTTGATACGGTTCGCACTCTTCTCATCTCAGCTAAATGTCCAGAACGTTTTTGGGGTGAAGCTGCTTTCACTGCAGTTTATACTATCAATCGTCACCCTACTCCCATCCTTAATAATAAGTCTCCTTATGAGGCTCTTTATGAGGTCACCCCTGCCTATGAACTTCAAAAAGTTTGGGGTAGTGCTTGTTTTGTTCAATTACAGTCTCATGAACATACCAAACTTGAACCTCGCTCTGGACTTTGCTGCTTCCTTGGATATGGTATTGAACACAAGGGTTATCGCTGTTGGGATCCTATCTACCATCGTCTTCGTATATCTCGTCATGTTACCTTCTGGGAACATGTTCCTTTTTCTTCTATATCCAAGTTTCGTGAGTCTCCTAACTTCACCACTCCGTTCTTCACTGATGCCTCCGTCTCATTGGACTCACTCCAGTCTGACATCATATCATCTCCACCTGTTGTTCCAACTCCTTATGAGTCTGCCTCTCCTTCAGAGTCTACTACCCCTACACAACCTGCCTCTACTAGTATTCCTGATCAACATCAATCATCTGCTCCATCCGCACAACCAACATCTGAGGTGCTTGCTGAGTCTCTGGCTCCTGGAACTTCTCAATCTCAGAATGTTAGACGATCAGATTGGGTAAGACAAGTTCCTTCTCATCTCCGTGATTATCATGTTTATGCTACTCTGCTGTCAAATCACGAACCTACTTCCTACAAGGAAGCCTCCTCTAACCCTGATTGGCAGAAAGCTATGGATGAGGAACTTATTGCTCTTGACAAAGCTCAGACAAGGGAATCTGTCCATCTTCCACCAGACAAGTCACCCATTGGCTCCAAATGGGTGTTTAAAATCAAGACAAAATCCGATGGCTCTATTGATCGGTACAAAGCTCGTCTTGTGGCCAAGGGCTTCAATCAAGAGTACGGTATTGATTATGAGGAGACATTTGCACCTGTTGCTTGAGTCACGTCTGTTCGCAGTCTCCTAGCCATTGCAGCTACCAAACGATGGCCTCTCTTTCAGATGGATGTTAAGAATGCCTTATTGAACGGTGACTTATCAGAGGAAGTCTATATGACAACTCCTCCAGGCGTTCGACTTCCACAAGGTCATGTTTGTCGTCTTCGGAAGGCTCTTTATGGACTCAAGCAAGCTCCGCGAGCTTGGTTTAAGAAATTCAGTTCCATAGTCACCTCTCTGGGCTTCTCACCCAGCAACTATGATTCAGGACTGTTTACTCGGACCACTGAGGCTGGTACAATCTTACTTCTCCTATATGTGGATGATATGATTATTACTAGCAGTGACTCTATAGGCATAGCAAATCTGAAGTCATCTCTCAACTCCTGTTTTGAGATTAAGGATCTTGGTTCTTTACACTATTTTCTTGGTCTTGAGGTGCTCTCAGATCCATCGGGAATTTATCTTTGTCAAGCTAAATACACCTCAGATCTTTTGTCAAAAGTTGGGATTACTGACAACAAAACGGCATCCACTCCTCTTGAGCACAACCTTCATTTGGCTCTAAATGTTGGACCTCCTCTGTGTGATCCTACTTTATATCGCCAATTAGTGGGGTCACTTGTCTATCTGACAGTGACTCGACCCGATATTGCCTATGATGTTCATACTGTCAGTCAGTTCATGTCTGCACCCTGTTCTGATCACTACGCTGCTGTCCTGCGCATTCTTCGATATTTAAAAGGGACCATGTTTCATGGCCTTCATTTTCCATCCACCTCATCATTGACTTTGCGAGGTTTTTCTGATGCTGATTAGGACAGTGACATGACTGATTGCCGCTCCACTACCGGCTACTGTTTCTTTCTTGGCGACTCTCTTATATCTTGGCGAAGCAAGAAATAGTCTCTCACAGCTCGATCCAGTACTGAAGCTGAGTATCGAGCACTAGCGGACACGGCTCAAGAACTTGTGTGGTTATGCTGGCTACTCTTTGACATGGGGGCTCCTCAACAATCTCTTACTCCATTGTGGTGTGACAACAAAGTGCAATTCAGATTGCTCACAATGATGTCTTCCACGAGCGAACAAAGCATATTGAAATTGACTGTCACTTTGTTCGTCAACATGTGATTCGTAAGACTATCCAGCTTCTTCCTATTTCAACTCTTGATCAACCGGACGACATTTTCACTAAAGCTCATCTACAAGGACGGTTTCGTGATCTAGTTTTCAAACTCCATCTGCCTCATTCTTCTCCCGATTGAGTTTGAGGGGGGATGTTAATGTATATGTGTAGAGGGCCTAGGCCCATGTCCATATAAGGCCAGACCCATATAGTCTTTGTATAAATAGTTTGTATTTTATAGTCTAGGTTAAGCTCTCTCATTATTTATTTTACACTCTGTACGTTTTCTCTCAATCAATATATCGATGTTTCAAACCTTCAGCATATTCATCGTCTCCTTCAATCATATTCATCTTCGGACAGTCGCCTTCACGCTTACCGAGTAAGATTCTTGGTCCTTGTCATATACATCTGGTAAAGTAATGTGACATGGTAAGCGGGTAAGTGTTTGGTAAACAACCCCATACTTTACCGGTTAAGATCGTAGTTCATCAAAATGATATCGTATGCAAAAATTTACCCGGTAAGCAGTAGTACTTATAATTGTCGTCACCCTCATTTACTGAGTAAGAGTCTCCATCCTTATCATTGCTCTTACCGGGTATGATTATCGGCCCTTGTCATGTTCATCCGATAAGGTTAATGATCCGTTAAACGCTTACCGGGTTAGTGTTCAATAAACAGCCTCTTAGTTGTCTTGATGCATTTCTACAAGCTTGATATAAAGTAAAATTCAATGTGTGATTGTATGTTAATTTGATGCTCTTTTTTGTTCTTCAAACTTTTTGAAAAAGTAGAAGATCTGATTTCTTTTTCTATGTATTTGTAAAAGCTCGATGTGTTAGATAATAATTCGATCATTGATCGATGTAAATTAAAATTCAATGTATATTCATTGTTGTGTTTTCCTCGTTAAGATGTATGAACAAATTGTTTTGTACAACCTATATGTGCTCGATGGGTACTCAATGTACACACGTCCAACTATTTTGTGTTTAAAATTAGATGTGAAAAACTGCCCAACATATCATTATTATTAATCACGAACTCATAATATTGTATTAGAAGCTCTAATCACATTAATCATGAAGTTAGAGAAACTATTTAGAAGCAATAGATACATTAATCTAAGCTTTATGTAACTTATCGAAAACAAACTACGAAGTTATGACAAATCAATTAAAGGGTCATTGGCTCAACGGTATCCAGGTTACTCAACTTTCAAGAGATTAAAGGTTCAAACCTGACTAAAGATGAGGAATTTGCATGAGTATCATCCAACTACTATGTCTATAATACAACGCTCCATCTACAGAATGACTCTAATAAAAAAAAAACATATCAACTAGATGCAAAAGTGAGTACTTGTTCAATAGATTTGCCTTCAATGCACTTTCATATGACTTCTTTTCTTTAACTAGCTAACTAAAGAAAATAAATTACATGAAAGAACTTTGAAAATAAATCAACTGAACAAATAATCATATTTGCATCCTAATTGACTAATTGTCATGTTCCTTAGAATTATAAGTCATTGTAATAACCGCAACCAAAGTAATAAAGGGAAGTTGGGTGAATATTTTGTGAAAAAGGATAAAGGGAAGGGGCTAGGTTGCAAAAGGGCTAAAGAAGGATTAAAAACCCTAAAGTCCTATCCTCTACCTCATTTGGTAGAGGCGGCTAAAAGAGGAATGCTCTAGGCGATTTTGGGGAAAAGCAAGGAGAAGAGAGAAGTTCTTGAAGGGAGCAAGTCTGCATCAAGTTCTTTCAAGGTAATCTTCTTATCTGATTCATCGTTTAGTTTTGGAAGGTTTGGAAAACCCTTGGGGGTTTATGAATCTGGGTTGTGGGGAGATTTTTTAAAATCCCTAATGGTTCTTGGATTAGTCTGAGAACATAAATCCTTGAGAAGTTATCATTTATTAAGTTTGGGGATTTGGATATTTGTTAGAAATTGTCTGTGTATGTGCCGATTCTTCCACGGGATCGAAATCCCTTTTTTATTTCTTCGACCTCGCTTGGCTATCTGACCGCTGAACCAGGGTCGGCGCTCGTAGCCGGGGAACCGGGAAACCTTCACCCGGGGATGACCCGGGGAAAGTCTTAACCGGGAGTACCCGGGTAGCCTCCATCCGGGGTTGGCTCGGGGAAGCATAAAACTGGAACCCAGGAAGCTCCCTACCCAGGGGCGACCCGGGAGACAGGGTACCGGGCGTACCCGGGAGACGGGGAAGCCCGGGGTAAATGAACCCAGGAGACGGGCTATGGATCCGGGAGTCGGCGGTGAGAGAAGGGGCCCGGGAGTCTGGTGGATAGGAGCCGGGAGTCGGCTAGAGGGGGAAGGACCCGGGAGTCGGGTTGAGACGGATCCGGGAGTTTACGGGTGGGGGAAGAACCCGGGAGGCGGTTCGATGGGAGCCGGGAGCGGCTGTGGTAAGAAAGACCCGAGAGTCGGTTAGGTGGGGGCCCGGGTGTCGGACAGGAGAGAGAGAGACCGGGGGGTTTAGCCAATCTCAAAGGCCCACTGGCTGAACCAAATCTTTGAAAGTGGTGTCGCTTGGCTTGTTTGGGTTTGATAGTCTTATCGAATTGTTGTCCTTATTGTTAGGTTTCGAGTTAAGGAAGTTAGAGAGGAACGTTCACGGGAATCCAGGTGATTCTTTCTAACCAAAGATTTCCTCAGTTATTTATGTTATCGAACATGCGAAGCTTATTTAACCACTGCAATATTTATACTATTGTAGTACATGCGATACTTATTGAAAGTGAGTTATGTTTGATTGTGTTGTTGGTGTAAAATGTATTTATACAATGTTGTTGGCGAATATGGCCTAAGTCGGGGGGGGGTGGTGTCCCGCCTACGCTCATACCGGGGGGTGTCCCGTTTATGCCAATGGGGGGGTATGTCCCAGAATGAGGCAGTATAAGCCTGACACGTTGTCGCCTTTGTGTGACTTCAGTGTGTGCCGAAAGTTTGTTATGCAGGTGTGATTTTGTATACAAATTGAACTGGTTTATAATTGTTTATAAATCTTTTATATGAAGCTATGGATTGAGAATTGTTATTAGAGGGAACTCACTAGACCTTTCGGTCTAATCCTCGCTCTTTCAAAACTAAAAACCCTTTTCAGGATATCAAGAAGTAGGAGGATCGAGTAAGGGCATCGAGATGATGTGAGCTGGTGATTATTTTAGAAGATTGCTAATTTTAGTCCTCCAGTCTTAGTCTTTCTTGTAAATTCTCAGTTATTTAATAGGTTGTTTCCGCAAACCTCGTTATTTGAATTGTAGTTTTTGGGGCCATTTGGCATTGATTTATTAAAGTCGTTTATGCTTTATTTTCCGTAAGTTTGGGTTGTTACAATTGGTATCAGAGCCATAGTTTAAGAGATTTAGGTGACCGAATGGGCCTAAACTTAAACTGTGGAGTAGAGGGATACAACTGAGAATGTAGGAAGCCTTTAAAGAATACCTTGATCGTTGAGAGTCGTGACAACGATAGTGAGGACTCTCATGTAAGGTAAATTCAGAATTGAATCTAGCCAATGCCATTATGAATTTACAGGTGCATGGGTATACTCGATTACCATTGTTGAGATAATCGAAAAATGTAGTTTTGGGTAGTGAGTTCTATCATTGAAATGATGGTGTTGTTCTGACGTGCTGTGTGAGCTCGTTTATGGTTTTAAGGTTAATATCGTTTGAGATGGGTATTGTGTGGGATGTAGATATTGCGTCTTGAGGAAGAACTTCTTGGATCCATAAAGGGAAGGATAACCGTTTGGAGGTGAGTTATTCTCTTCAGGCGAGTCTCCGTGGTGGTAGTTGTTAGGTCGATCAATGGGGATCAGGAAGGTTTCAACCCCAGAATCAAATAATTGGAGTGAGTCGTTCGAATCTGTAGTTATTTGTAGAGTGGTAAGGAATGCTTAAGGGGTGATATCAGTGTTGATTAAATACGGAGTAAGGATAGGATGGAGACGAGCCATTGTTGGTAAGATTTTCTGGGTCAAAGTGGAAGCGCACGAATTGCGAATCTTTAGTCGCGGATATAACTGATGGTTAGACATACAAGAATGTTGGGAAGCGTTGGTGCCGGAGGTTGTGGCAAATGTGAGGATCCTGACTGGTTGGTCAGAAGTAGGGGTCTGTGATAATTGTGGTGAGTGCAAACAGTTGACCTTGTTAGAGTGAATAGCCTTCAATGTAAATGTAAAAGTGAGTTTCATGCATTGTGTTTCAAACATATTGATAGAGTCCTTCATGTATGATATTTTTGGCGTGTGTGTGTGCCTTGCGAGACATTAGTTTTGAAAATGTGACGACACATGTAAACATGTGCTTGGATTGAAAAGACAACTTTATTGCGTGGGTGATAAATTTCGATTTTGGTTGTGGGAGAATTATTATTACTTTTATAAATGAGTTAACTTTTGTCGTGGAAATCGTAATAACAATTGATCGCAGGGTTTTATAAGTGAGAGCCGACTAACGCGCTCAGTGTACGTAATTTGTCGCATTCATATAATCGCATGAATAATCTCCTTGAAAGTATTTTTCATTTGTGCCAACATCGATTTTGGTCGGACAAGGTTTATTCTATTGAGAGGATTGAGTGCGAATAATCTTTGAAATCGTTGAGAATTGCTACTCAAATATGGCGATGTTGTGTTGCATGCGCTCAGGATTGCATCGTACTGTGGTACTTGCTAAATTTTCAAACATGTCAAAAGTTTTAAATTATTGGTGTTGTCATGCATGAAGGCTATAAACTCTCTAGGTCGTGAGAAATGTTGCAGCTAAGAATGAGAGAGGGTTTGGAGAGTGTAAGTGTGTCGTTTGAGTCGTTGATGGTCAAATCATGACCTTGGTTTTTTCCTTTAGGGGAAGGACAATGAATAACGAAGGTCTCGGTCATTGTCGATAGGAACGTTCGTTCGGTAACAGCCTACCCTTTGTTCGATAGCTTGAGATGTGGTTGTCGGTGGGTAGTTAAGTCAATGTTGAATTCGAAGCCGTCAAGTTACTTCTTATAACAACATGTTGATAAGTAGCATTGTGGTACTTTGATGAAAGGTTATCAGCATCGAGCTAGAGTTCTGAAGTGATCTGGTAATTTGACTACATAGCAGGTGAGCCTTGTACCTTCAGCGTGTGAAGATGGTGGGGGTCAGAGTTAGTTGTGAGGTGTTGGAAGAAGTAGGTTTCATTGGGAATCCTTGTTAGTCGGCGACATTGTTAAAGTATCACCATGTTGAGTGTTGATGCTGAAGTCAACGACCAACAAGTCATTGTCAGGACATTGAAAAATTAAGAGGTAGCTACGGGTATTTTGTTGAATCTTCGTGAGGAAGTAAGGAGTGGTTCAGAGAAAGGTGTGTACAGGGCGTGATGTTGGACCACTTTGTGTAGGCATTATGGAAAATGGAAGATCTCCAGTTTAGACAGGGGACACCCTATAAGGTTTTGATGGTTCATATAGGAGCGAAGTTTTTAGTACAACCATTGTGGTTGCACTTTGAGCATTTTGGTCTGCAAGGTAGTACGTTTAGTCTTATAGATTACTTGAGCTCAGTTCTGGCAGGTTAAGATGAGTCGTCAAGAAGCGAGAACATGTTGAGTGAATTGGATGATCATGATCTTGTGGTCTATCCAGATTCAAGGAAGACAAAGCCGTGAAATGCCGTTATTTCAATTATTGGGGGTATGGTTGGTATAAAGAGGGCAGTATCTTGTACGTATGCAAAGTGATAGTGAAGATCTTATATGTAGGGTGATGTTGTGGTAGGGTGTTGATGATATGGATAAGTTAGTGTTAATTCATGTCCAGGTGGACGTGCGAGTCATTGATGTTGTGGTAAGGGTTTCTGTGAGGTTTAGTAGTAGGCCGGTGTGGTTATATTATGTGAGCGTAAGTGGAAATCCTTGTTTGAAAATTTCTGGTGAGCTATTCAAAGTGGCAAGGATATTGTTGATATGAATGGGTGTTTGGTTGGTGTTGCGGTATTGATAATTTGAGGATAAAACGTCCGAGTGATAGTTGGTGGATACCTACAAGAGGAACCTTGTGTTCTTGGGTTTCGAGGAATGGTTGGGCAAGTTTGTCTTATTCCACTAAAATATTAATGGAAATGTCAGATTGTCCAGTTCATGATGTTTTGTAATAGATAGGAAAGTCTGTGGGCTTGGTTGAATATCCCGATTGAGAATTGTAGGAAACCGTTTGGCTAAGCATGGTATCGGGAAGGTGCTTTCAATGCATTTGGTCGATCAGAAAATGGAGTGAGTAATGTTCTACTCTAGCCTGAGGAAGTGAAGATGGTATGTTGAAATAAATGGGTAAATCGAGAGTAAGAAGTTTGGCAAGTGACCCAGAACGGTGGAGTTATTTGTCGGAATTGCCACTAGTGGGTATATGAACTCCTAGCGAGGGTGTGAGAAGGAGATTATGGTGTAAGTTATGGTTTTGATGTCGAGAAAAAACAAATTGTGCTGTCGGTCTAAAGCTTACACCTATTAGTGAACCGATCTTAGGAAGCATGTTTGATGTGTTCAAGAGGAAAATGGGAACAGTGGTTGGATGTAATGGTCAGAGTGAAAGACCTGTGTGATAGACTTGGTATTGGGTGGTATTAATCCTAAATTATCAAGTTCTAAACACAATAATAAGATGAGAATCAGACAAACTGTTAACCTGTTATTCAATTCAATCAACAATTCGTACAAAGGTTCTCTGTGATATTTATCTCTAGAAAAACTCTTTCTACGTACAATGTTCAACTTCCAACTACACGCTTACAAGACACCACTAACCATATACCTATTTAAACACACGAGCACTAAACACTATTACAAAACACATTACATTGACTTTGACATTTATTACAAAGAGACTTTGACTTTGCTTTTAGAGTTGACTTTAGCTTTGACTTGGTTGACTTCCAGTCTTCAATCTTCATGATCTTGTATCCAACAAATATATGCACTAACAGGTGGAAAAGGTTCCAAGGAAGCATGTCGTCCACTGTTAAGCTATCTGGAATGGTTTTGGCTGTGCATGGTCACTCCTTGTTAAGCGAGTGAAACTTTGATTTAATGCAATTATGGTCGGACCATTGGTGGATGTGATGAGAAGTTGAAGGGTGTGTCATTATGATTCATTCAGTTGGGGCTAGTGGACTGTGAAGGTGAGGAATTGTGGAAGAGTTATTTCAATTATGTAGGAATATGGGGTAATGATGTTTGTGGCAATGATTGTGTATTGCTTGTGAGTTGGGTAACACCGATGAGTTGTGATCGATTTGGGTCGGGAAAGAAAGTATCTTCTGCTTTAGACGTAGGTTGCGTTTGGGGAAGTAATTTTAATTGCGTGTTATCTAATGATGAAACCCATAGTTGTGAGCTTATGGGATATCTAAGGTAAACGTTGTGTTAAGTTGGCGAATTGAGTGATCGTTTTTTTAGGGAATCATGTTGTTTGATGTTAACTTTGGTAAAATTTGTTTTAAGGAAACAAAGTTGTGAGTGAGACCATAATTAGACGCGTTTTAAAACTGTGAGTCTGGGTGTGTGGACAAAGCGGACAATATCTGGTATGGTTGGCCTGGATGTTTCAGATGGTATGCTACAGTTGGATTCTTCTCAGGGTATGGCTTCGGTTTTGGGTCAAAATGTTTTGGACAACTGAACGAAGCTAAGTTGATATGATTAAAGGAACGCGAGCCTTGCGAACCTCAAGTTGAGAGGGTGCAGCTTGATGCGGAAGTCGTCCACATAGAATGAAGTGGTGCGTTCGAGAGAAGGCTAGTGTTGGGCTACGTTTTGGAATCCGTTGAAATTACTGAAAGAGTTGGAGAGATAGTGTATGATCTGGAGTGTTCGATGGGAATTTGGAAAATTCATTTCGTGTTTCACGCCTCTCTTTGAGAGCATTTGTTGAAAGTTGGGGCGATGATACCTTTGCAAGGTATGCAAGCAAATCAGAAGCTAACTGTTATCATGGGGTCTAAGGAAGTCTTTGACTGTAAGATTAAGAAGCTAAGGATAAAAAGAGCTCCGCCCTGTGAAAGTGCAATGGCGAGACCTGAATAAACTATTTTATTAATATTTTTTCTAATTCATAAATATATTTTTTTATCCTAAAACCTAATCAAAGATGTTGCTTGAAATTTGGATTTTTGGATTTTATGTTTAGTTTACTCTTTAACATTTGAAATTTGGATTTTTGGAGTTCAAGTTTATTTTAATTCTTAATGTTTAAGCATGAAGAATGAATTGTTGATAGTTGAGACATTATAAGTTCATAACCGTTCTATGTAAGAGTAGATTTGTTAAGTTTTTATTCAAACTTTGTTATTTTATAACATCTGAAATTTTTAGATGTTCATGTTTGATTTTTTGTTTTAGTTTTTTTGGTGCAGAAGATGAGAGTTTTACTAATGTAGGTGTAACACCCCGAACTTCGGGAACTGGTGTAAAGACTTAAACTTTTGTCAAGGGTCTGTTGTATAAGTGGAATTAGTTTCAAGTTTAAGATCTTCAGTATGGTGATCGCGAGTTTCGATAGTTCGTATGCCAAGTTTTGGGTTCGGTACCATACTCGCTATAGTGCTCGCGATAGTGACATGGTGTCACTATCGCGAAGGCACAATCGTCGGGGGTTTGAGACTCTCGGTACGTCTTGCGCGATAGTGCTAGGCGATAGTGCCTTGGTCACTATTGCCGTGTCACAACCGCGCCACTTGTACCAAATGGTGCGTGGGTCGGGCGATTATGCCCCGTCACTGTCGCCGTGTCACAATCGCGAGCGGGTGGCAGGTTGTATAAATCTAAATGTCGCGATTTTTGATCATTTTATCTGATTTTGAACTAGTAGCTGTGATTTTTCTCTCTAGGAAGCTGGTAACTCCCATTCTCTCCCTTCCTTTGCCATTAATGTCTCCATCTACCTTAAGTCCTTGATCATTTATGATATTTTTAGGGTTCTTGAACATTTATTGATCAAGTCTTAACTCCTCAAGGTTTCCATCTCATCTCCTCACTAGTTACTTGGATTTTAGGGTTTTAAGCTACAACCCTATAAGGTGAGTTCACTCTCTTTTATAAACTTTATACATGTTAAAATCATGGTTTTCAACCTAAAAGACATCTCCATTTTTACTTCTTTGATTTGGGTGAACTTTCACCAAAACCCTAATTTTTGGAGATTCTAGGGTTTATGTGTTTGTGTATGTTTTCAAAAAAAGAAATTGACATCTTGGGTTTACAAGTGGTTACAGCATTGACATCATACTTTCTTTATTCTCTAGCTTCCTGTTTAAATTAAATTAGGGTTTGAGACACTCATGGATTTACTTGATGAGAAATGGAATAACACAAGTCATTGAATAGAATATTTTCATGGAATACTATTGAAATCTTTTAGCGTTATGTATGAAATTATATGGGTTCTTGGTGATGCATTTTAATGGCAACCTATTTGTGAAATAATGTGGATTGACTCCTTATATGAGTATATGCATAAATGGTTGCATTGGGCGTCATGACCCCACACTTTGTTTGTATCATTTTGTCCAATGATGGAATACTAGATTCCACATTAAGGCACGTTTAGGCATCAGATTGAGTTATAAGTCCTACGTGCTAGTATATAATATTGGATGAGGATCTCAACGTAAGGACCCTATGTGGTTGAAGTTGACTTTCCGTGGGTGTACGTTTAAAGCCACTAAGCCTAACATCCCTTGCGTGTACTTTATTATTTGTATTGGTTTTACTAACTTGTCAAGTGACTTACTCTTGTGTTCCGTCACTTGTGTTAGTAAGCAGGTCTCCCCCGTTAATGTAACTCCCTCAAATATGAAAATGGCAACTAATTTAGATTTTTCTAAATACATCGATAAATGAATCAACTACAACAACAATTTAAGGTTTGATTTCAATAAACACAAATCAATCTCTATACACAATCTATAATAAGTACGGATGTTACTAAAACCCAATAACGGTCACTATCTCCAACTGCGGAAGACTTCACCAAACTACTTACCCTCGAGTAAATCTAGTGCTAATCTCTTCATAAAACTGCTAGAACCATTTCCCAAACTGAAACCTGATGCACATGCCGACAAATAAAAACGTTAGGCTTAATGCCTAGTGAGCTCAAGAGTTTTCCATAGATATATATATATATAAAGCAATAACTTTAATGATGTTATTTAAATCGTGATTTCCAAAATAAAATACATTTAATTTGATAGCAACCAAAACAAAATACATTAATCTAAAAACAATTTCTTTTTCAACATGAACCATTTTCGTGATTAAAACCATAGAACAAAACGCTCCTCCGAAAATAAATCCAAACCCAAACTCGCATAATACAAAACTGACACTTTACTAATCAAATACTGAAAACGTGGATAACTCTATCATCCAAAATACTCCAAAGACATGGATAAAGTTTAGTATGCAAAACCCAAAAAACATGGATAGAAATCCATACTCAAAACGTCACCGAAAACATGGATTATAAAACTCCATAACCAAAACAACACCTTACAATGACGGGGGAGACCCGAATACATAGTATGTGACGGAACACAAAAGTAGGTCACATAACTATGTAGGAAACCAAATCATATGGGTTATACCCATAAAACATACCGAGATCAACTCCTATAAGTCTATTGCTCGAAAACATCAAGTCAACCCCTCTAGGTATATTCTTGAGAGTTCCAAAATAGGGGAACCCAGTTCCAAAACGGAAACTTATGCACAAAGGGAATTACACCTTACTTCCCATGTGACGTTGCTCGACCGTATAGGTCCACACCTTACTTACCATGGTGACTCGATGCCTATTCCGTGCCAAAGTGGTGAACTTGTCCAAAGGACATAAGAACACCGTGCCTATGGATCCATTGCACTAACTAAAACATTACATGACTCAAATGAATGAACTAACACATTCAAAACATGGAATTCTGAAATAAGATGCAGTAAATGCAAATCATAAATAAACGCTCTACATTGAGCTATTAAAAGCGGACAAGTGTCCTCAAAACCCAACAAAATCCAAACTGAGCCATAAGCTCAACAAATCCAAAGACCTAACGTTGAAAATCATAAAATGAAATCAACCGTAAACAACCCGCACTTATGTAAACCCATACTCCAAAACATATACTTAACTCGAACGTAGTTTAGATTGGGACAAATCGTTTTCCAAGTGAGTTCATATCATTTATTCCTTCAAAACGTCCCATAACACAAAATCAAACACTTATCCAATGATACACAATAAAATGCATTTATACTCAAACTCTACTTCATAAAATAAATCATTAAAATACCAATGCGTATGATTTATTTGTCAAGATGCTCAAAATCCCAAACGTGGGTGTTTTACAACGTTTATAAAACCAAACACTTCAAATAATCAAGATTCGCCAAATAAATCAACTGTTAATAATTTCATGTAAAACATAAAAACACTTTAAAATAAGCATTTTGGCATGTACACCGTTTTCACAAATCAACTTGAACTCACCTTGCTAGATTTAGGCTAAATCTAGATTTTACCCCAAATGAGCTTCCTTGAAGAAATTTGAATCCACAAGGAAAACCTTCCAAAAACCTATCATCACAATTTTCCAACCATGAACATACTTAATCAACCATTTAGAATAGTCCCCCAAACATATTACATCAAAAAAACCCTAACTTGGCCAAACCCTAATTTTGAACTATTTTCTCCAAAATCATTAAATTCGAAATTTGATAAACCAAACACTAGGAAATCATCAAGAGGACATTTATATCTTATATTAGGGTTTAGAAATGGAAGGGATACACTTACCACTTAGGTTTTGAGCAAAACCTAATAATCCCAAAAATCTCTAGTGTTGAAGGTGAGAGCTTGACCTTGCCTCAAGGATGAAGCCATCATCATAATATGGAGGGGGAGCACTTTGATCTTCATGGAAAAGCCCCAAAAATCAGTTACGGTTCATGAGAGAGAGAGAGAGAGAGAAAACGATTTGGGAGAGAAAGGGTGAGGGTTATGAGAAAAGGGTAGCAAAATCTGCTCATTTAAACCACCATCCCCTGACCGCGATTGTGACAAGCGATAGTGACAATCGCGAATCACTCTCGCCGAAGATGTACCGCGACCAATAGGCCCTCCGCGAGAGTGAAACGCGATTGTGACACATGTCACTTTCGCCCAGGCTCCCCAAAGCCCGAAAATCCGATCTTTTTCGACACGAAGGTCCTCGATACTCTTTGGAACTTTTAGTAGTGTTTTCCCAACATGAATCCCACCAAATACAAGGTACATAAACGCCTGGGTGCTCTTATACTTACCGAAAATTACGGGTGTTACAGTTAACCCAAGAGGTATTTGCTTATGGTGAAGAATTACATCATTATTATTATGAATTCACTTTCCTTACTTCTGTTTGCAATTGTTTATTTCTAAATATAAATGTTTGATCTCACTAGGCTTTAGCCTAACACTTTTTCTTAAAATGACATGTATAACAAGTCATTCTAGTGGTGGGACTCCTCGGGCTTGAATGGAGAGATTGGCGAATAGTAGCATTTTTGGAGAATGTAGAGACGTACACCCGACTTAGCCTTGGTACACTTTTGGAGAAGTAGAGTGTCAACATCTGAATTTAATCTAGATCTAATTGTGTCTAGATTAGTAGGTTGTTGAGATTAAATTTTACTAATTCTTGGGTTGTAATAGTCATACTTTGTTTCCCCGTTTTCGGGATGACATGTTTGGTTGAAATATCATTATTGTCTTATTCAGGTTTTACTCCACTTATAGCCATTATATTGCCAAATTTTCGAATTTTAAATTCCTCTAATTTTTAGGGTGTTACAGTAGGGGAGAGAGGAAAAAATAATTGCATCAAACCGAAACCCGACCCGATTAAACCCGAACCCCGACGTTGGCCGAAACTTGAAATCCCACACACCCAATTTTAATATTCGGGGGCTATATGTCAAACCCGAAACCCGATCGGGTTATGTGTTTTCTCCCCCAAACCGATCTGATCCGACTCATGCTCACCTTTACCTACGTCTGAGTAGTCTTGTTAGACATACCCGTCTAGTTTATGCTTTAATTTCTCAGCTGTAAACCAGTTTATTCCGCAAACCTTAGTTGTATTTCGTATGCTTGATTTGATACTTTGGGGCCCGTTTGGGAGTTATCTATGAGACACAGTAGTTTTGGTGTGTTTATTTTCGTGGGTTGTTACAAGGGGTTTAGTTTTTGAAATGCGATGGTTAGACCGGAAGGTCTAGTGAGTTCCCTCTAACAACGAAAATCTGTGCCACAACAAATTATAAAAGATATGAAAGCATTTATAAACACTTTGTTGCTTTAAAACTTAACACACAAACGACACATGTTAATGGCACACGCTGATGTCATGCACACTTGTGACGTGTATGGCTCACCCCTGGTATGAGCTATGGCGGGTCACACCTCCCAACTCATGTCATAACATACTCACACTTAAATGTATGCATACCTAAACAAGAACCAATCCTAACGATGTAAAACATGCGATTTAATAAACATTTTACGTAAAAAAACATGTTTGTCAACATTGATTTGGGTAGAAAGACTCACCTGTCGTTCCTGCTTAATTCTCTCTCCTACGCCTCAGCCCTTAAACAAAACACCTATGATAAAAGAAGTTCAAGGTGATAAGTCACTCATCAATCCTTAAGGACTCCTACCTCCTTATCGGATTTGGTCACCCACCTGGGACCTCCCCTACCTGGTTCGACCTCCCACCCGGGGGTCTCCCCTTCCGGGTTCGGCCTCCCCGGTCCCCGCCTCCCTGGTTCTACCGGGTTCCCGCGTCTCCCGGGGTATTCTCGGTCCCCCGCCTCCCGGGGTTCAACCGGGTTCCCCGTCTCCCGGGTTCGGGCAATTCTCCGGACTGCGCACAGTCCCAACTCCCAAGTTCTACGGTTTCTCCAAATAAGTTGTTTTTAATAGATTTTTAATCCCAAAAACATTATGGTTAAGTGCCTTATCCCTCCCATCAAGTATTAACAACTATAAACCTCATCAATAGACAATCCTCTTAGAACACAGTGATTAAACACAGTCCATCCCTAAAACCCAAAGAAATTACATTTACCAACAAATAGGTGATGAGAGATGACGTAAAAGATTACCTTGATGACGACTGGTGTAGACTTCTCCCTTAGTTTAGCAATCCTCCCCAATTCCTTTCCCAAAATTGCCCCTCCAATTGCACACATTATACACCACGTTTTTCTCAGCCTCCAGAGTAATGAAAATAATTAGGAGAAAAAGGGTTTTAGGGTTTTAACCCTATTCCCTTATTTACAATTTAAACCCTTGGATTTTAAACTTTCACCCAAGTTCCACCAAACGTCGAATTCCTTTAAGACTTGGATTCCCATTATTACAAATAACTAGTGTTGGGCATGTGCATTGTACGGGAAGATAAATTTTTTGTTGGAATATTGAACCGAGTTAAAATGAAACGTAATTTCTCTGTTAACAGTTAATGAAATACAATGTGAAAAACGAATGTATTTTCATAAGTGGTTAACTTGCATATATTCTTAATCATTTGTTGTTATGAGTTTGTGCAATAATATTGGTAATAGTTTTGTATTATATTATTTAAAACTCAAACGACATGTCTCACAACATATCACTATTATTGAAATAATTATAAATATGAACATACGTTTTTACAGATTTTGCAATTTTTCTGAAACCTCCTCGACAACACTTGACAATCACTTTGAACGTATAAATCTGTAGATTAATTAACAACATTCAACCCACATCAAATATGACAAAGAAAATAAATTATTTCTATCTTTTGTAACCGACAACTCAACTGGTATAGTTCAAATTCACTCAGTACCACTTGAAAATTTATCTGACTATTGACGTCAAGACCTCATAGTATTAATCGATAAAAATAAAGATATGTATATATATCTTATTCCCCTACTTCGAAAAATATGATTGTGGGTTTTGAAAAATATAAACAAATCCTCAGTAAATAAAATAAAATATAAAAAAGGAGTTTTTCAAAGAAACAAAAATATAGTGGAATACCTTTTGTTCAGTTGCAGGTTTCGCCATTGACACCCGATCGTTCGTCTTCTTCATGTACTCGAATGATACATAGAGAACTATATATATTTATAGTGAATGTAGAGAATATTTTAAAATCTTTTATTTTCATTTTCGATTTTACAATTAAGTTTAAATATATTAAAAAAATGGAAGAATATTTTTATATCTACATCGTTTCTATTTTATTTTCTTTACACTTGGTTAATTTGGAAAGTATTGCTGAATATTTTTATTTTAAAGAATACCATAATATTAGTGTATCTCGTTATTTTTTATTTTTAATTCATATTGTTTGGGTAAAAAAAATCCAACAGTCCATGGTCGTACGACAAACGGTGGATGACACCCTTCCTTTAGACGACCTCGACTAAAACGATCAAATATCTATCCGACAAATACCCTCGAACGACCTGATTTCAGTTACTAACTGGCAGCATACGTTATATTATGTTTAAATGCAAAATTCAAAGACATTCATGACAAGAGATTGTAACGGAAGACATCATCAATAGCAATTAGCGTAACAAACGCTATCATCAATATCAGAAACGGTAATACGCATTCAATACTTGGGAAACGGAAAGATGGAGTATAAATATGGAGCTCAAATCTCACATTGGGACATCTGATTCTCAAACCTTACAAGCTCACAAATTACGTTCTCAAGCTCTCTCAGTCTCTCTCGAAGTTCATAAAGTCTACTATCGTTTGTTGCGCGACGCATGACCGAAGTCTAATTACACACGACGCACGACCGACTTTACTTTATTGTACTATTTTACATTGCATTTCATTTGTAACACTTGTTCTAAAGAACGACGTCCCTGATTGACGTCCATAGTGCACGACGACTCTCACTCGTCCGCGGTTTTTACCCATTTTAGGGGTTTTCCGCGTCACCAATTCTCTCGTCTCATTTTCCTTATTTTTATTATTGTCGTACGATTATTAAAGCTACTTTTTTTGGTTGGATTAAGCTTCACGTTTACCTTAAATTTTCCTTGGGAGATTTTTGGCATAAACAGTTTGGCGCCCATCCAAAGAAAATCTTCGATAATCTTACGACGTACTAACGTTTTCCTCTTAGTGTTCTTTGTTCCAGTTATTCTGGATAATGGCATTCCAGGGAACACAAGATCATGTCATGGCTCAAATGAACATGGAGTTGACTGCTGCTCGTGCTCGTATCGACGCTCTAACAGTTCAGGCTCGACAAGCAGCTGAAACCATTGAGCATCTTAGAAACCAGAATGGAAATAATACGACGGGGACTACGAATGCTTATGTTGGTGCCTGGAATGTGCCCCCTCCGTTACCTAATTATCCTCGTCCACCATCAATTAATCCTGCGACTTTTGTAATGCCAACCATGCCTATGGCTTCTATTCCCTTTAATGGATACGCCTCTGATACTTCACATCAGACTAGCATCAATGGATCAGGTTATGTTCCATTGGGTGCTCCAAATGGTGTTCCGTTAGATCTTGTTGCACAAAGATTAAAGCTTCTGGAAGAACAAAACGAACGTGTCTTGTCAATGTTGGTCAAATTGCCGGGGCAGCAGTTCCAATCGATGTCGAGCCACGTACAGGATTTCAGGCGTCACCATTCATTGATGAGATCCCGTTAATAGACGTTCCAAAGAAATACAGCATCCCGACCTTCACTCCAAAGTATTCAGGCGTCACTGATCCAACATAACACGTCGCCCAATACAAACAACTCATGTGGACTGTCTCGATACCGTACCAATTCCAAGAAGTCTGTATGTGCAAAAGTTTTGGGGCGACCTTGACCGGAGCAGCTTTACAATGGTTGATTAATCTCAAACCTAAAACCGTCGGGTCTTTTGCAGAGTTGGTGAATAAATTCACTCAACAATTCGCTAGTAGCCGAAAAATGGAAAAGCAAACGAGGGACCTTTACTATGTCGTACAGAAGCATGGAGAGTCCATCCGAGACTACTTTAACCGGTTCAACGCAGAAATGATTAGTATCCGAAACTGTGACGTGAAAACAGCAATTGAAGTGTACAAACGGGGTCTGGATGATAGTTCAGGGTTGTATCTCGACCTTACGAAGTATCCTCCATAAACCTTTGAAGACGTACGAGCGAGGACGTTTGCTCATATGAGGGTCGAGGATGACCTCGCTTTCAGGAATAAACACTCGGGCGACCGGAAAAGCCTATGTGTGTCCCAATATGCAATCATTCAATCAAGAAATCACATAAACAATATAATAAATCAAACCTGCTATTGATATTCAATGGATTCAAAGGATTACAAGCTTGCAATAGAAATCGATCTCTTTCTCTCTTCTTGTTCTTCACGGCGCACCACACCACCACCACAAGCTTCCTCACAATAATTGATTTTGCAATTAAGATCTCTTACCCTAATTAACTCTAAACAAAAACTATTTATATTTAGGCTAACTAAGCCTAATGGGCTTTCCAAGGCTTGGCCCAAATACACAAATAACTAAAATCTAAAGCCTAATAAAATAAATACGAAAACATACTTTGACTATTATTACAAAAGGATCCTAGACTATTTGTTGAGACGACTTTATCAGCTTTAACTTCAGATTTCCATCTTCAGATAATTATGATCTTGAATCCAATAAATATGTGCTTTAACAATCTCCCCCTTTGGATCAAGATCATTCTTTAAGCTCAGAAAATGTAATCTTCCCCTTTGTCTTCAGAATGTAGCAATCTCCCCAATCGATGAGAATATCTTTTGGAAAGAAATTATCTCCAGTTTCAGCTTGGAATACTTCAGCAAATCATCTTCAAAGAAAATTTCTTCAAAGCAGCAAAACTTCATAATATCTTCAGAAATTCTTTCAAAAACTTTTGATCTCCACATTTCTTGATTGACGCTTCTCCCCCTTTTTGATGAAAAGAGCAAAGAGTTCATCAAAACGTGTCTTCAAGAAATTTCTTCCACTATTGATCTTGCAAACAGAACCACTAATCATCCGTCAATTCATTAAGATGTTCATCCAGATCTTTGCAAATCTAGACAAATTAGAAAATGAAGTGTAACACCTGAATCAACAAATGAATCAGTTAAAATTGCCTGTCAGTAACACAAAGTCACTGTGTAACGAATACACAATATAAAGGAGCTTTTATGATGTTCACTCCCCCAGGGATTCCATTCAATCATCGAAACACCACAAAGGCAATTTCTATGAACGTTATGACAAAGAAACAAATTCTTTGTGTGTTCGTGCAAGTGGTAGAATAAATTAAGCATATGATGTTTGCTTATAAGGCTCAAAAAGTGTAAACCACTGAGACAAGTAGTGAAACACAGACTCAATGTGCATAAACGAAGTGTGAAGGTGGGGCAGACTTCCTTCTTTTCAATATCCAGATTTTCCAAATGAAAATCAGATAGCATATGTGTTGCGTCCCCTTTGAAAATGAAACATTTTCTTGTTGAGAAGAAAATGAGTAGCTGGTGGGGTAATGTCAAGAGTTGGCATGGGCTAGTTGCCTGTTTCAATAATGTTCACCAAGAATTGTGAAGCATTAGAAATGTGGCTGCTCGGCTCAGAAAGTAGTTGGTGCAAAGTCTACAAATTCTTTTACTCTGATCTCACACCCTCTTTCTTTTATCATCAAGCTCACAGCTAACCGAACTCTCTTTTGACATATTCTCTCATCACACATCCCACACTCATTTCTGTTGACTCCTCACATTCAATCACTAAAGGATTAACTTCTTGGGTAGGAAACACTGGTTAACGTGAATCCATAGAAGTTTCTTTTAAGTCCTAGCACACTGATCCCATGTTTTCCTAAGAAGCAAAGTTGCTCAGATGATTTAACTTTATCAGTTAGAGCTCAAGGATGAAGCAGAAAACATTTAAAATCACACTTCCAAATCAAGAAATCTTTTTGAGAATTGGGAAGTGGTTTGAACAATTAAGAACATGTTTTCTTCTGATTGAAAGTTGTCCTTCTTTCAACCATGGAGAAGATGAAGATTAAGAATTATACCTTTTGAGTACAGTCTTACATCTCACGAAGTCAAGCTTAAAGTCATATAGATATGATCTTTGAAGCATCTCTCAACCTACAAAAGTCTAAAAGTCTAGTCAAAGTAACTTTATTCACTGAAATTGAAATGACATAAAGCAGTATAACAATTAATGCACGAGTTCTGATCAGAAATAATCAGAAGTCATCACCTTTACTCCCCCTGAAATTATGCATCAGAAAAATTATAAGTGAAAAATATAATCATTGACTCCCCCTCAATATCATATCTGACAGATGCATAAAATTTCAGAAAAGTATGCACTCCCCCTTGATGGTTGATTTCCTCATTGGAGTATTGGAGTACAATCTCTTATCAGCACAGAAGTAAGGTCTTTTGATCACTGAAGTACGAGTCCTAAACTGTTGTGTTTAGAAGTCAAACTTCGTTGAAGTACGGGTCCTAAGCTGATTTACTTAGAAGCCTTAGTTCTCCTACTCCCCCTTGACAGTAGGTGTCTGCAACATAGAATCATCCTTTTTCTTTGGTACCCACTGGTATTTGGGTCCATGTTTGTTAGTTGCAGTTCTTATGGGAAGAACAGAGTAAGAACCATACCAGAAATGATCACTTGTTTTATGAACAAGATCATGTGTATGACAGTAAGAACAATAGAATTGCTTACCTGACAACCTGATTAATTGATCTCTCGTGTAGGTATGTTCAGGTTTACCATTATGCACATTGTTCTTCTTGGCTTGATGTGTATGTACCCATGACTTCTTTCCTTTCTCGTCTTTCTTCTCTTTTTCAACTGGTTTCTTCTTCCAGGCCAGTTCTTTTTCTTCGTATCTTCTTTTTCTTCTTCTTCTTCTGTATGTATCTGAACAATCTGCATTATCATCAAAGAAATTATTAGAAGTACGAATCTGATCAAATGAATTGACTAACCTTCTTGACGAAACAGATTTCAAATGTGAGCTAGAGGCTATCTTTTTGAAGTCAGCTGAATTATTCCTAGGTGTGTGGATTTGTGACTCTGGAGTCGTTTGCTCAGTCACCACCACCTTTGAAACAATCTTTTCAAGCTCTTTAATCTTTGAAGCAAAGTTGTCCCTTTCCTTAACAAGTTGGTCAATCTCTTTCTTGAATTCAGACTTCGCTTTTTGATCTTTCAAGGCACTTTCAGATAAGTCAGATAGCTTCACAGTCAGCTTTCTAATCTCAGTTTCAAAGAAATTTCTCTCTTCTTCAAATCTCTTCTCAGCATCATTTCTCTGACCGGATATTTCTTTAAAGAATCCAGTGTTCTTCTGTTCAATGGCCTTCTTGTCTTTGGCAAACTTTTCCCTTTCCAGAATAATTACTTTCTCAAACTCCGAAGTCTTTTGAGAAAGCTTTAAACATTTCAGCTCAATTGCCTTCTTTTCGTCTACACATTTTCTCGAAAAATCTGAGAATTTCTTTATAAATGCTTTCTTTTCAATTTCAAACTCAGATCTTTCTTTGGCCATCTTTTTCTCCAGATCAGATATCTTCTTTTGAAGATCATCATTTGCACTCTCCAAATCATTAACTTTCTCATTATTCTCAACAGAATCTAGTTTCTGGAATTGAGTTTTCAACGAAGAAATCTTTTCTTTTAGATCAGAATTCTCAAATTCCAGAAACTTTATTCTGGAAGCCAACTTTGGTCCTGTCTCACTCATCTCAATATGTTCCCATAACAGCTTTCCTGTAGCATTTTTACTGTCTAATGTAAAAAAGATCTCCTTTGAAATCTCTTCTGACATTCCTTTCATTAGGAAAGGTCGAGCTAATTTGTCAGCTTCATGCCTTTTTCTTTGCTCGTCTGAGTACATATCAAGTGGTAATTTATACTCTCTCTGTTCATTTTCTCCGTTCTTTCCAGCTACTGTGAGAACCTTGGTCGGAGGTGTCATGATTCCTTCTTTCAGAGATTTTCTGATATAATCTCCTAAATCATGACGATCGATGAAGTCTATGAACTGATTTTTCCATGCATCATATTCTCCTTTGAAAAGTACCGGTGGCTTCTCATCAGTACTGATTGAAGGAGTTTCACTAGAATTCATTTTGATTGAGATAAGCAATAAGAAACTTAAAATTGATCGTTAGTCCAGATAAAATCACACAATACTGAAAAACTTAGAGAGAAATTCAGAAAAATCTGATCACGAACAGAACTTTGTCCCCCTTCGCAAACTTAGCACGGGGGATGTGCTTCGACCTATTCAGAAAAATCTGATCACGAACAGAACTTTAGAAGCCCTATTACAGTTTGCAAAAATCGACCGGGGATGTGCTCCGACCGGAGACTTGTAAAGACCGGAGACTTGTAAAGACCGGTCGAGAGTTCGACCGAGAACTTGTTCGATCGGGGAAGTGCAAAGACCGATATTGCCTTCGACCGGGAACTTGTAAAGTTCGGTCGAATGATTTGACCGATATAGTGCAAGACCGATAATATGAAAGACCGGTAGTGTTAAGACCGGATGTTGCTAAGACTGGATGGTTGTTAAGACCGGATGGTCGTTCGACCGATTCTATGCTTCGACCGATAGTATGAAAGACCGGTAGTGTTAAGACCGGATGGGACAGTGAGTGTCCCGGTCGAGTGCTATAGACTGATAAAGGTATTTGACCGGAAGTGGAATTAGACCGATATAAACAAAGACCGATATGTTCGACCGGAGTGTTCTTGACACAGTATCGACCCAGAAACTCAAATAATCAGCCCAGAAACAGATCAAAACACAAAATTAAACTCCCAAAATTTGTAAAAACGATCGATTACACGATTAGAACTGATTGCTACCAAATAATTTCAGTAAAAACCACTTTATGAAAGAATCGATTGAACACACAGTGTCGTCTCCAAACCGAACCCAGAAAATAAAAATCAACAAATTGATAATCAAGATCAATGCAATTAACAAATCTAACAATACCAAATCAATAGAATATGCATATCAATTACAACCCAATAAAGAAAACTTGAATGAACAATCACACAATAAAAATTATGAATCTTTGACAGAAAAATAGAACCGAACAAAAACTTATTCAATCCAATCTGTACTCTGCTTTGATACCAATTGTGTGTCCCAATACGCAATCATTCAATCAAGCAATCACATAAACAATATAATAAATCAAACCTGATATTGATATTCAATGGATTCAAAGGATTACAAGCTTGCAATAGAAATCGATCTCTTTCTCTCTTCTTGTTCTTCACGGCGCACCACACTACCACCACAAGCTTCCTCACAATAATTGATTTTGCAATTAAGATCTCTTACCCTAATTAACTCTAAACAAAAACTATTTATATTTAGGCTAACTAAGCCTAATGGGCTTTCCAAGGCTTGGCCCAAATACACAAATAACTAAAATCTAAAGCCTAATAAAATAAATACGAAAACATACTTTGACTATTATTACAAAAGGACCCTAGACTATTTGTTGAGACGACTTTATCAGCTTTAACTTCAGATTTCCATCTTCAGATAATTATGATCTTGAATTCAATAAATATGTGCTTTAACAGCCTAGGTGTTAAAAAGCCAGACTTCAAACCAAAGTCAACCAATCGGTCAGAGCCTAACAGAAAATTTTCAAACGTCAGGTTTGAAAAGAAAGGATCGACGACTTCTAAATCTGTCCAGTATACTAAGGTATCATCTTATGGTTTCCCTGGATCAGCTAAGGACGTCGTCGTATCCTTGAAGCAACTCTAGCAAAACGTTCGGTGGCCAAAGAAAAAAGTGACAAAGACAGTGACAAGAAGGATAAAGCTAAATGGTGTGACTTCTATAATGACTTCGGTCATATAACGGATGATTGCATCGCCTTAAAAAAAGAGCTGTCTTGGCTCAACTCGAAAGGTTATTTGCAAGAATTGACGGAAAAGAAAGACGCACGTCCTACATCCCCAGAGCATGCCAAGGTGATCAATTGTATCACCGGAGGTTCTGATATATGTGGGACCACATATTCAGCTGCTAAAAGACATGCCAGTCGCGTCCCGATGACTGACCAATTCCAAAGGAGGCACGACTCAAAGAGGACGCAGAACTGGAGGCTATGCCCTTGACGTTCGACCAGGCGGATCTCGATGACGTACATCAGAAACATCATGACGGGCTAATTATCCATTTGAGCATTGGAAATTGTCTGACAAAAAGGATACTCGTTGACGGAGGTAGTTCAGCTAACATTATCTTTTTTGATGCAGTGAAAGCGATGGGCATCGACAAATCCGAGATTACACGGCGTTCGACCACACTCGTTGGATTTAATGGTGGAGCGACAAACACCATGGGGGAAATCATACTCCCAGTATATGCTAAAGGAGTCAATAAACAGACGAAGTTCAATGTCGTCGATTGCTCATCAGCTTATAATGTTATCCTTGGGCGACCTTGGATTCATGACATGAAAGTTGTACCTTCGACGTACCACCAAACTTTGAAATTTCCCATGCAATGGGGAATACAAGAGATCAAAGGCGAAAGAAAGGTTGCTAGGGAATGTTATAAAATTTCCTTGAAGCCCCCGAAGCAGACAGTATAACAATTACAGAACCAGGACATTCTTGGGACTGACGACGACTATCGCTTGGAAGCTGTCGTCCTAAACCAGGATAAGCCTGATCGGATGGTTTACATAAGTTCGATGCTCGACTCTTCCTTCAAAAAGCAACTAATTTCTTTTTTGCAGGACCACTATGATTGTTTCGCCTGGACGCACGAAGACATGGTGGGAATCGATCCGAGTATTATTTCTCATAAACTCAACATCGATCCATCATTTAAACCCGTGCAACAGAAAAGACGGAAATTTGCTCCTGAAAGAAATAAGGTTATCAACGACGAAGTTGATAATTTGCTTAAAACAGGAAAAATACGAGAAGTCAAGTATCCAGATTGGCTCACCAACGTTGTTGTCGTACAAAAGAAAAATGGTAAATGGAGAGTGTGCATTGATTTTACTGACCTTAACAAAGCTTATCCGAAGGATCCATTTCCATTGCCACATATCGACTCTATGGTCGACGCTACAGCAGGACATGAGTTACTCACGTTCATGGACGCATATTCTGGGTATAACCAGATATTGATGCATTCTGACGACCAGAAAAAACAGCCTTCATGACAGATAAAGGTATTTATTGTTATAGAGTAATGCCTTTTGGTCTTAAGAATGCAGGTTCGACATATCAACGATTGGTGAATATGATGTTTAAAGAACATTTGGGCGACACTATGGAGGTATATATCGATGACATGCTTGTCAAATCAAAGCATATGGACGATCATATAGGACATTTGAAGCAGTCGTTCGATATTTTACGCAAATATAAAATGAAGTTGAATCCGACAAAATGTTCCTTTGGAGTTCGAGCTGGCAAATTTCTTGGTTACATGGTCACACGACGAGGAATTGAAGCTAATCCAGATCAAATCAAAGCAATTGTCGAGTTAAAATCGCCCAGAAATTTTAAAGAAGTCCAACGTCTCACAGGACGTATAGCAGCGCTGAACCGGTTCATCTCTCGATCGTCCGACAGATGTCACTTATTCTACAATGTCCTGCGAAAATATAAAGGGTTCGAGTGGACTGACAAGCACCAAGAGGCGTTGCAGCAACTTAAAAAATACATGATGTCGCCTCCTTTCCTCTCTAAAGCTGAGAAAGGTGAAACTCTTCAACTCTACTTAGCTGTTAGCACTAATTCAGTGAGTGCAGTTCTTATATGGGAAACCGACGGACGACAATTGCCAATTTATTATATAAGTAAAACTCTACTAGACGCTGAAACCAGGTATTCGTCTATAGAAAAACTTTTACTTTCGTTAGTCATGGCCGCTAAGAAGCTACGATATTATTTTGAATCACATCCTATAATTGTGGTAACTAACTTTCCATTAAAGTCTGTGTTAAGGAAACCTGAATTAGAGGACGACTAGCTAAATGGAGCATTTACCTCAGTAATTTTGATCTGGATTTCAAGCCCAAAACGTCGATCAAGTCACAGGTCCTGGCAGATTTCGTCTCAGATTTCTGTCCAGAAATGGAAAGTACAATGACATCCGACCAGTTAATTGTGGCGACTTTGCACGACACTACTTGGATGCTCGACGTTGATGGTTCGGCGAATATACGCGGCACGGGCCTGGGTGTCGTCCTACAGTCTCCACAAGGGGGCAAAATAGTATACTCCATACGATGCGATTTCAAAGCAACAAATAATGAGGCAGAATATGAAGCACTGATTGCAGGAATCAAAATAGCTCACGACTTGGGGGCAACACATTTGCACGTCCGGAGCGACTCATCCCTAGTTGTTAACCAAATTAATGGAGAATTTGCGGCAAAAGATTCAAGGATGATTGCTTACTATAAAATAGTAAAAGAAGAAGCGAAGAAGTTCAGTGGCTTTATGATTGAACATATACCAAGAGACCAGAACACTCAAGTCGATGCACTAGCCAATTTGGGGTCAGCACTTAATCGAACGACATTCGACAATATCCCGGTGGTTCACCTTGCAACCCCATCCATCAAGGAAGATGATAATTCGGTCGCACCAATTGAAGAAGAAAATTCTTGGTGAGACGATATTAGAAATTATTTAGAGCACGATCAATTTCCCAATGACAGAATGGAGGCGAGAAAGGTTAGATTTAAAGCATCGAGGTATGTTATGATCAGAGGACAATTGTATCGAAGGTCTTCGACTGGTCTGAATCTGCGATGTATCACCAACAAGGCGCAAGTACACAAAATCCTGCAGGATATGCACGACGGTGAATGTGTAAATCACTCTGGAAGCCGCAGTTTAGCCAACCGGATATCACGACAAGGTTACTATTGGCCAACGTTAAGGCAAGATGCGACCAGGTATGTACAGTTATGCGACGCATGTCAAAGACACACAGGTATGTCACATAAACCTTCTGAACCTTTGTACTCGACTTTGATCCAATGGCCCTTTATGAAATGGGGGATGGATATTGTTGGGAAATTACCACCTGCCCCCGGGCAAAAGGTATTCCTTTTAGTTTTAACAGATTATTTCTCTAAATGGGTCGAAACAGCGGCTTTCTCCCAAGTCCGGGACAAAGAGGTCGTTTCTTTTATCCAGACTAACATCATTTGAAGGTTCGGAGTTCCATCTGAAATAACATGCGACAATGGGACACAATTCATCAGTGATCGAATGAGAAGATTTTGCGAAGAAAGGAACATCAAGTTGGTAACATCAACACCTCGATATCCACAGTCGAATGGTCTATCCGAGTCGAGTAATAAAACTATCATTAATTTACTCAAGAAACGACTCAAAGCTGCCAAAGGGAAGTGGGTGGAAGAATTGCCTTCCGTTCTATGGGCTAATCGTGCGACACCTCGTACGTCCACAGGACAGACTCCCTTTTCCTTAGTCTATGGATGTGAAGTTGTGTTACCTATTGAGGTACGACTACCGACTTCAAGGCATTGATAACGCCAATTTCGGCGTTATTTTAGAGCCATTTTTCGAGTAATTATGTTTGTTTCTCCAAACAAACGAAGCGTCTTTTCACATTTATTCGCAAGTTTTTCAGGTATCTATCTTTCGGGAGAAAATTGAGAAAATGAGTCCAAAAGAAGCTAATTATAGACGAGAATGGCACACCCGATGAGTTTAATAGCAAAGCAAAGTTCGTGCAAGTCAAATCTTGGGTCAAGGCTCGGAAAAGGCATCAAAGTAAAATTTTGGAGAAAAAGTGTTCACCGAGACTTTTGCCGATAGTTAAGTCTCGGTGTAACTAGCATTAAAATCTGATTTTGGAGAAAAGTGTCTGCCGAGACTTTGACCGAGACTTTAGTCTCGGTACAACTAGCACCAGTGCATATCTTTTAAGAATCAGAGTTCACTGAGACTTTCACCGAGAGTTAAGTCTCGGTGAAAGTAGCAATGACATGCTGAAATCGTTTTTAAGCTCTATCTCTTAGGGTTTTGAGATTCTCTGGATTTTGATATGAAATTGGCGATGGGAGGAAGCAAGAGGGAGACCTAGGGGCGATTTTCACACGAAGAAAACACCAAATTAACGCGGGGAAATCATCCGGGAACACAAGATTAACGAAGATCAAAGCATTGTTCGTGGGTATTACGATTCAACAAAAGGGAGTTTGTTCATACTTAGATCTTTTGTTCAAGAGACCATGTTTTCTATGATTTTTCTTCCTATTGCTTTGAGTTTTAACACCCCCAACATGAACTAATCTTTAGATGTTGGGGGTTGGATGAACTTTGGTTTTAAGCATATGAACACGAAATCTTGTGACTTTTATCAGTTTTTCTAATTAATGAAGCATATGAATTTGGTCTTAATGCTTTTGTGAGCCTGATCAACCTACAAATTGATTTATTTGTTATGGATTAGATTCGAGAGAACTAGCTTATAACTTGAATTGGATTTGTATGCCTAAGGTGAGAAATTGGATAGAGATATACCAATTAAACCTTAGTACCTATTTTACAATCTTATTCGTAATAAATTTCTAAACTCATAGGTTGAGATCGAGAGATGAAACTTATCTTTTTAGAGATAACTCTGTTGTTGCTCGAGAGAGAATAACAGTTATTTTGGTGATTGTGTATTCACTTAATTGGATTAGTCTGATAACAGTCATAAGTGGAGTGTTCTTTGTGAAAACCATTGGAATTCCAACCCTCAACTGCTTTCTTCCCGAAAAAGTTTCCAACTTTGTTCTTGCTTTTACTCTCGAGTTTATTTTTATTAATTTAGTTATTATTTAATCATCACCAATTTATCAATTGGATCGTCCAGTAAATAGTGATTATAGTCATTGTTATACTCAGTTCCTAGTTCCCTTGGTTCGATACTCGTACTTCCAAGTACATATTACTTGATTCGACCCGTACACTTGCGGTTAGAGTAGGGGGGGTGTAAACTCGCCTATCAAGTTTTTGGCGCCGTTGCCGGGGAACAAGTTTGCACTGATAGCACTACCAGCTATAAGCGCTATTGCATTGGACATTTTATTTTGCTTTATTTTATTTTCCACACATTCCGTGATCACCTCTTTTCCCTGTTTCAGATTTAAAAAAAATCATATAATGGGAGAGGAAGCACCAGCAAGAGTGCCGATGAGGTCGTTTGCCAACCCGAATATGGCAACTATCAACAGAGGCATTCAAGCCCCTGTAGTAGAAGCAAACAACTTTGAGATAAAGTATGGCATGATCCAGATGTTGCAACAAAAACAGTTTGGTGGAGCACCAACAGAAGACCCTCATGCACATCTTCGTACATTCGAAAAAATCTGTAACACCTTTAAGATCAACGGAGTGTCAGACGATGCAGTTAAACTAAGGTTGTTCAACTTTTCACTGAAGGAAAGGGCGCAAATTTGGGAAGAGAGCCTACCCAATGGTCAGATTACCACTTGGGCCGACATGACTGCAGCGTTCCTACAGAAATTCTTTCCACCGGGGAGGACGGCTCAATTAATGGCAGAAATAACCCACTTTGATCAATGGGACCAGGAGACACTCTATGAGGCATGGGAAAGGTATAAGGACATGCTCAAAAAGTGTCCACATCACGGGTTACACGGCTGGGTTATAATTCAGACTTTCTTTGGTGGACTTCATCCGCAGTACAAGAATGATATTACTGCAGCAGCGGGTGGTGCCTTGATGAATAAGACCTATGAAGAGGCAGTTGAGCTGATTGAAAACTTGGCTGAACACAGTTATGCCACTCCACGATCCGATACCATACGTGTAGCTAAGGTTCAGGAATCTGATGAGCTAAAGGCGATAAAATCTCAACTGGCCGCCATCACAAACCAGCTGAAAGGAGCTTCCATCCAACCTGCACTTAATTATGATGGAGACATTCCTGATTTGTTCCCCAATTCTAATGAACCTGAGCAGGTTCAATTCTTACAAAATCGGAAAAATCACCCTCGGAATGATCCATTCTCTAATACCTACAATGAAGGATGGAAGAGGCATCCCAACCTCTCATGGAACCAACCGCAAAATCAACCAAGAGAGACTATGGGACAGCAGCAACAACAGTATGCTAACAATTCTAATTTGTCTTCTTCCTCTCATGCTAATAATGTTTATCGTCCCCCAGGTTACATTCAGAGAAGGCAGGAGGAAGGACAAGTTGGAGATAAGAAGCCTGGATTAGAAGATGTTTTGATGAAGTTCATCTCGAAGATGGATAATACTATTGAAGGGATAACTTCTTCCGTGAGAACTTTGACTACCACTGTGGGCACTGTAAAAGCAGCAACTGAGGAGAATACCGCTTCAATCCAGATTCTAGAGAGACAAATGGGCCAAATAGCTGAAGCCCTACAATCTCGGGCTCAAGGTCAATTCCCTAGTCAGACTGAACCAAAACCAAGGCAACATTGCAATGTCGTTCATCTGAGAAGTGGCACGGAATTGATCAAAGATTCAACTGATGAGCCAGATATCGATAAATCCGAGAATGAGCATATAGAGACGAAAAGGATCAAGGCTGAAGATGTTGGGCTGAAAGATGGTAATCCTAATGATATTGTTGATCCTAAAGAGCCAAAGGATAAAGATGTGACACCTCCACCAAAGCCGATAGTCAACCCTTATGTGCCACCGCTACCTTTTCCAAATCGATTGAAGGCACACAAGGATGAGGAACAGTTCAAGAAGTTTCTTGACGTCTTCAAGAAATTAAGCATCAACATTCCTTTTGCAGAAGCCCTTGATCAGATGCCGACATATCTCAAGTTTATGAAAGATATTATATCCAAGAAAAGAAAGATCGAGGGTAAGGCTACTGTGGCACTCACGGAGGAGTGCAGCGCGATGATTCATAATAAGCTTCCTTCGAAGCTTCAAGATCCTGGGAGTTTTTCTATACCTATACAATTAGGAAATTTTTGTTGTGATAAGGTGTTATGTGATTTAGGAGCTAGTATTAATTTAATGCCTTTATCAATTTTCAGGAAGTTGGGTATTGGAGAAGTAAAGCCGACTTCGATGACATTACAATTGGCAGATCGGTCATTAAAGCACCCACATGGAGTAGTTGAAGATGTGCTGATTAGAGTCGGTAAGTTTTACTTTCCGGTTGATTTTGTGGTTCTGGATATGGATGAAGACAAGGAGGTCCCGCTAATATTGGGAAGACCATTTCTGGCCACGAGCAAAGCGCTTATTGACATGGAGGAATGTGAGATGACATTAAGAGTAGGATGTGAAAAAGTGACTTTCAAGGTGTTAGAGAGTGTAAAGGGTCGAACTGGACAAGAAACTGGTGATCACGGAAAACCAGATGTGGGAAAATCTGCAGAAAACCGTATGTGTGGGCGGTTCAAATCCGCAAGCGATATCGAGCCAAGTTGAGAGCCACACAGTCGTGCCACGACTATAAATAAGGCGCTAGGTGGGAGGCAACCCACCAGGTTTGTGTTCATTTAAATTTCGTAGTTTTTATTTTGATAGTTTTGTTTATGTAGTTGTTTTGTTAAAGCCTCTTGTCAAAAATCGAGTTTTGAACGATTCCCAACGATTAACGCAGTTTCGATGGTAAGTTGTGGCCTTGAGGAGTTTGTGGTAGCTTTATTCAAGTTTGTAATATTGGCCTTCACGAGTTCGTGCCGCTAGTTAAGTGTTGGGACAAGTTCCGGTAGCCACTGAAAATTATTGGAAAATCTGGTCGTTGAGAGTTGCTCGATAGTCAACTCTCGGTGAAAGTACCGGTGGGGGCTTAAATGTTTGGAAAATTTTAGTCACCGAGGGTTTCACCGAGACTAAAGTCTCGGTGAAAGTACCAGTAGAGTCTGTTTTGTTTAAAGGAAATCATCGCTAGTTTAGCCGAGACTTAAGTCTCGGCCTAACTAGCATTGGTTGTTGTCTTCACGATGGGTTATCGCTAGTTAAACTGAGACTTAAGTCTCAATCCAACTAGCTCTGGGGGCTATTTTGTTTTGCACTTCACGTCCAAGAGAAGGTCGAGAGTACAACTAGCATTGGTGGCTGTTTCAACCATAAAAAGGATTGTCAAGAGTTATATCGAGACTTTAGTCTCGGTACAACTAGCTTTGGGGGCTGTTTGGATTAATCCCTTACCCTCTACGCCTCCCAACTCTCGATCAACACCCTCACTCTCTCAACCTCTCTATCCATGATCGACTACAGCTCGCCTATCGATCCATCCACCCATTCTCACCAAACTCGATTCAAACCTAGGTTTCCACCTAGGTTTGGGGTGGACCTTCTTGGGATACCTTCTATGACGAAGTATGAGCCCAACCTAGGCCTTGGTTTGGGGTAGCCGATCCACCATCACCTTCCCTTGTGCACAAGGTTCAAACCTAGACAAGAGTCTAGGTTTGGGGTTTCATCTATTCTCTTGATCATTCGAATTATGTTAACCTTTGTTTCAGGAAATGGGAAGAAGCAACCCGACCACGACCATCCCGAGATGGTCGGCTTATGGCAAGCTTAGCAGTGGAAAAGGCCCGAATACATAAAGAGCGAAACACAGATATCACAAGAAGAAGAGCTTTAACAGAAAAAAGAGAACGGTACTAAACGAGCGTGGATCCGACTTCAAGGACTCCTTGAGTTCCTTGTACATTCTACTTATCGGCCGTATGGATAACTGTACCTAACTAATACTTTTGTCGCTACTCGCACTTATGCCATGCTCTGATATGAACTGTTGTCTTTTGTTAAATTCTGCACATCTTATTGTCTTTAATCAAAACCAAGCCGACACATTGGGGACAATGTGTTGGTAAGGTTTGGGGTTGTAGGCACGGGTATACTCATTACTGTATAATTACATGACACTGTTTTGGGCCAACATTTTAAAACTTTCTTTTAGGATGAGGACACGAGATTCTATGAAAAGCACAAGTTTCACAAAATTTATATTGTTTTGCGAATCTGAGAACGATGATATAGTCTGGACCAACAATTAGGAGATTGCATGATTAGGAGACATTAGTGGAGACCACCCGTGAGATGTTGAGCCTAATGAACACCGATTCGATTCTGAGAGATATAATGCAAAATAGTCTATACACTTATCTGTTACTCTTTTATTGTAGTTATAGCTTGATCTCACTATAAATTGCATCAAGTAGCAAAGACGCCCATCAGGATATTGAGTAAAGGTTTAGTCACCTAGTCGTGTGGACCTTAAGAGATGATTTCAGGCATTGTGTGTGAATTCTATGATTTAATTCTTTTGGCTATCGCTCCCTTGTTTTAATTGTGTGCACCCAACCCTTTTTGCAGCCTTTTTACTGTTTAAATATTCGTTTCTTAACCCACTTTTGACCCCAGCCTAAACACTAGCCTACCCTTGTCCTAAGATGTGTCAATCACAAACGGTTAGTAATCATGGTGACGGTGATAGAAAAGAATGAAAAAAAGGATTGGGAAAAAGAAATCAGAGCCAATCAGATTATAGAGCTGCTAATAAAAGAGGGTCAATGGTGCCCCATAAATAAATTAAAAAAAAAACGAACGGGTAGTTACCCGAGCAAAAAAAAAAGAGAAAAAAAGAAAAAAAAAAGAGAGCAGCAGAGTAGAGAAATACACCCAAAGGGTGTAATGGTGGAAGAAGGATAGTGAAAAAGAAAGAAAAGGGGTGAGTAAGGTGAAAAGGCGAGTGACCGTACAAATTACTGACACATCTGGGCTTTTGTTCCACTTTGACCATCGTTTCTTAGCCACAACCCCTGGCCCCATTACAACCCGTTAAAAAGACCTGAATGATCTTCTGGAAAATGTGATAAAGGTAGATTAACTCTTTTACTAATATTCCTTGTCTTGTTGCTTGATTCCCTTCCGAGATCACCTTGACTTCATATGTGCGTTTTTTAACTTATACATCATGCAGTTATTATTTGATTTTCTTTGTCTATAAGATCCACCTGCATGAAATATATTTGTGATAGCCTAGGATTCGAGTGAATCGAGTGCATCCCGTGAGGTAGGGTTGAGGCGAAATCCTCTCTGAAAGTGTAGTTGAATAGTTGTTGTTTAGTATGGTGTCGTTGTTTTCAGTTCAATCTTCAATGTTTAGTTTGTTGTCAATCGTGATATGATTGAATTCTTGCTGTCTTCTTCTTATTTTTCACTACTAGTTGGCACAATAATGGTTCAAACTTCATGATAAGTATACCCGTTGGCCACTGTTGCAGAATTAGCTTGCTTCTGATATTTTCTTATTTTTATCTTTGTCGCTAATTTGCTTGGGAACAAGCAACGCTCGGTTTGGGGTATAATTTAGTTGACTTAAGTTATGACCTCGACGCCTTAGAGGAACTTCGAGAAGCTGCTCATATTCGCATGGCGTCGCAAAAACAAACTGTCGAACGACATTTCAACAAAAATGTCTGGGTCAAAGTTTTTCAAGAAGGCGACTACGTCCTACGACGAGTGTTTCAAAACACTCAAGAGCCTAATGCAGGTAAATTTTCCACTAAGTGGGAAGGTCCTTATCAAATTTCTAGTGTCGTGGGTAAAGGAGCTTATAGAATCCAAACCCTCGATGGTCAAGATATCCCACGAAGCTGGAATGCAATTCATCTAAAGAGGTATTATTTTTAATTCTGTGAAATTAATTTCTTTGACCAACGACCACCCCACTAATGTTGTTTTTCGCAGGGACGCACGACTTATTTGAAATTTTTATGTCGAATAAAAATCACGCGATCATACATATATGTTCGATCTTAATGGGTTTCAAAGGTTAGAACCTGTTAAAATCTATTTAGAATCTAGAACCATTACTATAAATTACTTAAGAATGTTTCGGTTGATTTCTTTTTTGATGGTATGGTTGAATGCTTGATTTAATTGCCCATTTATTCGACGTACGATCAAGTATAAAAACATAATGTAAACATTAGCAGACAAATAGAAACATTGTTGTTTAAAAGAGGAAGTTACAATTGTTAAGAGTCGACCACAGACGATTGACCCTTAGTGGATTTAAAAGGCAAAACTATTTCGGAAATCAAGAACAGCGACACCATCGACAATGACAAAACCAAGATCCAAGACAAGGAAGATATTCCACCAGATCAGCAGCGATTGATCTTTGATCTTAAAGCTGAGGAGGAGTAATGCCAGACTGTTCTTGTACGACGTCCGTCCCTGCTACCACCTCCTCTTCTCCGCCATCGCTCTCATCCAGATCGTCATCCTCGTCGAGGTCCCTTTCAGTCCCTACCTTCTCAAGATAAGTCTTGAGTTCTTCAGCGGCCGACGCCATGGGATTTTTCCCATTCAGATGACGTCTCATCAAAGCAGCCCTGACTGTGAGACAGGAGAAAGCTTCAAGTTGCTGATTTTCCTCCTCCAAATATTTGTCGTCACCCTCCAAACCCTCGACTTTCTTTTGAAGAGATGCAACTTCATCAGCATAAGAAGCAGCGTCGGTGGTGGCTTTTATTTTCTCGATCTCCAGTTTGGTCGTTAACGCCTCAAGTTCAAGGACGCGATCCCTAAACTCGACCTTCTCATTTTGAGCTTCAATGAGTTTAGCCTTAAGGCTCTCGACCTTCATCTTCTCAATCTCGACCGCCTTTAAAGCGACCTTTTCCTTTTCAATAGCCTCATCAGCTCTCTTCTTTACTTCAGGAAAAGACGCCCTCAAACCTTCTGTTTGAGCATAAAAGCTCAAACAAGCTTGAAAAGCCTGCAACAGTAACTAAGGGATTAAAAAACAGAGCAAATAAATGAAGGAAGGAAAGGTAAAATGTGATTACCATGAAAGAGAGACCAGCGGCATGGGCTCCCGTGTCTTCCAACCTAGATTCCTTGTAACGATCGTAAAAGGTTGGGAGAAGGAATTTCGCCAAGTGGGGAAAAATAACGTCTCTTTCGAGAACGTCATTCGCCATGAAATCAGCTGGGAGAGTGGCTTTGAAAGTCATCTCCCCCACTTTTTCTTTATTCTTCCCCTCACTTTTAGAGGAGGAAGAAGGCTTCTCAACGCCTGACACCCCCGACAAGGGAATGTCCTTCGTCGCCTTAGTCGAGCTTCCCAGTTCGACACCGGTAACGATTTCTTTCGCAGGTGTCGCCCCTGAAAGGGACGACAAGGAAGCCTCACCCGTCTTCTTTGGTGAAGTCCGGGGTTTGCCTCGAAGACGCTTTGGATCCACCCCCGCGGGAGGAGCAGATCTCTTCTTCGATTTCTCCCTGCCCTGACGAGCAAGCTCCAGTTGTTCGGCCCGTCTCTGAGCAGCCGACTTCGTAGATGAATCTTCTGGACGAAATAAAAGATTTAGAAGAGACATGTAACAAAAATTATGAAAAAAATCGTCGAACTACGTACCAGTCATCTCTTCTTCTCTCTTTTCTTTTCTTTCTTCTTCTCTCTCCTCTCCTTGATGAGAACCTTCGACGGATGGAACCTCCGTAACAAAGACGACTTCGTCTTCCTCGTCATTCGACCGAACGGAAAAAGAACGGTCGACAATACTCTTCTCCAAGATCCTTTGAATCTTGTTTAGAGAATCTCTATTTGGCTTCACTTTAGTGAAGTCAATCACTGCTAAACAAAAAGAAAGACATCATTTGTATACATAATAAACGCACGACACACGATAAAAACACCCGACAAAATAAGAAAACCTACCCGACTCGTTCCATCCGGATGAAAACCATTGGCTATCCTCATCGTTCAAGGATGCCACCTGGAGGAAAACATAGTGGCGTTTCCAACCACGGTCGTTCACCGCAGTATTATGCACCAGTACGGTATCTCCTTTTGTTCGAGGGAATAAACTATATCTATGATAGTTATCCGCTCGAACGCTATAAGCAGTTAAAAGGTCGTTCAAATTGAACGGAGCCCCCCAGTCGGCCGTAAGACGATCGACCACCTGGACAATCCGCCAGAATTGAGGCATCAACTGTCCAGGCGATAAGTCAAATGCATCTAAAAACTCTCTGACCAAGGGAATAAATGGCCAAGAAAAGCCTATTTTGAAGGGATACTCGTATAAAACGCCATATCCCTTCGGAACTTCATCTGGTCGTAAATCCTCCGGCGTCACTAGATTGACACCCTCTGGAATCCTAGCTAATTTTTTAAGATACTCTAGATTTTCTTCTTCTTTGTAAACACTAATATGTTCGCTCGACATATTGAAATCAGGAACACTCACAGTCGCCTTCCAGTAACTAAGACAATCCTAAGCTTTTCTAGGCTTCTTAGCTAAAGATTTCTTATGCATAAATTGATACAAAAGAAAAGAACTAGAAATCGTACCTTAAATAGTGTTCTAAACCTCGAATCTAGAAAATGGAAAAGATTCTGGTCGCTCGGAAACTGAATCTCGCCGGAAATATGTATTCCTTGAAAAGGTAAGCGTAGAAAAAGGAGAAGATTAAGGAAAATCCTTATTTATACTGTAATTTGGAAACCGAATCGCCGAGAAAAATTGGATCACCAATCGTCATGTGAAACGTGTCACCCGTGTCAGGTAAAGTACTCGAGTACGTTCTTCTAAATACATGACACCTGTCCCTAATTAGCTGTCAAATTGTCTATTATAATTGACATGACGTCATTATTCAGTTAAAAACGAACCGATTCGATTCTATGCAAGTTACCCGCTTTTTTCTTTTATAACACGTGTCTTAGTCTTGAATTTAAATTTCAAAAAGTTGCCGCTTGAATTTTAAATTTGGGGGCAAACTGTTTGGGTAAAAAAATCCAACAGTCCATGGTTGTGCGACAAACGGTGGATGACACCCTTCTTTTAGACGACCTCGACTAAAACGATCAAATATCCATCCGACAAATACCCTCGAACGACCTGATTTCAGTTACTAACTGGCAGCATACGTTATATTATGTTTAAATGCATAATTCAAAGGCATTCATGACAAGAGATTGTAACGGAAGACATCATCAATAGCAATTAGCGTAACAAACGCTATCATCAATATCAGAAACGGTAATACGCATTCAATACTTGGGAAACGGAAAGATGGAGTATAAATATGGAGCTCAAATCTCACATTGGGACATCTGATTCTCAAACATTACAAGCTCACAAATTACGTTCTCAAGCTCTCTCAGTCTCTCTCGAAGTTCATAAAGTCTACTATCGTTTGTTGCGCGACGCACGACCGAAGTCTAATTACACACGACGCACGACCGAATTTACTTTATTGTACTATTTTACATTACATTTCATTTGTAACACTTGTTCTAAAGGACGACGTCCCTGATTGACGTCCATAGTGCACGACGACTCTCACTCGTCCGCGGTTTTTACCCATTTTAGGGGTTTTCCGCGTCACCAATTCTCTCGTCTCATTTTTCTTATTTTTATTATTGTCGTACGATTATTAAAGCTACTTTCTTTGGTTGGATTAAGTTTCACGTTTACCTTAAATTTTCCTTGGGAGATTTTTGGCATAAACACATATCAACCTTCTTTTTTCTTCTTTTAATGCTCGTGAAAAAAAATACGTGTAGATTTTATATTATCAAAAAAAATACGTGTAGATTTTATATTATGCTAATATAAAATACGTGTAGATTTTATAAAAAAAAAATACGGAAGAAAAAAGAGTTTATATTACATCTCATTATGTAAAAAGATTTTATAAAATAAAATATGGAAAAAGATTTTATAAAATAAAATATGGAAAAATCATTATGAGATGTAATATAAAAAAATACGGAAGAAAAAAGATTTTATATTACATCTCATTAATATAGATTTAAATGTAAAATCTACATTTAAAATAGATTATGCTAATATAAAATCTATTTTATAAAATCCTTCACCAAAAAAAAAAAATATTTATATTAATAAATGAGTATCCATTCCACAAATAGATGATTATGTGAGATATTGTGCATGGAAAGGTTGTACCAAAGCATTAAAAAATTGTAAATTAAGTAATTGGCTTTAATTAGTTGGAACTTGTGCTAAAATGTTGTAATTAAGAGTTTTTTATATCGTTTTTATAATATACTATAGATATAGATAGATATAATGAATATTGAAATATCTGAAATAGAAAATATGGTAAAGTTAAATGTAATTGTTTTTAGAGATTTTGACTTTTGATTCTCTATTTTAGAGAAATTATTAGAAATATTTTGGAGATTCCCTCGTATACTATATTTTCTCTCTTTTTTCGAATTTGAAGATTTCTTATTTATTCTCTTATATATGTTTTTCTCTATCTATACTATATTATAAATCACGGATAAAAAACTCTTAAATACAAATTATTAAGCACAATGTACCATAATGTTATGTAAGATTTTAAAAATCTCTTAATTTACAAGTATCAAAGCACAAGATATATATTACTACTGCAAACTTCTAACACCCACCAATTTGGTGTGTACGGGACCTTTCTTTTATGCAAACTTTTCCATATATCACTATTAATTAATATATTATATTACTATAAATTTGTTTTAATTATATTATTAAATATGTAATTGGTTGTTTTTTCTAAATGTCATTAAAATATATAAAATAATACTCCCTCCGTCCCAAAATAAGTGTCCACAATTGACTTGATACACAGTTTTAGACATGCATAATTATTACCCATTTTTGGTATCAAATGACATCTTTACCCTTATTTAATGTTTCTCTTTTATTCACAACTCTTATGTATTTGTGCATTAATTAAGGGTAAATGTGAGAATTTAGCTATCTACTTTTTGAAAGTGAACACTTATTTTGGGACAAACATAAATAGAAATGTAGACACTTATTTTGGGACGGAGGGAGTAATTAAATTCTAACAAAATACTTAATTTTTTTATATAAAAAACATTATACTATTAAGCCTAAATTAAACAAATTTATGAAAAAAACATTATCACTTTCTCAAAACCATTCAAAATCGTACTGTAAATAGACAAAAAAATAAAATAAAACATTAAAATCGTAATGTATCTCGCTGCATTGCACGAGTACGTTTCTAATTTAAAAAAAGTGTTTATCATAATTGTTCGAACAAATTCTTTTTAAATCTTTAAATTTTTTAAAATAATAGTAGAATTGTTAGAGATGCTCTAAATAATCAACCTCGTAAATTGAGGACGTTTCCTAGAAAGATCAAATATTGTCCTCTACCTCCAGTTAGTCAAAGCATATACACTCGAAAGTCAAAATTGTTCTCGTTGATTCATGCACTAGGTTGACCTTCATTTAATAGTCAACAACTAATACTAAATTCTATGAACTATTTTTAGTTTTTATTTTATCAATTTCATCGTGTTATTTAATACTTTTATCTTTTAATACGAAGTAACTTCTCGGTCTTTTCATCATAATATTATACTAGAAACGTACTCGCGCAATGCAGCGAGATACATCACGATTTTAATATTTTATTTTATTTTTTGTTGATTCATGGTACGATTTTGGATTGTTTTGAGAAAATGATAATGTTTTTTTTATAATTTTTTTTTAATTTAAGCTTAATAATATAATGTTTTTTATATAAAAAAACTTAAGTAGTTTGTTAGAATTCAATGATTATCTTATATATTTTAATGGCATCTAAAAAAAATAACCAATTACATATTTAATAATATAATTAAAACAAATTTATAGTAATATAATATATTAACTAATAGTGATACATGTAAATGTCTGCATAAAAGGAAGGTTCTGCATATACCAAATTGATGGATGTTAGAAGTCTGCGGTAGTAATATAAATATTGTGCTTTGATACTTGTAAATTAAGAGACTTTTAAAATCTTACATAAAATGATGGTACCTTGTGCCTAATAATTTGTATTTAAAAGTTTTTTATCTGTACTTTATAATATAGTATAGATGTCAGAATTTTTTAATAAACAAAATCGATGTATTTAGGTTGTATGAAAAATAAAAATGTTATATATGAGTGCTTATTGTTGTTGTTAATTAAAGGGTAAAATAAATCAATTATAATTTTTTTAAAAAATTCTTTATAATTTATGGTTAATTAAATTTAAGAACAAACATCCGAATTATAGAAATTATTTTAGAGTCTAACATAAACTCAAATTCATCTTAAAAATAAAAATTATTTTAAAGTCTAATAAACGAAAACCAAGTTTTATCTCAAGATACATAAATCCAATTAAGATCTTATCTTAACATACAGAAAAATCCAATTAAGATCTCATCTTAGATACAACCACAATCAAGTTATGTCTCACACCGGTGATCTATATCTAGTTTGCTATTTTGTTGCGTTAGAACTTCTAACATTAACCCTGTGGGATTAATTCAACTGACAATAAGACTTGAGCATTTAGGGATCCTCCTTAAAGGGTCACCATTTTGAGTCATGCAAAATCACACGTGATTTTCCTGGTTGTGCTCCAAGACCCCTGAGATTAGTCGAGGTGCGCAAACTGGACCGGATACCACACTTAACAAAAAAAAACCTTCTAGCATTGTTCTCATTGACCACTCTGATTACATGAGTCATCTTCGTCCTATCTTCCAATATGAGTTTTCACAAATGATGTTGATCATCAAAGGTCATTAATATATGGTTCATCAATTGTCGGAATTTCTATCATTGTTGGCAAATCTACTAACTGATCTTTAATTAACGAATACAAATTTCATTACATAGCTCCCAGTATAACCATCGTAATGTCATAAACAAGCTTCTTATTCTTTTCTTTTAGAATTTAACTCAAATTTGCAGAATCTCCTATACCACAAAGTGATATTATCATTAATAGGAGTTAAGATATTGAGTTATAACAGTCTAACATGCATCCTACACGTATACAAATTCTTCTTAAATTGGTCAAAATTATTAGACCATCTTTCATTATCTTGCAAGCACTTTTTCTAAATATAACATGAATGTTATTTTCCCACACATGAGTCATGACTAACACTTACCAAGTGAAATCTTTAAATTACTAACACGTTTAATAGTTAGAAATTTCACATTGTTACGCTTAATGTTGCATTTTCAGACAACCATTCATCTTGAATTTACTCTAAAGACACCAAGTCATCTGCCATATTATGACAACGACATGATTTCCAAACTATAATTGATCTTTCGATTAGCAATACACTTTCTAAACATTTTCCGACTTTTACCTGTTTATTTAGACAATTTCTAATTATTATTTATGTTTGTTGTTTGAGTGATTAAATTTGTATGATTATAATTACACTCAAATGAACTAAACTTATCAGTAATTGATAAATATTACATGAGAATTTTTTGTCAAATTATCAAAACCTGATAAATTCAACGTAAAAATATAAAATCACTTTGCCGACACTTGCATCAATACGATGTGTGACAATAACCCTTGATTTTAAAGTTCACATGATTTGTTGCATTTCTCAATTAAATGTTTATATGCTTTAATGTTAAAGAATAAGAAAATAGACAAAAAAAATTGGATTAAAATTTTCAAGAAAATATAGTAAAACATTAAAAATATATGTTTAAAATTAATCTTTGAAAAAATTATCGTTTCATATATTTTTATTAAACTTTGTATTTATTTTAAAACTTGATGATTATAAATTTGAATTGACACCCTTTAATTATATTAACTTTATTTCTTTTTAAGAAGGAGACCCAAATTAAAGCATTGCTTTTCCCATCCACCTCATAATATATAAAATAAATTCAGTAATTTAATTTTAAAATAGTATATTATTTCTTGTAAGAAATCTATTCAAAATTTAAATTTATAAGAAAAGTTAGATATTTTCATTTATTTTTCATGATTAACCTTGACTTTAAATTTATCTATATTCTATTTTATAAATTGCTTTTTTCATGACATAAAGTAACATACAATTATATCTCTCTTTCCACTTATAACAACCTTATTAATTTTTTAATATCAACGAAATTGTATCAAGGGATGTTTTGATCATTTTGACACTTAAATCAGAAGCAATTCCCTCACTATCCTCTACCCTTTAGACTTTTATATATATATTTGAAATGTTTATTTGGAAACATGGATGCATTTCAGCAAATTAGGAATGAGTTTCACAAATATGCATATATAAATTTGCATAGCATTACTTATTTGAAATATAAAAAATAATGATATAATTTATAAGTGTATTTTAAGTGGAACCATCTGCCTTGAAATCTAAAAAGAAGAGCTGACTCATGAACCTTGATAATAAAAGTGTATATGGTTCTTTAAGGTTCACATGTGAATTTGTGTTTATAGAACCATTCACGATAAATAATTCACATGTACATTGATGTTGATACATAGTAAATACATGATGTTTGGTTATCATCAATGGTTCATTAAGGTTTTGTGTGCAACATGTGTTATGTATATATTGCAACAATTTATAAAGAACTCACATTTGAATCATTGAAAGAATATTGATACATTTCACAAATTAGGAATAAGTTTCACAATGCATATGTGAATCTCTATAACATTACTTGTTAGAAATATGTAAAATCGATACATGATTCACATGTGAATTTACATTTAAACCTTCCACCTTGAAATATAAAAAAAGGAATGACTCACGATTTTTTGATTATAAAGATGCACAAGTGAATTTGTATATAAAATAATTGTTTAAGCCTTTATCGTAGGTAAAACAAACATAGATTCACATATGTATATTCAAACAACGCTTATCATTTAGTAAAATGACAAATATTTCGTGAATCACATGTTTTACATCAAAGAAGCTTCATTTACACTACATATATTTTGCATTACTTTTTACAATTATAGTTTTGGTTCTTCAATTTTGAGATTTATGTATCTTTATTTTATATAAAATAAGTTAAGTATAATCACATGTGATAATATTTACATCCCAAAAAGATCTATATATATAAATATACAAAATCACATATGATGAACTAAAATATCTATAATTATCACATGTGATAATATGATATGTGATGGGTACAAAAATTCACATGTGATATTTGATCAAAATTGTGAATTTTTTTTATTACAATTGTATCTAAATTTTTATATAAAACTTAATAAAAAATTATGAATTAATTGAAATTAAAAAATAAATAAATCTAAAAAATATAATGACAATTTTAAGGATTCATCCAATTCAAAATGATAATTATCCTAATTTCTAAAAAAAATAATTTTCATTTATGATATTTTTTTAATTAATGGATTATATGGTTTATATTCTTTCTCGCATTTTAGCAAATTAGTTTGTTTATCGCATGATCCTCCCTCTATTATATATATATATATATATATATATATATATATATATATAAAGGGATGATTATACAAGAAGCAAACTAATTACAAGAAAAAATATGTGCCACATAATTCATTAATTAAAAATCACCATAAATTAAAAAAGAAAAATAAGTTTAGAAATTAAGATAATTACCATTTTAAATTGGATAAATACTTAAAAATCTTATAATATCTTTTAGATTTATTTATTATAATTAGTTCATAATTTTTTTATTCTGGATACACTTTTGATTAAATAAAATCACAATTTTCATCAAATATCACATGTTATATCCACAATCAATTCATTATCAATTTTACCATTTTCTCTATTTTTTTGAATCCACATTTTGAATCATATGTGATTAGATTTGTTTAACATATGATCTATTACGTATCACATATGATTCACTATGTGAATTTTTTGTACATATCACATATGATAATATATGTCTGAATATAAGTGACATATCACATATTTTTTTGGTAAAAGAGTATCCCATACCACTTTGGGCTCGGACTAATCTCCTGGAAAACAGGCCTATGGCCCGCGGGCATTCATCCCGTGGCCACAATGCTGCGAGTGGGGCTCGAACCCGGGCAACCGCTATTGTTTGGGTAAAAAGTCCAACAGACTATGGTCGTACGACATAAGGTAAAAGACGATCTTTCTTCAGGCGACCTCGACTAAAATGGTTAAATATCCGTCCAGCGAATATCATCGTACGACATGATTTCAGTTACTAATTTGCAACATACTTTATATTATATTTAATGCAGGATTTCAAGGACGTTTATGATGAGAGATCATAACGGAAGACGTTACCAACAACAACGAATATAACGGATACTATCATCAAATATCGAACGGTTACTCTATTAAAGATATGCATTCAAGACTTGCTAACGGACAAACAGAGTATAAATATAAAGATTGAACTTCATATTCGGACATCTGATGCTCAGACTTTACAAGCTCACGAATTACGCTCTTTAGCTCACTCAATCTCTCTTGAAGTTCACAAAGCATTCTATTGTTTGTCTTACGACGCACGACAGGAGTTTGATTACACACGACGCACGATCGAGTTAACTTTATTGTATTGTTTTATATTACATTTCACTTGTAATATTTGTTCTTAAGGACGACGTCCCTGATTGACGTCCATAGTGCACGATGACTCACACTCGTCCGCGGTTTTTACCCATTTTAGGGGTTTTCCGCGTCACCAATTCTCTCGTCTTATTTACTTTATTTTTATTATAGTCGTACGATTATTGTTGTTACTTTCTTTGGTTGGATCAAGCTCCACATTTACCTTAAATTTTCCTTGTGAGATTTTTGGCATAAACAGCTATGAAGTCTCCAGGCTCTTACCACCACACCACAACCTTGTGTATAAATGTAAATATACATAATCACATATGATTAATAAAAATATTTACAATTATCATATATGAATTGATGGTGGATAGCACAAGTGATATTTTATATAAAAAAAAAAGTGATTTATTTTAATAAAAAATGTATCTACAAAAAAGCATATGTTAAAACTTGATAAAAAATTATGAATTAAATAAAAATAAAAAATATATAAATCTAAAAGATATAACGATATATTTAAGAATTTATCTAATTTAAAATGATAATTATCATAATTTTTAAAATTATTTTTCAATTTTTATTTACAGTATTTTTTTTATTAACAAATTATATGTCCCATATTCTTTCTTGCATTCTCGTAAATTTACCGTCTTCTCGTTTAAACTATCCATGTGTGTTTGTGTGTGTGTGTGTGTGTGTATATATATATATATATATATATAGGGAGATGTTCAAATGAGAAATGCTAAGTGTGTGAGAAATAGATAAATAATCATAGTCATTCATACGGTTAAGATCGGATTTGACTGGTCAAAATTTGCAACTATGCCAAAAATAGAAGGGTAGTGTCATAACTTCTATATAAAGGCGACAACTGTGTTCATATGTGAATTTGTGTGATTCACATATGAACCCTTATGATTCACATATGAGCTCGTAGGTTCATATGTGAATCATATAAACTAATTAAAAGATTCACATATGAACTAATTAACTCGATTTCATATTAACTAATTAACTGATTCACATATGAACACAGGTGTTGGCTATTTGTAAAAGTTATGACATTAACTTTCTATCTTCTGCAGACCATGCGAGAAATTATCCGGTGCTTCACAGTCAAAGCCGCAAATGTTGACCAGATGAAGCCCTAAGATTACTTCTCGATTTCTCACACACTTAACATTTCTCATTTGAACCTATGAATATATATATATATATATATATATATATATATATACATGTGTGTGTGTTGTGAATAAAATTTTGCAAGTAAATCGAGATTACACTTTTTGGAACACCCCAAAAATGAGGGTAAACAAAAACTTCCAAAAATGTAAAAATGGTATATAAAATGTCATAGCACGAGTCTCCCAAAAAGGGGGAATAAATAACACCTGTATGATTACAATTTGTAATGTAACGGAAAAACCAACAACAACCATCTAATCTAATCCCTAGGCACTCTAGGCACGACTAAACCTTTTTATGTCCGACGCCGCTAGAACCTGAGATACAAGTCGACACCAAACAAGTGTTAGGCCAAAGAGCCTAGTGAGTTTGAACAAATAATAACATGTAATTAACAATAGAATAATGACAAGTTTGACATTTCATACATCGCAATTGGAGTTAATGGGGGAGACTTATAGCACCAACCAAGTTTCACCCAACGAGTCGAGATACCTTAGTGTCAACTACCATGAGTGACACCAAAAAGGCTCGACACATTCGAGGGTACAACAAAGGCATCGCCCAAAATGACGGGGGTCTAGGTGCATATCCACATGGTGACACCCAATACTATGTCCTCCTAGTATCTATTTGACTTGGTTCATCCAATAGTTTACAATATAGCCAAAAGGCTTTCAAATCCATATGATTACTTGTGTCATACTATCATAGAAGATTTTGTGGTCTAATTACCACGCACATCACAATAGGACCCAACATGAATTGTAATAACCAAAAAAATATAAAAGAAAAGAAATTAATATCCACCAATTTACAAGGGCTTTTTGTATAAATGCAAAGAAAGAGAAAGGTTTAGACTATAAAATTTGTAATGTGATTCAATGGCCATGAGAGCCAACCGACGTGAAACCTCCGCAAATTTATCATATGGACTTATCGCTTCATTTTTGGAGAAACCGACTACGGCTTAGTATAAAATGGGAGTTAAGAGTTTATAATCGTATGTAAATCAGGTCGATAAGATATACCATGAGCAAAGGCAATGGTAGATGCCGAAAAGTAAGTCGATATTGTTGTACATCACAGCTAGTTCGGCGCCAATCGGTAAGTCTCTCGGACCCCTCGCCTCTAAATTTTGTTTACTATATCATCGTTTTAGCCGTTCGATCGTTCTAGTGGGTTCCCGTAGGGCAACGGTGGCCAACAATCACCGTTTGCACCTCTACCGTTCGTCACTACGGTAATCTCCATGACGTCGGGATTGTCAAACTGTGTACTAAGAGCTAGAACTTATGGTTCTTGTGGTTCTTGGTCATTATATGTAATAAAAATTCTGATGTTTCGTCATTGCGGTGGATTAAAGGGTTGAAAACTCTTGTGATTAAAGAGTTCTTAGGCAAGGATAAAGCTAAATAGTATGTTTCGGTTGTCACTGTTCTTGAAAGAAGAGGAAGAACATGTTGTATTTGAAAGTGTAGATGTTAATATATGAAATCATATTAGAAGATGGAGTTGTTATGTAAGATTCCATGGTGTGTGTATATATATGTATATATATTCTTCCATGCATAAATGGGGATGATAGATCTATAAAGAAATTTTATGCATGCAAATCAGAATGCATATATAGTGAGTTCGATATATATATATATCCTTGGCATGACAGTTTGTATAAGATTCTGTTTTCATATGGAAGCTTCAATAGACATATATATATGCATATCATCCATGCATATATGTCAGGTTGCTTAGAATATATATATATATATATATATATATATATATATATATATATATACATATATATATATATATATATTATAAGTTAATTTAGATCATGTCGTACCTAAGTTATCGTCTCATGGATCGTTAAGATAACTAGTGTTAAAGGGAACCACTCGATCAGCTCTAGGAGGGTTATATTTTATTAGAATTAAAGTTTATAACATTGGATTTGTAGGGAAGACGCTAACCACTTCAAAGGTCGGTTTGGGCTACAACGAGTACGGTGAGTTATACGTGATCTTTTTATAAATGGTTGCATGTTTTATTAAAAAGTTTGTTGATCTTTTTAAATGTCGTTTATGTGTTAAACGTGAAATGTTTTCATGATATGTGTTTTTGATTTGTGTGGCAATGGGGAAATATTGCGGTATAAGTCCGTAAGGCGAGCATGCTGTGTGAGCTCGTGTAAGCCGTAAGTGCGAACATGCTGTGTGAGTTCGCCGGGTAAAGCTGTGTGAATAAAATATCTCCCAATATGCCGTTAACTTTGTGAGTTAAATTATTTTACCGCATGCATGATAAACTATGATGCTTTGTGAAATTCGTTGTTTATATTATTCATGCATGAAAACCGTGTATTCACTGGGCCTTAGGCTCACCCAAACTCTTTTAAAATTGTTGCAACCCAGACATTTATTAGACTGGAAAGAAAAGTGGAATGAAGAGAAGATCGAAGGACCGATATTTGAAGAAGATATGTGCAGATCAAGGCACTTATACATAGTGCAAAAGTATGTTCGTCAAAAATGTAAAGTTAGAGATTTTATTTCCGCTGCAATGTAAGTGATGATCTTGGGATACTATTTTCAATATATTGAGTTATTCGAAAATTTTGGGATGTTACAAGTGGTATCAAAGCAAAGTTTAAGCGAACTAGGTTACTGTAAACCTAGACTTAAACTAAGAATGGAAGATTTTTTTATGTGTGACTAAAGATTGATTTATAGTGATGAAAGTAATGGTTTAAGGTAATTTGGGGTTTGTGAATCTAGTCTTGAACTAGATCAGTTGTTAGATGGCTTGATGCCATCGGATATAATGACATTGGTAGAGATTGACTATAATTGATGAAAGAAGTATGGTAAGATGAGATACAAATAAAAAGGTAGAGATAAAAAAAAGGGTTTTAAGGGATAAAGTTTGATGATAAAGTCCCACTAATGTTCTGGAGTAAGAAGAAATATGTTAAGCTTTAAGAATAAAGGAACTCATAGTATTGATGATATAAGTAGATGATTCAACCCATATTGAGCGAGATGGGGAACATTTCTTATATCAATTGGCGAGAAGAATAGTCAGATATGAGAATAGCAATGAGGTCATTAGTATCATCATTAATGGCAACAAATTTATGGTAAGAACTGATGATTGGATGCACGACTAATTGAAAGATTTTACAATCAAGAGTTGGGTAGTCGAGATCATATGTAAACGTTATGAGAAGATCTAAGGGTTTTCTCAAAATTAGTTTCATAAAATAAAGACACCAGGTCGATGTGCGAGATGGTCTTAGAATGTAGGATACTATGGTTTAGTATTCTAGTTGGAAAATTGGGGTTCTATTATCCTCCATGTATGTATGGTGTGGTTAGAGAGAGGGTATTAACTTCTTTGATTTGATGAAATCAACTACTGTTAGTAAGCATGTGTTGCTTTGAGCAAGCTATGAAAGTGAGAAGGTGATAAGACAAAAAAAAAGGTGTTATGATTGTAATCATGTATCACGTGTAGTTCGGAAGAAATATTTTGTGGTAAAATAATAAGGTTTATCCAAGTGTATGACTTCTAAGCCATAAATAGGGGGCAATGGAATTGTTCCCATGGTTATCAAGGCATCGTGCTAGGTTAGTACAAACATACATGAGATGTTCTTCATTTAGGGAAAGATAAGTAAGATGGGATACAAGTTAAGAGGATGAAATAAATAAAGTGGTGCACTTAGAACCATCAATGATATGAATGACGCATAATATCCCAAATATCAATGAGGATGTAAATGGTCAATATCAAGAACCTTGTTTAAGGATGTGTAGTTGATGATAAGTATATGAATTGGTTCAGGAGAACCAAATGGTGGCATGTGTGGTGTAAAAGCAGAGTTAACTAATTAGTTAGTAGAACAAGTAGCGAAGCCGACCAGTGGTACACATTTTTTTTATCAAGATAGAGTCATGAGTAGACTCTGGGATGAACACCAGCCATGGCATAGAGTTTTTTTTTCTTTTTGAAAAAAATGACATCAGTTAAACTCTATGGCCACAGAAGGATGAATTCGAAATGAATTTGAAGAAATACTAAAATAACTCAAGGGTTGGTAGTCGAGTAGTGACTTGGTCAAACTCAATAATGAACATTGTGATGTTTAATCATGGGATGTCATAAAGGAATCATGTGATCTTACAAATGGCGACGATAATGTATAGATTAATGCACGTAAAAAAATATCGAGTTTGATGAAAGAAAGTGTAGGCACTGGGAATCAACAAGAGGGGACTGTGTTGAATCAGAACCCTTCAAAGAATGCCTGACATGTTTCAGATGTTGCAAAAGGGTGAAGGAATGAATATTAGATGTAAAACTAAAAGTAAAGATAGATGAATTGATAAAAGGCATTGTAGAAAGCAATATGGAAAGATAAGAAGTTATCTAGTGAACATCATAACCTCAGTATCTATGATTGCTAATGTGAGCATGATCTACAAGTGCTAAAATTTGAGCACAATAATGTTATGTACTTGGAAAGACTGAATGACATCAAGTATTAGGAAGTATGTAATGTAACTATACGATATCGCCAGGCCGAAAAGTAAATGAAGTATACCATAAGACCAAGAAGTGAGCCTAGAGAGTGTCTCTGCTAGATTAGACAAAAGATTTTATCTTTTTTGTATATAAAGATGCTCCAATGTTGGCACTATGATGTATATTGGTGAAAAATGGATATGTTATAGTATGCATATCATGTAATTGAACATGTATGACTTGAAATTCGTAGTTGTAGTAGTTCGAAAATTTGAGGCACTATTTACTGAACGGACTGTGTAGGCTATACTCCATAGCTAAAGACATCTCAAGGCCAAAGATAAGTACATGTATGAATATGAAAAGGTGTGATGTTAAATTATGAAAGAATTTACAATGAATATGATGAATGTTTGCATACATGTTGCCATATTTTGTAGATAAGAAAGACAAGGTGCTACCTATGTGGGGTAACTTTTAATGACAATTGGAATAGCCACTTAGCGTTGAAAGCATTCACCTAAGTTAATGATTAATCAAAGGGTATTCAAACAGAGCCACTCAAAGAGTTATATGATAGGTGTTAGTCAGTTTGTCGAATTACCATATAGAAAATAGACGGATAAATAGACTAGATGTAGTTCATCATTGGTTAGAAAGTATTGCTCAAGGTTGTGATATATTGAAGATTGCCAAGATATAGGCAAATGGGTTATTTACAAAGATAGAGAAATGATGTTTAGAGGTTCAGACAATAAACGAGTTGGTACAAAGAAATTTATGTGATGACGTATCTAATTTAAGGAAGTGTTTGGCATATAAAAAGGGAGTGGTAACTCTTAAGGGCATGAAGAAAAAAAAATCAAAAACCTAAGAAGCAATGGAGTTTCGCTTGTGGATGTTCAATGGAGATGTTATAACAGGTCAGAAGCAACTTCGGAACCTGAGAAGGAGATAAGATTGAAGTAATCTCATTTTACTTGCATAAGGCAAATTTCGAGGACGAAATTTAATTAAGGGGGGAAGTTTGTAATAACCAAAAAAATATAAAAGAAAAGAAATTAATATCCACCAATTTACAAGGGCTTTTTGTATAAATGCAAAGAAAGAGAAAGGTTTAGACTATAAAATTTGTAATGTGATTCAATGGCCATGAAAGCCAACCGACGTGAAACCTCCGCAAATTTATCATATGGACTTATCGCTTCATTTTTGGAGAAACCGACTACGGCTTAGTATAAAATGGGAGTTAAGAGTTTATAATCGTATGTAAATCGGGTCGATAAGATATACCATGAGCAAAGGCAATGGTAGATGCCGAAAAGTAAGTCGATATTGTTGTACATCACAGCTAGTTCGGCGCCAATCGGTAAGTCTCTCAGACCCCTCGCCTCTAAATTTTGTTTACTATATCATCGTTTTAGCCGTTCGATCGTTCTAGTGGGTTCCCGTAGGGCAACGGTGGCCAACAATCACCGTTTGCACCTCTACCGTTCGTCACTACGGTAATCTCCATGACGTCGGGATTGTCAAACTGTGACCCTCGTTTTGGTACTAAGAGCTAGAACTTATGGTTCTTGTGGTTCTTGGTCATTATATGTAATAAAAATTCTGATGTTTCGTCATTGCGGTGGATTAAAGGGTTGAAAACTCTTGTGATTAAAGAGTTCTTAGGCAAGGATAAAGCTAAATAGTATGTTTCGGTTGTCACTGTTCTTGAAAGAAGAGGAAGAACATGTTGTATTTGAAAGTGTAGATGTTAATATATGAAATCATATTAGAAGATGGAGTTGTTATGTAAGCTTCCATGGTGTGTGTATATATATATGTATATATATTCTTGCATGCATAAATGGGGATGATAGATCTATAAAGAAATTTTATGCATGCAAATCAGAATGCATATATAGTGAGTTCGATATATATATATATATATATATATATATATATATATATATATATATATATCCTTGGCATGACAGTTTTCATATGGAAGCTTCAATAGACATATATATATATATGCATATCATCCATGCATATATGTCAGGTTGCTTAGAATATATATATATATATATATATATATATATATATATATATATATATATATATATATATTATAAGTTAATTTAGATCATGTCGTACCTAAGTTATCGTCTCATGGATCGTTAAGATAACTAGTGTTAAAGGGAACCACTCGATCAGCTCTAGGAGGGTTATATTTTATTAGAATTAAAGTTTATAACATTGGATTTGTAGGGAAGACGCTAACCACTTCAAAGGTCGGTTTGGGCTACAACGAGTACGGTGAGTTATACGTGATCTTTTTATAAATGGTTGCATGTTTTATTAAAAAGTTTGTTGATCTTTTTAAATGTCGTTTATGTGTTAAACGTGAAATGTTTTCATGATATGTGTTTTTGATTTGTGTGGCAATGGGGAAATATTGCGGTATAAGTCCGTAAGGCGAGCATGCTGTGTGAGCTCGTGTAAGCCGTAAGTGCGAACATGCTGTGTGAGTTCGCCGGGTAAAGCTGTGTGAATAAAATATCTCCCAATATGCCGTTAACTTTGTGAGTTAAATTATTTTACCGCATGCATGATAAACTATGATGCTTTGTGAAATTCGTTGTTTATATTATTCATGCATGAAAACCGTGTATTCACTGGGCCTTAGGCTCACCCAAACTCTTTTAAAATTGTTGCAACCCAGACATTTATTAGACTGGAAAGAAAAGTGGAATGAAGAGAAGATCGAAGGACCGATATTTGAAGAAGATATGTGCAGATCAAGGCACTTATACATAGTGCAAAAGTATGTTCGTCAAAAATGTAAAGTTAGAGATTTTATTTCCGCTGCAATGTAAGTGATGATCTTGGAATACTATTTTCAATATATTGAGTTATTCGAAAATTTTGGGATGTTACATGAATCCATCAACATTTTCTCTTTAGTCAAATGACCACATAGAAATTTGTCAATACCATAAAGCTAGTAATCATGCTTGTGACAATTCAATACTAATGCACAAGTCCACATAATAACCATTTTACCACATATGTAGGTAATTTCCTCCAAATTAGGTCAACCCCCAAATACTTAGGCTATGTTTGACAAACTAGCTGATAAACTAGCTATTAGATGATAAGCTAATCGATAACTGATAAACTAGCTGATGAAAAAGTCACGTTTGATAAAGACTAACTTATAAACATGTAAAATTACCAAGAAAGACATCTAGAAAAAAATAATTAATTACAATATTTAATAATATAATTAAAATAAATTTCTAGTAATATAATATATTAATTAATACAAATAAGGTAGTAAATAATATAATATATTAATTAAAAGAATTTGAAATTTATTATTATTATTATTATAATTTTGAATTTTATACCAAATTTAAGAAAAAATCTACATTAACTTATGATTTTAAATAATCGTTACATATAATATGGAAAAAAATAATGAAATAATAATTACAAAAATAATAATAATTGATAACCAAAATATATTGATCAATAATAAAAAAAATTGATATAATTCTAAATAATTAAAAATTAATATTAATATATAATTAAAATTTATGTTATAATTTTCAAATAATATTAATTAATAATAATAAAATTTAATAATCAATATTAATTTAATTAATAGTTAACATATGATAATGAATATTAATAAGAGCGTAATTGGAATAATCATAAAAAGTTTCTCATAAGTTACTTGAAGTAGTTTATCAAAAAGCTAGCTTTTGTCTATCCAAACATGTACCCAGAAAATAAACTAGCTTATTTTTGCCAAACGATGCCTTAGGCATTTCCATGAAAGAATCAATAATATAAATCATATCAACATATAACCACATTATTCAAATATTCAAGTCATCCCTTGTACTCAAGTGTACAATAGGTCACTAACCCCAAATAAGTAACCATTAGGTCTCCATAACTAACTTTGGATAATCATGTATTGAAATGGTAGCATCATATATAATGACAAGTATCTAGTTTATACAAAAGGGTTTAGACAACTCACTATCTAGGTTTTTGGTTAAAACCTAGAAAACAACCAAACCCTAGATCTTTGGGAAGGAAAGCTTGAGACTTGGTTTTAGCTTAAGATCCTCCTAATAAATGCTTCCAATACTACCTTTGATTGCAAAAGTTGAAGCTCCCAACCACCCTAGGTTGAATTTAATAAGGGGAGAAGTTTGGGTAGGGGAGAAATCGCACCTTAGCTTAAGAAAACGGGAGAGAGGGTTTTGAAAATGAGTAAAGTGAAGTGAAGAGGTCAAAATCGAGTATTTAAGTCGTCAGCTCCCCGAGCGCGACTATGCCCGACGACTTTGCCATTGGGCATTGTCGACGACATTCTGTCTGAGTCCACCACACCTTTGGTACAATCTCGACAATTGTGACCGGCGAGAGTGCCCAGTGGCACAATCGCGGTCACTCTCGCTCGAGATGTACCGCGGCTCAAGTCCCCCTCACGACATTGCCTAGCGACTTTGACATCATGTCATTGTCGTCGGCATTCTCGCCGATCCGGTTTCGGCCCGATTTCCTCATTATCTTTCGCGCGCTAGCTGAGTCGATTAAAACATACGAATTCCAAGAAACTAAGATTAGAGTACGATAACTAAATGTTATAGCGAGATAAAACCTTTTATATAATAAATCATAATTTCTTACTCAAATTTCCAGGCGTTACACTTTTGGTCATAATTTTGTTTTGAGTTTGGTCCTTTGACTAACTCCTGTTAATAGAATCCGTTAATTCAAGGATATTTTAGTCTTTCTATCATTTCGTTAATTTTTTTTATTAAAAATTAAACAAATATATTATTACTATTATATACATATTTAATATAAACAACAACAGGGACACACCCTTGGCCTTCTTTTCTCCCTCTCTAATCATTGTCTTCTTTGTTTTGGAGACCCTCGCCACCATTAGCGATTACAGTTTTCTCCCTAAGCTTTCCGTTGATTATTTTTTATCGATGAATGTCTAGCTTTCCCCGGGCCTTCGACAAACAGGTGTTCAATCCCGCATGGCCAATTAACACTAGCCATGTGATGAAATCGGCCAAATTGAAAGCACCAAAGAGGTTGGTGTATTATTGTAGAAGTTTGGTGAATTCTTCTTTTCCTTTATGTGAAATCAAATTGAAAGTTGCTTGGTAGGTTATGTCATAGGTCAACCTAAACACGAGCTTGTCTAGGTTACGGCTGAGCCGAAACTAGCAGTAGTGATTTGGATCATGGAGTCAACTTCATGGAGTCAACCCTTATCACTGTTGCCTGCAATGACGAGTTAAAGTAATACCATTTTGTTATGTTTGCGTATTGGTTAGGGGTTTTAGGGTTTTTATATTTTCTTGTTGATATCATTCCTTTTATTTGAGTTTTGGTTGCCTTTCCAATTTGGGGTTTTTAGTTTTTTTAATAACACTTGGTTTGATTTGATTGAAATCTGGGTTCACTCTATTTGCTTATTGAATTAGATTTAGGTTTTATCTTACAAGATTATGGTTCATCCTCAACACAATTTGTTTGTTAGAATATGAGACCTTTTGTTTATTCAAAGTAGAGTGTGTTTGTGTTTGTGTTTGTTCAACCTATGGTGGGATTTGTACGTATAGGTTTTGATCGGAGGAAGGGGGTGTCATGCCGATAGGGGGTGATCCTTGTTTAATAATAATCATAAACTAAAAAAATATAAAAAGACCAAAATAATCTTAAACGAACTATGTTAACAAAAATTAGTCAAAAAGACTAAAATCTCTAGTAATTAAAAGTGTAATTATTTCAAAATGGTTAAAAAATTGGGAGACCAAAAGTGTAATTTACTCCTATTCTTTTTAATTATGGGAGAAGAAAATTAAAGAATATCGATTAGGGGATATATGGAAGAAAGAGACGTCTTTTATTACATCACTTTATGTCTTGGCCTTTCTTTCTCTCTTTCTTATACAACAAAAATCATGAATTCCTACTTCTATAATACTATTTTTTTAAACAAATGTACAATTTCAAATCTCAATATAAAATATATAAAATAAAAACCCAGATAATGGCTTTCATGTTCTTCACCATCACCATCATCATCACCATTTTCTTCAACAATCAAACGAAAATGGAGGTTTCAAAAGATCATACGGCGCCCATAACGCATCCAACGGACACGGCCTTTCCGCATCAAGTCTCACCCACGGCTTCCCTTTCCCACTCCAATGCAACAAGCTCACCGGTCCCGGATGCAAATCCCGGCAAAGCCCCCGGAAGTTATCCCCACCGAGCCCATGTTGGTTCCACCGGTGATCTACCGGAGCTATCTTTCCGGCAAACACAAGCAAAAACGGCGGCAACGAACCCAACTCATAAATCCTCATCCGTTTCTGCAACTCCATCCATTCCTCAATCTTCCTCGTGTAATCGCCGGCCCGCCACCGGTCCAGGTCGATCACCATCACGCCGGTGTTGAAATAACAAGCTTTCCGGTTCGCGAAAGTCAACGAGAGAGACGGGTTTGACCAGAAGGTGGGTGTGAAGTAGAAGGTAAAGTTGGCGTTGCAGTATTCCGGCGCGGCGAGGACGGCGTCGTTTCCGAGCGGTGTGGCGGCGAGTTTCGCAATGTCGTCGACGAGTACGAGGTCGGAGTCGAGGTAGACGATTTTGGTGACGTGGCGTGGGAGGATGTTTGGGAGGTAGGTGCGGGCGTAGTTGAGTGGGCAGTCGAGGGCGGAGCGGATGGAGGTGGAGATAAGTCCGGCGACGGAGTAGTCATTGAAAGGGTAGATTTGGAAATATAGGTAAGGGAAGGAGGTGGAGATGGTGGCGCGTAGGTTTGACGCGTCGGAGGAGGAAGCGGAGGTGACGAAATGGAAGATGATGTTTTGTGGGCATGAGGAGTGTTGGAGGACGGAGAAGATGGCGGCCATTGATCCTCGGATGTAGGTGGCGTCGAGGGTCATTGCCACGTGGACGGCGGCGTCAAAGGTGTCGGTGTGGTGGTCAACGTCGTCGGTGTGAATGTTGGTATGGGGGCATTCGGGGGCGTTGTAGAATTTGGGAGCTTCTTTGAATTGTTTTGAAATTGAGGTGGTGGTGGCTGCGGCGGAGATGAGGAGGAGGAGGAGGGTGAGGAGTGGTGGTTTGTGGCGGAGCATGGTGGCGGGTGGGTGAGGGTTAGATTTGAAGAGGGAGGATTTGGTGGGTATTTATGAGGTGAAAGAGAGACAGGGTTTTGATTGGGTTTGAAGTATGAATAGACTCGGTTTAGTCAATTGTCATTTTTAAAATTTATTTTCATGTTTTTAAAATGGTATTTTATTTAATAAATAAATAAATAATAATAATAAAAGTGGAAATTAGCTGTAAGCTGACCTGACCGGCCTAACGAAAAAGAAAATATTCAAAAGCATAAAATAAATCTAATTTTCTTTTATTTATGAATTGAAAATATATTTTTTCTTTAATAAAATGTTCTGTTTATTAATAATAATTTGGTATTATGCGACTTTTATTTTTTTTACTTGTTTTCAAAGAAAAGAATGATATCGGAAAAAAAATCGAAAACATTAGAAATTAAATAAGATGTGAAACATCATTGATAAATTTTAGTTGATCGAAGGAAATTGCACTCTGAGCTAAAAATAATCGTCAAGGTGGTTGCGATGAAGTCTCGATCAATCACTTTATCCCTTGGTTAGCGGTTGTTTCCTTGTCAAGTTAATGGTCACATCATTTAAGTTTGTTACATTTCTAGAACTGTTGTTGGATAGCTAGCCCCAATTTGAGTCATGGCCTTAATCCTCATGCTGGCTAAATCCTTGTGGTCTTTTCTTTTCTCCCTCGATTCGAAGTCGTCTTTTACATATCTCCATTTATTCGATAAACGATACCATTGATTATTTTGTTTTCGCAGTTCTTCCATGATTGCCAATCAAAATATGAAAGAGATAGCAGAGGATGTTTGAATGTTCGAAACAAGATAATGTTCATCTACTCAATAATTTTTTGAAACAACACCCTTAATATTCATGCACATGTGTGTGTGTGTATATATACGCACACACAGAGATAGATAGAGAGATCAGAGAGAAGGAGGATCAAAAGTAAACATAGTCAAAACAAGTAAACACGAGAACAACCACATCACATGTGATTTTTCACTAAAATCACATGCAACTACGAATCATGGTCGACGAAGGGATGTGCGGGCAAGTTGGCAACAACGTAGATCACGCAAAACACCTATAAAATTAGTGTAAAATTACAAGTGATTTGATGTAGAATTATCTATGATTTGGTTGTTCTCATGTTTTTTTTGTATTTGATCACTATTTTCGTTTGAACCATAAGAAAAGTAATTCTAAGGTTACCTTATCTAATTGATAAATTCATTACGTACGTTATTTACAACAAATTATATACCTGTTTTTTAAGTAAATTTTACAAAAGAGGGAACATGTTAATTAGCTTTGTTTAGCGTAGCAGTATTACAACTCTTATGTGTCGTATAAAATGATTTTTGGGATAAAATAATATTAAATGATTGATTCTTTTTCTTCTGTTTTATATTGTATTTATGTGAAGAGGATGCTTTTGTTTGACTGCCTAAAAATAGTTCATTTTATATACCGTTTAACAAATTAGTTAAATTATATCAATAAATAAACGGTAAAAACGTAAAATATAATATATTTGATTTAATAATTTTTTTACTATTAATTTAATATTTAAAATATTATTTAATAAGAAAAAGTTAAAGAAGAAAATGTCAATATATAATGATCAATAATTTAATAAAAGTTGTAATCGAATTCAAGAGAATAAATAATATAGCTTTTTTAAACCAAAAAAAATTATTATATAGTTTCTTTTCGTCAAAACGAAGTGTAAAACTATTATCATATGACTTGCTAACGTAGGAAAGGAGCATTCTTTGTACTATACTAATGTATCAATCATTAAATCAAAGAATTTTCTCCCCTTTTTAAACACATATTTTTTAAGTTTTCTTTTAATATATACATATATATATATATACGGTTGGATTCCGGTGATAATGAAAATTATGGTGAGAATATATCAATCATAATTGAAGATCGACAATAACGAGATATACCATATCAATTTCATTCTAAAATGCAATTTATGGGTTGCTTTGAAATTAAAAGTGATCAATAGTCCAAATCTTTTCTTACACTTATCACCTTAACTCTTTGTATATGAGAAATAGTAAATATATAAGAAATAGAAAAGTAATCTTAGTCATTCATCTGGTCAACATTTGCGGCTTTGACCGCGAAGCACCGGATAATTCCTTGTGTGGTCTATAGAAGGTAGAGGGGTAATTTCGTAAAATACACGGGATGAGTTAATATATGAATCTGTATGAATCACAAAGATTCATATATGAATCTGTTAATTAGTTCAACTGATTCATATATGAATCTTTGTGATTCATACATATTCATATATGAATCAATTAATTGGTTCATATATGAATCTGTTAGTTAGTTCAACTGATTCATATATGAATCACAAAGGTTCATATATGAATCAGTTAAAAGAGTTCAGATGTGAATTGCACTGGTTCGTATATGAACATATAGTTCATATGTGAATTATACAGGTTCATATATGAACACATCCCGTGTATTTTATAAAAATTACGAAAGTGTTCTTCTATTTTTGGAAGAGCCGCAACTTTTGACCAGTCAACTTCTCCATTTCTCATATATTTACCATTTCTCAAATAAACCTAAGACTATATATATATATATAGGGGTAGGTTCAAACGAAAAGGTAGTCAATTTACGAGAAGGCGAGAAGGATTAAGATCCACATAATTTATTAATTAAAAAATAGCATAAATAAATTATTATTTTTAAATTAGAATAATTACAATTTAAATCGGATAAATCCTTAAAAATCTCATAATATCTTTTAAATTTATTTATTTTTTAATTTTAATAAATTCATAATTTTTTTTATCAAATTTATATTATTATTTTCTAGATAAAATCATAATTTTCATCAAATATCACATGTGATATCCATAACTAATTCATTATTTATTTCACCATTTTTTCTCTATTTTTTATATTTATGTTTTGAATCACATGTGATTAACTTCGTTTAACATGTGATATATTATTATGTATCACATATGATCACAGTAGGTGGATTTTTGTAAATATCACATATGATAATATATGTCTGAATATAAATGACGCATAATCACATGTGATAATATTTACATCACAAAAAGATCTATAAATAGAAGTATACACAATCACATATGATTAACTAAAATATATACAATTATCACATGTGATAATATTTACATCACAAAAATATCTATAAATAAAAGTATACATAATCACATATGATTAACTAAAATATATACAATTATCACATGTGATAATATTTACATTACAAAAAGATTTATAAATAGAAGTATACATAATCACATATGATTAACTAAAATATATACAATTATCACATGTAATAATATGATATGTGATACGCATAAATATTTATATAATGATATCACATGTGATATTTGGTTAAAATTGTGAATTTTTTTTATTAAAAGTATATTTAGAAAAAAATTAATAAATAATTGAAATTACAAAATAAATAAATCTAAAAGATATAATGAGAATTTTAAGTATGTATCCAATTTAAAATGATAATTATCCTAATTTCTAAAACTATTTTTTATTTATGGTTTTTTTAATTAATAAATTATGTGGCTCACATTCCTTTTCGTCTTCTCGCAAATTAGTTTGCTTCTCGCATGATTCTCCCCCCCCCCTCTCTCTCTCTCTCTCTCTCTCTCTCTCTCTATATATATATATATATATATATATATATATATATATATATAGAAGGATGTTCAAATGCAAACTTTTTAATGGTGCAAACCCATGCAACCCACTTATCTACCACATATTTTATTTTCCCATTTTTTTATTAAAAAGATAAAAACAAAATATGTGGTAGATAAGTGGGTTGCATAGTTTGCACCATTAAAAAGTTTGTATTTGAAGGTGACTCTCTCTCTCTATATATATATATATATACGAAGCACCGTGTGAGAATAAGAGTTAAGGTGAGAAGAGATCCGGACCCTTGATCACTTTTAATCTCACTTCACCCCATGAATCGTGCTTGATACGAGAATTGATCCAGTGCATCTCATCTCGATGCATCTCATCCTAATGTGCATCCAAAAGTGAAGATTCTTTCTTACCCTTCTCATCATAATGTTCATTCTCACCGGAACCCAACCTTATATATATATATATATATATATATATATATATAGAGAGAGAGAGAGAGAGAGAGAGAGAGATGATCAAACAAGAATGCTAAATGTTTTAGAAAATACGAAAACGGCCAAATCACATGTGATTTGGTCGTTTTCGTATTCTCTTAAATAAGTGTTGTTCTCGTTTTAACCTAACATACTCTCTCTCTCTCTTTCTCTCTCTCTCTCTCTCTCTCTCTATATATATATATATATATATATATATATTCTATTATTCTTTCATTGTCTAATATTGACATGTCACAGGCAGTGAAAATACCCTACCTACCGAATGCTTTGGCTTCATGTTTCAGTAAAAGGAACACCCCAACTTCAATTTCATAAACGCTAATTTATGGGTAAAATTGAGAATAAATATAAATATGATATCATGTATTTGTTATGCATTTAGACTTATTTAAATGGTTATTATTATTTTTTTAAATAATTTTAATAATTTAAGTTTGAATTTCAAATTGCAATATTGTATAATATTGACTGACCAAGTACGAACAAAAATTTCTTTGGTCATTCTCTTCTTTTCAATAGTGTATATATCAATGAAACGACATTACTTTTATTTCCATAGGTTTGGTTAAGTTTCCCGAGATAGTAAGGAACTGTTGTGGTACCAAGTTTTTTTTCTTAAATATTATGTACCAATCAATTATAATTGGTATGCAAAATCATATATCGTGTACCAACCAACTATACTTGGTACCTACTTACCAACTTTTTTCAGTTGGTACTGATTTTGTACCAACTTCATGTTACATATATGAAAATTTGCCATTTTATTCAAATTTTAAGTGACATTTTGAGTTCTAGATAACACATGTGATGTATAAGGGGTTTTAACTACAAGAAAATGAAGGAATAAAACTCGTAAACATTTCAAATGTTCAACTAGAATAATTAAAGTTACAATGTGTAATATCTAATACATTAAACATATAAAAACTAATAAAAAAATAAATAATTCGGTAACATAGTAGCACTGTGGTATGCAATTTTCAATACCGTGTAACAACCAAGTTTGCATACTTGATACGGTACTATCAACCGACTGTAATCGGTACCAGTTAAATTGATATGGTTGGTATTGGTTGGTTTGGTTGATACAAAATTTTCAACCCTAAAATTTTAGATTAATAAGATGGAAGAACAAAAATCATTAAAATGGAAACAAAATAATATAATAAACGTCACAAAACATGTAAAATACAATAAAAAAATCAAACTTGATTGTGTATTAATAACCATTTTTATTTATACGACGATGATTGTCGACGAGATTTATATCGAAAGAAAGAATTCATTAAAATAATGAGTTTTTGACGAGACAAAATCCGTTAAAAAGTGTAATTAAAATATTCTTTATAAAATGTTTAAGAAATTTGAGTAAATTACGTTTTTAGTCCTTGTGGTTTGTTGATTTTTTTTTCGTCATTGTGATTTTGAAATTACGATTGTCATCCCTTTGATCTATCATTCATTATTATTTTCATTCTCATGGTTTAAACTTGATTGTTTTCTTCGTCTCTATGGTTTACAATTTGTTTCTAATTTAGTCCCTCATACTTAAAAGTAGTAATTAGCCTCATGGACGAAAATAGAAATTAGTTGCAAATCATAGAGATGAAAACCAAAATTTTGAAACCACAAGGATGAAATATGCAAATTTGAATAAACTACATAGACTAAAAACGTAATTTACTCAAGAAATTTAAATATTTGATACTTTTACTATTTCGGCTGCAATCAAGATATAAAACTAGTTTGGTAATGGGTTGAAATATGTTGGGGTCAATTAATTATCAAGTGATCAAAATAAAGTAAACCATGGAACTTTTTTTTTCTTTCAAAAATTGATTATTTAGTAGTTAAGTGGAATTTCCAAATACATACAAAAAACCCACAATTATTTAGTTTTAGGGGGCCTAAGTTTGACTTTGATATGTCTAGTGGATTAATACCTTTTGTTTTCTGGTTTAATATATTAATTGGTTATAATAAATCTTAAATTTATTTAATATATATTTTTTAATAACTATGGATGTTCATATCAATGTGTATGTATTTCGATCAACCTTTGTAAGGTACTGAAGTTAAACCTCCAGTGGTCGTGAAAAAACTCGAATCGATGACAATCAGAAAACAAACCTAATGTTAAACTGCCCCTAAGAGGTAATTTATATGATATTTGTTAGTTGAAAGATTTATGGTTTGTATTTTTATTTTTATTTGTTTTAAAGGACCTGTAAACCATAAAGACTTGCCACACACAAAATACCAGGTTATATCCAGAAAAACCAAATCGGAACTTGTATTTTTTGTATCTTAATGGTTTCCCCATTAAACCTAATCTATTTGTGGTCGAAACAATTAATCTAGTGTAACCATTGTTTAAGCATATAATGCTAGATGACATAGATGATTACATATTCAAACAATTAAAATATATTTTTATAAATATGGATTGTTGATTGTTCTTCCTTGGACAGTAATCTCCATCGAATGCATGTGTATCACACTCTCTTAGATTCGCTCGCACAAAGTTTGCACACAAATTATCTCTCTTGATTGCGTAATCGTGTACTTTTAAGCAACTCTCGTCACTAGTAATTATACTAGATCATCCTCAACCAATTATGTTAGGGACGCAACATTCGATTTTGACATGACATCAGATTGTGTGAAGGAATAATTCGCGTCTGTTAGGGTTTGTCTGACTATCTGGAAATATTGTCAAGACACCTAGCAGAGTTAGTTGTTGATTCCCACTAACTCGAGTGAGTGAACTCCAAACACATAATGCATTATGATAGTATTCTGATTTCGCCCCTTTCGCATAGACATCTTCAAAAGCATAGACCATTGTATGGCCCACGAGACAAATCGATCTACTAATATGCTCTTTATGGCAAGACAAACATTGGATACAATCGCGCTATCTTGGAATTTTCTTTTTGAAAAAGAAAAATATTTACTTAAGCAATAGTTAAAATTGATCACTTACTGATTATCAAATCACTTACAAATGATAATGATTATCTAGGAAAGAAAACAAGTTATTTGAACTTCTAATTCGATGAGTGACTAATATTTGAAAGCCCGCAAAGATATTAAATATTGGTTTAAATTTGTGTGAGAGAGTTGAGACAATTATCTACTTTGAAAGTAAAATAAAATTCTCAATTTATTGTCGGAAAAAAACTGACACAAATACATACATCCACAATAGGGAAATTGTGGATGTCCATAATTGAAAATTTTGACCAAATTATAATTTGACTATGTCGTGATCAAGATTGTAATATGACTTTTCTACCACAAACGTTGATAACTAGACCATGGACATCAAGAACCATGCATGGACAATTTTTTTTTAAACTTAACTTGAAAATGTCACCATTCTAACACATCAAACTTCCAAGTATTGATCTTTCCATCATGTAAATTTTGATTATTTCCAAATTAGACATATACCGAAAATAACATAAAACTAAATCTTGCCCCGTTAAAACAGTTTTGACCATTTATGAAACTTTTTGAATTTTTGTTATAAAACATTAACTTCTTGAAATATTTTTTTCTTACAAAACTTAGATGTTTAACTATGACTTCAAGCGAAATAAAACCATTAAACATCATTTTTTGTCGTTTTGTACTTACAAGGCATCATGGAGTTTAAGGGTCGAGCTTATGAGAGTCGATATGAAGAAATCGAGTATATGCGAGTTAAATCGAGACTAGGGACTTTGTCAAAACAAGTCCAAAGTCGAATTTTTCAAGTATGAGACACCACACTCTGTCTGAGAAACACAAGTTAACGTAAAGTTTTACTCATTTTTTTTCTTTGGTCAAATTCTATACGTGCTTAAATTTACAGATTTTGTTGTAAGAAGTCAAAATGACACAACTAAGGGCATGTTTGTTAGCAGTTTAATGAGCTTAATGTGACTCACAGCTTATTCAATCAGCTATACATGACAGTTTGATAGTGGCTTAATGATATAGAAAGTGGTTTATTCAGTAAGCTTTTAGGGGGGAGCTTTATGCAGAAAGCCAAGTTTTCTCCAAACCTGTCATTCCCGATTAAAAAACACACTTTTCCATCTACGAAAAACCCCTCCCAAACAAAAACCTTTCTAATCTATACATACAGATTAATCCACACAGACAACTTTATCCACTCATGACTTAATGAAAAATCAACAATTTGGAGGCAAACCTCGGTTTTTCTTAACACAAATCTCATATATATTCATATTTAATAGCATTTTTTTTCTTCCAAAAAATGGATACATGAATATAGTCAAAGAAGCTTCTTAAAGATGTACTCTCAATAATTAAATAGCGATTATATTATAAATAAAATAAATCATAAAAATAAATTCCACAATTATTGTTTAATATATGGTAGCAACTTTTTTCACATAAATACAAAAACATATTATTCAATTAAGTTATGGGGACTCTATGTTTGACTTTGTTAGGTCTAGAAGATCAATACCCTTAAAATCAACCCATGGTTTAACATTTCCATGGTTCAACCAAGGTTCTAAATGGCGCGCGGCGCGGCGTGGCGGCGAGGTCAAACCTCAAGCCTTACGAGTTACGGCGAGGCTATGGCGTTTTTCATGGCGGCGCCAAGGCGGCAAAAATATATATATATATATATAATAATGGGAGTTTTATATCATATAAAATAACAAAAGAAGAACCATGAATTGATTTGATATCAAATATACAAAGTTTACAAAAATGATATCAAGAAATCATAACTCCCTAAAAAATCATAACTTCCCCATGTGATCGTGACGACTGAGAATTGAGAAACAGAGAGAGAAAGGGAAAAGGGGAAGTGAAATTCTAGGGTTTAAAATATTTAATTTTGACTTTTTAGATTTTGACTTTTTTACCATGTAAATTTACAAGTTTTAGAAAAGTACAATTTCCCTCCATAACTCCATAACGCGCCATGGCGTGAAGCTTAACGCCATAACTCCATAACGTAATGTAACGCCATAAAGCGCCATAACGCGCCATGGCGTGCCTTATGAAGCTTAACGCCATACATCGACGCCAAGGGTAAAAACGTGGTGGCAAGGTGGCGCCGAGCGTACCATGGCGCGTTTTTTAGAACCTTGATATACGCATGTATATATAAAAACACACACATACTATATATATACATATACACATATAAATATATGGTTAGGATTACGTGAGAACATATTTTTTTAATAAGATAAGAGAGAACACGAACCTTCATCTACCTCCATTTGTGTACATTTATTTATGTTCATTTATTTACTTTACTTGTATAATAACCATAACTAAAATTTTAAGAAATTCATGCATGTGAAAGTGAATTAAAATGTGTGAAATTTCGTGAATATGCCTGAAGTGTAAATGAATGTGGATTAAGATAGATGAAAATAGATGAATGTAATGATGTCCACGTTATTTGTGAGTCATTAGATGAAGGTCGATGAAAGATCCACGTTTGTTTTAAGTCGATAAAAAGTCAACTCGTCCAAAGACTCAATATTGTTTGCTGCGAGATTTATATGAAATAAATTCTCAGACTATTAGCAAATGGAGACTAGTGTTAGTATAAACTTATCAATCCATTGTCGTCTTTTACAAGTAATAAAACGGTAAAATACCGAGTATCGATCCACAAGGAAAAGTTTAAAAGTTATATTAAAAGTCTAATAAAAGAGATGATTTCATATGACAATTTTGAAGAAATATTGTTAGGTGGTTTTTAACAACTATTTTGACAAAAATTAATTTTTTTTAAAAAGAAACAATGGTAGAGGGATCCGTTAAGATTTTTAACAATTAAATCAAGTGAAATATTATAATTAAATTATCCACCATTAGTTTTTCTAAGGCAGTGAGTAAGGCACTCATCTATAGATTAACTCTAATGTATCCAAAATAGAGAAAAGTCTAAACAATGACACAATTTATTCCTTGTATGAGCTATATGGAGTGAAAACAAGTTTTCTTGTATCCAAATAACTCTCTCGATATCTCCATATCATTCAATTTGACGTGTCAAGACAACTTATCTCTAAGTCCGTCACGTACACTTTAACATTCTTAATTTCCTCTCAAAAAAACTTGTCAGGAAATGTTTTTATAAATATAACATTGAATGAATGGTTGAAAGAATTATTAATTACTAATTCCACCAACAAAAATTGGTTTTAATCTTAACTTCACCCCACACCCAAGTTAAGGTTGTCAATCTTTCATCGCTCAGTATCCTTGCATTTTTAAATTATAGAAAATAAACATTTACGACTAAAAATAAGGATTACCATAAATTAAAAACTAAGTTACGACGATTGAATAAAAAGTGATGGTAAAATAAAAGATAACGATAATTATAATTATAAAAGCTAGACTAATATAATTACGATGATGTATTGAAATAAATAAATCAACGAATAATTAAAATGTGATAATATAAAGATATAAAGCGATAAATAAACGAGATATAATAAAGCAGATAAGAAATACTGAAAGTTAAATACTTATATAAAAATAACTAAAAGGTTCAACCTTTCTCCAAATGATTGGAGAATAAAAGTACCAACTAAATCTATAATTGTTGGGAGTGATGGGAGAATTGTGTGATTTTCTAACAAACATTTAAGACCTTTTATAGCCAACAAAAGGGAGAAGAAAGTATTACAAATGGGTAAAAACAATTTAGCACATAAAAAATCTCTCCAAAGATTTCCACCAGCTCATGCATAGATGGAAGAATACTCTAGAAATATTCCATAAATCTCGAGGTGGCTTGATGCTGCAGCATGCTGCTATCTCCCTGTTTTTCAGCATCCAAATTCTCCCAGCAAAAACGTCTAAAAGTTGAACTGTAAGCTGCAAATACATTATAAAACCAATGATTTATTGCCCAAGTGATAAAGATATGAGTTTTGCTCAAAGGGCCTTGATTTATGAAATATTGGTTTACAAAATATTGAGATATGTATTTAAAAATAAAGCTTTTAAGTTATAAAATGAACGCATATCATTGTTTCTCACCGTTTTATATATATATTACAAGCAGTTCATGAAATTTATGTGAATGTCCCTATACATGCACCGAACATTATTGAAGTCTTTGGGACAACGACCGTGACAATTAAGAGAGCTGAAAACTCTCATATGATTCGACGTAACACATACCAAACCCTGATAACTCTTGTAGGATTTGAACATGATATGACAGATCTTAGATACTCGTGCTTTAGATTGTGGGGTCTATGACACAAAATAGATCAGTATACCATTATATTTTAGACCTATGACATTCATGATTCGTAGTGGTTTTGAAAAACCGGAAAAGCGATAAATCGAGCCAAACCGTTGATTTGAAACAAAACTAAAGCTATAACTGATAAATCGTACTTTATGAGTTGTCTTAATGTTGTGACAAGTGGAAGTCAAATCTCCTAAGTTTAGAAATGTTTTGCAAATCCAAACAGATTAATTAAATTTTAGTTTCAAATTTAATTGTCCATGCAATAATAATTGTACGATACAACTTAAAGAACACAAGTCATAACCACCTGACAATTGTTACTAGACTCCCTCACCGATCATCCAACAACAACCATGACCCCCACCTCAACGATATCCTTCCCAGCAACCCCATGTCACAATCCTCTTTGTCGTCGTCCCTTCCCTCATATTCTATAAAGCAAGATAGGGTAGTTTACCCGAGCAGTTGTGGCATTACTGCTACACAAAATTGATTCAAAAAAGGTACATTTAATGATCTTATTGATAAAAAAAAAGTTGCATGAATAAACCGAGACACGTTTAAAAACCGGTTGCTACTATTACCTTTTGTTATGATAAATAAATCGCCTTTTTTTACTTGGAAAATGATTTCAATGCTTTTGATACGTGGAAGAATAGGACTTGAATCGACTGGCGAGATTGAGGTAATGAATTAGAGAATTATGGAATGTTGTAGGGTTTTAATTTAACATGAGTAATTTAATAATTTACCAATCTTGTCTCAGCTCCTAACCTTTTTTCTACCAAAGAAAAAAAATGCATTTTTATCTCACTCGGGTCCTGTCATGTCTCAATCTAATGTTGTGTCAAATGTGTAACGAAAATGTTGTACTCTATCATGTTCCATCACGTCCCTTGTATAAGAAATGAATACACTCTATAAGAACTTGAATTATAACCAAAAAGGTGTTAGCCTAGTGGTAAGGCATGTGGAGGTACGGGGGGCTTCGACCCCGGGCTGCATGCTTTAGCAGTCGGGCTTCGGCCTATATTGTCAGGGATTAGTCTGGACCCAATATGGTCTGGGATACCCTCTCCCAAAAAAAAAAAAAAAACTTGAATTATAATGATTCAACCATTCCAAAATAAAGAAGGTGGTGTGAAATTGAAGTTTACATGTTTTTAGCGATTATACTTATATACTATAAAAATTAATACATGGTCCTGCGAATTCGATGATTTGAATCCCTGAAGCTTACCAAAATTTCAAAAAATAGACGAAATAGTAAAAAAAATTCTTACAGTTTTTATTGGGTTTTCTCCGAAAGCATAATATTATTAATACGAACACAAAACAGGTGATTTTTTACAAATCAATCGACAAATTTGGTCAGAAACCATCACTCGTGTCAGTGGCGGACCCAGGATTTTAGATGAGTGGATGCACAAACGAAAAACTTAAGAAATTGTTGTCGATGCGTTTTTAGCCGAATTCACCTATTGGGGGACTTTTTATGTTTTTGGTTGATTTCGATGGATTTTTTAAGTTTCCGTGTTGATTCGATGGGTTTTTTTGTGTTGATTCGATGAGATTTTTTTTTATTAATTTCAAGAGATTTTTTTGATTTTTTGGCTGATTTCGAGAGTAAATTTTGGTTTTTTAGGGACTTGTGCACCTTTCACCCTTCAAAAACGTATATATCACGGAGCACCCCTGTAGTTGAGCGGGTACACCTTACGTACCGAAATTTTTTCGCCCTTACGAGACGAACTTGTGCACGGGACCCCCCTTGGGAAGGGTAGGTCCGCCCCTGACTCGTGTAATACCAACATGTTATGAGTTGTGATGATCGACAAAACAGGCCCTTGCATCGCATTTATTTCCAATTTCAGTCCTTTAAGTTTCTATATATTGCATTTGAGCCCTTAAAGCCGCTCCCAAAAAAAATATTATAAAACATGGTATAAAAATGAATTTTGAGGGGCCAAACACTTTCTCCCTCCCATTTTCTTTTTAAATTTTATATCTATTGTAGTACTTTTTTATCCATTAATAATTATTATTTTGGAATCTGTAACTCCGATGATGGTTTACGTAAGGATCTAAGTGATATGTCCACATTTTCAAGTGTGAAGTTCTAATCAATTTTTTACATTTTCAAATACGAAGATTTAGAAACAATATTTCAAATTGTATATTTCATAATTCTATAAAATTGAATATATATATATATATATGCAAAAAATGATATGTAAAATTAATCCATTTATTATAGTGTTTTATGGCATGAACAACTACTAAATTTTGTGGTTGATAGTCGTAAATTTACAAGGAATGGTAAATCGATGTTAATTATTATTGAACATTTTCATGTCAGAAAATCGAATTCTGTTATTTTATTTTTTAATTCTTCTAGAAATACTTGAAATGCAAAACAATAATTCTTTTATAAATTGTTTCACATATCTTGATATGGGTTTATTGGTATTCGAATATACAATTGAGATATAAAATAATATTGCACTTATTTGTCTTTTTAGAAATTCTTCTAGAAGTAAATAAAAAAATATAGCCACAGAATCTTCTTAAGTTAGATCTAAAATTTCAAATGGTAATTGTACGTGTGTAAAACAAAATAATAAAAAAAAAATCATAAGAATCATTAATGAAAAAAAGGGAAAAAATATACACCCAATTATATATATATATAAACAGGTTCAATAAGAATCTTAAATATTTTAAGAACCTTAAAAACCAAATATTTATGATGAATAATTATAAATATCATGAATATTTTGTTTATTGGTTCTTAAAACATTCAGGCTTTCTAATAAATTCTCTCTTTTATTTTGTATACTAGAAATGTACCCTTGCAATGCAGCGAGTTTCTGAAATCTAGAACTCGAACCCTCGATTATTATTCATACTTTTTGTTAGTCTTTTTTTATTTTATTTTACGATTTTGAGAAACCTAGATTTAAAACAAAAATATATTTTAGTTTAGTTTAATTATGGTTTTTTATATAAAGTATTTTGTTACGGTTTAAAAAATGTTTAATTTAAATGATAACTATATTTAATATATTTTATATTTAAAATTAAAAAGATAACATACTTCAATAAAAAATCAAAATAAGGTGTTTTATCTCGAATTTTCTTATATTTATCGGTTAATTATATCAATAGTTGAAAATTTTAGATATTTTAGAAAAAAAAAATTAATACTTATCTGCAGTTAGTTACACAAATTCAAACATTGAGCTTTTATAAGTTGTACTTATGTTTAATCAATTTGTACTTTTGGACTTTAAGTAATATGCATTAATAAGTAGTACTTAATGCATAAAAATTAGTTTTTAAGAGTTTAGCTTAAATGTTTTATAATATAGTATAAATATATTGGTTAAAATTCAAAATTACAAGTTAATGAAACATAATTATAACCTATTAAAATCCTATATTTTTATTTGTATAACTAACTGTAAATAAACATATTAAATATAGGATAAACACTATGAGATAAACTACCTGTTTTAATTTTTATTAAAATATATTTATTAGATCAATGCATGTTTTTATAATATAGTATAGATGTATTAGTTATGTGATTATAACTAATATAGATATAGATATATTAAGAGCAAATCATAAAATAAAAAATAAATATTGATAATAGTAATATTGATCAAATCGTCCAATAAATGTAAAAAATAAATATTGATAATAGTAGATAATGTTGATCAAATCGTACATTAAATATAAAAAACAAATATTTATATTAATAAATGAGTATCCATTTCACAAATAGATGATGATATGAGATATTAAATATAAAAAATAAATATTTATATTAATAAATGAGTATCCATTCCATAAATAGATGATGATGTGAGATACTGTGCTTGGATAAGTTGTACCAATGCATTATGAAATTGTAAATTAAGTAATTAGCTTTAATTAGTTGTATTTTGTGCTTAAAATGTTGTAATTAAGAGTTTTTTATGCCGTTTTTATAATACTAGAAGCGTACTCGCGCAATGCAGCGAGATAAATCACGATTTTAATGTTTATTTTTACTTTTTGTTTTTTATTGATTTACAGTACGATTTTGGATGATTTTTATTGAGTGATAATGGTTTTTTATATATAAATTTGTTTAATTTAGGCTTAATAATATAATGTTTTTTATATAAAAAAAATTAAGTAGTTTGTTAAAATTCATTAATTATCTTATATATTTTAAATTTTTTATATTTAAATTGAGATGTTTATCCTGTTTTGATTATTTTTATCAGAATTCAAATTTCATAATTTTAGGCTTTGAGATAAGGATTTTGGGGATAAGGATGAAATTTATTAATCAGGGTTAAAAACATTTAAAAGTAGTACATATTGCTTCATTAATTGTTTTTTAAGAGATTTTAGGTAGATTAACATTAAATAATAGTACATAATGCTTAATACATCACGATTTTAATGTTTATTTTTATTTTTTGTTTTTTATTGATTTACAGTACGATTTTGGATGGTTTTTATTGAGTGATAATTGTTTTTTATATATAAATTTGTTTAATTTAGGCTTAACAATATAATGTTTTTTATATAAAAAAAATTAAATAGTTTGTTAAAATTCATTAATTATCTTATATATCTTAAATTTTTTATATTTAAATTGAGATGTTTATCCTGTTTTGATTATGTTTATCAGAATTCAAATTTCATAATTTTAGGGTTTGAGATAAGGATTTTGGGGGATAAGGATGAATTATATTAATTAGGGCTAAAAGCTTTACAGGTAGTACATTAGGCTTTAGTAGTTATTTTTAAGAGATTTTAAGTAGATAACTTTAAATGATAGTACATAAAGTTTAGTGAGTTGTAATTAAGAGTTTTTTATGTCATCTTTATAATATAATATAGATAGTATAGATAAACTATATTTGACAAACTAGTTGACAAAACAAATATTAGCTAAAAACTAGCTATTGGGTGATAATCTATTAGTTGACTGAAAAAATAGATGTTAAATTATGCAAGTTTTGCAAAAACTAGCTAATAAGTTAATTGACAAATGTAAAATAACCAAATAGGATATTGAAGCACATATTTATCATTTATCAAGAACAAATATTATCAAGATATTACATTACTTGAATCACCAAGTAGATGTTCCTTGTGATGAAATGAAGGAGATCATCAGTTGCAACGGTTTTAGAGATCGAATCTCCTAATAGTAGCTGAATATGGTGATGGTTTACTGTTTAAAGGAATGTCATCAAAAAAACCATCGATATACTCTTAACTGAAAGACGTTAACCAACTTGAATAATGCCCCTAACTAGGGGTTTGGTGTGAGATGGTTGATTGAAAAAACTATGTAACACCCTAAAAATATGGGTTAATTTAAACCTGAATTTACGCAGAATAAAACAAAGCTAACATAAACAAATCACCCACCCAAGGGAATAATAGTATGGCTTTTACATCACAAGAATCAAGTGAGATACAATTCAACAACCTACTAATCTAGACTGCCTGGATCTAGATTATAAACGGGTGTTGGTACTTCACTTCCAAAAATACTCTATTGCTATACCAAAAGTACGCCTCTATGTGCCATCAAAAATGCTACTTCTCTTCATGACTCTCCACTCAAATCCGAGGAGTCCCACCGCTAGAATGGCCTGTTATACATGTCATTTTAAGAAAAAAGTGTTAGGCTAAAGCCTAGTGAGCTCAAACAGTTATATTGGGAAAACAGTAAGTTCTAAATGAGATAAGTAGTAAAAAAAGCGGGTGGAATAAATATGGATAAAATATTACTTTTATACATATACCTCTTGGGTTGACGAGGGAGACCTGTTACACTCTGAAATCTAGAAATAGCAACTAATTTAAATTTTCTAAATACATCGATAATTGCATCATCTACAATCATAATTTAAGAATTAACCTCAATACACACGTTCAATCTATACATACAGTCTATAATAGTGATGGGTGCTACTAAAACCCAAAGACGGTCACTATCTCCAATGTGCGGAAGACTTTACCAACTCCTTACACTTGTTCAAAGCTAAGGCTCAACTCTTCATAGAATTGCTAGAATCTAAACCCCCAACTGGAACCTGATGCACATGCCGACAAATGAAAAGGTTAGGCTTAACGCCTAGTGAGCTCAAGAGTTTTCAACATACAAGAATAAATCGTTTAACATGGTAGAATGCAATTAAAATCATAATCTTTCAAAATTATATGCTTTGCTTATGAAAACGACTCGTTTACCAATAAACGTGCATTTTAACGGAAGAGACACCAAGTTGATCGATAACCAAACCAAGTCATTTAAAAATAAGATTCCAATAAAAGACGTTCTTTCATAAACTTAGATTTAACCCAAAACTTGCTCAAAATGAGAATAGAGAGAGAACTCCCAATTTTTATAAAACGCAGGGAAAATGTTATATCTCGAAATACCCAACGCGGGTGGATCATGTTGCACAACTCATAAATCATAGGTGAGAAACTATGTAAATAAACTTTGCCGTGAATACGGACAATAGACCCAAAACTCACGCAACCATAAAATGGAAAGAAACCAAATACTGAAAACGTAGAAATGACGCATTCCATTCAAACCTTAATATACGTGGGGAAACCCCAATATTAAAGTCATTATTTATCGTCGACCACATAAAAACCAAAGTTGGTAAAATACGACATTACCATTTAAAATACCACGAATCAACGATGAGGAGATCCGTAAATACTGAGAATATAGAAACACACAAGTAGGTCATTCACGCGACTTCCGTGCATGTCCTCTAAACGTTTCCATCTAGGGTGGCGAGAACACGTGAATGGGGTCACCCGTGATGTTATTGGATTTCACCAACGTGCCCCGGTCCTAGTTCCCATGCCATACAAGACATCACAATCCTCGGACCTGTTGTTGCCCCTCGCCACACTCCGTCGAGTTCCACCACGAGGTCTTACGAGCCCGGGTGCCTATCCAATTTAGACGAGTTTCAACTCTGCGGCTCGAACCGCATATTGCCTACTCGCTAGCAAACCCGAGCGGTCACTAAATGTAACCCAAAACCTCAGGCCTTACAAAACCAACAGACTTACGTGCCTATGGATCCAATACAACACTGTCTACCATTATATGACTCCAAATGAATGACCAAAGCACCCAAAGCATGTAATTTACCAACGACATACATTGGTCGCCATCATACTCAAAACCCGTGACCGTTATAAATCCGGACAAGTGTCCACACGACTCATTTAGTCAAAACCGAGCCAAAAGCCCAACCATTTACACGAATACCCAATGAAAGCTAGTAGAGACATCAAAATACGTCCGACCAACAATTATGCGAACACCACGACCCAAAAAGGTAATTAACCTAAAACTTCTCATTGGTTGAAACAAAATGTTTTCCAAATGAACTCTTTCCCTTCGTGTTGCCAAAACGACCCATAGTTCAATGATATGTAAATTTCCAACGGTTTATAAAATCGTATGCACCAAATAGACAATTACATGAAATGACCCACATTTGTATATTACATCGCCAAAGAAATATACCAAAATGATTTATTTATAAAAATGCACAAAAACCACAAAGTTGTGTGCTACGTAAGTTTAATAAGTTAAATATACCAAATAACCAAAACTTATCAGCAGTTAACAATTTAATGTAAAACATAAATACTTTAAAATAAGCATTTTGGCATGTACACCGTTTTCACAAATCAACTTGAACTCATCTTGCTAGATTTAAGCTAAATCCAAATTTTACCCCACTTTGAGCTCCTTTGAAGAAATCCGAATCCAAGAGCAAACTTCTTCCGAAAACCTAGATCCACAAATTTTCAACCGTAAATAACCATATTCAACCATCTAGAATCTTTCCCCAAGACATTTTACACAAGATCTCAACATACAACCAAAAACCCTAATTTCCATAAATGAAGAGAACAAGAGGTTACCTTAACCATAACTCCAATCCACCAACCGAAATACCTTTATATCACCAAGATGAACTACGCACTCCCAAACTTCAAGAACAAAGAAAAGGGTTGGGTGAAAACCCTAGAAATTGATGAAGGTGATGAAGAGGATGAAGATGAAGATGAAGATGGTGATGAAACTTCCAAACCGAAACCTTGGAGGAAACACCCAACTTCTAGCAATAAATGGTGCGATTGAGGAGTAAATGAACCCTAGGTTCGGTTTCTATGAAAGGAAGAAGTTGGGAGGGAATGACAAAAGGAAAGATTGAGTTAGAATGAGAAATAAGGCTGAAAATCAGATTTTAACTCAGTCAGACCCCGCACGCGACAGTGCCTGGCGATAGTGACATTGTCACTATCGCGTGGCACAATCGTGCGGAATGTATCACGACTAAAACCCTCCCCGTGATAGTGCCCTGGCGATAGTGACACTGTCACTATCGCGCCATGTGTACCGAAGTCCAAAAGGTCCAAAAACTCGCGATTCTTGCATGGGTCGATTTAAGGCTCGAAAGAATAACATAATTCACCCTAAAAGATAGACGGAAGGTGAAGAGATGACTGGAGATGATCGGAAACTTACTAAGCGAAAATCCGGGTGTTACAAGACTCGCTTACTAACATAAGTGACGGAACACAAAAGTAAGTTACTTGACATGTTAGTAAAACCAAACACATAATAGAAATACATACACTGGATGTCAGGCTCGGTAGCTTTAAATGTACACCCATGGAATGTCAACTTCAACCACATAGGGTCCTTAAGTTGAGTTCCTCATCCAATGACGTGTACTAGCACGTAGGACTTATACCATACCGATAACAAGAGTTTAAAGCACATCTTCGACCAGAAAGAGTTGAAGATGAGGCAAAGGAGATGACTAGAACTCCTAAAGGACTATGACTGTGAACTCCTCTATCACCCCGGTAAAGCAAACGTGGTGGCGGATGCTTTAAGCCAAAAAGAGTATAGCGGTAGCCTGCAGACTTTTCTCTACCGAATTGAACTAGTGTCAAGATTGATCGAGAAGGTCAAGGAGTCTCAAACCGAAGCCCTTCGGGAAGAGAACCTTAAGAGTGAAGTGATGGTCAAACAACATCTTTTCTTGACCGAAGATGGTCGTGGGGTGAAGCTCTTCAAAGGGCGAGTTTGGGTGCCCAAAGTCGGGGGCAATCGGGAATTACTTCTCGAAGACGCCCATAAATCCAAGTATTCTATCCACCCGGGGATTACAAAGATGTATCGAGATTTGAAGCTCAACTATTGGTGGCCCGTCATGAAATTAGACGTGGCAAATTACGTGGAACGATGTGTGGCATGCCTTCAAGTCAAAGCCGAACATCAATGACCATACGGAAGTCTCAAATCCTTGGAAATTCCGAAATGGAAGTGGGAACACATCACCATGGATTTTGTGACCAAGCTACCAAAGACTCTTAGGGGGCACGACACCATATGGGTGGTGGTGGATCGTCTGACCAAGAGTGCTCATTTCTGGCTATGAGAGAAACTCTCCCGATGGACAAGTTGACCAAACTTTACATCGATGAGGTAGTCTCGAGACATGGTGTGCCTTTGTCCATCGTGTCAGATCGTGATAGCCGTTTCACTTCCAATTTTTGGGACGACCTTCAAAAGGAGTCGGGGACTAGGGTGAAGTTGAGCACGGCTTACCATCCCCAAACCGATGGCCAAAGTGATCGAACCATCCAAACGCTAGAAGACATGCTAAGGTCGTGCGTTATCGACTTTGGTGGGAATTGGGACTCTCATCTACCTCTAATCGAGTTCGCCTACAACAACAGTTATCATGCTAATATTGGCATGGCACCTTTCGAGGCCTTGTATGGTCGGAAATGTCGAACTCCAGTTTGTTGGTTTGAGGCGGGTGAGAAGCAATTTGTCGGACCCGAAATCGTGCAAGAAACTGTGGAAAAGGTCAAGGGCATCCGGGAACGCCTAAAAGCGGCCCAAGACCGGCAAAAGAGTTACGCGGATAAGAAGAGGCGATCGGTGGAATTCCAAGTCGGCGATCGTGTGATGCTCAAAGTATCGCCTTGGAAGGGGATTATCCGGTTTAGGAAGCGAGGAAAGTTGAGCCCTCGATTCCTTGGACCATTCACTATAACCAAACGGGTTGGACTTCAAGCTTACCAATTAGAGCTCCCACCCCAGATGAATGAAATCTACAACACATTCCACGTGTGTTACCTCCGGAAATGTTTGGCGGAAGAGGATAGTGTCATTCCACTTTCGGAGATAAGAGTGGATGAGGGTATTCGTTGCATCGAGGAACCCGACGCCATTTTGGAAAGGAAGTCCAAAAAACTCCGTCATAAAGAAGTCACAATGGTCAAGGTCCAATGGAAGCATCACTGGGGGCCAACGTGACTTGGGAAGCGGAGGAAGACATGAAGCGAAGATACCCTCACCTTTTTGGGCGAGCGTCGATTTCGAGGACGAAATCCTTTCCAAGTTGGGGAGGATTGTAACACCTGGAAACTTTGGTAAGTTATTTATTGATAATCTTGTCTCTTATCGTGCATTCATGAGTCATAATTAGGCTTTCTATTTTATGAATTTTGATCATACACTTTGGAGGTTTCGTTCGACGTGAAAAGTCGGATTTCGGAGCCCGAGGGGCCTGGGGGGACAGTGTCATGCGACAATGACATGGTCACTGTCGCCAATGGTCATAATCGCACCCAAAGGACAGGCCACTGGATGTTTGGTGCGACAGTGCCCGACGACTATGCCCGGGTCACTGTCGCCTGGTCATTGTCGCAGGGGGAGTCCGGTAGGTGGTGTGGAGCGGACGACTATGCCAAGCGACTATGTCAAGGGCATAGTCGCTTGTCATTGTCGTTGGGTGGTACTGGATGAATTTAAAGCCATTTCTCCTCCTCCTTTCATTCATTACTCCAACCTATTCTCTCTCAAAAGTCTCTCTACTTCCCTCTTCATTCAAGGTCGACTCTAGGGTTTGTCAAAGGAGCAGTTACTCTCATTTACTCCATTTTTGTGTCATCATTCAAGTGTGGAATCTAGGGTTTTCATATCATCATCACCATCTCCACTTTCTCCAAGAAGAGAAGTTAGCGTTTTAGGGTTTTCATCAAAACCTTAGTTTGTGAGTTCATCTTCTATATTAAATGCAGATATGTTTACACGAAAATCTTTTCTTTACATTACTTTAAAAATCTACATTTTCTCCAAATTTGTGTTCTTGATCTATTTAGGTAACAATCTAGGGTTTTGACATTTTGATGTTTTTATGTGTTATGAAGGTCTAAAATGTTGATGAAATGGCAAATATGGAATATTCATATATCTTGGAACTTGTGAAATCAAATGAGTAAAATGATTTATTTGGGGTTATATTGAAGAGTTAGACTTTGTGAGTTTATGGTATAAGTGTGTTAATGAAACTTGTGTAGGAGACGGTATGCTGATATGATTTTATTGTTGAATGGAATGAGATTTACATGAAAAGAAATGTTATGTAAGTATGTTGGATTTACCTTATAATGACATAGTGCTATATGAGATTCATGTATCTGGAATTTATAGCAATATACAAATTGTTATGTTGGTGAATCATATTAGTTTGGAATGGTGAGACCCCAAGGTAAAGATCCATGAATAGGGTTGAACTTGGTGACTCTTTGGGGTAAGGGCTCAGATAGAGTTGGACCCATGTTTACATTGAAATAAAGATTCATGAATAGAATTGATGTTCTACGGCTAAAGATTCATGGATAGAGTTGCCGCCGGTAAACGACTATTCCAACTAAGTGCTCCACATGGGTTGTGGCCTACTTCCGTGTTCCGTCACATCCTATGGTGGAATGGGTCTCCCCCGTCTCGCATAAAGTTCAAACGTTGGAGAACTTGTTTATTATTGTTACTTTAATTATTGTTAAATGTTCATTAATGTATTACACTTCATCGCACATATATTTTGGATGTTCTCACTAGGATCCAAGCCTAACACTTGTTTGTTTTGGTGTGCGTATCAGGTTCATTAGTGGTGGGGTGGCGAAACCTTGAGCGGAGATTTAAGTCAACCTTTTTGGGAATTAGCATTGACGAGATATAGAGCATGCATATACTTACCGATATTTTGGGAAATGATGACGACACCCAATTATAATCTAATCTAGAATTGTTTTAGATTAAGTAAGTTGTAGGTCCTCGTTTCTTTAACTTTTTAGATTTGTAAACGCTTATATTCTCCCCTTTTTGGGATGATGTTAATTGTGAAGTTTTATTTCATATCAAATGTTCTAGGTTAAATTCTTTTCCTTTTATAAACGTGATATTGCGAAAATTTCAAGTTTTAAATTTACCCAATTTTTAGAGCGTTACAGATAATGTGTAAGGAAAAAACTGTGATTTTTTTTAACATTGTGGATACTCTAAACATACCCCTATAATGATTTATACCCCCTCCTACTAGTTACTCTTTCTCACAAATAAATTCAACAATCAAACCTAATCATATTTAGTTTTAAATAACATTTTGTACCCATATAATTACTTATTTAACTTACTTTATATCATTTACTTTTTCATTTTTAAATTTTAAATTTTAAATTTTCAATTTACATTCTTATCATATTAACATACATAATCTTTAACAATCCACACAGACAAACACACCAAAATTTCCAAAATGAAAAACAAGCGCCAGAACGATTATAAAATATGACGAATCACACCACGAGTTACAATGCTAAGGTTTGTGGAAAATAACTGGATTACAAGTTGAGAACCGTAAATAGAACTAACTGGGAAGTCTAACAGGTTCTACCAAGATAAAGCCACGTCTAAACACGAGCTTCATGCTCACATTCTGTCATTGTTCCTACTCGAGCCCTCAACTACCTGCTTACCTGAAAAGGGGTTTAGTTTTGGAAAACGAGGGTTAGACCATGAGGTTTAATGAGATCCCTCTAATATCGTGCCGCACCACAAGTAACAACAGAACGGTCATATGTATTTAAAAACAATCAAGCTTTAAGTAAAAAGATTTCACACAAAACTTATGCTGACGGTCCACGATATAGTCACGCACACTTGCGACTATGTGTTAGGGCACACACTCGCCCTTGAGTTAAATATATGAAACGAATTCATATGTTTAGTATGGGACACACCATCCATGTACATTGATATGGATGTTTGCACACCTCTAGAAATGTGATAATTGAACCTCAAAGCAAGTATACAATGAGATCCAATATCGTCGTTTCAAGTAATAAAATGGTAAGAACCAAGTATCGTATTCCACAGGGATAGGTATCTTAAGTTGCAAGATCTCGAGATGAAAAACTAACTTCAGATGGCGAGTTTGAAGACTTTGTTTGAGTTGGTTAACAGTGATATGATTAACAGGATATATAAAGATAGAATGGGTGCAAGACTTAAAGTGAGGAGTAAACACAAATTCTGGAGGCCAATGCTATAAGAATGCTATAGCATTAGTTCATCAACAACAAGTTCCACCATGTACTTTAAAGAGTATCCTTCCGGATATCTACCATTGCACTTTTGTTTAGCCTTTAATCAACATATGTCTATGCAAATGTCCGGACCAGTGTGAGTGTCAAATGGTTTCTTTAAAGTATATGGAAAAACAAATGCCTTTGTTTAAGAATCACCCTTCCGAGTTGATTCCCACATCATTCAAGTTGACGTGTTCTTAGTGGCTCATTCCTGAGTCCACTACACTTTAACACTTTGACTAGTGATCAACTCGTCAAGAATCAATCAGTTTGAAAAACAAAGATAGCAAGTTCCCTTGCTAGTAACTCTTCCAAGTATACTTCCTGTATCATTCAAACTGACGTGCTTTTTCATGGCTTATTCTTAAGTTCATGGCACTTTCACACTTTAAGAAGTGATCAATTCGTCAAGAAGTGCTTTTGGATTTATAAAACTTAAAATGACATAGTGAAACAATGTTATTGAAGAACAAAGTCCACTAGTTTTTGGTTTACAACCTTCCTTTTTGTCTCACAAATAACTATAAAATTAGCTACTCATTACGTAATATAAATTGCAATAAAAGTAAATGACATAAATTAAAGACATAATGTAAATGACGGTATATAAATGACATAAATTAAATGACGGAAATGTAAATGACGGAAATGTAAATGACGAAAATGTAAAAAGCATAAAGTAAAGACAATAAGTAATAACGAAATATAAAGACAAGCAATGCTTAAGCGATGCTGCAGCAACTAATAATGAAGAACACAAATTATAAAACCCTTAAGACTTAATATTAAAACTTTATAGAGAGAGAGTCACAATATTAGATATTCCATATGATGGAATACCCAAAAGAGATATCTAGAACAAGAGAACAACCCACCTATTTATACTAAACCACTAATGGCAAACTAGTAATAAAATGGAAACTTAAAATAATAAAAATGACATAACAACTAAAGTTATAACCAAAGTTATACTCCAACCTATTGTGTCTACTTCCAGCCAAAACAAATGGATTAAAATAACACCAAGATTTGGAAATAACAAAAAGTCAAGATTTCCTTTGTCTTCAAAAAGTGTTCTTTAAGCTTCATATTCCAAACAGCCCAATGCTCCAGCATTTAACCTGACATTACAATAAACAAAAGATTTTAGGCCGTTTTACGCAAAATAGCAACAATTAGTTAAATACTATACTTAGTTCCATGCATGAAAAAAAATATAAAATAAGATAAGAAAATGACTCAATTATTTGGGATAAAGAAAATTTAAATCCTAAAAGAAAAGAAAAATACGCAATATGTATTGAAAACTCAATACATATCATACATAATATGTCATTGTCAGTATGCACCCCAGAAACTTCACCTTTAAAACGACACTCATTAACATGTACATTAGAAACAATGCAAGCATGTTATTCAACCAAGAAAGCATGTATTGAAGTTTATACATCCAGAAAAGATTAGATGAACTCGCCTGTCGTCCTCGCTAAGCTCTTTTCATGCTTACACTAATTACCCCTTCAACCGCTCACCTACATAATAATTCATGCGCGAAAGGGATGAGTCTCACGGCTATTTCACATAGGTCGACCCCCCCCCCCAACTATCGAGACTCTCTAACGACATCTCGCGATTCACTAGAACTAACCGGCGACTGGTACACATGGGATCGACAGAAGATCCGAAATTTCAATTACCGGGAACCCAAGCCCAAGCTTTGTCCATGTCCGGGTTCCGGCTCGACCAAGATTTGGCCTTGTCCGGATCTCCCTCCCTCGCCTTAACCGGGTTTGCACATACTCGGGACCTCGTTCCCTGGTTTCACTCCTTCCCGGCCCCGCATCTCTCGGTCGATATTGATCTTTTCGATCGGAACAAACCCATGTCGGGTTTTCCTCACTAACTGGGTTTCCCCCACCTAGTTGTGAATCGTTTCCCGGACATATCAAAACCCACTGGAACGTCGATTCTCATACAATAGTTCATTTCGGTGGATTTTTTGGATCTCCAAGATACCCATGACACCCTAATCCTTGCCCCACTATGATTAATCGCTAGTCCAACAGTTAAACCACCAACCCAAATCGATTTGAGGTTATCGACGACTTAACACTACAATCAATACCAAAATCTAGAAATGAATAGAAAACTATATGTATGAAAACCACAATTTAAAAACCACAGGAATGAAATCAGCAATATTTAATAACCATAGTGACTAAAAATGTAATTACTCAAAATAAATAAAGAGCCCCTCAAAGCCTCAACTAGAAATGATTGATATTCTTATTTTTATGAGTAAATTATGATTTTAGTCCATGTGGTTTGTTAAAAATTGTGAATTTCGTCCTTATGGTTTCGAAATTTCTATTTTCGTCCTTATAGTTTGCAATTCATTTCTATTTTCATCCTTTATGCTAAAACACTACTTTTAAGTATGAATGACTAAAATAAAAATGAAGTGTGAACCATAGGGATAAAAAAATCAAAAAAATAAATAAATCATAAGGACGAAAAAGTTAATGAATTATAAACTATAGGGATGAAAATCGTAATTTAAAAACCATAAAGACGAAAATAATAATTTTCAACAAACCACAAGGACTAAAATCGTAATTTACTCTATTTTTTATTTTAATGCTAATTAATTAAAAAGCATTTAGAATATAAAAAGGTGGGCCCAGACTGAATGAATCTGCAAAGTTACATATGTGAAAAGACAAAGAAGGAATGTACGGACATTTAACAATGGTGGTTCTTTATCCAGCTGACGTGTCTTTTTTTTTTAAATAAAAAAAATACATCTAATTTTAGGACGACGTATTTTTTGAAATAAAAGTAAGATATAAATTACAAAAATACGCTTAAAATTAATTAAATACAATTATTAAGTAAAAATAATTTAAAAAAAGCATTATATCCTTAAAATCATTAAAGAAAAACAACCTAGACGATGTAAGATATTTGTTATCAAGACCATCTCCAACTAAACCACAAGGGTTGTGGTGTGGTGATAAAGGTTTGGGGAGTTCATAGCGCACAACCCGAGTTCGAATCCTACTAGCAGCACTTGTGACCACTGATGATAAACTCAGGGTTGCACGCTTTAACAGCTGGGCCAAAGACCCTAATTGCCAGGGATTAGTCTGGGTCATAGGCCCAGGATACCCTTTCCAAAAAAAGACCATCTCCAACTAGATCACTGGAAAAAAAAAAATTAAGATTGAAAAAAAAATATTTAAAATATTAAAAGTGGTGATGTTATTAGAACATCTCTAATAAATTTTTAAAAACTTTTATAAGATGGAAAATCGAAGTTTAAAATTTTTAAAAAACAAATTGAATTTAACTCCAACAAATTCTCAATTGTTTATATTATATATTAATTATATTATTAAAATATTGCATTTATTTACTAAAATATCATTTATCTCTCCTAAACATATAATTTTAAGGTTTATTATTGATGGAACATAATAAACTAATTTATCTCTAATAGTAATCATTTTTGGATAGTTCTCCAAATTTAGAGAAATTTATAATCTTATACTTTTACCATTTTGGTGAATTTGTTGTAGCAAAATATTGCCTAAAATTCTTATTTTCTCTATATTCGAAAATTTGTTAGAGATGCTCTTAGACGTAACAAAATTCAACTCCTTCCACAAACTAAAAAACACTAAAAAAAACATATTTTAATAATCAATAAACATATTTCTTTATTATTGTGCTATTTTATCATAACTCAATAACTATAATATGTAATTATTTTTAATAACTAAATTTTTTTATGTATTTTTTTATTAATAAATAAATTAAAATAGTTAATATTATGTGTTTTTAAAATTTGAATACAAATTTTTATTTAAATATTCTATATATGTATATTTAAGTTTTATTGATCAAATATATAAAAGAATTATTCACATTTTTGTTTATGTTGTTTTTCATTTTTCTAATAAAATTTAAATAATTACTGTTTAAAAAATATACATAAATAATTAAACTTAATATAAAATATTAAGTGATAGGTATACTAATATTATTTGAAATATAGGGGCTAACATTTTAATTTCTAAATATAGATGCCGAGTTTAATGACCTTCAACTTTTTTAGCGTTATAATGGTGGATTGGAGTAGAAAAACCCTCTATTTTAGTATTTTTAGTGGTGGGTTCGAAATGTCCTAACAAAACGTTAGAGTTTTTACAGTTGTTATTGTAAGTGGATTTTAAAAGACTAGACTGAATTAGAAAAACAATTAAACGAATGCACAAATAATTAACATAATATAAATAAAATAAAAATTACTCTTTTCATTCCAAAATAAATGTCAACAATGAAAAAATATACAATTTTATGAATATATAGTTATTACATTTTTAACAAATCAATTTTATCTTTAATAAGAAAAGAAGAAATGAATTTATCACATAACTAAAGGTATAATTTAAAAGTATTTACTTATATTCTTTTAAAAAAGAGACAAACTAAAATATAAATACAACACTTACTAATTTTGATTCAAAGGAAAGAAAGTAATAACTCACTCAAAACACTTTTTAAAGGGTTATAGGGGAGGTAATTTAAAAAGTATTGTTTCATTAAATATGGCCAATAAATATTTTTTTTTGCAACATACAAATAAGTTTTTTCTTAGTATTTTTTTCCTTGCCAAATAGATTCCAACTTACAACCTTTGTATCATATGCAAGGAAGGACATTATTAGTAGGCTATAAATACTTGTAATTTAGGGATCACACATCTATTTGAAGGGTACCTTTAAAACCCCTAAAACTAAGGTGCCGTTTGTTTTTTTAGATATGGGTTGAAATGGCGAGAGCTGAGATGATGGGAAGACCTATCTCTTGTCTTAGTGACTCTTCCTCTTTTCTAGGTTTTTCTGGGAATTTCCATCGCGAATGATTTAATCCAGCCACAGAAAGCCTTTGTAGCACTAGTGGTACACAAAAATCATGGGTGATCACCGGTCCATGTTTTGTATTTGCGTATGTGCTCAATGAAACTGCTTTAGGCTAACCTGACTTGTGTATTAAACGTATTGGGTTGGATTAGGTTGTATTTTTATTAGGGTTGAGTTGATTTGAGATTTTTCAAACCCACGTATTGAACTCGGTAGTTCAAATGACTTGGTCAACTCGATCCGTGTGCACCCCTAAACGTAATCCTCATTTTCAAATATGAAATTTATGTCTCAGACACTAATAACTAAATATACTAAAAAAATCCAATTAATACTTAATTCACAAATATTGTAACTTTAAGAAACTCATAAGCTTTGATTGTATTGTTGAACAAAATATAATAGATAGATAGATAGATAGATAGATAGATACCTATGTATCCATGAGATATACACATCATCACTCTCCATGAGTCCTTTCTAACATAATATAGTATATATTTTATATAAAATATTAGTAGATTGTTTTTAAAACTATAAATGATAAAAATATTTTTTAAAGTCATTATCTATATTTAAATTAATATTGTTTTTAAGCTACCGGTTTGGAATTTTATGACTTCTCCACACGATTTATGTATGGCATCTTCAGATCATATTACAAGTCAAACTTCTTACCTACATATTTTCCGGTCGTTAATATAAATACGATATTCATTACTTTGATTTTGTTGCATAAATATTTTCTTTTAATTAGAGTATCTTTAAAAGATCCTTTAAAAAAAAAAAAGAAAAAAAAGAAGAGGTTTTAAGAATTTTGGACAAATTTTTTACTCTATAAAATTCTCGAAAATAAAGAATGTAGAAAAGAGAATATTAAAAAATTTACAAATTTAGAGAACTTTCCAAATAAGAGAAATAATTTTTATTATACTCCGACCAATAAGAAACGAAAAATATTAAATATTTAGAAAAAAATAAATATTATTTTATTAAATGCATCAAAATACTTTAATAATATAATAAATATTGTAATTTTTAAAAATGATTAAAAAATTGGAGTTAAGATTTTGATTTTTGATTTTTTTTTTTTTGTAATTTTTTTGGAAAATCTTTTAGATCAAAATAGACCATGCCCACCAATATAACATCATAGTAGTAACTATTAATCAAATACTTGTTATTAAACTATATTTATACGAAGAGACATCTAATATTTTTTAAACAAACATAATATAATATAGGAAAAAGTTCAATAAAACCCAACAAACTATTCTATTTTGAATGATTAAATCCCTAAACTAATTTTTTGAATGAAAAAACCATTAAACTTTCTCATTTTAAATGATTAAGTCTAAGGACTTAATCATTCAAAATGAAATAGTTTATTGGGTTTTTTTGAACTTTCCCCTATAATATAATATAAAAATAATTACAAGAAATAGAGCAATTAGAAATAACATTTCGTCGTTTTTCCACCTTTTTTGTTGTTGTTACCAAAAGAATTATAAAAAAAATTCAAACTTGCGACAAGTGATATCACGTATAATAACACTACCAAAACATAACTACCATCACTTCTTGTCAAATTAACAAAAGCACACATGAAATTAAAACAGATACACCTTTAAAAACCACCATTACTGAATCCACCCCTTATATGAAGGACAATATTGATGGCTTTGTAGATACATGTATTTATTAAATAGTTGATGCAAGTACAAACAAGTGCATAATAATTATTAGGAACATGGAATCTGGATCCCACTCCAAGTCATCCCACAATCAATGTTACATGTGCCAACAATCACACTTAAAGAGTGCAGTACAGATTGACCTATGCCCTCTTTTCTAAATCACCAAATAAAAATAGTCACTCATTTTAGACCTCTTTTCGTATGGATTTTACAGAAATAACCACTTTACTCCGAGTTGAAGAAAAGGATGTGTCTCCTACCCATCCTAGACTCTTTTCCATATAAGATCTACCGAGTTCGTTTGATTTGGTCTGATCTATATACTTGGACTAACAACCTAAAGAGGTACATAGACTCCATTGTCGCCTGGTTCATTTTGAGGCATTCCTTCTTGGGATTTGGTTATTTTAGCACAGAAAAATGGATTTGGATCATAAGAGCATCTCCAACATCTTTCCTATAATTTTTCTAAAATAGAGAACTAAAAGTAAAAATCTCTAAATTATTACATTCAACTCCAACTGATTTGCTATTTTAGAAATTTTAAAACAACTTATATTATTATAATATTCTCTAATTTATCATCTCAATACACTTTTAAAAAAAACTTAATATAAAATAATAAAAATTAAATCTCATTGGTGGGATGAAATAAAATAATATTTCTCTCTCCTATTTAGAGAATTATAGAGAGTTCTCCATATTTAGAGACTTTTTCATGATTATTTATTATAGCAAACAAGATAGCAATGTTGTTGAAGAAGTATAGAAAACAAAAAGGCAATTTTTTTTAGCAATGTTGTTGGAGATGCTCTAAAGGAACCAAGAGAACAGCCCTGCCCACACTAGGACAGACTCCATCAATCCAAACCAACATATTTGAGGCAAAAGTGTAGGCACATAAACACAAGACCATGCTAGGCCTGAACATGCAACTTTTAACCATTCAAGACTCAAATGTCATACCTAATGAGATCACTGAAATAAATTCCATCAAATAGATGCTAATCAAAATCCAACAAAAAATGAGAAGAAAAAAAAAATGATCACATAGAATGAGTAGTTGAACCTCCCAAACATCATCAATATGCTAGACTACCCAATTGGGAGTTGGGGGGAAGGGGGGTGATTTCAATTCCCAAGGTAAAATAAGAGTAATGGTAAAAGACAAGTTGTGCACACAAGTGGAAGATGACAACAATTCTATGTAATCATGAACAGTTCAAATGGGGAAGTTTTACCTTTTACAATTACAACCCCACTAGTGCAAATTGGCTGGAAATTGGTCCAAGAGACAAGAACCTGCACAAACAAAAGAAAAAGACACCAAGATAAAGATTAAAAAAGCCACATTCCCTGCAAGAACTTGTTCCACAATAGATATTGCAATTTAAAAAAAAAAGAAGATTTCACAACAGACAGAAATATGTCTGTTTATAAACCCTAAAAATCACAAGCAGAAACCAAAAAAATGCTAAGAGATATTATATTCTATAATGTTTGAATGCAATGCCAAAGTTACTAGCCTTTTCCCTGTTAAGTTTGGTCTACCATCAACAAATGTGTCATATTAAAAGTGCCATCCTTGCTGCTGCACCAAAGCAACAATCATTTTCTTTGACTTCCAAAAAAGTACTCAAGAAAAGCACAACAAGAAGCTAAGTACTCAGATAAATGAAGCAACAAAAAGAAAATCATAAGCATTCACCCTTGGATGATTTTTTCATGAATGAAAAGTTATGTGAACATCATGCATACATAATAGCGACGTCAATAATATGCGAACATTTGCTTAGAGCTGTAATATCACTAAAGGGAACATAACACATGGGCATCAACAAACCATATTTGGCTCCACCACAATATACTTCAATGGACCATGATGTCTACCACATAAAAAGGGACCTGATGGCCAAACTTGTTTCCATTATGAAGTTTAGTAGGGCATCTTTCCCATAAACTAAATCTAAATTTGGATTTAGAGGTCCAAAAGCAGGTAAAAAAGCTAGTTTTAAGAGGTCCACAAGTACAGCAACAACACATAAAATACAAGTATCTCACATATGTCGACCTCACTGTTAGAAGTCGGAACATTCCATACAAGAAACCAAAATACTAGCAGATATTTATAAATCTTTCCCACTTAAAGATGAGATGCCTCTTGCTAATTAACAATGTTAACACTCACAATCAGGGTACTACACTCCAGACCCACTCCCTTCTTGAGGCCTCTTATTCATGTAACTGATAGCTACCCACCCTTGTAATCCTGCTTTCAGATTGCCTACCAGAGAAGCACCATACAAGATGTAGACAATCTCTGGATAAAAAGAATTGGGCACACAATTCTAACTGTAAAAGACACCATTCACAACTCGATTCAAGTGACGAAAGTTTTTCCAACTAAACCAAACCAAACCAAACAAATCCAAAGTCCCACGCGAAGTGTAGTCTAGTAACGAATGTTTTCGTAGCTGTCCAGTAAATCCAGTCCAAAACTGACACAAGGCTTAACTCCTTTATCATGTCATAAAAAGATAACAGGTGTCAATCTTCTACATAGAAGCTAAGCTAAGGGGTAACAATCCTGATCCTATCCTAATAAATCTAAAAAACCACATAGGCAATGTTGGCTTGGTAAGTCTTTGCCTGACAATAATTGGTACTACACAGGCTCATCAAACAGCAATTTCTAGCTTTCTTCAGGATTTGGCCCCAATAGTTCAGCATATACTATTTGACCATTTTGCTGGAGTTTAAGCTTTGAGTCATATACATGTCAGACCTGAGAGCAGACCATCTAAAGTCTATGGATGATGGTAATTAATTTGGTTAGAGTCCAACGGTCCAATTACTAAATTAACGACCATCGAACAAACCAAGAACCTCTCAAAGTAAAATAAAATTACTCCCATAGAATTAATGAATTTGAGTTGCAATGAAGGATATCATACAAGATACAAATGTGATAGGTGCTTAAAGAGATGAAACCGATACAGATCACAAATTCACAATCCAAAAGCAATAATTCTCCTTTACAAGCAGCTACAAATACCAAAAGTGTAACAATAAGTGACTCAGAATTTCTCAAGGTGTTGCAAAACATCAGCATGAAACAGGGTCCCTCATTCCTTGGCCTAACAGCGATATCCTTCCTACCACCTGGATTATGAACAAACAAACAAAAAAGAACAAATAATATACTTCTCGTTCTGAATGGTAAAAATCTGATGGAATGTCATATAAACAACTCTTCAATCATCAACCACATCACAATCGGCAATTTATGCACTCGATAGCTAGTTTACCTCAGTTCCAAATTAGAGCCCAGAGAAAAAGTAGACCAATTATTAGGAGTGGTGATGCTGCAGAAAACCCTGTTTCATGCTGGTGAGCTCTCTGCTGAGGAGCTCCATGGGCATGATGGCCCCCATAGGAAAAACCAGGAGCTGGGGCAGGAGCAGGAGCCGGAGCAGCACCATTCCCGTACATTGGATGACCAGTAAACGCATGCATCTGAACATTGAAAAATGATGGTATCAAGCCACCAAATGAAAGAGTAAAGTTCCCAAAACTCGCAGTCATTGCAGGCCCAAAACCACCCATCAATCCAAAGCCATGTTGACCATGTTGAGCAAATGCATTCCTATCGGGTGGAGGGGCAGTTTCTGGTCTCTGGCCTGCTGGCCGATTTGGAATCTCGACACCAGGAACTGATTTTGATCTTGGATCTGTTGAGTTCTTCCCCCTTCCATATAGAGGTACCAATTTTTCCTCTTCAATAAGGGCCTTACAAACTGGGCATTCCTGGGAGTGTGAATGAATGTGAAGCCACTTGTAAAGGCAAGGCCAGCAGAAGAGGTGACCACACAAAGTGACGATCGGGTCCTGGGCTAAATCAAAGCATATGTTGCACTCAAAATTTCCAGCATCACCGTTGTTGGGATTGTTATCGCTTGAACAAGATGGGCGTTGGGGTGACCTGCTTGGCACTTCCCCAAACCCAGCAGGCATCTCTCTCAGGACAAATGCTCAAGTGACCTATAAATCACCAAAAAAGGCAAACCAGAGATTAAACCTACTATAAAAACATGCAAACTCTACGATGTCCTAGGTAGGGCTGTAAACGAACCGAATGTTCAGCGAACCCGGGAAGTTCATTTATGTTCGTTTATTTAATAAATTAACGATCGTTTAGTTAAATGAACGAACATGAACACATTTTTTTGTTCGTCTAGTTAAATGAAAGAACATGAACAATGGTCTCGTTCATTCATTAATGTTCGTTTATGTTTGTTTATATATATATATAGAGAGAGAGAGAGAGAGGGGAAGGATCATGCGATAAGTTAAACATTTTGCGAGAAGGCGAGAAGTGTGATATCATATATGATTACACGGCCTGTAGGTGTGTTTAATCATAAATGATTAAACGTCTATGTATTGCCAATATAACGTGTGTTTAATCATATATGATTAAACACTTATCGCCTTCTCGCAAAATGTTTAGCTTCTCGTTTGAACTTGCCCCTATATATATATATATTATGACATTAATATGTAAAAGCATTAATTAAATTAATTTTTTTAAATTCTTTTTTTATACCTCCTAAGTTTACTCCGTTTTTCATCTTATTATGTTATTTTTTACTAACGAAATGATGCATAAGGTGGTTGTTTTTTATTCATTTGTGTTCGTTCATTTATGTTCGTCCATTTAGCTCTTAATGGACGATCATAAACGAACACGAAGAACCATATTTTCTTAGGGTGCGTTTGGTATGCAGAACACAGTGGAACAGGACAGAACAGGCTTGTCCCATGTTTGGCGTGACCATATGTGGGACACGCTAGAACTAAGTGGAACAAGCATCGGACACACTTGTCCCACTCCAACCCCCTGGAACTAAGTAGAACAGCAATACTTTGACTAATATACCCTTTGTTAAAAACATAAAACATGTCTTCTCATCATCCACGCCTCCAAGCTAGGGGTATGCAAAACCCGAATAATCCGAAATCCGAATCCGAACCGAAGATAAGGTGTTTTTGCAAAACTCGAATACCCCAAAATCCGATAATCCAAAACCCGACATTTGGGAGGATATCCGGGTTCGGATTGGGTTTTATCGTTGGCCACCCAACCCGTTAGAAAACCCGAAATAACATAAATCTATATTTTAAATAACATATATATATATAATTATTTTTTGAAAATCGTAAATTATAGTCTGTTGAAATATTTTATAAATTTTAAACTTGCTATCGATTTTATCAATCTTTCAATCGATTGTATTCACCCTAAAAAACGATTGAATTTATATATAACTTTTGAATTATATAATACCCAAAACCGACCGACATCAATCCGAAACCCGACCAACCCAAACCCTAAACAACCTAAAATCCGAAACTTAAAATTTGGGTTTTGATTTCCATATCCAAAATCCAATCGTGATAAATTAGTTTTATGTTTTTGATAATCCATTGCACTATGTATTAGTGATATCAATTAGTTTTATGTGATGTAATCTATGATTTTTCATCTGGGGTAAATTCGTCATTTAACCGGCCTAGTCCAGTTCTGTCCAGTTCTGTCATGTCTTGCCAAACGCTGGACAGCTGTCCTGTTCTGTTGTTCTGTTCCGTCCTGTTCCATCTTGTCATGTCCTATCCTGTCTGCGTACCAAAAGCACCCTTAACGAACAAACATGAACATAAAAAATTTCGTTCGTTTACCGTTCTTGTTTGTTCGTTTGTTCGGTTAAGTTAAACGAATGAACACGAACAAGCCTCTGTTCGTGTTCGTTTACAGTCCTAGTCCTAGGCAACCATTTTTTAGAACTTTGACATCCTACATTTGATTGTCATCAATTAGAAGGAACAAGTTTAAATATTGATTGCATAATTAGAACACAAACTTCAAGGAGAATGCGATTGTATCATGGATAAAACGGATAGCCCAATTCCACACTTAAACATGAAATCAAACCTTAAGCATGAAGAAAATAAAACCAAATCGAAGTACCAAATTTTTTTCAAGCTGTCATACACTTGCAGACAACCAAATCGAAGTACCAAAATTTCTTACAATCCTCCATCCACCAATTACAACAACAGATCAAATTCTAATATCAATTGCATTCAAAACATAACATTTTAACACAACCACACTCAATAGAGCATATATAAAGGTAAAACACAAAAGTACAAACATCGATCCCTGCAGCCTATAAATTAAGCTATATAGTTTCAATGGCAGTTGCGATCAAACAAAATCAGACTTTCTAGGGTTTCACGGGCAAAACATTAAATCGCGAATTGTCTAATTACTTAACAGAAAAGTAAAAAACAAGGTTGACTTCTGAACAAAAAACGATGCGATTTACATACGGAAATAACTTCGATTCGTAAAAGGAACAACATAATACCGTATAGATCTTCGAAGAAATACAGCGACCGGCGGTGTACCGGAAAGTCAATATTCCTTGCTTCAGGCGTAGAATCGGAGGATGATTCCAACTTCAAAGCGATGGTTGTTGAAGAATACGTTCACATTTTGCATTTTTAATTAAATTCGTTGAATCTTGACGATTTTGCGTTGTAGAAAACTAGAAATGTCTGGAAGATTCTTGTTTCATATTGTTTACAGTGACGTAATTGCTTTGAGAAGGGCCAATGTGAGTATGGCCCAATTAATTTAAGATTATTAATGGGCTTGGCCCAATTACTATCAGGTTGTGTTGGGCCTATTTCTTTTGGATCAAGACCAACTACATATAAATGTTTTTAACGAGGTTGGTGGCCCGCACGTTGTTGCGGGTTATCGTGTGTGTGCATTAGTGGAAAAAAAGATTAAGATCATAAATTTGAGCATGACTAAGTATGGGAGCAAACCATTGTATTTTAGCATGACGAAGTGTAGCAAAATATTATGTGTCCGCTTGCAGTTTGGCTATAACTTACAAAATGGGGGTTACAAAAGACGGTTTCATATTAAGCTTCGCCATTGTGTTGCGGTGATCTTCCGTTTGGTTGTCATGCTATGTACTTGATATATGTTGTTCCATGATAAAGAAAATTAAATAATGCTTTGTTAACGTATAGCATTTACAAATAGAATACTCCTTTCGTCTCAAAGTTAGTGACCACATTTCTATTTATGTTTGTCCCAAAGTAAGTGTTTGCTTTAGAAAAGTATATAACTAAATTCACGCATTTACCTTTAATTAAAAATATGTAGTAATTGTGAAAAAGAAAAACAAATATGTGGACACTTATTAAGGGACGGAAGGAGTATTACTTAAAGCTTTTGCCAACAAATTTGGCATCTACCACTAATTTAAAGTGAATCTAAGTTGATATTATATCCCCGGGCCGAGCCCCCCCCCCCCCCTATATATATATATATATATATATATATATATAGGGGAGGATCAATTGGAAACCACTTTAATTTTAAAAACCGTGGAAACCTTCGATTTCATTGGTTAAGTTAATGAAATTGTTTAGTTTGATGAAATTGTTTCATATAATTCTTTTATTGATGAAATTGTTGCATATATTTGTGTTTTTTGTGTAAAAATGAAAAAGTTTCATCAGACTGCGAAAATATATGAAACAATTTCATCAGAATGAGAAAAGTAGATGAAACTATATAAAAACACAAATATATGAAACGATTTCATTAATAAAAAAATTAGATGAAACAACTTCATCATATTAAACAATTTTATGAAACCAATTTCATTAACTTAACCAATGAAATTATTGGTTTCAAAAGTTTACAATCTAATATGGTTTCCAATTAAGAATTGTGGGGTGCAAATAAGAAAACCCTAAAATATAATAGACTTTATGTACCACCAAATCCGATTTTGGTAGAAATGCAATAAAAAGGGTTGGTGGGGAATAATAAATATTCATTAAAGTGAAATAAACAGTGTTAAAAATGTTAGTTTAGAAACTAAGAGGACTGCATAGTAAATAATTGGTTACAACTTACTAGAACACGTGCAAAGAAAATTTATATGTAATAAAATTTATCATTTTCTTGAAGTGCAAATATTCTTGATATGAAGGGGCCTATATGAATACTAATCATAAGTTTAGGGGGTATAAATGCAATTCACCCAAATTAACATTGTATTTGTTGCACTCTTTCTTAAAGAGACAAAAAATGCAGAGACCGACATACCCACCACCACCTCCTCCTCCTCCGCTTTTCTCTCTCTCTAAAACCCTTGTTTCTCTCTCTAAAACCCCTGTTGCCATCGCACCTTTCTTTGCCTCAAATCCTCTATATATTCGATGAATCTGATCCCACAAATTATAAAAAGCAACTCCATTATGTTCATGAATTAAATCCTTATCAAGAATCCATACAGATCTACCATAAGATCTCTCTATCGTTATTGAGGTATATTGAATTTCTTATCTGCTTCCTTTTTCTTTTTAGTGGTTTGAATTTATAACTGTTTTTTTTTCATCTTGGATGGATTGCAATCTGCAGTCCAACTTATATTTTATGTGTTTTTGGTATATATTCTTTTGTGGATTCTTCCTCTATTTTCTCCACTTTCTGATCCCCTTTTAAACATTTGAATTTTATATGTAAAATTTCAAAAGGGTTTCAAGAAATATTTTGTGGGTTTTTCTTCTCTTCCTCGATTTGTGTGTTTTTTTGTCATTTTCTTGCAGATTTGATTTACTATGGGTAAAGTAACGGTGGCGGGGGTGCTGGTGTGCGCCGCTGCTGTTTCTGCGGCGGCGGTTCTGGTGGTGCGCCACCGGATGCGGAACTCCGGCAAGTGGGCAAAGACTATGGAAATATTGAGGGAGTTTGAAGACAAGTGTGGAACTCCGGTAGCAAAACTCCGGCAAGTCGCCAACGCCATGACCGTCGAGATGGACGCCGGACTTGCCTCCGACGGCGGTAGCAAGCTGAAGATGCTAATCAGCTATGTTGATAACCTCCCCACTGGGTATATATTCACACACACACACACACACACATATATATATATATATATATAGTTTATAGTAGGTTTATATCTATATGTTAATTATTCATGAAAAATATTCAGATTGGGTTTGAATTGGTAGAGGTGAAGTTCACTTTTTTCAATTTTGACTTGATTGAATTTAATGAATTTGAAGAATTTGAGCCTGTTCCAAAAACTTCCAAGATTTGGGTATTTGCAATTACTGTTAGATGTATTAGGTTTCTTGATTCTATAATCACTGAAATAAGCACGTCTACAAAAAAATGAAAGAGGAGGAAACTTACAGAGCTTGGAAAGAGAAATCTGACAAACTTTTTTGCTCTTTCTTGATGGTTTGTTAAAGAAACAATGAAATATTGGTTTCTTGTATTTGAGGGTGTGAAGTAAAGAGGAACACGTCTCCTGGTAAGACGTGTAACCATTTGAGGAAGACAGCAAAAAAATAAATAAAAATTAAGAAGACAGCAAAAAAATACATAAAAATTAAAAAAAACTGTAATTTACTAAAAACTTGAAGGATCAAATCTGTAATTAAAAAACTTGAAGGACCAAATCTGTAATTTATCAGAACACTGTTCATGAACAGTGTTCTGATAAATGTTATAGTATATAATTAGGTACAATAACACAATTGTTCTCTGCAATGCGATGCGCTTAGATTGAACTGGACCGGATAAAACTCACTGGTACATATACATTTTTTTTGGTAACCGTGGGTTTTCGGACCAGCTTACGCGCACCGACTAATCCTCGGGAGACCACGAATGGACTGGAGTCATCGCAGGTGAACCTCCATGGCCACAAGGGCTTTGGCAGCGCCTGGATTTAACCCCTGAGTAGATGAGATTTTCCACTACATCCCCCAAAGACTTTACCAGTGTGTCACAACCCAAGTGGTACATATTGTGTATGACATGAGACGGGAATTAGGTCGGATTGGATGAGACAAAAAAGGTTTTCTTTTTGTTTTTACCAAAACAAGTGGAACAAGATGGAACAAGAATGAGACAAAACGAAGCGTTTGCAACAAGTTTGTTTTGGAAATTTGAGATTTTATGTTTTTAACTATCAATAACATTTTTTACATTTAAATTGTTAAATTATTTATTTTAGATAGTAATTTATCGACAATCATTAGTAACATTTTTACATCAAAGAGTATTCTTCAGGTATATCTATTTTTATACCAAGTTTGTTAACAAAATAAAAAGTGTTGTAAATAAATAGGGTTACATCAAATTTGGTGGTTTACTTTTCATAACACCAAAATGATGTAAAATAATTTGTTTTAAAATTAATTTCAATGTCAAACAACTATAATGCAACGGTAAAGAGTTTTGGGGGGAAAATGCAGACATAGAATTTAGATTGGTTCACCCAATTTGGTTATGTCCACTTTTCCTCAACATATCTCGAGACACACAACCCACTGCATGGTATCGTCAAAAACGTAGTACACTATTTGTAATACAAGGTGTTTTCTTTGTTTTTCTAAATAAAAACAGCGCGTGAATGTCCAGAAAGGAAGGCTTGTTATGAGTGTGGTGTAGAAGGGCATCTGCGTTATGAGTGCCCTAAGATTCAGAAAGGAACAGTGAATAGTGTGAAGTCATTAGCTGAAGGTGCGGGAAGGAGTTTTGACAAAAAGAAAGAGGTGCCCAAGGGACGTGGCCGAGCGTATAACATGACATTGGAGGAGGCTAGGGAGACCCCTGACGTCGTATCAGGTATGTTCCCTATTAACAATGTCTATGCTCATGTATTATTCGATTCGGGTGCGAATGGTAGTTTTGTGTCTACTGCTTTTCGCCACTACTTGAACAAAGATGCATGTAGATTAGAGAAGAGCTACACTGTAGAAACAGCTGACGGTGGTCAAGTTAAGGTAGAAGAGATAATTGATGGTTGCACGATCTGTATAGATGGTAAAGAGTTGCCTGTTAGACTAATGCCAATGTGTTTAGGAGGTTTTGATGTGGTCTTAGGCATGGATTGGTTATCTGACAACCATGCTCAAATCGTATGCAATAAGAAGTTGATCAAGATTCAGACCCCAGCGGGAGAGACAGTTCACGTCTATGGGGATCGAAAGAAAGACAACACTAAAGTGATCACAACCTTGAAGGCGAGAAGGTGTATTCAAAAGGGGTGCATAGCTTACTTAGCTTATGCTATAGACACCAAGCTGGAGGAGAAGACGGTAACAAGTGTACCAGTAGTAAGGGAGTACCCAGAAGTGTTCCTGGAGGAATTGCCAGGGATACCACCAGAACGTCAGGTGGAATTCCGAATTGACTTGGTGCCAGGATCAGCACCAATCGCAAAGACACCATATCGGTTGGCTCCGACCGAGATGCAAGAACTAATGAAGCAACTCCAAGAGCTGTTGGATAAGGGATTCATACGACCGAGTTCGTCACCTTGGGGAGCACCGATATTATTCGTCAAAAGGAAAGACGGTACTATGAGGATGTGCATCGATTATCGGGAGTTAAATAAGATCACGATCAAGAATAGGTACCCATTACCAAGGATCGATGACTTATTCGATCAGCTTCAGGGAGCCAGTTATTTCTCAAAGATTGATCTGAGATCTGGATACCACCAGTTGAAGGTTTGAGAGGAGGATATACCGAAAACGGCTTTCAGAACTCGTTATGGGCACTATGAGTTTCTGGTAATGCCTTTTGGGTTGACAAATGCACCACCTGCATTCATGGATCTGATGAACAGGGTTTGTGGACCCTACCTAGATAAGTTTGTCATAGTTTTCATTGACGACATCCTTATCTATTCAAGGAGCAAAGAGGAGCATGAGAAACATTTGAGAGCAATTCTCGAGCTGTTGGCTAAGGAGAGGTTGTATGCCAAATTCTCTAAATGTGAATTCTGGCTATGAGAGGTGCAATTTCTGGGTCATGTGGTTAACGCAGAGGGGATCAAGGTGGATCCAGCCAAGATTGAGGCAGTAATGGATTGGGAGTCGCTTAAGTCAGCGTCGGAAATCCGAAGTTTCCTTGGCTTAGCAGGCTACTACAGAAGATTCATCCAGGATTTCTCAAAGATAGCGGCGCCCTTGACGACCTTGACTAGAAAGGCAGTTAAGTTTGATTGGGGGCATAAACAAGAAGAAGCTTTCCAAACGCTTAAGGAGAGGTTGAGTAGTGCACCAGTACTGTCCCTACCAAAGGGAACGTAAGACTTTGTTAAAATGGGACTAGGGTGCGTGTTGATGCAAAGAGGCAAGGTTATTGCCTATGCTTCACGCCAACTAAAGGAGCATGAAAAGAAGTATCCAACACACGACATGGAGTTGGCCGCAGTGGTTTTTGCACTAAAAATTTGGAGGCACTACCTGTATGGCACGAAATGTTTGATTTACACGGATCATAAGAACTTGAAGTATCTTTTCAATCAGAAGGAGTTAAACATGAGGCAAAGAAGGTGGATGGAGCTATTAAAAGATTACGATTGTGAGATTCATTACCACCCGGGCAAGGCGAACGTGGTTGCGGACGCCCTTAGTAGAAAGGAGAGGGCCGAACCGATTAAGGTTCGTGCCATGTGGATGAATGTTCAGGTAGATTTGATTGACCAGATTCGAGGAGCTCAAAAGGAGGCCCTAGTGGAGGAAAACGTCAAGAAGGAGAGGATGGTCGGACAGGTTAAACTGTTGACCATCGGGTCAGATGGTGTATATAGGTTTGGGAATCGGGTTTGGATTCCTTGCAAAGGAGATTTAAGGGACATAGTGTTAGGTGAAGCGCACAAAGCCAAATACACTATGCACCCAGGCAGTGATAAGATGTACAAAAGTTTAAAGGAGAGCTACTGGTGGCCTGGCATGAAGAAGGCAGTAGCAAAGTATGTAGAGAAATGTTTGACATGTCTACAGGTGAAGACGAAACATCAGAAGCCATCGGGTATGTTGCAACAAATGGAGATTCCGGTATGGAAATGGGAGATGATCACGATGGATTTCGTGACTAAATTGCCAAAAACGGTGAAAGGGCATGATGCGAATGGGTGATAGTTGACAGACTCACAAAGTCTGCTCACTTTCTACCGATCAGCGAAAAGTATTCCCTAGAAAGGTTAGCGCAATTGTATGTCAATGAGATAGTTTCAAGGCATGGAGTGCCACTATCGATTGTCTCGGATAGGGATACAAGGTTCACGTCGAGATTTTGGGCTAGTTTTCAACAAGAAATGGGAACTCGATTGAACTTGAGCACTGCATATCATCCTCAAACTGACGGTCAAAGTGAGAGGACGATACAAACATTGGAGGATATGTTAAGAGCTTGCACTATAGATTTTGGTGGGAGTTGGGATAACCATCTTCCACTGGTAGAATTTGCTTATAATAATAGCTATCACTCTAGTATCAAGGCAGCGCCGTTTGAGGCCTTATATGGCCGTAAATGTAGGACGCCAATGTGTTGGGCTGACGTCGGAGAAAGGCAGTTGGCTGGACCGGAGTTAGTCCAGCAAACTTCAGACAAGATAGTGCAAATACGTGAAAGGTTGAAAATCGCGCGTGACAGGCAGAAAAGTTATGCGGATAAGAGGCGTCGACCTTTGGAGTTTCAAGTAGGAGATAGAGTGATGTTAAAGATATCTCCATGGAAATGAATCGTAAGATTCGGAAAGAGGGGCAAGCTAAGTCCAAGATATGTTGGACCACTTGAGGTTATTGCACGGATAGGAGCGGTGGCTTACCGGTTAAAGTTGCCGGAAGAGCTCAAAGGTATACATGACACATTCCACGTGTCAAATTTAAGGAAGTGTTTGGCTGACGATTCAGCTGTGGTGAATATAGGAGAAGTTGAGCTAAACGATAAGCTCGACTATATTGAGGAGCCAGTGCAGGTGTTGGACCGGAAAACGAAACGACTAAGGCGCAAAAATATACCTTTGGTGCTAGTCAAATGGAGGTTTCATAAAGGGTCAGAAATGGCCTGGGAGCCCGAACAGGAGATGAGGGTGAAATACCCTCAACTATTTTCAAGTGGTATGAATTCCGGGGACGGAAATTCCTAAAAGGAGGGGAGAGTTGTAACACTAAAAAAAATGGAAATGACGTAATAATTGGTAATAAAGGTTGAGAGGAGAAAATAATTCAAACTTAAGTGGAGGGTTAAAAGCGTAACTGGAGAAAAGGTTAAGGGTGTGGAGTGTAAACCACAGGGACCTGTTTTGCCAAACTCCTAAAATTTTCAAAATGGAACGTGGATTGAGATATGGAGGCAACGGTTTTGGGTTTGATTCGTTTACGAATAAGAACTACGAGGAAGTGACCATTATTTTCATTTCGCATGTTTCCGAAAGTGAGAGAGAGATAGAGAAATCGATAAAGTGAAAGGAGACTCGGAAGAACGGGAAAGAAGAGGCGATGAACGGGAAGACTACGGTTCAAGTCGGGGTTCGATCACAACGTCGTTGGGGTAAGAATCAGGCGAGTTTTCTGTAAGATTCTCGTTTTCCCGGTTGCCTATGTTGGGAGTTTTATTTTCCGAAATAAATCGATGACCGGTATGGTTTAAACCCGAAAATATGGTTCGATTTCAGGGTCTCTTGACTAGACGTAAAACCGGTGTTTTTACACGATGTTTGAGTCATACAACAAAATAGTTTGCGGTTTCAAAAACGTCTAGCCTTTTCTTAAATAAAACATCACCGGTAGTCGTCGTTTTCCCCACCGTTAAACTCGATCGAGATGTTTCCGGGTTTAAAATTTGGCCTACCAAGTGGAACGAAAATCCAACGTTTTTACGGAAACGATTTGGTTCAAGGTTTTTACGATGTCGAATCGTTTAAGTTGCTTAAGGCACGTTTTGTCGTGGTACCCATCAACCGGTAAAAATTAACGAAGAAAAGAAAAAGAAGAAGAGTCGATTGACCGATGTATTTTACAAGTCATGCATGTGTGTATATATATATATATATATATATATGTATATACACGTCTGCATGTATGGATATGAAAAGACATGGAACATATATTGGGGTGATGTGTTAATGTGTAGGAAATGACAACTGTTTTTAGCGACGGTTTAAAAAAAAAGGAGTAAATCTTGGGGAAGGAAAGGTTGTCATGCATGAGGAATTGAGAATTAAATCATGACATGTGCAGATTATATTATTATAGGTATGATCATATAATTAAGTGTGTATATATAAATATGTATATATACATTTTAATGTGCAACAGTGCATATATATATATATATATGAGTATTATTGCATATTAAATATATATATATACATACATATATATATATAGATAGATATGGTCATGCGTATATATAATGTATTTACATATCGGGTGGTTTAATGAGCCGGTAAAGGAAGGGTGTGGGTGGTGTCCGGGTTTTAGACACCTAATTTATAAAGGAGATTGAGTAAAATATTACGAGATTATTTTAAAGGCTCGTAAATGACATTTATTTTAAGCAATGGCACTTAGAAATTATTACGATTTATGTAGGATTCGGGAGATACTTTGTGAAGGGTGAACCTACAATAAATCGAGGTGAGTCTTCATGAGACTTTTCTGGGATGCATACATACGTAATTATAATTATGTTGGCATGATAATTATTTGGAGTACGTACATGGTGTAAAAATGATACATTTTTATGTGCATGTTTATGGTGTATTATTGCATGTATATAAATGTGTTATTTATTTGGAGAACGTATGTTATGCATGATAATTGGGTTATGTACATGTTTACGGGTGAATGTTTCATGTACATTATTTTATAAAGGAGATTGCATGCTATTGTTTTGTTGATTTATAAACATTCCTAGCATGTCATATTCATGGGGTAATTTTATGTGACACATTTTGGTGCCGATATGGGGTATGGGATCGAACTCGATATGTCACGTTGAGGAGTGGCACGACCCCGTAATGGGTGCCGGACGGGTGTGAGCCGTGCAACCTAGGGAATGCCAGTGACAGAGCAAACCTACATAAGGGAGGATTGGCACGACCCCGTAATGGGTGCCGGACGGGTGTGAGCCGTGCGACCCAGGGAATGCCAATGACAAAGTGGATGAGGAGGTTTAGGGAATTACATTGTGTCAAATGTTTTCCGAAAACAATATGCATACTATTTAATTGGTGCTTGATATTTTTATGCTTGATGGAGTGTGTATTTATGTGCACGTAAACCATGAACTCACTTAGCTTTTTAGCTAACTACTAGTATGCATCTCAGGAGCCGGTGGTTCAGGTGTGGACAAAGGAAAGGGCAAAGCATAATTAGATTTACTTTTATTATGTTCTTTAATGCTTTGCTAGTTATCAACTTAATCATTATGTATTTGGAGCGTTATGTAATATAGTCCGGTATAGGACGGACTAATGTTGGAGATTTGTATTACTTTAAGTTAAGACTTCCGCTGTGATGGTGATTTGCCTATATCTTGATGTCATATTCGACGACATAAGGTAATATTTGGGCTGAAAGATGTGACATTACCCAAGGGTAAAATGGGGGTGTTACAAACATGTTGTTGTATCATAAGTTTTAATTAACCTCGTTAAAATATTCAATCCCGTAAACAATTTTTGTTTTCCCCATCCAAATATCTTATTTTCGGGTCATTTATTCTTCGTGGAAAGTTTGTTTCTATTTTCCTTTTTTAATTTAATCCACAAGATCTTGGAGTTTTCTTATACTTATTTGATTATAATTTTGAGAAAAATAAATAAATTACATATTCTATGTATAAATATATATTATAATTAAATATAATTTTTATTTAAAATTAATCAAACTATTAATATAAATAATTAACCTAGACGAGAAGAACAATTTACTCTAAAAGTTGGTATTATAATTTAAGGTAAATAAAACAAACGTTATTTTCGTTCTTATTTTAAACTTTTAAAACCTTAAAAAATATTTGCTGATAAAAAAAATATTTAAATGAAAAAAATATTAATTCCATTTTTGTTTTTAAAATAAGAAGTTTTTAAAAAATAAAAAATTTGAAATGTAATACATTTAAACAATTGATTTAATTTGTCCATTAATTTTTGTCACATAATTTAATGAAAATAATATATTGCTTATTTGAGAGGGGTTTTTAGCTTATTGTGATTTGACATCGGAAATAAGCTATTTTGAGTGTTTGGATAAAACAAAAAGAAAAGAGCTTATAGCGGTGTCAAACCGCTGAAAAACCATTTTTGATAAGTCATTTTGTTCTGACTTATCAACTTATTTGAAAAGTGTTTATTATATTTTTGGTTATTTTGTATGTATAAGTAATCTCAAACACTTTTAACTAACAACTTATTAGCTTATTACGTTTTGCTAACACAATAAGCTAATCCAAACACTTTTAAAAAAAATCCGATTTCCCAAATTCATAAGTTGTTTTAAATAACCAATCCCAAACACCCCTTAATTTTTGTTTTAACCCCTTTCTCCCCTCTAAACTCGCATGATTCGTCGATCGCCATTGCTATTTAACATAGAGGTACAGACGACACATTCATCATTCTCCATTTTTTATTCATCATTCTCTGTGATTCGATTCGATTTGGTACGTATAACCTCTTCTCTGGTTGGTGAATGGTGATACTTCGACTGATTGTTGATACTCGAAATTATCCGCCTCCTAATTGATGAACTGGTATGGAGTTCGAGATCTTATTTGCTATTTTTTTATTCAGCTACGCAGCTCTCGCAATTTGTGTTAATTTCTATGAATATTTAATCATAGAAATATTTCTATCATTATTCATGCTGAAATTTGATTTTACTGTGTTTATTTCGTCTTCTTAATTTTTGTGGTATATTTTATGAGATTAAAGGTAGATGATTTTGTAATTATGTGCATGTATCTATATGCATACATTTTATAGGCTCAGGTTCTTGTGAGAACGACAATAAATTTGAGAACATGAGAACCTTTATATTCATTTATGCATATACACTATCAAAATATGTTGGTAAGTATATTTATCAATACATATCTACTATATAAACAAGTATATATATGCATTGATGCATATACTCACTGAAATTTATCAATGTATGTATGTATGTATATACGCATAGCTAGACTAATTTCATGAAGCCTAAAGAACAGCCGGAAATGTGGTCTTTTAGGATGGAGTCCCAAAGGGCAAAGCCTTATTGCCAGTTAAGCTAATCCCTAAGGTTGGAAGGGTTTTATATGTGGGTTTGTTTGGGGGATTTGGGAGGGAGAGGGGGGGGGGGGGGGTGCTACCTTAAAAAGAATATAATCTTAACATGGAAAGTCTTTGATGAATGTGGAGTTTATGAAAGTAAACCCAATATGAACTGGAATACAAACAATTGAACTGATCTTTCTATAACACACATATGACATCTGCATATACTATTAGTCTATATGAATAACAGTGGCTATGTTTTCTGTACTTATGTAACTCTTGGTTATTTTTCAAAAATTCTTTGTATTTAACCTTTTTGGTCCCGAGCTCCTTCATTCTTTTCAATTTCCTTCAACTTCTTTCTGACAAACCTTCTGAAGGAGTTAGGCTTACACTAATTTTGATGCAAACACTTTTTCACAAGCCGGAGGTTTTCACTTTTCACTGAAACAATTGCTTTACATGCCGGGCAATTGGGGTAAGTGACATGTTTGCGCTCAATCCACCTCCCATACCCTACTTCTTAATGGAAAATAATGGGTGTGTTTGGTTTAGTTTGGTTTGGTTTATTTACAACTCAAAGAGTGGGAATGGATGGCTTGCAAATGTTTATATTATGAACATCGATAGTTTTTCTTGTTGGAAGAGTGCATCTAGCTGAGGATGTTGTAATGAATGATTTGTAATCCAGTCTAAATTAATATACTTGCAATTTAAGTGTTATTCAGGGTATTGTTTGGAGTTGAGTCTTTATTGGCGTGATAAATTGGCACGTATTATTTCTTGTTTATTTACCAAACATTCATCAATTCTTCTGCTAATTTCAAGCCAAGCATATATATTGTGAGTCTACTTCCAATTTTTAAGCATTACAACTTGTCTAACTTAATGCAGCATTGAGTTTGCAACCCGAAGGTCATGCCTTATTCTTTTTGTACTTTTACTGCTTCTATTACAGATATGAATACAATTTTAAGAGGCTTCATTGTCATATTTTTATGTAATCAAGAGTTTTAGCCTTTAATCGTCTAAGGTTGAGTAGAGCAGATGATTTGTTGGTATCATTTTGTTAAATAAGTTTTGTTGAATCCTTTTTTTTTTGTTTGCAGCAAAAGCATGCTCACTCTTCTTGGCGCTATACCAATGAGTTTCAGACTTGAGTCATTGCATTTCGTTTAGGACATATAGCTTTTCAAGTCTCTAAGATCATTATAAAACCGCATAAGGTGAGTGATTTGGTGGCTGGATAGTTGCAGAAAGATGGATGCTTGCCAGATCACAGACTCAGACGCCGATGGTGGATCAAAGAACTATCCTTTGACTCTTCCAAGGGCTTTAAGGGGTCTGGCATGCTTGGTCGTTTACCTTTTGACTGCCTTCATATTTTTGATCTATTTAGGCACTGCAGCTGCAGTTTTGCTCCGCCTTTTTAGCATACATTACAGTAGGAAGGTAACATCCTTCCTTTTTGGTCTCTGGCTAGCTTTGTGGCCCTTCTTATTTGAAAAGATCAACAAAACTAAGGTTATTTTTTCTGGAGAAACTGTTCCAAAAAGGGAACGTGTGTTACTTATTGCTAACCACAAAACAGAAGTTGACTGGATGTATCTTTGGGATCTCGCACTGCGAAAGGGCTGCATAGGAGGCATCAAATATGTCCTTAAGAGCAGCTTGATGAAATTACCAGTTTTTGGTTGGGGATTTCATGTTTTGGAGTTCATTTCAGTTGAGAGAAGGTGGGAAGTAGATGAAACTATGATGCAAAAGATGCTATCAACTTTTACCAATCCATTGGATCCATTGTGGCTTGCTGTTTTTCCTGAAGGAACTGATTTTACGTAATGCCTCAATACTCTTTTCATCTTTTATTTTATTACAGGTTTGTTTAACTTTATCATAAACAACTAATGTTTTTTTTATGCTCACCTCCCTACCTGCTAGACTATAGCGATGAGGACCTATGTTTTCGTATTATTTTATTTCTATTTCATTGTATATATTTCCACATCTTGCCCATACTGGTTATGTGTTACCAATAGTTGCCACTAATCGCTTTTGATTAACATTAGACCGTCTTCTCTCCATAAACAGAGAACAGAAGTGCATGAAAAGCCAAAAATTTGCTGCTGAAAATGGACTGCCTACTCTGAAGAATTTGTTGCTTCCCAAAACAAGAGGTTTTCATGCTTGTTTGGAAATCTTAAGGGGTTCTTTGGATGCAGGTTGTACATCATCCATCATCTTCTTTACACAATCATCTTTATTAAATACATTATATATCATGAACTCCAAAATTTATTTCTTGAAAGCTTATTATTCTTGTGATTATCTCTAAATTATGACTTTTTGGCAATTGGCGAATAAAATCTTGATCTATATTTCTCTTGAAAAGATCACTATATTATATGCTTTCCATTCCATCCCTCCCACATTTGTTGAGGAATGCTTCATTACCCGGTTTGTAATGTCTTATTCCATTGCATCAAACCAGGCACAGTGATTTCCATATCCATTCTCACCTCTTATTACCTCCAACCAAGCACCCTCTTAGTTTTTTAATGACATCTATCTTTCTTTTCCTGGTTCCTTGTCCAGTCCTCTCCTCATATGCGTTAATATGCCATTTTATACATCAAATTTTTAAAGAAACCAATCTGTTTTCCAGCTATATGCCCACACCGCCGAATGTTCTGCACCATAAGAATAATTGTACTTGTCTATTGATTGCTCTTTCTTGGCTTCTGCTCTATATTATACAAGATTCTAAATGGCGTGGGGCGTGGCGTGGCGGCGAGGCCAAGCCTCAAGCCTTAGGTGCCACGGCGAAGCCATGACGTTTTCAAGGCCTGACTTATGGCGTCAAATTTCTAATTTATATATAAAAACGTATGTTTTGTAGTGTTACTCAATGAGTCAATAGTAATAAGCAAGTTAAATTAGGTTATATATTAAAAACTTGTAAATAAGACATTAAAAACGTAAAGAAAAATCAAATATCTCATTACAATAAATGCGCATTAGGCCATGGCATGTCATGGGCTTAACATGGCGTGACACACAAGCCTTGGTGCCATGGCGGCTGTGCGACGAGTTTTTTAGAACAGTGATATTATATAACAACTTTGGGTATAATAGACACTCTACTTGTTATATATTGTCTATCATGAGGCAATGCCTTGATTTATTTGGTGCCCATTATATGGTCTATCATGGTTATGCTTTTCTTGTACCTGTTTCTATTTGTATATTGTTGCTTCCTCTTAACCGGCTTTTCTTGTACCTGCTTCTATTTGTATGTTATTGCTTCTTCTTAACCAGCTTTTCAAAACTTTATCATATCTGACTCTCTCTCTCTCTCTCTCTCTCTCTCTCTATATATATATATATATATATATATATATGTCACACTTTTCACAAGCCGTGGGTGTCACAAAAACAACCGCTCTACTCTTTTGGATAGAGGCCAGGTGTACATCTTACCCTCCCCCGACCCCACCTCCGGGTGGGATATATTGGGTTCGTTTCGTTTGGTCTGGTTTTATGTTCTAATGTCCTATGACACCTCTGATCGGGATATACTGTGTTTCTTTGGTTTGGTTTATGCCCTATGCAGCTTTGCATATGTTGCATTCTCACTATCTCGTCATGATTTCAGTGTACGATGTGACAATAGCATACAAGAACCGGTGTCCCACTTTCTTGGACAACGTTTTCGGTATAGAACCTTCAGAAGTTCATGTTCATGTTCGTCGCATCCCTCTAGACGATATCCCAGCTTCACAAAGTGAGTGCAATGCTTGGCTTTTACGCACATTTGAACTCAAGGATCAGTTGCTTTCGGATTTCATCACACAGGGTCATTTCGAAAATCAAGGAACCGAAGGCGAGCTATCGACAATAAAATGCTTGGTAAATTGCACACTAGTTTTAGCCATCACTTCTGTATTTACATATCTTACATTCTTCTCATCTGTTTGGTTCAAAATATACATTGGCCTAGCTTCTGCATACCTTGCTTTTGCTACAACTTTCAATTTTCATCCGTCGCCCGTTCTTGAATATGTGAAACTGTTATCATCTCGAGAGAAGCTAATCTAGGGAAAATGAACTCGTTCTTCGAACAATAAGTTCTTACATTCGATTTTTAATTTGGGATGTTTTTCATATTCTCTATGCTTTTAATCTTTTTGATGATTGTGCATGCTTTTTTTTTGGGGGGGGGGGGGAGGGGGGGGGGAGAGGAGCATCCCAGACCACATTGGGCCCAAACTAATCTCCAGAAAACAGGCCTTTGGCCCGTGGGCATTCATCCTGTGGCCACAAGGATGACACCCGTGCTAGCGTGTGAGGCTCGAACCCGGGCAACCGCTATGATTGTGCATGCTTGTGGACCGATGGATGAGAATAAAATTTACTGTTAACGTTAAAAAGAAATGGGAATGAAATGTTGGTTAGGATGGTCCGAGCGAGCATAAGAGGGGACATGAACAAGTATTGCGACTAGGACCCAAGGTGGTAGGGCCTGACTTAACGTTTGTGCAAAAAGGGCTCGTAAACGACAATTCCAATGCTGGCCCACACCACTTGTCCAAAGAGTATCATGGAAGAGACAAATCAAGTATACAACGACCCGTTAGGTGGCTGACATAAAAGCACAGTGCCTAAAAGGAGTCTAATTCTCAAAAGAATTGTAACTCTTACATTGTCACTGTCAAACTAAAACCCTCATTTTATTTCCAATTTGATCACTCAACTTAAAGTCTTTATTAAAATTTAAAATCATTATTCTTTTTTCAAAATTAATTATTTTGGGCAGAAAGAATGTACTCATGAAGTTGAATTGCTTTTATAACAAGTTGTGAAAGTTGAATGCTTTTAGCAATGCTTTTAAATCAGATCAAACAAATCTAGTATATTTCGCTCCAAAACAAAGATCGGAAGGGGGGAGAGGTGTGCGGACATTACCTTTATCCATTGTTTTCATGAAGATCTCTAACTTATGTATAAGTGTCAGCAAAAAGTTAAGTAAAATGGTAAGTAAATAAATAAAAATGACTATCACATAGTAAACAACAAAAATAGAAAAGGCAAAGGTACAAAGAAAACATATACAAAGCAAGAAAACACACATAAACCATCCATATACAAAGCAATTAAATTACAATTTTTCGACTAATCGAGCCCATAGGATGTAGCATAGTTAGTTCAAGATCGCGTGCTCTTAGGGTGCGTTTGGTTTGCAGACTGGGTGGGACAGGACGGGACAAAAATTCACTGTCCCATGTTTGGCGTGACATGGGACAGGACAAAAGTTAGTTGTCCCATGTTTGGCGTGACATGGGACAGGGACAAAGACTGGACAAGGTGGGACAAAAAAGGGTATTTTCTTGTTTCACCAAAATAGGTGGAACAACATGGGACAGAAACTAAAAATCACTGATTTACCGCCATTTGATATATAATCATAATTTGGTATTAGTCTTAAGGGTCACCACTACCCATCGGCGGCCACTAGTAGCCACCGCCAACCACCGTCGGCCACCTCTACCTATTTATCCACCATAACAACCTCCTCCACCACCTCCACAACCATCGGTCATCGCCACCACCACTACCATCGTCGACCACCTCCACCTCCACTAACACCGATCACCACCACCTATTGTCGCCACCACCATCGATGGCCACCGGTAGCTACCACCAACCATCGTCGACCACTTCCACCTCTTCCTTCACTACTACAACAACTTCCTCCACCACCTCCACAACCACCGGCCATCGCCACCTCCACCAATCACCACCACCCATTGCCGCCGTCGTCACCGACGCTCACCGCCAACCATCGTTGGTAACCTTCGTCTCTTCCTCCACTACAATAACCTCTATTACCACTGTGCACAGCCACCACCACTACCTCTATTACTATCATTCACCTTCTTCACAACTATCGTCTTTCACCGGCCACCCATCGTCTTTTATCTTTACTCGTTGCTGCCACTATGCATCCACCAATTCAGTAAGATCTTCCAAATTGAATCAACTATTATGTTTTTTATATGAATCGGATTTTTTCGAACTACCATCAATTATTTCAGATTTTCCATTCAAATTTCCTACTATTGTTTTTGTATGTATTTATATGTATGAAAATTGTGTAAAAAAATTAATAATGTTTTTTAATTAAATTATTTAAAGATATACTTTATTTGTGTTATTTATAACTATTATATGACATATAAAATTATCAAACAACTTTTAGGGAAACTTGTCAAGTCCTGTCACAGTCGTACCAAACACAAGACAACCATTTGTCTTGTCCAGTCCTGTCTTAGCCTCTTATCCTGTTCAGTCCCGTCCAATCTTGTCTACGTACCAAACGTTACCTTACAAACAAACGAGTGTTCAAATTTGGCAACCGCAGTATGAGAGTTATAATTTCTTTTAGGATTTGACAGCAATGGGCTCTTAAATCAATCATCTGATTTGCCTCCCATGACACTCTTGGAACAGGACGTGTGGACCTGCTCAAAAGTTGCCGGCTACAAACCCTTTTTGCCTGTGATCTATCTTAAATCAGTCGCCCGATTTGCCTCGCATGTCATTTTTGGAACAGGACGGTGTGGACCGGCTCAGGGTTGCTACAAACCCTTTTTGCTTAACAACTTAAAAAACATGCATGCTTTTATAACCATTTAGGCATTTACCACAACCCACATCAAAATATACAAATAACAAATACAACATTTAGGCACAAACCATTTAGAGATTTAATAACCAACTCCTTTCCCTTTTTTTTTATCTTTTCTTTTAATCCATACATTTCCTTCCTCTACATTTCAAAAGGATTTCATCCATGAAAAGAATCCCCATCCCAAAAAATCTAAATAACTCTTGGGTTAGGGAACAAAAAAAAACAAACCCTAATCTAAAGCCATCACCACTTTGTGCTGTGACCTTTTCCCTAACATTTTACACTGAGTAAAACCTCCAAAAACTACACCCCGATCGAACCAATTAAACTCGGGTAAACAAGAAGCCGAAGGGAAAAAAAAACTGTCTATGATTTACAGCAATTCCTCTTTTGAGGAACTGTTAACAGAAAAGACCGTTCTGCAAGGATGTCCACCTTCTTACCTGCCAGCTGGGACCTTTTAACAGGGAAAGATTCCTCAAAACCATGATTCCATTTCACCCCAACCAGTGCATAACCCCTCCCCTTCGCCTTCCCCTTCATCACTGAAAAGGGTTTGATCCGAGCAATCTAGTGAGGCCCCACATGCCAGATTATACGCTTGGCATGCCGAATGACACACTCTTAATCTGTTGTCACCGTCTTTCTCGCATTTCTGTATTGATATCTGTTCCGTTCCCAGACGATTGAAATAAAAGTTGGCTAAAAATGGGAAGTTTCTAAAGATGGAAAGTTTCTACGAAAGGGAACTTACCCAACACGCTAGCCGTTTCGCAGCTTTATCGCAGTTCCTGCCTCTGAAAATGTTGAGAATCTTGCGGGCGCCAGTTGGGTACAAGCGGTGGTAGTTGGGCATGACCACGACTTCCTCGAGCTGCTGCAATATGCTTGATTCGCTTGGTGCGCAGTGTTGCCCGTCGGCATCGTTCATCAGGACGTCTTTGCAGGTCGAGAGACTGTCGAGAAGCGTGGACGTGTTCCGACAGGTGTAGCCTGCGTAATCGGAGCAGCGGAATTCACAGACGCCATTGTCACATACGCCTCCGTGAAGACTGCATTGTTCGTCACAGACGGCTGCATAGGATCCAATAGAACGTTTGATTTACATGAAACCGGAACTTAAAAAACTTTCAAGATTCTATCTTTATCCAAAGGTTATGTCTAAATTATGTGAAATCAAAGTGTAGTACTCACTTGGGATATATGAATGTGTTGTTTTCACTACAACAAAATCGGTTTTATAGAACACCAAATATGTCTAAATGTCCTAATAGACTGCCTTATAGGACCAACAATTATGTGTCCTTTAAAGGTGTTACAATAAATTGATAAAACGTCTTTGGGAGTGTTGCAAGTTTATTATGACAATTTTGTAACAAAATGTCTAATTAGTCTTTTTATATGGAATCCCTTTAAGATGGTTACTAAATATATACGTGTCTAGCTGATGTGGGACTCCAACAGAACTAAACAAAAACTTGCAAAAAACCTAAACTCACCAGTTGAGCAATCAATCCCAGTGAATCCATTTGCACATTCACAAATACCGTTCTTGAGGCACTTCCCACTTCCGCTACAATTGCTAGGGCAGGATCCTGAAAAAATATACGTTCGACGCTCATAAGTCAAATACATCCCAACCACAAAACCTTCACAAGTGCACAGAAAAGGAAAACGATCTTACGTTTGCTACAATCATGGCCATCAAACCCAATAAAACAGTGACATTTTCCATCAACGCAGTCACCATTCGAGTTGCACGAGTTGGGGCATCGGCCAGACATCAAAAGAGAATCTACACTACAAAGTTCATGGTATGCAGGGCAGATAAGTTCACCTGCAGTCACAGTTTACACAAAAAAAGTAAAGATTTCGAGCCGACAAGTAGATAAATTGGTATATAAAACCTTTTTCTCGCTTTAACAAACAAAATTACCGTTGAAGCCAGGAAACTGAACTGGTCCACCAGCTTCAGGGCATTTTTTCCAAATGCCATCAACAGCAACCTGTAAGTTTAATGAAAGTCTTTGATTATTTGCCAAATTTCAAAGACTATCCTTCAATAAAGACAAAGCGAAGAAATCTTTACGGTATTGGTGGGCAAATAAGTAATCTTGACTAATAAAGATTTACAAAAAGATAGCTGTAGTTCATGATGAAGGGAGTACAAGATACTCATAGGCATGCCTTCCTAATCTCCTAAGGGCCCGTTTGGTTTGTGGGATTTGGAATTGGATTCCGTTCCAATCCAGCGTGTTTGGTTTAGTAGGAAAATCCGGAATTGAAATCCCACATTGGATTTAGAAATCCCATGGGGTAAGTTGGTATTTCACAGGAGATATGTTTGTAATAATGTTCTAAAATATGTTTAAAACATTTGATTCGTTGTAACATCCCACGCTAACCGTACCAGATATTTGTCCGTTTTGTCCACACACCTGGACTCACGGTTTTAAAATGCTTATGATAGAGGAGGTATCAAGTCCCTTATAAGGCAACATTCGTTCCCCTCCCCAACCAATGTGGGATCTTACAATCCACCCCCCTTGGGAGCCCAGCGTAGACGCTCGCACACCAGTCCGGTTCCCGGCTCTGATACCATCTGTAACATCCCAAGCTAACCGTACCAGATATTGTCCACACACCTAGACTCACGGTTTTAAAACGCGTCTGATAGAAGAGGTATCAAGTCCCTTATAAGGCAACATTTGTTCCCCCAACCAATGTGGGATCTTACGTTCATGATAATCAATTAATAAAGATAATTTAATTATTTTTATAATTATTTATAATTTATTTTTATAAACCATCTCTAAAGAATGGGATTCAATTCCATTCCAAATCCTTCCATGAAATCCATTTGAATCATGCTATAAAAAGAGCCCTTATAAAGAAAAGGGAGGTTCCAACATATATAGACGTTTTGATGGTCCGTGTCTAGCTGATGTGAGATTCCAACAAGATAAATCAAGAATAATATCATGATTTTTAACATGAAACTCGATAACACACCTCCAATGTATTGTTTGTACATCTTCGTTGATAACAACCATTTCCTTGGGTCGTACTACCCCGAACAAAGCCGTTTCGCACTAAAGAAGAGGACATACACCTTCACAAAACGATAAACCACAATCACAAAAAAGTTTGATGATCAATAGTACACTTGAACATTACGAAAGAAAATCTCACCTCGAGTTACTCCCACGAGCTTCACCCAACATTCTGTCGGGTTCCCGTGTACCGTTAGTTTCTATTATACACGAACCATCAGAATAAGCTACAAAATAAGTGCAATAATCAGCCAACGACGACTGCCCGCCTGCAATCACCAAATCAAAAGATTCAAAACTCTCACTTAACGATACAAATACCAACTTGTATAAAATAGAAAACGTCGTAGACTCACCTTTGTTGGCTTGAGGAAAATAACGGGCCCACTCAGGAAGGTCACCGCTATAATTTACAATTGGGCAATAACCCTCGGCCTCCCGGTTATATGTACATCCGGCTACTTGTGTCATGTTGCAATGATACGCCCCTTTCCAAAGGTTGCAAGGAGCGGTAAGAAAGTCGGTTCCTTGATTACGCCCCCAATCAAGATTGTCTGCCATGCTATAATTAGCCTGATACCAACCACTATCCTCTAGCAAAGCGAGTGTCATTTTTGAAACTACCGATCTTGTATCAACAGAACCCGTCATAATTTCATTCATCAAAAGCCTTTTCTCCCAGTGAGATCCTGATGCATGATTAGAAACGATTGAAATAAGCTCAGAATTACTAAGGGGCTGTTTGTTTACCTCTTAATGGTTCCATTAAGAGGCAACCTCTGAATAGCTAAGAGGTGAATCTTGTTTGGCAAAAAAAAAAAGTCTGCCTCTTAATGGTTCTAAAACCCTCTGAATAATTTTGTATCCTGAACCTCCCTTAACCATTAAGCGCCGTAATTTCATTCTGAACAATTACAAAACAACCCTATTTCACTTTGAACTATATCATAAGTGTCTCTTAATCATTCTGATCAAACCATTCAGCAAATGCCAAACAAACCCTAAAAGATTCATCAAATGGCGAATCTTTTTTCTTTTATTTACTTTTTCGAACTGGGGTTGGCCTAAACGTTCATAAAGTTTACATCTTGGATCACAACACGGTTACGAACCTGATGTTCCACGGCCTCCGCCATCTTCCAACTCGAGCCCGGTGAAATTCTCGGAGAATGCCTGCCAACAAAAGCTCGTCAATGCTTCATTAAATCGAGTTGTTTGTGATGGAGAAATCAAGAACTCCAAATCCAAAAAGTATAAAACTTTCTACTAAAATAACCCTGAAATAAAGGAAATGTATGATGTAATGTACCCCATAATGATGGCGTGAATGCATGACAACGCGTGGTAGCACGACACGTGTCACCATCCTCCCAAGCTTTTCATCCATTGCCTGTTCGGTAACCTGCAAATACGTAGAAAAAGAAAGTCATGGTTGAAAAGTAATAACAAGGTGATCAAATTTTCAAATAGGTGCATCAAATAAGATGGATGTTAATTTTACAATTGGGTATAGAAAAATACATCTCATTTCATCATATCTAAACTGATTATTTTGGACAACATTTTCTTTAAAACACTTCACTATAGCTATAGTTGCTTCTAAAGTCAGACACGAAAATAGAAAACGTTTCAGATTTTTAAAGCATTTTAGCATTTACCTGACTTCTCCGTCTTTTTCTCTCATCTCTGAAATGCGTAAAGGCATGAGGGTCGAATCCAAGAACGTGCATCACCTGGCAACTCCAAACTTGTCAAAAGCCATTTTTAAAGAAATCTTGAATCTTTTTGACATCTTACACTAATGACAACCGACACTCACTTCATGTATGAGAGTTGCCGAAAGTAATGTTTCTGATTCTGCTGTCAAGTGGCGAGGGGCAACGTTCACATGCCCTGCAAATAGATCAACAGCATAAAGTTTTCACCTTTTGAACACTTATGCTTCATAACGAACTTTATAATACAGAAACTAGAAAGATTACCAGCAATTGCACGACCCCATTGATCTCGTTCGCATGCGACTGCCCATGCTAGGGTATTGCCTGTGGTAGGCCTTGTAGTCACCAAAAGAACTAAATCGGCATCAGCAACACCCTCTGTAAAGATGAAAAGAAGCAAAAAGATGTCGGGTTTTTTAAACCATAAAAAAATCGATTTACGTAACAGAAGATACATAAAACAGCCCCTCTACTCTTTCGGGCACGTTTGGTACGCGGACAAGACCGGACGGTCGAAGGTGAGGTCGGCAGGTGAAAGAATTGTCGAAGGTTTTAGGGTTTTAATTTGACATGGGTAGTTTAGTAATTTACCAATCTCGTCTCGTCTCCCAAAATTTTGTTCCACCTATTTTCGTTAGTTTAACATGGGTAGTTTAGTAATTTACCAAACACCCCTAGGGTAAAGGACAGATCTACATGCATCCTACCCCCATACCCTATTTTTGAGTGGGATATACCGTCTGCACGCAGACACGAATATGAAAACTTAGAAAAGCTTTACCTTCTACATATTCACGAGGAAGTTGAACACCACCATCTTGTCCGCACGCTGAGTAACCACTTAACCGTAAGTTTCCTCTCACACGCTCAACGGCCAAAGCTCTTCTAAACCAGTCTGCTGTCTGCCCTAGAGCCTGATCACTCATAACATATAAAAAAAAACACAATTATACTCCAATACAACACACAAACAATACAAGAAACTTAGTAAATGTAACTTCACCAATAGCTGAAAACCCGAGGATGAAAACAAAAAAGTGGGAAGTACCCTTCGAAGCCGACGCCTTTTATCCTCCCCAGCTATATCATCCGAAGTGCAGTTATACCAGCAATCGCCAAAAATCGGAGGATCGTTGTGAGGATTACAAGAGGGCGTGCCCAAATTAGAAGCGACAGGAGGTTCACCCAACTGAAGAAAAAACGAAATAATCAAGAAAACCATACAAACAAAGCAATCAAGATTCAAGAAAGCGAACTCACTTTCACGATATCGCTAACGTTCCTACAGTCTCTAGCAGGTGAATGACCCACAGCATCATAGTTCAAAAAGATTCGGATGGGTTGCTTTGCGTTCTTCGAAAAGCTCGAAACTTTTTTCGAAATTCCCAATAATGCCCTTCCCTTACGGTGAAGGGGGTCAGAGGTATCACCACCTTGGTAAACTTGCGGGGTTACAGAATAAACCTTGTGTCCAGGTCTCTTCCTCCTTTGTTCAATTATCTCATCATGAATACAAGAATGTGATACAACATTTTCCTTAACCTTTTCCACCCCTCTCCATTGTAACAGTTTATCGTCAGATTTCGCTTGAAGGATGTCGAAAAATACGAAGATAAATAGAATCTGAAATGAATTAACAAACCCAAAAAAGATTATTGCAGCTTCAAAGATACATAAAAGGGTATAATTTAAGTACGAAAATTCGATTCTCCTAAACTTGTAAAATATACTATTTTTGAATAGAAACACACCCAGATCCCTAAACAATACAACCATGATTAACCCATCTCAAATTTACTTCAATTCTCAATATCTAACTAATTTTGACAAAACTAAACCCTAATACTAACTTCTAGAATCCAAACCCTAAATACCCAAAAAGGGGTCAGATTTAGCTTGTCAAAATCAGCCAAACCCTAATATTCTTCCCATGAAAGATAAAACTGAAACAGTAACAAAGAATTACAGACACAAGACAGTAATTCAAGAACATGAAAGCTTCAATTTTTCCAAACAATAGAATTATAGATTCTTGAAGCTTTCATTTTTTTTTCCAAAATAAATGGTGGGAATATAAATAAAACCCTAAAAATTAGTAATCAAGAATTACAGACACAAATTAAAGAACATGAAAGCTTCAATTTTTCCAAACAAAAGAATTAAAGATTCTTAAAGCTTCAATTTTTTTCCAAAATAAATAGTGGGAATGTAAATAAAACCCTAAAAATTTCTTAAGAATTGAAAATTTTACCTGTAGAACTAATAACTCAGTCCACCATTTCCTTCTGTGAAAAACAACACATCTACTATTACTTTTACTATTACCATTATTACCCCTACACCGAATCTTGAACTCCATCAAATGTGTTGAATTTACTCGACCGATGAAGAAGAAGAAGAAGAACCCCAGATCGGTGAACCCGCCATTAAAACTCCAAATCTTTCTCGCATTATTCTCGAAAACAACAACTGGGGCTTTGAATATGAGCTGGTCTTATGATTTAAATAAGATACAAATTGAAAATAAAATAGTACAACACACACAAAATCGAATGACGTTATATTTCTGGAGCTGTAAACAGTGGACTGATTCCTCTTATTTCTTCTTCGCCGGCTTGTAGAAAAGAAATTGGTTTTCAACCAAATCAAACAGTGTGTTAATATTAAGGGAAACTGTGTTGGGTTTTGAAAGAAAGAAAGAGAGAGGGTGTGATTCTTCAAGGAGGAGGAAAAAAGGGGAAATGATGAAAAAGGGCGAGTGGGTGTGGGTGTGGGTGTGGGTGTGGGTGGAGCAGATTTTATTTTGATTTATGGATTTTTATATTGTTGTGATTATGGTATTTTATTATATATATGTTTAAATTATTTAGTACTAAATTAGATGAAGTAATCCAACACGGTTTCTGTTCATATTTGTGAATTTATGCGTTAAAGGGTTATTACGCGTGATCTTATCTACATCTACGATTCACAAAAAATCTCCTTTCTTTGTCTTAAAATACTTTACTATAAAGTTTTGTTTTAAGTGTAGGTCTTTGGGTCAGTTTGTATGTATCTCGACTAATTTTAGGGGTTCTGAAGAACAGTCGGGAAAATTTCTAATGGTATTGCAGGACTCGACTCGAGTTTTGTTGTCGGTTGAGCTAACCCTACAAGGTTGTAGTATATTAATCACTTGGGTTGTAGTATATTAGCTAGGTCTTAGGGGATGTAGTGGAAATCTCATCTTTCTCGAGTTCGAATCTAGACGCTATCTAGGTCATTCGTGGTTGTCCAAATGATTAGTCGGTGTACGTAAGCTTAGGGGTGTTATTCGGTCGGCTAAATCGGTTTTCGGTTTATTCGCTTTGGGTTAATCGGTTTTTAAGTTTTTTTTTAAATTAACCAATAACCAAACCAAACCAAACCAAATAAGGTTCGGGTTTAATCGGTTTCGGGTTATTCAATTTTCGAATTGTTCGGTTCGGTGACTGGTTAAACTGAATAAGAATTTATATATTTTCGTTAGACATTTGCTTAAATAATTTTCCCACATTAAGTGTCTGTTGCTTCTAATATATAATTGTATCATACATTCATACTCAAAATTGACTTATATTAAGTAAAACATGTCATCTATTAAAAACCAATATCTACCAAATAACATTATTTTTACATGCGATGTTATAAATTAGAAGTGTGCAGAAAGTCAATCGATTCAATAGGAACCGATCAATCCAATTAGAACCGACCGACCATAATTGGATATTCAATTGTAATTGGATCGGATCAGATTGAAAATCTCAACATATAATTTGGATCGGTCGGTTCTTGGATGACAGTCCAAAACCGACCTAAACCGACCGAACCGACCAATATCCAATTAACAATCCAATTTTCCATCCAACTATCATCTATTTTTTTTTTTTTTGCAATTTGCTTAAATCTAAATTTGTTTTGTGTTGGTTTTTGAATTCTTAATCTCACTTATGTTGGTTTTAACACAAATTAAAAGTGATTAATTAATTGGTTTCATTGTTAGAAATTTGCCTTAAGTTAACACATTGGATGGATCTAATCCAACCTGATCATTCATTGGATGTTGGATGGATCCAATATGATCCAATGGATATCCAATAAGAACATTTGATGGATATCCAATCTGATCCAATTGATTTCCAATAAAAACATCCAATGGATGGAACAGAACCGATCCAATCATCCATTGGATTGGAAAAATCCAACAATGGATGATTGGATCGGTTTGGTTCCCCTCACATCCATTGGATGTCAACCGATAAACACCCCTATAAATCAAGCAAAAAATGTAATATAATAAAAAAAACATTATCTAATATCAATAAAAACATTATATAGCAATAAAATATGTAAAATAATAATAGTATAACATGAATTTGGTTTAGTTTTTGTAAACATGAAATATATAAAATATTAGTATAATGTATTATTCGGGTTATTCGGTTTAATCGAATTAGGAAAAAATTAACAGAAAATCGAACCGAATAAGGATCCTTATTCAGTTAACCAAACCGTTTAACCCGAAAACCGAATAACCCGAAACTGTTTAACCCAAATTTCGTTCGGTTTGGATAGGTTATTCGGTTTCGATTATTTTTGACATCCCTACATAAGTTGATCCGAAAACTCATGGTTACAAAAAAAAAATCATCTTTATGGACTTGCATAATAAAGTGCAACATATTTTGATTTTAAAATATGGTTAAAATTTTGAAAATATAATATGGTTAACAATTTTGAAAAAGATATATATCGAGTTTGAAATTAAAAATAATAAAATATTTATTTTTTTACCTAACTTAAAAAAAATTAATTATATTTAAGATAACTTAGATTTTAAAAAATAAGATAAAGCTATAGAGTTTCCAAACTTGATCCATTCGGTAGCGTTTGGTATGCAGACATGATTGGACGGGACTGGACAGGACAGAACTGGACAGGACTGGACAGGACAAGACAAGAGGCTAGGACTGGACTGGACAGGACTGGACAAGACAATTGTCTGTCTTGTGTTTGGTACGACTAGGACTGGATAGGACAGAACTGGACAAGTTTCCCTAAAAGTTGTTTGATGATTTTGTATGTCATATAATAATTATAAATAACACAAATAAAGTATATCTTTAAATAATTTAATTAAAAAACTTTTTTATTTTTTTACACAATTTTCATACATATAAATACTTACAAAAACAATGGTAGAAAATTTGAATGAATAATCTGAAATAATTGATAGTAGTTCGAAAAAATCCGATTTATATAAAGAAAATGTAATATTTTGGTTCAATTTGGAAGATCTTAATGAATTAGCCGATGTATAGTTGAAGTGACACGTAAAGATAAAGGCGATGGGTGGTCGGTGAAAGACGGTAGTTGTGAAGAACGTGAAAGATAGTGGATAGTGGTGGTGCAAGAGGTTGTTGTACTTGTGGTTGATGTCGTAGAAGTATAGGTGGTCGACAATGATAGTGGTGGTGGCGGTGGACAGTGGTAATAGAGGTTATTGTAGTGGAGGAAGAGGCGGAGGTCACCGACGGTGGTTGACGACGAGCGACGATGGGTGGCTGTGAGCGTCGATGGTGGCGACGACAATGGGTGGTGGTGATCGGTGGAGGTAGCGATGGGCGATGGTGGAGGAAGTTGTAGTAGTGGAGGAAGAGGTGGAAGTGGTCGACGATGGTTTGTGTTGGCTACCGGTGGCCGTCGATGGTGGTGACGACCATAGGTGGTGGTGATCGGTGTTAGTGGAGGTGGTCGATGATGGTAGCGGAGGTGACGATGGCCGATGGTTGTGGAGGAGGAGGAGGTTGTTATGGTGGAGAAATAGATAGAGGTGGTTAACGGTGGTTGGCGGTGGCTATTGGTGGCCGTCGATGGTGATAGTGGCGGTGATGGGTAGTGGTGAGCCTTAAGACTAATACCATATTAGGATTATATATCAAATGACGTTAGATTAGTGATTTTTAGTTTATGTTTCACTTTTGTCCCATGTTGTTCCACCTATTTTGGTGGAACAAGAAAATACTCTTTTTTGTCCCATCTTGTCCCACTCTGTCCAGTCCTTGTCCCTGTCCCATGTCGCACCAAACGTGGGACAGTGAATTTTTGTTCTGTCCCATGTCACGCCAAACATGGGACAGTAAGTTTTTGTCCCGTCCCATCCCACCCAGTATGCAAACCAAACGCACCCTTCATTTGAAAAGGGTAATACGAGGTTCCAAAAAATTTCAAACTTTCTTTCTTATTATTTACAAGAGTGGCAAAATATGAATATTATAAAATTGAAAGATTTTGTATACAGTGTAGATCTATGCGAAATAGTTGTATTTTGAAAAATTAAGTTTTTAATAACAAAAACTCAAATGATTTATAATATAGTATAGACATACTTGTATACGAGCTAGTTTGCCATCGTAAATACTTTGAAAATCGTGAGAACTATCTACTCAAAGCATCTCCAACAACTTTGCTAAAATGGAAAAAATTGAGTTTTTAACATTTTTGTTGCTCCAATATGCTATCACTATGCTAAAAAAAGATAAAAGATCAGAGAGACTGTAAAAATCTCTAAATTTAGAAACATCTTTAAATAGATAGTTTCCTCCCAAAACTAATTATTACCCCAAAAAAGTAAACTTTCAACTCCCAACTTTCCATAAATTGTATATTTTAATAATATAATTAAATAAATTAAATATTTTAATAAGATAATTAATATTAGGGGTTGTTTGACAGTTGTTGAATAGTTTAGTGCAGAATGATTAAGTGGTATAAATGATTAAGAGGTTTTTTTGATATAGTGTACAATGAAATATGATTGTTTGTTAATTGTTCATAATGAATGAGGGCTCTTAATGGTTAAGGGAGGGTCAGGATACAAAATCATTAAGAGGATTTTGGAACCATTAAGAGACAACCATTTTTTTTTGCCAAACAAGATTTACCTCTTAACGATTCAGAGGTTGCCTCTTAATGGAACCATTAAGAGGTAAACAAACAGCCCCTTAGAGTTGCTAAAATAGAATAACTGTTGCAGTTGAATGCAAAACTTTTTAGAGATTTTGATTATTTTTACTATATTTTAGAAGAAAAAAAACTTTAGCATAACTGTTGGAGATGCTCTCATAAATCATTAATGATGAATACACCTAGATATTCATTAATATAATCTGTCATGACCATCATGAAGTTTAATTATTCATGATATTTATTGGAACGACCCAGAACTCAAAGCGACAGGTTGGTCCAATAACTTCATACTCAACCTAATGTCATCGTGAAAGTTATTGGTAACCTACAACTTTGATTTTATAAGGAGCTTGCAAACCTACTTTTCTAGCTATGTGAGACGGGTTGTTAGAAACTCCACTTAAACTCCTTAAGTCATTGTCAAGCATGTCCAGAATCTTCCGCCTAGTAATCAGCGATGTGGGATTCACTCAAATTATATAGTTCGTTCATTAAAAGGGACAACGACCCATATATCATTCTTGATATGCATAATGAATCATTAACATATGAGCCAACACAAATAAATCATCATAAGTATAATACTAAAAGAGTTAAAAATATTTTTATTAGAAAGAACAAAAACAAATTGTGATAGGATGAGGTTCGACAACTATTAAGTTGTGAATTTAGGTATCTTCGAATAGTTCGTGCAAAACATAGGTTTCTAAAACATTGTTTCACCTTTTCTTCTTTTGCTATCATTTATAAATGACTATCGATAATATTTTATATTATCTCTTTATCATGGTCAAATAACATTTTTACCTGAACATTATCTAATTGTTTAAACTTTTGTTATTCTTCCCCAAAAGATATAATCATATTAATATTGCAAAGGAGTATCATTTTTTTGATATTGAAGGTAGATGTAACAAGCAATGTGTTTTATGTAAAATAATAATTTATATAATAACATGTAACACCGTGAAATTAGTGCCATAAGCTCTATGTGACTAGGCAGGCGGCCAAGGTCGCACAACTCTCTGGAATTTCGTTGAGACCCATGCGGGTAGTCGCAGGGAAGGTCCCGATCGACACCTGATGGGTTTTAAACCATGTTGAACTAGAGTTTCACCATTTTTCGCCTCATCCTCTCTAACACTCTTTCATTCAAATCCATTTTGGCTTTGAGTGCTTTTGGGTTGAAGAGAATGGATTAGTTTGAAGATTTGATTTGGGAAGCTTCATCGAAGGATTTTGGCTGGGAGATCTTAGCTCTTCATCAAAGGAAACAAAAGATTGTTGGGAATCTAGGTTTAACTAAATTTAGCAAGGTGATTTGAAGTTACTTTGTGAAACTATACCAATTTTGGTCATCATTTGCTTATTGGGGATTTTGTACATCAAACGGATTATTTATTTGACATATTTGAACATTTGATATATGCATTTGCATAATGTTTGGGAAGTGCATAACAATTGAGTTACTTCACATTTTCAAGTCAATAATCATGTAATTGTGAGTAAATTGATGATTTTGAACCATAAACCAAAGTTATTATGACTTTTAAATATAATGATTTATAATTTGACCTATTTACACAATTGGTATATATAATTGCATAAATTTTGAGCAGGTATATCATTTGGTTATTTGATATTTTGAGATACAAATTATACGAATTTTGACTTTTTGAAGATTCATTGCAATAAAGAGGTCACATTATACCTATTCCCATTTTTCGGTATCATGTGTTGCATAAAACTTTTAAAAATGCATGATGTTGGGTTACTTGATATTTTAAGTATAAACCATGTGGATTGTGATCAGTGAGAGCATTGAACCATGTATAAACAGTTTTTTGTGATTTTACCCAATTTATGGTGGAACAATTGTTTAATTTGAACATTTTATGCGTATGTTTTCATAATTACTTGGAAATACATCTTATGAGACTTGTTTGATCATTCATGTTATAAATCATGTAATTGTAGTTTTATTACTTTTGATCCATATGTATGAGGATTAATTGTTTGGTCAATAGCAAAGTTTTAATGTTCTATTCTTGAAATCAATTGGTTTGAATCAACTTAGGAGTTTTGATGTTCTCATCTTGAAACATTTGATTATGTCAAGCGATGGGTTTTGGTGTACTCGTCTTGAAGCCAACTGGTTCGGTCAGGTGAGGAGTTTTGATATTTTCAACTTGAACCCTTTGGTTATGGAAAGCGAGGAGATTTTATGCTCTCGTTTTAAAACCTAGGAGAGTAAGCACTAAGGTTGTTGGGACCTTGAGATGAAACTCAACAATATTGACATATCTTTCTGTTCCCGCCAAATTCGATGGAAACGAGTCTCCCTTGTCATTGTAGGATGAAATGTGTGTTTTAATGTGCCATGTGAAAGGTGATTTTGGAAAGGGTCTTTTATGTTTTCAACATATTTTCAAGTGAGGTAAATCATTAATCAAAGGACCTTTTTTCATTATTATCATTTTATACTTGCTATATAATCCACTTGAACTCGCTAGGTTTTAAGTTTACCATTTTTTTTCTTGTCGACATGTGCATCAAGTCCTTCTAGGGGAGATATTAGCGACACTTAAGAATAGTTCATCATTAGATAGAGGCATGTGAAGCGAAAGACTTAGCTATTTAAGACGTCTTATTTACCTTGGAGATAACTACTTTTTAGTTGGTTTTAGGAACACTTGACTCTGTCGTAAATCCTTTATGAGGATTAGATTTGTAAGATGTTAATTTTTAACCTTGTATTGCCTCATAAGGAAGCAGGTGTTATCTTGTATGGGAAGGTATTTGTGTTGTTTAGGTGTTTGCCAAAGGTTTTAATTTAATCGTCTTTTTCCAGATTTTGTGGTGTTACATAATACGATTAGGGGGGGAGTGGAAGGAGTTTTAAGGAAGACAGGGAATGGTAAGGTTGTAGATCTGTATCGTATACCTATCAAGGTGTGATTGTGTCTGGTGGAAGTGGTTGCATAGTGGTTGATGGAGTTCTTTTACGTCATCCAAAAAAAAAAGGAAATGCTTGAAGAGTATAGGCTTAGTTTGGTGGTACCTTTCTACAAGAACAAGGGGACATACAGTGTTGTGTTGACTTTGGAATATAAAACCACTTAGCTACACCATGAAATTACGAGAGAGAGAGAGAGAGAGAGTGAGAGAGAAAGAGGGTGAGCGAGTGATTGAGTTCACGATGCAGTGTGAGACGAATGTGGCATAGAAACCATTTCGTTTCATGCCATAGAGGCCGATGTTAAGGCGTGTAACACCCTAAGAATTCAGGTAATTTTAAAAATTGAAAATTTGGCAATATAACGTTTATAAATGGGGCAAACCACCTATAAAGGGTAAAAACGTGAGCATTTACAAAACCTGTAATGATGTATGGGAAAACGACAACAAACTAATCTAAACCACATCTAGCTAGATTACATAAGTTGTCAACCCAATACCAAAATGAATAATTGTTTTAAATACTAAAGCTTCCAAAATATCTATCCTCCAAAAATGCCCTCAAGAGACCACACACTTCTCTCAACCCCTTGACGACCCGCCGCTAAGGGAACCTGTTATACACATCATTTGAGAAAAAGTGTTAGACTTAAAGCCTAGTAAGAACATACAGTTTATAATTCGAAGAAATAAATACAATTAAAATAAAACGAAATCTTTGCAAGAGAGTTGAATTTACGATTGAAATCTTTGTCACATAAGGACTGTTCGGTCCAAAATTCATCTTGCGATGACAGGGGATGCCCGTTTTACCAAGGATTGTGGCGGAACACCGAGTAAGCCACAATCCGAGTTATGAGCTAAATACTTGGAATCCATGGCCACGAACAACATCGGTCTGTACTAAGATGTGGGGGAGGGCACCTGAGGAAACCAAGTCATACTCGTTCACTAGGACTACATTATGATCCATGGCTAGTAACCGGTCCCACATAACCGTACCAAAGGGCCTCCGAGGATCAAATGCATCCATAGCTACAATGGAGAAAAACATCCCAAAATATATAATCCGACTCAATACCTAGGGATCCACTAGTAATAGTCCAGACTTGTCACAAATTCATTTGTGACTAACCAAAGCTAAACATATAGCTTCCAATATCATTTATTTCATAATAAACATTTCCAAGTTTAACTGTTTATAAGAATGAAAATCATAAAAATGAGATTATATGCATTCCTTCAAATATTTCACCGAAGTGTGCAAGTAGTACAATAATTTACTACATATAAAATGGAACCCTTCCTTTTAGCAAAATGTAGTAAAAACCCTAAAATCTCCCAAAACTCAAGTTAGGTCAAAATGTAATAATCTTAAATCCAAAACCCAAGGAGATATATAGGAGTTTAAAATGTAAGTTTTGATATGTATAAGGTTTAGAAAATGATAGTAGGAACTCACTAAGTGGGTTTTTGAAGAAAACTCAAAACCCTAGATTTTGAACCTTTGGAGAAGATGGAGATAGAGGAGATGATTTGAAGCTCCCTACTTGGATCCTTAGATGAGTAATGAAGGAACACTTAGAAATCAAGATTGATTGACTTGAAGATTCTTGAAGTAGAAATAAATGCCCTAAAATCGCCCAAAATGAGAGAGATGAGGTTGGTGAAAAGAGTTATGAGAAATGAATGAGGAAAAAATGGTCATTTAACTCACTGCAGCCCGATCGAGACCTTGCCATGCGATAGTGACAATGTCACTATCGCGAGGCACTCTCGCGTGGATTGTACTGCGAGTTGGTACCTCCTCGGCAATTGTGCCAAGCGATAGTGACACTTGTCACTATCGCGAGTCACTCTCGTGTGGACTGTATCGAAGCCCAAAAATGACCAAAACTCAAGATTTTTGCATCGGTCGATTTAAGGTTCGAAAGTACAACACATTTCGCCCAAAAAGATAAACGGAAGACGGAGAAAAGATCAACGAAGGATGGAAACTTACATTGCGAAAAATACCGGGTGTTACAAGGCGACCACCTTCTCTTACAAACGGTGTATGTGTATGTGTGTGTATATGTCTATATATATAACGCATATGATGTTGTGCTACAAAACATGATCTGGAGAAACATGGAGGAAAGAGGTATAATATAAATATGGAGATATGTTAGAGCAATACAAGATATTACGAGCTCACGAGGACGTGTATCTGGACTCTGGTGGGTGGCACAAAGTAATTCACAGTGGAGACAGGGTTACGATATGGATCAACATTAAACACATTCATTTTTGTTGTGATTTTGGATTAGATCTACCGATGATCCATGAAAGTCTCCAATGGTATATGGTATTCACTTATAACATTGCTTTAGTAGTGGAGACGAAGATGAATGAAACGGTGGCGTTGTGGCGGGTGTCTTTGGAATACAAGACATACATATTACTATAGTGCAACTTTGACAACAAAAAAAAAGTATCGACTAGGGTTATAAGTCCACATTATGGATCAAAGGAGACCCAAACTGATGGATTCAAGTATCCAGGCTAGATGGTTGAAGTGCAAGGTTGTCATGATACTATTGTGTGCAAGAAGGTTCCGCTAAACGATCAGGCCAACTATATTGTATCAATCATATTTGCTCAGATTGACATGTGGTCAAACCATGTTGGACAAGATACCGAGCGAGGACTATCAAGCAAAGCAGGGAGTTACACATATGACAGATAATTTGAGAGATGGGAGATTGGGATGGTTTAAACATGTTCTTAGGAGACAAAAAATAGTGGTAGTAAGAAGGGTAGAAAGCATGACAACCAAAGGGGTGAGGAAAAGAGGCAGGTTTTGGAGGACGTTATATAAGAAGTTGAGGTTGGGCATGATGACCTTAGACATATTCAATGACATGACATCTGATTGAAACTCCTGGAAAACGCATGACTAGAGTAATAGATTATCCATTGCGACTTGCAGCTCACATTGTTAAGAAGAGGGAAGATTGAAAGTATAATGGAAGGTTGGAAAGCCATAAATAAGATAATAGAGCCTTAAGACAGATAGATAAATGGATGTTTAGCTTGTAGCACTATTCCTATATGTTCCTTTGCTTTTTATACTTGTGGAATCTAATTTACTGTTTACTAATCCTTGCTCTCAAAATAACTGTCCACAATAAAAAGGCACATAATTTTATTAATATGTAATTATTACCCTTTTTAATTGATAAAAGGACAATCCTACCTTTAATTCTAGAAAGTAAAAAAAATTCCATCACATAATTAAGAGTAGAAAGGAAAGTAAACATTACTTTTGAAAATGAAGACTTATTTAGGAATAAGCGGAAAAAAAAAATAACATGGATACTTAAACAATAACATATAAACAAAAATAATTAAATCATAAAAGTTAAATAACATAAAAATTATTATGTTTATTTTAAAAAAATATTATAAAGATATTTTTTTTTGTATAATCTAAGGTCAATATTCTTTTTCTGAATTTGATGCGTATTCTCCCTCCAACATATATAATTTCCATCAATACTAAAAGTTAAAAATAATTATAATTTGTCTGTTAATATAGTTTTTATTTTAATTGTTTAAACAAATATAGCCTTTTTCTTATAATTCAATCAAAATTTCTTCATTTCCGCATTAATAATCATTTAAAAAACATGTATGACATTGACTATGATACCTAATCTATCTCTTTTTGTACTATTTAGAAGTTAAATTTAACTATTAATAAATATTTTCATCAAATTATTTATCAAATGAACATTTGATACAAAAATAAAAAGAAATGGCAACAAAGAGTTGGTAACGCGGAAAATTCAGTTAAGGGTAAAAATAGCGGAAGATTGAAGATATCGTCGATGCACTATGGACGTCAATATGGAACGTCGTCTGTTACTGTTAGTTTGTTACTGTTGCTAATATGTATGATCGTGTATAATAATTAAATATAAATTCTAGCTATGAAAAAATCTTGAAAGAGCAATTGAAAGATTGAATCATTTTGTGTCCTTTGGGTTGATTCGATCTTCGTACTTATAACCATATTTGATGTAACCGCTGCTTGTACTTCTTTAATATATTGGGGGGGGGGGGGATATCATTCGCTATTAATACGAGATTCATAACTCTTTGATTGATGGCTACAATTTGCATATTAATAGGAGGATCATCATTATTAATCTTCTTATAAAGGTTGCCTACAATAAGTTGAAAAAAGGTAACAATTTACATTAATCATTAGATAATGATCATATATCGTGACTTTAATTGGTCCTATGTCGAGATTATAATTGTCATGAGTTTATCATAATCAGTTACTATTATAATTTTTTACCCAAATAATTATCAAAACTATTTCACTTTTATTATGAAAAAAATCATAACTTATTTTGTTTATAGTATAAAAAATATAAAACAAGAATCATAAAAGAATTAATGTATTCCCTAATGCCTATCAATTAATCATGGTTGGTAACCTACAAGTTCCATTGTCGTCTTCATAGTAACTATTTGACAATCATTTAAGAATTAAATTATTATTAAATTTTGAGTTATTTTAAATAAAAATTAACTTAAATAGCTAAATCTAGAAGAGGGATTGACCTCTTAACTATCCATCTCTCTGACTTGCAAAAATGTCCAAAGGGACACAAATGGAGTCTCAAGGATGCAAATTTGTGCCATTATCTCTATTTTAAATCCTTTAAAATAATGTTTTCTTTTATTAATAAAACTTGGACAAAATTTTAATTCTTTTTAATAAGCTTTTCATAAAATAGCATTACAAATATTTAATAGTATGAAAATAAAAGGTATATTATTTTTATACACCTTTTAAAACTTTTAATTACTATGAGTTTCTTTAATTAATACACGAACTGTTTTTTTAATAAATATTATGATCCTAAATTCGTAGAGTAGTTAGGTTTGGTATCAATCACATAAAATACATAAATATAAATGAATAACGATTTTTGGGTTTTGACCTCCAAGTATTTTTATATTTCAAACATTTATTGTTGTCCAAGATTTTAATTACTTAATCAGCAATTAAATATCTAATTAAATTATAGTTGTACAGTTGACTTTTAAAATTCAAAACATAACAACCATTGTAAACAAATATGATAGATAATATAAATAAGAATATGTAAAAGTATAATCAAATATAAATCGAAGAAAATTTTAAAAAAATATGAGTAAATTGTATTCGCATTTCGCAACTACATCATCCCTTTTTATAGACATAAAAAAGAGACGCATAAAGTAGAGGGGTGAGGGTGCAATATATGTGTAGAGATGCACAAAAAATTGAGTATTTGAATAGGATCTAAAGGACTGAACATGGGATGGTCTACATATGTCTCTCTTTTGAGCCATAGTCAATTAAGATCCGTTCGGGTCAAAGTCTGGTCCACATAAGCAATATAAACATACATGGATGACTGGTGGAGATGAATATTTACCCGTGGGGAGGTTACCCATGGGTACTCGACCCTAACGTGGCAGAGATTCCCCACTTTGTCTGGTAATCGAATGGGGACGGGGGTTTATTTTCACACTCGAAGTGTAGTCGGGGATGACACTACATCCCCTAATTCAACCACGAATAAATTTATTAATTTGTTAAATATGTGTGTGTCACACACATATGTTTTTTTTTTGGGGGGGGGGGGGTCATTTGAGAACTCTGTGGGATATGTATAATTCATATTAAGCCACTAATTTAAGATAACTAGTCTTTAATCTTGTTAATTAATGAGATAATAATTATTATTTATTAAATAAAAATTAATGGTTTTTAGGAAATTCCACACGTATCTCTTTCTCTATCTCTCCTTTTCTTTCTCATATATCTGTATTAACATACACATCATGAATTTAACAACCCAACCTTAAACAACTAGATAGCAACTTGAATCTTAATAATATAAATTAGAAAATTCATGCCAAAACGGCCCCAAGCTTACACGTTACAATTCAAGGCTCTCAAAGTCAACATACACAACTGAGATAAGCACGCTACAGTTAAGCAACAAAAAATAACTTTCCAGAATTAAAGCAACAGATTTATAAACATACAAAGATAAGCACGCTACTGACCATACGACCGTCAAAGACGATGTGTCTAACTCGCGCTGCCTTAATGTTGGGACACACCCCCAACGGCATAAACGTGCCACACTCCCCGGCACGAGTAGGCGAGCCACACTCCCCGACTTAGGTCAAAATCTTCACATAGAATGTATGCATACATTTAAACAATAACGATTTATAACACACTTTAACAAAACATCTCATAGAGATCATGCCATCGCAAATAAATTCGAAGTTAAGAAAAATAAACTTCACGTGATTCCGTTACCAAAAAGGATTTTAGTTCAGAAAACTCACCTGACGTCCCTAGCTTAAATTATCGCGCTTACTTTTACAGTTCAACCTGCAACCTATAAAACAACATATTTGCCGGTGAACTCGAGGTTCTTTCTAAACTCCCAACGACATCTATACTCTTTAGCAATTTAGCTTACCCAAACTTTTACTAAAAAAAACAAGATATCTTGGGTCCAATCAAAGAAATAAAATGGACCAACTAACCAAAGAAATAAAGCCCAACATCTAAAAAAGAATATCATTAAACTCATTATGGGCTTCGACCCACTTGCCAAGTCCAGGGACCGGGGCCATATGGTTGCCCGGTGTGAAAAACGACCGGAGTCTCACACCCTTCCCCCGGTGACCGGTGACTAGAGGGTCGACCGGGGTCCTCCCCCCCCTCCCCCCTTCTTCGACCGATGCCAACATAAACGACCGGGGTTCTCCCCCTTTCTTCGACCGACATCAACAGGAACGACCGGGGTCCTCCCCCTTTCTTCGACCGATATTAACAGGAACGACCGGGGTTCTTATACGAAATCGAACGAACCCACTTTGAAGAAATCGCAAACCCAACTTAAAACTAGAAATAATCCCAACATTCAAATCCAGATTCAAAACTCAACCTCCAAGTTATATTTATAACTTTTAGAACATAAACTGATGCAGAAGATTGATTTCATCACCCAATTTTTAATCACCTGGTTAATCTTCTAACTACTTTTCATTCATTTCGATCTATAAAATCTCAACTTCAGATTAAAACACTACCCCCAAACACAAATACTAAACTATTACCATTAGGAGAAATAGGATTAGCATTTACCTTGAATGATCGATGAACACCAACAAATTTCCAGAAGATTTCTCCCTTCGAACGATCGGTCCAAACTCCGTCTCTCGCTCTTTCCTAAAGATGTCAGCCGCTAAAGAGCAACACACCAAGACCTAGGGTTAAAATCTTCTTTTTCTCACTTTACACAAAAAATCCCTCCTAGAAACTTTTCTACTTTAATACCCATTTTACATAACCCTTGATTTAACCGGTTGTTACAATATCCTCCCCTCAAAAGAATTCTGTCCCTGAAATTCCTTCGTTGCACAGACTAGGATGTTGGTTTTTCATAACCAACTCTAGCTCCCAAGTTGCTTAATGACCCTCGCGAAAATGCCACTGAATTTTCACCAATTATAATTCCTTTGCTTCTCGATTTTCTTCACTTTACGATCCAGAATAACTACCGGTTTCTCCGCATAGCTTGTCTTCTCATCTAATTGGACATCCTCCAAAGGTATAACGACCTCGCCTACTATTAAACATTTCTTCAGGTTAAATACCTAGAAAACAGGGTGCACCCCTCGCAGCTCCATGGTAGTTCCAGTCTATACACTACTTTCCCAATGCGCTCCACGATAGCAATGGCCCAACAGATCAAGGTTTTAACTTTCATTCCTTTTCGAGATCGGGTCACACCCTTCCAATGCAAGACTGGTAACTTTATATTCGTCACCGCTTGGGACTAATGATTCATAGTTCTCAATCCAACCAATTAATTACCATTCGCTTATCCAAACCATTTGGGTCAATACATAGCCGCACGATCCATCCAATTACCCCTCGATTACAACAACTTCAAAGACCGATAGAATTTTGCCGGAGTCACACCACGACAACATGCATCACTGACTGAATACTCACCCAACTCGCCCACTTGACACTTCGACAACCGTAGACATGACCAACAACTCACTGTCCCGAGTTTCTTCACCATGCAATTGGCCCTTGCAAGCAAACCCCCTTTAATCACTGCATAAGTCAAACGCATAATCACTTCATTTTCAACCCACATTGATCTCAACTCCTCAGCATTAACCAAATCTCACACACTAGAATGCCTCGCCCCAACGTCCTCACTACAATTTCCCACATATTGGTAGAGACTTCCGTAATTCCAAAATCCTCGTAAATCACCAGTTCAAACTGGCCAATTAATGCGACACATACTTCCATCTCTCATTGCATCCACAATCACTCGGCCAAGCGCGCAATAACACCCAGCTTCACTCGCTCAATACAGAGTGACCAAGCTCATACAAACTTCTCTAAATAATCTATCACAGGACAACGGACTTACTTGGAATCCCCTTTTTACGCATTGCCAGAATTGGTACTATGGTCCTTTGCTTCGGTCACTATGCCCCATCACCTCTACCTTCCTCCTAGAAGACTTCAAACCCACTTCTAACAGCTGACTCGCTGATTAGTGGTGCGAACTTTTGGCCAGCTGCACTATTTTGATTAATCACACTCACACCGCACCGAACGCCATAATCTCTTTCTCATACCCGCGCTAGGGATTTATAAACTTGCTAACAGCAGAATCTAACAACATACCCTCACATTTTATGCCACTTGCCAAACTTATTACTCTCAGAATTCCCACCTTTCTGACATGACATCTTCACTTTCTTATCGCTGCAAGAAACACCGCTAGCCCAACCTTTGCTTACTCTATCCCTCGACGATTTCAGAATGTCAAATCCTTTTTACATAATTTTGTTTGGTCAACCAACTTTCCACAATTCTTACGCGAGATAATAAACCCAACTCTTCCAAAGCAATACCCACTACTCAGCAGCGCCGCACAATTCTCGCTCTCTAATCAAAATTACTCAATCGGCTAGAACCCCTTTCACCCTCAAGAATACTTCAATATGCCCACGGGTTTCCTGTCTACTACACAACCCTCTGAATTAAGCAGTTCGACACTTTGCACAATCATTATATGGATATAACATAATCCCGCCCCAAACTTGCCGAAAATCGGAATACACAGTTCCCCTCTTTGATAACTGTCAACCCTCAATTGATAAAATTATTCCCAACTTGGCATCCCAACCACATTTTTACCACATCCAGTTCATCCCCCATAGATTTCGGACAGGACCGCTCCTCCTATAACAAGAACACCAACCTTATACACATCTTCAAGAAGGCTCCTAACCCCTTTAATGATTTGCACTCTCCGCTATGTCATAAGGACATCTCCAACACATGGTACAACCATCGCTCTACTACCTCATCCCAGAGTAACTACAAATCTCCACGAACATTGGTCACACATACCCATACCGATCTCTTACCACCGGTTATAATACTGAAATCGGACTTCAAAGCATTTCACGGCCTTGACTTTCTCAAATCTGAATAAATCGCAACACTATAATCCTCGAAACCATCCAACAAGATATCACTCCTTGTCGGCTCATTGCGACCTGCTGGGATCAAACTCCAGTAGCCTGAAAAGTAAGCGTACTATCTCGAAGACTTAAATGCTCAAAGCGCAACCCATTCCAGATGTACTATATATAAACTTCACCCCGACATACCCATCAAAACCTCATTGATAAAGAATCACCTGCCTTAACTATCGATCTTCCATTTTCCGTAAAATTCATGCAAGGTTGTCCAACATCATATTAGATACACACCTTTTCTGAATAACTCCTCGCTTCCTCACGAAACTCCTCAAGACTAACCATAACCACTTCTCTATTTCCAACATTCCGCCATTCACCACGAAAATGGTTCCTGGTTTCCACGGCAACAGCCGGTGTTGAGATACTTCCACTATGTTTCCAACAAACAAGGATCCGTAATGAAATCTACATCTTCCACTGCAGCAACCAAACGACAAAAAAAATATCTTTACAACTCCAAGTTCCACTCCTAACACAACCGTTTGCCGACATCCACATCTCAAGACATGAAGTCAATGATAAGCCATTAGAGTACAATCATTCTTAGCGTCATAGGTCAATGCCTCCATTAACCCCATCCGCTATGCACCACCCTTACTTAAAAAAAAAGATACCAATATCAAGTACCTTCTATCCTCAGATCGAGTGACACACTTCCACTCTCAAAACTTTCCTCATCCTAAATTGCAACCTTTCCCTATGACCTTGTGAGTTCATAGCCTTCATGCATGATGCACAAACATTTAAACTCTTGACACGTTTGAAAATTTTAAGATTATTTTACATTATGAAACAAACTTGAATGGACACAACCCAATTTCGACTTAACCATGCGCAACGATTTCAAGAATCGTTCAACCTCAACTTCACGACAATTTCTCTTCACCACACCTCAACATCGGTGTTGGCACAATTAAAATCATTTCCGAAGAACTTTACTCACACGGTTTATAAATTACTACAGAATTGCTTACACTGAGTGTGTAAAACGACTCTCATCTTTATTGATATGACAACACAAGTATGTACCAAGTTCGATTATAAAATCACGCGATCAAATGGTGTTTTGGTTTTTATAACAAAAGTTAACTCACTTACAAAAGATATGTGATAATTCACTCTCACCAAAATCGAAATTTATCACCCAACGCCATAAACTTGTCTTTTCAATCCAAACACACATTTGCACGCGTCGACACATTTTCAAAGCAAATACCTCGAAAGGCACACACTCGCCAAAACGCCTGATATGAATGATATGAAAAACTCCAAGAATTTGTTTGACACTCAGTGCGTGGGACTCAATGACATTGAAGACTATTTACTCTAACAAGGTCAACTGCTTGCACTCACCACCACTCATTCCAGACTTCCTACTTCTTACCAACCCAACACGATCCTCACGTTTACCACCACTTCCAGCACCAATGGTTCCCAACATCCTTGAATGTCCAGGTACCCGTTATCATCGCAACTACAATTTAGCAAAACGCGCATCCTCACTTTACCCTCAACCAAACTTACCAACCATATCTTGATTCTAATGATCCTTACTACATTTTATCCGTCAGCACATAATTCATCTCTCAACCAACCTTTGGTTGGCTACAGCTCCGAAAGCCTCATTTATCCTTCTATTCTTGAATTAACACTCTCCTGCTTCTTACTAATCTACATACCACTCTACCAAATTGAAGACTCTCTTGGAGCGAAAAACTCACCTCCTACCATTATTCTCTTCCTTATGGAATCAAAAGGTTCTTTTTCGACGAAATGTCTACATCCCGCCAGATAATCATCCTAAACGGTATTAACCTTCCAACCATAAGCGAACTCACCCAACATTCCCGATCAACACTATCAATACATAGATAGGACTCTCTACCCTAAACCACGCTAAACAATAGCAATCGAGTATGCCCATGTACTTGTAAATTCATAATGACATTGGCCAGATGCGATTTTGAATTTACCTTACATGAGGGTACTCGCTATTGTTGTCACACCTCTCGATAAACAGGGTCTCCCTAAAAGGTTTCCAAATTCTCAGTTGTGTCCATTTACCCCACAGTCTAAGTTTAGGCCCATCCAGTCACCTAAATCCCTTAAATTATGGTTCTGATACCAACTTTTACAACCCAACCTTAAACAACTAGATAGCAACTTGAATCTTAATAATATAAATTATAAAATCCATGCCAAAACGGCCCCAAGCTTACACGTTACAATTCAAGGCTCTCAAAGTCAACCTACACAACTGAGATAATAACAAAGAACATCTAAGATGACAGTCTTCTAACTTTTCCCGCCATAGCTTTCCTTATGCCCTCAACTGCTTTCTCTATTACACGCTAGCCTGAAAAGATTTTTAGTTTTGAAATAGCGAGGGTTAGACCGAAGGTCTAGTGAGTAGTGAGTCCCGTCATACAGTTAAGCAACAAAAATAACTTTCCAGAATTAAAGCAACAGATTTATAAACATACAAAGATAAGCACGCTACTGACCATACGACCGTCAAAGACGATGTGTCTAACTCGCGTTGTCTTAATGTTGGGACACCCCCCCCCCAACGGCATAAACGGGCCACACTCCCCGGCACGAGTAGGCGGGCCACACTCCCCGACTTAGGTCAAAATCTTCACATAGAATGTATGCATACATTTAAACAATAACGATTTATAACACACTTTAACAAAACATCTCATAGAGATCATGCCATCGCAAATAAATTCGAAGTTAAGAAAAATAAACTTCACGTGATTCCGTTACCAAAAAGGATTTTAGTTCAGAAAACTCACCTGACGTCCGTAGCTTAAATTCTCGCGCTTACTTTTACAGTTCAACCTGCAACCTATAAAACAACATATTTGCCGGTGAACTCGAGGTTCTTTCTAAGCTCCCAACGACATCTATACTCTTTAGCAATTTAGCTTACCCAAACTTTTACTAAAAAAACAAGATATCTTGGGTCCAATCAAAGAAATAAAATGGACCAACTAACCAAAGAAATAAAGCCCAACATCTAAAAAAGAATATCATTAAACTCACTATGGGCTTCGGCCCACTTGCCAAGTCCAGGGACCGGGGCCATATGGTCGCCCGGTGTGAAAAACGACCGGAGTCTCACACCCTTCCCCCGGTGACCGGTGACTAGAGGGTCGACCGAGGTCCCCCCCTTCTTCGACCGATGCCAACATAAACGACCGGGGTTCTCCCCCTTTCTTCGACCGATGTCAACAGGAACGACCGGGGTCCTCCCCCTTTCTTCGACCGATATTAACAGGAACGACTGGGGTTCTCATACGAAATCGAACGAACCCACTTTGAAGAAATCGCAAACCCAACTTAAAACTAGAAATAATCCCAACATTCAAATCCAGATTCAAAACTCAACCTCCAAGTTATATTTATAACTTTTAGAACATAAACTGATGCAGAAGATTGATTTCATCACCCAATTTTTAATCACCTGGTTAATCTTCTAACTACTTTTCATTCATTTCGATCTATAAAATCTCAACTTCAGATTAAAACACTACCTCCAAACACAAATACTAAACTATTACCATTAGGAGAAATAGGATTAGCATTTACCTTGAATGATCGATGAACACCAACAAATTTCCAGAAGATTTCTCCTTTCGAACGATTGGCCCAAACTCTGTAACACCCTAAATTCTGGAAATAGCAACTTATTTAAAATTTTCTAAATACATCAATAATTGAATCATCTACAACCACAAATTAGATCCAACTTCAATACACATACGTACAATCTTTACATACAAACTATAAAAAGGACGGATGCTACTAAACCCAATAATAGTCACTATCTCCAACTTGCGGAAGACTTCACCAATTACTTACTTTAGTGTCTAGCTAAGGCTCTACACTTCATAGAACTGCTAGAACCCAACTCCCAACTGGAACCTGATGCACATGCCGACAAATAAAAAAAAGTTAGGCTTAATGCCTAGTGAGCTCAAGAGTTTTCAACATATATAAATAACTCGTTTAAAATGAAGAATGCATTTAAAGTCATAATCTTTCAAAATGATATGATTTGCTTATGAAACGACTCATTTACCAATAAACATGTATTTTAAATGAAAGAGACACCACATTGATCACTAACCAAACCAAGATGTTTTACATAAAGATTCCAATATGAAACGTCTTTCGTAAACTTATATTTAACCCAAAACTCACGCAACCATAAAATGAAAGGAAACCAAATACTGAAAACGTAGGAATGACGCATTCCATTCAAGCCTTAATATACGTGGGGAAACCCAATATTAAAGCCATCATTTATCGTCGACCACATAAAAACCCAATTTGGTAAAATACGACATTACCATATAAAATACCACGAATCAACGATGAAGAGACCCGTATACACTGAGAATAGAGTAACACGCAAGTAGGCCGTTCACGCTACTTCCTTGTATGTCCTCTAAACGTTTCCATCTTGGGTGGCGAGAACACGTGAATGGGGCCACCCGCGATGTTATTGGATTTCACCAACGTGCCTCGGTTCTAGTTCCCATGCCATAACAGACATCACAATCCTCAAACCTGTTGCTGCCCCTTGCCATACTCCGTCGAGTTCCGCCCCGCGGTCTTACGAGCAACCGGGTGCCTAATCCAATCTAGACGAGTTCCAACTCTGCGACTCAAACCACATATTCCTACTCGCTAGCAAAACCCGAGCAGTCACTAAAAAGTAACCCAAAACCTCAGGCCGTACATGACCAACAGACTTACGTGCCTATGGATCCATTACGACACTATCTATCATTACATGACTCCAAAAGAATGACCAAAGCACCTAAAGCATGTAACTTACCAATGACACGAAATAATCGTCAACACTTAAAACCCACGACGGTTATAAATCCGGACAAATGTCCACACGACTCATTTTAAGCCAACACCGAGCTAAGATGCTCAAATCCATTTGACCAATAATTATCGGTTCTCCAAATAATGAAATGTCTTTAAATAACGTTTATGAAGACGCATATCTCAAAGACGAGATTAACCCAAAACTCCACACGATACGGGACAAATGATTTTCCAAAGGGTTTATGAATGCAAATGTACCAAAATGCATATAACATGAAATAGACCTCATTTGTACAAAATCATCAATGATGCATAATTCCTGAGAAAAGCTTTTACTTGTACAAAATCACCATGAATGTGAAAACCATGCTATTTACTCGTTAGAATATTCAAAACCCAACTATGAGCATTTTATGAGATTAACACAACCCAAGTTCACCAAATATGAAAACTTATCAAAATACTCACCCTTAGACAAATAACCAACTAAAACATATTTTACTTCAAAATACTCCAAAACTTATCAGCAGTTAACCATTTCATGTAAAACACTTTAAAATAAACATTTTGGCATGTACACCGTTTTCACAAATCAACTTGAACTCACCTTGCTAGATTTAGGCTAAATCTAGATTTCACCCAACGAGCTCTTTGAAGGCCGCTTGAATCCTCAAGCCGAAAACTTCCAAAACCTAGATCCAACATTCCATCCCATAAATAACCATTTTCAACCATAAGGAAACATTCTCCAAACATAAAAATACCAAGATCTCAAACAAGATCAAAACCCTAATTTCTCCAAAACCATCAAATCCGAGATTTGAGATATCGAACCTTAAGAAACCACCAATGGAGCATTTGTAACCTTATTACAAGAAAACTTACCCTTGAAGACAAAGAGACTTTCGAGAACACCCAATCCAACACTTCAACCCGAGCTCCCAGCCGATGAACTTGATGAGGAAGATGAAGATGGAGGTTTTGTGGTTCAAGGTTCCAACTAGTTAGATGATGAAGAATCATGTGGTTCAAGGGGGAAAACCATCAAAATGGGTTAGGGTTCGGTTTTGGGGTTTGGGAGAGAAAAGGGAAGGATTTAGGAAGTGATAATGAGGGAAATGGTTGAGAATCGCGACTTTAAAAGACCCTGGGGCCGACCGCGATTGTGCCTGGTGATTGTGCCAGGGCACTATCGCCCAGAACGTACCGTGGGCACACCCCCGCTGGCGATTGTGCCCGGAGATTGTGCCCAGGGCACTCTCGCCAGGGCACTATCGCCCAGAGTGTACCGAGGCTCGTTTCTTCACATTTTCCGCACAGACCACTCATGACGCGATAAGGCTTAATAGGTAAGATATAGGGGATGAAATTCTACGATAAGAAACAAGAATTTCTCAAAGGGTTAACTTCACGGGTAGAGATTTACGAGTGTTACAAACTCCGTCTCTCGCTCTTTCCCAAAGATGTCAGTCGCCAAAGAGCAACACACCAAGACCTAGGGTTAAAATCTTCTTTTTCTCACTTTACACAAAAAAAATCCCTCCTAGAAACCTTTCTACTTTAATACCCATTTTACAGAACCCTTGATTTAACCGATTGTTACAATGAATACAAGGTGAATACATTGTAAACAACCTTAATAATTTTTTTACTAAGGTGTTCACGAGGTACATTATGCTCACAAGTGGTATGTTTAGATTTAATTTGTGTTCATAATATGTTCACAAACTATATCAAATCTCGTAGATTTAGAATGAGTTCACAAACTCTAATAGTATTTATATGAAAGTGTTCATAATGTGTTCACCTTGAGTTCATATGCAATTATGTGTGTGTACGTGTATGTTATGGTAGGGGTGAGCATAGTCAGGTACCCGTACAAATATCATGGAACCGGTCCCGGAACCGGAACCAGCAGTTTCTAGAATGTTGGAACCGGAATCGGAACCTGAAACGCCTTCATCGGTTCTTGATTTTTTGCAAGCGGTTCTGGAACCGGGTACCCGGTGTGATTTTTTTTATTTTAACAGTTCATACATAAAAAAAAACTTAATTTTAAGTCTATTACAAACTAAAAATTACCAACTTAAAGTAATAATAGACACGACAAATGGTTCCGGTAATCCGACAAAAACTAAAAACTAGTTATTACATAAATAAATTGGAAACTCCTGATTCTTGAGGGCACAAAAGGACTTCCAATTTTCCATAACACGGACTTCCAATCTTCCATAACACCTCACTTCAAAGTCGTCAACACCTAAAAAATGAAACACTTGGATCAAATTATCAAAATGAATAAATAGAACACATTACATACTCACATAGACACTAAGATACATACAACCTTTTATAAATCCCAATAACCCATACCAAGAATTTTATTATTATAAAGCATCCAAAATACGGCCAAAATTCATATTTATAAAACATCATTTATAAATGTCACAACTCACAAGAATAAATAAATAGAAGATTACCTCAAAAAGAAAATTAGTTGATGCTAATAAATGTCTCATTTAGATCATTACGACCAATTTCTGAAATGAAATTAACAAAAAAAACACAAATTAGAATGTTAAATATGATAAAAAAATATTCAAAAAAGAGAAGTAAATTACCGTCCTCATATTTTTGCACATCCTCCAAGTATTGTTCCATGTCAATGCATATTGTTGATGCCCTCAACCAATCTTGAGCACATATCAAAGCTTCCACCGTTTTCGGACCCAAACTACTACGGAACTCATCCACCACATGACTTGATGTACTGAAAGAAGATTCTCTAGCAATTGTCAGTTTACTGTGAACGATTTGTCGATTGAATGGTCGAACGGGGATTTGGATCATGTAACACCCCGATTTCGAAAAGTATCATTTCAAGCTAATACAGAAATAAGTAATTTTAAGGGAAAAATAAGATATATAATTTTGGACTTGAATCCTAGATTTTATAGTCTTGGTGGATGAAGGATTCAATTACGAGTCCAACGGTTCTTTTTGGAGCAAAATCGGAGCTATAACGAAGAAGTTACGGCCAAAACAGTGAACGGGAAGAAAACCGGGCGAACAGTGCACTACGCGACTTGTGCAGGGACTTAGAGCCACCCTCATGACTTAGGGGAAGCGGGAGACTTATGCCGCGACTTAAGGCCGCGTGGTAAGTCGCGAAACGCCCTGTTCGAGCATAAAACCCGATTTTCAGCCCTATAACTTCATTTCTTCATAACTTTTGCATCTCAACTCCGTTTTTGGTGATTCAAGTTGCCATGGTTTTGTTTTTGAGAGATATTCAAGGATATAACAAGATATTTGAAGTATATTGGAGAATACAAGAGTATTTTGTGGTGGTAAGCTCCTCATCTCTCTCAATGTTAAGCTAGGGTTTGATGATTTCATCCTTTTCCCTTTCATCCTTCAACTTGGGTGTGATTTTGATGACTTGTGTAGTGAAGGTGACTATGTAGATGTGTTGGATCTAAGATCTAGAGAGATTTCTTGGAGATTAAAGCCTTCATCAAAGGAGATTCAAATTTTGGGGGTAACATCTAGATTTAGCCTAAATCTAGCAAGGTGAGTTCAAGTTGATTTGTGAAAACGTTGTACATGCCAAAATGTCCATTTAAAGTGTTTATGTGCTTTACATGAAATTATCAACTGTTGAGTTATTTGGTAATCTTTGATTATTTGAAGTATTTAACTTTATAAACTTAGTAAAACACCCCCATTCGAGATTTTTGGGCATTTTGTTAAATGTGTTATAGATGAATGTGTTTTGATGATTTATTTCATAAAAGGATATTGGTCAAAATGCATTTTAGTGTTCGTTGGGTTTTATGCATCAGTCATGTAATGGGACGTTTTAAAAGTAAGAGTGTGTAAGTCTTTTGGGTTGGATCATTCCCGACCTTGGGAACATTTCAGAAATAATAATCTTTTTGGGTTTTGGGCCGAAGGCCAATGGTGATTTGAGAAACAAAGGTTTTGGGGAAAGATGTAATTTGGTTTATGTAACCCTATTGGCTCTCGTGTTTTATCCAAACGTCTATTAAGCCTTTTGGGGCTTGATTTGTACTCGGTTGAGTCTTTGGAAACGTTTGTTCAGTTTTGGTAGCTCGTTAAGGAGCCTTGGACATATAGTGTACTTAGTTGCACCTTATTTGAGAGTTACATGTTTTGAATGCGTTAGTTCATTCGTTTGAGTCATGTAACGTTTTAGACTGTAATACATTGGATCCATAGGCATATTAGTCAGTCAGTTGGTTTAGTTGGGGACTTTACCCCCGTTTTGGGACTGGATATTGTTTATGGCTAGCGGGAGCTCGATGTATAGATCGTGGGTGGTTGAACTCGATAATCGTGTAACCTTTATTGAAGGGCTCGAGGTATATATCGTGGGTGGTTGAACTCGATGCTCGTTTGTAATCCAGTCTGGTTACTCATCGTGGAATTTAGTGTCCGCGTTTGAAGTCTAGTGAGTGGTCCCCAAGTCATGTTGTTATGTAAGCTTGCGGTGGTGCTCTTGGAGAGCCGTATACGGAGCTAAGTCTTGCAATGGTGCTCTTAGAGAGTCGTATACAGAGACTTGTGGCTTTTGTGGTGACACTCATTTAGAGGTCAAGTAGACACTAGAGTCATTTGGGTATCTTGCGGTGGTAGCTCAGTTGGGAGCCGTATACGGGGATCCATGGCTCTATGTGAAGCTCGAGAACATTAATAAGTGGCTTAACTTTGTATGCCCGCCACTTTCGATGGAATTCAGGTATCCCCTGTCATCGAAAGGTGTTGTTTTTGGGTATTGAGTTTTATTATCCAAGTTTCGGTGACGTTTTGTATAAATATCTTATCCATTATTTATGGGTTGAGTATTATGCCCTACTAACTTTTTGGGTGTTTCGGGATATAAAGTTTTAACCGCATTTTCATAAATGGAGAGTTCGATTTCTATTCACGTTTTAAGTGAGTTTGGGTTGAAATTAATTTATGAAATAACGTTATATGTTGGGACTTTGTCCCCGAAGTAGTTTGGATTTGAAAACGTTTATATTGATGTTTCTTTGCCCAAAATGCATATTATTGGAAAACGAGTCGTTTTCATATTCCAAGCATATCATTTTGAAATATTATGATCTAAACTGCATTACCTCTCTTCAACGATATCTTTATTCATGTGGAAAACTCTTGAACTCACTAGGCGTTAGCCTAACATTTTTATTTGTCGGCATGTGCAACAGGTTCCGGTTGGGAATAGCTATAGTGACACTGTGCTGAGAGGAGTGCTAGTCGTGTGCTCAAAAGGTGGATATCTTAGTTAAGTATTCCGCACTTGTTTTCGGGAAGAGCAACTTATAGTTGGGATTAAGTAACACCGACTTTGGTCTAGTCCTTGTATAAGACTGGAGTTTATATTTGTTGAGGTTAAATAGAAAGTTTTATTTTGGAGAGTTATCTTTTACTTGATGTAATGTTGAAATTTTTAATTAGTTGCTCTTACCAAATTTGAGGGTGTTACAGATTACTGGATTGTCGAGTCGAGCAGTAGGCAAAGAGTAGAGAGGAAGAAGAAGGAACTAGGAAGCGACGTGTTTGTCTAAGTCTATTATGAAACCAAACCCTAAAAGGAAATACTTTAATAATAACTTAAAATTATAATTCTATAAATTGTTTTTTATTAAAATAATAGCGGGTACCCATCGGTTCCGGTTTTGAGTATCTGTTGGTTCCGGGTACCCGGTCCCGGTGGATAACGATTCCAAAAAATTGTAAACAGGAACTAGAACCGGTCCCGATCGGTTCTGTATTTTAGGAACCGAAACCAGTCACACCGGTTTCGGTTCCGGAACCGACAGTTCCAGAGCAGTTCCGATTCCAAAGGCGGGTACCCACTTCCGATGGTCACCCCTATGTTATGGAGAGATAAGAGAGAATAGAAGAGGGGAGAAAGAGGAAGATGTTTTAATTTATATTAGATTTTTTTCAATTAACTTTTTATGGTTTAAATTGGATCTCACAGATCGCACAAATTAACAACTTCTTAAAAGAAGCCCCCCATGTGTGTGTATAATATATATATATAATTTGGTTCATTTGAGAAATGCTAAAATTATGAGAAATCAAGAAATGATCCTATCCCTTTATCTGGTCAACATTTGCGGTCTTGACCGTGAAGCATCGGATAATTCCTTGTGTGGTCTGTAGAAGATAGAGTGGTGGTTTCGTAAAATATGCGGGACAAGTTCATATATGAACTCTTTTAACTGATTCATATATGAACTATACGTTCATATATGAATCAGTTAATTAGTTCATATGTGAATCACAAAATTTCATATATGAATCTGTTAATTAGTTCAACTGATTCATATATGAATCTACAGTTAATTAGTTCATATGTGAATCAGTTAATTGGTTCATATATGAATCACAAAGGTTCATATATGAATCAGTTAAAAAAGTTCATATGTGAATTACAATGGTTCACAAATGAACATATATTTCATATGTGAATCATTAAGGTTCATATATGAACTCGTCCCGTGTATTTGTAAAAATTATGAAACCGTCCTTCTATTTTTGGAATACCGCAACTTTTAACCAGTCAAAGCCGTAATTGTTGACCAGTCAATGACGTAATATTTGACCGGTCAAAGCCAATCTTGACCGAATGAAAGAGTAGGATTACTTCTCTAATTCTCATATATTTAACATTTCTCAAATGAACCTCTCCATATATATATATATATATTATGACGTATAAATTTTCAATATTGGTAATTAATGTAGTGATGAATCATTTTTATTTTTATTCTGAAATTAAATATTTTTATTTTGATTTTTACTAATTAAACTGGTACCCAACCGGTTCCTTGAACCCACCGGGGATGCCTTCCCTCTGGAACCCGCCGGAGATTAGCCGGGGACGAAGGATACATTAGCCGCTCTATATTCACCTTGTTTCTATAAACAACATATTTTTTATTTTTAATGTTTGGATTTCTTCCGCATAAGCAACACACATAATTTTTCATTTGAGAAAAGATCAATTCTGGTCAAGACCAATTAGGACTTTTGAGCATAAATCAATCATAGTTTTCTAAGTATGGACAGAGTCTTTATATGGATCATGCTTTTCTTTGGCTAACTATATAGGGTTCAAGAAGACTGATCTAACCAATGACTATTTCTAGGTATGAGTGTATTCATGCATTTATATAATATATATATATATATATATACACACGTATGTTGGTGATAGTGAAATCATCGGTTCATTTTATGTAATTAGGTTTACAAGATAATAATGGGGTTGATAGCTAAGCTATAACATGAGCTATTAGGTGTGGAGTGCACACTCGTGTAAGTTAACTAGAACCCGGGATCGTTGGATGGTTATGTTTGGCGAGTTACTAAGTGGAAAAAGGTTGAGCACGACCGGTGCGTTTTTCCTGTAATAAACGACACGACCCGTGCGTTTTTGTTCATAAAATGATCATGGGCCGTGCGTTTGTCGACAGAAAGTTTCGCACGACCGTCCGTTTTTCTCTTGAAATTGGCACGGGCCGTGCGTTTTCATCAGTTTTGTAACTGATAGAAATTCTTCTAAACGCCAACATTAATGTCCAACAATCAATCTCATTTAATGAGAAATTATTATCATTATTAATATGAGGTCGGTTACGATTCTCAAGGTGTTTAAATAGGATTCTCAAGGTGTTTAAATAGGATCAATTTCTGCCTAAATCAATAGTGTGAATTGAGATTATCCTCGAGTGGATTTCGTGATACCCGGGCAGTATAGGGTCGAAATATCACTTAAGGAAAGCGAGCTCTCACGCGATCTCACATCCTTATCCAAGTTCGATCACTTTCTTCTTCTCTCCACCAATTTTCTTCCCCCTCCCCAACAATCTTAAGTGATAATTCTCATCGTGTGAGAGATGGAGAGTGATCAGTCCGTGAGAGATATGACGACCAAGTTCACCAAGCTTGAAAAATTCGAAGGTGTCGACTTTCGAAGATGACAGAAGAAGATGCATTTTCTGTTGACGACGTTGAAGGTAGTGTACGTGCTAAGCACTCCTATGACGGAGGTGATGGAAGACGAGACGTTGGAGATGACTCGGCGTCGCGACAAATGGGAGAACGACGACTACATCTGTCATGGCCACATTTTGAACGGTATGTGTGACTCCCTCTTTGACATTTATCAAAATGTTGAATCCGCTAAAGAGCTATGGGAGTCTCTTGAGTCCAAATACATGGCGGAGTATGCTTCTAGTAAGAAGTTCCTCATGAGTAATTTTAATAATTACAAAATGGTGGACTCAAGGCCTGTGATGGAGCAATATAATGAGCTCATACGCTTTTTAGGCCAATATGCTCAACACAATATGAAGATGGACGAATCCATCTACGCATCAAGCATAATTGATAAATTGTCTCCCTCTTGGAAAGATTTCAAACATATGTTGAAACACAAGAAGGAAGTGTTGTCTCTTATACAACTCGGTAGTCACTTGAGAATAGAGGAATCTCTTCGGGCGCAAGAGACTGAGAAACCTAAGATAAAAGAGGTTTCTGTCCCTTCGGTGAACATGGTGGAAGAAGGAAAATCCAATAATTTCAAGGGAAAATACAAGTTCAATGAAACTAAGAAAGGGCCCAACAAAAAGGTTAAATTAACCTCTTGGACCTGTGGGATGACCGTCCATCTCAAGCGGGATTGTCGGGTTGTCAAGAACAAGAATGGAACAAGCACAAGTGGTGGTGGGCAAGGATCCAAGGATCAACACACACGACAAGGCCAATTTATTGACTTTGGTTTTAATTCAAATTTGAATTATGTACCACTAATATCCGAATCATTTTACATGCAGGATGATGATGATGTTTGGTGGATTGACACGGGTGCCTTGAGTCATGTGTGCAAGGATCGATGTTGGTTCACTTCCTTGGAACCGGTTGAAGACGGATCCGTGCTACACATGGGGAACGAGTCAAATGCTCCCATTCTTGAACGTGGCTTAGTTAGGCTAGAGTTTAGTTATAGCAAAATTATTGAACTTTTAGACGTTTTGTTTGTACCACAAATTCGAAAGAATTTGGTTTCCGGTAGTGTCTTGAATAAGTTAGGATATAAACAAGTTTTTGAGTCCGACAAGTTTACCTTGTCAAAAGATGGCTCTTTTGTAGGATTTGGTTATTTGAATAATAATATGTTTATGTTGAGTTTGAATAAAAATAAGTTTGATTCAAATTCTGTTTATATTCCAAATGAGAATTGTGTTGATTCTATTTTATGGTATGCAAGACTTGGTCATGTTAATTTTAAAAGAATGGTTGAAATGTCAAAAGAAGGTTTTATTCCGACTTTTGACGTTAAAACCGAAAAATGTAAAACTTGCATGTTGACAAAGATCACTAGACAACCTTTTCCTAATGTGAAAAGGGATTACCAACTTAGAAGATCACTCTTCTACAAGTGGTTAGGTATACTTGCTTGGGGGAGGTGCCATCTCATGGGCTTCCAAGAAGCAAACTTGCATCACGAGTTCGACTATGGAGTCAGAATTTGTGGCATTAGCCGCTGTCGGTAAAGAGGCGGAGTGGCTAAGGAATTTAGTCCATGAAATTCTGTTATGGCCGAAACCAATATCATCTATTTCTATCCGTTGTGATAGTGCGACTACCTTGGCTAAAGCTTATAGTCAAGTATATAATGGCAAGTCTAGATACTTAGATGTTAGACATAACATGATTCGTGAGCTAATCACGAATGGGGTGATTTCAGTTGAATTTGTTCGGTCGCAACAAAATATAGCGGACCACTTGACGAAGGGTTTAGCTAGGGACTTGATTCACAATTCGGTGATAGGGATGGGTTTAAAGTCCATTTAAATCTCTTACAGTGAGATACCCAATTTCCTTCTAATACAAAGTTAGAAGTTGAATTCAATGGGAAAGCTCACTCTAAGGGATTGGAGCACAAGATAATCATCCCAAGGTATGTGCTCGGTACTGCAAATGAAGGAGGTAATTGTTCCTTTGTAAAAATGCATGTGCAGGTGCATGATGAAATGAACTACCTATATGGGTGCGAAGTGTGGCCGCTTCAAGAAGCTTGGACTTGGGTTTGTTGCACTCACGCATGGATAAGGACACATGGCCTGTATAGTGTCAAGTTTTAAACTTTAGAGAATTTTTAAATTCATGTGTATGTTATTTTCTGGTACTCAAATGGGTTGAAGGGTTCAATCCATAGGACACACAGATTTTCGAGTATTTGAAATGTGTAATATACTAAGATAAGATGAAAATTCAATCTTTTATATATTTTCATTTATTCTTGAGTTTGTTTTCCTATATTAACTGCTGTTTGTGAACCAAGGATTGCACTAAAATGGGGGAGGAATGTTGGTGATTTTAATGAAATCATCAGTTCATTTTATGTTATCTTTTAGATATTTTCATTTATTCAGGCAGTATAGGGTCGAATTATCAATTAAGGAAAACGAGCTCTCATGCGATCTCACATTCTTATCCAAGATCGACCACTCTCTTCTTCTCTCCACCGATTTTCTACCCCCTCCCCAACAACGTATAGGGTTAAGTTCAAACGAAAACATGGTTCAAATAAAAAAACACGAGAACACATATATTACATGTGATTTTACATTGAAATCACATGTGATATAAGGAGTTGTTTGTTTACCTCTTAATGGTTCCATTAAGAGGCAACATCTGAATCATTAAAAGGTGAATCTTGTTTGGCAGGAAAAAAAGGTTGCCTCTTAATGGTCCCAAAACCCTCTGAATCATTTTGTATCATGGGTCTCTTTTAACCATTAAGCGCCCTGATTTCATTCTGAACAATTACCAAGCAACCATATTTCATATTGCACTATATCATAAGAGTCTCTTAATCATTTTGACCCCTTAATCATTCTACACCAAACCATTCAGCAACTGCCAAACAACCCCTAAGTGTTCTCATGTTTTCTTTTATTTTTGAGCATATTCTTATTTGAACCTAACCCTATATATATGTAAGTTGAAACGAGAAGACGGTCAATTTGCGAGAAATGTCATATCACATATGATACAAACACGTCGCATTGATCAGTTATGACACATGCGACTTTTTCTACAACCTTGGTCACGTTGACCAAGTCGCCCACGTTCTTTTGGAAGTGGTGTATCACATACGATACAACCCTTCTCACAAGTTAACCGTTTTCTCGCGTGATACTTCATATATATATATATATATATATATATATATATATATATATATATATATATATATGGAGAGGTAGAAATGGTAAATGTATGAGAAATAAATAAGTAATCCTAACCATTCATCTGGTCAACATTTGTTGCTTTGACCGTGAAGCACCGAATAATTCTTTGCATGGTCTATAGAAGATAGAGTGGTAGTTTCGTAAAATACACGAGACAAGTTCATATATGAACTATACGTTCATATATGAATAAGTTAATTAGTTCATATGTGAATCACAAAGATTCATATATGAATCTGTAATTAGTTCAACTGATTCACATATGAACTACAGTTAATTAGTTCATATGTGAATCAGTTAATTAGTTCATATATGAATCACAAAGGTTCATATATGAATCAGTTAAAAAAGTTCATATGTGAATTACACTGGTTCACATATGAACATATAGTTCATATGTCAATCATGCAGGTTCATATATGAATTTGGCTCGTCTATCTTGTAAAAATTACGAAACCGTCCTTTTATTTTTTGGAATAGCCGTAACTTTTGACCAGTCAAATCCGATCTTGACCGTATGAATGGCTAGGATTACTTCTCTATTTCTCATATATTTTACCATTTCTCAAATGAACCTAAGGATATATATATATATATACTATATTATAAAAACGATATAAAAAACTCTTAATTACAATATTTTAAGCACACGTTACAATTAATTAAAGTCAATTACTTAATTTACAATTTCTTAATGCTTTGGTACAACCTTTTCAAGCACAGTATCTCACATAATCATCTATTTGTGGAATGGATACTCATTTATTAATATAAATATTTGTTTTTTTGGTGGAGGATTTTATAAAATAGATTTTATATTATCATAATCTATTTTAAATGTAGATTTTACATTTAAATCTATATTAATGAGATGTAATATAAAATCTTTTTTCTTTCGTATTTTTTTATATTACATCTCATAATGATTTTTCCATATTTTATTTTATAAAATCTTTTTCAATATTTTATTTTATAAATTTTTTTTACATAATGAGATGTAATATAAACTCTTTTTTCTTCCGTATTTTTTTGCTAATATAAAATCTATTTTATTTTATAAAATCTACACGTATTTTATATTAGCATAATATAAAATCTACACGTACTTTTTTTACTAATATAAAATCTACACGTATTTTTTTCACGAGCATTAAAAGAATAAAAAAAGAAGGTTGATATGAATAAAAAATAAAAAATAACGAGATACACTAATAAATTATCGTATTCTTTAAAATAAAAATATTCCACAATACTTTCCAAATTAACCAAGTGTAAAGAAAATAAAATAGAAACGATGTAGATATAAAAATATTATTTCATATTTTTAATATATTTACATTTAAATGTAAAATCGAAAATGAAAATAAAAGATTTTAAAATATTCTCTACATTCACTATAAATATATATAACTTCTCTATGTATCATCCGAGTATAAGAAGAAAACGAACGGTCGGGTGTCAATGGCGGAACCTGCAACTGAATAAAAGGTATTCCACTATATTTTTGTTTTTTGAAAAACTACTTTTTTATATTTTATTTTATTTACTAAGTATTTGTTTATATTTTTCAAAACTCACAATCATATTTTTCGAAGTAGGGGAATAAGATATATATATATATATATACATATATTTATTTTTATCGACTAATACTATGAGGTCTTGAAGTCAATAGTCAGATAAATTTTCAAGTGGTATTGAGTGAATTTGAACTATACCAGTTGAGTTGCCGGTTACAAAAGATAGAAATTATTTATTTTCTTTGTCATATTTGATGTGGGTTGAATGTTGTTAATTAATCTACAGATTTATACGTTCAAAGTGATTGTCAAGTGTTGTCGATGAGGTTTCAGAAAAATTGCAAAATCTGTAAAAACGTATGTTCATATTTATAATTATTTCAATAATAGTGATATGTTGTGAGACATGTCGTTTGAGTTTTAAATAATAACTAGTGTTGGGCCCGTGCATTGCACGGGAGGATAAATTTTTTGTTGGAATATTGAATCGATTTAAAATGAAACGTAATTTCTCTGTTAACAGTTAATGAAATACAATGTGAAAAACGAATATATTTTCATAAGTGGTTAACTTGCATATATTTTTAATCGTTTGTTGTTATGAGTTTGTGCAATAATATTGGTAATAGTTTTGTATTATATTATTTAAAACTCAAACGACATGTCTCACAACATATCACTATTATTGAAATAATTATAAATATGAACATACGTTTTTACATATTTTGCAATTTTTCTGAAACATCCTCGACAACACTTAACAATCGCTTTGAACGTATAAATATGTAGATTAATTAACAACATTCAACCCACATCAAATATGACAAATAAAATAAATGATTTATATCTTTTGTAACCGGCAACTCAACTGGTATAGTTCAAATTCACTAAGTACCACTTGAAAACTTATCTGACTATTGACTTCAAGACCTCATAGTATTAGTCGATAAAAATAAAGATATGTATATATATATTATTCCCCTACTTCGAAAAATATGATTGTGAGTTTTGAAAAATATAAACAAATCCTCAGTAAATAAAATAAAATATAAAAAAGTAGTTTTTCAAAGAAACAAAAATATAGTGAAATACCTTTTGTTCAGTTGCAGGTTCCGCCATTGACACCCTACCGTTTGTCTTCTTCTTGTACTCGGATGATACATAGAGAAGTTTATATATTTATAGTGAATGTAGAGAATATTTTAAAATCTTTTATTTTCATTTTCGATTTTACATTTAAATGTAAATATATTAAAAATATGGAAGAATATTTTTATATCTACATCGTTTCTATTTTATTTTCTTTGCACTTGGTTAATTTGGAAAGTATTGCGGAATATTTTTATTTTAAAGAATACGATAATTTATCAGTGTATCTCATTATTTTTTATTTTTAATTCATATCAATCTTCTTTTTTCTTTTTTTAATTCTCGTGAAAAAAAATACGTGTATATTTTATATTAGCAAAAAAAAATACGTGTAGATTTTATATTATGCTAATATAAAATACGTGTTGATTTTATAAAATAAAATAGATTTTATATTAGCAAAAAAAATACGGAAGAAAAAAGAGTTTATATTACATCTCATTATGTAAAAAGATTTTATAAAATAAAATATTGAAAAAGATTTTATAAAATAAAATATGGAAAAATCATTATGAGATGTAATATAAAAAAATACGGAAGAAAAAATATTTTATATTACATCTCATTAATATAAATTTAAATGTAAAATCTACATTTAAAATAGATTATGCTAATATAAAATATATTTTATAAAATCATCCACCAGAAAAACAAATATTTATATTAATAAATGAGTATCTATTCCACAAATAGATGATTATGTGAGATATTGTGCTTGAAAATGTTGTACCAAAGCATTAAGAAATTGTAAATTAAGTAATTGACTTTAATTAGTTGTAACTTGTGCTTAAAATATTGTAATTAAGAGTTTTTTATGTCGTTTTTATAATATAGTATAGATAATACAAAACCATTACCAATATTATTGCACAAACTCATAACAACAAACGATTAAGAATATATGCAAGTTAACCACTTATGAAAATACATTCGTTTTTCACATTGTATTTCCTTAACTGTTAACAGAGAAATTACGTTTAATTTAACTCGGTTCAATATTCTAACAAAAAATTTATCATCCCGTGCAATGCACGGACCCAACACTAGTATATGATTAATTGATTAATGGAAATCCCTGAATAGGTTCAACTTGGAAAGAGTCATTATCTGAAGCATGGAAAAGGATCATGTGGATTTACGACCCCATATGAGGAGAGCAGTTAGGTTTGGTGTATCAAGGGCCCGTTACAAAATAAATTTATAATAAATGGTTTTGTTTCTTTGACTTTAATAATTAATACTTAATAATTTATAAAATATAATATAAATTAGTTAATCCTTTTTTTATCCAACAATGACAACTCACCAACTTATATCCATTCCTCACAACTAGCAACCCCACAACCACGTTAAAGAGGTGTTTGGATTTTTATTTCCATCATCATTATAATTCCACAACTAGTTGTAAATGAGATAATCAAAGTCATGGATAACATTATACATACATATATATATATATATATATATATATATATATATCATTTTTGTTACAAAAATTGATTCTTTGTTCATCAATTTTATAAACCTTATAAAACAAATTATTACAACTTTAAGAGAATTATAAAGAATCATACATGATATGAGACAATCCTATAATATTTCATATAAAATTTAGATGATCTATATGTTATAATATTTAATTATACATTGGATGCTACATGTAACTAAAACCAAACTTGGACCAACTTGACATAACTCAAATTTGGACCACATATTTTTTTCATTGGAAGACTTGGCATATGTCATCTTCCATATGTCATCCACCATATGTCATCCTCCATATGCTTGGTTGACATCCTCCACTTCCATCCTATAAATACCCCTTCCCCTCCAACCATTTTCTTCATCCCTTTCTCTTGAGAACCACCAAAATACTCTCCCTAATATATTCTTGAGGTTGAGAGTGTTCTTGACATTCGGTGGTATTCGTGAAAGTTTCGTTAGGTGATCGTGGATCTTAAGATCCTTGTACAAGCACTTTGTAATCTCCTTAGTTGGTAATAATATTCTTACTCTCTCTCTTTGGTGGATGTACACTATCAAAAAACCGATAGTGGAACCACGTTAAATCTCGGTGTTATTTGTTTTGAACTTGCTATAATTATAGATAATAACGTTATTATTATTATCTATATTTCGTGGATTTATTGTTCTACGTTAGAGAATTATTGTGCAACATCTAGATTATTGTTATCCGCATTCGTTGTTGGGTTAATTATGCACTTGGATTTCTACCCGTTTGGGACCTTAGAAATCACTCGCTAGCTTTTGTATTTGTGAGGCACAATTTTTACCTAACAATTGGTATCAGAGCTTCGGATCTAGATTTGGGTTTGTGTAGAAAATATACATAAACCAGTTTGCACATTTTTTTTCTCTATGGCTGACGTAGAAAATCCATTTGGTGTCGGTTCCTCAAACCAGTCCCAAAAACCGTACCAAGAAGGTACATTTAATTTGTCCGGGGCTGGGATTCATATACAGACTTGGAATGGGGACGGTGACTTTGGTAAATGGCAGTTCACAACATCTGCTGCACTTAGGAAAAATGGAGTCCATCCCGTAGTATTTGCCAAAGACGAGTTAGACCCTAACATGTCTGAACTTAAAGCTAAAGAAATGGAAGCATGGGCATTTACTACTTTGCAGATGGCTATGGGAGAAAATGTTATATCTGAGATTGTGTCTGAAAAGACAGCTGCAGGTATTTGGAGCAAGCTTGAGAATTTATATCTCAAGAAAAATTTGACCAACAGATTGTTACTGATGCGGTCGTGTCTCTTCTTCAAAATGAAGGAAGGCACAACCATTAAATCTCACATGACCGAATTTGAAGATATCATTATGAAGTTGAAGGCAACGGATGCACTTCTTGCTAAAGATGAAGAAGCACTTGCTATGATCCTGTTGTATTCACTTCCCAAGAAATATTCCCAATTCACTAAAAGTTTTATTTATGGAAGAGAAACTATCTCTTTGTCTGATGTGAAAACAGGAATGATTTCTGAAGATCAAAGAATTCAGATGAGGATCGGTAACAATCCCAGGGAAAACAATTGCAGTCAAGGTCTATTTGCTGACAGAGGCCGAGACGATCAACAATCTTCAAGAGGAAGAAACCGTGGGCGCTCTCAGTCCCGTCGGCCTGGCTCTCGTGGGAAATCAAAGACACTTGGCAACTGTAACTATTGCCACAAGCCAGGTCATTGGGTAAAAGATTGTCCGAGTCTTAAAAACAAAGACAAAGACAACGCCAAATCATCAACAGTTGCAGCCGAAGAGGAGCAAAATGGCTTCTCTGCCACAGTTACACCACCGCAAGGTGACAGGCGATGGGTGTTAGATACCGGGGCATCTTGCCACATGACACCATTCCGAGACTGTTTCTCTACCTTCGAAAAAGTTGAAGGTAACAGTATTTTTATGGGAAATAGTACTTCGTGTGTTACTAAGGGTATCGGTACTGTGCAGATCAAGATGTTCGATGGGTGTATTCGGACATTGAATAATGTCAAGTTTGTTCCATCCATGACTCGTTCCTTGATCTCTGTTGGACAACTGTCCAAATTGGGTTGCAAGATTCGGATTGATGACGGGAGTTTGCGCATCTCCCGAGGGAGTATCATTGTGATGAAAGGCGAACGGGCGGAAAATAATCTTTTCCATTTGATTGGCGAAACTATTTCTTCTGAATCGTGTGTGGCTGATATTTCTCAGAATCTCGATGTTGCTCGCTTATGGCATCTTCGTTTGGGCCACACATCCGAGAAGAACTTGGAGATTTTGCGCAAGCGAAAACTCATTAAAATCGTCGTACCTGCCAGCCTGGAATTTTGTTCGGGATGTGTCAAAGGAAAGCAGACGCGTGTTTCTTTTGGTGTTGGGAAACACAACACTAAAGGAATCCTCGATTATATTCATACAGACGTCTGGGGACCATCCAGTACTCCATCCCTCAATGGAGGTAAATACTTTGTTTCGTTTATTGATGATTTCTCACATAAGCTTTGGGTGTATGTGTTGAAGTTAAAGTCAGATGTCTTCGATACGTTCAAGACTTGGTTGGCACGAGTAGAGGTCGAGACTGGCAAGAAGTTGAAAGTGCTGAGATCTGACAATGGTGGAGAATTTACTAGTGGTAACTTCAAAGACTTTTGTTTGCGTAAAGGCATCCACCGTCACTACACCACACCAGGCGACCCTCAATCTAATGGGGTTGCAGAGCGGATGAATAGGACTTTGCTTGAGAAGGTCCGATGTATGTTGTCGACATCGGGCTTCCCCAAATCTTTCTGGGCCGAAGCACTTTACACCGCGGTGCACATTATTAATAGGTTACCTTGTTCGGCCATCGGGGGAAAGATTCCGGAAGAGACTTGGAGAGGTAAAAGAAACATCTGTCTGAAATACATACGTGTATTTGGTTGTCCTGTTTATTTTCATGTTTCAGGCCAGGACAAGTTGAATCCTAAAGCCACCAAAGGATTCTTGCTCGGCTATACAGATGGTATCAAGGGTTACCGAATCTGGAACCCCTTGACTCGTAAAGTGATTCATTCTCGACATGTCACATTTGATGAATCAGTCCTGTTGAAGTCACAGGATCCTCAGTCCTCTCAAGATCCGGAAGTCACTACTACTGTTGCTCCTACTGCCGATGATGTGGAGACAGTAGACAGTCCTTGTATTCCCAGTTCATCCACTCCTGATATTAGCTCAGAATCACCCGTTAATGTTGAAGAAGTCGTTCCGCCAGTGACTTCTACTAGTGATTCTGAAGAAGATATTCTGAATGATGGTGGAGACGATGGCGATACAATCCCAATTATTGCGCCTACCAGGCATAGTCAAAGAACTATTCGTCCACCTAACAGGTATGGAGATTGGGATTTTGCTAACATGAGTTTTACAGATCAGCTGGAGTTTGCTCTACATGTAGGGCAAGATGAGCCTCTAGATATAAAGGAGGCGTTGGCCTCGACCCACAGTTCTAAATGGCTTGGAGCCATGCAAGAAGAGATGGAAGCTCTCTCGAAGAACAGCACTTGGGACTTATGTCCATTGCCGAATGGCAGTCGTGCTATTGGTTGCAAGTGGGTTTTCAAAGTCAAAAATGACAATCGGTACAAGGCTCGTCTCGTTGCTAAAGGCTTTGCACAACGAAAAGGTATCGAGTATGATGATATTTTTGCTCCCGTTGTACGCCATACATCTATTCGTGTTCTTTTGGCGATCGTGGCTATTCACGATTTGGAGCTAGAACAGTTAGATGTGAAGACCGCCTTCCTACACGGAGACTTGGAGGAAACTATCTATATGAATCAACCTGATGGTTTCGTTTCCGAAAGCAAACCAGAATATGTATGTAAACTCAAGAAGTCCCTTTATGGACTTAAACAATCGCCTCGTCAGTGGTATAAGAAGTTTGATTTGTTCATGCTCAATCTGGGATTTGAGCGAAGTGAAAAGGACGCTTGTGTCTATCATAGACAAAGTGGTGGCGTTTTCACTTACTTACTTCTTTATGTAGATGACATGCTTATAGCCTGCAGGGACCGGTCAGAGATCAAACGTCTGAAAGATAAGTTGAAGTCAGAATTTGAAATGAAGGATCTTGGCGCGGCGCAGAAGATTTTGGGCATGGAAATCGTGCGGGACAGAAAGTCCCGAACACTTAGATTGACACAACGGGCGTATATCCAAAAGATATTGAAGCGGTTTAATCTTGATGGTGCCAAGACGTTTAGCACTCCGCTACCGAAGCACATCAAGATTACTAGTGAAGATTGTCCAAAGGATGACAAGGGAAAGGCCGAAATGTCAAAGGTTCCATATGCCAGTGCGGTCGGAAGTCTCATGTATGCCATGGTGTGCACTCGTCCTGATATCGCACATTGTGTCGGAGTGGTGAGTCGGTTTCTCGCGAATCCGGGTCGATCACATTGGACAACCATTAAAACGGCATTCCGATATTTGAAGGGAACTGAGACACATGGTCTTATATTTGGTTTGCACAATGACTGTGAAATTGTTGGATTTTGTGATTCTGACTATGCAGGTGATCGAGTTGGTTGGAGATCCACATCCGGTTATGTGTTTACCTTAGGTGGAACAACCGTCAGTTGGAGATCACGTTTACAGTCCATTGTTGCATTGTCAACCATAGAAGCTGAACTTGTTGCTGCGGTTGAGTCTGTAAAGGAAGCAGTCCATTTAAAAGAATTGATGAATGGCTTAGGCTTCGAGCAACCTTCCGTGCGCATTTTCTGTGATAATCAGAGTGCCATCCATTTGGCAACTAATTTGGCTATCAGCTCTCGGACAAAGCACATAAATGTGCGTGATGCATATCTTGTGAGATTACATGAAGCGAAGATTGTCTATTTGAATAAAGTCCTGACAGATGACAATGTCGCTAATATGTTCACTAAGTCGCTACCGCCAGCTAAGTTTGAGCATTGCTCAAACTTGATCCAGCTCCGTTTGTGTTAGTGCCGTTGGGCACTTTGCTCGAGAGAGAGAGAAGATATTACCACAGGTGACAAAATGACATCTTTGAAGGAATTACTTTGTTAAGTGCTTAGAGCTTTGCTTATGCTCTACCTTGTTTAGTAGATTGTGCATTTGAGGTTATTTGTTTGCTTGTAACTTTGACGGGTGATGGCCATGCCGAAGCTCGTCAAGGTTGGAATGCATTTTGCTACCTCGTGCCAATTTACTTTGCTATCTACTTGCTATGATCAACCGTTGGAAGAACTCGTATTGGTTGGATTGGGATTCGTTTCGCTATCGAGGATCACATGCATCATGGTGGAGTGTTATAATATTTAATTATACATTGGATGCTACATGTGACTAAAGCCAAACTTGGACCAACTTGGCATAACTCAAATTTGGACCACATATTTTTTTCATTGGAAGACTTGGCATATGTCATCCTCCATATGTCATCCACCATATGTCATCCTCCATATGCTTGGTTGTCATCCTCCACTTCCATCCTATAAATACCCCTTCCCCTCCAACCATTTTCTTCATCCCTTTCTCTTGAGAACCACCAAAATACTCTCCCTAATATATTCTTGAGGTTGAGAGTGTTTTTGACATTCGGTGGTATTCGTGAAAGTTTCGTTAGGTGATCGTGGATCTTAAGATCCTTGTACAAGCACTTTGTAATCTCCTTGGTTGGTAATAATATTCTTGCTCTCTCTCTTTGGTGGATGTACACTATCAAAAAACCGATAGTGGAACCACGTTAAATCTCGGTGTTATTTGTTTTGAACTTGCTATAATTATAGATAATAACGTTATTATTATTATCTATATTTCGTGGATTTATTGTTCTACGTTAGAGAATTATTGTGCAACATCTAGATTATTGTTATCCGCATTCGTTGTTGGGTTAATTGTGCACTTGGATTTCTACCCGTTTGGGACCTTAGAAATCACTCGCTAGCTTTTGCATTTGTGAGGCACAATTTTTACCTAACAATATAGAATGTAGCAAGTCAACTGAACTTGTGGGATAATACTTGTTATGTGTCCATATATACCTAGCTAGCCCAAACGCAATTAGTTTACGAGATATGTGACACTCGAATGAGATCTACAACATGTGTGTCATGTATAACCTCTTAACAGTATGTCTAACTGTCTAAGATCTATCATAACCGTTAAAATTTTGTTTTATTTTAGGATTGCAAGCCGCATTAATAAGTGGAAAAACGAATTCTTTAAACATGTATATGATTTGAAGGGTTAGTGAAATAAGTTGCTTAACATATTCCCAAGTCGAGTTTGAGTTCTTGAAACTATATTTAAATTCACATCATAGTATTTCAAGACAACTATCTATTATTTCTAGATGTCGGAACGACTCATTATTGGAGTTATGTACTTATGTCATCTTAACCTCCAAGCTTACTAGAATAACATCTACATTATCATTAGAAAGTTTCAACCATTTGAACACATTTATTTGAAATATATATATATATATATATAGAGAGAGAGAGAGAGAGAGAGAGAGACACACAGAGGACGGTAATCATATGAGAATCACAAAAGATTACAAACTCATGAGAATAGGTCTCAAAATATTTTTTTACATGATTTTTTTTATCAAATGTTATGATTTAAGATATTATTCACATACATTTATGTTCACATGTGATTATCGTTCTATAGATATATAGTGGGAGGTTCAAATAAGAAGTCTAAATATTGTAAGAAAGTAAGAAGGTAAAATTCATATTTGAATCATTGAAAAAATCCATTTGAAGATTCATATGTGAACACATATATTAATCTGTAATGTTGATTCTCACATGTATCTTCAAATAGATCTTCCCCATTTTTTCAATGATTCACTTGAATCTTTCCTTCTTACCATCTCATGTATTAAACCTTTTTATTTAAACCGATCCTATATATATATAGGTGGCAAATCAAATAAAAACCACATATATGTTGGAAACTTTATGAACCAATATATATATATATATAGGGTTGGTTTCTTTTACAATCCTAGTATTTTGTACAACCTACACAACCTAATCAATACCATCCATTTTATTAATCAACGGCCTTGATTAATTGAATGGTAAATTAGGAAGCCATGAATTTCTTTTAATTTTTATTTTTAATTTTTAGGCGATGGAGGGTAATTTTGGAAAAGAAAATAATGTATCATCTTCTCAAAATTGAAACTGATATGATGAGATTCATATCTTCCGAGAATAATTTCGACGAACAAGAGGAGAGTTGTGATTAACCAAATCAGCAAAGAATAAAGAGATCCGTTCGATATTATAGTCCATTTAGCGAATCTTTGATTTCCAGAAAAATAGCAATGCATATGCATCCGAATCGAGGTTTTTTTTTCCTGCGATTTCAATCCTTTATACATTCATCTGTTTAAACACTTTACTAAAGGGTTTTTTGTTGCCTGTGTTTCATTTGGTGGTTATGATTAAGTAATCCTAAATATGTTTTGAGTTCATGAATTATAGTCGGTAGTGTAGAGTTTGAGTTCATGATCAACTCTTCATGATTAAGTGTTCATGAATTCACAGTTGTATTCGTTAAGTGTTCATTTGAAGTTTATTTTGTGTCCATGATTTTTGGTCCATGTTTTTCCTTTGGTGTTCATCACTAAGTAATCTCATGATTAAATTTTCATGAAATTAGGAAGTAGTGTAGATTTTGAGTTTATTTTGTTGATTTTGTGTCCCTGGTTTTTTTTCCTTTGTTTCATTTGGTGTTCATGATTATGTAATCCTGAATAAGTTTTGAGTTCATGAATTACGGTCGGTAGTAGAGTTCGAGTTCATGATTAACTGTTCATGATTAAGTGTTCATGAAATCACAATTGTATTCGATAATCACATTCGTGATGCGTCTATTCATGAATATTGGGATTAACAGCATCTTCTTCGTCGTCGGATAACGGATTTCTAATACATTAAATACAAACAAAGGATATATTCACGATGCACCTCGATACAATATAAATACATTATGATTACGAAGTATAAACATATTACGATTACGAATGATATATTCACGATGCACTTCGATACAATATTCATCAACACCGTTTTCATCTCCGCGCGACACCTTCATTCATCTGTAACATATGTCGTGACGAACCAACGTCGTTTACATCGCCGTCGATACCTTCATGCATCTGAAACAATTGTGTTGCAACATCTAATTCACAAACGTATGTCTCACTCATCGGGTAACAATCATCGATCGTAAAACTTTGTTGCTCAATGGAAATTTTCTGCAAATCAACGTTAATCGAATATGTGATACATAATGCAAATCAATGTTAATCGATGAAGGTGATTGACATAATCTTATGAAATCAATAAATCGGTTGCAATCCCTAAAGATCTGCATTTCCTTAATTAAATTATTAATAAAATAATGTTTATTCATTTAAGAAATACAGATTTACATTAATACCCTTCATGCTTTTAATTAATTAATTACAAATTTAATTAAATGGTGAATTCTGATTGGTTGGAGAGAGTTTACAAAGGTTGTACAAATTAGTAGGGTTGCAAAAGAAACCCCCCTTATATATATATATATATATATATATATATATATATAAACCACATATATTTTACTTCCTTAATTATCTTATCAACCATTTCCTAAATAAACTCATTTTCCCCATTTGAAATCATCCGATCGATGTATCATTGGTGAAATAACATTGTATTCAAAACATACTAAGCCCAAGTGTTGTTTCATTGGTGAAACGACATTACATTATCAAAACCAATCAATCCATGTCAACTCATTTGTTTGTTTCATTGGTGAAACGCCACTGCATTAGTAAAATGGATCAGTATAGATCAACCTATGTGTTGTTTCATCGATGAAAAAAAAAGTTTTAGTTTTTTTAAAGAAACAGTTGATAAGATAATAAAGATAATTATATAAGTTAAATACGTGTGGCTGATATTGGTTCATAGAGTTTCAATATTATACAAGATTTTTATATGATTTTGAGTTTATATATACATATATATGTATATTATTGGTGAGGCAAAGAAAATGCAATGTTGGTGGATGTTTTTAGTGGAGAAATAGAAAAAAAATGTAGAATTGGGTGGGATGTGAGATGGGAAAATAGCATGAAACTTGGAGGAATATGATACAAATTAGGAGTTAGAGACGTGGAAAAGACAAGCAAGTGATGGAGTCAAAGTGCATGATGCCTCATTATCAGAAAGTGAATCCTTTGGATTTCTTTCTTGTTTCTAATACCCAATATGGTATACAACTATTCTTTAAATTCACATTTTATTTTTATTCATTTATTATAAAAATATTAATAATAAAACTATTATGGTTTATATGTTTTACCAACATTTTGTTTTATTTAGAGGATATTTTAGGCATTTAATTATTAGTTAAATCTGGTTGTCAGTCGTTCAAATTAATTTTGATTTATTATCAATCAATTTTTCTTTTTCTTTATCTTTTTTAATGTTGGTTAAATTCAATCCGTAGCCCGTAGGTTTTAAAAATGTATGGTGCCAATCGAAAACCTTACCCAAAAAAAAAATTTTGAAACCAAAAAGAATTATATTAATATATGAAATATTTTTGTTTTGTTATATATTTTTTCTCAATATGTCAAATTTTAAATTGGGAATCTCAGGGGTCGTTTACCAAAATGCTTACCGGGTAAGCGATTACCGACAAGGATATTACTCTCACCTACCTTATCGTATAATATTCCCAACCATCAAAATTGATTGCTGGTAGTAAGACGCTTACCGGGTAAAAGTCATTTCCCTCCCTTACTAGGTAACACTCTCGATCCTTGTTATGTCTCTTACCGGGTAAGATTCTAGGTAGTTTCTATACTCAATAGGTAAGGACCGTAAGGTAAGTGATACCAGTAAGCACTTACCTGAGTAAGTATTTAGTAAACGACCCCTCAGTTAAACACGATAATCGTTTATATAACTAGTAATTTTCGTGTTTTTTAATAAAATATAAATAGGTATTCATGGGAAAAAAAAAAGAGTTAGCATTTCACTACAAAAAAACCGATTCATATATTAAGGTGGTGTTTGTTTTCTAAAAAGTACCAAGAAAAGCATTATGATTTGCAAGAATGTTTACCCCTAATACCTAACAACACTGTTGAATCTCTTTCTCATCTATATAGTGTGTATCACAACGTGTATACATGAGGTATCACATTGTGAATCTTAGGGTATCACATCATGTATAGAGTAAGTATCAGTGAATATATAGAGAAAATGGTCCTAATGTATCACAACGTGTATACAACGAGTATCACAGTGAAATGTTCACGCCGGAGGGGAGATGGGGGGAGGAAAGAGGAGAGATAAGATTTTTACAATACCTAAAATGCCATTTAATTAAAAATTTAAGTCAAAATTATAATAATTATTAATATTCTAATTTATCATTTATTTGTGGTTGAAATTGGATTTCATGGTTATCACAATTACTGAGTTTCTGTTTCCGGTGAGAACAAAATCTCTTTATCAAACTTCAACAAATTCATAACCAGAACTTTAACAAATTAATGCATGTGAAAGTGTTAAATAAATGTATGTAAAAATTTATGAACATGGCTGAAAGTGATGATAAATGTGAAAATGAAAATAGATTAATGTAGTCGAAGGTAATTAGATTAAAATGTCTAACTTATGGAATTATTTAGAAATGTTCCCACTATTCTTATTATGATCCCAAGTTTCTCTCTCTCTCTCTCACACACACACACACACATATATATATAGGGTTAAGGGTTGGGTTCCAGTAAGAAAGAAATTTATGATGAAAAGTGGAAGAAATGATCTAGACTCTTGGATCAATCTTTATTGAAGATCAACACTAATAAAATGCACTGATATACACCAGATCAATTTCTTATGAGAAGCATAATTCATAAGTGGATGTGAAATTAAAAGTGATTAAAAATTCAGATCCCTTCTTACGATTTCCATCTTTTAACTTTTTTTTTCTTCCTTTTATGGGAGGATCCTTACTTCCATTATTTATGGATAGTGTTGGCTTAAGGTTGCAATTTGCATGCATGGTCTTTCTCTCACTCTCTGTGGGTGGGTCCATTTGCCAACCATGGAATCATTCTTATCTTAAACATCACTCTATCTTTCAAATTCAACTTTGCAAAATTGCATTACATTTTATCAAGATAATCATCATTTCTGATATTTTCTTTCCTATATTTAATTTATGTATTTTTTTCATTAAAAATATAAATTTTAGTTTTCCCCCCTCAATATATATAAGTTGTTGAAATCACATGTGGGATTTAAATGTGAGATTTAATTATTAACCTCTTATGAGATTGACTAAATTATTGTTTTAAGGGTTTTTGGTTCATTTTAAGGAATGAAAATGGGATTGATAATGAAAATAGGATAGAATGAGAATGATTATTTTTATTTCATTGTATTATATTCCAAGGTCAAAAAAAAAAAAAATCCAAACTTCATTTTCATCTTTATCGGAATCTCCATCAAAACATCTTCTTCATGCTACTTCCTCTTGCTTCCATCTTCATCAACAAATCAAGCATCCCCAACACATAAGCATCTCCAAGACAATCAGAACAGAACGTCTCCATCATCACCTTTTTTATTTCATCTCCATTTTTTTCCTTTTCTTGATTTTCATCTCCATTTTTTTATTTCATCTTCTTGAATTTCATCTCCAAACATAAAATCGAAAAACACCAAAGAGAAATATCTCTAGAGAAAGATGACGAGGGAACTCAGATTTGTCAAAGAAGGCACCCAGATCTCCATCCTCATCTTTTTGATTTCATCTCCAACCACTAAATTGAAAAGCACAAAATGAAAAAAAAAAAAAAAAGTCCAGATCGATCAAAGAAGGCACTCAAGATCTCTATCTTCATCTTCTTGATTTCTTTGTGTTTAGAGGTGCTATGTTGTGGGTGGGGCTAGGGCTCACGATTAATGACTGGAAGAGGCAAACATGAAAATGAGTTTCTTTTAAAGAAACGTGAAAAGTTTTTATTCCTTGAGAAGGAATGATTTTTACTTAAATCTATTATAATGATTGATTAACAATGTGAAACCAAACACCATTTTTCATTCCTTGTTTGAACCAAACATTATCAAAGGGTATCATTTTCATTCCTTACCTTCTAATACCCCCAACCAAACACCCCCTAAGATTTGGACCACGACCAGATGACCAAATACCGGTGTATGGGGTCACATGTAGACGGTAATTGTCTGGGTTTGTGGATCCATATTTTTATTGAACAAATGCATCTTTAAAGTAAACAAAGGTTTATAAAGTCTTTGGTGTGTTTTTAGCTTAATTCCGTTGTTTCGAATAATTTTTTGAGTTTTCTAGTTGATTTCGAGAATCTTTTTTTTTTTTTTACTTTTTGTTTGATGTTCCTTGTATTTTCTAATATTACAGAGTGTTAATGTATATAGAGGCCCAGGCCCATGTTAGGGCCCAAGCCCTGTTAGCCTAGTATATATTTGTTGTATATTATAGTCTAGGTCAGATAACTTTCATAATTTTCTTTTCATATTGTAAGCCTTCTCTCAATCAATATATCGAGGTTACAAACCTTCAGTATATTCATCGTGTTCTTCAACCATATTCATCTTCTAACATGGTATCAGAGCTTTAGGTTTGTTCATCGGTTTACTGTTCATCACGATCTTACTGCCATCACCGCCGTTGTTTGCCATCGCCGCCGTTGTTTGCCATCACCACCACTGTTTGCCATCGATCGTCACTGTTCTCATCGATTGCTGCTGTTCTTTTCATTGTCACAGTCGACTCGCTCTCTCTCGTCGCCTCTTGAAACGTCTTTATCGGTCGATCGATCGATCTGTTAGAAACCCTAGCCGCAACACCGGTCGAATTTCTACCGGTCTTTAATCACACTCGGTCGAACAACCTTCGGTCGAATCAACCTTCGGTCGAACAACTTTCGGTTGAATCAACCTTCGGTCGAAACAACCACCCGGTCGAATCAACCTTCGGTCGAACAACCTTCGGTCGAACAACCTTCGGCCGAACAACCTTCGGTCGAATCAACCTTCGGTCGAGCTTTTCTCCGGTCCTTCATACTGTTTCTCAGTATCTTTTCCTTATTTCATGGCTACCAATTTCAGTCACTCAAATCCCATCTCCGTTGTTTTCAACGGTAGCAACTATATTCTTTGGCATCACCATATGACAATTCTGTTAAAGTCTCATGGTCTTTACACCTATGTTACTGGCGCATCTAAAGCTCCAGTTCAAGAAACAGCTGAGAATGCTGTTGACTTTGCCAAACGAATGAACGAGTGGGATATTAATAATGCTCGTATCTTGGACTTCATTAATGCCTCCACTACTCCTGAGATCAACCAACAGTTCCTTGGTTATATTACAGCCAAAAGTCTCTGGGATTTTCGCGCCAAGCGGTATACATCATCTGGTCTATCTCATCAGTATCAACTGTGGACCACTTTTCAGAGCAAACGTCAACTTCCTGATCAATCCATCAATTCTTATATCTCTGAAATGCAGTCTCTCAGAGATCATATCAGTCTTGGAGCACCTCAGATTTTTGATGAAACCGCTCAACAGTTCACCGCCTACTTCAACCAGCTGCATCTGATCACCATTTTGATGGGCTTGACTGATAAATTTGAGAATGTTCGTGCTTCACTTTTTCATAGGCAGCCTTTACCTACTCTTGAAGAAGCAATCTCAGAATTGCTAAGTGAAGAAACTCGTCTTCATATGCGGTCACCAGTGCCTGCTACTGATAGTGTTCTCTACACGTCTCATTCCAAGCCAAAAGGCAAATGGACCAATAACAATCATTCCAGATCTGTGGGTAAGACGAACACATCCGAGTGTGCCTTCTGTCATTCTCCTGCTCATCTTCTTCTTGATTGTCCTATCCGTAAGTGCCGTAAGTGTGGCATCACGCATCCGCGCCACTATGAGACTAACTGTCCGAAGAACTCAAAGCACATTAGTTCTCAGAATCGGACTCATACTGTTGCTGGGCCTGCCATTGATGATATTGAGGCTTCTACAGCCTCCTCACCTGACCTAATGGAACTGATGCGTCGCAATCAGGAACTTATGGAACAGATCATGTCTGGTGCTATGGGTATGAACTCTCCACACTCAGCTGCATCAGGTAACGTATGGCTTTTTGATTCTGGGTGTTGCAATCATATGACACCTTGCCCTGATGGTTTCGCTTCTAAGAAATCACCTCAGCAATTTACGTCACTAAGAACTGCTGACAACACTGGTCTACCGGTATCCTTTAGTGGAAATGTTTCCACTCCTCTTATACAATTACCGGATGTTCTAAATGTTCTAAAGCTATCTCTGAGCTTAGTTTCGATTGCACATCTTCTTGAATCTAATTTGATCATTTTATTTCATTCTTCTGGTTGTGTTGTACAGGATCCAAAGACCAAGCAGATCCTTGGACTCGGTCGTAAAGTTGGACGGATGATTGAAGTGGTCTACCTTCGTCTTCCTTTACCCTCTTCAAGCCTTGTTGCCTCGGTCTCTAGCACTTCTTCTCTTGAGCTGTGGCATGCCCGACTGGGTCACTTATCTCTATCTAGAATAAAGTCATTAGCTCATTTAGGGGTTTTAGGAAACTGTGTATCCACTGACAATATTTCTTGTTTATCTTGCAAACTTGGCAAACATCATGCTTTACCTTTTGAAATGAATGAATTTAATTCTACTTCTTCTTTTGATCTTATTCATTCTGATGTATGGGGACCAACACCACATCCATCCATGGGTGGTGCTCGATATTTTGTGATTTTTATTGATGACCATACCCGTTTCACATGGATATATCTTATGAAACATCGTTCGGAATTACCTCAAATCTATATTATGTTTGCTCGGATGATTCACACCAGTTCTCAAAATCTATAAAGATTCTTCGAGCTGATAATGCTATAGAATACAAGGAGTCATCCCTTCTCTCCTTTCTTCAATCTCAGGGGACTCTCTCTCAGTACTCCTGTCCTGGCACTTCACCTCAAAATGGTCGTGCCGAACGCAAACACCGTCACATTCTTGATACGGTTCGCACTCTTCTCATCTCTGCTAAATGTCCAGAACGTTTTTGGGGTGAAGCTGCTTTTACTGCCGTTTATACTATCAATCGTCACCCTACTCCCATCCTTCATAATAAGTCTCCTTATGAGGCTCTTTATGAGGTCACTCCTGTCTATGAACTTCTAAAAGTTTGGGGTAGTGCTTGTTTTGTTCAACTGCAATCTCATGAACATACCAAACTTGAACCTCGCTCCAGACTGTGCTGCTTTCTTGGATATGGGATTGAGCACAAGGGATATTGCTATTGGGATCCTATCTCACAGCGTCTTCGTATTTCTCGACATGTTACCTTCTGGGAACATGTTCCTTTCTCTTCTATATCGAAGTTTCGTGAGTCTCCTAATCTCACACCTCCGTTTTTCACTAATGCCTCTGTCTCATTGGACTCACTCCAATATGACATTATATCACCTCCACCTAGTGTTCCAACTTCCTCTGAGTCAGCCTCTTCAAATTTTCCTGATCATCATCAATCATCTGCTCCGTCCGCACAGCCAACATCTGAGGTGTCTGCTGAGTCTTTGGCTCCTGAAACTTCTCAATCTCAGAATGTTAGACGATCAGAACGGAAAGCTATGGATGAGGAACTTCAGGCACTTGACAAAGCTCAGACTTGGGATTCTGTCCCTCTTCCACCAGGCAAGAAACCCATTGGCTCCAAATTGGTGTTCAAAATCAAAACCAAATCGGATGGCTCTATTGATCGATACAAAGCTCGGCTTGTGGCCAAGGGCTTCAATCAAGAGTATGGTATTGATTATGAGGAGACCTTTGCACCTGTTGCTCGAGTCACATCTGTTCGCAGTCTTCTTGCTATTGCTGCTACCAAACAATGGTCTCTTTTTCAGATGGATGTTAAGAATGCCTTTTTAAACGGTGACTTATCTGAGGAAGTCTACATGACACCTCCTCCAGGCGTTCGACTTCCACAAGGTCATGTTTGTCGTCTTCGTAAGGCTCTTTATGGCCTCAAGCAAGCTCCGCGAGCTTGGTTTGAGAAATTTAGTTCCACTGTCACCTCTTTGGGCTTCTCACCCAGTAACTATGATTCAGGACTGTTTACTCGAACCACTGAAGCTGGCACAATCTTACTTCTCCTGTATGTGGATGATATGATTATTACTGGCAGTGACTCTACAGGTATAGACTATCTGAAGTCATCTCTCAGCTCCTGTTTTGAGATGAAGGATCTTGGTTATTTACACTATTTTCTTGGTCTTGAGGTGCTCTCTGATCCATCAGGTCTTTATCTGTGTCAAGCTAAATACACCTCAGATCTTTTGTCGAAAGCTGGGATTACTGACAACAAAACAGCATCCACCCCTCTTGAACACAACCTTCATTTGGCTCCAAATGCTGGTCCACCTCTACGTGATCCTACTTTATATCGCCAGTTAGTGGGGTCACTTTTCTATCTGACTGTGACTCGACCTGATATTGCCTATGTTGTTCATACTGTTAGTCAGTTCATGTCTGCACCTTGTTCTGATCACTATGCTGCTGTCCTGCGCATTCTTCGATATTTAAAAGGGACCATATTTCATGGTCTTCATTTTCCATCCACCTCATCGTTGACTTTGCGAGGTTTTTCTGATGCTGATTGGGATAGTGACATGACTGATCGTCGCTCCACTACTGGCTACTGTTTCTTTCTTGGCGACTCTCTCATATCCTGGCGAAGCAAGAAACAGTCTCTCACAGCTCGATCCAGTACTGAAGCTGAATATCGAGCGCTAGCTGATACAGCTCAAGAACTTGTGTGGTTACGCTGGCTTCTCTCTGACATGGGGGCTCCTCAACAGTCTTCAACTCCATTGTGGTGTGACAACAACAGTGCTATTCAGATTGCTCACAATGATGTCTTCCACGAGAGAACGAAGCATATTGAAATTGACTGTCACTTTGTTCGTCAACATGTGACTCGTAAGACTATTCAGCTTCTTCCTATTTCGACTCTTGATCAAGCGGCTGATATTTTCACTAAAGCTCATTTACCAGGACGGTTTCGTGATCTAGTTTCCAAACTCCATTTGGCTCATTCTTCTCCTGATTGAGTTTGAGGGGGGATGTTAATGTATATAGAGGCCCAGGCCCATGTTAGGGCCCAAGCCCTGTTAGCCTAGTATATATTTGTTGTATATTATAGTCTAGGTCAGATAACTCTCATAATTTTCTTTTCATATTGTAAGCCTTCTCTCAATCAATATATCGAGGTTACAAACCTTCAGTATATTCATCGTGTTCTTCAACCATATTCATCTTCTAACACAGAACAACCCTTAAAGTTTAGCGGGTACACCTTTCATATCCAGAAAAAAAACTCTATTTGTAAAAATCAGTTGAGTTGGTGCATGAGACCCTACTCGGGCTTCATAGGTGCGCCTACGGATGCTAAATGGATCAGACCTAATGGACTGTTGGATAATGATTAAGAGCGGACTATGATGTCATAGTCTGGACCAGATGGATCACTGATTCTTTTTTAGTCGAATCGGGATAAAGACCATTTTTTTTCCAAACCAGTCCAAGTTTATAATTTACTTTTCCATTTTTCTAAACGAATTGAACCAAAAGCCTAGATGAGTCTTTTTTTGGACCGACACTAGCTGTACCAGGTTTGGTCTTTTTCTTGTCAAATTCAGAGCGGTCCAAGCTTTTTTCATACGTTCTTGACAATAATTTCACTACAAGAAACAGGGGCAATAGCGACGGATACATCCATAGCAAATCCGTAAATGAAACTCATATCCGTAGCAAACAAGTCACGCTAATCAGTTGGTCGCAAAAATATTTTGCTATGGATTTAGCGACGGAACTTTAATTTTTAGCTACGAAAGAGCCTATAGAACATCCGTAGCAAATTGATGTTTTTTTACCTTTTATTTTCTTTATTCTTTTTAAGTAAAAGACCACCAAAAAACTATGAATAAGCTACGGATTAACTAGGGAACTGATTACTACAAATTAGCTAGGGAATGAATTTGCTACAGATTAGCTAGGGATCGTATTAGCTATGGATTAGCTAGGAAACGAATTTGCTACGTTCCTGATAATATTAAAAATGAAAGAGATAAGAAAACAGAAAAAGGGATATAGCTAGAGAATTTATCACTACAATTGCTAGGGATTATCAAAGGATTTTATTTTCCAATCTGTAGGTGATCTGTCGCTAAATCTGTAGTTTTTAAAAAATAAATTAAAAAGTGCTAATTTTCTATATAAAATGCAGTTTACTGTATATGCATTACAAAATATTTAACAAAACTACAGGAACCTAAATCATTACAATTCAGTTTCTTATCTTCCCAAAAAAATAGTTTGTCCTCAACGGAACAAAAAGCAATTCGTCCTTAACATGTAAAGGAGCAAAAAAATAGTTTGTCCTTAACATATAAATGACCTATAAGGTAGGGGGAGGGGCATTTGAACCAAATTTACGGACAAAAGCACCCAATGTTGCCTGCAACAATTTCATGGTCTTTTCAAGATTTGCAGCTCTTTTCTTGCGCTGGACATCCTTGGCCACGAGTTCATTTGTAGTACGCTTCAACTCTTCCTTTGTCTTTCTCTCAAACTCGAGGGCTTCTTGTAATGCGGTTACCTACAATTATTAAGTATACACATAATGAGTAAGGTGTTAGTGAAATATATATAACAAGACGATCTTCAAATAAACCATAAACATATCTCCGACTGCGAAACAGATGCATGGGATCCCTCAATGCTAGAAATGGATGAAGTACACGTAGCAAATTAGCTACAAATTTTATAAAGATTTCTTTTGTTCTTTTGAATACCGTATATATTTTGATCCGTAGCAAAGTCGTTACAAATCTAAATATATTTGTCTCGGATTAGCTACAGATTTTATCAAGAATTGTTTTTGATTTTTTTGCTATTAGATGCGTAGCAAAGTCGTGTCAAATCTAAATATATCTGTCTCAGATTAGCTACGGATTTTATCAAAATTTGTTTTGACTTTTTTTAATATCGAATATAATTAGATCCGTAGCAAAATTGTAGCAAATGTAGTTTTTTTTAATTATTTAGGTATGAATTTGCAACAGATCTTTAAGTTCAACTTTTTATTTATTTTAAAAATAAATTTTTTCTTTGTCCATCGCTAATCTGTAGCAAATATGTACAATTAGCCACGGATTAGCGGCAGATAATACACGCGTAGCAAAAAATGTGAGTAAAAATTAAAAAAATTGGACCAGTCGATGATCCATCGTTGATCCATCGCAATTTAGTGACGGATCCGTTCGTAGCAAATTATTGGTTGCTGATACCCAGATTTCTAGTAGTGTTTGACGGGAGCGGATTTTTTTTTCCATACCAACATATGTGCAACTCTAGTCACATGTACTAATATTATATGGTTTATATTATTGCATGTTATCGTCTAAACCACAACACATTGCATAAAAATGAACTAACTACAATTTAATTCATATTTTGAGAAACATATTTTCAAAAATATATGCAACAGACTATAGTTTAAAAATGTATATTTTAGTATCCCATGTTATAAAATTAAACTTGACAAATTTTTTTTATATACATCCTCTAAAAATATACTTTTTTCTTTTAACTTATAAACTCTCAATGTTTTAAACTACATATCCTTAAATTCATCTTTTAAAAATATCTTCTCTATGTTTCCTTTTAACATTATTTACCCATTAATTAATTATTGAGTAAACTACAAATTTGGTCTTTGTGGTTTGTTGGAAATAATACTTTTCATCTTTGTAGTATCGAAATTTTAAGATGGTCATCGTGGTTTGCAAATATGTCCAGATTTGGTCTTTCTCTCTCTCTCTCTCTAACAGTTGTTAAAACATTTCATTAAATAAGGGGTATTTTCATTCTTTATCTATTTATTTGTCTTTTACTCAATCAAAATCAATTTTATGATTTTTTTTTTCTCTCTGGTTTTTGATTGAGTAAAAAACAAAAAAAATCACTGAGACCAAATATGAATGTTTTTACAAAGCACGATAACCATTTTATAATTTTAAAATTATTGAGACAAAAAATGTTATTTTTGACAAACCACTTGTACCAAATTTGTAGTTTACTCTTAATTTTTCAATCATCTTTACAATAAATTCATAGAAACAGCAAGTGTGGTGTCACATGCATTTTAGAATGACATTTGATTATACAACTCTTCAACTTTTTACACTCTTATCATCAAAAAGTAGGAACAATGAGAATAAATAATTGGCACTATATGTCAAATGGGCATGTGACATGATAAATTGTACATGTAAGTTCAAATTTTTAATATTTTAATAAAATATAAAATGACATCATTATTAAAGCTTGCTTTGTTTTTTGAACCTTGTTTTCATTTAATCAATGCGAATATGTTAAATTTAGAAATATAATGTGATATTAAACATCATGCAAATATGTCATGTATGAAACCTCATCATAAATTTAGCCAATAAGGGTTTAATTGGTTTAAACCAAAAGTAAAGAATTTTGTTTAAAACAAGCAACAATAACTTCTCTCAAGTTAAACAAATTATGAGAAACATTGTCTTAGAAAAACACAAGATTTCAACATAGTATAATTTTTGTGAGTCTTGAAAACGCGTGTAAAATGTTTTTTTTTTTGCATATTTTTAGCATTTGGAGCGTTATTTATACAATAATTGCAAATTCAGATGAATCAGTATTATCATAAAAAAAACAACCCTCAAAATGTTTACTTTACGAAGGGGAAATACGCTAACATGTCAAATCAAAATCATCGGCTATACTCTAAAAGTTACAGATAAATGATATACTAATAACAATATGTAACATCATGATTTTCGTCCCAGTTGAAGAAAGTGTTGAACCGAGTGATCCGATGAAGGAAAAAACAAACATGGAGTTTGGCTATAGTGACATGCGATAATGACATCTGTCTCAATAGCACCAATGGTATTGAGAGTATGGTAATTCCGACTATAGTGTCATGCGGTTGTGACATCTGTCACAATAGCACCGATGGTACCGAGTGTTTGGTAGTCCCAATGTATGTGCCATGCGATTATGACGATGGCACGATAGCGGGCACAATAACATCAGATGTACCGAGAGTTGGTGCATCTAGGCGATTGTGACAATGGAACAATAGAGAGCACAATAGAAACATTTGGCGTGATTGTGCCATGCGATTGTGACACTATCACAATCACCTGTGATGTACCGAAAGTTGGTGCATCCGGGGGATATTGTGTGTCACAATCACATTGCACAATCCCCCGGATGCACCAGCTTTCGGTACATCACATGCGATTGTGACAATGGCACGATATAGGGCACAATAGAAACATTTGGCGCGATTGTGCCATGCGATTGTGACACTGTCACAATCACATGTGATGTAGTGAAAGTTGGTGCATCCGGGGGATTGTGCAATGTGATTGTGACACTGTCATGGCACAATAGCCAGCGGACCCTTAAGTACAAAAAGCGGTTTTAGAGCTAGAGTTTATCAGTTTTACCTATCTTCTTCACTCCTTCTTCGATTTGGGAAATCTTGGAGACCTAGGGCCCGATTTTTGGAGGCTTTTTAGAGCAAATGGATGGTTATTATGAAGATTGAAGATCTATGGTGGATGGTTTTAAAGATTCTGAAGAGGTAAGCTTTTTAGGTATTTTTAGATCTATTGTTGGAATCTTTGTGAGTTTAAATATGGGGTTAACTCTTGGTGTCCTTTTGGCTTGGATGATGATCTTAAGATGTTTTCTTCGAGAGTTTTGTTTGTGGAACTCAAACCTTCACCAATGGAAGCTAGAGGTTGGAGGTTTGGAAACTAGGTTTAACCTAACCTAACAAGGTGAGTTCAAGTTGCTATGTGAAAACTCTGTAAATGCCAAAAATGTATATTATAGAGTCTTAAAGTGTTTTCCTTAAGATTTATCAAATGTCGTTGGTTACTTGATGAAATTGCATCTTTTGCATATTTGGTTTAATAAAATCTTAAGAAATCCATATATTTGGGTTTTTTTTTTGGATATTTTGATAATGAATCATAAAGTTTGTGGGTTTTGATGATTTATTTGTCATATGATGATTATTTGATGTTAATTCATTTTTGGTTATATTGATCTTATAAATCATTCGAATTTATGCATGATTTAATTTGTTAGATTTTATGTGGTATTTTGGGTCATGAGATTTATTAAACTCTTTAAATGTGTTTTGGGTTATGATGACTCATTTTGGACTAGTTCAACAAGTTGAAGAGCTCATTGGTTTCGATTTAAGGAAAATACTCGTTTTGGGATTTTGGTTCAACCTTTGAGTTAATACTAACGATTTTCGAACCTTTTGTTGTAGAAGTTGCTTAAACGTTGAGTATTTGTAACTTATACAAAGACTTTATTTGAATAGTCAATTGAATTGTGGAGCTTATTAGTTTGATTTTAACTCAATTGAGTTTTAGGGACATTTGTCCGGTTTAAATTGCTCGATGTTGAGCTTTTGAAAGTAATATGCAGTTATGGAATATTTATTTAGAAATTACATGTGTTCGAGTGTGTTGGTCATTCAATTGGAGTCATGTAGTTTATACTGTAATGCAATGGATACATAGGCATAGGAGTCAGTTCAGATGGGATGAACATTCCTGTATTGTAGTGGGAAATAGACGTTGGGTCTTCATAGGCAATATGGTGTGGGATCTTTGAGTCGAACATCGACCATTGACCAATATAATGTAACTTTCTTGTGAACGAGCTTATCTAGGATCTTTGGAGATCTCAAACTACAGATCGTGGGTGGTTGAACTTAATGACTCATTGAGCTATAGACCATGGGTAGTTGAACTCAATGACCATGGATCCGTAGTGAAGCTCATATAACATATACATGGCTCATATAACATATACATGTGGCTTACTTTTGTGTTCCATCACATTCAAATGGAATCAGGTCTGCACAGTCACCGAAATGTGTTATTTTTGGATAGTGTATTATCTATGTTTTATGTGTTGTTTTGGATATGGAGAATATCCATAATTTACGATTTGGTGTCTTGATACTTATCCGTATTCTAGTATTTTGGATAATGGGGATTATCCATGTTTCAGTATTTAGATATTAAGCCTTATTTGCATTTTGTGTGAGTGTTGGGTTTTGGTTTCATGTTAAATGGACATTTTGACTAATGAGTTTTCATCACGAAAATGGTGGGTTTTGAGAAAGATGTTGCTTTTTATATTTAATACATTTCATTTAGAAATTGTGATTTAAATAACATTCTTTCCGTTTTATTTTATATTAAAGATGAAAACTCCTGAACTCACTAGACGTTAAGCCTAACCATTTTTATTTGTCGGCATGTGCATCAGGTCCTTGTTTGGGGATGATATGAGCAACACCATGAAGAGTGAAGTGCTAGTTAGATGCACGGGAAGGATTTAGCCATTTGGGAACGTTTTCCGTATTTTGGAATAACGATTGTAATTGGGTTTTAGTAACACCCGACTTTGGCATAGACTTTATGTAAGGTTTGGTTTGCCATTTTGTTGATGTTAAATTTAGATTTGCTATTTAAGGTAATCAAGTACTCCATATGTTCCAAAATAAGTGTCCACATTTCTATTTACCCTTAATTAATGCACAAATATATGAGTTGTGAAGAGAGGGAAAAATTAAATAAGGGTATGTCATTTGGTAACAAAAATGTGTAATAATTATGCATGTCTAAAACTATGTGACAAGTCAATAAGAGAAGTTATGGCTCAATGATTTGGATGTCTTTCTATTGATCAACAAAGCCCTATTTATAGGGAGAGATACAGATCAATACAAAATAGGAAGGGATACAATCAAATCAATTATATGCTAATTGATATACATCACCTAAATATATATATATACTATACAAATATATGATTGGCTAATATTCCCCCGCAGTTTGAGCTGGTGGAGGACAAACGCTTAAGCTGGATCGAAATTGTTGATACAAGTAACGTGGCAGTCCTTTTCTGAAGATGTCTGCATATTGCATAGAGGAGGGGATGTGTAGAATGCGAACTTGACCAAGACGAACCTTTTCACGCACGAAGTGGATGTCGATCTCGACATGCTTGGTGCGGTGGTGCTGTACCGGGTTGTGCGACAGGTAAACTGCAGATACATTGTCACAATAAACGATTGTGGATTTGCGAAGCGGAACATGAAGCTCAAGCAGGAGATTCCGGAGCCAAGTGGTCTCAGAAACGGCATTAGCAACACCACTGTATTCAGCCTCTGCACTTGAGCGAGAGATAGTGGGTTGACGCTTTGAAGACCAAGACACAAGATTATCGCCGAGAAATATGCAGTAGCCTGATGTGGATCGGCGTGAGTCTGGGCATCCGCCCCAGTCAGCATGTGTGATGGAGATGCAACAAGTTGTAGACCATAATCTATGGTGCCCTGTAGGTATCGAAAGATCTTCTTCATGAACTTGAAGTGAGGCTCACGCGGGGCGTGCATGAATAGACAGACTTGCTGTACAACATATGCAATGTCTGGTCGTGTAAACGTCAGATACTGCAGAGCTCCGGCAAGTGTGTGATAGAGAGTGCCGTCAACAAGGGGTTCGCCGGCTGTGGCACTAAGTTTAGTGGACGTATCTACTGGTGTAGAGCAAGGCTTACAGGAGGCCATAGAAGCTCGCTGAAGAATATCACGGGCATAAGAAGCCTGTGACAAAAATAAACCGTGTTCATCACGAGTGGTCGTGATACCCAGAAAATGGTGAAGGGCGCAAAGATCAGTCATAGCAAATTCCTGAGACAGAGCAGCGATAATACTTCGGAGTAGACCAGGATCAGAAGCAGTCAAGATTATATCATCGACATATAGTAATAAATAAGCGCGATGATGGCCGTGGTGATAAACAAATAACGAAGAATCGCATATGCTACTCCGGAAACCCCGCGACGTGATGAAGGAAGCAAAACGAGTATACCATGCACGGGGGGCCTGTCTAAGCCCGTAAAGAGATTTCCGTAGACGACAGACATGAGACGGAAACCTAGCATCAACAAATCCCGGAGGTTGGTGCATAAAGACAGTCTCATGGAGATCACCATGGAGGAAGGCGTTTTTGACATCTAACTGATGTATCGGCCTCGCATGCGAGACTACGAGACTAAGAACGGTCCGGATAGTGGCCGGTTTCACAACCGGACTAAAGGTTTTGTGGCAGTCAACACCCACTGTCTGCGATTTCCCGTTGACGACCAACCGAGCTTTATAGCGGTCAAGGGATCCATCTGCTTTAAACTTGTGGCGAAACAACCACATACACCTGATAACCGGACTGTCGGTTGGTCGGGGTACGAGTTCCCATGTTTTATTCACCTGTAAAGCTCGAAATTCATCTTCCATGGCACGCAACCAATTCAAGTCAGTCCTGGCTGCAGAGACGGAAGTGGGGATGGGAGAGATGGGTGGAGTGGAGGTGGTGTGATGGTTAAGATGGGTCACCGGTTTGGTGACGCCTGCCCGTGCACGAGTAGTCATGGGGTGAGTAGAAGGAGGGGGTGTTGTGATGGAGTTGAATGATGTTGGTTTGTGGTGGGTGTGGAGGTGGTGGTGGAGGGTTGAGTAGATGGCTGGTTGGTGGTAGTGTAGGTTTGGTCGGTTGTTTCGGTTGGTGTGGTGGCGGTGGGTGGAGCGGTTGAGCGGCGTGAATAGGTCATGATAGGTGGAGGGGGGGTTGTGGGTGGAGGTGTTGAGTAGGGAAAAGCATGGACGGGTGGGTCATCGAGAAAGTCATAGGAGGTGGAGGGGGTGGGGTGTTAGCAAAGGGAAACGAGGTCTCGTCAAATGTGACATGACGGGACAGATGAACTTTGTCGGTGGATGGATCGTAACAACGATAGCCCCAGAAGTTTTCCGGATAACCAAGGAAGACACATTTGACGGATCGAGGTTGAAGTTTGTGAGACTGAGTGGCGGATAGGTTGGGATAACAAGTGCAACCGAAGGTGCGAAGATGGTCATAGGATGGGTGGCGACCGTATAGGGAAAAGGACGGTGTAGAGAAGTTGAGGCGTTTGGTTGGAAGAATATTATGGAGATATGATGCGGTGTGAAGGGCTTCCACCCAAAATGAGTGAGGAAGCGAGGCGTGAGTGAGTAGGGCGCAAAGGATGTCATTTAGACGACGGATCATGCGTTCGGCTCGTCCGTTCTGTTGAGATGTTTGTGGGCATGAGAATCGGAAGACGAGACCGTGAGTTTGAGCAAACGATTTAAACTCATTATTGTAAAATTCACCACCGAGATCACATTGAAAAGACTTAATGGTTCGGTTGAATTGAGTGTGGATTAATTTATGAAATTTTTGAAAAGTGAGGAAAGTGTTTGATTTATACTTAAGAGGGTAAACCCACACATAATGAGTGAAATTATCAATGAGGACCATATAGTATTTGTAACTTGGTTTGCTTAAGACTGGAGACGTCCACAAATCACAATGAATAATATCAAACGGTGCATAGGTTATTGAAAGCGAATCATAAAAAGGCAACCGAGTATGTTTAGATAACTGACAAGCATTACATAAAGAAGAAGTCATCGGTTTATTACAAACAATTGAAAATTTAGAACGAAGGAAATCTAGAACAGGAGTGCCCGGATGACCCAAGCGAGCATGCCAACGATCTTGAGAGGTGACTAAGAGAGCAGATGGACTGGTTGGTGGTGTGAAGGGGTAAAGATCGCCCGTGCTATTATGCCGAGAAAGTAGAGTTCCAGTCTTGAGGTCCTTAATAGAAAAACCAAAGGGGTCAAATTCAACCGAAGTTTGATTATCTATAGTAAACTTACGAACCGACAAAAGATTTTTGATAATGGAGGGCGTAAATAGAATATTTTTCAGGTCATAAGAACGAGATGGGGTGGTGTATGAGGTATGCCCTGACCCATGAATTGGAATACCATAGCCATCTCCAACAAAAATAGAGGTTATAGGTGAATTAGTCATGGGAGTAGAAATATTACCCGGGTCCGATGTGAGATGTGTGGAGGCGCCTGAGTCCATATACCAGGACGGAACGGTGGAGTTGAGGTGAACTTGCTGCATTGTGTGTGCTAAATCCGAAGGACTGTAGTCTGAATAGCCGACAAACGGAGGAGCCGAGGCAGGAAATGGGCGGGACGGTTGCACCGTAGGCGGCCCATATGTCCCCTGTTGTATCGTTGGTTCAGAAACAGGAGTGGGTCCGGGCCCAAACGTATGATTGGCCCAGTGATTTTCGGGTTGGCTTGGACCGTGTGAAGGATAGGGCGATGGCGGTGGAGTCCATGATGGCGAAGGGTTCCAGTTCTGTTGGTGCCATTGATTTTGATTTCCTTGATTCCAGTATTGTTGGCCTCGACCCCCACGTCCCCGGAAACTTCTGCCGCGGCCTCGACTATTTGACCCGCAACTACGGCCGCTTGTACCTCTGCCAGAGTAGTTGTGGTGGGTGGGATTTTGACCACGTTGAGCCCCGGTAGGGTTGTGTGATGGTCGATCAATCGAAGTAGGGGCAACAAGCACCGTGTGCGTTTGATTTTGCCTGGCGGTCTATCTCTGTTGTTCCAACTGTAACATGTTGTGAGCCGTCTCCCATGATGGAGAACTTTGATTGATGTATGGCCCAACTACATCAAACTCTAGTGGTAATCCGCGAACCATCTGTAAAACGAGTCTTGCTTCAGTGACTGGATTGTCGACGTCTCCAAGCTGATCTACGAGATCTTTAAGCTTCTGACAGTAAGCTTCCATCGATAAACATGCTCCTAATGTAAGATTGGAAAATTCTTGTTCAAGGGCTGCAACACGTGAGCCTTTGTTATTGAGAAAGTTGGTTTTGAGTTTGTTCCATGCGGCTTGAGCCGTGGTATCGCTTTCCAAGATTCGAACCATGAGTTCGTAAGACAGCATACTGTAGATCCATTGCAAAACTAGGGCATCGATCTCCACCCATTGGTGATAACCGGAATTGGTTTGTGGGGGAGCGGGGGTGTCGTTAATATGATCGAGTACCTTGTAGGCTTTGGCATGAAGACGGAATAATTCGTCCACGAGGAATACGTAACTTTGCTGCCATCTAGAGTTCGTATCTTGGTTTGTAGGCTCTGATACCATAAGAGAAGTTATGGCTCAATGATTTGGATGCCTTTCTATTGATCAACAAAGCCCTATTTATAGGGAGAGATACAGAGAGAGATACATATCAATACAAAATAGGAAGGGATACAATCAAATCAATTATATGCTAATTGATATACATCTCCTAAATATATATACTATACAAATATATGATTGGCTAATAGTCAATTGTGGATATTTATTTTGGGATCAATGGAGTATTGAATTATAGAAAAAGATTTATCTTTTATTTGATGTTTTATCGAAATTCTAAATTATTCGCTCTATTCGTATTTGAGGGTGTTACACAAAAGCCATCGTCACGAAAGCAGTAAATATGAGTGATATATCACAAACTGAACAATCATCTCTAAACCTAACAAACTTCTATTATCGTAATTTTGTAAACCCATAATAAATATTACATATATATGTATATAAGCAAATGATCGTGTGAGAAGTTGAGGTTAACGTGAAAAGCATGATAAGTGGATCTGAACCGTTGATCACTTTAATCAAATGTCCTCCCATGAGTTGTGGCTTAGAAGGGAATTGATTCGGTGCATCGTATCTCGGTGCATCCCATCCTAATGTGCATTCATTTCTCATCCAACGGTTGATAACCACTTCTCATGTTTCTCACGTTAACCTCAACTTTTCACCGGAACCTAACCCTATATATATATATATATATATGTGTGTGTGTGTGTATGTGTGTATAATTAAGAAATTCCATGATTTTAAATTGTGAATAGACTAAAATGAAGGTGCATCATGAAAGCAATTGTGGAAGCTTAATTAGCGCTAAGGGGTGTTTGGTTGAAGGTATTAAACAGTAATTAATAGGAATGATAATAAAAGAAACTGTTTGGTTCTATATAATATAATGAGTCCATTCCTACAGAAACCCAAATTTTCATTCCAGGATAAACTGGGGGGGGATGAAAATCCATACCCATTCCCATTATTTGTCATTTTCATTTTCATTCCGCTGCTTGAACCAAACGCCCCCTAAATTGATATATACAAGTAATATGTGGTGTTTAGATATAGGGTGTTGCTAAGGTTACCCTCTTACATCATCTCTCTCTCACACCCCCATACCCCCTGTTGGTCCCAAATAGCAGTAAGTAAATAAGAAAAGTATTGTAGAAGGGGGGGGGTTGAATACAATACACACAGTTTTTCACTTAATTTAATTCTTATTGATTTGAAATCAAGAATTACACATAGAAAACTTTGATTGTTGCGGAAGAGAACATATGAGATATGTTCAAACAATCTTACACATAGAGAATGAAGAACAATTGTAAAACACTTAGAAAACAATTGAACTTCGTAGAGAGAAAGTTGCCAGGCACTTAGAGAACTTGAAGGTAGTAGAGCTGGGTTGATCTTGCATGTTGAACCATCCTCCATATTTATAGTGCCTCATGCATTAAATGCATGGGACACCTGTTGAGCAAAGGATGGACACAGGTCTTCAGCAAGGTACAGGATGTACCTTTTGTCTTGAGGTGTTTTGGCTTGAAGTGTTGACCTGCAGGATGGTGTAGACCTTTCCTTAAAATGGTGTAGGAGACAAAGCTTACTTTATCTGATCTTCATATGAGGTCCACGTCAATGCAAGATATCACAAATATACTTTGTCAGAAAAGTACAATGTGAAGAGAGAAATCTTCAGGCCTTGAAGATTAAGAAGTCTTCGGCTCCTGAAGATTGAGAAGTCTTCGGCTTCCGAAGATTGAGAAGTCTTCGGCTTCCGAAGATTGAGAAATCTTCGGCTTCCGAAGAAGTCTTCGGCCGAAGAGGTCTTCGGCTCCTGAAGACTGAGATTGGCACCATCCTGGCCAATGGTGTTGATCAAGTAGGCATACTTGGCTTTGGGCTGAGGAGTCTATCTTCAATCCGCTTTGAGAGATATTCTCCTTCTTTGTCTTCTTCGGCTGATCTTCGACTTCACCGAACATTTGTATAGAAACCAAGCTGCTAAAAGAACCACAAACATATTCTAAGTAAGATGATATAAGATGGAAGATCAGGAGGTCATCTTCAAATCTTCAGATGACACAACAATCTCCCCCTATTTGAGGATGACATCCATACTAAAGAATAAAACAAAGAGTATACCGAATAAATTCATTTTGACCCATTTTTACTCTCTTTGGGTTCTTTTCACATAGACCATTTTTTTTTGTATATCTGACATTTACAAGAGAATGAAAAAGTATAGCTATACATACGAATAAATGAATACAATGAATAAAGAATGAGAAAGAAAAAAATATATATACAAAGATACAGAAGACAGTAGTCAGGATTGTTTGAACTTGAGTGGTTGGTTGCTCCCCCTCAATTCATACTCCCCCTCAACTAATGTCAGGTGGCTTTGATCACATAGTCCATTGCAAAAGCAGAGTTTAAGCTTGAGTGGTAAGTTGCTCCCCCTCAACTCATACTCCCCCTCAACTAATTCATGGTGTCGAAAAGTAAGAAGTTAGAAGACTTTTGGGATCCTCCGAACCTGCTCCTGGAAGAGCAGATTCATCCTTGGATCGTGCAGAAGCATCAGGACTGAGAATCCTGGGTGATAGGCTGTGAGGTGGAGAAGAGGCACCTTGGATAGGGAAGGAGTCCAAGTCATCCTTATCAACCAAGGAAAAGGTTGATGAGGGAATAATAGGGGTCCCCAATTTTACAATTGTATCCTTTTGTGAGGATACAAAGGAGGTGGTTTTGGGTTTAGCAGAGACCCCGGGCCCAGATGAGAAAATTTCAACACCTGCCGATTGTGGAGAATCGGTGGGTGGAGTTTGTGGTTTGACCCTTGAAACCTTCCTTAGCCTCTTGAGAGGAGAGGGAGGGGAAGAGGTAAAGTGCCGCCGCTTTGAGATATGGGGTGTGACCTAGGTAACCGCCGAAGGTTCTTTCAGTGGTATGGCCATTTGGGCAAGTGCGGCGGTGCCAGTAGCAGTTGAGGATTTAGTGCTAGCCGGCGTCACTAAGGAGGGGGAAGAAGGGGCCACTACAGATGAGGGAGCCTTGGACACCAGAGTGTCGAGAGCATCAACCCATTGTAGATCGGTAGAGGTTATGAAAGAAAACATACCTGGGTTGAGAGCTCGATTGGTGGATAGAGAGCCCTTGTTGAGTTTCTAAGTGTTGGTAGGAGTGTCATCACCAAATCAATTTGTGACACAACAAGTTTTCTCCCCCTATTTGATGATGACACCAACACACAGAAAAAAAAGGTATTGACACGAAGAAAAATTACAAGACACGACAGTGGCCCTTTTTTTGTTTTTTTTTGTTTTTGTTTTTTTTTTGTTTTTTTTTTTTTGGTTTTTTTTGGTTTTTTTTTTTGAAAGGGGGGTGGGGGAGGGCTCTTTTTTTTTTTAACAGAAAAGAAAAAAAAGAGGGAAGAAAGTGGTAGGTAAAAAAAATAGGATGAGAAAGGTGGAAGGAAAGGGTTTGAAAAAGAGTTAGAAAGAAAAGGGAAGATTTGGTAGGATGTGGAAAAAGGAAAGGATGGGATAGGTAGTAGGGGAAGTCTTGGGAAGGAGAAAAGTGAGAGAAGAAAAAAAAAATTAAAAAGAGTGGGGGAGGGGGAGGGGGTTCGACCGAAGGCTTGTTTAGGGGGGGGGAGGTAGTTCGGCCGAAGAAGGGGGAAGGGAGAGTGTGGTTGGATGGGATTTCGGTGGGTAGGGGAGGGGTGTATTTCGGTAGGTTCGGTGGGTGTGATGGTTATAAGGGGTAGTGAGAGAGGGAGCCGTAAGGAGGGGGCAGTGAGAGAGGGAGCCGAAGGAGGGAGGAGTTCAGTGGGGTGTGGGCCGAATGAGGGAAGGGATTCGGTCGGGTGTGGGCCGAGGAGAGGAGAGGCGCCGAGAGAGAGAGGGAACCGAAGGGAGAGGGAGCAAAGGGGGGGGGTTCGGCTAGGAGAGCTAGAGAGAAAGAGAGAGAGAGAGCCGAAGGGAGAGGGTGCCGAAGGAGAGAGAGAGAGATTTCGGTGGGGTGGGGGGCCGAAAGAGGGAGTGGGGAGGAGGTAGTTTCGGTGGGTAAGGGGAGAGGGGGAAGGGGGTATTTTCGGTGGGTAAGGGGAGAGGGGGAGTTTCGGTGGGGAGGTATAAGGGGGTGTTGGGATTTCGGTGGCAAGGGTGAGGGGAAAGGGAGAGAGTAAAAAAAGCATTTTTTTATAATGAACAGTACACGTTGGAAGACGAATTTTTTTTTTGAATAGTATTTCGGCCGATGAACAGTACTTCGGCAGTTTTTTTTTTTTAAAGTTCGACCGATGAACAGTACCGCCGATTTTATTTTTTTTAAATGTTCGGTGGATGAACAGTACCGCCGATTTTTTTTTAAATGTTCGGTTTATGAACAGTACCACCGAAGTTTTTTTTTTTAAGTTCGGCCGATGAACAGTACCGCCGAATTTTTTTTTTTTAATGTTCGGTGGATGAACAGTACTTCGACAGATTTTTTTTTTAGGTTCGGCCGATGAACAGTACTGTCGATTTTTTTTTTAAAATGTTCGGTGGATGAACAGTACCACCGAAGTTTTTTTTTTAATGAGTTAGATGAGGAAGAAAGGAATGTTGTAGGTGAGAGTTGGATGGAACATCTTTGAGAGAGATAGATGGAAGATCGACAGGAATAGGTAAAGAAGGAATGTATGGTTGAGAAAGTGGGATGATTTGTGGTGAAGTTTGAGGTTGAGACGAGAATGAGATATCAAATATTGATGATGGAGGAAGGAGAGGTGATATGATGAGAAATGAGATCGGTAGGTGTGAAATGTAATGATGGGAGAAAGGAGAGATCTTGATCTTCAGAGAAGACTATCTGAAGATTAGGGATTGGAGATGAGAAGATAGGTAGTTCACCATTATGAGGAGATGTGCCTTGAGAGGAAAGGAACATATGGATTTGAGTTAGATGAAGGATTATGAGAATCTTCACCAACACATGATGATATCCACCAATCATCATCTCATGAAGAGATGATGACTTAAGATCATCAAACTTCACATGAGTAGATGCAGTTTCTCCGAAGATGGTGGACTCGGTAGGCTTTTGAGGAGTGAGAGAGAGAGAGAGAGAGAGAGAGAGAAATGGATGTACCTGGGTAGGAGGTAGAGCACTCAGCAGACATAATGGTCATAGAGAAGGATTGAGCTTCACTGTTTATCAACATCATCTATTCTAGCCATGAAGCAAAGGTTGACCATTTCTTTGTCACTTCCAGAAGTGGGTTCATCTGCCCAATCATGGGTTTCAGTCATTTTACCTTTTCCCTTTTTGAGCAAGGTTTCATTTCTCTCCTTCTCTCTCTTATATTTTGCCTTGTACTTTCCAGCACAGTCAGAGTTTGAGGAGACAGACATATTGGCCTTTTGAAAAGAAGGTTGATTAGAATTAGACTTGGTTCTGACAAACCTAGAGGAGGTACGGTTAGAGGAGGGTAGTCTGGATTTATCAGAAGACATGCTTCTGCACTCAGAAGCAAAATGTCCCTTCCTCCCACACCTGTAACATTCCTCGTTTGATTTGTCAAAGGGAGTGGTTTTAGAAAAAGTTGAAGATGATTTTCTTGAGAACTTAGATTTTCCAGAAGAGAAATGAGGGTTATTGGAGTTTTCCTCACCTTCATCATCAACCTCACTAAGATAGGCTTCTGAAGGATCATTAGGGTCCTCCTGACTATCACGGTCAGAATCGGAGGGATAGGTGATTCTAGGAACACACACAGAGTTTTTGGAAGAATCACTAACAAGAGCTAGAGAAGAGCTTTTGATGTCATTTGTGATAGACTTCCTAAGCATTTTCGTCTGCTCATAGTTGAAGAGGGTGCCATACAAGGCAGTGAGAGGCATAGAGTCAAGATCCTTGGTAGACTTGATACAAGTACAGATGTTTTCCCAAAACTCAGGAAGACAGTCCATGAACTTGCACAAGACTTCCTCATTATCATATATGCGACCCACAAGTTTTAGATCATTGAGAAGACCGTTAAAGCAGTTGTAGTAGTCTGAGAGAGACTCACCCTTCTCATGAGAGAAGAGTTCATACTTTCTTACAAGAGCAATCTTTTTTCTCTTTTTCACCTCAGACGTACCTTCATAAAGAACACACAAAGTAGACCACATTTCTTTAGCAGTGGTGAGGTTAACAAGAGAGTGATAGACCTCATCAGGCAGAGCAAGGGCAATGATGGCTCTGACTTTAGTATCAAGAGCTATAAGACGTCTGCCTTCATCATTGTATTTACTGGGGTCCTTTACAATGTATCTCCCAGTAGCTGGAGTTCTTTCTTCCTCAGAAGAGTCCTCATCAGCTTTTGCCTTATCTGCATTGTAACGGTCCCAAACTCTAGGAATAAAAGGACCTTCATATAAGATAGTAGGATATCTGCTGTCAACTCCTTCTAAGAAGAGTATCATACGACTTTTCCACAGGAAGAAGTTATTGGGGTTAAACTTTGGTGGTTTGGCTATAGAGCCATTACCGTATGATACAACAGTGGTGTTTTGAGAAGAATCATTTTTCAAAGAAGAAGAAGAAGAAGAAGAAGAAGAAGAAGAAGAAGTTGCCATTGCGGATCTAGTTTATTGAGTTAAACTGAACCGCTCTGATACCACTTGTTGGTCCCAAATAGCAGTAAGTAAATAAGAAAAGTATTGTAGAAGGGGGGGTTGAATACAATACACACAGTTTTTCACTTAATTTAATTCTTATTGATTTGAAATCAAGAATTACACATAGAAAACTTTGATTGTTGCGGAAGAGAACATATGAGATATGTTCAAACAATCTTACACATAGAGAATGAAGAACAATTGTAAAACACTTAGAAAACAATTGAACTTCGTAGAGAGAAAGTTGCCAGACACTTAGAGAACTTGAAGGTAGTAGAGCTGGGTTGATCTTGCATGTTGAACCATCCTCCATATTTATAGTGTCTCATGCATTAAATGCATGGGACACCTGTTGAGCAAAGGATGGACACAGGTCTTTAGCAAGGTACAGGATGTACCTTTTGTCTTGAGGTGTTTTGGCTTGAAGTGTTGACCTGCAGGATGGTGTAGACCTTTCCTTAAAATGGTGTAGGAGACAAAGCTTACTTTATCTGATCTTCATATGAGGTCCACGTCAATGCAAGATATCACAAATATACTTTGTCAGAAAAGTACAATGTGAAGAGAGAAATCTTCAGGCCTTGAAGATTAAGAAGTCTTCGGCTTCCGAAGAAGTCTTCGGCCGAAGAGGTCTTCGGCCGAAGAGGTCTTCGGCCGAAGAGGTCTTCGGCTCCTGAAGACTGAGAGGTCTTCGGCTCCTGAAGACTGAGAGGTCTTCGGCTCCTGAAGACTGAGATCGGCACCATCCTGGCCAATGGTGTTGATCAAGTAGGCATACTTGGCTTTGGGCTGAGGAGTCTATCTTCAATCCGCTTTGAGAGATATTCTCCTTCTTTGTCTTCTTCGGCTGATCTTCGACTTCACCGAACATTTGTATAGAAACCAAGCTGCTAAAAGAACCACAAACATATTCTAAGTAAAATGATATAAGATGGAAGATCAGGAGGTCATCTTCAAATCTTCAGATGACCCAACACCCCCTACCTCATCTGTTTTTTTTAATTAATATTTACAGTTTTGGTTCTTAAACTCTTTTGATTGATTTATTTTATACCTTTTACTTTTCTAATTTTCATTTTACACCATCATCATATTAACACATATAATCGTATATTAACTAAAATATGCTTAAAAAAATACTTTTAACTTTAACAAATTACACCATTATAATCGTCTATTCGATAACTTCGAAATGAGCCCAATATTGAATATTTTTTAATTTAATTATTTTATTATATATTAAAATATGTAAAAAATGCGTTTAAAAATACGTTTTGGTATGGAGTATATTGCAATTGCATTTTTCACTCGACATGACTCAACGTTATTTGCATTGCAATATCATTTTTTCACTCGACAGGATTCCAAGTCATTTTGCAAAAGATGTGTTTGTTAGGGGTGTTCAAAAAAACCGGAAAACCAAGAAAACGAGCTGAACCATTTAATCTGAAACCGAAAAATCCGATAACCGTTCGGTTTCGGTTCAACCAGGGACGGACACAGAGACTTTTTCATACGGTGGCACCATAGTTTTTTATATGGGTTTTATCGACATGCCTTCACTTTTTTTTACCAACATTCAATATCGTCCGATGTGTTATTAGCCTAATTCCGCCGTTTTGAAGGACTTTTAAAGTTTTTCGAGGGATTTTAAGTTTTTTTTATCGATTTCGAGAGATTTTTTCGGTATTTTTAGTTGATTTCAAGAGACATTTTCGGGTTTTTTGGTTGATTTAAAACTTTTTTTTTGGTTTTTTGGTTTTTTGGTTTTTTTGGTTGATTATGAGGTACGGTTGCACTTCTAAAATAATACGGTTGCACCTTATAAAACGATACGGTTGCATCTTTCACAAATCTTAATTTTTTTACTTTGCGAGGGAAAAACAATACGGTGACACGTGCCATCGTGGGCACCCCTTGAGATCCGTCCCTGGGTTCAACCTACCCCTTGAAATAAAAGTTATTGATTTTAAATAAAGTAAAAACAATTCGAGATATATATCGAACGAACGATTTATTTCGGGATTTCATTTTAATCTCTCTCCCTCCCTCTCTCTATGGGCGATGAAAATTGTGGATTTCAAGTCATATCTAAAAGTTTTAGAATAATAATGATATTAAAACTAAACCAGATATAATAATCAGAAAGTGACAAATTAGATTGAGGAACAATTGTTGTAGCAATTTGGGTATAAAAAAACGAACAAACATATTCATACGTTTCAAAAGTGCCAAATGAAAAATATTGTTTTTAGTAAAATACGTTTAACCATATTCATCGTATATTAACTAAAATACGTTTAAAAAATACTCGTGACTATGTTGATTTAAAAAAATTCAATATTTGACTCATTTTGAAGGTATTGACGATACGATTATAATGGTGTAACTTGTTAAAATTAAAAATTATTTTTTAATGTATTTTAGTTAATATATGTTTATATGTGTTAATGTAATAAAAATGTAAAATGTAAAATCAAAAGGTATAAAGTAAATCAATTAAAAGAGTTCAGGGACTAAAATTGTAACTATAAATTAAAAAAAAAACAAAAAAGTACGGTTGTGAGGGAGAAGGGGGTATGGTTTTATAAAAATTTTAGAGGGGATAGATTTAAAATTTCCCTTAGATATATATCATATGGGTGTTGCTTTGTGCACCCTAGTCTATATGGCTAGGGTGATAATTATGCATTGTTTTCCGACCCCCTTCACACAATCATTCATTTTTATTTTATTTTAATTATAGTTACAATTTTGGTTCCTTAACTCTTTTTATTAATTTACTTTATACCTTTTGGTTTTATATTTTACATTTTACATTTTTTTTATATTAACACATATAAGTGTATATTAACTAATATACGTTAAAAAAATACTTTTTAATTTTAACAAGTTACACCATTATAATCGTCTTGTCAATACCTTCGAAATGAGTCCAATATTGAATATTTTTTGGTTTAATTGTTATAAGAAGAAAAATACATTTTACAAAGTCCAAAATTAAATTTTAAAAACTAATCCGCTATATTGACAAAAGTTTTTGAGTTGGTTTGAGTTGCTTATAGAATTCTAGACGTGACATATATATGTGTGTGTTTTGATTTTATAAATTTATAAAATTTGTAACTTTTGATTTTATTTTATAAATATGTAACTTTTGATTTTCTTATAACTTTGTAAAATATAATTTTCTTTTTATAACAATTACATTTTATTATTTTGAAGTCATTTTCTTATTAATCATAACTAAAATAATATTTCAGACTTTAAACCTTTTAAAACAAACGGCACCTATGTTTATATAATTTTGGATTCATAAAACATCAAATTTGATCTAATATTAGTCATTTACACCATTTCTTTTAAGAATTTAATACATCTTCAATACGTAGCATTATCTTTATGCAAAATTCGCTGCCAACATTATTTAATGAGTAATATAATATTTTTACATCAAACAGAGTATTCTAAATATATTCTTTTACGTTTGATTATATAAAATATTTAATAACATCTTTATATTTGTCATTTTACAATAATATAATAGAATATAGCATCATACTACTTTAACTAAACTAAATTACAAGTTCATAATTAATTTTAAATTGAATTATAACCTATCTTGCATTTGAATAAAATCACTCCGTCCTTTTACCAGCTGAGCTAAACACAAAAAATCGATGAAAATTAACGATATATATTACCTCGAATTTGGTGTTTTGCTATTTATAACCTTATTTTAGTAAAATGTAGCATATGATTGACTGCCTATTACCTGTAATGAAATTGACAATTGAGATGTTTATTTTGTTTTGATTATGTTTATCATAATTCAAATTTCATAATTTTAGGGTTTGGGGATTAAAGATAAGGATTTTGGGGGATAAGGATGAAATATATTAATTAGGTTAAAAGCTTTACAGGTAGTACATTAGGCTTTAATAGTTATTTTTAAGAGATTTTAAGTAGACAACTTTAAATGATAGTACATAAAGCTTAGTCATGAGTTGTAATTAAGAGTTTTTTATGTCATCTTTATGATATAGTATAGATATAGATAGTTTGTTAATAGACATATATATGTGTGTGTTTTGATTTTATAAATTTATAAAATTTATAACTTTTGATTTTATTTTATTTTATAAATATGTAACTTTTGATTTTCTTATAACTTTGTAAAATATATTTTTCTTTTTATAACGATGTGTCTAACTCGCGCTGCCTTAATGTTGGAATACGCCCCAACGACATAAACGGGCCACACTCCCCGACTTAGGTCACGTAACCCACAAGCAATGTATGCATACATTCCAACAACAACAATTTATAACATACTTGATCAATTTAGTAAAATCATGCCATTATAAAATAAATGAGGTTTAGATAACTTTACATGCTTTCATCATCAAAGGTTTAGTTTAGAAAAACTCACCTGAAGTCCCCCGTTACAGCCTTCAATCTAAAAGAATAGTCCGAGTCGAACCTATCAAAATGAGGCATTGCTCAGTTAATTACCGGTACCTTCTAATTAACGAATTTACCCCTAATATCCTCATCCCCGACCTCACTCCATTTAACCTATGGCCGAAAAGTTAACTTGTTAAAACTTTTAAGCCCAGTTATTACACACAATCATTCACAAGCCAAAATTCAACAAATCGTTGTTCCAGCAACTACAGAGTTTTGTTTCAGAGTATGCTATGGATAAAATTGTAGAAGAGCTTCATCGATCAAATGGAATTGTATTAACTCCGGAGAACTGTGGTTGTCAACTGTGTACGTGTTTTGGGTTACCGTGTGCGCACGAACTTGCGATATACGTCGGTTACCGTACGTGTTTTGGGTTACCGTACGTGTGTTGGGTTACCGTGTTCCTCTCTGGAAAGGTCCCGAAGAGTTTCAATACCATCGGGTCCTTACAATTTCACACGTAAACAACAATCATTACATGATGGTCCAGTTAGAAGGAGAGTACCCAATGCCTCCCATTTCAGCATTATGGACCCGAAACAAAATCCCGTCAGCATCTGGATGGCAAACCATATATATGTCACGTCTAGAATTTTATAAGCAACTCAAACCAACTCAAAAAACTTTTGTAAATATAGCGGATTAGTTTTTAAAAATTAATTTTGGACTTTGTACAATTTGTATTTTTCTTCTTATAACAATTAAATCAAAAAATATTCAATATTGGACTCATTTCGAAGGTATTGACAAGACAATTATAATGGTGTAACTTGTTAAAATTAAAAATTATTTTTTTAACGTATATTAGTTAATATACGCTTATATGTGTTAATATAATAAAAATATAAAATGTAAAATATAAAAGCAAAAGGTATAAAGTAAATCAATAAAATAAATTCAGGGACCAAAATTGTTATTATCATTAAAAAAAAATAAAAATGAACGTGTGAGGAGGGTGTGAGGAGTGTTTGGAAAACAATTGAGTACTTTTGTTAGACTAGGGTTAATTGGTAATTAGACTAGGGTGCACTTAGTTAAACCCATATCGTATATGTAATATGATGTATGGTTAAAGTAGCAACATGGAATGTGATGTAACATAAGATTGGTTATGGTTAACTAACAAGAACTCACATGCATGATGGATGGTTGGTCACATCATACATGGATGATGGATGACCATTAATGATTAATAATTACACTTTAAGTAAGGTTGTCTATGCCTTCCATCGTCCTCTATGTCTTGTCTAATTCTAAACAGGTTTAAGGAGATACATATATGTAAGGTGCACTTTTTATAAAATAATAAATATAATTATTATTATTATATATATATATATAAGAAGAGAGAAAAAGAGACACAAAATATCATGTGAAAATAAGAGTTAAGGTGTGAAATATAAGAAAGAATTTGAAGAATCGTGTGAGAATAAGAGTTAAGGTGAGAAGTATAAGAAAGAATTTGAACCATTGATCACTTTTTTTTGAACGGCAGCTTAAATGCACACACCCGCCCCGACCGAAGTCGACGAGGTATCCGGGATCCATACGGGCACCCGACTAATCCTCGCGACCATGGACCGTTACCGATCCATAGCCTCGCCCATGCCCGACCCGAAGGCCGACCCATGGACTGGGGTATCGCCACCCGTTCCTCCTAGGAATCGAACCCGGGTAGATAGGGATGTCATCCACTGTCCCCCCCCCCCCCCCCCAAGGATGTTACCGACCGTTGGGCTACAAGGGCTTTGATAACCATTGATCACTTTTAATCTTACACCCACCCATGAATTGTGTTTATCATGGGAATGGATTGGTTGCATCTCAGTGCATCGCGTTAGCACTGATCTTCAATTATGATTGATCAAAGGGTGGAGATCTCTTCTTACCATTCTCACAATAACTTATGTTATGATCAAGCGCTTACCACTACGCCAAAAGCAATTGCTGATGGAGAAGGCACAACTTTATTTTCTTATAGCGTAGCAGCCAGCGCTACGTTTGGATTTAGGAAGATGTTGGTCAATGACCCAACACCCCCCCCCCCAGCATCTGCCAGCACTAACAAGATCTTCGCTAGAAGTCAATGGCTGCACAGCATGCGGCGTTGGCTGCTACGCTTAAAGTGTTAGGTAACTATTGGCAATCATATTGGGTTTCGTTTTGGTGGTTTGCTAGTTGGTGTCACATCATGGGCTGTGTTGTCAGTATACCGTCTTAGCGGATTCCGCGATTAAAGGAAATTTTGGTGATCTGTCTGCTAGAGTTGTAGGATTTGAAATTTTAACTCTCTAATTTGGTGTCAACCTTAGTGCGACTATCTGTCTAGAATGGGATTTTGGATGGAATGTCCATGTTTTCGAGGTCACCGTTTAGCCCTAGGTGTCGACTTGTTTCTTGGAGTCAGTGGAGCTGGGAATGTTTGGACGTATCCCAGTCGAACCATGAGAAATATTGACCTTTCAGTGATGGAATTTGGAAGGAGTTTGGGTGTTGAGGATTAAGTATCGATGTGTTTAGCATTTACGTGGTGGTAAAGCTTGTATTAAAGGATTGTTGTGGGGATTTGTGTTGGAACGGAGTTGAGTGTTGACCGAATCTGGGCTAATCAGTATCCGAAGAACGTTTTGGTGCGCCTTAGAAGAATATCTTTATCGATATTAAAGATAGATCAGTTGAAATCTGAGGAACTTGGAAGTTTGGTTGCGATCTTTGACGTTGTGTTCGGAACCGTAGATCCGATGGAAAGTTTGGTCAGCAAGAATTTGGGGTCACTAACTACCTGGAGGTAGTAATTTCCAACCAAGGTTGGGAGACGACCGTAACGTTGTGGGTAAAACTTACTTGGGTGAGTTAAATATTCGCTCGGTCATGAGTGTAATGTGCCCATAAGGGGCAGATGGCGTGTGTATCAGTACAAAGGACATGTTAGAGGTGTTGGAATAAGGTTCAAGGGAAATCCTTCTATGAACAAGGCTTCATGGGAACCTAGATTTCGAGGACGAAATCATTCCAAGGTTGGGAGGATTGTAACACCCGGTTTTTCGTAAAGCAAGTTCCATCCTTCGTTGGTTATCTCTCCGCCTTCCGTCTATCTTTTGAGTGGTAAATGTTGTGCTTTCGAACCTTGAGTCGACCTATGCGAGAATCTTGAGTTTCGACCGTTTTCGGGGCTCGGTACGTGTGGCGCGATTGTGACTCGCGACAGTGGCATGTGTCACTATCGCGTGGCACAATCGTCGGGGGTGTACCACCTGCGGTACATTCCCCGCGAGAGTGCCCTCGCGATAGTGACAATGTCACTATCGCGTGGCAAGGTCGCCTGCGGCCCCTGTCTCCTAAAATGTCTGAATTCTCACCCTTTCTCCTAATTTCTCACTTCCATCTTCTTCTCTTTTCTCTCCCAAACACTAAAACCGAACCCTAACCCATTTTGATGGTTTTTCCCCCCTTGAACCACATGATTCTTCATCATCTAACTAGTTGGAACATTGAACCACAAAACCTCCATCTTCATCTTCCTCATCAAGTTCATCGGTTGGGAGCTCGGGTTGAAGTGTTGGATTGGGTGTTCTCGGAAGCCTCTTTGTTTTCAAGGGTAAGTTTTATTGTATTAAGGTTATAAATGCTCCATTAAGTAGTTTCTTAAGGTTCGATATCTCAAATCTCGGATTTGGTGGTTTTGAAGAAATTAGGGGTTTGATCTTGTTTGGGATCTTGGTATTTTTATGTTTGGGGAACGTTTCCTTATGGTTGAAAATGGTTATTTATGGGTTGGAACTTTGGATCTAGGTTTTGGAAGTTTTCGGCTTGAGGATTCAACTGGTCTTCAAAAGAGCTCGTTGGGTGAAATCTAGATTTAGCCTAAATCTAGCAAGGTGAGTTCAAGTTGATTTGTGAAAACGGTGTACATGCCAAAATTGTTATTTTAAAGTGTTTTACATGAAATGGTTAACTGCTAATAAGTTTGGAGTATTTTGAAGTAAACATGTATTTTACTTGGTATTTGTCAAAGTGTGAGTATTTTAATGAGTTTTCATATTGGGTAAACTTGGTTTATTTTAGTTTCATAAAATGCTCATATTTGGGATTTGGACATCTTGATAAGTAATATCATGGTTTATGCGTTTTGGGGATTTTGTACAAGTAGAGTCCATTTCATGACTTATACATATTGGTGATTTTGGTACAAATGAAGTCTATTTCATGATTATATGCATCTTGGTGTATTTGCATTCATAAACCCTTTGGAAAACCTTTGGTCCATTATGTGTTGAGTTTTGGGTTAATCTCATCTTTGGGATATGTGTTTTCATAAACGTTGTTTAAGGACATTTCATTATTCGGGGACCGATAATTATTGGTCACATGGATTTTGAGCATTGTAGCTCGGTGTTGGCTTAAAAGAGTCTTGAGGACACTGTCCGGTTTTATATGGCTCAATGTAGAGTCCGATTATGACGTACGTACTAATGCGCGGTGTTGCGTATTGAGTTTGGTTACGGGCTCGAGTGCTTTGGTCATTCGTGTGTAGTCCGGTAACGTTAGACGGTGTGTAATGGATCCATAGGCACGTGAGTCAGTCCGTTTTGGATGGTCAATTGGGTATTGCGGGGTTGAACTTCGGTACCCATGTTTTATGACCGGAAACTTTACAAGTGATCGCTAGGAGGGTTGAGTCTGTAGTGCTATCGGGGAGTGAGCGCTAGGACCTCCGCCGCTTGAAGTAATGCCTGGGAGGTAGTCTTTAAGTGTGTCGGGCCTTCGGGATGGAGTTCTTCGGAATGATCCATCAAGGTCAACTGACTTGGGGTGACACTTGGTAAAGGAGTCGTAGGGACACTTGGGCTGCAATGTCGTGAGGTGTCATGCGATTAACGTTGTTGAGTGGCATACTTTTGTGTTCCTCCGCTCTCAACGGATACGGGTATCCCCCGTTGTCGGCCCACTGTATTTTGGATATTTAATTGTCCATGTTTTAATATTTGGATTTCATCCCATTTTATGGTCGTGTGAGTATTAAGTTTCAGTTCCATGTTTTAATGGCGTATCATATTTATATGGATTGTTTCCGTTATTTAAGGGTCGAGTATTATGTCCCACCCGGGTTTGGGTGTTTTGGGAGTAAGAAGTATTATTTACATTTTAGCACATTTGAGTATCGAACTATGACCCCGTTTTGGGTGAGTTACGGGTTGCATTGTTTTACAAGAAATGCATGTGTGGGAACATTGTCTTTAAAAGTGTATTTTATGGGAAAATGTGTCGTTTCCATTATGAAGCATAATGATTCGAAGGATCTTGCTTTAAAATTGATTTCCTGTCTTTTAAAAATATATTCATTCATGTTAAAACTCTTGAGCTCACTAGGCGTTAAGCCTAACCTTTTTAATTGTCGGTATGTGCATCAGGTTCCAGTTGGGGGTTCAGTTCTAGCAAGTGTTATGAGGATTGAGCCTTAGCTTTATACAAGAGTAAGTAGCTGGTGAAGTCTTCCGCAGATTGGAGATAGTGATTGTTATTGGGTTTAGTAACACCCGTCCTTTTCATGGAATGTATGTTTAGGATGAATGTGAGTTTTGGGTTTAATTCTCAATTTATGTTTATAGTTTGAAGTATTTATTGATGTATTTAGAAAAATTTTAGTAAGTTGTTATCTTCAGATTTGAGGGTGTTACAAGTTGGTATCAGAGCTTAAGTTTGAGAGAATTAGGTATTGATTGTAGGATGCCTAGACTCAAACTAGCGTTTTTATAAGCGATTGTAAGTGAAGTTTCACATTAGGAACCTTAAGATAAGATATTATGGAGTTGATCGAGTCACTAGAAACGGGAAACTTGTCGAGGGTCGCAAGGATGAACATGTGCGGTACGTTCATAATGGCACCTGGCCAGTGTTATGGTGAACCTACATACTACATGTGTATACTTGAACTACCTTGGTATGATTACCATTGGGGTAGTGAGAAGGTTTCTAAGGGAGTAATCTAAGGAAACGTTGATGTCTATAGCAATGTCACGTTGAAGTGATAGTTAAGTGCGTTGAATGCATTAAGTTGATCGTCTTGAGTAAGAATAATTGGTTGGAGTAGAACCTTGAGCTTATGGAATTGACGTTATACGAGGAGAAATTGTAAGGTGAACCGATGAAATATCCGAGTGTTGCTTTAAGATGTGGAGTATCTGGATGACGACCGTAGGAAATTGAGATTGTTGTCCTAGGATGCTTGATACACCCGGATGACATCAGTATGTCGGGTTGTTGAGAAACGTGGTCCAGAGGGGTGAATGCCGACCAAATTCATGCACTAAAGTTATTTCTAAAATGAGTTTGCATAAATTGTTTCTCATGTTCGTCAAACTTAAAGTGTTTTAGATTATAAATTTTTAGTAAAACATTTAGCCCTCATCGGATTTTAAACTGTGAGCTTAACCTTGCATGAAATAGTTTTGTTGCACGTGGTTACAGTTTATATTGAAAATCTCTCCATCCCTGTTTTGTGTTTAACGCTATCTTTGGACATCTTAAGGTCCGTATTTTAATACCGCATGTGGTATTGGGCAAGCGACTGTGGAATTTTTAACCTTGACATTAGATCTCCTCCACGTATGTTAAGGTTTTAAAGGAAGAGTTGTCCCGCTATTCTTGAGTCGGGATTTTCTGTGTAATTTTAGTCGGTATGAGTCGTGTTTAATTTTATGGGGTATAGTTTTGCGATCTTTTTGGGTTCGTAAGTGTATTTTGAGATGCGTGAGTTTTGACTTTATGTCGTATAATTTACGAGCTTTTGAGTGTCGTATCTCGTGAGAGTTTTGTTAAAAAGGGTCACTTTATCTTACGTGGTGGTTTTAAAATTTTCAACCTTTTTGGACTTATTGTCGTTATACGCTCCTATGCCGGGAAACAGAGATTTGACACCGCTTGATTTTACCGTCAATAAAATTATGAAATTTTAGTTGGGTTTATGGCATTTTATTTTATGACCATTCGAACCGCGTAATAGAAAGAAATTTTGGAACGTGTAGATTGGCATTATTGTGTGTATTAATTTACGAGTTTTGTTTGACACCTTGTTCCATGCGAGCCTTGCATATAAACTTTTGCAACCGTAAGAGGCACCTTAAAAATCTAAATGTCGCATGATTGCATCTTGAGTTCACACGAGTATATGTGCATACTTTTAGGTTGAATCCGACTTTCACTCGCGTGAGTAAATATGCGAAATATTTATGTTGTCTTAAATTAAATTTTAATCTAAGCGTACTTCGCTTGTTGACCTTGCTGTTATAAATTTTCCGCATTACATGAAATGAATTTTCGAATTGCATATCGTTGTAGTTACTATCTTGGTCAAATGTGTTTTATCGAGTCGACTTAAAGTTTTAAACTCGATTTGAGAATTATTTGCATTCTTATCATTTCATCGAACTTTGGGGAATAAACTGTTGCATATGGAGTTGTTAATAATTTTATGTCGCAATGATTTTTGGGTTGGGAAGTCAGAACGTTAAAGTTAAATTGTGAATGTCTCTTTTGGGAATTGTACAAACTTTTACTGCACGTGTTATAGTGCGGAAAGTTCTTTCACATGCATAGTACAAATTGATGCATTACTAGGACCATGGTAGTCTGTTTGAAAATTTTGTTGCGCGTGTTTATTTATTGTCTTTACTATCTTAAGTATTGAACAAACGAGTTTTGGAAATGGTTCGTATGCGCTGTGTCGATAGTCAATTTTGAAACCTATCGAGTAAATGGTAGTGTGTTTTACCGCGCAGTTAATTGTTAAAAGGCTTATGTATTTGAAAGTTTTATAAATTTCAAGTTCGTATATTGGTCGAAAACCTTGAACTCATTAGGCCTGTAGGTTTAACCCCTGTCGTGCAAAGGAGTTGCAATTAAGGGGCTAAGGGAGTCCTTAGGATTTGAAGCGTCGATTGATCTGGCTTACGGTCAGTCTTGGATTTTTGGACTTGGGTTTTTGAATCTGCGCGCATTTGTATTAATGAAATTAGTAGACTTAAGTCTTCCCGAGTATTCAAAGGGCGATTTTATGCTCCGGTGATCATGCGACTTAAAGTGTTAGGTAACTATTGGCAATCAGATTGGGTTTCGTTTTGGTGGTTTGCTAGTTGGTGTCACATCATGGGCTGTGTTGTCAGTATACCGTCTTAGCGGATTCCGCGATTAAAGGAAATTTTGGTGATCTGTCTGCTAGAGTTGTAGGATTTGAAATTTTAACTCTCTAATTTGGTGTCAACCTTAGTGCGACTATCTGTCTAGAATGGGATTTTGGATGGAATGTCCATGTTTTCGAGGTCACCGTTTAGCCCTAGGTGTCGACTTGTTTCTTGGAGTCAGTGGAGCTGGGAATGTTTGGACGTATCCCAGTCGAACCATGAGAAATATTGACCTTTCAGTGATGGAATTTGGAAGGAGTTTGGGTGTTGAGGATTAAGTATCGATGTGTTTAGCATTTCCGTGGTGGTAAAGCTTGTATTAAAGGATTGTTGTGGGGATTGGTGTTGGAACGGAGTTGAGTGTTGACCGAATCTGGGCTAATCAGTATCCGAAGAACGTTTTGGTGCGCCTTAGAAGAATATCTTTATCGATATTAAAGATAGATCAGTTGAAATCTGAGGAACTTGGAAGTTTGGCTGCGATCTTTGACGTTGTGTTCGGAACCGTAGATCCGATGGAAAGTTTGGTCAGCAAGAATTTGGGGTCACTAACTACCTGGAGGTAGTAATTGCCAACCAAGGTTGGGAGACGACCGTAACGTTGTGGGTAAAACTTACTTGGGTGAGTTAAATATTCGCTCGGTCATGAGTGTAATGTGCCCATGAGGGGCAGATGGCGTGTGTATCAGTACAAAGGACATGTTAGAGGTGTTGGAATAAGGGTCAAGGGAAATCCCTCTATGAACAAGGTTTCATGGGAACCTAGATTTCGAGGACGAAATCATTCCAAGGTTGGGAGGATTGTAACACCCGGTTTTTCGTAAAGCAAGTTCCATCCTTCGTTGGTTATCTCTCCGCCTTCCGTCTATCTTTTGAGTGGTAAATGTTGTGCTTTCGAACCTTGAGTCGACCTATGCGAGAATCTTGAGTTTCGACCGTTTTCGGGGCTCGGTACGTGTGGCGCGATTGTGACTCGCGACAGTGGCATGTGTCACTATCGCGTGGCACAATCGTCGGGGGTGTACCACCTGCGGTACATTCCCCGCGAGAGTGCCCTCGCGATAGTGACAATGTCACTATCGCGTGGCAAGGTCGCCTGCGGCCCCTGTCTCCTAAAATGTCCGAATTCTCACCCTTTCTCCTCATTTCTCACTTCCATCTTCTTCTCTTTTCTCTCCCAAACACTAAAACCGAACCCTAACCCATTTTGATGGTTTTCCCCCTTGAACCACATGATTCTTCATCATCTAACTAGTTGGAACCTTGAACCACAAAACCTCCATCTTCATCTTCCTCATCAAGTTCATCGGTTGGGAGCTCGGGTTGAAGTGTTGGATTGGGTGTTCTCGGAAGCCTCTTTGTCTTCAAGGGTAAGTTTTATTGTATTAAGGTTATAAATGCTCCATTAAGTGGTTTCTTAAGGTTCGATATCTCAAATCTCGGATTTGGTGGTTTTGAAGAAATTAGGGGTTTGATCTTGTTTGGGATCTTGGTATTTTTATGTTTGGGGAACGTTTCCTTATGGTTGAAAATGGTTATTTATGGGTTGGAACTTTGGATCTAGGTTTTGGAAGTTTTCGGCTTGAGGATTCAACTGGTCTTCAAAAGAGCTCGTTGGGTGAAATCTAGATTTAGCCTAAATCTAGCAAGGTGAGTTCAAGTTGATTTGTGAAAACGGTGTACATGCCAAAATTGTTATTTTAAAGTGTTTTACATGAAATGGTTAACTGCTGATAAGTTTGGAGTATTTTGAAGTAAACATGTATTTTACTTGGTATTTGTCAAAGTGTGAGTATTTTAATGAGTTTTCATATTGGGTAAACTTGGTTTATTTTAGTTTCATAAAATGCTCATATTTGGGATTTGGACATCTTGATAAGTAATATCATGGTTTATGCGTTTTGGGGATTTTGTACAAGTAGAGTCCATTTCATGACTTATACATATTGGTGATTTTGGTACAAATGAAGCCTATTTCATGATTATATGCATCTTGGTGTATTTGCATTCATAAACCCTTTGGAAAACCTTTGGTCCATTATGTGTTGAGTTTTGGGTTAATCTCATCTTTGGGATATGTGTTTTCATAAACGTTGTTTAAGGACATTTCATTATTCGGGGGACCGATAATTATTGGTCACATGGATTTTGAGCATTGTAGCTCGGTGTTGGCTTAAAAGAGTCTTGAGGACACTGTCCGGTTTTATATGGCTCAATGTAGAGTCCGATTATGACGTACGTACTAATGCGCGGTGTTGCGTATTGAGTTTGGTTACGGGCTCGAGTGCTTTGGTCATTCGTGTGTAGTCCGGTAACGTTAGACAGTGTGTAATGGATCCATAGGCACGTGAGTCAGTCCGTTTTGGATGGTCAATTGGGTATTGCGGGGTTGAACTTCGGTACCCATGTTTTATGACCGGAAACTTTACAAGTGATCGCTAGGAGGGTTGAGTCTGTAGTGCTATCGGGGAGTGAGCGCTAGGACCTCCGCCGCTTGAAGTAATGCCTGGGAGGTAGTCTTTAAGTGTGTCGGGCCTTCGGGATGGAGTTCTTCGGAATGATCCATCAAGGTCAACTGACTTGGGGTGACACTTGGTAAAGGAGTCGTAGGGACACTTGGGCTGCAATGTCGTGAGGTGTCATGCGATTAACGTTGTTGAGTGGCATACTTTTGTGTTCCTCCGCTCTCAACGGATACGGGTATCCCCCGTTGTCGGCCCACTGTATTTTGGATATTTAATTGTCCATGTTTTAATATTTGGATTTCATCCCATTTTATGGTCGTGTGAGTATTAAGTTTCAGTTCCATGTTTTAATGGCGTATCATATTTATATGGATTGTTTCCGTTATTTAAGGGTCGAGTATTATGTCCCACCCGGGTTTGGGTGTTTTGGGAGTAAGAAGTATTATTTACATTTTAGCACATTTGAGTATCGAACTATGACCCCGTTTTGGGTGAGTTACGGGTTGCATCGTTTTACAAGAAATGCATGTGTGGGAGCATTGTCTTTAAAAGTGTATTTTATGGGAAAATGTGTCGTTTCCATTCTGAAGCATAATGTTTCGAAGGATCTTGCTTTAAAATTGATTTCCTGTCTTTTAAAGATATATTCATTCATGTTAAAACTCTTGAGCTCACTAGGCGTTAAGCCTAACCTTTTTAATTGTCGGCATGTGCATCAGGTTCCAGTTGGGGGTTCGGTTCTAGCAAGTGCTATGAGGATTGAGCCTTAGCTTTATACAAGAGTAAGTAGCTGGTGAAGTCTTCCGCAGATTGGAGATGGTGATTGTTATTGGGTTTAGTAACACCCGTCCTTTTCATAGAATGTATGTTTAGGATGAATGTGAGCTTTGGGGTTAATTCTCAATTTATGTTTGTAGTTTGAAGTATTTATTGATGTATTTAGAAAATTTTTAGTAAGTTGCTATCTTCAGATTTGAGGGTGTTACATATTTCTCTTGAACTACGATTCCTGTACTAACTTGAAATAATATCTTCCTTAAAATCAGGGTGTTACATAATATAGATTATAAAATCATTTTTTTTGTTTTTACAAATTATACTATTATAATTATTTCGTCGATACTTTCAAAATAAGTTCATCATTGAATATTTTATATTTAATAATATTGTAAAATATCATAAATACGAACGAGACTTTTCAAAAATGATGTATCGAATTTTTTCTAAACTAATACATTTTACACCCTTATCTATATTTATCTATCTAGACTGCTATATAAAAATTCTATTTCAGTTATTTCTTAAGACGTACCGGTTGTTAAAAGCTAAGAAATGTTTTGAGTTTGAAAACCCCATTATCCATCAATTTCCATTTCAAAATATTTGAGCAATTGACCATATTAACCTTTAATTTATATACTATCTAACTTACGATATAGAACCATATATATTCCAAAAAAAAATTAACGTCAAGAAGAAAGGAAATAGAACAAAAAATGAAACATGATTGCCTTCTATAATTCTCCGTTTCGATTTCAAGATGTTTCGCGCCGCATCACGCAGTATATTTTAAAACTACAACAATAACACAAGTTTGTTTTTGCAGAGTTGGTTTGGACGACTTTTCTCCCATCCAGGCGCATGTTCAGATCTCGTTTCAAGCATTTTTCTTAGTTTTTAGCTGTTAATTTCATGTTTATAATATCTATGGAAAAATTTCTGATAAAAGACTTGAACATAAGACCTCACATACGAAAAGTAAGGAATTAACCAACAGATCAATGATGATTTTTTTTAAAAAAAATATCCATAGCTTCATTTTTATAGTGAAATGATGCCACCACACGAAAAAATTTGTAAGTCCGCCTCTGATGCAGTATCATTCTCACCATCTGTCCAAACCCGTTTTAAGTATACAAATCAACTCCCATCCACGTACCGTTACGTGCCAAGGTGCCAGGGTCGATTTTTTTCCATCTCTAATCGTTCAAAGTTCAAACCATTGCTAAGGAATTAGAGTATGTTTGATTATAGTTTAGTGTTATTAGTTCCATGAAGGATCACATTAAGTGCCCGAAACAAATGTGCTTGGATTGTGTGGGAATGGAGTTTTGTATGAATTAATTGGTTGGTAAGAATCATAGTATTATCTCTTGTCTTAGAGCATCTCCAACATGTTATTCAAAATAGTTAAAATAGAGAATCTATTGAGAATAAATGTAATTTTTTAAAAGTTTGACTTTTTTAGTTCTCTATTTGAAAAAATATGTTGAAGATGCTATTAAAAATAAAAAGTTACTATTTAAATCCTTTAAATCACGAGTATTGTTAGTCACTTGTAGAGCCAACGTTGGCCTAGGGTGTTCCTAGGCACGCCCTTAGCCATATATGAAATTAGGGGTATTTGTGGTCCGATTTGAATGATTTAATCCCCCAAACAACAATGGTGGTTTATGAAAATTTTCAAACTGGTTAAATCGGATCACAAAAAGATGATTTGGTCTAACCGGTTTACGCGGTTAGGACCTTTTATGGGTTTTAAACTAAAAAAATATATGCAAAATGAAATTTATAACATTGTTAAAAAATAGTATACCGAATTGTAAAAGAAACATTTATTTCTAAACTTTTATATATGAGTATATATATATAGCCATAAGTTCAAATGAAAAATGTTAAGTATGTGAAAAATAAAGAAGTAATTCTAGTCATTCATACGGTCAGTATTGGATTTGGATGGTAAAAAATTACGGCTTTGATTAGTCAAGAATTATGGCTTTGGCTGATCAAGAATTACGGCTTTGACTAGTCAAAAATTACGGTTATTTCAAAAATAGGATATTTTCATAACTTTTACAAATACGCGGGACAAGGTCATATGTGAATCCGTGTAATTCACATATGAACTCTTTTTTAACTGATTCACATATCAACCTTTGTGAACTAATTAACTGTAGGTTCATATGTGAATCAGTTGAAATAATTAACAGATTCACATACAAACTAATTAAGTGATTCTCATATGAACTAATTAACCGGTTCACATATAAACGTATAGTTCATATGTAAATCACACTTGTTCATATGTGAACTTGTTTGTCGTCTATTTGTAAAAATTAGGAACTTACCCCTCTATTTTCTGCAGGCCATGCGAGGAATTATCTGGTGTTTCACAATCAAAGTCGCAAATGTTGACCAGATGAAGGGTTAAGATCATTTCTCTATTTCTCATACACTTGGCATTTCTCATTTGAACCTCTCTCCACACACACACATACTTATATTTATATTGAACGAGTTGAATAAAAGTTAAGTCTACCAACAATAGTTGGAATTTTGAATAAACATTGAGCGAGTTGAAAGACGATTTGTAATTTCAGATTTGATCTTTTATGAATTTCAAAATTGTCAATTTAGAGAACGCGGTTAATTGAGAAATGAAAACTAAAAATATAATGTATTTGATGATTTTTTTAGTTGGGCCATAAAAGTTAAGTATACAACATGAAAACTGAATATAATCGATACGTATTTTTAGCGGTTGCTTCGATCCATATCCCTAAAAAACATTCAAACTGTAGAGCAGATTGAACTGAATGTTTTAACTATTTTTCAGACTGGACGAGATCGGTAGGCCGCTCAAATCGTGAAAAACAATCTAGTTTAACTTGGTTTGATCGATTTTAAACGACCCAACAAATATTTTTAAACACTACTATATGAAATTGTTACACACACTCTCTCCCAATAACTATTAAATATAATTTTTATGTCTTAGTTTATCACTTACATTAATGTTTTAAAACAATGGGAAATTGTTTTCCTCGAATTAAGAACTATTTAATTCATAAGATCTAATTTAAAAAATTAGTTTAAAAATAAATTATAATTTAATTTAAAAAAAAATCTCTCCTTTTCTCTTCTCTCATCTCATCTCTTCTCTTTCTTTTATTCGTAACATACAGGCGCACAAAAAATTAAGAGTAAACTATTATTTTCGTTCATGTGTTTTATTGTTTATAACTATTTTCGTCCTTGATTTTTAAAAATTGTTTTTCTAGTCATTGTGGTTTGCAACTCCTTTGCTTTTAGTACCTGAGAATATTAGTTTCAGAGACGAAAAGGGAAAGAAATTGCAAATCATAATGACCAAAAAATTAACTTTTAAAGTCAGGAACGAAAATTGTTATAAACAACAAACCACAAGAACGAAAGTCGTAGTTTACTCAAAAATTAAATATGCATAAGTTAAACACATTTTGAATATTTGTTTAGAAATGCTATTATAATTTGTGAATACACTTTAAATCTACGAGATCTGGTATATCTTGTGAACACCAAAATAAGACAAAAAAATTAATCTAAACCTACCATTTATGAACACTCTAGTACCAATTTCTTACCGTTGTTTTCATTGTATTCACAATGTGTATATATTTAATTGTGCATTTGTGTGTATGTTACAATATATATATATATATATATATATATAGAGAGAGAGAGAGAGAGAGAGAGAGAGAGGAGGAGGAGGAGGAGGAGGAGGAGGAGGGTAGGTTATTATGCAACCCTTTTACATGGTGCAATCCATGCAACCCCTATATCCATCACTAATTTTATTTTCAACTTTTTTTTTCTTTTTCTTAATTACAAAAGTGAAAATAAAATGAGTGGTAGATAAGGGGTTGCATGGGTTGCATATATATATATATATGGGGTAGGTTATTATGCAACATTTTACATGGTGCAACCCCTCTATCCACCACTCAGTTTATTCACATTTTTTAATTAAAAAGTGAAAATAAAATGAGTGGTAGATAGAGGGGTTGCACCATATAAAAAGGTTGTATTTGAACACCTCTCTCTCTCTCTCTCTCTCTCTCTCTCTCTCTATATATATATATATATATATATATATATATATATATATGGTGCGTTTCTTTTGCAAAGCAAACAATTTGTACAAACTATGCAAACCACTATTTTAGGAAACAATAGATATATTTATGGATAATGATTATGATTAATTAATAATGATTGTGATATATATGGAAAATGTTAAGTTTATTCATTATAATCATCATTTTAAATTAGGAAATGTTAAGTTTATTCATTATAATCATGATTTTAAATTAGGAAACATAATAAAATCATATATTCATTAGACTTGATGAACGGCTAAGATTGGTTCACAAAGTTTGCACAATCTGACTGGTTTGCAAAAGATACGTCCCCTATATATATATATATATATATATATATATATATATATATATATATATAAGGTTGAGTTCTGGTGAGAAGTTAAGGTTAACGTGAGAAGCGTAAGAAGTGGTTATCAACCGTTGGATGAGAAATGAACGCACAATAGGATGAGATACACCAGATCAATTTTCTTTTAAGGCTCAATTCATGGGAGGGCATGAGATTAAAAGTGATCAACGGTTCAGATCCACTTCTCATGCTTGTCACGTTAACCTCAACTTCTCACACGATCATTTGCCCATATATATATATATATATATATATAGGAGCCTAATCAAATGAGAACTGAGTAGTTTGTGGTAACTGTGATATCCAATATGAGCCACATATTTAGAATAATTAAAATTAGTTTTAAATGAATAAAAAATGATATTTTAGTAAATTTGTTTAATTCCTAAAATATAACACAATTCCTAAATTTTCTTATTTTCTTTTACAAAAAGGTACCATAGTGTGTTATCACGTATTTTTGATGTTTACAAAAGGGTATCATAATGTACTATCCTGTATTTTCGATCTTTACAAAGTGTATCACAGTGTGCATCACTTATTTTCAATGTTTTTTCGATCTTTACAAAGTGTATCACGGTGTGCTATCACGTATTTTCGATGTTTACAAAAGGGTATCATAGTGTGCTATCATGTATTTTTTATCGTTACAAAGTGTATCACATTGTGCATCATGTAATTTCGATGTTTATAAAGTGTATCACAGTGGGCATCATGTATTCACCGCAATGATATTTGTTGGATAGAGGAGAGAGAAGAGAAGAGAGAGGAGATCTCAAAAATACATAAAATACCTTTAATTAAAATTACCAAAATTATTGATTTCTTAATTTATCTTCTGATTTGTGGTTAATATTGGATCTCACGATTACCACAAATAACTTAGTTCTCCCCTGAATGGCCCCCTATATATATATATATATGGAATTTGATTTTTTTTTAAATTGTATTAATTATCTTAAAATAGTGGCTTAAGTCTTGTATGTGTATTCCACATTAAAACTCTTTTAGGGTGCGTTTGGTTTGCAGACTGGGTGGGACAGAACGGGACAAAAATTCACTGTCCCATATTTGGCGTGACATGGGACAGGACAAAAGTTCATTGTCCCATGTTTGGCGCGACATGGGACAGGGACAAAGACTGGGCAAGGTGGGACAAGATGGGGCAAAAAGGGGTATTTTCTTGTTCCACCAAAATAGGTAGAACAACATGGGACAGAAATGAGACAGAAACTAAAAATCACTGATTTACTGCCATTTGATATATAATCCTAATATGATATTAGTCTTAAGGGTCACCACTACCCATCGGCGCTACTACCACCATCGGCGACCACTAGTAGCCACCGCTAACCACCGTAGGCTATCTCTACTTATTTCTCCACCATAACACCCTCCTCCACCACCTCCACAACCATCGGTCATCGCCACCACCACTACCATCGTCGACCACCTCCACTAACACCGATCACCACCACCTATTGTCGCCACCACCATCGACGGCCACCGGTAGCTACCACCAACCATCGTCGACTACTTCCACCTCTTCCTTCACTACTACAACAACTTCCTCCACCACCTCCACAACCACCACCAATCACCACCACCAATCACCACCACCCATTGTCGCCGCCGTCACCGACGCTCACCGCCAACCACCGTCGCTGGCTGCCACCACTGTCGCTCGTCGTCAACCATCGTTGGTAATCTCCGTCTCTTCCTCCACTACAATAACCTCAATTACCACTGTGCACCGACACCACCACTACCTCTATTAATATCTTTCACCTTCTTCACAACTATCGTCTTTCACCGGCCACTCATAGTCTTTTATCTTTACTCGTCGCTGCAACTATGCATCCGTCAATTCATTAAGATCTTCCAAATTGAATCAACTATTATATTTTTTTATATGAATCCGATTTTTTCGAACTACCATCAATTATTTCAGATTCTTCATTCAAATTTCCTACTATTGTTTTTGTATGTATTTATATCTATGAAAATTGTGTAAAAAAGTAATAATGTTTTTTAATTAAATTATTTAAGAATATTCTTTATTTGTGTTATTTATAACTATTATATGACATATAAAATTATCAAACAACTTTTAGGAAAACTTGTCCAGTCTTGTCCTATTCAGTCCTAGTCGTACCAAACACAAGACAACCATTTGTCTTGTCCAGTCCTGTCCTAGCCTCTTGTCCTGTCCTGTCCAGTCTCGTCCAATCTTGTCTCCGTACCAAACGCTAAAGAATTTCACATATCCTCATATTATATCAAAATCAGGATCTATCATATCTGGCTAGAGATTCTCATACACTCTAAAAATAATCACTGATTTAACACAAAATGTAATTAAAACAAGAAGATCACCTTCAACAAATATCAATCTAGTAACATCAAATTTTTATAAAAATAAATTTCTATTTAATTTAAAAATGAATGATAAGAAAATCTAATAACATAAACTTATAGAAAAATACGACACCTTAATTGGTCGTTGGCCCAAGTTCCGACTTTTTTTCAATATCTTTAATATTATATATAGTTGTCCTTATCTATTTATTTATAAATTTTGAAAGGACCCAAAAATCATAATTGAAGGATGAATTTTTGCCACCGTTTCGTGAGTCACCGTGGTAATTGAGGCAATGCCAAAAGAAGAAATAAATAATTAGAATCAATGATTTATAGATTATTTATATTTTATATTTTATTTCAAAATAGCTAAATTGAGCTTAAAATTTTATTTTTATTTTTTTTAAAGATATATGTTTGAGAGTATATAATGTAAAAATAAATAAAAATGCCCGTAATTTTTAAAGTATGTTGTTTAGTTATAAATAAATAAAGCAAATTAAAATGCATAGAAAACATGTAGTGTTGATATGGGTTTTCAGAAAATAAAAATATATTTTTGGCAGGTTAAGTTGGTGTGAAAGAATAGTGGATCTCAAATAATTGGAGCCTTGATTAGACCAAATCAATGGCAACCCCAAGAAACTTACCAAAGACGAACGTTCGTATACGGAATCCCAACCCCAAGCAGCTCAATATATATTTGTTGCAACAACCCTCCAATATATATACTATATATATATATATATATAATGTCGGGTTCTAACGAGAACGATATCTATTTAAAAGAACACGAGAACGGCAAATCACATACAAAATCATAAGTGATTTTACGTTAGCGGGGAAGTCGTGCAAAGTCACGGTACGCGATTGACTTTTGCCGCGACTTTAGGTTGCGGGAATCACATGTAAAATCACTTATGATTTTTTATGTGATTTGTCGTTCTCGTGTTCTTTTAAATAGGTACCGTTTTTGTTTGATCCTCCCACTATATATATATATATATATATACTATATTATAAAGCACGGTTAAAAAACTTTTAAATACAAATTATTAGGCATAATGTACCATCATTTTATATATGCAAGATTTTAAAAATATCTTAATTTACAAGTATCAAAGCACAAGATACATATTACTACTACAAACTTTTAACACCCACCAATTTGGTATGTACAGAATATTTCTTTTATGCAGATATTTTCATGTATCACTATTAATTAATATATTATATTACTATGAAATTGTTTTAATTATATTATTAAATATGTAATTGGTTATTTTTTTCTAGATGTTATTAAAATATATAAGATAATCATTGAATTCTAACAAAATACTTATTTTTTTTATATAAAAAAACATTATATTATTAAGTCTAAATTAAACAAATTTATAAAAAAAACATTATCACTTTCTCAAAACCATCCAAAATCGTACTGTAAATCGACAAAAAAACAAAAAATAAAATGAAACATTAAAATCGTGATGTATGTCACTGCATTGCGCGAGTATGCCTCTAGTATATGTGTGTGTGTGTGTGTGTGACAGTTCATACAAGAACAATTAATATCTATTTAGAAAAACCCGATAACTGTTGAATCGATACAAAATCATATATGATTCACGTGACTTAAGTCGTGGTCAAAACCGTCTGCGTCCATTTTTTTGGCCGTTAATGCCGAATCATATTTGTTTTTGCATATGATTTGTTGTTTTTTTTGTTTTATTAAATAGTTAGCGTTAATGCCGAATCATATTGTTTTTTTTGGCCGTTATTGTTTTATCAATATTTTTAATCAAAAGACTTTAAGGACCAAAATTGTAACTATTAATTAAAAAAAGAATGTGAGAGAGAGTGGTAAAATCTTAATGAACAGGTGACTAACATGTATTTAATTATATAATATGGTATATATCACATAAGAATGTATAATTTTTTTAAAGAAAAAAAACGTAAGACGTCCATCAGATCATGGAAGTCATATTTGAGTCAAGAAATTAAGAATCAAATAAAAAAAATGGATAACCTAAATATATTGATACAAAATTTCAACATGTTTCAAGATATATGATCAAGAAGCGAGCGATCATAATTACGTACGCATCAATAGTAAAATAGCTCGTTTAAGTATGAATGTTTAATCATTAATTTGTCTAGCAATAAAATAGACATACATCAAAAAAATACATCTAACTATAACCTTGATGAACAATGAACTTTCGTAGACAAGATCCAGTATAACTAACAAATAAATGCACACAAAAAACATTTACAAGAATATTGTTACTCTATGCGGTATAAATATGACACGACAATAGCATCAAAATAGTTGGCATGTTTTGTATGTGCCACTCGGTTTTTTCTATTTACAAACTACCATACGATTAAGTTGTAGTTCATATATTTAAAAGGCGAATGATCGTGTGACAAATTGAGTTAACGGTGAGAAGCGTGTATATTGGATCTGAACCGGTAATCTCTTTTAATCTCAAGTCCTCCCATGAATTGGGGCTTAAAAAGAAATTGATCTGGTGCATTTAGATGCATCTTATCTTGGTGCATCTCATCCTAATGTGCGTTCATTTTTCATCCAACGGTTGATAACCACTTCTGATCATGCTTCTCACTGTTAACAAAACTTCTCATCGGAACCCAACCCATATTTACAAATACGTATGTTTAAAAAGATCATGAATAATTATTATATTATCTTTGAACGACATATGTTCTTCACATATTTTGTTTATTGTACAACTAATTTATGTAAGATATAAATTATCATTACTGAAATTTATTTGATAACATGTAATATAATTTTATAGGAAAACTTATTTTGACTTTTAAAAATATGTTGCTTAAATTTGTGGGAGTTGTTGAGTGTAATTAATTTACTTGTTTTTAATTATATATATATATATATATATAGGGAGAGGTTGATTTGAGAAATGGTAAATATATGAGAAATAGAGAAGTAATTTTAGTCATTCATCTGGTCAACATTTGCGGCTTTGACCGCGAAGCACCGGATAATTTCTTATGTGGTCTATAGAAGATAGAAGGGTAATTTCATAAAATACACCGGATGAGTTCATATATGAATTTGTTAATTAGTTCAACTGATTCATATATGAATCTTTGTGATTCATACAGATTTATATATGAATCTGTTAGTTAGTTCAACTGATTCAAATATGAATCAAAAAGGTTCAGAATCAAAAAGATTCATATATGAATAAGTTAAAAGAGTTCAGTTGTGAATTACACTGGTTCATATATGAACATATAGTTCAAATGTGAATTATACATGTTCATATATGAACACAACCCATGTGTTTTGTAAAATTTACGAAATTGTCCTTCTATTTTTGGGATAGCCGCAACTTTTGACTAGTCAAAGCCGCAACTTTTGACTAGTCAAAGCCGCAACTTTTGACCGGTCAAAGCCGCAATATTTGACTAGTCAAATCCGATCTTGACCATATGAATGACTAGAATTACTTCTCTATTTCTCATATATTTATCATTTCTCAAATGAACCAAACACTATATATATATATATATATATATATATAGGTGGGTTCATACAAGAACAATATGTATTTAAGAAAATACGAAAATGACTGAATACATACAAAATCATATATGATTCACACGACTTTGTCCGCGACTTAAGTCACAGCCAAAGTTGTCCGTGTCCAATTTTTTTGCTGTTAATATTGAATCATATATAATTTTGCACATGATTTGTTGTTTTCTTGATTTTTTTAAATAGTTAGCGTTCTCGTTTGAACATTCATCTCTTCCCCTCTCTTTCTCTCTCTCTATATAATATATGATAGTTAAAGGGTTGTTTTCATAATTTATGGCACTAAGACAAGCTATTTTTCATATATACATATATATAAGTCTTTTTTTTAACTCACAATTAGTAACAAAAAGTATTTGTATTTTTTTTAATGTCTAAGTTGATATAATATTCTTTTAAACATCTGAAAACTCGTATCTTTGGTTATGAATGTTCACGGATTCACATCGACTGCCTTTGAACATAATCGATCAATTTAAGGCTATGTTTGGCAAACTAGCTGATATAAGCTAGCTGGCAGCTGATAAGCTAGCTTTTCAAAACCCTACTATGAGTAGTTTTTCAATAAACTAGTTTATGGTCATCCAAACATGTAAAAAAACTAACTTATAAGTTTTTTAAACTTCTATTGCTTCTTTGCTCTTCTCTCCAACTATTTCTTTGTTTTTTATGTATGTATATATATATATATATATATATATATATATATATATATATATATATATATAGGTGAAGGATCGTGTGAGAAACTGAGTTAACGGTGAGAAGCGTGAGAAGTGGATCTGAACCGTTGATCTCTTTTAATCTCAAGCCCTCCCATGAATTGCGGCTTAGAAGGAAATTGATCTGATGTATCTCGGTGCATCTCATCATAATGTACATTTATTTCTCATCCAACGGTTGATAACCACTTCTCACGCTTCTCACCGGAACCCAACCCTTTGTGTACATATATGTATAAGTTATGTATAATTTGTTTATATATATATATATTATGATTTGTGTATTATATTATTGTGACTAATTTGTTTTATGTACATAATATGTTTTTAATATATAAATTTTCATACACATATATACATATATTATAAATTATTGGCTTTATAGTTTGCTTATTGGTATGGAAATGCAAAATTATGTTTTTTTTTGTTAAGTGATATAGATTTATAATTTTGTTGTTTTACTTTTTGGGGAATACGTCTCATGTATTTAAGAGGAAAATGTCTCGAGGCTTATTTCCATTCTTTAAAACCTTGCAAGTGACTGATCATTTCATCAAGGGGCATGCATTATTTCCATTCTGCTTTCGTAAAAAACACATATGTCATCGACATATCTCAATTTAGTTTGTAGAGTTTTTCGAATTCGTGACAATATATATTTGTTCGACTATTTTTTTATTTTAAACCAAAAAAAAAAAAAAAATTGACCACCCTCACTCCAACTCATCACAACCAGGCCCAATTTTCTCTTGGCCCACATATGGTTGGGTTTGATGCAGTTTTAAGCCTTGGATGTATTTGGTCTAAGAGAAGTGATAGTGAGGTTGATGAATGAAAATTTTACAAAAGATTTTAGGGTTTTAATTTGACTTTTGTAATTTAATACTTTATTAATTTTGTTATATTTTTATAATTTTTGTTCCATCTAATTTCGTAGGACAAGCATCAGCGTATCATCCAAGTCTAATGTCGTGTCAGATGTGGGATAATAAGTTATTGTTCAGTCTTGTTATGTCCAATTTTGTACTGTATACCAAACGTACCCTTACAACTGCTTATTAGATTAGATCTTCGGTCTCTTCCCATAAAAAAAGGAATATATTATTTCAGAGTTATGAAAATGAAGCTCTCAAAGTTCCATATAGTATTGCTCAAAGTATGTATTTCATAAAGAAAAAGAAGCTAGTAGAGTTCAATGGTTGAATTCTTGTAGAATAATAGTAATTTATAAATTATACAATTTCATATATTTATTCATCATCATTATGAAACTTACATCTAAATTATAAAATTAACATGCATTTAAATCAAAACATGCTATTGACAGTATTTAAGATATTTAAATCATATTAAAATACATCAATTGATCCAAACACAATGAAAAATATTTTGTAGCAACTAAAATCTTTATCGACAACAAACACAACATTTTCAACTTCCAAAATTCCCCATACCATCTGATCCTTACACCCTCTTCTAAACCCTTAAACATACCATCAATCTACAACTCTTTCTGCTTTAAGCAACCAAGAGCAACATTTTGCCAAGGGAAGATTCGATTCTACATTGACTAAATATCTAAAAGAATTCTAGCAAAAGTTCAATGAGTAGTTGAACTCAATTTGGTAGCTTAAGATACACCATACACAAAAGATATGCAAAGTTTCACCATTAGGATTAGTTAATACAACCTTTGACCACACCAACTCAAGTTCCTATATCAAAATTTCACATTGAAGTTCTCCATGCTTATGGTTAACTTTATGTATGGCAACCACTAGAAAGGTTATTCTTATCATGGAAATTAGTACACAATTAAAGTTACTAGTGGTGTATTTGTGCAATATAACGGAATATAAATTTTTTTTATTGTAAACCACTAATGAAAAGTTAATCCAATTTATGAAAATGCACAAATTGGACTAGACATCTATGATTACCCAAAAAAGCATTTACAACCTTACAACAAGTCTACAACAACTTCAATTTATGCATAGATCATGTTAATGTATATAGAGGCCCAGGCCCATGTTAGGGCCCAAGCCCATTTAGTTTACGTATATATTTGTTGTATTCTGTAGATTAGGTTAATATCTCTCTCATAATTTTTCCTTTGAGTATTGTAAGTTTTCTCTCATTCAATACATCGAGGTTTCAAACCTTCGGCATATTCATCGTGTTTTTCATTCATATCCATCTTCTAACATGGTATCAGAGCTGTAAGGTTTGTTCATCGATTCACTGCTCATCTCGTTTTTTTACTGTTCTTCGCTCTCTCTTGTCGTCTTCAGAATTGTTATTGGTCAATCGATCAATCTGAATCGATCAATCGATCGATCTGTTTGGAAACCCTAGCCGTAACAACCCTTCGGTCGAATTCAACTCTTCGGCCGAACTCCTTCGGTCCAATTCAACCCTTCGGTCGAACTTCTTCGGTCCAACTCAACCCTTCGGTCGAACTTCTTCGGTCGAACTCAACCCTTCGGTCGAACTCCTTCGGTCGAACTCAACCCTTCGGTCGATCACTCCCTTCGGTCGAACATTTCTCTGGTCGAGCGTTCCTCCGGTCAAACATTAATCCGGTCAAACACCTCCTTCGGTCGAACTCACCTTCGGTCGAACTCACCTTCGGTCTTTAATACTGTTTCTTAGTATCCTTTCATTATTTCATGGCTACCAATTTCAGTCACTCAAATTCTATCTCCGTTGTTTTCAATGGTAGCAACTATATTCTTTGGCATCACCATATGACAATTCTGTTAAAGTCTTATGGTCTTTACACCTATGTTACTAGCGCATCCAAAGCTCCAGTTCAAGAAACAGCTGAGAATGTTGTTGACTTTGCCAAACGAATGAACGAGTGGGATATTAATAATGCTCGTATCTTGGGCTTCATTAATGCCTCCACTACTCCTGAGATCAACCAACAGTTCCTTGGTTATATTACAGCCAAAAGTCTCTAGGATTTTCTCGCCAAGCGGTATACATCATCTGGTTTATCTCATCAGTATCAACTGTGGACCACTTTTCAGAACAAACGTCAACTTCCTGATCAATCCATCAACTCTTATATCTCTGAAATGCAGTCTCTCAGAGATCATATAAGTCTTGGAGCACCACAAATTTTCGATGAAACCGCTCAACAGTTCACCGCCTACTTCAACCAGCTGCATCTGATCACCATTTTTATGGGCTTGACTGATAAATTTGAGAATGTGCGTGCTTCCCTTTTTCATAGGCAACCTTTACCTACTCTTGAAGAAGCAATATCTGAATTGCTAAGTGAAGAAACACGTCTTCACATGCGTTCACCAGTGCCTGCTACTGATAGTGTTCTCTACACGTCTCATACTAAGCCAAAAGGCAAATAGACCAATAACAATCATTCCAGATCAGTGGGAAAGACGAACACATCCGAATGTGCATTCTGTCATTCTCCGGCTCATCTTCTCCTTGATTGTCCTATCCGTAAGTGCCGTAAGTGTGGCATCACGCATCCGCGCCACTATGAGACTGACTGTCCGAAGAACTCAAAGCATACTAGCTCTCAGAATCGGACTCATGCTGTTGCTGGGCCTACCATTGCTGATACTGAGGCTTCTCCAGCCTCCTCACCTGACCTAATGGAACTGATGCGTCGCAATCAGGAACTTATGGAACAAATCATGTCTGGTGCTATGGGTATGAACTCTCCACACTCAGCTGCATCAGGTAATGTATGGCTTTTTGATTCTGGGTGTTGCAATCATATGACACCTTGCCCTGATGGTTTCGCTTCTAAGAAACCACCTCAGCAGTTTACGTCAGTAAGAACTGCTGACAACACGGGTCTACCGGTATCTTTTAGTGGAAATGTTTCCACTCCTCTTATACAATTACCGGATGTTCTAAATGTTCCAAAGCTATCTCTGAGCTTAGTTTCGATTGCTCAGCTTCTTGAATCTAATTTGATCATTTTATTTCATTCTTCTGGTTGTGTTGTACAGGATCCAAATACCAAACAGATCCTTGGACTCGGCCGTAAAGTTGGACGGATGATTGAAGTGGTCTACCTGCGTCTTCCTTTACCCTCTTCAAGTTTTGTTGCCTCGGTTTCTAGCACTTCTTCCATTGAGTTGTGGCATGCCCGACTGGGTCACTTATCTCTAGCCAAAATAAAGTCATTAGCTCATTTAGGTGTGTTAGGAAATTGTGTATCAACTGACAATCTTTCTTGTTTATCTTGCAAACTTGGCAAACATCATGTTTTACCTTTTGAATTGAATGAATCTAATTATGCTTCTTCTTTTGATATTATTCATTCTGATGTATGGGGACCAGCACCACATCCATCTATGGGTGGTGCTCGATATTTTGTTATTTTTATTGATGACCACACTCGTTTCACATGGATATATCTTATGAAACATCGTTCGGAATTACCTCAAATCTATATTATGTTTGCTCGGATGATTCACACTCAGTTCTCAAAATCTATAAAGATTCTGCGAGCTGATAATGCTATGGAATACAAAGAGTCATCTCTTCTCTCCTTTCTTCACTCCCAGGGGACTCTCTCTCAGTACTCCTGCCCTGGCACTTCTCCTCAAAATGGTCGTGCTGAACGCAAACACCGTCATATTCTTGATACAGTTCGCACTCTTCTCATCTCTTCGAAATGTCCAGAACTCTTTTGGGGTGAAGCTGCTTTTACTGCCGTTTATACTATCAATCGTCACCCTACTCCCATCCTTCAAAATAAGTCTCCTTATGAGGTCACTCCTGCCTATGAACTTCTAAAAGTTTGGGGTAGTGCTTGCTTTGTTCAACTGCAATCTCATGAACATAACAAACTTGAACCTCGCTCCAGACTGTGTTGTTTTCTCGGATATGGTATTGAGCACAAGGGCTATCGCTGCTGGGATCCTATCTCCCAACGTCTTCGTATTTCTCGACATGTTACCTTCTGGGAACATGTTTCTTTCTCTTCTATATCCAAGTTTCGTGAGTCTCCTAATCTCACACCTCCGTTTTTCACTGATGCTTCTGTCTCATTGGACTCACTTCAATCTGACATTATATCACCTCCACCTATTATTTCAACTCCTTCTGAGTTAGCCTCTCCTAGCTTTCCTGATCATCACCAATCATCTGCTCCTTCCGCACAACCAACATCTGAGGTACCTGCTGAGTCTTTGGCTCCTGAAACTTCTCACTCTCAGAATGTTAGACGTTCAGAATGGGTAAGACAAGTTCCTTCTCATCTTCGTGATTATCATGTTTATGCTACTCTGCTATCAAATCACGAACCTACTTCCTACAAGGAAGCCTCTTTTAACCCTGATTGGCAGAAAGCTATGGATGAGGAACTTCAGGCTCTTGACAAAGCTCAAACTTGGGATTATGTCCCTCTTCCACCAGGCAAGAAACCCATTGGCTCCAAATGGGTGTTCAAAATCAAAACCAAATCGGATGGTTCTATTGATCGGTACAAAGCTCGGCTTGTGGCCAAGGGTTTCAATCAAGAATATGGTATTGATTATGAGGAGACTTTTGCACCGGTTGCTCGCGTCACATCTGTTCGCAGTCTTCTTGCCATTGCTGCTACCAAACAATGGCCTCCTTTTCAGATGGATGTTAAGAATGCCTTTTTGAATGGTCACTTATCTGAGGAAGTCTACATGACACCTCCTCCAGGTGTTCGTCTTCCACAAGATCATGTTTGTCGACTTCGAAAGGCTCTTTATGGCCTCAAGCAAGCTCCGCGAGCTTGGTTTGAGAAATTCAGTTCCACTGTCACCTCTTTGGGCTTCTCACCCAGCAACTATGATTCAGGACTGTTTACTCGGATCACTGAAGCTGGCACAATCTTACTTCTCCTGTATGTGGATGACATGATTATTACTGGTAGTGACTCTACAGGCATAGCCAATCTGAAGTCATCTCTCAGCTCCTGTTTTGAGATGAAGGATCTGGGTTCTTTACACTATTTTCTTGGTCTTGAGGTGCTCTCTGATCCATCGGGTCTTTATCTGTGTCAAGCTAAGTATACCTCAGATCTTTTGTCAAAAGCTGGGATTACTGACAACAAAACAGCATCCACTCCTCTTAAACACAACCTTCATCTGGCTCCAAATGCTGGTCCACCTCTACGTGATCCTACTCTATATCGCCAGTTAGTGGGGGCACTTGTCTATCTGACAGTGACTCGACCTGATATTGCCTATGTTGTTCATACTGTTAGTCAGTTCATGTCTGCACCTTGTTCTGATCACTATGCTGCTGTCCTGCGCATTCTTCGATATTTAAAAGGGACTATGTTTCATGGTCTTCATTTTCCATCCACCTCATCGTTGATTTTGCGAGGTTTTTCTGATGTTGATTGGGACAGTCACATGACTGATCGTCGCTCCACTACTGGCTACTGCTTCTTTCTTGGTGACTCTCTTATATCCTGGCGAAGCAAGAAACAATCTCTCACAGCTCGATCCAGCACTGAAGCTGAATATCGAGCACTAGCTGACACAGCTCAAGAACTTGTGTGGTTACGCTGGCTTCTTTCTAACATGGGGGCTCCTCAACAGTCTCCAACTTCATTGTGGTGTGATAACAACAGTGCCATTCAGATTGCCCACAATGATGTCTTCCATGAGCGCACGAAGCACATTGAAATTGATTGTCACTTTGTTCGTCAACATGTGACTCGTAAGACTATTCAGCTGCTTCCTATTTCGACTCTTGATCAACCGGCTGATATTTTTACTAAAGCTCATTTACCAGGACGGTTTTGTGATCTTGTTTCCAAACTCCATCTGGCTCATTTTTCTCCCGATTGAGTTTGAGGGGGGATGTTAATGTATATAGAGGCCCAAGCCCATTTAGTTTACGTATATATTTGTTGTATTCTGTAGATTAGGTTAATATCTCTCTCATAAATTTTCCTTTGAGTATTGTAAGTTTTCTCTCATTCAATACATCGAGGTTTCAAACCTTCGGCATATTCATCGTGTTCTTCATTCATATCCATCTTCTAACAGATCAAAAGGGCATGTTCAAAACCAAGATTAAAACACAAACTACATCACATAAATTGTTGATAACCATATTTAGCAAGTTAAGCATATACAGTTGTAGCTTCTTCAGAATTGGAGTTTGTCTATCTTAGCACTCACAACCTTGTCCACTTCATAATTTGGCTATGCAAATAGCAAATTCACCTCAATTGGCATGCATCTTTTATGGTTAACTTTTACAACATCTTATCCTTTTTGTATTTCTATATTTTATTAACAATATATAGAAACACTTTTTTCATGTTGATCATCATGTTTTACATAACACACATTGTTTCAGGTTGCAAAATCAATGGAGAAATTATAGTTGAGAGTTTCTATCTTTCATTTTGTTATTTGAGATGTACTTGGACAAAGACACCATTGCAATATATATTGGCAACACAATGACCATACCAATCTTCATCAAAGATTAAAAATCTTAAAGGTTTGTGCATCTATTCCCTTGTTTCATGTTATAATTAACACATCATTATTTTTATTACACACAAAAAATAGAAAGTATGTGACACCCCTTCTATGTCTATATTTTACCCTAGGGTCATACGATACTTCGAGCTAAATTTACTTGTTTTGGAAAAAAAAGGTTGGGTAACCGTGGATATACAGGCCGACTTACTGCAATTTAGCATCCTGCATTTTTTTTTAGAAATTTGTAATTATGCAAGTTAGATGATACCAAAATGTGTCTTCTTTAGTAGGATTGGTGATTAAAGGTTAACTACCGCTATCCTACATCTCAGAACGCATGCCGCCTCCAAAGATCCAAGGTAGTCACATAAACAGTTGATAAATTGTCACCGTATACAACCTTTGTGACCACCTTTATTTAGTCAATTATATTTCACATCAGGTTAGGTTCATATAAAAGTAATCTGCAATAAGAAATTGAGGATTCAACTTAGAATTGTCGAAGTTCTTATGGGAAGCGTGTTTAATTCCATTGGGAACTAGTGGAGCATGGGCGGTAGTGACTTCAACCGTGGAATGAAAAGATGAGGATATAGTGACTCCAAACGCCTTGCAGAGCTCGTTGTACTTTTTAAGATTGAGGTTGTTCGCATCCATGAGTTTCACCTTGAAACGCCGCTAGAAGTAGGTTTTAAAAGTGGGCTCTTTGGATATCCTCAAGAAAAACACATAGGCAAGTGCAAAGTAGAAAGATTTTATGAAGAAGCAAATTGGTTCCATTACTTCCCAACTCAATTCCAAAACATTCGTCACAAACGTTTGTCTGATAAAAAAGGCGAGCCCAAAACATAGCTCATGATGAACTTGAGATATTGTTTTTTGATCAATGGAAGCCTTTTGTTTATCCCGATCTTCAAATTTTGCTTCCTTGAAGAACTGAAAAAGTGAAAGGCACCCATTGATGATAATCTGATATCTCAAATTCGTCGTGAGCTTTGTTATGGGATCGCCTCTATGATCATACAAATGTTGGGATTCATGTAGCTGATGTTTTGGGAAATGAGTTGGGACATAATGAAACCAATTTGCTTCTTCGCCACATCTTTGCACTTGCCTACATGTATTTCTTGAGACATCGAAAGAGTCCCCTTTTAAAAGCTACTTCCAGCAGCAGCGTAGCAACGTTTCTAGGTGAAGCTCGTGAATGTGAACAACCTCGATCTTAAAAAGTATAACAAGCTCTACAAGGTGTTTGGAGTCATTGTCCCCATCTTTGCATTCCATGGTTCAAGTCACAGTCGCCCATGTTCCACTAGTTCCCAATGAAATTAAACACGCTTTCCATAAGAACTTCGACACTTTTAAGTTGAATCTTCAATTTCTTATAGCAAATTACTGTATATGAACCTGATGTGAAATCTAATTTTGACTAAGGGGGTGTTTGGGATTGCTTATTAAAACTTCTTATTAACTTATTGCGTTTTCAAACAACAAATAAGTTGTTTCGAGTGTTTGGATTGGAAAAAAGAAAAAAAGACTTATGACTTTTCCACCCCACTAATAAGCAGTTTTTGACAAGTCATTCCCAACTGACTTATTTGAAACTCTTTATTAACTTATTTAACCAAATTACATATTTGTCCCTTCTTTCTATAAGTTAATAAGCACTTTACAAACAAACACAAGTTAATAAGCAATTTTACAAATAAGCATAAGTTGTTTTAAATAAGCAATCCCAAACACATAGTAAATAAAGGTGGTCACAGAGGCCGTAGCAAATAATTGAGAGGAAAGTTTTTGAAAGGAAAAATCAATCTTATTTTACTCATCTTTTCTTTCCTTTCCCTAAAAAAAAACTCGAAAAAACAAGATTTTTTTTTCTTTCATGCTCCTTTCTTTCCCTCTCTCTCCCCTTCCTTCGTAAAAGAGGACTCGAGAACACAGCGTAAAGGGTATTGATGGAATCTTCCCCCCCCCCCCCTCCCCCAAAAAAAAAAATAACCCATCTGATAAATTTAAATCTGAAAATGGAATTGAAAAAACCCACAACATTGGTTAATGTTTGTGTTTCACCATTAACAACACATAATAAAGTTGGGCTCCACAGAAATGGAACTCTCTTGTTTAATAAGCCTATGGTTTATGATTCATTACGAAATTTCACCGTTCATGTTCCCTCACCCCCCTCGTTTTGTGAAAACGATCTTAATAATCGAATTTGGTGCCACTTGTTATGGTAGGGGAAATGAAGTCTAGGGATAGGATATATGCAGATCTGCCATTCCATTCCAAACTGATGTTGTTTCCATGAAAATCTTCGGGGCTTATGAATGATGCACTATTTTATAAATGTATCAAACATGAAATTTTTTTCCTACCTCCCTTTACACACTCCATCCCCCCTATTTACATGTTAACTTATTACAACACAAATGAAAATCCCCCCCCCCCCCCTCTACTCTCCTCTCTAGTATCAATATCAAAACCCCCACCTCATTTCACCAACTGTATTCAATCATCATCCCTCATGGTGTCTTCTTTCTATTAATACATCACTTGTATGACTCAAAATGCCAGAAAACATAAATACTTCATCATTTTGCGCTTTTTCGTCTTACCGACATCCTCTTTCTTTCCTTCTTTCGATGTACCTTCACAATCACTCGAAGATGCAGTCGCATTCACGCCATTTGAAGTGCTTTCGATCCTTTCATCCACTTTGGAGGTCTTTTGATCAAAAGCTTTGCACTCTTTGCCGTTTCCAACAGACACTGTTCAAATAAATCATAAACATCACAATAAGCACACGATAGACAAAACCGAATAGAACAGAAATTTCCAGAAAATTAGTCCAAAATACGATGAATAGAGCATTTAAGGGATTTTTCAAATAAGACCCATAAATATTTTGAGAACCAGTATATGCATTATATGAATTTCAGCGCATATATAGTATATAGTCCTTATTGAATATACTAATTGACAGATACATATTTTGATAGTGTATATGCATATACTGTTTTTTTTTCACGGTTCTCAAATATTTATGGTTCTCACGGCATATATACCTGAAGTGGGCGGGCATATGACCACTTCTTTTGACTTTACGGGTGTAGAAAGATTGAACTTGAGACTCGAGTCTTTCATTTCTTGATCTTTAATGTCATCCTCTAGCTCTTGCAAAAGGGCGATTGAATCGAAGCATTCTTCTGATGTCATGGTTAAGCAACTAGAATTAGCAGAACTTGAAGAATGGTATCCGGGATCAATAAGATCGTTCAACTCAAAGTAATCTCCCCTCAAAATACAATCCATTTCAGAGGAGTTTTCAAGAAAATCTTGAGATCTCCTACTGCTCATCCCTGTGTTGTTTTCCTTAGTTTTTTCCTATAAAAAAACATGCCCAAATTTGAACAAAGGATCCACAAAAGTTTTCAAATTGGAGAGCAAAGAAGCCACTATAAACACCATTAGATAATTTAAGCTAACTCACCAAAAGTTCAAGGGTAGAAATGTGTTCTATAGTATTCACATGTGAATTTGTCTTTGGGTCCAAATTAATGGAGGTTTTGACATCAATGTTGTGGCCAGAGAATGGTCTATTTTCATCAGCCAAGAACACTCTGCATAATGCTCTATGATCCTGTTGTAATTCACTAGCCATGTTAGAATTATCGGTATATGGTTTGGAAGGGCACATGATTTAAGCAAAACTTCTAAAATACCCTTCAATGGGAATGTATAAAAGAATCTTGTACACCCAAATTAATGAAATTTGGATCTTTTCAAGAAAGGAAATGTTGCAGTTATTATGGGAGTAACAGATAGTGTGTATGTATACCTTCAAATTGTCTTTGAACTTTTCGGTTATCCTGTATTCTTGCATCACCCAATCAGTCTTTCGTCCATGTGGGGCCTGGCCTTCGTAAAATTGAAGGGTGGTTCTCGAACCAAGGATGGTAGAGTTCGAGACCATCTCACAAGCATCCCCTGTTTCCACCCAGAATCCGCATTTTGCATCTTTTTTTACGCAAGAGCAAAAGTACCACAAATCGGCTGCAAGTTCAGTTCGGTTCGTAAGATTCCATGTCACATAACCAATCCATGACTTTAAGGTTCTTCCGAATAGAGGAAAGTTCATTTTAGAACCGTGAGAACCAATGGATATCATGATATTCATTGTGATTGGTTCATTATTCATAATGAATATTCTTTTAAATTCACAAATGAATATTCATGATTTTCATTGGTTCTCCGGTTCTCAAACGTTATGAATAATACTTCGATTGAAGGACCAATCGAACAACATCATCAAGCATGAATCCAAATCTTGATTACAAATCAGTTGTGAAATACGAAAGGACTATAACATAAAAACCATACCAAACAAACTCAGTATATCCCATCAGGAAGTCGGTCTGGGGGAGGGTAAGATGTACGCAGACCCCTCTACCCCAAAGAGTAGAGCAGCAGTTTCATTTCCGTGAAGACCCTGACTTGTGAAAAGTGTGACAAAGAGAGAAATATATAATATCATAAAAGAATTGATGCTAACCCGGTAGATCCGAGGGCCTATATTGGTAAGGATTTACATCGGAAGTTACATTCGAAGGCAGAGGACTTCCACTGTTGAAGTTCAACAAGGACGTAAAGATCCCTTCATCGGTCCAATATTCACCAATTTCAGCTGCAAAAGGGACCGATGCCGGAGGACACATTGCAGCCTAATCTTATACCAAACAACAACAAAATCTTGACCAAAATTGTTGCTACATGAAGAAACAAAAAGGTGATAGTTGTATTAGAATTCGCGTAAAAATACCTAAAAACATATTTCTGGGATTGAATTTAAATCACAATTAACTTAAAACACAATCGATTAACCACAAGAACCGACTCGATTAAGTGTTTTTGTTGTGTGCAAAGAACTTCCAGCATTGACTTATATGGTCAACAGATCATTTAGACCCTTTTAGAATTATGAATTCTACAACAATCAGAAACTGAAGAACAACAAGAACAGATTTAATCAAAATTACTTTCTGAAATACAATCAGTAATAAGAAAAAAATAGAAAGAACAACTTATTGCTTAAAAAGAAAAAACATTATTTAACTAGCAAAAAATCCACAAACAAAGAATACCCAATTCAGCAATTCAATAATACAATCACTAAATCCAACAAATTCCCATAAATACACCAAAATTTAGCAACACAATCATATGGTAAAAGTGATCAATTCCCAGATCATGATCAAAAGTGATAATTGCATACATTGATTGACAATCATCCACTTTCAAATCATGAGTTTGACCACAAAAGTCAGAAATCAAAGAACATGTATCATCAAAATTCCATTTTCAAATCCAATCAGCAACAGAAAAAAGAAAAAAACAACAACTTTATGCTTTAAATAAAAAGCATGATCCCACAACACACACAGCAAAAGATCCACAAACAAAAAACACCCAATTCAGAAAATTCAATAATATAAATCACTCAATCCAACAAATTACCACCCAAATTTACAAACATCAAACACAACAAAACACGATTATAAACACACAAACATAAACACGATCTCCAAACCTGCAAAATATCATGAAATTTTGAGTTGAAAATACACCCACCATCGGAAATTTTTATCCGGCGAAGATGAAGAATAAGAATACCTGTAAATTAGAAGACGACTCACCCGCGCAGTCCACACTCTCTCTCTCTCACACACAGTACTATGTGTTTTTGCTTTTGCTTAAGACTTAAGAGTGAACAAGGGTGAGGATAATGTGGGGGTATTTATAGCAGAAAATTTTAACCAGGGTTTAAGATTGGGGGAAGCCAAGGTTAAAGGAAGCAAATCGGAGGTGGGGTTCTCACCGGTGATCGGTTGTTTTGTATACGTGGCGTGTTTTGATTTGTGTGGTTATGTAGCATTTTGGGGGTAGTAGTACTACCGTTAGACAAGGTGACGACTACGTTAAGCGGAACGCGGTTTTCGAAGAAGGTTCTTCTTACTTCTTTTTTATATTTGGTTCCGTACATTCAAAAAGAAACAAAAAGAAAAAAAATTTGATTCATTAAATCATTTTAGAGTAAACTACGCTATTAGTCCTTACGGTTTGATGTTTATAACTATTTTTCATCCTTGGTCTTTAAGAATTGTTTTTATGGTCATTGTGATTTCCATTTCGTTTCGTTTTTCGTCCCTCATACTAAGGGCCTGTTTGTTAACAACTTAATGAGCTTAATGAGACTCACAGCTTATTCAGTCAGCTATATATGACTGTTTGGTGGTGGCTTAATGATATAGAAAGTGCCTTATTCAGTAAGATTTTAAGGGGGAGCTTTATGCAGAAAGCTAAGTTTTTTCCAAACCAGTTCCTCCCATTAAAAAAACACGTTCATTTCATCTATGAAAAAACTCTCTCAAATAAAAACGTTCTAAATCTATACAGACAGATTAATCCACACAGACAACTTTATCCATACAGAACTTAATGGAAAACCAACCAAACAACCCCTAACTCTATTAAAAAAGTTAGTTAAATGAAGGGTAAATAAGTCATTTAACAATTTATTTTCATTTTTCACTTCTTTTATTAAATTAAAGCATTTGTAGAAACCCCCTGACCCCATCCCACCCATCTTCCTAATATTTAAAAAAAAGGTTTTATGGCGGGAACCTATGGCCCCGTGGTCCCCTTTTGGAGACCCTACAGACCCTAGCCCCATGAATCTGCACCGGAAAAGTCACCCTGTCTCCCCCAGGATTCGAACCCTCGATCGAGAACTACTGGCAAGAGCGTTTGCGAATGGGAGCTGGCCACTAGGAATTGGCATATCTTCTTCTCCCCCCAAACCTATCAACCTGCAACATCTCTTTTCTCCCTTCTTTTTTTCAAGTAACCCTTTCACCTTGAGGGGTTTGTGACTATAACTCCTTTCACTTTGAGGTTCTGCTTTTTGTGCTTGTTGGTATGCCTCTTTGAGGGTAGATTCGTTGATCTTGAAACCATTCGAGCTCGAGCAGTAGATTGGTACTATCTCGGCTCTTGTTCTCCCCTTGAGATCTTTATCAAACCTGTAAAAATTAAGAAACTAGATTTTATCAATCTCTTGACGTTAAAAAGTGGAGTGAGTGAGGTAGGGTGTCTTAAATTAACATGTCGGAAGGAGGCAAGCTTTACCCGGATCAACAAGGCAAATCATTACAGGTTCATTGGCAGGGGTTGCATGAGGGTGAGTATAAGACTGTTTGGATCAAAAGCTACCTTTTTTCTCTTATCTACGACATGAATCCAACTAATGTATGTGAAATTAATCAATATATATATATATATACATACATATACATATATAGTTGAAAAAAATGGAGAGATATAATAGGAAAGAATGAATGGTAGTAGCATGCGTTCTTAAAAGCAGGAAGACCATGATAAATTGATAATCTTGGAAGAGAACAAGTTGTTTGAAGATGAAGTGATCATTTTTTTCATACCCGCTAAATAAGGGGATATGGGTTTAGGTCTTTGCCTTCCTCCATTAATGGGTTTGGTCTAGATTTAGGTTTAGGTTTGATTGGGGAAATGAGAAAAGAGGGATTTTGAGAAAAGGTCATTGGAAAGAAAAAAAGAAGGAAAAAAAAGATGTTGAGGTTGATAAGTGTTTGGGGGTGGGGGTGGGGGTGGGGGTGGGGATGTTGCAAGTCCATTGAGGATTTGAAGAAGATGGATGAGAGTAGGCCTAGGGACACTTGGGGGTTAGGCTTTATTTTTAATTTATTTTTCAAATGCTTTAATTTAACAAAAGAAATGAAAATAAAATTAAATCGTAAAATGACCTATTTACCCTTCATTTAACAAACTTTTTTAACAAAGTTTGTCTAAGTGACCAAAAGCGAAACAAAATAGAAACCACAATAACCATAAAAGCAACTTTTAATGATTAGGGACGAAAATAGTTATAAACATCAAACCAAAAGAACGAAAATCGTAGTTTACTCATTATTTTAAATGTGAATTAAAATGACAATTATAAAAGCTATTTTTAAATTTTCCTATTTGCTAAAATGTATCATTACAAAATATCAGTAAATTTGATTATATGTGAAGGTCTTTTTTGAAATTTGAACTTATTAAACATATTTTTAAATATTTTGTAAATTGATAATAAAAAAAGAGTCTTCTATTTTTTTTCTTTATGATGTGAAAAAATAAAATATAATTTAACAAAAATATTTAAGTTAGTAAATTGTTTTTGAGAAACATAAACAAAAGTTACAACCAAATAAATCCCTCCCTCCTTTATTTAAAAAAAAAAACAAGTTCTATTTTATATAATTATTAAAAATACAATTTTTATATAAATTATTTTGTAGATTCATTTATATACACATTATCTTTCGAGATTATAATGGAATTAATTGTGGTTGTACGCTTTTTCTCAGCTTTATCTTATTATGAAATATTTGTGTTGTCAATAAATGCTTTATCAAGTCAAAGATGCATTTTTAAGGTAACATATGTTCAAATGTAATAAGAGCATCTCCAACAGCATTGCTATAATAGAAAAAAAAAAAATGACTTTTTCTTTGCTATTTCTCTCCAACAGCTTTGCTAAAATAGAGAAATGGCAAAAAATCTCTAAATATAGAGAATTCTCTATAATCCCTAAAGTAGAGAGAGAAACAATTATTTTAATCAATCCAACTAATAAGATTCAATTTTTAACATTTTATTTTAAGTTTTTTTTTTAAAATGTATTGGAATGATAAATTATGGAATATTATAATAATATAAATAATGATTGATTCTCTAAAATAGAAAAGCTGTTGGAGTTAGAAAAAAATATTTTTAGAGATTTTGACATTTCATTCTCTATTTTAGAAAAAATTTAGAAATGATGTTGGAGATGCTCTAACGTTGTCTTCTTCTTATTTGTAACACCCCAAAAAATAGGGATAATAAAAATTTTCAAAAAAGTGGAATTAAAAATGTCATAGCATCGAGCCTCCCAAAAATGAGGAAATAAGTAACCATCTGTTAGATACAAATTATAATTTAAAGCAATGGACTAACAACCTATTAATCTAATTTCATATGAAAGAAGATTACAGTTCGGGTGTCACCCAACTACTTTCAAAATAAAGGTCTTATATGGAATGGTGTCCAAAAATCTCTTTCCCCCCAAGCTCGATCTATGCCCGACTAAACCTTCTTATAACCGGCTCTGCTAGAACATGAGATACACATCAACCAAACAAATGTTAGGCCAAAAAGCCTAGTGAGCTTTGAACAATAATTTAATAGCAAAAATTACAACAATTAATTATATAAGTCAAGTGGTGCCATGATACTTGGAATCAATGGGGGAAACCCAAAACACCAAAATATTAAAATCATGATGTATCTCGCTGTATTGCGTGAGTACGCTTCTAGTATAATTAAAAGGAAAGAAACTATTATTTTGAAAGTATTACAGTGAGGATTATATGCACTCATAATCTACATGGGTGTTTCTTAGGAGGTCTAAAAAAAATTAAAACAGACAACTTTTCATGAACTCATCCAAGATTTTAAAGATTATTTCAAGAAAGGAGAATGCAATCGGTCAATGTGTTAACATGTTAAGGCCTTGTCCAAGTTAATTATGAGCAATTTTGATACCCAAAATGAATAAGGTTATGTTTGGCAAAAAAAAAAGTAGCTTATAAGCTAACTTTTTTTTTCTAGTACACGTTTGGATGACCATAAACTAGCTTATTGAAAAACTACTCATAGTAGCGTCTTGAAAAACTAGTTTATCAGTTATCAGCTAGCTTATAAGTTAGTTTGTCAAACAATGTCTAACTGATATAAACTCAACGATCATTGTTTGAGTAAAAAAGTCCAACAGACTATGGTCGTACGACATAAGGTAAGGGACGATCTTTCTTCAGGCGACCTCGACTAAAACAGTTAACTATCCGTCCAACGAATACCATCGTACGACATGATTACAGTTACTAACCTACAATATATATTATGCCATGTTTTAATGCAGGATTCAAAGATATTTATGATTAAAGATTGTAACGATAGACATCATCAATAACAAGAAGCATAACGGACGCTATCATCAATATCAGAAACGGTCATATGCATTCAAAAGACTTGGAAAACGGAAAGATGGAGTATAAATATGGAATTGAAACTACACATTTGGACACCTGATGCTCATACCTCAGAAACTCACAGATTATACTCTTAAGCTTGCTCAATCTCTCTTGAAGTTCATAAAACCTTCCGCTGTTTATCGTACAACGCACGACTGAAGTCTGAATACATCCGACGCACGACCGACTTTATCTTATTGTATTATTTTACATTACATTTCATTTGTAACACCTGTTCTAAAGGACGACGTCCCTGATTGACGTCCATAGTGCACGACGACTCACACTCGTCCGCGGTTTTTACCCATTTTGGGGTTTTCCGCGTCACCAATTCTCTTGTCTCATTTACTTTATTTCTATTATAGTCGTACGATTATTGTCGTTACTTCCTTTGGCTGGATTAAGCTTCACGATTACCTTAAATTTTCCTTGGGAGATTTTTGGCATAAACAATCATCAATTCAAGATTAGTCCTAACCATATTGTTTTTAATCATGTTGTTCTATGTATAATGTTTAATAATTATTTTTATATTTATTTTAGTAATCGACTATACATAACACATATACATACATACATAAATGGAATTGTTCCCATCAATTGGTCAGTTATGAGTTGAATGCTTTAACCATCCAATCATGGATGGGTAGCGTGTTATAAAGAAAGACCATATTCTAATTCAAATGGAATCTTTCAACCACATCAATTAAATGCTTGAATATAATTCTAATAAATTTTATGGCATAACATGAATTCAATTCTAGGATCACATTTGTATAATATTCTTTACACACATGCATCTAATATACCCATAAAACGTAACAATAAAAAATGATCATTGAACTCGGACTAGGATCAATCTCAAAACCTAGTTTAGGATAAGTGTTTACCAAGTCATCTTACCTTATGGATGAAGATGATAATGATCAAAAATCTTACCCGATAAAAGCTTAGACGAAGACTCTTACCACGGTTAGCGCTTACCGGAAAAATTGTTGTATACAATACCCTTTTGGTGGACTAAAATCCTACCCAGTAAGTAAGTGATAGTGTTAAATTTTACCGGGAAGCGCTTATTTGGAAAATTGTTGTATACGATACCGTTTTTGTGGACTAAAATCTTACCTGTTAAGTAAGTGATAGTGTTAACTTTTATTGGTAAACGCTTATCCGGGTAAGCGTTTGATAAACGGCCCCTAACTCTGAGTAGGATTTGACAAAAATTCAAATAAAAAGTAGCATCACTTTTTTTAACTAGTGACCACTAGAAGAATATATGAGCAATAACTTACCTTAGGGGCGTATATAACATCATAAACATCTTATCTCATTATAGTGAAAGACGTGAAATTGTCATACCTCTTAAACCACTTAAGTATGTGTTCGTAACTGGCATTACTATGCTTTGAAGGTAACTTAAACATAATATAGTTTGTAATATTGCATACCAAATGTCACTGGATCTTACCATTGTTTTTATTGCATTTGGCCTAGACTGTCCTTAACAAAATTCCTGGCTCCGCCTCTGGTCTCTAAGATACACATTACTATTCAGTTATATGTCAAATGTAAAGAACATATGAATAATGACAAAATAAACAAATCTTGCAAATCTAAATTGTTATCGTCATTTATCTAGCGGCGATAATACGCAATATAAAACTTTAACATAAATAGAATTTAGAAAATGCATAATCGGTTAATACATCCAAAAGGGTTGTTAAACAACGATACCCAATTAAGATATATTAAATAATTGAAGCGAAAAAGCTTTGTTGACCATGTTTTAGATTTTGAATCATTAAAAAAGAAAGGTCTCCAAGAGCCAAACACCAAGTCTCAATAATTATTTTATAGTGCTTTACAAAACCGATTTTTATTGTTAATAAGTAGTTTGTAGTTTTTGATGTAACCTCTTAAATATAAATTATTAGACACAAGATATCATCATTTTATGCAAAATTTTAAAAATCTTTTAATTTACAAGTATCAAAGCACAAGATATATATTACTACTGTAGGTTTCTAACACCCACCAATTTGGTATGTGCATGACTTTCCTTTTATGCAGATCTTTCCATGTATCATTATTAATTAATATATTATATTACTATAAATTTGTTTTAATTATATTATTAAATAATTAATTGGTTATTTTTTATAAATGTCATTGAAATATATAAGATAATCATTGAATTCTAACAAAATACTTAATTTTTTTATATAAAAACATTATATTATTAAGTCTGAATTAAACAAATTTATAAAAAAACAACAAAAAAAACAAAACATAAAATAAAACATTAAAATCATGATATATCTCGCTGCATTGCACGAGTACACTTCTAGTGTTTTTTTAAAGCAAATATAAATTTAGTTAACTATTAGTATTAACTTAATTTAAACGACTATCAAATTCCAATTACTGAAATACTCCGTGTGTCAAAATTGGTTAGTCGATGAAGATATATTGTGTAAATCGATCAAAATTAAATTTTAACATTTTAAAATTAAACCATAACTAATACTATATTAAGTATGATTAAAAAAGGAATAAATTTTTTTTCCTCAATTAATGCATTAAAGAAAGTTGACTCTATTTGGGCAACTTTTAAATTGTTGAATTCGTTTTTCTTCAACTTTTACGGAATGCTAAAACCCATTGAGACATTTATCATATTCGAAAGAAAACCGAAGTAAACAACAAAGTCGTTGTAGTATAGTGGTAAGTATTCCCGCCTGTCACGCGGGTGACCCGGGTTCGATCCCCGGCAACGGCGTTTTATTTTTTCCGATTATTTTCCGGCGAACTTTTACGATAGGATAAGAATCTAAATATTGCCGGAGCAATCAACGAAGTCGTTGTAGTATAGTGGTAAGTATTCCCGCCTGTCACGCGGGTGACCCGGGTTCGATCCCCGGCAACGGCGATTTTATTTTCGATATTTCCGTCTGTTTTCTGGCGAGCTGCTGTATTTATATAACACCGTAAAAGTACCAAAAATGAATAATAATGTCGTTGTAGTATAGTGGTAAGTATTTTTGCCTGTGGGTGACCCGGGTTTGATCCCCGGCAATGGCGTTTTATTTTTTTTGTAATTTCCCGACTATCTTCCGGTACACCTACAGAACTTTCTCTCAATTCCGTCGGTTTTTTCCCGTTGAAGCAAAGCCCACCTTGTGGTTAGTGGGTTTTCCACGGCAGAGGTCGTCGTTTCATACACAGGCAGAACATGACAGATCAATTGTCCAATGTTCGGTAAGACATGATAAGAAGGGACAAAACAGGATATATTAAATGACCAATTTACCTCCAGTAAGCTGTTTGTCCCATCATGTTCTGTGTACCAAAGGCACCCGTAGAGATTTGTATTGAAATCAGAGGTGGGTTTTCTCTGAATCGAAGAAGTTGTGGATTTACGATGAATCTTGAAAATGGGTTCATCAAATTTCATGGGTGTGTGTTATGCAGACAGATCAAACCAAACCAAGAAAACACGAGGATGGAAATTTGCTGAAGATACAACATTTTTGAAGCCAACATTCAGAGTCAGAGATCTCATTGTTTTAATCGGGGATGGTAATAAGAGGGGTGAAAGTGAAAGCCAAAGGGTGGTGGTGGTGACCACTCAGACAACGATTGTGGGTTGGTTCATGTGGACGGCGGTGCAAACCTTTTCCAAGGAAACTCCCCACGCGCTTATGATATACGTGAAGCACACGTATTACATGGGCATTTTATTGGGATCACTTGGCCGGTTTTTCTATCCTTAAATTAAATTCAGCTATTAATTTGTTCGATCGGTTATACATGATTATTTGATTGTGATTTAGGGACTGGTTGACAGTTGCTGAATGGTTTGATACATAATTATTAAGTGGTTAAAATGATTAAGAGACTCTTATGATATAATGCAAAATGAAATATGGTTGTTTGATGATTGTTCGAAATAAAATCAGGGTGCTGAATGGTTAAGAGAGACCCATGATACAAAATCATTCAAAGGGTTTTAGAACCATTAAGAGACATATTTTTTTTTTTTGTCAAACAAGATTCACCTCTTAGCGATTTAAAGGTTGCATCTTAATGGAATTATTAAAAGGTAAACAAACAACCCCTTAGTCAGTAAATTTTTCTAGGACAGAGCTTTATGGAGAAAGTCATGTTTTTACCATATGTGTCCATCCCAACCATTTATGAAAAAACCCTCTCAAACAAAAAATTTCCTTACTAATACATGATTTAATGAAAAACCAACCAAACAGCCCCTAAGTTCATTTGTTAGTTTAATGAGTTAAATGAGACTCACATTTTATTCGATCAGCTATATATGACTGTTTGGTAGCGGCTTAATAATATAAAAAATCGCTTATTCAGTAAGCTTTTTAAGTGAGTGTTTTTATGCATAAACACAAGTTTTTTCTAAACATGTCCCTCTTAATTAAAAAACATGTTACTTCCATCTATGAAAAAACTCTTCCAAACAAAAACATTTTCAATCTATACAGACAGATTAATCCACACAAACAACTTCATCTATACAAGACTTGATGAAAAACCCACCAAAGAGCCCCTAAATTTGTCTTGCAAATCTTATGGTTTTTGCCATATCACATTTTTTTCCTTGTTAAGTTTAGTTAAATAGAAGTGCTTTTGCTATTTTTATTTCTCACTATTAGAATAAATAAAAAATATACATTTTATATACATTATATCATACCATGTAGTATAAAAATATATTAACCCTATCTCCACCCTATCTTAAGTATTTGTAACACCCGAAAAATCCAAGACTGTTTGACGAAAGGAAAATCGAACCTCGGAGGGGCCTTGGGCGAGAATGCTAGCGACTGTGACCACAACCGCATGTCAAGATCGTGGGTGCTTGGGGTGCCGTGGTACACCGCGCGCGATTGTGACCCATGACTATGACATAGGCACAATCACCCGTCACAGTCGCTAGAGTGGTACCGAAAAAGGGGTCGAGCTCGGCGACCTTGCCAGCAACAATGCCCTAGGGCAAAATCGCAAGGCACAGTCGCTCGCGACCATCTGGAGGTATTTAATTCCACACTTGATTTCGAACTCATTTCTATCCAACCACAATCCGTTCCAAGTGATTTTTGAGAGCTTTGGTGCAATTCTCTTTTCCTCAAAACCCTATCCTCACTTTATGCAAACCTATAATGAGTTAGAGACATTTATTGTTCATCAAGAGCACATTTGGAGCATAAGAGTGTGGAAATCCAAGCCATCAAGTGTCCATTTTATCCATCTTCTTCAATCCTAGGGTTTCATCAATCTCTCCAAAACCTTTTTCAATCTTTAGGTGGTTTGGAGCTTGAGGTCCAAATTTGTGGTCTTAGGAGTGTATTGTTGATAGATTCAAGTTATGGTTGAGGTAACATTCTCTTTTCTTCATATATGAAAGTTAGGGTTTCGGTATGAGTTAAGATTTTTATGTAAAAGGTTTGGGGAACGATTCTAAGTGATTGAGTATGAATATTTATGGTTGAAAACTTATGAATCTAGGTTTTTGGAAAATTTGGCTTGAGGATTCAGATTTCTTCAAGGAAACTCAAGTTGAGGTAAAATCTAGATTTAGCCTACATCTAGCAAGGTGAGTTCAAGTTGCTTTGTGAAAACTATGTACATGCCAAAATGTGTATTTTGAAGTAATAATGTGTTTACTTTATATTTATCAAATATGTTGAGTATTTGACAAAGTTTTCATAATTGGTAAATTTGGGTTGTTAAATCTTATAAAATGTCTATCATTGGTTTTCGAGTATTTAGATGTATAAACCTTAAACATATATTCTTTTGGTGATTTATTTCGCAAATGAAAGTTATTTGACATTAACGAGATTTTGGTGTATTTTGTTCATAAATCATTTGGAAATTACACGTCATCACGTTATACAATATTTTGGGAATATGATGAGGATTTTAATTTGAAAAATGATTTGTCCCAAGCAATTCATGTTTTAAGTTGATATTGTAACTGAATAATGTACTGCATAAATGTCGCTTAAAGGCATTTTATTATTTGGGGACCGTTATTTGTTGGTCAAATGATTTTGATCATTTTAGCTCGGTTTGACTTAAAAGAGTCTTGAGGACATTTGTCCGGTTGGAATGGTTCAATGTAGAGCCCATTTATGATTTAAGTTAATACATCTTGTTGCATATTAATGATAATTACATGCTTGAGTGCCCTGGTCATTCCTATGTGGTCATGTAATGTTAGACTGTGTTGCACTGGATCCATAAGCTTGTAAGTCAGTCTTTATTTATTGGTCAATTAGGTATTGCGGGGTTAGACTCTGGAATCCATGTTTTATGACCTGAACCTTTCAAGTGTACACTAAGAGGGTTGAATCTGGTTGTGCCATTGTGGAAGGACGTTTGGGGCCTTCGCCGCTTGAAGGTAATGCCTTGGAGGTAGTCCTTTGTCGGGCCTTCGGGGTGGAATACATGGTAATGTTCACCAAGGTCAACTGTCTCTTTAGGTGTAGCTTGAAAGGAGTCGTAGAGGCACTTGGGCTTTCATGTCGTGAAGTGTCATGCAATTAACGTTATATGAGTGACATACTTGTGTGTTCCTCCACTCTCAAAGGATACAGGTCTCCCCCGTTGTCGGCCAACAATATTTTGGATATTATAATATACATGCTTTGATATTTGGATTTCATTCCATTTTATGGTCGTGTGAGTATTGAATTTTAGTTCCATGTTTTCGGTGACATATTATATTTATATGGATTGTTTTCTATGATTTATGAGTTGAGTATTAAGCCCCACCCGTGTTTTGGGTATTTCGGGATATAAAGTTTTATCTGCGTTTTTATAAATTGAGAGTTCAATTTCTATTTATGTTTTGAGTGAGTTTTAGGTTGCATCACTATAAAAAGAATGTTTTGCTATTGGGGTGTTCGTCCTTAAAAATGCATATTATTAGAAAACGAGTTGTTTTCATATTTAAAGTAAATCATTTTGAAAGATTATGTTTTAAGTCGCATTCTATCCTTTTTAATGAAATATTTATCTATGTTGAAAACTCTTGAACTCACTAGGCGTTAGCTTAACCCTTTTTATTTATCGGCACGTGCATCATGTTCTGGTTGGGGTACGGTGCTAGTGACACTATGAAGAGATGAGTGCTAGATTTATGCACGAGGGTGAGTAGCTTGGTGAAACCTTCCGCATTTATCTTGGGAATAGCAATTTGTATTTGGGTTTAGTAACACCCGACATTTAATTAGTTTTTACGTAAGTATCATTCATTTTGTTGATGGTTAATTCTAGAATCATATTTCAAGTATGGACTTGTCGTAAAAGATTTTATCTTTTGAGGTATTATTATTGGAAATTTTAAATTATTCGCTTTTACCAAATTTGAGGGTGTTACAGTATTCGTTTAGTTGTATAGTACAATAAAACTCAAGACATAAGTCCAGCAACAACGCTACTCATTTTGTTGATTTATGGATGCCAAAATCATCTGTGAGATCACCATCGCGAAGGAAGCCGAAGAGAAACAATCATCGGACAATAGCAACATTGAGATCAACGACCAACCCTGCTTAATTGGAACACAAAGGGAAATCAACAATGAGTTTTTTGTTCTCCTAGATGCGGATCCAAGAATTTTTAAAGTGGTATCACAAAAATACAAATTTTTTATTTCATAAATTTTCATATAAACCCCTAAAATTTTGATGTATTTGGTTTCACAAGGAAAAATTTATAGTTGCACATTTAAGTACCTAGAAAAAATATAGTTAGCCCCATTTTTGTGTGGTTTCAAGCAACCATACCCCAATAAGCCTTGAATCAATTTAAAGCCATGATTCAAGTTATTGGTAGTAGAGGCGGATCAGATTTTTTTTTGTATGGTGTCATAAAGTAATTTCCATACTAATATATGCCAAAATAAAAGTTTAGCCAAAAATACAGTTTTACCAAAAAAAATAAGATACAAGCTACCGCCTATAACTGTTCCCTCCGAGACTTCATCTTTTGGAAGCGGTTGAGTACGTCTTCGTTCGTGACCAATGCAAGCGCTTCTTTTTCTACGGAACAAATTACCTAATCGTTCAAAAATTCGTCACCCATTCGATTTCGTAAATCCGACTTGACAAGTTTCATTGACGAAAAACATTGTTCAACCGTAGCGGTTGCAACGGGCAAAACCAAAGCTAGCTTTATTAATCTATAAACCAAAGGATATGAAAGATGCTTTGTTGATTCTACCATCAATCTTGCAAGGTCGTCAATACCACGTGGTTGACAAGGACCTGTAAGCAGATATAAACGTCTTATTTCATCTCTTTGATTAGGATGATAAGTCAAAAATTTTGGTCTTTCCGATGGATCCCAAGGAAGATCATTTAAATCGATTGTTGGGGGATTTCCACTTGAGGGTTCTACACGATCAGATCCAGATGCAACACTTGATATTTTTCTTTTAAAAAATCTTTCTATCTTCAAACGATCTAGAAAATAAATTAAAAATATTAACAAACTAACCCTAAAATCTACAAAATTAACCCCAAATATTAACATTACATTTACAAGTAAATATCAATTAAGACTAAATACATAAAAAAATGCATAAAATATAAATTAATATATAACATAAACCCTAAGAATAGTAGATTAGTTATTAATAGAAATATAGAATAATTTAATAATGGAATAATATATACCTTCATGATTGGAATTCTCAAAATTATTGATGAAGACACAAAAGATGAAAGTTTTTTTTTATGAAGCGATGACATGAGAATTGAAGAATGAAGAAGAAGGTGGGTTAAAGTATCTTGAAGTAGAAGTTTTGACTTTTTATATTTAAAAAAAGATTATTTTAAAAAAGATTTAGTTATTTATTAATAAATTGATTTTTTTTTATTTTTTTTAAGGTAAAATAATAGGAGTGATCAATTTGAGACACGTGGACACGTGGGTAGCTATGAGTTTTAAAAATCCTGACTTTTCAAATATTAAATTTCAATATTTATTTTTAAACTTTCAATTGTATGGTTTCACTTACAAAATTTCATGGTTTCACAATTTATCACCCATTATAAATAACCCTTGGCAAAAAAAAAATATTATGGTTGCATGGGCAACCATAGCCCATGCTGTGTATCCGCCACTGATTGGTAGTCCAAGCTTTGAGCTTATAAAAAGTTTACAAATCTACTTTTTATATCAATATAGAACATGTCGTTATAAATAAAGTTTAAGGATAGTTTTATTAAAATGGACAAATTCCAAAGACCAAAACCAAAATTTACTCTACTTCTAATTGATAGTTAAACATGGGAAAAGTGTACTAAAATGAAACCAACTTTAACTTCCAATTTTAAAGAACCAACTTTTATAATTATCATTTAAGCGTTTGAATAAACTTTTCTTATATTTCAAGGTTTCATAGACAAGTTATAACATGCTAATGAAAGTATTTTGCCGAATAAAGATTTTACCTCATCTTTTTGTTAATGATGACATGTCATCTTCATATTTTGTCTCCATCTCAGTCAACGTATCCCACCCAAACACAAAAAGAAGAAAAAACCCAGCTTTTGTCTTCATTTTCAAAGCAAACACATACACACTCGTTTTTTTTACCTTTTGTTTTCATCTTCTTATCTTAGTGGGACAACCGATTTCAGCCATGGGTTCCGGTGAGAAGTTGAGTTAATGGTGAGAAGTGATTATCAACTGCTGGATGAAAAATGGACGCATATTATGATGGGATCCACCGAGATAAGATGCATCGAGATGTACCAGATCAATTTTTTTTCTAAACCACAATTAATGAAAGGGCTTGAGATTAAAAGAAATCAACGATTCAGATCCACTTCTTACGTTTCTCACCATTAACTCAACTTCTCACATGATCCTTCAGCCATGGTGGTTTCTTATTCCCTTTGTCTAATGGGTTTGCAAATCTGATCCTAAAAAAACCGAATGACCATTCTTCCGTATTTGCATATACGATACTAAAATTACTAGAACCTATTTTTTCATCCCCATCTGTAAAAATACTATAATTAAGGAAATTGATGGGTGCTCATTTTCTGCATTTCTTGGGTCGAGTTGACAAAATCTTGAATCTTGAAACATATCGGGTTCATTTTATGAGTACTCTTGAAATGGAGAGACAAAATCTAGAAGTATGTTGGGCTTAGTAAATGTTGGGTTACAAAATATTGAATCTTGAAGCGTGGTTGGATTTGATGTCTATTACAAAGACCAAAATGGAGATGCAAACCAATAGTTTATGAGTGCTCCTCTTATTATTTACACCTATTCCCACTATGTTGCAAAAAAGATAAAAGATCCAAAGGGGGATGATGAGGTGTTCATTGGACATGGAAGATGGGGGAGGGGTGTTTATTGGAATGTAGAAGAGTAGAAAGACCGAATAAAAATCTCTTGTCCCAAATTATCACGTCTCATTTATGTCTGCCAATTACATGAATACGTATCATCCGACACAGAATATGAACTTGAATGAAATAAAATAAAAGAATATAGAAAATCTAACGTGTCTTAATTTCATTGGTGAGACATGGAATTTTAAGATAACATATTTTTATCCTAGAGAGACTGCCAAAAGGAGAAGTGATGGGCGTGGGGAGGAGAGAAGGAACGACTAAAGAAGTTGTTTGGTTAGATGATTTTTGTTTGTTTTTAATTTTAGTTGATTATATAATTTGTATTTGTTTTCTAATTATTGATGATGTGGCGTTTTCAAAATCGACATAATGTTTTTTAATTAGTAAATTTGCGGGAGGTAACCTACTACCTATTAAACCATTCAATGAGACCTTTAAATACATGAAAAGTTTGATTCAGGGTCCTTAATGATGGTTTAAAAAATGGTTCTCTAAAATAGGAATCAAAACAAAGTCGGTTCTATTTTGATGTAATTTTTCTGTTAAACATTTATTAAATCATATGAGTAAATTACATAAGTCGTCCCTTGGTTTGGGCGAACTCCAGATATTGACATTACTCTTGAAAAATTACACTTGTGCCCCTAACGCATTGACATTAAAGAAACAAAACCTAAATTTTATTATATTATACTAGTCATGTACTCGCACGATGCAGCAGAATGTAAGTAAAGAATAAACAATTAATGGTACTTCCTTATAGATATGTCATCAACAATAACCATGACCTAAGAATCACAACTTATAAAACCCTAAACCCAAAAAGATATTCAATAATTAGTTTATATTATAATTATTGACGAAAAAAATTATAATGATATAATTTATAATAAGAATGAAACGTATTTTTAATATATTTTACGATTATGTATTTTTAATGTGCTAACGGTGGAAAAAAATAAAACGTATGGATAGAAAACAAACTAATTCATAGATATTCATGATATTTAATAGTGCGGTTAAATTAAAAAATATTCAATATTGGCTCGTTTTGAAGGTATTAACGAGACGATTATAATGGTATAATTTGTAAAAAAAGAAACGTATTTTTTTATTACATTTTTGTTCATATACGATCATTTGTGTCAATATGATAATGGTGTAAAATGAAAAATGAAAAAAATAAGGGATATAAAGTAAATTAAATAAGTAAGTGTAAGGGTGATAAATGTAACATTGTACAAGAAACCATTTTTTACAAATAACCGTTTTAGAATCTAGTAGAGATATACACACACCACAGTGTGAGCTTGGAAATTGCTCTCTTGCTAGAGAAGCAAACCCACCATTGAATTCTTACGTGATTGTCTTCTTCCATAGGTGGTAGAGTATGTGAGTAAAGGAAGACAGTAACGTCGCCACTGTAACACCCAAATTTTTGGTATGTTTATTTCAAGCTTCATATTTGTATTTCGACCTTAGAATAGCTCTTGGTATGAGTTTTAAATTGGTATAATGTTTTAGGTGAAAATCAAGCAATTTAACTTTTCTGGAGAAGTTTCTCACTAGGCGTAAAATCTTCATGCCCGGGGAGTCGTCTTTCACTTCCGGGCAAAATCTTCATGCCCGAGGAGTTTGGACATAAAATGGGCTTGGTCCTGGAACCTTTAAAACCGAGATTTTTGGCATTTTTTTTTCATTTCTTTATTCACCAACTCATTCTTCTTCTCTCTAACTTTGGTCCTAACATCCCTCTTTCTCCAAATCAATTTCTTCAATAGCATCAAAGAGCTTGACAACTAGAAATTCAAATCTTGTGGGTTGAAACTCAAGATCTTCACATTCTTCAAGATCTTCATCTTCCTCACCAAACTTTCCACCATTGTTAACCTAGTTTTTGGGGCTTTTCCTAAAAATGAATTGTATGTAAATCATAATCTTCTAAACCTTTATTCTTGTTAAAACCTTTCATTTTGACCTACTAGATCATCCTTTTTTATGTATCTTTCATATTTTGAAGTTTTGGCCAATTTTGGATATTTTGGGTGATTTGAGGATTTGACAAAGATGTGTATGAATTTGATTTTGGGGATACTTTTGGTGCATTTTTTAGGCTTGGTTGTGATCCAGAAAAAGTTTATAGAGGTGGGTGTTTGTAGATCTAAAACCTTTACATTTTGGAAGCTAGAGATGGGTATGTAGCCTAGGTTTAACCTAACATAGCAAGGTAAGTTCAAGTTATTTTGTGAAAACTATGTACATGCCAAAAATGTTTATTTTGGAATCTTAAGATATTTTCTTGAAGTTTAATCAAGTGTATTGATCGTTTGATGTGATTTGCAACTTGGGTACTTTTGGTCTTATTAATCTCGGTAAATGCCACATTTGAGGTTTTTGGATATATTGATAAATGAATCATAGGAATATGTTTTTTTTTAATTATTTACCATATAAATGAACATTATTTGGGTATTTGGTTTTATAAAGCACTTGGAAAATGCATACTTTATGTCATGAGGCATTTCGGGAAATGTAAATAGTATGGGTTTATTGTGAGGATGCAAATGATGAGTCTTTGGTCAATCATACTGTAACACCCTCAAATTTGGAAAGAGCAACTAATTAAAAATTTTGATATTACATCAAATAAAGGGTAAAAATCCCTTTCTACAATCCATACTTAGAAATACCTCAAGTTTACATTTAATCCAAATAATCAATGACTCGAGGCTTATACCAAGACTAAATAAAGTCGATATTACTAAACCCAATCCAAGTTGTTATCCCCAAAGTGCGGAAGACTTCACCCAAGCTACTCACTCTTGTGTATATAACTAGCAATCATCCCTTCACAGTGTTGCTAATACCATTCCCCAACAAGGACCTGATGCACATGCCGACAAATAAAAATGTTAGGTTAACGCCTATGAGTTCAAGAGTTTTCATCGTAAATATATGTAAATCGTTAAACTGAAAAAATGAAATTTAAATCACGATCTTTAAAATCTTATACATTAAATATAAAAGCCACTCGCATTTCAAAACCCACAAGTTTCGTGAAGAAAACCCCAATATGAAATATTCCTTCAGAATATAAACTCAAACCCAAAACTCATCCAAAACGTGAATAATGATTAAATTCCCAAATAATGAAAGTGTGGACTAAAAATTTATTATCCAAGACATTCGAAAACACGAATAAGATATAATACTCAAACCACAAATCATGGGTAATAATCCATATATAAAACGTCACCAAAACCATGGATAATATGCAACACCCCAAAATAACCAATATAAACAATAAACAACATCGGAAGCGTCAAATCGTAGATAATCTTTGTCTCCAAAGAATATATATATAGGATCCACCATTCGGTGACGAGGGAGACCCGATTCCATTGAATGTGACGGAACACAAAAGTAGGTCACATATCTATGTTATATGAGTGTCACTTAAGGATTAAACACTCGTTAACATCAACCTTTCCGGGTCTATAGCTAACGAGTCAACAAGCTAAACACCTCTATGTCTATTGCTTGGATAGTCATCAAGTTCAACCCCTCTAGGTTTGTACCTTGGAATTTTTGTGCATTCATCAAGTTCAACCCCTCTAGGTCTATACCTTGGAATTTCCAAACATCCTAGTTAAGCTCGTTCACAAGAAATTGCAATTATTAGTCAATGAACGATGCCCGACTCAAAGAGACCACATCTTACTCCCATAAGACCCCATGCCTATTTCAAGTTACAATACGGGGATATTTATCCCACTCAAACTGACTCTTATACCTATTGATCCATTGCATTACAGTCTAAAACATTACATGACTCAAATGAATGACAACTCACTCAAAATGTAATTTCCATCAAAACGCAATTATATGCATTGTAAAACTAAAGTTCCTCATCGAGCCAATAAAACTGGGCAAATGCCCCCAAGACTCCTTTGAGTCACAACCGAGCCAAAGCTCCACAAATCCAACTGGCCATTGGTTAAAAGTCATAAAATGTAATAAACACAATTGACTCACGTTTATGCAAACACGTACTCCAAAATGCGTGAACAAACTCTAACACAAGTTTAGCTTTAGTAAAGTCATTTTCCAAATGAGTTTATACCAATTATCCTTTCAAAACGTCCCATAACACAAAATCAAATATTTCCCCAAAACACACACTAGAGGTGCATTTATACTCAAGAGATCTCATTCCATAAAATAAATCATTAAAATACCAATACTGAAGATTTATTTATCATAATGCCCAAAATCCCAAATGTGGGTGTTTTACAAAGTTTATAAGGTTAAACACTTCAAATAATTAAAACTTATCAAATAACTTAATAGTTGATAATTTCATGTAAAACATATAAACATTTAAAAATTCACATTTTGGCATGTACATCGTTTTCACAAATCAACTTGAACTCACCTTGCTAGATTTAGGCTAAATCTAGGTTTTTCCCAACTTGAGCTCCTTTGAAGAAACTTGAATCCTCAAACCAAAACTTCCAAAAAACCTAGATCCACAAGTTTCCAACTATTAATATTGATATCCAACCACTTAGAATCGTTCCCCAAACATTTTACATGAAGATCTCAACTTATACCAAAACCTTAATTTCCATAGATGAAGAAAATAGAAGATTACCTTAACCATAACTTGAATCCACCAACCAGAATACCTCTTGGGTCATCAAAATGAACCACAAACTCCCAATCTTCAAAATGGGGAAAAGGGTTGGATGAAACCCTAGAAACTTGATGAAGAAGATGAAGTGAAAGGGTTTCTAGAAAGGTTAAGGACCATAAAAATGGTGTGGGGTTTGATTTAGGAGAGAAAGGTGGAGAAGGAGAAAGGATTTGGGGTTTTTGGATGAGAAAATCGAAATGAGGGAGAGGGAGATCAGATCTAGATGTGGGGGTAAAAGTATAAGAGATACGAGGGAAAAGTTGAGGGTGAAAAAGGGTGAAAATTTCGTTAGGCTCAATGCGGACGTCCACTTGGAGCCCTATGCAGACGTCCACTTGCATCAAGACGAAAATTGATGAAACTTATGATGCACCCGCGGAAGATCCTATGCGGACGTCCACTTGACACTGGTCTCCCGGTTAATCCCCCGATCACTGTTTTGGTCATAACTTCTTCGTCTTAGCTCCGTTTTCGCTCCGGAAAGGACCGTTGGACTCATATTTGAATTTCACATCTAGCAAGACTATAAAATCTAGGATTCAATAAAAAAAATCCTATTTCCTTTATTTTTATTGAAGATCGATTCCACACTGACTTGAAATTATACTTACCCGAAAATTACGGGTGTTACACATACCTTTGGAGCGTGTGTTTACATAAATGTGGGTTAAATGCGTTTTTTTGTTTGTGTTGACTTTTATTGAATATTCAAATTGAGTTATTGAGCTTTTGCCTCGGTTTTGACTCAGATGAGTCTCGGGGGCATTTGTCCAGTTTAATTGGCCCATGTTGAGCTTTTGGAGTTATATGCATTTATCACATATTCATTTGTAAATTACATGTTTTGAGTGCGTTAGTCATTCAGTTGGATTCGTGTAATCTTAGACTATAATACATTGGATCCATAGGCATATGAGTTAGTCTTAAGTTAATGATCATGCCAGTGTAGCGGGGTTGGATTCCAGGACTACCAGCGTTGCGGGGTTGGACCTTGAGACCTTTGCTTGGAGGCTTTTGGCTTGTGGAGTAGACACTAAGGACTTAAGACTTGAGGTGCTACCCAAAAGGGGTAGGCACTAAGAACCATACGCCTTAAGGTGCTACGAGTTGGGGTAGGCATTAAGAAGATGATCCTTGAGGAGTTACTCCAAAGAGTAGGCACTAAGATCGTAGAGTCTTGAGGTGCTACCTGTAAGGGTAGACACTAAGATCTATTCCACTTGAGATGTTACCCATAGGGGGGTAGATACTAATTGTTCCGAGCTTTGAGGTGTTACCTTGGAGGTAGACACTAAGGTCAATTGAATCTTGAGGTGCTACTTGATAACGATGATGCGTGACTTAATTTGTGCTCGCCACATCCGATGGATATGAGTCTCCCTCGTCACTATCAAATGTTATTTTTGGATAATGTACTATCCATGTTTTAGTATTATTTGGATTTGACAAATAAGCGTAATTTATGGTTTCGATATATTTGATCCCCTCCATGTATTAATCTGTTGGATAATAGAGTCTTATCCATGTTTTTAGTATTTGAATATTAATCCTTATTTGTGTTTCCTATGAGTATTGGGTTTTGGTTTCATGATTTGATGGGTGTTTTATTAATGGGTTTTCATCACGAAAATGGCAGGTTTTTGGGAAAGATATCATTTTCATTCAATACTTTTCATATTGGAAACTGTGATTTATAAAACATTCTTTTCGTTTTACCGTTTATATAACTAATGAAAACTGTTTGAACTCACTAGGCTTTAAGCCTAACCTTTTCCTTTGTCGACATGTGTATCAGGTCCTTGGGGGAATGGTGCTAGCGACACTATAATGTGATGAGTGCTACTTAGAGGCACGTGAAGAAATTAGCTAGTTGGAGACATCATCCATACTTTGGAGATAGCGATTGTTTGTTGAGTTTTAGTAACAACCGTCCCTAAATGTAGACTTGTATAAGGTTTGGAAAGTATTACATTGATGTTAAATCTTAGATTGCTATTATAGGTAATCAATTGTTAACTTTTAAGAAATAGACTTATTCCTTATTAATGTTTTATTGAAAATTTTAAATTACTCGTTCTTTTTCCAAATTTGAGGGGCTATTATATATATATATATATATATATATATATATATATTTATAAACCATCCCATTCTAAGAAACTATACAAATAATTATATTAGAAAACAATAGAGATATTTAGGATACAATAGAGATATTTATGGACAATTAAAATGATTCATTTATTATGATTGGGATATATGGAAGATAATAAGGTTCATTCATTATGATCATAGCTTTAGATTAGAAAACAAAATAAAATTAGATATTTATTAGACTAGATGAACGGCTAAGATTGATTTGTATAGTTTGTTAGAATTAGTCGGTTTGTAAATGAAACTTCCCATATATATAGCGCAATTCAAAGGAGAACTGATCAATTTTTTTATGACACATACATTAATAATCAACGGTTATTATTAAAAATAGAGTAAACTCCAATTTTGGTCCTTGAGGTTTAGTGATTTCTTTGAAAGAGGGACATGTGGTTTCATAATTCAAGTTTTGGTCCTCATAGTTTGAATTTTGCTCTGAAAGTGGGACCTGGTCACTAGCTCCGTTAAAAGTCTCCGTTAGAGGCAGGGGTATTTTCGTCCAATATGGATTTTTTTTGCAATTTCTTTATATTTTTTCTTATTTTTGTAAAAACCAAGAAAATATCCAACTCTTTAACTAACTCTAACTTTATCATCGTCCCTGTTGAAAGCTCCACAACTCCGATCACCGGCATCACCCACCCTTCCATGGCTCCACCATCATTGTCATCTCTTTCGATTTTGTCAAACAATAGTTTGATTTTGTCTTCCATGGCTGCAAATTAGGGAAATTATATCTTCCACTGAAGCATCATCCTGATGGACTATATCTTCCATTGATCTCAGGAATTTTCTTTGTCCCGACATATCTGGTGTTGTTATCTGAAAGAACCTTGTTGTGTCTCTCAACCACTTGCAGTAGGTTGATGAGTTTGTCTAAATATTGTGTTCCAACTTATATTGATTCATTAATATTTACCGATATATGAAAGGTGGAAATAATGTTATAAATCATGTCATCTTCAATGAGTTCCTTGCCACAAAGATTAAGAAGCATTTTTGATATAACATTTATTTGTTGAGACCATTTACCTTTTTGTGATCGAGTAAGCGAGTTTTATTCCGTTGTATGATTAGTTTGGAAAATACATGTTCATGAATACCTCCGATTCTCCCTTTTGTGGAATCCCACAGTTTTTTGGGGTTTCTAGTAAAGGTATTCCTATGAAAATTAAGATTTATACGTCATCTCAAAACATGATGTTTGTACATTTTCAGAAGGTTGGTTTTAGGGTCAATAGGGAGTTGATGGACCGTGGACGTTAGATATATATTCTTGTACCTTTTCGACAAAAGTAGTTTTTACATTTGATATTCATATTTGTACTCAAGTTCTTTTGAGTTTAGGACATTGATTTTAGGATGAACTGTTTCAACCATTTACATATATAAGGGATAATATATGATTTTCAATTTGATAAGACAATAGATTAGGGTTATAATTACTATTTTATGTATGAAATTTCATTATCATAACAATATTGGATTTTGTATGCTTACATTTTTTTTTGATAATACTTCATCAATATTTTAATTTGCGTAAAGAAATCACTCAATCTATTGGATTTCCAGGTAGTATGGGAATCACATGGATTTCTTAAATCCCTACAAATCTTAGGGTTATTTACACTCGTTTGACAAAATCCTTTCGATATCTTGTGAATTATTTAATTTGAAGATAACATTATAAAGTTTTTGGCCTGAGGCAAAAAAGGAATATGAGTTTGGCATATGAAGCCAATTTCAGTGTTTTAATACCTTAATAGTATTTTAAGAGATTACCCTTAGACAAATAAATATTGTTTTGACATAAAGTCAACTTCAAACTTTTAAACATCTTAATAGTATTTTCCTTCTGAAGCTTTTGGTAAAATACCAAGATATATGGGTTTGGAAATGTAACTACCAAAAACTACTGTAAAATTGGAAATTATAAGTAGGAACTTATAATTAAAATAAACATTCAGATATTATGTAGAGAAAACAATTCTAAAACAAAATCCATAACTAAATTACTAAATATTTTAATACCAAAGTAAATAGATTGACCTAAATAAACAAATAATAATTAACCAATCTAAATTATGTAACATCCCATACTTAATTACAACAAGATAGCAACTTAAAATTTAAATAATATAGCCAAACGGTTCAAATCTATATCTAAAATACAAAGTTTGCGGAAAGAGAACCTAATACACAACTGAGAATACACCGCCTCAAAAGAATCTACAATGAAGGTCCTCTACATCAGCTCCAGCTCGCAACAACTCTTAAAACTCAACCGCTCCTTCTTATGCCACTCTTTACCTGAAAAAGGTTTTAGATTTGAAAAGAACGAGGGTTAGACCGTAAGGTCTAGTGAGTCCCCTCTTATACAATATATAACTCATCAAACAAACAATCACAAATTTATCACAAAATAACCATCTTCAGCTTCAAGGAAAAACCTTTATCTTTCAGTAAACTTCTTCGCTCACACTACCGCCACCCTAAGGTGACGGCGTGTCTGTGACTCACACTGCATTAGATGGGACACCCCCCCTATATAGCATAAACGGGACACACACCCCGGTATGAGCACAGGCGGGTCACACCCCCCGACTTTGAGCCTTCTCACATAGGTCCATGTATGCATACATTTCCACTTGGACAATAATAATAACAAAAAATATCATCTTTAGCATTTAAATAAATCTCGCATGTAAGTGCTAAAGCAACATAATATCAAAGCTTGCATATAACTTCCATAAAACTCATGCCATCATGTAAAATCAAAGTTTAGAATAAACTTCCGCATGCCATCGCAAATAAATCAAAGTTTAAGAAAATTTAACTTTACTTGCTTTTGCTATCAAAAGGTTTACTTAGAAAAACTCACTTGATCCTTGCGAAGCTTCCCTTCTATCTTCTTAATACTGGCCCTATAATCACGATAGGATAAAACATACTTAAAAGTCAACACTCACAGCTCTAAACTGGTATGGACTGAACTGCACTACCCGACCTGATCGAGACTTGCCTGACCGATGCTCGACTACGACTTCGCCTCGCCCCAAGCTGACCCGAGCGACGCACGAGTCGCGCCCCACGCGGCGCCCAAGCCGCGCTCCGAGCGGCGCCCATGACCGGGGTCTAGGCAGCGACCGGTACCCGCCTCGACCGATACTCCAGGCAGCAACGAAAGCCGTCTCGATCGGACCTCACACATACCGGTCACTCACTCCTCGACCGGACTAACACATCGACCGGGACTTTTGGTCGACCGATACTCACATCGATCGGGACTTTTGGTCGACCGATACTCACATCGACCGGGACTTTTGGTCGACTGATACTCACATCGACCGGGGGCGATTCTGGGTTCTCGAACCCACCCCTTTCATCGATTTCAATCCCACCGAATACAATCACAGCTTCTAATCCCAACATAATAATCATTACCTTAACTCGATTACAACCACAACTATAGAAATGAAAGAAGAGGAGAAGATTTAAGGACACTAAAGGTTCATAAACATCTGATTCCCAAACTCACATACAGACCCGAACCAAACTTAAAATCAGAAGATAAAACCAAGAAAGGAGAATCAGATTTGAACATTACCTTTGAAAATGGAAATCAAACGCACACCCTCGTGTTCTTTTATCCTCTTCTTTTCTCCATCGACTCTATTCTTCTCCTTCTTCTCTGTTTCTTTCAGCCGCCAACACCAACAAAGGCCCAAAACCCTATGCTAAAATCTCATATACAAGACTTTTACACTTAACCCCTTCAAGAATTAAAATTTTCTCTATTTCCACCCAACTTAAAGTTTATTAACTTTGGACCGGTTATTACAAATTAAAATGTCTAAATTAAATTAATAACCCAAATTCAATTAATAGGCAAAATAAATATTAAAAAATAAACAACATTGATCTAAATCAATTAATATGTCAAATATAATTTTAATACATGTGAATGAGAAATGGAAACAAAATATAGAAAATTATACCATACCAAACACATGGATTCGTAAAGAATCTTACCCACAAATATAACTTACAAATTCTTATCTTAATTTCAATTTATAAATTTATAATTAAATTGATAGTTACTTGAATAAAATAATTAATTTTAAAAATATTACATAACTTTAAATATTATTTGAATTGAAATTAATAATTTAAAGTAAGCATTGTTGTATTTTTGGGAGGTAGGAACTAAAACTAAAATAAATAAATCTTCCATAACAAAATGGATAAAAATGGTAATATATATTTTGAAATAAAAATTTATATCTATTCACAGATAAATTAAAATACAAAATAATATTAATGTTTTTCTTAAGAACAAGTAGATATAGTTTTTAGTGGTAGGATCCATTGTAAATTCGTAATGTAGTATTGTTTTATTTTATTTTTAATAATCATTATATTGATGTTTTCTTTTATTATTATTAAAATAATTTTCGTGAAGTCAAATCTTTTTTTTTTCATTTGATTATTATTAAAACAAATTGATTTTGAGTCTCTTTTTTCTTTTGAACCTTATCCATCTCACAAAATATTTTTTTTTATCATTTTTCTTTTACAATTTGTTTGTGAGGTGTTTATCACAAAACAAAAAAAAATCGTTTTCTTTTTCAAACAAATATGACACAATATTCATATGTTCTAAATCTGATACCATAGATATGCAACAACATAATCTTAAGCAGTTCATCAATGTATCAACGTTTAGGATACCAAAGGTAGAAGAATCGAAACCGTACCTAACTAAATAGTAGTGTGAACGACCAATATGCTTGATTATCTCATAACAAATTCAATAATTTATGTTGGTGCCGGATTTGATAATCATCGTAGAGCGTACGTGCTGATAACGTGTTACAGAACAATCAATATAGAGAGAATAACAATAAGACAGAGAGAGAAAGTCTATAATTCTCATTAATCATAAGCCCTTTAAATAGGGAGGAGTTTACAAAGAAAATGAAACATTAATTATGGTAATCTAATACTAAGAAAATATTATGTCAATCATTTTTTTGATGATGACAAATCAAAAAAAAATCTTATATATATTAAAAGAAAAACCAAAGAAGATGACTTGGCATCATGAGATTTGAGTATTCTACAAATATTGAAATGTAGTTAACTTTGTTTATCCCACATTGGTGGGAAGAAGAAAAAATGAAAGTTGGAAAGTGTGTATATGAAAGGAGGAGGACATCATTTTGTAGCAAATCATGTTGTTGGCTCAAATGAGTAAACACTCTAATCTTACAAAATGTTTTCTTTAAATCTTGAAAATGTAGTTAAGTTTACTTATCCCATATTGGTGAGATAGAAGAAATTTGAAAGTTGGAATTGTGTATATGAAAAGAGAAAATCTTTTTTTTTTAATTTAGCAAATCATGTTATGAAAGGAGGAAACCTTTCAATATATAAAATAAAATAAAAAATCTGGAATTTATGTATATAATAAAAATTATAATCAGAACTAAAATTTATTAGAATCAATATGTAAAAAAAAATGAAAAAATGTTATATAAAGATTAATTTTTAATAACCAAATATATAAAATTAGAAATAATAGTTTATTACAATTATAATATATAAACTATTTTGGTTTAGTTTTTTTTAATTTAAATTGAAATCAAACTATATATATCGAGAAAACAAACTATGAAGAAACAGTCTTATGTAGATCGAAAAAACTCGAACAAATGAAATGAAAAATTAACAACTCAATCAGACTTGCTTAGAGTCGAAGTTGTGACAATACTAACGAGTATTGTTACTCTTCGTGCAGTCGTAGGTTTGGGAAGGAAAGATTTCGAGAAGGGTTTTTGGTCAAAGTTGCAAACAAGTACATTACAACAAATGTAAGAAAATTATCAAAATTTCTCGCAATTATGCAAAACTAGGTAACAACATCACATTTGCATGAGTTGCAAACAAGTACATTACAACAAATGTAAGGAAATTATCAAAATTTCTCGTAATTATACAAAATTAGGTAACAACATCACATTTGCATATTAAATCAAATATTTTATGAGAATATATGTAAGAATATAAATCGCTATATTATGAGTTATGACAAAACAATTTTCATAATCCACCTCATGATTATAATCATTAGTCTCACACATTTCTTTTTATCATTTTGAGCCAATTACAAAGCTTGATGATGCAGAACTTATTAATTAATTATATATATTAAAAGACACAATCGAGAATGATGAAACAACTTCATATCAAATGTAATATCAATTTATATTAGTTTAATATCTGATATGTGATTATCGTACATTTAACTTTAATATTTTCAAAAAATTTATTATCATCACGCAACCCACGATGCCCAACACTAGTTAGAAATAAGAATAAAAACTCAGCTGACAGCAGTACATTTGGACATGTGTTCCTCCCTCTTATCCCAACAATCATTACCCCTAATTCTTTACTATGTATGCACCCACATAACAGTATAATAGACCTTCTCCATTCTAACCTCAATCTTAACCATTCAATAAACCCATCCACGGCCACTGAGATTCTCATTCCAACATACAATCAAGTTCCTCGTGTTCCTCCTTCCCACATGATCTTTGCCCACTTTCACTCACTTTCACATCCAAAAAAACCAAACACATTCACAGAACCCCAAAATCCCTTAAATTCATCGTAATTTAAAATAAAAAAATTCACACATTTCACAACGTAATTCTCACTTAAAGCACCAAACACACATACCCAAAGAGAGAATTTGAGGTGGGTTTGGTTTTGTTTCGTGGAAATGATGTGGGAAGGTGGATCCTCGTCATCATCGGCGGCGGCGGAAGGTGGTGGTGGAGGGAGGAGGAAGCCGTCGTGGAGAGAGAAAGAGAATAATCGGAGGAGAGAGAGACGACGGCGAGCTATTGCGGCGAATATATTTAATGGGTTAAGAGCACAAGGAAATTATAATTTGCCAAAACATTGTGATAATAATGAGGTTTTGAAAGCTTTGTGTAAAGAAGCTGGTTGGGTTGTTCTTCCTGATGGCACCACTTTTCGTAAGGTATAATTAATCCTTGCTTAATTGATCTGCATTTATGGTGATTGGTTAGATCTGTAGTTTATGAAGTGAAATATTTTCATTCAATTTGGGGAATTGATGGATGGGGTTCTGCAAGTGGGTGTGTTTGATTTTGGGGTTTTTGTTTTCTTCTTTCGATTGTGGATTTTAGGATTATAAAGTTATGGATCTCACCATCTGATTTGATTTTCTTCACGTTTCTTGTAAAAACCCTAGTTTGTTCTTAATCTGAATTTGAATTTGAATTATGTTTGATCAATTGATGAAACATTGTATGAAAACTTATAGATGTTAGATGATGAAATTAAACCTAATTTCAAGAATTTTGCAGAAATTACTTGCGAGCTGTTTGGCGGTTGTTGTATGGTTTGGTGCAATGATTAGAGGCTCTTATGATATAGTGCAAAATGAAATATGGTTGATATAGTGCAAAATGAAATATGGTTGTTTGATAATTGTTTAGAATGAAATCTGGGTCTGAATAGTTAAGGGAGGCCATACAAAATCATTAAGAGGGTTTTAAAATGCATCAATTTGATCACCTGAAAATGAATTGCATAATTGAAGGAAAATCTTCATGAAACAGAGTTCTTTATTATGAATTTATGATGCAGATTTTTGATTCAAAAATTTGCAGGGATGCAAGCCATCACTCCCTTCAATTGAAATCAAATGCAACACATCAACCAACACGACACCATCTTCTTCCCAGAAACCGAGTCCGCCATCCTCATCGTTTCCGAGCCCATCCCGCCATGATTCCAGAACCCCGCCATCAAACAACCCTTTCGGTTTTCTTTCCAACTCCATCCCACCATCGCTCCCACCCCTGCGTATCTCCAACAGCGCCCCCGTGACCCCGCCTCTTTCTTCCCCAACTTCAAAGTTTCCCAAAAAGAACAACAATCTTGATTGGGAGTATTTCACAAAACAATACACTTCCTCCTTCAGTCTGCCGGTTTTTGCGTCATCGGTGCCCACGAGCCCGACCAGGCACCAGCGGTTCAGGCCTGCTACGATACCAGAGTGCCACGAGCCTGATTGGTCCACCACTGGTTCGTTTCAAAGACTAAGGTTCCAAGATTGTGATCCAATGATGGTGAACCCCAATTCTCCGACATTTAACCTTGTGAACCCGAATGCACGAGTGGTTGTTACGAATGATGCGATCGGAGAGAAGGGGAAAGGGGTGAAGGCATGGAAAGGTGAGAGGTTTCATGATGTTGGTTTCGATGATCTTGAACTCACCCTTGGAAGTGGGACTGCTAAAATATAAGCGTACGTAAATTGATCGATGTTGGAATTCTCAAGATTTAGTGGTTAGCATATTTATCGAATTATTCTTTTGGAAGTCCATTTAAGAGATTGGATCTTGATTTTGGTTAGTGAATAGTAAGTAGTATCTTGAAGAAGCTTGATCATGTGTATTGTAGAATGTAATTAAAGAATCCTTTGGGGTTTCATCTCAAAGTTGGAAGCAATTGGCATTGAGATGAATCCTTGGTGGATCGATCTTTTATTGTTATGAATTAATTGAAATTTAAAATTTCATATGAAACTTGCACTTTTGTTTCAACATATTCTTTAAAATAAAGAAAATAAGGAAAATTAATTTTTTATTCATATACACTGATGAGATTGAATTATTATTAATGTTTTGTTCGAACAAGTACTTTAAAATGTTCTCAAAGGCATTGTTCTCTAATTTGATGGAGAAAAAGAAAGGAAATGAAAAGAGTTATTTTATTCGTTTCTCAAGAGGAAAGGAAGTAAAGAAAAAGATAAATAATTTTTCATGTTCTTCAATTTAAGAGAAACGAAAAATATGTCACTTTCTACAAATGTACCCTTTAAAAATATATCATTTAAAATAAAAGTTAAGTAGTTTTGTAACTTTAGTAATCTTTTTAAAGGGCTTAAATTTTCTTTCTTTCTTTCTTTTCCTTCCAAGTTTAGGAGGAGACTTATCATGAACTATTTTCATTTTGTTTTATTTCCAATCTCTTCATAAATAAGTTTCGAGAACACGATTTTTTTTTTTTTTTTTTTTGACATCCATCCCCTTTTCCTCCCTTTCTTTCGTAATAAAGGTTTCAAGAACAAAACATAATAGAGGAAAACAAGAGAGAAGCTACAAATCTTCAACCTAAAACTCAATATTGAGAAGAGAGAAATATTATTTTAATTGTTTCCACTAATGAGGTTGAATGTATTATTATTAACATAAGTTTTTTTTAAAGTGTATTGAAATTATTTATTTATAAAATATTATAATTAATTTTGAAATCTTCAAAACATTGAATCTTTGAGTTGAATGCAATTTTCTTAGATATTCTAATTTTTGGTTCTCTACTTTAGAAAAATTTATGGATTATCAGTTGGAGATGCTATGAGGGAGAGAGAAGAAAAAATGAACTCAAATCAACTCTTGGATCTTAAAAAATAGACGACTCAAATCCAAATGTAACCTTCCATGTAATCATGGAATTAGTTTTAGGAAAAGATAACCACTAATCATCCTTATAACCGTTGGATTAAAATAAATGAATGGTTCAAATATGTTTTCTTGTTTTTTGAGTGTTTACTTTTTAAATCCAATTGTGTGTCATTGTGTCGAAGATTTTAGTAGTTTGATGAGAGAAATTATCATATAATATTGTGTTCTTAGACCCTTTAAGCGTTTCATGTCTTAAAAATGCATGACAAATTCAACAAAACCCCAATATTGTAGAGAAAATTAAATGAAGTCGTATGAATACAAGGTACATAAAAGTATTCATAAATTCCCAATCATGACCTACCCCCAATCTAGAGTAGCTAGGTGGGGAAGTAAAATTAATCTTTGTTCGTACATAGGTTTTATTAGTACAAAATTATAAACTATACTGAAAAGTCTTTCGTTGGGGTGTGTTTGGTACGCAGACAAGACAGGACGGAACAGGACGGGACAGGACAAAACAGGACAGGATAGAACAGTTGTTCAGCGTTTGGTAAAACAGAAATGGACAGAACAGAACAGATAACATGACCAATTTACTCCTAAATAAAATTTAAAGAATGAATAAAATATAAAAAAGAAGACATATTTAATGTTTTGTAAGAGAATTATATTTTATTTTGAGGTTATATTTGTAAAACATAAGTCTGTTCCACCTTGTTCCATGGGTGGGGGTGGAACAGGCATGTTCCACTTTTGTTCCATTCTGTTCCTGTCTGTTCTACCTAACAGTCCTGCCAAACGTGGAACAGTAATCCCTATTCTGTTCTGTCCTGTCCAGTTCAGTGTACCAAACGCACCCTTGTAGAACAAGGCTATCCTAACATCCTCCAATAATTTTTCTATAATTTATCCAAAATAGATAAACAAACGTCAAAAATCTCACAAAAAATTAACTCCAAGAGTTTGTGTTTAAAATTTATTCATCAATTATATAACTAAATATTCTATAGATTTAAGGGTCGTTTACCAAACGTTTACTGAATACGTGCTTACTGACAAGAGTCACCATCCTTATTTACCTTATCGGATAATATTTTTTGTCATAAAAGATAGATTATTGGTACGTCTTTTACCCGGTAAACGCTAACCGGGTAATAGTCTTCTCTCTTACTTATTGGGTAAGATTGTCAGTTATTGTTATGACTCTTTGGGTAAGATCATTGATCCATGTCATGCTCACGTGGTATGGTAAATGTCATCCGATAAACATTTATCCAATAATTGTTTAGTAAACGACCCTTAATCATCCAACAAAGTTTTATAAAATGTTGATATATAGTTATCTCCCATTCAAGATAATTTTGCAAAAATGTAAAAGCAATTATTGTGTCATTTCTGACAGAGGGAACTACACTTTTGGTCCCTAAGGTTTGGTGATTTATTTGAAAGTGGGACTTGTACTTCAATAAGTTAAGTTGTAGTTCCTGAGGTTTGAATTTTGCTTTGAAAGAGGGACCTCATCACTAACTCCGTTAAAATCCATCATTAGTGGCAGGGGCAAAATCGTCCAACCATGTTTTTGTCCCCTTTTTGCACTTTTTCTTTGCTTTTTCTTATTTATGTAAAAGATATCAAACACCAATTAGGTAATTAACTCAAATATATATATATATATATATATATATAGATAGCAATGATCATTTGTTAACCCACAATTTGTTGTTAACTTTGTGAACCTATTCCAACCAATAGAAATTCATCTTTGTTTGTTGTTTTCATTGTTTAAATATTTAATGCTAAAGAGTAGATAAGTCAATTCTTAATTAGCTAATATTTTATTTATTTTTTTGGGGGTTACAAGAATAAAGTCTCCTTAATTCTAGTATATGTTACGATTTCAAAAATTTTGATGAACATTTATGATGAACAACCCTGAAAAACACCGTATCAGATAGGGGTGCTCACGGGTTGGGTTGACCGGGTTGAAGGCACTTGAACAACCCAACCCAATGTTTGCGGTTTGGAAAATCTCAACCCAACCCAACCCAACCCAACCCAATCAAAAGTGCAACCCAACCCAAACCGCTCGGGTTTGGTTGGGTTGGTCGAGTTGGTCGGTTTGAAACTTTAATACATTATTTTACAATCTAACTAAGTCAATCCGTTTAAAAAAACTAAAATCAAAATGGAAATATAAAAGTAAGACTAATAAGAGAAGATGATAGTAAAAGAAAAGTATTTCTTGTATTTTCATTCTATCAATGTTAAAGATTTTTGAAGACTTGAAAGTTAGATTCATACGATTTTAATCGGCATGGTCTCGTAGAATGGTCTAAACTACGGCTAAGATGGGAAGACTTGAGAATTGATAGAAGGAAGACGCTAAAAGTCTAAAATCATTAATAATAAAAAAAACGTACAAGTTTGGTCGGGTTGACAGGTTGGTCGGGTTACTTTGGGCTCAACCCATTTCCAACCCAATAGATGCGGTTTGGGCAAAATTTGTATCGATTATATATCGGGTTAACTCGATTGGAGTTTTTTTTGTGTTTTTTCGGGTTGGGTTGGCCGGGTTGATCGGGTTGGTCGGAAATTTGAGCACCCCTAGTATCATATATGAACATTGATGAACACGCACATACACATAGGAGAGCACATACATAATGTTCACTTTATACTCAAGTGAGAAGGTTGTTTGGTGAACACTTCAAATATGAACACCGATTAACTCAATTTCAAATCAGTTACACATTTTTAAGAGATGAATACTGATGAAACAATCATAAAACATAGGAAAAAAACATGAATTGATGAAACACTTCAAATATGAACACCGATAAACCCAATTTCAAATCAGTTACACACTTTTTAAGAGATGAATACTAATGAAACAATCACTCAAGAATCTTCGGTTACGAATGTGGTGTAAGGGAACATTAATTAGGCATTTAATAGAATTTAAAAGAATATGAGATTTAATTCCTAAATTACCCTTAATCACATATGTTCACATAACCATCTAAGAAATAAAGCATTTTTTATTAATTAAAAATTTACTCTTAATCTCAACCATCCAATGTCAAGATGGATGGTTTAGATTAGTTCATAAAACTTTTTTAAGTTTCAAGGGGGTGTCAACCTGTTAAAAAAGGTAAGTAAGTATTGTACCAATCTTGTCATTATTTCTAACTTATTCTGTTTGGTGTGTTTTTTATAGGAGTTGAGGGACTGGATTTAGAACTCTGTTTGTATCTTACAAAGAGAGGGACTGCGCCTCGCTATTAGGAATAAAAGGAGGGTAGCGGAGCAATTTACTAAAAGTGAAGGAGGACTAATCTGCAATTTCTGAGAAATTATATAAACTCTCGTTTAGCTCTAGATTTCAATATCTCAGCTCATTTTTTCATTCTGATAATTTTTCTTTCTTTCTTTCTCTCAAGTTAGAGTTTGCTATTTTGTAGTCTTCTTCAAACCTTTTGAAGGATGTTTAGGGTTTAAATCAGTTAATGTTGTAAGATCATTTCTATTAAATGTTTGAAGATGGTATCAGAGCCAAAGTGTGTCTCGTTCCATCGTTGATTTCAATCTATGGTAAACTCCTTTATCTGTTTCTTTTATTTTTTCCAGTAACACCTCGTGAGTTGTATTCTTCTTCGATCGACTGAAAGTCGCTTCGTCTTCTTTCGTTGTTTTTCAAAATTTCTCGATCTGGTTTCAAGGTCTGTCCAGATTCTTTCGACATTTTTCGGCGAGTTTCTTGAGTAGATCTGACCTGTGTAGGTCTTGTGTACTCGGTGATTCTCGATCTTTTAATCTCTTGTTTTTTCCTTTTATTTCTTAGATCAGATCTATCATTGATCTTGGTTTAAGACTTTGTTTAAGAATATTTTGCTGTTTTCTAGTTCAGATCATTTGTCTTGCATCAGATCTCTTATAGATCTTGGTTCGAGTTCACTTTATAAGGATTCTCTAGTCCGAAGTGTATCTCTTCTTCATAGGTTTGATACACTTTGTTAAGTTTTTCCTTGTATTTCTTAGATCGGATCTATCATATATCTTGGTTTAAGACTTCGTTTAAGGTTTTTTTTTGTTTTCTGGTTCAAATCCTTTGTCTTGCATCAGATCTCTTATAGATCTTGGTTCGATACACTCTGTAAGTCCTTTTTGTATGAGGACTGTAAATTTCTCTTTCGTTTTTTTAGATCCTTTTGACTTGTATCAGATCTCTTATAGATCTTGGCTCAAGTTCTGTTTATAAGGATTTTCAAGTTGTTTACCTAAGTGTATCTCTCCTTCATAGATCTTGTATATAGATCTTGGTTCAAGTTTGTCCTATAAGGATTTTAAGCTATTTTTTCATACAGATCTCTCTTATTTGTAACTGGTCCTTTGGTCTCGGTTCAAGTAGTGCTGTAAGGACTGTTGAGTTCTTTGTTTTTTTTTCTTTTTGAAGTGGTTCTTGTGATGTGAGATAAGATTAGGTACTTATCTATCTTTTCTTCCTTTGTGCTCACGGAAGAACTTATTGTCTTCGTTTTGCACGTACTGGTTTTTGTGTGTGTAGCAACCTTGAACCTGTTTGGTTCCTTGTTCTTCACGGATTGTTTGTTCAGGTTCTATATCTGCTCAGATCTGTGGGTGTTGTTCACTCATTCTGGTTCCTTGTTGAGGTTCCAGTTTGGCTCATATCTTTCGCTGCCCTCTTTTTATAAGGATCTATCTGTAAGTAGTTTACCTGATTTCTCATTGGATCTCCCTCCTCTGTAAGTTCTCTCTCTCTCTCTCTCTCTATCTGGTGTTTTTTTGTTTGGACTCTGCGTAGGAACCCTGCCTCTAAGCTACTCAGTTTTTGTTGTTTCTCCTGAGTTGTCACCATGACAGGAACCGGATCCTCCAAAGATCCAGAATAGCAATCTATGATTGCTAAACTGGACTTTGGTGATCCGTTGTATCTACATCCTAGTGACACCTCGGGAGCCTCTATTTTGTCTCTGAAATTGAACGGTATTGAAAATTATAAAGTGTGGTCTTGTGCAATGATACTTGCTCTTGAGACTAAGAATAAACTTGGTTTCATTGATGGTTCTGTTGTTAGACCTGTTGGTAATGATGTTTTGGGCAAACAATAGGATCGTTGTAATTCTGTTGTTCTATCTTGGATTCTTTATTCTGTGTCAGATGACTTGTTTGTTAGTCAAGTTTTTTCTAGAGTTGCTTCTGAGGTGTGGCTTGAATTGAAAGAAACCTATGATAAAATTGATGGTTCTGTAACTTTCAATCTACAACAGAAAATTAACTCTTTGTCTCAAAATGGAACCCCTGTCTCTGACTACTATCATAAATTGAATGCCTTATGGAAACAATTTGATGCCTTAATAAAACTTCCCTCATGCACCTGCAATGCCTCTCACGATTTTTCCAAACACAATCAGCTAATAAAATTAATGCAGTTCTTGATGGGGTTAGATGATGCTTATGTTCATATAAGAAACAATATTCTAACTACTGATCCTCTTCCGTATGTTAAAACTGCGTTTTCTTTGGTTTCTCGAGAAGCGTCACACCGCGGTGTGGCTCGATCCTCAGATCCTAAAATTCAAAACACAACATTCTTTGGAAAGGCTAATGAAAATAAGAAAAAATCGGGGAAACCTTCCCTTGTTTGTAAGCACTGTGGTGTAACTGGGCACACCATAGAAAGGTGCTATAAACTGATTGGTTTTCCAAGGATTTTCAATTTACTAAGTCAAAGAATTCTTTTAAATCAACTTCAAACAATGCTTGTTCCACTGATTCTTCTGCCAGTGGTCAAAATTCTGCTAGTGGTCAAAAAACTTCAAATTTTCTCACAGAGGATCAAATCACAAAGTTACTGTCTCTTCTTGATCATAAACAGCCGGACAACATTTCTGTCAACATGGCAAGTATGCTTTATGTTAATATGACAAAGTCTGCTAAATCTTCTAGTTTTTCTCATCGTGGTTGGATTATTGACTCTGGTGCAAACCAACATATGACTTCCACTATTTCTTGTCTTGAAAATGTTGTAGACATTTCGGATTTAGATTTAAAAGTAACTCAACCTAATGGAGACGAAGCTAAGATTAATCAAATAGGGAATTTTAGACTGAATGATGAAGTTGTTTTATTTGATGTTCTTGTTATCCCTGACTTTCATGTTAATCTTTTGTCTGTTCATAAGATTGCTAGGGATAGCAAAATTTTTGTTGGGTTTGATGAGTACAAATGTTATCTTGTTCAGGGTTCTCCTCACAAGAAAACTGTGGGGACTGGTAGCGAACAAGGAGGTTTATACTTCTTTGATCGCTTGTTCAAGGGTGAGTCTCTTATGTCACCTAAAATTAATATGTCTATAGTATGTTGTGTCTCTCGCCAATTATGGCATAGTAGACTTGGATACCCTGTTGTTCAAGTGTTAGGATTGTTAAAAGACACTCTTAATCTAGGAAGTGAACGTGAGTCTGTCCCTTGTGATATTTGTCATAAGAGTAAACAAACCAGAGACAAGTTTACCTTGAGTAATCATGTCTCCAAAGTCTTAGGAGAATTAGTTCACTTGGACATATGGGGACCTTATCGAATTCCTAGCAAAGAAGGCTATAGGTTCTTCTTGAATGTTGTAGATGATTATACTAGATCTGTCTGGGTTTATCTGTTGAAAAACAAAGATTAGGTCTTTGACAACATTGTTGATTTTCACAGCTTGTTGATCAATCAATTTGGAAAACATGTTAAGATTTTCAGGAGTGATAACGGTACTAAGTTTGTTAATAACAAATTAGGTGTGTTTTTTAAATCTAATGGTATTATACATCAAACTTCTTGTATTTACACTCCTCAACAAAATGGAGTGGTTGAAAGAAAACATAGACACTTATTAAATGTGGCCAGGGCTTTAATGTTTCAGGGAAATATACCGTTAAGCATGTGGAGTGAGTGTCTTCTAACTGCTACATATCTAATAAATAGAACTCCCTCTTCTGTGCTAAATGGTAAGTGTCCATATGAGTTAATGTTTGGTTTTGCTCCTGTATTATCTCATCTTAGAAATTTTGGGTGTTTATGTTTTGCTGTTAGACCTAATGTTTCAGATAAGTTTTCTTCTCGATCTGAAAAATGTGTTCACCTTGGTTATTGTAATTCAAAAAAGGGGTACAGACTTTATAGTTTGGACTCAAAACAAATCATTGTTTCTAGAGATGTTAAGTTTTACGAAACTATATTCCCTTTCAAAATGAGTTCAAATCAACAAAATTGTGATTCTAGCAATATCAACTCTTTAAATTTCTTTGATTCTATTTTGTTTCAAACTAATGATTTGCTATCTGAATTTCCCAGTGATGAAACCAGGGTTATCTCTCAAAATGGAAATAATGAAAATGTCCCTGATACTTATGAATCAGATAGACGTGGTCACGTGGGTAGTCAAAATAGAGTTGTCGGGTCTTTGGACCCTAGTAATACTAACAGTAGTAACGAAAATGATAGAGCTGTCGGATCTAGTGGTCCTGGTAGTACTATTTCTGCCCGTGACACTCGAACCACTAATTTTCGTCAACTTACTATTCAACAAAATAATGATGATATTTTGAGAGCCCTTTCTGAGGGAACTGTTTCTGAACAATCAAATCTTCGTAAGTCTACTCGTCCTTCAAATTTACCTCGCCGTTTTGATGACTATGTTGTTGAAGGGAAGGTAAAGTATGGGATAGAGAAGGTTGTCAATTACTCTTGCTTAAGTTCAGATAATTTTTGTTTTGTATCAACCCTTAATAAGTCTTTTGAACCTGAACTTTTTTTTGAAGCAAGTAAGGATCAAAACTGGGTAGATGCAATGAATCTTGAAATGGAAGCCTTATATAGAAATGGTACATGGGTTTTAACTGATCTGCCCCATGGTCGAAAACCCATAGGCTGCCGGTGGATTTATAAAATCAAATACAAATCCGCTGGTGAAATAGAGAGGTATAAGGCTAGGTTAGTTGCTAAAGGCTATAGTCGGCGTGAACATCTAGACTATGAGGAAACTTTTTCACCAGTTGTTAAAATGGTTACTGTTAGGTGTGTCATTGCTTTGGTTCTTCAAAATAAGTGGCCTCTATGTCAACTTGACGTTAATAATGCTTTTCTTTATGGTGATCTTGTTGAAGAGGTTTATATGTCTTTGCCCCTGGTTATTTTTCTGCTAATGATAAACGGGTTTGTAAGCTTGTTAAGTCTCTGTATGGACTAAAACAAGCACCTCGTCAGTGGTATGAGAAGTTGTCAACCTGTTTAATTGATCATGGTTTTATTCAAAGTACCAATGATTATTCGTTGTTTACAAAATGTTCTGATAATGTTTTCATTGTTCTTCTTGTTTATGTTGATGATATTGTCATCACTGGTAACTCATATCCTGAAATTCAAGAGGTTAAGAATTATTTACAGTCTAGGTTTAAAATAAAAGACCTTGGTTTTTTGAAGTTTTTCTTGGGAATCGAGATTCTAGAAACTAACAAAGGTGTTTGTATGTCACAAAGGAAGTATTGTCTTGAACTTTTAAATGATTTTGGATATTTGGGTTGTAAACCTATTAGTACACCAATGGACATGAATCTGATAGTAACATATTCTATTGGGTCTGAAACAAAGGATCCACCTTTGAAAGATTTTATAGGTTATCAAAAGTTAATTGGTAGGTTTATATATTTGTTAGCTACTAGACCAGACATTGCTTTTTCTGTACATTGTTTGAGTCAATTCATGCATTCACCTCAGGAGTCTCATCTGAAATTGGCTCTTCGAGTACTGAGGTATTTGAAGGCTTTGCCTGGTAAGGGTATCAATTTTTCTTTGTGTCCTGCTTCTGATTTTAAGCTCTCAGCCTATGTTGATGCTGACTGGGGAAAATGTCTGTCAACTAGGCGACCTGTTACAGGATATTGTCTTTTTTTGGGTAACTGTATGATTTCGTGGAGAAGCAAGAAACAACCTACTGTTTCTCGCTCCTCTGCTGAGTCAGAATATAGGGCAATGGCTTCAGCTTTTTGTGAAATTATATGGGTTCTAAGTATTTTAGTTGATTTAAGAATTGATAATCTTCTTCCTGTAAATCTAAACTGTGACAATAAGTCAACTATACAAATGGCTAACAATCCAGTGTTTCATGAAAGAACTAAGCACATAGAGATAGACATTCATCAAGTGAGAAATAAAATCTCGTCTGGAGTGTTGAAAACTGTAAAAGTTTTATCAACAGAAAATCCAGCTGATATTTTTACAAAATCACTTAGTGTGAATCAACATCACTATCTCGTTTCTAAGTTAAACATGTTCGATATTTTCAATGCCAAGATTGAGGGAGGGTGTTAAAAGGTAAGTAAGTATTGTACCAATCTTGTCATTATTTCTAACTTATTCTGTTTGTTGTGTTTTTTATAGGAGTTGAGGGACTGGATTTAGAACTCTGTTTGTATTTGACAAAGAGAGGGACTGCTCCTCGCTATTGGGAATAAAAAGAGGGTAGCGGAGCAATTTACTAAAAGTGAAGGAGGATTAATCTGCAATTTCTGAGAAATTATATAAACTCTCGTTTAGCTCTAGATTTCAATATCTCAGCTCATTTTTTCATTCTGATAAATTTTCATTCTTTCTTTCTCTCAAGTTAGAGTTTGCTATTTTGTAGTCTTCTTCAAACCTTTTGAAGGATGTTTAGGGTTTAAATCAGTTAATGTTGTAAGATCATTTCTATTAAATGTTTAAAGACAATCGGTAATAGAATGTAGCTAAGTTAACAATAAAACTAGGGTTAACAAAAGAACCTAACCCTATATATATATAAGAAAATCGTTGGTGACCTTGAGGTTACCACACAGGGATGCAAACTCCGACTACCACATAGGGACCAAATCGCCCTATGTCCATGAATGTCCGATGACCTTGAGGTTATACCACACAATATATATATATATATATATATATATATATATATATATATATATAAGAAAATCTTATTATGTCCCTATGTACATGAATGCAAACTCACAGGAGAAAAAAGCGATCCCACAGGACCTTAGAACAGGCCAAAAAACAGGGACCAACCCATCCCCTCCTCCAACCCAATCCGTAAATTTTGTAAAAAAACCACTACCCCGTCCTCCATTTTTTCCGGCGATATACCTCCGTCCCCTTTTAGAGTTTACTCATGATAAACCAACCTTTGAGTGAAGTTGGGATCGAGAGTCTCAGAAATTTTCATCGTCATCGTCACATGATTTAGTCCCTGTATTTCTTTCCTGACGTTAGAATCGAAAGCCTCAAAAACTTGTGATTTGGTCCTTGTGTTTCGTTCCTGAAGTTGGAATCAAAAGTCATGGTGGAAGGTGATGAGTGATGGTCCTGTGTAGTCAATCCTTCACAGTGATGGGTTAAAGGGGTGTTAGAGAAAGGTGGTGATGGGTTAACGACTAGAGTTTGTCCCCATGTTGTAATCACCATCGTCCCTATGGTGTTATATATATATATATATATTGTAACACCCCAAAAATAGGGATAAGTTTAAACCTCGAAATCTTACGAAATGTGAAACTTAAATAAACAGAGATCACCTAAAAAGGGGAAATAGTTAAAATGTATACAATTTCTATGAATGTAAATTATAAATGACAACTCGTTAATCTAGGCCATAATCATCTAGATTAGACAATTATCATCAAAATCTTCCCAAAATGTAACTATTCGAATCTGTACGCCAATCCTTCAAAGCTTTACTTCAAAAGTCTCTGTTATCCACTCAACACTTGTCCTTCAATCTTTGCGAGCCCCGCCACTAAGGGAATTTGAATATACATGTCATTTAAGAAAACGAGTGTTAGGCTTACACCTAGTGAGTTCAAACATATATAAAATGACATTTCAGAAATTGATTGATACTAAATTACTAATGCATAATTTAACCAAATTTCATTTATGGATTCAAACCTTATTCACCCTTGGGAGGGAGTAAGGTTTCACAAGGTAACGGGGGAGACCCAGTTTACCATTGAGGTGACGGAACACAAAAGTAGGTCACATATCAATGTTATGGAGCTTCTATTATAGCACCAAAGGTTATCGAGTTCAACCACCCATGGTCTATAGTTCGAGCTCCCAATTGGTCTAAGAAGGACTCACTTGCTAGAATTCAAGAGTCATGGGTCACAAGGTCGCATTCAACCACCCCCGGTCTATAGCTCGAGTTCCCAATAGTCAATCCCATGTCTAGCCAATATGTAATACAATAACCCAATTTATACAAATGTGACTAGCGTCTATGGATCCATTACACTATAGTCCAACAAAGTGACAACTTCCAAAACATTCCACAGTGTATTCAAGTCATGTAAGCATATGCATAAAGAGCCTTTAATGAGGGGGAAATCCCTATGTTGTCAAAATCCATAAATATGACCATTTAGCTTTTATTTTCCAAAACCCGTGAAAATCAAGGTGTAATCATCATTTATACATACAAGACTATTTTTCAAAGTCATTTCCTCAAAATACCAATTTAGCCAAAACCCTAATTTTTGACCTAAAGCTTTTAAAATCACCCAACATGAAATTAATGAGGTAGAACAATTTCAAGAATCATAAAGGAAGTATTTATAACATGTATAAAGGTTTGAAAAGTAAAAGGATGAACTCACTACACTAGGTTTTGACAAAAACCTAGAAACCACCAAATATTTGTAGGGAGGTGACACAATAGCTTGACCCAAGACTTTAGCTCCTTCCCTAGAGACAATAGTGAACCGATTTGATGAGAACTTATGGAGGATCTTCTCTTGAAATTAATGAGGAGGGGAGTTTGGTTGGTGAATAAATCGTCCAACAGCAGAGAGGAATCAACTCCAAACTTTAATTTTGTGATAAATGACCAAAAAAATTGAACCACACATTAAATACCCAGTCGCTGCTCGACCGCGACATTGCCCGACGACTATGCCCTTGGCAAGGGCATAGTCGCGGGTCACAATCGAGCTGAGTGTACCGAGCCTCCGAAGCCCCACGCGACTTTGCAACGACGAGAGTGACATGGTCACAATCGCTGGGCATTATTGCCCAATGTGTATCGTGGGGCTCCATGTCCCCGTGACAATGCCCTGGAGAGAGTGACATTGTCACAATCGTCGGGCATAGTTGCCCCCCCCCCCCCCCCACACGTACCCCTGCCTGATTTTCCTCTAATTTCTCATGTGATGACAATTCGATATACGAGATGCACAAATAACCCCAAATAACTAAAACCAAGATTATCACCAAGGATTTGAGACCAGGAAATAACTAAATTACATACCGGATTTGAGGATGTTACATATATATATATATATATATATATATATATATATATATATATATATATATATATATATATAAAGAGAGTAAACTTCACTTTTGGTCCCTGACTCCAGTCTCGGTGAGGAAAAAGGAGGGGGGAGGAGGAGTCTCAGTGACGGTGATGGTGAAGCCATGGAGGGGTGGGTGATGGTGGTGATCGGAGTTGATGTTTTGTACAAAAATAAAGAAAAACAATAAAAAATTGCAAAAAGAGGGACAAAATAAAGTTGGACAAAAATACCTCTGGCTCTAATGGAGCTTTTTAACGGAGTTAGTGATGAGGTCCCTCTTTCAAAATAAAATCCAAACCTCAAGGACTACAACTTGATTTATTGAAGTACAGGTCCCACTTTCAAAGAAATCACCAAACCTCAGGGACCAAAAGTGTAATTCTCTCTTTCTAGTAGACTAGTACCATCTCCAACTCAATCACTAAAAATAAAACACTAAAAATACTAAAATCACTAAAAATGGTGGATCCATCAAACACTAAAAAAATATCTTTAATATTATAATAAATAAAAAACAATTTATTTATTTATTTATTATTATACCTTTTTATTAAAACATAATATTATATAATTAATTTGATAATCAATATTTATGTAATTATAAAATTTCGATTTTATATTAATATTTATAAATAGAGGCCAACTTTTTTGACCTCTAAATATAAAGGCCAACATTTTTACCTCCATATTTTTAGTGTTTTAGACCATCTCCAATCCAATAAAAACATTAAAAACACATAAATATGAAGGTGTTTTCATCTTCAACCCAAAACTAAAACACTAAAAAAAATGGAGGTAGAAAATGTTGGCATCTATATTTGGAGGTTGATAAAACAGGCCTCTATAATTAAATATTAATATTTTATTTAGCTTTTATAATTATATATATATATATACACACACACATATGGTTCTTTCTTTTGTTAACCAATCTATTTATGTTAACCATGTTAACGAACCACAACCGTAGATGCATTAGATCAATGACTAATCTTAAAAAATGTTTTCCATGTTCAACATTAACTAATACCACGCGTTTGAGACCGTGTGCATAAGTGAAGAGGGGTAAATAGGTCAAAACACCCAAATCATTAACCATGGAAAGTGATTCTATCCATAGTAATATGTTTCACATTTGAAGCAACCCGAATGGAAAGTGATTCTATCCATATTAACGGGTGCCTAGGAAGCGAATATTCAATAGCATAATGCAGTCGCATGGGGTGTTGTAAATTTGATTTTCTATCAAAGATAAATGGATTTTATATGCACACATGCACACTATAATCTTTTGTGCACATATACACATATGTGCAACATAGTTGGATCTGTTAAGAGGTTGTGGCATAGTAACTCACAATGACCACAAGTGAACATACTGTGAATTACTCACATTTTTTCAGAATTCGTTATGAGCATACAATATTCACATATGCACAAAATGTTAATACACCCACAAATTGTAGTGTTTTTTGTGATTTAGTGGTTGGGTTGGAGATAGTGATGGGTGAAGTTGAAAACACCATCATTTTTTTTAGTGTTTTCGTGGTGGGATGGAGTTGAAAACACCATCGTTTTTTTTAGTGTTTTAGTAGTGAGTTGGAGTTGAAAACACCTTCATTTTTTTAGTGTTTTAATGGTGGTTGGAGTTACAAGCACCTCCATTTTTGTGCTTCTAGTGTTTAGTTAGAGATACCTAAACTTCAAAACAAATAGAGGTCTCCAAACTTGGCCTCTATATTTGTAGGTCTAAAAAATTGACCTCTATAAATCAATTATTAATACAATATTAAGTTTTTATAATTATACATACATATATATATATTAATTAAAAGTTTAATATATTAAGTAATATTTGTATTAAGTTTATAATTTATTGTTATGATAATATCAAAAATGTTTTTAGTGTTTTCTTAGTGTCTGGTTGAAGTTGATTTTTTTATTGTTTTTTTAGTGTGTGATTGAGAAGTTGATTTTTTTAGTGGTTGAGTTGAAGATGATCTAAAGAAAGGTCGCTTTAGGGATATGTAAGAGCATCTCCAACGGTTTTTTCAATCAACCAATCAAATTAAATGTAAGAACAGAGAGAAAATAAATATTGTTGTTATATTATTGGAAAAGTTGTTAGAATTGGATGTATTTTTTTAATATAGATTTTGACTTTTTCCCTCTGTCTTAAAAGAAATTAGGTATAAACTCTTGGAGGTTGTAACCAAGTCGGTTGTACAATGACACACGTGTGTTTTACCTTCTAATAAAGGGGCAAATAAAATACACCCATACATACTAATTTTTTTTATCGCACACATCAACATCAAGAATTATTAGTTTTACAATTGGGAAATTGGCTCAAATAGCCACATTACATTGGCATATTGGTCTCTTAGCCATTTCTCTACCTTATTGACGAAAATAGACCTAGGTCCGCTACCTCCAGAAAAAGACAAAAAAAATTGTCGGTCCAAGTCAGGTCCGCAACGGGTAGGTCCGCCACCCGACCCAGGTCCGCCATTTCGTCACGTGTCACGATCTCACTCAACGATAGCAGAGGTCGATGGCGGAGGTAGAGGACCTGCAGGTCCGCCATTGCGGACCTAGGTCTATTTTGATAAATTTTGGAGAGAAGTGGCTAGGAGACCAATATGCCAATGTAATGTGGCTATTTGAGCCAATTTCCCTTTACAATTTTAATGTAAGATTTGATGATAGAGCAACATTCAACACATAGAGAACCATGTGCACTCAAATTGATGCATAAATTTATTTGTAATGATGATTCTATAATGATAACGGTAAATAAATAAGTACTCTAAAAATAAAATAAAAACCTTACTGGTAAAGAGAATGAACAAAACATAACCATGTACAAGATAATTGACGTATGTTAATTTTAAAACCATTTTTTTCGATTTGACCTTAATTCATGTTTTGTATCTTTCAGATTAAAAACTAGGAAAGAACGGAGAAAATGATTAATAACCCACGGATATGAAACGGAGAAGATGGTACACAAGACTAGGGGTGTACAAAAAATTCTCAACCCGCGAAACCCGTCCAACCAACCCGCTCCCAACCCGCGAAACCGCTAATTAGAAGGGTTGAAATTGGGTTAGAAAAACTCAACTCAACCCAAACCGCCAACCTGCCGCTATTTTTTTTATAAAATTATATTATATATACAATTTATTCACAACCCACATTTAAAATTCATAACCAAGTCCAATTCTAAGCCCATATATAGATAATATGGTGGAGGCCCTTGTATGCACACAAAGTTGGTTAAAATGGAATAATGAAGGCATTCAAATAAGTGAATATTTAGATGAAATTGCATCTTATGACTTTCTTGAATAAGGCAACTTTAATAATGTTTCTTTTTTCATGCTTATATTGGGGTATTTTATAAATTGTTTAATTTTTAGACTCGTTTATAAATTATTTAATTTTTGTTTTCGAATTGTAGACAAACTCAAGGAGAATGCAACATTGGGGTCGGAAAGGTCCAAGACGGTCGTGCTTGATTGAGGATTTGAATCGTTTGCTATCATTTAGACTTTTGAAGTTTAACTTTAAGACTTGTGAATTTTAATATATATTTGAATGATTGTAATAACTAATAATAACTTTGTTGAAAATACTTTTAGAATTATTTATCGTATTTCAATCGGCAAATTTGTGTATTTTACCAACCCGCCAACCCAACCCGCCATAACACGCAAGGGTTGGGTTGGGTTATAATTTTGAATGGGTTGAGTTGAGATTTTTCAAACCGCCATAATTGGGTTGGATTGTAAAAATGTCTCAACCATCCTAACCCAACCCGTGTACACCCCTACACAAGACGTTCGAAATAATATCTTTTTTTGTCCTTTTGTTGGGGGGTTTGAAATATAAGTGTATTTATAAGAGGGGATAAGGAGATAAACCATTGGAGATAAATTGTGTTGGTGCATTTGTTGCAACCATATATTTTGATGATTTGACAAACCGTCATTTTCTAAGAGCATCTCAAACAAAATGGAGATTCAACACTCAAAATTATTTAAAAAAATTACATTTAACTTCAACAGATTTGGGATTTTGGAGATAAAAACATTAATTATATTATTAAAATATTCTATGTTTAATAGAATATTATATCTCTCATAAACATTGAACATGAAGGTTTTTTATTGGTGAAAATATGATAAAAAGGAATGGTTTATCTCTTATGATATTCACTTTTGTCATGTTTTCTCCATTTTGAAGAATTTATTGGAGCAAAAAAATTCTCAAAATTTCGATTTTCTCCATTTTAAAGAACTTATTGGAGATGTTCTCACAAACTTGTAGAATGTTGTGAATTTAATATTCATTTAGGAGTTGTTTGTTTTTTGAGTTTCAGAGCTTAATTACCACTTTTCACTTTTTCGGTCGGACATTTCTTAATTAAGTATGTTTGTTTTTTTTAATGTATTCATACTCACTTATCACTTTTACTTATCTAGAAGAAAAAGTGATACCCTAATCACTTAACACTTATTTATATAACAACTCACAGCCGCTCCTGCTCGCCTCACCTCGACCAAATTGATCCCCAAGCCCGTTCGACCCAGAATCGATCTACATGTCGGTCGTCTTTGTCCAAATCGCTCTCCAAGGTATGTCGACTCCAGATTAGTTTGATCCATGTGGTTTGATTTTTTTTTCTTCTGTCGATCCCTGTGGTTCGATTTTTTCTATCGATCCTTGTGATTCGATTTTTTTCTTCTGTCAATCCCTGTGTTTGTAATTCGTTGTCTGAAAGTCGTGGGTGGATTAGGGATGGGTTTTATGAAATTTCGGTTTTATGTGTTTGTAATTCTCTCTGAAATTTTGGTTTTTTGTCGATCCCTGTGTTGACTATATGATGGATGATAATTTCCTCTGCTTTGCAAGATCCCAGTCAAGAAGCCCTTGAATCCTTAAATGCAAAAGTAAATTTCTTTTTAACAAATTTCACATCTTTTTCAAATGGGTATTGGTTTTTTTTATGTGGGTTTGTTGAATTATTGCAGATCAAGATGTATGGTAAAAGGAGTTTGCTAAACTGTTTGAGGAGTTTGCTTCTGTTTTTGTGGTTCAATATTATGAAGTTTGCTTCTGTTTTTGTGATTCAATCATTCTGTTTTCAAGGATAAAATGGACAATAATACATATTCAGACTTTTTCAGTTTGCAAAAACAAAGAGTCTTTTTTTATTCAGATTTCAGACTTCTGCACCACCACTTAAAAATCAGAAGTGAAATCAGATTTCAAACTTCAACACCACTTAAAAAACTAACGTCACCTTAATCTTGAATTATATGGGAAATTTAAGACATGACTCTTAATAGATCAAATCAGAATCACCTTAGGAAGCATGTCAACATGCTAAGATAAAAATGTCATAAACCTTTTGTTCAAAAAATCTCAAGGTTCACTCTGAAGAAGCAAATCCAACCAATCCGAATTTGTTACAGGTTGTTAGTTGCGAAATAAATATAGAAGTAAATTATGGTTTTCGTCCACTGATATGATCCATGTTATTATAAAAGTAAATTGTGATTGTTTGGATTCATGCTGTTATAGCCTCGTTCATTAACAATGAGTGAGTGAATGAAGTGATGACATCTATTTCCATCAGTCTCGTCTATTAGGAAGAGGTTGATCATTTCTCTATAACTATATGGATCAAAACAATCACAATATCTGTTTTCCTTTGAAGGTTTATCTAATTTGAGGATGAATTCTAATTTTATGAAGTTTGGTGGTGTTGATTAAAATAAATATTTTTATAAAAGTAAATTAATAAAAAGAAATAATTGTAAAGGAATTAAAGTAGGACGAAAACTGGAATGGAATATAATTGCTACTATTTAACATCATATCCCTTTGCCCGTTTTCACCACAAATGAGTTCATTAAGAATCTCCATTTCCACCTTTGTGGTTGCCTGAACCTCTACACTAGTCGGTATCTCGTTTGTTAAAGAATGCGAGGCCCTTCCTCTATTGGAAGGTATTGTCATGGGTAACTGATCTAGGATATCAAAGAGTTATTTTTGAATCAGATGCCAAACAAGTTGTTATAACAGTCAACTCCCTCGAAGATGACGATTTCGAATTTTGTGATATTATTTCAAGGTGTCGCATGATACTTCTACAATATGACACACGCTTTATCTGTTTCACTAGACTTCAAGCTAATGAGGTGACTCATGCGTTAACATAAGCTTCTTGTTTCTCTACTTGTCCCTTTGAAAGTTTATTAATAGAAGCATTGTTTGCTTTAAAAAAAGAATCTCCTTTTCCATAATTTCAAAATCAAATCTTTTTAAGAGCATCTACACTTTAACCCATTTATAAATTTATTGCTTTTATGTCTGTTTTCACCAATTTCTTTTGATGAAAACCTAAATGGTTTTAACCTTAATATTTTATATCTACTTTCATTTATTTGTATTGTTTTATAAAACTCTATAATATAAGAACTAATAGCATCTTCAATAACTATTTTAAAATGGAAATTTTGGAGGTATATATATATAAATATATATATATATATATATATATATATTTTTTTTTTTTTCAAATAGCCATGTTGCGATGTATGCTAAAATAAATAAAAGAGGAGAGAGATAGTGAAAATCTTCAAATTTAGAGAAACTTCTTAAACTCTATATTTATAAGATATATAAATAATATTTTAATTCTTTTTTACCAATGAGAGGAAATGAATTAAGTGTTTAGGATAAAGAAAATAATATTTTATTAAATGTATTAAATAATTTAATAATATAATTAACAATAAAATTATTAAAATACTAGAAGTGTACTCGCGCAATGCAGCTAGATACATCACGATTTTAATGTTTCATTTTATTTTCTGTTTTTTGTCGATTTACATTACGATTTTGGATGGTTGTGAGAGAGTGATAATGATTTTTTTATATAAATTTGTTTAATTTAGACTTAATAATATAATGTAATTTATTTTGGTTTAATAATATAATTTTTTTTATAAAATATTCTGTAAGATTTTTTAATTATATTTTAGATTTTTTATATCTAAAATATGTTGAGAGTTATTTTAGGGGAGTTAAAGTGGGAAATGATTTTAGGTGAGTTAAAATGGTTAGAGATAATGATTGAAAATTAATGAATAACATTAAATGTAGTACATACAGCTTTTATGGTTGTTTTTTTAAGTAATCAGCATTAAATAGCGGTACATTAAGCTTTAAGACTTGTTTTTAAGAGTTTTTTATGTTATCTTTATAATATAGTATAAATAATAGTTGTTGGAGTTGGTGAAAAATAGACGGTTACAACTTTATTTTTTAATTAAAAAATCTCATACTCCCTATTTTTAAATAATATAAATAAATATGATCAAAATTCGAATGAAACAAATTACATCAAAAATTCAATCATATTTTTCTCGTTAATTTGATATTCATATTGATATACTTTTTAGCATTTTCGGTTTTCCATTTATTTATCGTTTTCCTTTGAACATGACCCTACACACACACACACACACACATATATAGGGACAAGTTCAAACGAGAAGTTAAATATTTTGCGAGAAGGCGAGAAGTCTCAATATCATATACGATTAAACGCATGTTGCATTGACGGTTAATCATATATGATTGCCACAAGCTTAATGTGACGTGAGACACAAACCTCAAACCACGACGATTGTTACAGTGAGCCTTTTATAACATTGGTTGTAAGGCAAATGGTAATGAATATATTTGAACTACACATAGTGATGAAAGTTGCATAATAACATTCTATTCTTGAACAATAATACTAGACCATGAAAATTACAACAAATATGTCATCCCTATAATAGTTATAATTCAAACAATTATTCTGACGCTAAGAGACCATTTACTAAATACTTACCCGGTAAGTGCTTATTGGTAAGAATCAACAATCTAACTTACTTTATTGGGTCATATCGTAGTCCAAAAAAAGGGTATCGTATGCAACAATCTACCCGGTAAGCGCTTACCGGGTAAGAGTCGTCACCCTCACTTATTGGGTAAAACTCTTCATCCTTATCATCACTTTTACCAGGTAAGATTATCGTCATTTGCCATGTTCACCCGGTAAGGTAAATGACTCGATAAGTGCTTAACGGATAAGCATTTAGTAAATGGCCCCTAAGTTTACAATGGTATCCTATTTGGGATGACATGTTAAACAAAAAAAATTCTAGATATCTTTAGCATAAATTGCTCATTTGTCTCCCTACTCCATAGTGGTGATACAAGAGATGTAATCATTTTAATCCATACGATTTTACTTTGACATGAAATGTTACACCCAGAATTTCGGTGATAACCTTTTCTTTTATGAACATGCCATTTTTTCTTGCGACTTCGACCCTTAGGCCTTGCTTACCGAGTTCGTGAATGTTGGCATTGGAATCCGTGAGTGTCGATAGAGCAAAAAGTCAAAAAAAGGACTTTTCGGAGCACGTCACACCCGGGTCGACAATGCCCGACGACTGTGACGAATTTCACTGTCGCATAATGTAACATCCTTAAATTTACAAGGTAAGTATTTGTTCCCAAATACTTTAATTGTGTTTATCTAAAAATATGAGTTTTTCATATTTGCATGTGATATTTATTTATGGGACTAAGATGCTATCTGATCATATTATAATTGCATGTGTTTAGACCTCGTGTTCATTTTCGAAATTTGCTAAGTTTTTGGGCTGGGATGAGCTTGGTGCGATAGTGCCATCGCGATAGTGACATTGTCACTATCGCCGGGCACAATCGCCAGGATTGTACCGAGAGGGGGTGTGTCTCGCGATAGTGACACGCGATAGTGACACGCGATAGTGACAATTGTCACTATCGTCAGGCATACTCGCGAAAGATGTACCGTGGGTGTGGGGGTGTTCGCGATTGTGACTCGCGATAGTGCTCACTATCGTCGGGCACTATCGCCCGCGTGGTCTGGTTGTTTTTAAAACACCTTGGCAGCCTCATTTCTCACATTAACACTTTGCAAAAACGGGAGAACTCTTCTTGGAGGCGATTTTTAGGGTTTCATCACCTACCACATTCATTTCTAGGGTTTTGGGTTGTTGGGAGCATTAAGTGGTCATCAAGCTTCATCCAAGTGTTCCCATTGAAGTATTCTTCAAGATTCTCATTTCTCGCCTTCAAGTCTCATCTTCTCCAACTTCTAAGGGTTTCCATATTTTCTAGGTTTTGGGTTCAAAACCTAGATTGTGAGTTTACTAAACCTTTGTAAAACTAGATACACATCATAATCTCCTACTTGTTACTTTATCTCTATATGTTCTAATGTTTGGGAATTTCTTCATGAAAATAGTTGGAAGATGTATATATATGGATGATTTGCCATGATTATTGTTATATGTATCATGATTGGGATTTGTCTCCTAGCTACATAATGTGGGTACCTTGATATGTTAAATGTACGCATAATTGGGTATTATGATGATTCTAGTTGGAGCACCATTTTGGTGATATGGCTATATGCATGATGAGCATGATTTACATTGGGTCTTTTGTTAGACATCATGAGGATAAGGTGGTAACATTATACCTGTAGTTGGTATTCAATTTTATGGATTGAAATATATCTAAAGGACCCCTTATAAAAGTTATGTGGACGAACCAAGTCAGTACACTAGGAGGATATAGTCTTGGGCGCCACTATGATGGTATGTGCCTAGACTTCCACCACTCGGGGAATTTTTTGAGCGATAGTCTTCGGGTGGGTCGGACCTTTGGGGTGTTCCTTGTTAAGGGCATCAAGGTATATCGACTCTTGGGTGGGATTTGATTGGTGCTTTGGGTCTCCCCTAATGACTCCACATATATTGAACACTGGTTAACTACTGATAAGAATTGTATTAGCTCATGCATGCTTATTATTGTTCAACTCACTAGGCTTTTTGGCCTAACACTTGTTTGGTGTCGATGTGTATCTCAGGTTCTAGCGGCGGCGGTCCTAAGCAGGTTTAGTTGATTTGTGGTGAGAGCTTGGGGAATTGCACATGGACGTGTTATACTTTTGGATATAGACTGTTTGGGTCTATAGATGACAACCCTTTTTGTAATCTCTTTTCTAGATGTAGAAATTAGATTAGTTGGTTGTTATTTTCTATCCGTTAAATTACAATTGTGATTAAACAGGTTATTCATTTATATATTCCCCATTTTTGGAAGGCTCTTGCTATGGCAATTTTCGCATACCTCACGTCCGTTTTTCGGATTTTTGTTATCCCTATTTTTAGGGTGTTACAAGTTGGTATCAGAGCTTTAGTTTAAGTGAACTAGGTATTGTTTAGCATATCTAGACTTAAGCTTTAGACTTTATGACCTCACTGTCCACTTGGGGTAGGAATCCTAGGTGGGGAGAGCGTTAGGATTACGGAGTTACTGTAATTGAAAGTTGTGATGATGGTGACAAGAATACTTGTGTATGGTTCGTTCATAATTTCACTTATCTACTGCTATTATGAATTCATTGTTACGTGAACATACTTGGTTTACTATTATTATGATAATTGATGAAAGTAGTAGTACGTATAATGAGTTCAACTCGCTTAGTCTTTTCTCAATCTATCTCTCGTGCGTGCATGGCAGATTATAAATGGTAAACACTCGAAGTAGATTACCGGACATGCCAGAAGGGCAACCTGAAGTGGATTCTGCAGTTGTACGACCCTCGGTGGGGGCAACCTCCGATGACATTCCTATACCCAGAATCTTGGCAGGAGGGCCTGAGCACATCCCGCGCCGGAACCTCAACACCGGTAACGCCATCTTAGAGGAAGTTACCATGGAGACCCGGCTTCGGGATAGGATGATATTGGCCATGAATGCAGATTTGGCTAAACAACAGTTGGCCATGACTTCGGTCATGACCCAACAACAAGAGTTTTTCATGAAACTTCTAGAGGATCGAGACGTCAGTAACCGTCAACCCGAGACTATGGCTGAAAACGTTATTGTGGGGTCGGGTGGACCGAATGTGGTGATGGTCGAAGAACCATCCGCTGAGGGAATCAGAACGAAGATTAAAAGGTGCACCTACAAGACGTTTCTAGGGTGTCACCCTAAGGAGTTTGCGGGTTCCGATAGCCTAGTTGCTTGTATGTATTGGCTCAAAGAGATGGAGATGGCCTTCGAGGCAAGTAAGTGTGATCCCTCTCAACGAGTCAAGTTTGCTTCCCAACTACTTCGGGGAGAGGCTTTGATTTGGTGGAATCTCACTCGATCCGCCCTCATCCCGAAAGTTCTGATTAAGTTAACTTGGCCGGTGTTTAAAGAGAAGATTATGGACAAGTACTGTAGCGAGCGGTCGTTGGACAAGTTGGAACAGGAGTTCCGAGGTTTGAAGAAGGGGAATATGTCGATTGTTGGCTACTCTAAGCTCTTCTCAGAGAAGCTAAACTTGGTGGGACATCTAGTCCCCGACGAAAAGTCAAAGATGAAGGCTTATCATCAAGGGTTATCGGCCGAGATGCAAACGGCGGTAAGAAATGCTAAGTGTTCGACTTTGCAAGAAGTTACCGAGGAGTCCTTACTCATTGAGGACGACATCAATTCGGAAAGGGATGAGAAGAGGCATGTTGGTGAGAAACGGAAGTGGGAGGGGCCATCTGGGCCCGTTTGTCAGTCAAGACCCTTTGTAAGCGGGAGATCGGGTGATCAACGTCGTGAAGATCGGTGGTGCCACAAGTGCAGGTCAAAGCACTCGGGGCCGTGCACTACAAGGACTCACTCCGGTCTAGCCGGGTGTACCAAGTGTGGTAAGAAAAATCACACGACTCGAGAGTGTTCCCTCCATGGGTCGGTATGTTATGAATGCGGAGAGCCGGGGCACATGAAGCGAGAGTGTCCGAGGCTAGTTAGAGGAGGTGGTGGAAATTCTGGGGGCTCAACGGCTAGGGTCGAGAAACCACCAAGGGCACCGAGTCGAGTTTTCCGGATGACTACCGAGGAGGCAAAGGAGACCGCAGATGTCGTTTCGGGTACGTTTCTAGTAAACTCCATGCCTGCTCGTGTCTTGTTTGATTCGGGTGCTACGTGTTCTTTTGTGTCTGATGCTTTCTGTGAACGATTCACCACTCCTATTAGTGTTCTTCCCGATGCGTTAGTAGTAGAAATAGCTAATGGGGAGCAAGTGATCATTCGTGACCATTTTTGTGATTGCACTCTGGAGATCGACGGAATTTCTTTCGGAGTAGATTTACTACCCATGGCTATAGGAGGGTTTGATGTAGTCATAGGCATGGATTGGTTAGTGAGGCATAAGACGAACATCTTTTGCTCCAAAAAGATGATCCAAGTACCATTGCCGGAGAATGGTGTCGTAACCGTTTATGGGGAAAAAGGAAAGAGAAGTAATCTTATTATATCATCTCTAAAGGCTCGCAAGTTCTTAGCGAAGGGTTACCCTTCGTACTTAGACTACGTTGTGGACGCTAAGAAAGAAAAGAAGTCGGTAGAAGATGTGGAGGTGGTGCAGGATTATCCGGACGTCTTTCCGGAAGACTTACCCGTATTACCACCGGAGCGACAAATGGAGTTTCAGATTGACCTCACACCGGGAGCGGCTCCGATAGCTCGTGCTCCATATCGTTTGGCACCAACAGAAATGAAGGAGATGATGACGCAACTTCAAGAGTTGTTGGAGAAGAGCTTCATTCGACCAAGTTCGTCACCTTGGGGAGCACCAGTTTTGTTCGTGAAGAAGAAAGATGGATCCATGCGGATGTGCATAGATTATCGGGAGTTAAACAAAGTCACGGTGAAGAACAAGTACCCTCTATCTTGCATCGACGATCTTTTTGATGAACTCCAAGGGGCGGGATGTTTCTCGCAGATTGACCTTCGGTCCGGTTATCATCAAGTGAGAGTGAAGAACGAAGATATTCCGAAGACGGCTTTCCGAACGAGATACGGTCATTATGAGTTCTTGGTGATGCCGTTTGGCTTAACCAACGCTCCGTCCGTATTCATGGATTTGATGAACCGTGTGTGTCGTCCATTTTTGGATAAATCCGTGATCGTCTTCATTGACGATATTTTAATATATTCAAGGGATGAGTCCGAACATGGAAGACACTTACGGTAAGTTTTAGAAGTTTTAAGAAGGGAGAAATTGTTCGCGAAATTCTCGAAGTGCGAATTTTGGCTTCAAGAAGTGCAATTCTTGGGGCATGTGGTATCAAAGGACGGGGTAAAAGTGGATCCGGCAAAGATCGATGCAATGATGAGTTGGGAGCCTCCAACAAGTCCGACGGAGATTCGAAGCTTCTTAGGTTTGGCGGGTTACTACCGGCGTTTCATCCAAGACTTTTCCAAGTTAGCTACACCTCTCACTTCTCTTATAAGGAAGAACGTCAAGTTTCTTTGGACTGATGCACAAGAACAAGCCTTTCAGACGCTCAAGAGGAAGTTGTGCGAAGCTCCGATCTTATCCCTACCCGAAGGATCGGAAGATTTTGTTGTGTTTAGTGACGCTTCCAAGATGGGGCTTGGGTGTGTCCTGATGCAAAGGGGGGAAGTAATAGCCTACGCGTCGCGGCAATTAAAAGATCATGAGAAGAAGTATCCGACTCATGATTTGGAGTTGGCGGTGGTAGTTTTCGCGTTAAAGTTGTGGCGACACTACTTGTATGGGACCAAGTGTACTCTTTTCCCGGATCACAAGAGTCTCAAGTACATCTTCGACCAAAAGGAACTTAACATGCGACAAATGAGATGGCTAGAGCTTTTGAAGGATTACGATTGTGACCTACTCTATCATCCCGGTAAGGCTAATGTGGTGGCGGATGCTTTGAGCCGAAGGAATCATGGTGATGGTGTCAAAATTTCCCTTACAAGGATCGATGTGGTCACAAGTTTGTTGGAAAGCATTAAGACGAGTCAAGTGGAAGCACTTAAGGAAGATAACCTCAAGGCCGAAGTAATGGTGAAACAAAAGGAGTTGTTAATGGAAGACGGTCGTGGTCTCAAACTCTTTCAAGGGCGGATTTGGGTGCCGAAGTTAGGAGGAAACCGGAAGCTTCTTCTTGAAGAAGCGCACAAGTCGAAGTATGTAACAACCTCAAAATTCAGAGTAAATTAAAACCTGGAAACCTGACAATATGACGTAAGCAATTCCATTAACTTCCCATAAATGGGATCAGTCCTTAAGACTATACAATTATATACAAGGATTTCATCAAAAGAATGGGACTTAACAATGCCCAACAACAATACTTAAAACATCTCCAAAAACCCCGAGACTCAAAACTCGTCTCTCCAAAAACCCCGGCACACACACCGCTAATGGAAACCTGTTATACACATCATTTGAGAAAAAGTGTCAGACTATAAAGCCTGGTGAGAACATACAGTTTATAAAGCTCAAAAGATATAAACATCAATATCATAAAGAAATATTTTCATAAAGGTTTAGTTCGTAAAGATAACATTTCTCCACAACCGGACCTCTTCGGTCCAAAACTCTTAAACGGTGATAAAAGGACCATTTTACCAAGGAGAGTGGTGTAACACAAAGTAGACCACAAATCCGAGTTATGAGCTAAACACTTGGAGTCCTCGGCAATGAACCCAGAGTCCGTGCTACGAGGTGAGATCGCGCTCCCAAGGGAAACCAATGTATACTTCTTCACTAGGATCATCATGAACCATGACTAGTAACCGGCCTCACATAACCGTACCATAAACTCATCACGGAACATGTGATCCATAGCTACATATTTGGGGAATATAGCCTCCCAACAAAACATTCTACTCCAAAACCTAGGGATCCACTAGTAATGGTAAGGACTCGTCACAACAACATATGTGACCTACCATAAATAAATATATGGTAATAAGTACATTTTATAAACAAAATGCTACTTACAGTTCAACTTCTGGTAAGAACGAAAATCATTAAAATGAGTTCATAAACATTCTTTTTACATAATCACGAAATGTGCAAGTAAAACATCATTTTACTTCAATAGGGCGGAACCCGTCATTTTGGTCAAAACTGACCGGGAACCCCGAGAATCACCAAAAACTTTATTTACAACAAAATGTAGAGAACATAAAATCATACCGTAGAAATACTTTAGATTTCGCAAATAAGAGTTTTGATATGTATAAAGTTTGTAAAATGATAGTAGGAACTCACCGGTAGGTTTTCAGAATAAAACCCGGAAAACCAGATAATGACCACGACGTAGAGGTGAAACTTAAAACACCGACCCCTCGCTAGAAACACCGAAAACTAGCAACCAAACTAGCCTTGAAGATCGGATAAGAAAAAGAGAGAAAAGAAGAGAAAGAAAGAAAGATTATGAGATTTTTAGAAAATCTCATCCAACTGAGATATTTAGCCAAGGATTTGCACAACTCCCAACACAGCGCACGGCCCGTGCGTTTTCCAAAGGGAAGGGCGCACGACCCGTGCGTTCTCTACTGCCTCGCACACTGCTTCATGCGCACGACCCGTGCGCATTTCCTGAAGGATGGTGCACGACCCGTGCGCCCTGTGGACAGAAGCATCCTCCTCTTTTCTTCTTTAACAACCTCGCAAAACGAAACGAAAATTCGGGGTGTTACAAAGTACTCTATACATCCCGGTAGCACCAAGATGTATAGAGATCTAAAGTTAATGTATTGGTGGCCGGTAATGAAGCTGGATGTGGCTAGTTATGTGGAGAAGTGTGTCACTTGTCTCCAAGTCAAGGCGGAACATCATAGACCTTATGGAAGTTTGCAACCGTTGTCCATTCCCGAGTGGAAGTGGGACAACATCACTATGGATTTCGCATGACACCATTTGGGTGATCGTGGATCGGTTGACCAAGAGCGCGCACTTTCTTGCGATGCGGGAGACTTTGCCAATAGATAAATTGGCTAAACTGTACATCGACGAGCTGGTGTCAAGGCACGGACTTCTGAAATCTGTAGTATCGGATCGGGATAGCCGATTCACTTCGAACTTTTGGGCTAGTTTGCAAAAGGAGTTGGGTACTCGACTGAATTTGAGCACCGCGTATCATCCTCAAACGGATGGTCAAAGCGAGAGGACGATCCAGACTCTGTAAGATATGTTGAGGTCGTGTGTAATAGACTTCGGGGGAAGTTGGGATTCACATCTACCCCTAGTAGAGTTCGCGTACAACAACAGTTACCATTCTAGTATCGGGATGGCACCGTTCGAGGCTTTGTATGGACGGAAGTGCAGAACCCCGGTTTGTTGGTTAGAAGCGGGAGAAAAGCAATTCACCGGGCCGGAAATCGTATCGTTCAAGAGACGGCCGACAAGGTGAAAGAGATCCGGGAAAGGCTAAAGGCGGCTCAAGACCGACAAAAGAGTTATGCGGACAAGAAGAGAAGGTCGGTTGAATTTCAAGTGGGTGACCGGGTCATGTTGAAGGTGTCTCCGTGGAAGGGGATCATATGTTTCGGGAAGCGTGGGAAGCTTAGTTCTCGTTTCCTTGGACCATTCGTTATCTTGGAAAATTTACAAGCCTATCGGTTGGATTTACCGCCGGAGATGGATGGGATACATCCTACATTCCACGTGTGTTACCTTCGAAAGTGTTTAGCCGAAGAGGAAAGCGTGATTCCTTTGTCGGAGATTCGGGTGGACAATGGGAATCGTTGCGTGGAAGAACCGGAAGCAATCTTAGAATCGAAAGTGAAGAAGTTGAGGCATAAATATGTAGTCATGATTAAAGTCCAATGGAAGCACCATCGGGGTGCTAACATTACTTGGGAGTCCGAGGATGATATGAAGAAACGTTATCCTCACTTGTTTGCTTAGAGTAAGATTTCGGGGACGAAATCCCATTTAGGTGGGAGGATTGTAACATCCTTAAATTTACAAGGTAAGTATTTGTTCCCTAATACTTTAATTGTGTTTATCTAAAAATATGAGTTTTTCATATTTGCATGTGATATTTATTTATGGGACTAAGATGCTATCTGATCATATTATAATTGCATGTGTTTAGACCTCGTGTTCATTTTCGAAATTTGCTAAGTTTTTGGGCTAGGATGAGCTTGGCGCGATAGTGCCATCGCGATAGTGACATTGTCACTATCGCCGGGCACAATCGCCATGATTGTACCGAGAGGGAGGGTCGCGATAGTGACAATTGTCACTATCGCCGGACATACTCGCGAAAGATGTACCGTGGGTGTGTGTGTGTTCGCGATTGTGACTCGCGATAGTGCCCTTGGCACTATCGCCCGCGTGGTCTGGTTGTTTTTAAAACACCTTGGCAGCCTCATTTCTCACATTAACACTTTGCAAAAACGGGAGAACTCTTCTTGGAGGCGATTTTTAGGGTTTCATCACCCACCACATTCATTTCTAGGGTTTTGGGTTGTTGGGAGCATTAAGTGGTCATCAAGCTTCATCCAAGTGTTCCCATTGAAGTATTCTTCAAGATTCTCATTTCTCGCCTTCAAGTCTCATCTTCTCCAACTTCTAAGGGTTTCCATATTTTCTAGGTTTTGGGTTCAAAACCTAGATTGTGAGTTTACTAAACCTTTGTAAAACTAGATACACATCATAATCTTCTACTTGTTACTTTATCTCTATATGTTCTAATGTTTGGGAATTTCTTCATGAAAATAGTTGGAAGATGTATATATATGGATGATTTGCAATGATTATTGTTATATGTATCATGATTGGGATTTGTCTCCTAGCTACATAATGTGGGTACCTTGATATGTTAAATGTATGCATAATTGGGTATTATGATGATTCTAGTTGAAGCACCATTTTGGTGATATGGCTATATGCATGATGAGCATGATTTACATTGGGTCTTTTGTTAGACATCATGAGGATAAGGTGGTAACATTATACCCGTAGTTGGTATTGAATTTTGTGGATTGAAATATATCTAAAGGACCCTTTATAAAAGTTATGTGGACGAACCAAGTTAGTACACTAGGAGGATATAGTCTTGGGCGCCCCTGTGATGGTATGTGCCTAGACCTCCGCCACTCGGGGAATTTTCTGAGCGATAGTTTTCGGGTGGGCCGGGCCTTTGGGGTGTTCCTTGTTAAGGGCATCAAGGTATATCGACTCTTGGGTGGGACTTGATTGGTGCTTTGGGTCTCCCCTAATGACTCCACATATGTTGAACACTGGTTAACTGCTGATAAGAATTGTATTAGCTCATGCATGCTTATTATTGTTCAACTCACTAGGCTTTTTGGCCTAACACTTGTTTGGTGTCGATGTGTATCTCAGGTTCTAGCGGCGGCGGTCCTAAGCAGGTTTAGTTGATTTGTGGTGAGAGCTTGGGGAATTACACATGGACGCGTTATACTTTTGGATATAGACTGTTTGGGTCTATAGATGACAACCCTTTTTGTAATCTCTTTTCTAGATGTAGAAATTAGATTAGTTGGTTGTTGTTTTCTGCCCGTTAAATTACAATTGTGATTAAACAGGTTATTCATTTATATATTCCCCATTTTTGGGAGGCTCTTGCTATGGCAATTTTCGCATACCTCACGTCCGTTTTTCGGATTTTTGTTATCCCTATTTTTAGGGTGTTACACATAAGGCAAAGTGCGCGTAAGCTGACCTGGAAACCCACGGTTACTAAAAAAAATTCGCGGAGAGGAAGGACCTATCGGTACATCCGGCGCGACAGTGCCCGACGACATTGTCAGGGTCACTGTCGCATGGTCAATGTCACGGCATGTGTACCGTAAGGGGGCTGGAGCGGACGATAATGCCATGCGCCTATGCCATTGGTGTAGTTGCCATGTCAAGGTCACGAGCGGGCTTGGGATTTTAAGTGAGAGCAACGAAGACTCATTCTCAGTATCTGATTTGTGGGAGCTTCTAGGTTGCAATTTTCTCTCCAAAGACTTGGTAAGTTTAACCTCCAATCTTCCTTTGTCATTAATGTCTTGCACCTAAAAATCCCTTGACTATTTATGTCATCTTAGGTTCCTTGAGCATTTATTGAACAAATCTAAACCTCCTCAAGGTTTCCATCTCATCTCACCAGTTACTTGGATTTTGGGGTTTTAAGCTACAACCCTACAAGGTGAGTTCATTCCTCTTTTATAAAACTTTATACATGTTAAATGTAGTTTTTAACCATCTAAATATCTTGTATATCCCAAAAGCAGTGCAATCACAACAATAATCAACAAATAATAGAGATTGAATTACAACTGCTGGTCATATGATTGGATTGATCAATAAAGGGTTTAAGGTTTACAGAGAGAATTTCTGAGTAATATGAGTAAACCTATATGACCATTAACCTCTCTAACCCTAATCTCACTAAAACACACCATAAATACCAAAGGTTTTGGTCTAAAGCTCAAAGCTCATTACAAACAAACTAAGCCCAATAACGAACTAAGGCTTTTACAACGCTTTAAATAATAACAATTAAACTCTATAAATGCGTTATACAACTTTCAACGCACTAGGACTTTCAGTCCTAACAATCTCCCCCTAAAGTTGAATAAGGCATTTATCATCTGGAAACCTTCAGGCTTGATCTTCTCTCCCTCTTGAATCTTTGAACAACTTTGGTGTTGCATGTCTTCATGTCTTTCCAAGCCCCCCCCCCCCTTGAATAAAGCTCTTGGTCTTTATATTTCAACTTTGTAACCATATTTAATGTACAATAGCCTCGACTGAATGCACTATTGAGCATCTTTCAACTGTAGAAACTATAACACCCCAAATTTTGAAAAAACATAATTTCAAGCTAATATAGAAATCAGTAGCTTTAAATGAAAAAAAATAATATATATGATTTTGGACTTGAATCCTATATTTTATAGTGTAGATAGATGAAGGATTCAATTATTAGTCCAACGGTTCTTTCCGGAGCAAAAACGGAGCTATAACGAAGAAGTTACGGCTGAAACAGTGAACGAGAAGAAAGCTGGGAGAACCAGAGACAATGCCCTGGGCATTGTCGCATGGCAAAGTCGCCCAAAGTGGGCAACTGCTGTTAAGTTGCGAAATTCAGTCATTTTCCTCATTTCTTCTCATCCAAACTTATTCTACTCTCTCCCAAACCGTTTTCCTTCTTTCCCCTTCAAACCCTAACTTATTTTGGCTCAAATCCTTGGATTTTGTGGAGGTGAAACATCATCAAGTGGTAGGATTGAAAGTTATGGTCAAGGATTCACCATCTCCATCTTCATCTTCAACCTCAAACTTATTTTTGGGTTTTCTAGGTTTCATCAAAACCTAAGTGGTAAGTGTATCCCTTCCATTTCTAAACCTTAACATAAGTTATAAATGCTCTATTAATGATTATCCTAGTGTATGGTTTATCAATTTCGGGTTTGATGGTTTTGGAGAAATCTAGGTAGAAATTTGGGTTTGGACCAAAATTGAGATTTTGATATAAAATGTTTGGGGAATGTTTCTATATGGTTGAATATGGTTATTTACGGTTGAAAATGTTTGTATCTAGGTTTTGGAGGTTTTGGCTTGGAGGATTCGAATCTCGTCAAGGAAGCTCAAAGTGGGGTAAAATCTAGATTTAGCCTAAATCTAGCAAGGAGAGTTCAAGTTGATTTGTGAAAATGGTGTGCATGCCAAAATGTTTATGTTAAAGTGTTTTGCATCTTATATGAAATTGTTAACTGCTGATAAGTTTGATTATTTTGAAAGTGTCAGCTTTATAAACTTACATAGCACATATCTTTGTGATTTTTGGGCATTTCGTTAAATGTGTCATAAATGAAGGAGTTTTGATGAATTATTGCATAAATAAGTATTTGGTCAAAAATGCACTTTTTAAGTGTCTGTCGGGTTTTATGCATCGTTCATGAAATGGGATGTTTTGAAAGGTACGAATACGTGAGTCCTTTGGGTTTGGGTCATTCCCGGCTATGGGGAACATTTTAGAAATGGAAAACATTTTTTGGGTTTGGGGCCGAAGGCCAATGGTAATTTGAGAATTAAAGATTTTGGAAAAATGTGTATTTTGGTTTATATAACTATTTTTGGCTCGCATGTTTTAGCCAAACGTTTATTTAGCCTCTTGGGCTTGATTTGTACTCGATGGAGTCTTTGGAACGTTTGTTCGGTTTTGGGTAGCTCGTTGAGGAGCCTTGGACGTATGGTGTACTTAGTTGCATCTTATTTGAGAGTTACATGTTTTGAATGCGTTAGTTCATTCGTTTGAGTCATGTAACGTTTTAGACTATAATGCATTGGATCCATAGGCATATGAGTCAGTCGGTTGGTTTAGTTGGGGACTTTATCCCTGTATTGTAACTTGAAATAGGCATGGGGTCTTATGATCAATAATTGCAACTTTCTTGTGAACGATCTTAACTGGGATGTTTTGGGATTCCAAGGTATAGACCTGGAGGGGTTGAACTTGATGAGTGCACGAAGATTTCCAAGGTACAGACCTGGAGGGGTTGAACTTGATGATTATCCAGGCAATAGACATGGAGTTGTTGAGCTTGTTGGTTTGTTAGCTATAGACCCAGAAAGGTTGATGTTAACGAGTGTTTTATCCCTAAGTGATGCTCATATAACATTGATAAGTGGCTTAACTTGTGTGCCCGTCACTTTCGATGGAATTCGGGTATCCCCCGTCACCGAAAGGTGTTGTTTTTGGGTATTGAGCTTTATTATCCAAGTTTTCGGTGGCGTTTGTATAATTGGGTTTTATCCTTGGTTTATGGGTCGAGTATTATGCCCCACTCGTGTTTTGGGTGTTTTGGGATATAAAGTTTTAGCCGTATTTTCATAAATGGAGAGTTCAATTGCTATCCACGTTTTGAGTGAGTTTTGTGTTAAACCAAATTTATGAATGGGCGGTTTATTTTGGTATCTTAGTCCTTGAAGTAGTTTGGATTGGAAAACGTTTAAATTGGTGTTCTTTGCCTAAATTGCATATTATTGGAAAATGAGTCGTTTCCGTATGTAAGACATAACGAATTGAAAGATTATGATTTTAACCGCATTTCTTCTTTTAAACGGTTAATTTTTATATGTTGAAAACTCTTGAGCTCACTAGGCGTTAAGCCTAACCTTTTTATTTTGTTGGCATGTGCATCAGGTTCTGTTGGGGTTTAGTTCTAGCAACTATGAAGAGTTGATCCTTAACTTTGTGCAAATGTAAGTAGTTGGTGAAGTTTTCCGCAGTTTGGAGATAACGACTATTATCCAGTTGTAGTAGCACCCGTCCTTATTATAGACTATATGTATAGAATGAATGTGAGTATTGAGGTTAAATCTTAAATTGTGATTGTAGATGAATCATTTATCGGTGTATTTAGAAAATTTTAAATTAATTGCTATTTCCAGATTTGAGGGTGTTACAGAAACTCAACATATCGGATCAACACACAAGAAAGATAATGTGTGAGTTACGTGACATTCCACAATACAACTTCAGTTTAAAAACAAAGAATCTGCTTTTGAACCGCGAGTTGAATGTGCTTTCAGCTTCAGAACTTGTTTCAATCAGCTCGTAGGAGGAATCAACTTGTAGCAAACACCATATGATGAGGGATAGAAGAATTGCAATATATGAAATCTGATGGCTTTTCAACCTTAGATAATAAAATTCTGTTACTCCCCCTCAGATTTTGCTAACTCCCCCTCAACACGATAATATGTGTCTTTGAATTTTGTGTCGTTCTCCCCCTCATGATGATTAGGAGAATCATGAGCATCATGTAACTTCAAAGACTAAATGGATGGGTAGAAAAATACCAGATAAAACGATTCAGTAACCAAGGGTAACAGCTAACACAGAAACACAAGAGTAACTGTTATCACAACAATTAAAAATAATTGTATGGCCTATTTTCAGAGTTGGCATTGATGTATATCTGATAGGACTTCTAGTTATCACTGAATTAAAATAGTAAAATTTTACTTCTAAAATTGTTCCAGCACTATCACAAGATGTGTGTCCCAATATGCAATCATTCAATCAAGTAAATCAATAATTAACACAATAATGCAAACCTGATATTGATTAAGCAATAGATTCAACGGGTTACAGGATTGAAATTGAAATCGATCTCTTTCTCTTCTTTGTCTGCGGCGCACACCAACACCAATCCTCCTCTCAATATTGATTTTCTAATTAGCTTCCTTAAACCCTAATTAACCTAAAACACACTATTTATATTTAAGCTAAGTAAGCCTAATGGGCTTGGCTTGCATGGGCCCAACAACAAACTAAAAATATTTAAACTAAAATAAAAGACTAAAAATAAAATACGTAAAAATACTTTTGACTAATTATTACAAAAGGACCCTAGACTATTTGTTGAGACGACTTTAACAACTTTAACTTCAGATTTCCATCTTCAAATAATTATGATCTTGAATCCAATAAATATGTGCTTTAACAATCTCCCCCTTTGGATCAAGATCATTCTTTAAGCCCAGAAAATGTAATCTTCCTCTTTGTCTTCAGAATATAGCAATCTCCCCAATCGATGAGAATATCTCTTGGAAAGAAATTATCTCCAGTAAAGCATCTTCAAGGAACATTTCTTCATATCAACATATCTTCAATATCTTCAGAATATCTTCCATTTCTTGATTGACGCTTCTCCCCCTTTTTGATGAAAAGAGTTCAGCAAAACGTGTCTTCAAGAAATTTCTTCCACCATTGATCTTGCAAACAGAACCACTGATTATCCGTCAATTCATTAATATGTTCATCCAGATCTTTGCAAATCTAGACAATTTATAGAATGAAGTGTAACTCCTGAATCAACAAATGAATCAGTTAAAATTGCCTGTCAGTAACACAAAGTCACTGTGTGTAACGAATACACAATATAAAGGAGCTTTTATGATGGTCACTCCCCCAGGGCTTCCATTCAATCATCGAAACACCACAAAGGCAATTTCTATGAACGTTATGACAAAGAAACAAATTCTTTGTGTGTTCGTGCAAGTGATAGAATAAATTAAGCAGATGATGTTTGCTTATAAGGCTCAAATAAGTGTAAACCACTGAGACAAGTAGTTAAACACAGACTCAATGTGCATTAGTAAAGTGTGAAGGTGGGGCAGACTTCCTTCTTTTCAATATCCAGATTTTCCAAATGAAAATCAGATAGCATATGTGCTGCGTCCCCTTTGAAAATGAAACATTTTCTTGTTGAGAAGAAAATGAGTAGATGGTGGGGTAAAGTCAAGAGTTGGCATGGGCTAGTTGCCTGTTTCAATAATGTTCACCAAGAATTGTGAAGCATTAGAAATGTGGCTGCCCGGCTCAAAAAGTAGTTGGTGCAGAGTTTAAAAATTCTTTTACTCTGATCTCTCACCCTCTTTCTTTTAATCTTTAAGCTCACAGCTAACCAAACTCTCTTTTAATATTGTCCCTCATCTCACATCCCACACTCATTTCTTGTTGGACTCCTCACATTCTTTCACTACAGGATTAACTTCTTGGGTAGAAAACACTGGTTAACGTGAATCCATAGAAGTTTTTTTAAGTCCTAGCACACTGATCCCATGTTTTCCTATGAAGCATAAGATGCTCAGGTGATTTATCTTTATCAGTTAAGGCTCAATGATGAAGCAGAAAACATTTAAAATCACACTTCCAAATCAAGAAATCTTTTTGAGAATTGGGAAGTGGTTTGAACAATGAAGAACATGTTTTCTTCTGATTGAAAGTTGTCCTTCTTTCAACCATGGAGGAGATGAAGATTAAGAATTATACCGTTTGAGTACAGTCTTACATCTCACGAAGTCAAGCTTAAAGTCATATAGATATGATCTTTGAAGCATCTCTCAACCTACAAAAGTCTAAAAGTCTAGTCAAAGTAACTTTATTCACTGAAATTGAAATGACATAAAGCAGTAAAACAAATGATGTACGAGTTCTGATCAGAAATAATCAGAAGTCATTGCCATACTCCTTTGACTTGATCGCTCCCCCTAAAATTAAGCATTACTAACAAGTTGATCAGTCAGTACAATGCATTCAGAATTGCTCCCCCTCAAACTAACATTGATCATCTATAAGATACTTCTCACACTCCCCCTGAGATCATGAACAAACTATTAAAGAGCAGGTATCATGCGGAAATAATAATAAAGAAATGATAAAGAAACACAATAAGAAACTTTAATAGGTAACCATCGATTAGGTGTTAAGATTTAGCATACCAAGTCTTGAGACAAGAAAATTAAATCTCTTTTCGTCTAAAGGTTTGGTAAACAAATCCGCAAGCTGATAATCGGTTTTTACAAAGTAAAGTTCAATTGTCCCCTTTTCTACATTATCTTTTATAAAATGATACCGGACATCTATGTGTTTGGTCTTAGTATGCTGAACAGGGTTAGCGGTAATCGCAATAGCGCTCTTCGAATCACAATAGATCGGGATTCTATTGAAATGAAATCCATAGTCTCGCAGTTGTGTTCTCATCCACAAGACCTGAGAACAGCAGCTAGCAGCAGCTACATATTCCGCTTCGGCCGTTGATGTGGAGACACATAATTGCTTCTTCGAAGCCCAACTGACTAGTTTATCTCCGAGGAATTGTATATGACCCGAGGTGCTTTTCCTGTCTAACATGCAACCAGCATGATCTGCGTCTGAATAAGATGTTAGTTCAAAACTTGTATCCTTAGGATACCACAGACCAAGATCTGCAGTCCCCTTCAGATATCTGAAAATCCGCTTTACAGCAGACAAATGGGATTCTTTAGGATTGGCCTGATATCTAGCACATAAGCATGTAGAAAACATTATATCCGGCCTACTTGAAGTGAGATACATTAAGGAACCTATCATTCCTCTATAAGTCCTAACATCAACAGCCTTTCCCGAAATATCGGTGCCAATCTTAGTACCAGGTGCCATTGGGGTACCAATCGGTTTACAATCTTCCATTTTGAACTTCCGAAGAATATCCAGAATGTATTTAGATTGATTGATAAAGATCCCCGTTGAAAATTGTTTGACTTGCAATCCAAGAAAGAAATTCATCTCTCCCATCATGCTCATTTGAAAACGAGACACCATGAGGTTTGCAAAGTTCCTACAGTACTTAGGATTTGTAGAACCAAAAATAATATCATCCACATATATTTGAATAAGAATGATATCGCCTTTATCCTTTTTAATAAAAAGAGTGGTATCAACCGTACCTTTTGTGAAACCCGACTTAACCAAGAATTGAGATAGGATATCATACCAGGCGCGAGGAGCTTGTTTCAGTCCATAAAGAGCTTTATCCAAGATGTAGGCGTGGTTCGGCTTATCTGGATTTACAAACCCTTCTGGCTGTGAGACGTAGACTTCTTCCTTGAGTACTCCATTCAGAAAAGTTGTCTTCACGTCCATTTGATAGACGGTGAAGTTCTTGTGGGCTGCATAGGCTAAGAACATCCGAATTGCCTCTATACGTGCCACGGGAGCATAAGTCTCATCGTAGTCTATTCCTTCCTCTTGCCTATATCCCTTGGCGACAAGTCGTGCTTTGTTTCGGATAACGGTGCCATCTTCATCTCTCTTGTTTTTGAACACCCATTTCGTACCAATGATGGTTTTACTTTGCGGTTTAGGTACGAGTCTCCAGACTTTCAGTGCTTCAAACTGATTCAGCTCATCTTGCATCGCAGTTACCCAATCTGAATCGGCAAGGGCCTCAGATACGCGTGTAGGCTCGATCTTGCTCAGAAAGGATTCATACATACATAGATTTGATGTTGCAGACCTAGTTTGCACCGGTGCAGAAGGATCTCCAATAATTTGATGTATTGGGTGCTCTTTGGTCCACTTATGTTCATGAGGGAGTGGATTAGATGCATGTTGATCATTGTCCGCATCTAGGAATCCACTGGTATCTCCTTCAGATGTTTCAGAATTAACGGGGGCTTCAGTTGAAGCAGTTGCTGCAGAAGTAGAAGTAGGTACAGCTTGGTCAATCTGTTGATCAGTCCCTACAGTACATCCTACGGAGTCAGCTACTTCTGTCTCGGCATTGTTGGTCACAACTTCAACTGTCGGAGTAGGCTTTTGAACTGGAACTTCTTGCTGAATAGGGGAACCAAATTCAGTAGAGATATCGGAAGTGGTCGGATGAGTAGTCATTGAGTCTTCTATCCTGTCAACCACAACAGAGTTAGGCAATTTAGAACCAAGAAATTCATCATAGAACAGTTCAAATAATAAATCCAAATCAGATAAATTAGAAGTAGACGACGAAGCGCCATCTGATTTGTTCTCTTGAGGTGCAGGTCCTGGACTGGTTGGTCCAGAAGCTAATACTCCAGTAATGACGGGTTCTGAACTGATGTGCTCAGAAACCAATTCCTCATCAAATGTAACATTGACGCTCTCGATTACTATCTTCGACTTCTTTAAATAAACACGATACGCAGACGATGTAGAGGAATAACCAACAAAGATGCCTTCATCCGCCTTAGCACTGAACTTGTTCAGATTCTCTCGGTCGTTTAGAACATAACACGTACAACCAAACACATGAAAATATTTAATGGTTGGTGTGCGGTTGTTGATCAACGCATACGGAGTCTTCTGAAAGCGGCGGTGTATCATGGAGCGATTCTGAGTGTGACACGCAGTCGATACAGCTTCAGCCCACAAAAATAAAGGTAAGTTAGATTGGCTGAGCATTGTCCGAGCGGCCTCGACAAGTGTACGATTTCGCCTTTCGACGACTCCGTTCTGTTGAGGTGTGCGAGCAGCAGAGTATTGATGTGATATCCCGACTGATTCGAGATATTCTTCGACTGTCTTGTTCTTGAACTCTGTGCCGTTGTCAGTCCTGAGAATCTTGACTTGTTTTTGCAGATTGACTTGGGTCGTCTTCAGAAACGTAATGAGAACATCGGGAGTCTCATCTTTAGACCGTAGAAACTTAACCCAAGTGTATCGCGTATAGTCATCCACGATAACCAACACATACTTCTTTCCTCCTAAGCTTTGCGTTCACATAGGACCGCATAGATCCATATGCAACAACTCTAATGGAGAGTTGGTACTAGGTTCAGGCTTTGGTTTGTGTGGGGCTCTCTTCATCTTTCCCTTTTCACACGCTGCACATAGATGTTCTTTCTCATACTTCAGCTCTGGAAGACCTTTCACTAGTTTACCACTAACCAGCTTGTTGATGTACCGAAAGTTGAGGTGAGAAAGCCGTCGATGCCATAACCAGCTTTGTTGCATCGAGGCCTTTGATAGTAGGCAGACCTGATTGTCAGCCTGGACCTTCGACAAATTGATGGTGTAGAGGTTTGACTTGCGAGATCCGACCAGGAGTTCTTTTCCTTCTTCAGTGCGTACTGAACATGTCTTGGCCTTGAAATTAACCTCTAAATCTTTGTCGCAGAACTGGCCAATGCTGAACAGGTTGTGCCCTAAGCCTTCAACGTAGCTCACCTTCTTGATCGTAAGATTTTCATGTACAACATCACCATATCCCAGAATAGGTGAAAACTGATCATTCCCAAAACGAACCGTGCCACAGTATTTGTCCTTATAATTGGACAACATACTCTTCTGCCCGGTCATATGTTTGGAACACCCACTATCCAAATACCACATATGACGGGTCTGCACAAAACAAATCAAGAAAGAAGAGGTTTAGGAACCCATTTAAAAATGGGACCTCCACTGTTAGTACTTGATTTTGGCACCCATTTAAATTTGGGTCCGCTTTTTCTTTGAAAACCAGAAGCATGATAAGACGTATGATAATGATAAGATGAAACATTATATGAACCATACCAAACATCAGAATATCTACGAGAAGCATAATCACATTCACCATAATTTAAAAACTTTTTAGTACTAGATGGAGCTAACTAAAATAATTGCTTTATAGAATATTTCTTGCGAGAATCAACAAGATTATTTTTAAAAGTAGCAACGTTCACACTCAAATCATCTTTACTAGAAGTCTTTTTATTCAAAATAAAACTAGAACTAGATTTAGCTTTCTCGTCTATCTTCTGTTTCGGTATCCATGCAGTCTTAACTTCAACCCTTTGCTTTCTCAAATCTGAAACATTTGAAACTTTAGAGTTAGAATGATGAGAATTAAGAGAATGCATCTTCTTTGGCTTACCAGTGGGGATCAGTTTCTGTGAAAGCTGAGCTTTTTGTTTCTTACCTTTTGCTTTCTTAGATTTCACAGAAACTGATTTATCAACTTTCGTTGATGTTTCACCTTTGTCAAAAACACTGGGTAATCCAAAGGAATTAACAACACAAGATGAATTATCAGAAAGTTTAGAAGAAAAATCAAACTGAGAAACACACTTATTTAAAACACCTTCAGAGTTTAAGAAATTAAGCTCATTATCAAGGGAACCAGATCTGTCATCCGAATTTAAAGCTTTGGAGAGTTTAGGAAAATTAGAATTTTTGAACACTGTTGAAAATACAGTTTGTTCTAAGTCCATCAAAATTCTTTCATCTGAAAGAGTATCCTCAAGTTCAGAAATTTTACTTTCCAAAACGATGGGAGGAACGTACAACTTACCTTCAATGGGTTTAGCCTCCAACTCTTTAACAGAATAACTCTCAAAATAATCATTTGAAAGAAATTTTGATCTATTAGAACGATAACTGTTATTCAACTTCTCATAGCGAAATGGAAGTTGAACTTTAGTTGTGTTCTTTCTTTTATCATATTCCTTGGCTTTATCTTTTTCCGACAGACTAGTCCAAAAAGGTTTGAGTTCTTGATGTTGAGGAGCCAATAACATAAACCCAAAGTCATAAAGTGCAGGCACTTCAGATATCACCTTTTTGAGATGATGTGGGTTTTTGTAACCAAGTCCCCAAGTATCAGGTTTCTCTTTAGGTTTGTTCAAATGAATAGTGTGTTCAGTTTGACCCAAAGAGTGTAATTTTTCTTCCAAAGCATTCACCTTTTCTATTAAAGATTTATTCTCTTTTGAAGTAGAAAAGTACCTTTTAGCAATCTCTCTAGATTTAAACTCACATTCTTTAAACTTTGAATCAGTTTCAGATAACTCTTTATGAATTATAGTCTTTTCTTTAGCGCTGGTGTCTATATTTTTGTGCAAAGTTTCAATTAATACATTTTTCTCAGCAATATCATTACTAAGTTTATGTATAGATTGATTTTTCTCATTTATGACACCTCTTTCACGCTTCAGTTTTGACTCTAATTCTTGGAGTTTAGACATCATGGCATTCATTTGGTTCAATAAATCAAATTCAGTAAGGTTACATACCTCATCAGTATCTCCATCTTCCGAATCAGCTTCAGCTTCTGACTGGTTCTTCCCCATCAAGCACAGATGTGCTGTCTCATCCTTCTCTCCTTCTTCAGATTCTTCATCCGAATGGTCGAGCCAGTATTCATCCTCGGCCATTAATGCTTTTCCAGCCTCTTGTTGCTTGGCTAGAAGCATTTTATTCTTGTAATAGTCTGAGTTTCGGACTTTTGATTTGCGGCAGTCCTTGGCAAAATGACCGAGTCTACCACAGTTGTAGCACTTAATCGGTTCTTCTTTCTTGGTCTCTTCAGCTCCATCCTTCTTCATTTCTTCTGATCTCCTTTCTTCAACTTTCTCTTTATGCTTGTAGTTGTTCGGACCAGACGAGTATCGCTGACTATTGGAGTTTGGCTTTTTATAGAACCTCTTTTGGAAAGCCTTGGTTAACATGAGCATGGTTTCCATCAGTTTTTCACAATCGTCAGTTTCCGACTTTTCCTCACAATCATCTTCTTCCGAATCAGAATCTATCATCTTCTTCTTCTTTGACTTCTTAACCACAAGAGCAACTGGATCAGCAACTGCTTTGTCAGCCTTTTTCATCTCAGCCTTGATCTCTTCTACCTCTTCCTCATTTTGTCTGAGGATCTCATAAACTTCATGAAGAGGAATATCATGCAGATCCTTCAACTGTCTCATCTGACGGGTGAACCTCTTCCATTCAGGCTGAAGATTGCTGAGAAATTTCACATTCAGCTCCACATGAGATTTGCTGATCTTGTTCTTGCTGAGCTCGTTCAGCAAAGTGACAAATCTGTCATAAGTAGCTTCGAGAGACTCTCCAGCTTTGGCTTTGAACTCTTCATAATTATTCAGGCATGTAGATACTTTGAGCTGATTGCCGACTTTGGATCCGATCATCATCTTCTCCAATTGATCCCACATTTGCTTACCGGTAGCGTTATAGCTGTCAATCTTGACATATATTTCATTCGGTATGCCTTGGAGAATAAATGATCTTGCCATCTTGTCACCCTTGTGTCTCTTCAGCTGATCTTCCGAATATTCACCAATCGGTAATTTGTACTCTGTCTCTTCTTCTTGACCATTTTCTCCAGCTACAGTGAGAACCTTGGTCGGAGGTGTCATGATCCCTTCTTTCAGAGATTTTCTGATTTCATCTCCCAAATCATGTCGATCAATGAAGTCCAAAAATCTGTCCTTCCATTGCTCGTACTCCCCCTTGAAGAGTACTGGTGGCTTTACATCTGTTCCAATAGCAAGAGCTTCCCGAGACATCTTTACTTATACGATTAGTATCAAACTTATCTGATATTGAAACAATCAACTGGATGAGATCGTTAGAGGTCAAGATAAAATCACACAATACTGAAAAACTTAGAATGAAATTCAGAAAAATCAGATCACGAACAGAACTTTGTCCCCCTTCGCAGACTTAGCACGGGGGTCCCCCTTGACCGGGGATGAGCTTCGACCGGAGACTTGTAAAGACCGGTCGAGAGTTCGACCGGGAACTTGTTCGACCGGGGAAGTGCAAAAACCGATATTGCCTTCGACCGGGAACTTGTAAAGTCCGGTCGAGGATTCGACCGATAGAATGGTAAGACCGGATGTTGGGTAAGACCGGATGTTTGTTCGACCGAACTATGCTTCGACCGGTAATATGAAAGACCGGAGTGGACAGTGAGTGTCCCGGTCGAATTCTATAGACCGAAAAAGGTATTCGACCGGAAGTGGACTTAGACCGATAGAAACAAAGACCGATATGTTCGACCGGAGTGTTCTTGACACAGTATCGACCCAGAAACTCAAAAATCAGCCCAGAAACAGATCAAAACACTAAATTGACCAACCAAACTTTGCATACACGATCGATTAAACGTATAGAACTGATTGCTACCAATTAATTTCAGTAAAAACCACTTTATGAAAGAATCAATTGAACACACAGTGTCAACTCCAAACCGAACCCAGAAAATAAAACCAAAGAAAATTGATAATCAAGATCAATGCAATTAACAAAACTAACAATACCAAATCAATAGAATATGTATATCAATTACAACCCAATAAATAAACACTTGAATGAACAATCACACAAAAAAAAAACATGAATCTTTGACAGAAAATTAGAACCGAACAAAAAAACTTATTCAATCCAATCTGTACTAGCTCTGATACCAATTGTGTGTCCCAATATGCAATCATTCAATCAAGTAAATCAATAATTAACACAATAATGCAAACCTGATATTGATTAAGCAATAGATTCAACGGGTTACAGGATTGAAATTGAAATCGATCTCTTTCTCTTCTTTGTCTGCGGCGCACACCAACACCAATCCTCCTCTCAATATTGATTTTCTAATTAGCTTCCTTAAACCCTAATTAACCTAAAACACACTATTTATATTTAAGCTAAGTAAGCCTAATGGGCTTGGCTTGCATGGGCCCAACAACAAACTAAAAATATTTAAACTAAAATAAAAGACTAAAAATAAAATACGTAAAAATACTTTTGACTAATTATTACAAAAGGACCCTAGACTATTTGTTGAGACGACTTTAACAACTTTAACTTCAGATTTCCATCTTCAAATAATTATGATCTTGAATCCAATAAATATGTGCTTTAACACAAGATATGCAATTGGAATCACAAAGATTCGTGCATGTATGAAAGAATTAAGTTCATGTAATTTCGGCTCAAAGATTGATTCAACCTGGGACGCAGGTTAAGAAATCAATAGACACAGTGAGTAGAATATGAAGTCCGGAGGTCGAAGCTGATGTCTTCCTTTTTTCAATATCCAAGTCCTCTGAGTGAGGAATAGATAGCTTATGTGCTAAGTCTCCGTGCATATATGAAACAAGTATCTTTTGTGAGACACTTGAGTGGCTAGGTGGGGTGACACGAGTTATAAACACTGGGTCCATGTCTATTTCAATATCCATCTCCATCTCCAAAGAACAATAATGAATAGATCATGTGGTAACCCGGATAACTGACTCGGTTTGGTAAGGACCAATAATTTTTTTTAAGTCCTGTCACATCCTCACCATATTCTTTTCGCTCTGAACTCATCTATCAATTTAGACCCCTCATTGATATATATGAATTGGATATATTTCTTGGGCATGTCCTTTCGGTTCTGGATTGACCATAGAAACTTTATAAGCCCTAACACTCCTTTAACTTGTCAAAATGAAACATTGATGTAAACATTGAAGTACGAGTCAAAACATTTAAGTACAATTCCTGAACTGATTTGTTCAGAAGTCAAAAACATTTAAGAACGAGTTCTGAATTGAAGTGTTCAAAAGTCGAATGAAAAATTAACAACATGGTACTCCTCCTCAATAGATGGCCTAACCCTTGATTGTAGTCATGTAATGTGAATAATCTGAATTAAATCACACATGATATTCCTGCAAAACAAATTAGGAATATTTTGGTTTTGGTATCCATGTTGTAATGGATCCTTGACGGTTAGATGCCTTAGCTTTGAAGCTATTAAACTGAGGATTGAGGATGCTATAAGTACCATACCAACTATTTACATACCTTGAGTCCACAAAGTCACTATTTCAACAGTGAGTGCAACAGATCTTTGCTCAGTTTAGACTTATCAGTTTTCCTGTAGAATAAACATAAGCAAGTGAATCAGTCATGGAAATAGATAACTTTGTATCAACTACAGAAGAATCATGAGACTTGTTTCCTTCACTGTCTTCTATAGTTGGTTTCTTTCTCCAAACCATATTTACTTTTCTGAAAAAACGAGTATCTGAAGAATCATTAAGCTCGCAATCAGGAACTGGAGTAGTAAGTATGTATTTTATTAGAGGTGTTCGGTCTTTATTTGTTTCTATGAACGTCTTTTAGATTTTTTCTTTGAAGATTTGTTCACAGGAACCTTTTGAGAGGCAGAAGTAGAACATTAGCCTTTATAAAACTTGACCGATGACTCACCAGTTGAATCCAAAAAATCAACATGACTTGGAAGTTTTGGATCGAAATTAAACTGGTCTAACTTACTGTCTGAGCATACCTCTGAATCAAGAACGTTGAGAATTCCATTTCCTCATCAGATGTGGCATTATCACTTGTGGGATTTGGGAAACTGGATGGATTTTTGTTTTTCAAAGGATCATTTGCGGAAACATTTTGAAAATCAGAATGTTGATCCTATTTGAAACACTCCAACTGAGGCTTTTTTTCCTTTATCAGAAGAATTTGGTGCAGAATCACCTAGAAAAGCTTTACAGGAAGAGGTATCTGAGGGTGGAGAATAATGTTCTGACAGATTAATTTTCTCCCCTTGGAGTAAGTCAAGATTAGCTTGAAGCTCAACTTTGTGGAGTTGCTCTTTCACCAAATCTGATGCCAAGGCAGACAGTTGAGAAGTAAGCATGTTTATCTCTGTCTGAAGATGTTCATTTTCCTCCCTAGATCCAGAGTCCTTTTGATTGGCATTGAGGCACTCAATTTTGGATAATAAGTCTTGTTTTTCCTTTTGAAAAATATTTTTCTCTTGTGCAAATGACTCTTCTAGCTGAACAATTTTCTTTTCTAAAATCAGAGATGGAACATAGATTTTGTGATCCATCGATTCCTCCTCAAGTTCAATGGGTTTTGAATTTAGTTCAACCCGAGAATAGCTTCGAAAATAGTCATTTGACATAAAAATGGATTTAGCTTTGTTATATGATGCATTTAATGAGTCATACATAAAAGGAAGTTGCATCGTGACAATATTTTTCCTTCTCAAAGTTTCCAGTTCTGGATCCTCGTTATCAAGTGGCTTGGTCCATCTGATTTTGTACTCTGGGTAAGTCTTGTCCAATCCCAAAAATTCAAAAGCATATAAAGTGGGTACCTTGGACAAGGCCTTTTTTAGATAATGCGGGTTATCGTAACAAGACCCATCTCTGGATTAAAGAACTTGAATTCTTTAGGTGCGTTCAGATGAATTATTTGATCAGTTTGACCAATTTTATAAAGTTTCAGTTCGAGATCCTTTAACTTGTCAGTCAACCTTTTATTTTCATTTTTACAAGAAACACTTTTACTAACAATCTCAATTTTCTCATTTTCTGACATACGAAGCTTGTAAATAAGTTCATCTACTTTGGTCTTTAACTCTTTAGACTCCTTTGAAAAATTCTCATTCTCTTCCTTTAGATTTGAAATTTTGCACAAGTTTCCAGCATGTTCGATACTTTGCTTATCAAGTCTCTCAGATTGTGTTGACACTCGAATTTCCAAACGAGAAACTTTCTCTTTTAACTCATAATAGGTTGGATAAGACATTGTTACCCGCAAAACTTGAAGTCCAGGGACTAAACTTGACAGGAGATGAAACTTAATAGTAGAAGGACCAAAAATGACATATATTGAAACTACAAACTAGAGGGACTAAAAGTGTAAAACTTGAAACTTATAACGGACTTAACTGGAAGCTAACGAAAAAAGGACTAAAAATGAAGTAAAACTAACCAATCTAACAAACTAACGGACACTAACTGGAGTAACAGAAAAAGGACTAAAAATGAAGTAAAACTAACCAATCTAACAAACTAACGGACACTAACTAGACTAACGGAAAAAGGACCAAAATGTAAAGAATTTAACCATCACTTAACAGAAACACTATTCATCTTCTTCTTCGTTGAGACGACCTGCAAAAACTCGAAACGGTTAGAAATATTCAATGCAAACTGATCGTTAAAGCGCCCTGAGCACTCCTTAACAAATTAAAACTCAATCGGTCAACCCACGATCACAAACGAACCAACCGAAAACTTTTCGGAAAACGATCGAAAACTTAGAAACTCGATATGGGTGAAAAATTTTCGAACAAAAATGTTCGTTTAAGCTTTGTAAATAACCCTTAACAGTTTAAAAACGAAAAACTTCGTGTACGATCACTACCGAATCAACCGATAAACTTTTCGAAAATCGATCGAAAATCGATCGAAACTTTGAAAACTTGTTCTAACTTAATGCTATCCGAACTTGACTAATCACAGACAATGGATGTAATCTAGTAGCAATAGTGATTGTCAACAAAAGCAAGAGTTGTGGTGTGGTAGGCGAAAACTCCGACGATGAATTTCAAACACAGTGGCCGGCGATAAAAGACAAATTCATGCGACATAATTAAAGCTTCTATGACACTGGCTTATTGTAAATGTAAAATCCCAGTACAATCAAGCACAATCTAATCAAGATATGACAATTATGTGTTCTAGAGAGAGAGTAGAGAGAGAAAACCACAATCGTATATTTCACATAATGAGTTACAATTACACGTATGACACTGGTTACAAACAACACACATCTATATATACTCACTACTAAAACTCTCACAAGCTTACTTCTCTCACAAGCTTACTTCTCTCAAACTACTAAGATTGAATATTTTGACTTTACAATACATTGACTTTTCACATTAAATCTTGGATACAATTTATACACTAACATTCTCCCCCTTTGTATTCAAGATTTAATAAAAATTTGACAATCGTCTTCAGCGCTTGATTCTTCAATTCTTTGTCTCTGACAACTTTAAACATTGAAGCTCTAACAATCTTTAAACTCTGATATATTTGAAGAATCTTGAAAAGTCTTTCACATTTAGCATCTATGAAAATCAACAAGTCTTGAACACAAATCTGAATTCTTGAAACTTTTGAAATCTTCATCTTTGAACTTTGAGGAATCTTTGATCTCATATCTTCATCTTTGTAATCTCTAAATTGTCTTCAGAAAAACAAACTTTCTCAAATCATCTTGACTTGTCTTTAAATCATCTTGGAATGATTTCTTTTCATCAGACTTGAATGAAATGAACTTTCACAATTTCTCCACAAGTCTTTTCACTTTATGACTTTGAACTACTAAGATGAATTTGTAAATTTCTCCCCCTTTTTGATGAATTGTGAGAATCAAAATCATCAAAACTCATTTCAATTTCAGCTCAGTCTTTGAAGCTTCTCCCCCTTTTAAACAATGTAGAATAGTCTTCATGATCTCTTCTTGTAAAATACTAACATTATCCCCCAAATGATCTGATAATGAGCCGTCAATTCATGAATGTATTTATCTGAATCTTTTCAAATTCAGGCAAATTATGATTTGTAATCCTGAATCAACAAATGAAACAGTTAGGAATGTCTGTCAGTAACACGAAGTTACTGTGTACAACAAATGTACAATTTAAGGAGTTGGTTTGATGTTGACTCCCCAGGACTTCCATTCAGTCATTGAAAAACACAAGGTATTTTCTATGAATGTTCTGACAGAAAAACACATTTTCTGTGTGCTCGTGCTTTTGTTATGAAAGAATTAAGCACAATGATTGTTGTTTAGTAAGGCTCAAAGTATGTAAATCAATGAGACAACAAAGGTTATACATAGACTCAATGTGCATGAAAAAGGGTCGAAGGTGGGGCAACTTTCCTTCTTTTTCAATATTAGTATCTTCCGAGTGAAGAACCAATAGCGTATGTACTGCTTCCCCAGAAAATGTGAAACATTCTCTTTTTAAGAAAAGAATGAGTAACTGGTAGGGTTGTATGCAAGAGATGGCATGGGCTAGGTGTCTTTTTCAATGTCGTTCACGAAGAATTGTGAAACAATAGTTTATTCGGCTGCCCGACTCAGAAAGAAGTTTGGTGTAAAGTTTGATATTCTTTTACTCTGATCTCTCACCCTCTTTCTTTTAAACATTAAAGCTCACTTCTAACCAATCTCTCATTTCCATTTTACCTCTTCACACACCACTCTCAATCTTTTGACCCCTCTCCCCTTAATCACTCAAAGGATTACTTCCAGGGTAGGAAACACTGTTTATCGTGAATTCATGGAAGTTCTGTTAAGCTCTCACACTGAATCCCATGTATTTGTCCTAAAAGCATATATCTCAATGATTTTCTTGAAATTTTAGCACAAGAAATCAATGTCAGTATATGTATGCTCTCTGATTTTGATGAGCATTTTAATCATTTAAGATTTCTCAAAACTTTATATGAATGAATAATCATGAAAGAATAGAAATGTTTTGAGAATCTGACAATGATTAAGATCAGATCAAAGTTCATGAAGAATAATATTTTTGAGAAAATTAAAGACGTAAGATGTTTATATGAACAATGTATAAACATATTAACAATGAAAACACATGTAGTAAAGAAATGATGTATGATTCAAACAACAATGAATATCAAACGGGAGTATTACCATAGAAATATTAAACTTTTGATACATGGTAATAACAAAATTAAAATGAAGTACTAAATCGGCGTGTATGAATATTTGGCAGTATATAGATAAGATAATACACAAGTATTTATCTTTGGAAGCACACGACCAGTTAAACTATAAAACTCAATAATGAAAAACATTTAAAAATCTCACTTCTAAATTCATGAAATCTTTTAAGTACCAGAAGTGATTTGAACATTTAAGAAAATGTTTTTCATGTTTGAAAGTTGTTCTTCTTTCAAACAATCAGAGATTAAGATCAGAAGATATTTACCTTTAAGTTCCCCCTCAAATCATGATAGAATGATTTATATTCTGATAAGCCCCCTGGATATTTGCATAATATCCTCAATTCTAAACATTAAAGACCGAGTCCTAAGCTGTTTTACTTAGAAGTCATAGTCCTTTAACATTTAAAACCGGGTCCTGATCTGTTGTAATCAGAAACCATAATTCTTGACATTGAAGTCCGTGTTTTGAACTGTTTTGTTCAAAAGCCTTTATCTTGACATTTAAGTACGTGTTTTGAACTGCTTTGTTCAAAAACTATTGTTCTTGCTCCCCCTTAAACTTTGGGTGCCTGCAACACAGTTTTAGTTTTTGGTACCCACTAGTATTTGGGTCCTGAAGAATTAGTTGCAGTTCTTGTGGGGGTAACATAATAAGAACCATAACAGTAATCAACAAAATTATTGCTTACAAAGTCATTTGCTCCACAGTAAAAACAACAAATCTTCTTTTGAGCAATCCTGATCAAATGATTAGTAGAATAAAACATATCAGAATTACCAAAAGATTTACCTTTGTGTGCACTGTTCTTTTTGGCATTTGATGTGGATGCAGATGCTTTGTCCTTTTTCTTCTCATCTGAAGAATCTTTAACCCTCCAGACCATATGTTCTTTCTTAGATTGCTTTCCAAGAGATTTAACATAGAAATTCGCTGGACTATCAATAGATTTATCATAAAATAGATTTGATGGTCGGATCTGATTTGATTTGACAATGTTTGGTTTGACACTTTTCTTTTGAAAAACATTTTTCTCATGAATAGAACTAGAAGCAGTTTTGAAAGAACAAATTGATTATGTTGAATTGTCAAGAGGTGATTGATTTATCACATCAGCAAAAACTTTATCTGACAATTCAATATTTGCAGCTTCTAAGTCCTTTATCTTTTTGGAAAAAAAGTTTCTTTTTTCAGACAGTGTGTCAAACTTTTGTTTCAAATCAGATCTAGCCATCTGTTCTTTAAGAATATCTGAGGATAGAACAGAAATCTTGGATGTAAGCTTAGATATTTCAGATTCAAAGATTTGACGTTCTTGCTCAAAATCTTTTCCCATGTTCTTGGTTTTTTTAGAAATTTCATTGAAGATCCCAACATTTCTCTTTTCAGATTTCTTCTTTTCAATCTCAAAAGACTTTTTCTTTTCTTGAAAAACTTTTCTTTCTTTCTCAAGTAAGTCTTGTAAAATAGAGATCTGTTTGGGAAATTCAGAAGTTTTGTCTTCAAGAACTTTTCTCTCTTTGGCAAAAGTGTCTCTTTCTGTAATCAAAATCTTTTCAAACTCAGACACTTGCTTAGAGAGTTTTAAACATATTAGCTCAAGATCCTTCTTCTCTTGGTCAACTTTCTTTGAAAATTTAGACAACTTTTGAGTAGAAGATTTCTACAGATTTGTTTTCTCTTTATCTGCTTGGAGATTTTTCTTCAGATCATCATTTTGCATCTCCAATGCATAAATCTTATCTTCAAAAGCCTTAAACTTCTGTTGAAGCTCAATTGATTCAGCTTGCAGTTCTGATGATTTTTGTTCATTTGTCTGCAGTTGGCTTTGAAGATTTGTTATATTTCTCTCTTTTTGCATGATAATCCTTTCTTTAACCCCTATGATTTTTTCTTTTATTTCAATTTGATTCTCTTTATCTTTAATCTCTTTCTCTCTTTCCTTTACGATACCTGCAAAATCAGATTTATCATGATTAGCACATTTTATACAATTAGGAGTTTTATCATAATTTGACAATTTAAATTTAAACTCCCGAATCTGATTTTGTAGAGCTGAATTCTGATTCTTCAGTTTATCTCGTTCAACTTCTATTTCCAGTATCTCAGGCATGTATAAGACTGCAAGATCTCTCCCTCCCAAATAATTTGTAGACATCTTGAACAGAAAGTTAGCTTGCAATGAATGATCGTTCCCAAACAATTCAGAAAAGTTGACTAAAAGTCAAACTCAGATCACCACTGAAAATTTTTTTCCAGAAAAAATACAAGTATAGAACTCGCACAATGTAGAAACTCGTAGACTGCAGAAACATAAACTCGCAGAACAAAGAATGCGTGAAATGAGAAACTCGCAACAGGCGTCGTGCGCGAAGTAGCTTCTCGCAAGTGACTTTATGCGCATATCTGACTTAGAAAATTTTCGAACTTTTGAACTTCTCGCAAAGGAATGGAAACTCACACGTCAGAAGATCCTTGCACGTTCCTTACTTAGAAAAATTTGACAATTTTAGAACTTGCTAAGTAGAAACTCGCACGTTTAAGAAACTCTCAAGTCACTATTCATCTCACTTCTCGCAAGTAGCTTTGTGCGCGAACTAGATATTCGTACACTGAATAATGCGCAAACTAGTTGAAACTCGCACAAAATATGAACACCTTCATCTTGCGCGTTCTTTGGGTTAGCGTGTTCTTGATTTGTGCGAAGTGCAGACTAGCGTGTTCTTGCCTCTGAGTTTCAAATATCGATCCAAAATCCTTAATTCCTGAAATTAGAACTTGAAAATGTACAGGATTGATCGATTATCATATAGAACACATTTCTAATGCTAATTTCAGATTAAAATTAACAAAGAACAATAATTCGATTCAAACAGTGTTCGATGAATATTTTTCAAAAAAACCAAAATTTCAAAAATTGAAATCGATTTAGTGATAAAATTGTGATCGAATTTAAACAAAAAACATTCCAAAATAGTATTCGAACACAATGAAATCAATTTCACACACAAACAACAATGATTCAATTGAAATTCGATTCAACAGTAAAAAAAATATACGATCTGCATTTTCTTGATTTTTCAAGATTTCGATTCAAACTTGGTGATGAAATCTTTCTGAATATGAATGGATTCAACTCTGATACCAATTGTAAATTAAAATCCCAGTACAATCAAGCACAATCTAATCAAGATATGACAATTATGTGTTCTAGAGAGAGAGTAGAGAGAGAAAACCACAATCGTATATTTCACATAATGATTTACAATTACACGTATGACACTGGGTTACAAACAACACACATCTATATATACTCACTACTAAAACTCTCACAAGCTTACTTCTCTCAAACTACTAAGATTGACTATTTTGACTTTACAATACATTGATTTTTCACATTAAATCTTGAATACAATTTATACACTAACACTTATAAATGCAAAGTTTCTCAAAGCTTTAACGCAATAAAAAAATAGCAAAATCACTCCCGGTATGAAGGACCCGGGAGAGATGATCCGTTCTATACTTATCAAAGAAGATAATAATTTTAATTAAATTTTATTTAAATCTTATATTTAAATATATCGAGAAGTATAAATATAACTAGAGTAAATTTTGCAAATTTGGTTCTTGTGGTTTGTTATTTTTCTCATTTTTGGTCCTTACAAAATTTTTATTGCAAGAAAATCCTTGTGGTATGTAAAAGTGCTCGGATTTGGTCCCTCAGACTAACTCTGTTAGATTCCTTTCCGTTAAACCCCCTCATGTGCCTTGCACATGAGGGTATAATTGTCCTTTTACTTACTTTTTCATTTTTCACTAAAAACCACAAATCACAGGGACCAAATATGCAATTTACTCTAAGATTAATTAATGTATTATGTATTATATTAATTATATTATATACACACACATTATATATATATATATACACACACACACATATATATATATATATATATATATATACATACCTAAACAAACCAGAGACCTTCTCCAATCACCATTCCACCATTCATCTCCTTCGTCGGCGACCCAATCACTGACCATCATCGTCAGCGGTTCCAACTCTCTCCCTCTCAAGGCCGACGTTCATGGGTGAGATCTATGGAGTTACAGAAGGTGATCTCTAGAGTTACAGAGATCAAATCACGGGAACGAAGCACATGAAAATGGTGGAGAGCAATGGAGACCGAACAACAAGGACCAAACATAAGGATCGAACCACCGGGACAAGCATCATGTCCCTCTACCATCATTTCCCTCTTTCTTCTTGAGACACAGGGACCACCTCATCACCTCTGTTGCTCAAATCAAACCACACATCACTTACCAGACCGTATTCTTTAACCACAAGGGTTGTGGTGTACTGGTTAAGGCCCTGGGGGATGTGGTGGAATATCCCATTTGCCCAGAGTTTGAATCCAGGCGTACACAACAATTGTGGCCACTGAAGTTTAGTCAGGGCTGATGTCTTACAGTCATAACTTGCCAAGGGATTAGTCTAGGCATAGCCTAGGACACCTTTCCCAAAAAAAAAAAACAGGTCTCCAGTTCTCTTCGGATTCTCAACAATGGCAGCCTCAGCCTCCTCTCCGAAGAACATCGTCGGAGTTCGAACCTATCAGAACTTTAAGATTCGTTGCAAAGACCAGAAAGTTCAACAACGAGCATTCGTACCTGTTGAGCATCAATGGATGTTTACCAATTCCGATTTCAATGGACCGATAAGTTTTTTTAGTCTTGTTTTTCTCTCTTCGTGTTCTTTCAGATTTGAAATCGGAACGAATTCTTGAGTGTTTTCTTTGTTATATGTTTGATTAGTTGGTGTTAATTGTGTAAGCATTTGTTTAGCATAGTTGTGCGACGACTGGTTAACAAAATTGTGCCCTAAAACGATGTTCGATGGTCGATTCAGGTTAAATCATTGGTGGTTTACGACTCAGAGATGGATTTGAAACAATAAGTTCCAATAACATCGAATTAACACTCCATTCCATGAATTTTGTAGCAATCGATTGGTTATCAGAACATGACTTGGAATTTGTGAGTTGAATTTAGATTTGAGATTTTGATTGTTTAATAAATGTATTATGTGTTTTTGTATTGTTATGAAGAATGGTGTTTTCATAGATCTGCCTACATCATTGCTTGCTAAATGCTAAAAGCATGTTCAATTGTTCATCATCATTGCTTGAAATTGGACAAATTATTTAGGGAAAGAAAATATGAAGGTTTGGGGTTTTCAGACATGTGTGTGTGTGTGTGAGAGAGAGAGAGAGGGGGGGGGGGGTAAAAGGGGGGGGGGAGGTTACTTTTTATTATTTTGGGGTAAAAGGGATAAAAAAATTTCAGGTCAATGAAAAAGACGGATTTGCCCTCGTGTGCTATGCATGTGAAGGCACTTAACGAATCTGAAGTAACAGACGTTAGACACATGGGCCAAATCCGAACACTTTTGCATACCACAAAGATTTTCTTACTATTAGTGAATATTATTTTGTATATAATTTCCTTGTATCTATTATTCTGCACATAATTTCCTTATATCTGTGATATAGTTTCCTTCATTATTGGGATTCCCTTTTTCAATCCCTCTTTGTAATCTTTATATATTTCGGTGGTAATCAATGAGAAGGCAGGGAATTTTACCAATCTTTATGGTATCAGAGCCTTAATTTTTTTCTCTCCCTCTCATTCTCTCCGCCAAAACCCAATCGCCGTTTCTTAACACAATGGCAGGATCCAGCACCACCAGTGTTGACACCGCAAAAACACCATTTCACCCCGCTTTTGGCGTAAACAATATCAAAAACTCGATTCCCATTCTTCTAGATCAAAGCGATGGTCATTATGCCTCGTGGGTTGAGTTATTCCACGTCCACGCATGCGCCTATAATGTGCTCGATCACATTAATCCCAAGGCCGATCGTCCCACCGAAATCGATGAAGTCACCTGGACTCGTCTCGATGCCATTGTCAAGCAATGGATCTATAGCACCATCTCTCCCGATCTCCTCCAAACCGTCATGAAGCCTGGCGCCACCGCCCAAGAACTTTGGAATCGACTTGAAGAAATTTTTCAAGATAACAAAGCAACGCGTGCGGTTTACTTGGAAGAGCAGTTCAACACTACTCGCCTCGAAGCTTTCTCCAACATCTCGGATTATTGCGCTCGTCTCAAAAACTTGGCCGATCAATTGGCCAACGTAGGTAATCCAATTTCTGAAAATAAGATGGTTCTTCAACTTATTTCAGGTCTCACAAAAGGTGACTATGACACCATAGCCACCCTCATACAACAAGCCGATCCATTGCCAAGCTTCAACAAGGCTCGATCTCAACTTTTGTTGGAAGAAACTAGGAGATCGAAACAAGAATCACATGGACCGCAAGCTCTTGTTACGCAACACACCGACACCAACAGTACCGCCTCCAACCCTTCTACTCGCGACAACACGATCAACACCGGGCGGGGCAACAGCCGCGGTAGTTACCGCGGGGGCCGAATACCAAGCCCATGCAACAATAATCGTGGTCGGGGGCGTGGTCGTGGCCGCTCCACCTTCCCGCCACATTATCCATGGCCACCCGCGGCGGGTTGGTACTCCACAAACCAATGGGCAGCGCCGCCACCATGTCCCTATCCGACAGCCCAACCAAACCCACACTCGGGCCTTCTCGGACCACGTCCTGCTTACCGGCCTCCACACCACTCCGGTCCACAAGCTCACTTTACGGCTGATCCTAGCGCCGTACATGGCACTCCGATGACACCAACCGAACTGGAAGGGGCCTTCCACACCATGCAGCTTCAGTCCCCAGACAACAATTGGTACATGGACACAGGCTCTACGTCACACCTCACTAGTGACTCGGGTAAAATCTCTAATCTATTTTCTTTAAGCAATCCTCGTTATATTTTAGTTGGTAATGGCAAAAGCATCCCAATACTCGGTCAAGGTTCTACCACCATTCCTGGCCCGAACCGACCTTATACTCTTAATCATGTCTACCATGTTCCCCACATCATCAAAAATCTGATTTCTGTCCGAAAATTCACTCGTGAAAATAAAGTTTCAATAGAATTTGACCCGTTCGGTTTTTCTGTGAAGGATCTTTCAACGGCGAACCTTCTCACGAGATGCAACAGTTCCGGTGATCTCTACCCTCTCACGCACGTCTCAAACATCCAGACAGACCACACCTCCCCAGTCGCTCTCCACACCGTTTCTCCCTCAACCTGGCACAACCGTCTTGGACATCCAGGACCTTACGTTTTTAATTTACTTCGGCATAGTAAATTCATTTCTAGTAATAAAAACGATGTATCGTGTAATGCTTGTTCTTTGGGCAAACATTGTCGTTTACGTTTTTCTTTATCCCATACTATTACTTATTTTCCATTTGATATTATACATGCCGATTTATGGACATCTCCCGTTACATCGAAATTAGGTCATAAATATTACCTGGTTTTGCTTGATGATTTTTCCCATTTTATTTGGACTTTCCCTCTTCACACAAAGTCTCAAGTTTTCCCTATTTTTTTACAATTCCATACGTACATTTACACGCAATTTGGGAAGAAAATCAAATCTTTTCAATGCGATAATGGACGTGAGTTCAACAACTCCCTTTTTCATCAATTCAGTGTCAAACATGGCATGCAATTCCGTTTCTCGTGCCCCTACACCTCCCCTCAAAATGGTAAGGCCGAACGCATCCTTCGAACTATAAATAATACGATTCGTACGAACCTTATTCAAGCGTCCACCCCCCCTCTTTTTGGAATTATGGTCTTGCATTCGCTACATATATTCTTAACATTTTACCCTCTACCACCATCCAAAACAAAACTCCCACCGAGATCCTATATTGCCGCAAGCCTACCTATTCACACCTTCGAACGTTTGGGTGTTTGTGTTACCCCAACATCTCCTCTACAACCACTCACAAACTCGCCCCTCGCTCGGTCCCATGTTTCTTCCTCGGTTACCCGTCTAACCACCGAGGTTATCTGTGTCAAACCCTATCCAATAATCAACAGATCATCTCTCGTCATGTAACATTTGACGAAAACACTTTTCCCTTTGCCAAACTAAGCAATACTCACAAACAGTCTTATGACTTCCTCGCCGACATCGAACCCTCGCCATATCTCCTTCATCAATCCCGAATTGGCCATATTAATTCCCCAACCCCACCACCCTCCCCTCATCCCGATCCTACCACCTTACCACCTACGGTCCAAACCCCGTCACCGCCACCCAATCCCTCGGCTACCTCCTCTTTGACCCCACCGGCCGAACCAAAATCCCCTAATCCCCTCCCCGCTCCCTCTCCGCCCGTAACCCTTCCCGAATCTCCTCCATCACCGCCACCCCCTCCTCATCCCATCCTATGCAAACCCGTTCAAAGAATGGTATTTTCAAACCCAACCACCCATTCTCTCTTCTCACTCAAAACATCTCTCCTATTCCTTCCAATCCCAAAGACGCTCTCCTTGACCAAAATTGGAACAATGCCATGACCACTGAATTTAATGCTTTGCTTAAACAAAATACTTGGACATTGGTCCCCCGTCCGTGATGCTAATATAATTCGTTGTCATTGGATATTTCGTCACAAATTTCATGTCGATGGATCTCTTGAACGGTACAAAGCCCGTCTCGTGGTGAATGGAAACTCTCAACAAGTGGGGGTTGACTGTGATGAAACGTTTAGCCCTGTGGTCAAACCCGCCACCAATCGCACCGTCCTCAGTCTCGCTATGGGACGCAAGTGGACGATACACCAACTTGATGTCAAAAATGCGTTCCTCCACGGTAACTTGCACGAAACAGTTTACATGCATCAACCACCAGGTTTTTTCAATCCCTCATATCCGGGACATGTGTGCAAGCTTCAAAAGTCTCTTTACGGGTTGAAGCAAGCACCACGGGCTTGGTATCAACGGTTTGCTCAACATCTCTTCACCCTCGGTTTTACATGTAGTAAGAGCGACACGTCGTTATTCATCTTTCGACGCCATGGTGAGTATGACTACCTACTTCTCTATGTAGATGATATCATCCTTACTACATATTCTTCATCCTTGCAAACCGAGATCATTATCGCCCTAAAACGCGAGTTTGAAATGACCGACCTTGGTGCTCTCTCGTATTTTCTGGGCATCTCAGTCAAACGCAACTCCAATAGTATGTTTCTCACTCAACAAAAATACACCGAAGACATACTCAAAAGGGAAAATATGGAGAATTGCAAACCCATTGCAACCCCGATTGACACAAACTCGAAGTTAAGTGCAACCGCTGGTGAGCCCGTGGCCGACCCCTCCCTGTATCGAAGCCTTGCCGGAGCACTCCAATATTTAACGTTCACCAGACCGGACATTGCATACGCCGTTCAACAGATTTGTTTATTTATGCATGCCCCTCGGGAACCACATTTTAATGCTCTAAAACGCATCATCCGGTATCTAAAGGGAACGCTTCATCTGGGCCTCCACCTATACCCCACCGCACCTTCGCAACTTGTCGCTTACACCGATGCGGATTGGGGCGGTTGTCCGGACACACGACGATCAACTTCGGGGTACTGTGTGTTCTTAGGTGACAACTTAATTTCGTGGTCCGCTAAACGCCAACCTACATTGTCGCGGTCAAGCGCGGAAGCTGAATACCGCGGTGTTGCTAACGTGGTCGCCGAATCTTGCTGGCTACGTAACCTTCTCCTCGAACTTCATACGCCTCTTAAACGGGTCACGTTAGTATACTGTGACAACGTATCTGCGATTTACCTATCGGGTAATCCAATCCAGCATCAGCGAACGAAGCACATAGAAATGGACATCCATTTCGTTCGCGAAAAGGTGGCAATTGGTCACGTTCGGGTCCTACACATTCCTTCCGCTTACCAATATGCAGACATCTTCACTAAGGGTCTTCCTCGACAACTCTTCATCGACTTCAGATCCAGTTTGAGCATTCACCCTCCTCGTGCTCCAACTGAGGGGGCCTATTAGTGAATATTATTTTGTATATAATTTCCTTGTATCTATTATTCTGCACATAATTTCCTTATATCTGTGATATAGTTTCCTTCATTATTGGGATTCCCTTTTTCAATCCCTCTTTGTAATCTTTATATATTTCGGTGGTAATCAATGAGAAGGCAGGGAATTTTACCAATCTTTACTTACAATAAAAAATTTGTAAGGACCAAATGTGAGAAAAACAACAAACCACAAGGACCAAATTTGCAATTCAATCATATAACTATTTGATTTCATTCACGAAATCAATAATCTTGTGTAAAGCATGTGAACATAAAACTTAATTCACTCAAAATAAAACCTGTTTATTTAAAAATAAAAAATAAAAAATAATAATAATAAAGATCACGTTTCCAGCACCAGGAGGATTGATTAATAATTGAGATTGAGATGCAAACGAAAAGAGCGTGTCTCGTTGTCATCAGGGTGGGGTGATATTCTCCTATTGCCAATTTGAGTTATCTACCACCACCACCAACACCAACACCAACAACCACCGCCACCGCCGCCACCACCACCACCACCACCAACTGTCACTCTCCCCAATTTCATCCACCACATGGTGTGTCTCCTCCTATCAGATACAAACAATCAAAATCAACATCAATTCCAATAATAAGGTTAACAACATCTGCATCCATCATAAATATGGATTCACAACTCCAAGATTTATCTTCAACAAAACCCCAATCTCCTCCCACTTCTCAATCCAATCCTGAAGATGCTTCCGATAAGGACGATAGCCCCCTCCTCAGCTCCACCACCACCACCACCACCACCACCTCTACAACCACTACTGAAACCCTGCCGAACATCGAAGAGCTCGAGAAGAAATACGCCGCTTTTGTACGACACGATGTCTATGGCGCCATGGGACGTGGAGAGCTACCTTGGGCTGAGAAGCTTTTGTTAGGGATTGCGCTCATCACGCTCCTCCCGCTGCGGGTGGTGCTGGCAACCACGGTTGTTGTGTTGTACTACTTGATTTGTAGGGTTTGTACTCTGTTTATGGCGCCAAATCGGGAGGATGGGCAGGAGGATTACGCTCATATGGGTGGATGGAGGAGAACGGTTCTCTTTTGGTCTGGAAGACTTCTTTCTAGGATTATGCTTTTCGCCTTTGGGTTTTATTGGATTCATGAGTCTTCTAGGAATCCAGAAATCGATGCAAGTGTCAACAATGAGGTAGCTTTCTAGTGTATATATATATCCGAGTCCAGATTAATAAGTTTTTTTTTTTTTTTGCCAATTTCTTCATAATTTCCATCTTTCATTACTCTAATTAGAAGGAATTATTGGCAAGAGTATTTATGGCAGTATGAATAACACTTAGATCAGTCTTCTGAACCTTGTGGTCACATGAAATATGGTAAAAAGATGGGATTATGGATTAATGATGGGTAAATGCATCCATTCCATACCCATTGTTCTCTGCTATTCTGTAAGGATGTTGAATGGTTTCTCTTCAAAGAATAGAAATTTCTGCTATTTCATATTGGTTGTTTTGTTCTTAAACGATAGGTTGTTAATATTTACAGGATACGTAGCTTTACCTCTATTCTAAAGTTTGACAGTCTTGCCAACAATTGACTCATGTCAGTCATCTGAGTTTTGACACCCTATCATGTTATCTGAATCTAAAGGAGTATGGGAAATGTAAGAAAGTAATTGATGGTTGCTTTTGCCTTATCATTTGATTTTCATGCAAAAGGAAAACACTATAGGGTTCTATGGGGATCAATTTATGAAGCACATGCCTTCATGCACTCTACGCCCTTAAAGTCGTCGTGAAAACACCTTACTTCTTGCCATGTAAACTACTTCCTTTAGTAGTAATACCTTTTATTTTCCGTAAAACATAAGGTGATCAATAGCCACCTTCAAGAATTCGGCTTAGCTCTTGATATTGCATGGCACCACTCTGAGTTTCTCTTTGTGGATCATGTTATAATCTACCTTACTCTGGCACAATGTTGTAATATTAAGTTATAGAATAAGGCAGCACACTAGGATGAGGTAAGTTGGATATCAGGCAACTTTTGACATCAATAAGCTGGAAAATACATGGTCTAAGAATTTGGTGTTTTGGAATACACAACTTAAAAACTTCTTCTCCTTGAGTTGGAATCTAGCAAATGCCTTGGTTGGTTGCTTGATAGGCATGCATGAGTATTGTTGGAATGGGGAGTATGGTTTTGTGTAGGTTATTTCCTGACACTCTGATACCATTCTCTGACACCCCAACCAACATAGTAATATTGTCCGCTTTGCCTGGAAGTTGCAAGCCGAGCTCATGGTTTTCGAAAGCATCACATTAGTTGGAGGGGTTACTCACCATATGAGATTTTGCCTAACAAGTTGCACCTTTTTACATGAAGATACAACACCAGAATTTTATTGCCACAAAGTTGATGTTTTTATTTATCATGTTCTTGTGGTTGGAGCGGATATAGTTTAACTATAGTTTATAATTTTGGATACTTATTTAGAGAATATATGTGGATCATATGTTTGTGTCCTGTGGATCATTTAATTGTGTAATATAATCAATCAACATGTGCTCATCACAATAAGTTTGGCAAGTGTTTAAATTAGCTAGAACACCATTCGCTGGGGCACTTTATGTGCCCAGATTCTTTGACTGTGTGTGCCCACTGACAGTATCTTCCACTTTACAAGGGCATTGCATCTAGATTGAAATTCTTGTATGAAACTAGTGTAGACATTGTCCACAAGTTCTTATCATTTAGCTGAAAAACCCAAACTGGGGTAACATTCTTAGTTCATTAAGATATATGTTACCATGTTGGTTTATCACGTTTGTAGAACCAGTTTTTTCTTGTCTGAAACACTTATCACTATATTATGCATATTAGATTTAACTTTACATATTTTTTACTAGCATTTAATTTTCTTGGTTCCTTTTAACGGTCAGGCGGATAGCAATGACAAATCTGAGGAAAATGAAAGACCTGGAGTGATCATATCAAACCATGTATCACATATGGATATTTTGTACCATATGTCTTCGTCATTTCCGAGTTTTGTTGCCAAGGTTTGTCTATTGGTCAAGCCAAAAGAAGCTATTTCTATTTCAGATTGTAGTTAGGCAGCTATTGCTGGCAAATCTCCTTAGTTCATTCTCTCTCACCCACAAACGCACATGTTACACTAGTCCGTGGCTTGCTTCACAATCTGTGAAATTTTATTGTTGCTAATATAACTGATTTGTTCCTGTTGTTTCTTATAATTTCTGAAGAGATCAGTGGGCAAGCTTCCTCTGGTTGGCCTTATAAGGTTGGTTTGCATCACGTTTAATGGTGCATAGCATTCCATTTTTCATATATCGTTTCTTTTGCTTCTTGTATGAAGTAGATTAGCACTGTACTTTTTTAGATTTAACAGATCTGGATAATCATTTTAATTTAGAACTAAAAAAAGAAGGAAACAAGAATGATGCAAATGAATAGAGTAATGATTTGAAATTGTCCTGGTGTGATGAACAGAACTGTCTGTATGGAAGAGGGCTTTTTTGAGCAGTTGGAAGAGTTTAATTTTTGTTCATTGTTTGTTTGGTTAGACATGCACGAGACCAAAAAAGAAAAATTCTCAAGTCTGTTTATCAATGAGTACTTTATATATGCTGCATTTCTTAAACCGGCCGTGGTCCAAATTTCCAATTGTTTTCACATCTGCAAGTTGAAATATGGTAGTTTAAATAACAAAGAGAAGATACATACATACATATATATATATATATATACATATTGTTCGATGGGGAGTGAAATGTTGGACCACAAGTGGGACATGATTGTGGCTTCGGAAACAAATGAATTGTTTTCATCATTGCATGCAGTCAATGCAATAAGTGATGTCAAAACTACAAGTAGTTTTCTTGTTTTTATTTTACTTATAATTACCTACAAATATGGATTTGTCATGATTAACTATAAGAGATATTTTATGTTTCAAGAGCAATAATTTGTTGAGCCATTGCATTATGATTACTTTTCAGCAAGTGCCTTGGTTGTGTATATGTCCAGCGGGAGTCGAAATCATCAGATACAAAGGGTGTTTCAGGTATTTAAATGTCTGATGTTGCTTCACTAACTGTACTGTATGCTTCTTGGGATTGTATTAACGATCAAGATTTTTGCTTTTTTGTGGAGTGAATGGAGAATCAAAGAAAGGGGGAGGCAGGGGATATGAGAAGAAAGAGATGTCCCAAAGAACTTAAACACACTCAATATGCTCTATGATATCTAAACACATGCTTAATATAGTAAATAGTAGACCATCAGTTGATGATAACATTGATAAATGTCTAGCAATAGATCTAGTTTTATCTTAACAACATAGTTGAATGATAACACCAATAGTTATCTTAATAACAATAATCATCCTAAATGCTAACCTATGGAAGTAAATGGTCTGCAAACTTTGCATATTCTCAGCAAAAATTACTTAAATCTTGCATGAAATAGTTGTGCCATGTCAAATATTGTGTTTTACAGCATGCACATTGAGTACTAGCAGCTGAAAATTCATTTGATGATTGCTTGCCATCTTCTTTCACTAATCATTATCCAAATTATTTTCACAAATATTTTGCCTTTGTTAAATAGGCAAGAGGGGTCACTGTTGAAATGATAGGGCACATCCCCGGATGTAATGCAGTGATAGCTTACAAAGAATTTTTGCATATCTTGCGGCTACCTTTCTTTGTAGTTCATGATTTCTGAACGAGTAGCTTTCTTTAATGTAATTCCTGTTGGATCTTTTACTTTGTTACTTGCAGCTGTTGTGAATGAGAGAATTCAGGAAGCTCACCGAAATAAGTCTGCACCCATCATGATGCTTTTTCCAGGTTACTGTTTCCCATAACTTTATGGATTGGCCATTATGGTTTCTCATTTCCTGTATAGTTACCATCTTTGACTTCTTACCACTTCACTAAACTGCTAAGTGGGTTCTATGTATTTATGAAAAGAGGATTAGGCGCATTAGATATGCTTATTAAAAGGGGTTTACACTAGTTGATGTGTTGTCTACTATTATCACTGCTTCTACTTGACCAACCTCTATAAGCACATAAGTGATGCACTATATTTATGCTTTCCAATTGCTGGAATGCATATATTTAGGATTTAAATCAACTTGGTATATGCAGCTACATATTGGAAAATGTTCTTGACCATCAACTGCCTTTGTCTCTTCTTTTTTCGGTTCATTTGCTTTATGCCTATAAAATTTTATAAACAAAGTTTGGGCATTGTAATTATGTAAATCTCATTGATTTTTAACAAAGTTATGTGTCACCCTATTTGGTGTTGGATGAATGGGTGTGTGCGCATTGGTACTCTTGGTCTCCATGAGCAAAAAGTATATATTTCTTCATTGAGATTAGGTTTTGGTGAACTAAGGAGGAGTAGCTAATGAATGCATCTATACTTCACTTATTTAACTGATTGTTAAAACTTTGATTAATTGGTGAACACATGGCATTTAGAAAGGGGACTAAAATGATATGAATTTGATTTCACTTATTTATGCTACCAGCTGAGCACCATGCAGCAGTTTGTTATTATGTGTGTTTTAAGTCATTCATGAAGTACTATTTCAAGTGGGAATTGAATTTTAACGTGTAGTCCAACAGGAGTGCTCCACAAAGTCTCTTATCAATTTGTAACATACTAACATGTAAAACCTTCTTTGAATGCCCAAAAGTCATATTCCAGTCATCTACAATTTTGATTGCCTTTCTTTTCTTTAACTCTTTAAGAATTTTTATTCATCTGTTAGCTGGAAAATAATTTATTTTTGATCCTCACCCACTTTCATATTTGCTGTTTGCAGTTGTTTAATTTTCTTCTTTTCCTTATACAGAAGGGACAACTACAAATGGGGATTACATACTTCCATTTAAAACTGGTGCATTTTTGGCGAAGTCTCCTGTTCTTCCTGTCATTTTGAGATACCCTTATGAGAGATTTAGCCCTGCATGGGATTCCATATCTGGGGTGAGTGTTTAAATACTGCTCCATCTTTTAAGTTCTAAGTGCTACAAAATCGGAAAACTATACTTGGGGTTGTGACTGAATAGCTGTTTTGGCTCTGGGGATCTAGAAGAAAATATATTTGGCTGCAGTAGTTATGGTGGGTTATTTGTCCACATCCCAGAAAATAAAATATAGAATTGTTGGAGATTTTGTCTAATAGATGGCTTCACATACAATACTCTTCTAAAGTCAAACCAAACGACCCCAGTATGTCCCACCTGGAGGTGGGGTCGCCCCACCTGGGGGGGTGTTAAGATGTACGGAGACCTGGCCTCACAGACAATACACTCTTCTTTGCACCACTAACCATTGCCAATAAGTTTTAAGTTCCGTTGGCATGATATCCATTGTCAACAAGTTAGACCTTGACATTATATCCATCGGCAACAAGTGTGAGTTCCATGCCCTTGGAACCACTTTGAAAGCTCAACGAAAAGGCTGTTAACACAAGTATCATTAACCGATGTGTAAAGCATGAACTGCCTTGTGCTAGATTGCTATACACTGGAGAAATTAGGTCACAAGTGTAGTGGTATTCCAGACGTGAAACAGTTCCTATGGCTTTCGAGAGGCCATGGTCTCTCCCAGAGCTCTCGCTCAATTACAATCGAATACAAGAAAACAGAATGCATCGACTCAAACAACCCCCTCCCCAATATCAAGGACTCCCGCCTATTATTTTCAGAGTATTTACCAAGAATACCCTCACTTATTCTAAAAGTCAAAATACAAGAAAAAGACCTTTAACAACAACGGTTTATCTCTTTCTCCTATATGTAAACCGTATTGGAGGTTTAGCAATACTCCCCCCCCCCCCCCCCAAAAAAAAAAAAAAAAAAAAAAAAAAAACTTTCACCTTGTCCTCAAGGTGATCGTTCGGAAATTGTTGTTTTAAAGCTTCTAAATTTTCCCAAGACGATTCAAATTCCGACATACCTTTCCATTTCACCAGAACTTCTAACTCACCTGGATCTCCGCGATCTAATGACCTCACATCTAGAATTCCCTCCGGTTAAGCCTGTATTATTAGCTCGTCAGTAAGTTGGGTAGGAATATCTGTAGAGGAAGCACAATTTCCCACAGCCCTTTTGAGTTGGGAAACATGGAACACAGGATGGATTTTAACCCCAACCGGTAATTCCAAACGATATGCCACCTTTCCGATTCGTTCTAACACCTTATACGGTCCATAAAATCTGGCCAACAGCTTAGGACTGTTCCCACGCACCAACGATTTCTGCCTATTGGGTCTCAACTTCAGAAATACCCAATCACCAGGAACAAATACCAAGTCCTTTCTTTTCAGATCTTCATATTGCTTCATTCGACATTGAGCCTTTAATAAGTGCATACGTACCTCATCCCATATCTCATCGCGACTCTCCAGTTCAAACTCTACAGATTGCAAATTCGAAGTGAAAGCTTTGTAACGTAGTAATGGCGGTGGTTCCCTTCCGTAGAGCACTCGAAAAGGTGAGCACTTAAGAGAAGTGTGATACGACGTGTTATACGATAATTCTGCCCACGATAACCATCTACTCCACTGTTTCGGTCTATCTGAAATCCAGCAACGAAGATACTGCTCGAGACACTTATTCACCACCTCTGTCTGGCCATCCGACTGAGGATGGTAAGCGGTGCTGAACTGCAATTTCGTTCCCTGCAATTTAAAATTTTCCTTCCAAAAATTGCTTTGGAACACCTTATCTCTGTCCGTGACAATCGAATGTGGTACACCGTGCAATCGAATGACCTCTTTCACGAAAACCTCCGCCACCGATTGTGCATTGAACGGATGTTTCAGACCAATAAAATGTGCGTATTTGCTGAAACGGTCCACCACTACTAAAATCGAGCTCAAGCCGTTCGAACAAGGTAATCTTTCGATGAAATCCATCGAAATGTCCTCCCACACGGTATTCGGTAGAGATAAAGGTTGCAGCAAACCGGCTGGTGAACCGCTTAAGTTTTTGTTGCGTTGACAAACTTCGCACCTTTTGACCGCCTCTATTATATCCTTCCTCATTCCAACCCAAAAAACTTCAGCTGCTATACGTTGGTACGTTCTATCTTCCCCGGAATGCCCCCCGATAGGAGAAGCATGGAATTCTTCTAACAAAATTGGAATCATCGTGGATTTTCTGGGCAACACTAAGCGTCCTTTATAGAATAACAACCCCTGTTTCAGCTCGAACCCCTTATGGATCGTCGAATCTTGCAAAAGATCGTTGCTGATTTTCTTTAATAACTCATCTTGCACTATTTCCTGTCTCAACGTATCCCATTGCCTCCATTGCGGACCCCCAATACTCGAGCATTCTACCACCTCAGACTTCCGAGATAAAGCATCGGCAACTCGGTTAGTACAACCTGGTTTGTAAACAATCGAAAAGTCATAACCAAATCAGCTGAAAAATCAGGGAGTCGCATCTACTAGCTTCACACCTCTAAAGAAAGGAAGAAATATCCTTCCCATTGTAACAATAGCTTATAGTAGTATTACTTACAATGCTACTATTCAATATATATGTATATATATGATTTCTCATGTTTTTTCATATCTTCCATGAAAAAATGACTTTGTGAGAAAACAATTACACATCATATCATGTTTGCTGTGATTTTGGACGAGATTTCCTTGGGAACCAGGGGAGTATCCCATGGTGTATGCTATTTGTGGACGACATTGTGTTGGCAACAGAGTCCAAGGTGGAGTTGGACGAGAGGTTGGAGCAGTGGAGGGGTGCATTGGTCGCATATTTATGGTGCAATTTTAGTGGGGAGAGCATCGGCGAGTTGGTGGAAGTTAACATTGGAGGGCAAAGAGTGCCCCAAAAGGATAGTTCAAGTATTTAGGCTCAATGATTAAGAAAAAAGGGGGGGGGGGGGTCGAGGATGACATAACACATCCTATAAGGACGGGGTGGCTAAAGCGGAGGGTTGCCATGAGGGTGCTGTGTGAAAAAAAGGTCTCGCTAAAATTGAAGGACAAATTTTACAGGGTAGCAACCAACTATATCCTATGGGTAGGAATGTTGGGCAACAAGGAAGGCCCATGACAGAAAGTTATAGGTTGCGAAAATGAGGATGCTTAGAAGGACATGTAGGTGGACCATGTTTGACAGTATACCTCAAACGAGGTCTATTGGGAGTTGCGCACATCACTGATAAGCTGAGAGAGGGGGGATGGAGGTGGTTTGGTCATGTTTGTAGAAGAAAGGTGGCGGCTCCAGTGAGGAGTGTAGAAAGTGTGAGGGTTGAGGGAGTGAGGAGGGGTAGGCCGAGGAGGACTTGGGATGAGCAGCTGAGGTTAGACATGACGGGCTTTAGGCATTTCCGAGGACATGAGCTTTGATAGGAGTTCTTGGAGATGCAATATTAGGGTAGTAGACTAGGGATGGGGAACTGTAGCTAGCCTAAACGGAAGGAAGAGATCGGGAGAGATAGAGGATCGGGGTAGGGTTAGTGAGCCGACGATTAGACCTCCTGAATCCTAAGTTAAACTAGGGGTGTGCAGTTTTTCTTGTTTTCAAGTTTCCTTTCTTGTTCTTCTTATATTACTTTTCCGCAATTTTTTTGAGCGAGCTTTATCCATTTTTTCTTGCACACTTTGCATGAGTCTGAGATCTTCACATAAATAACCACTCTACTCTTTGTTTAGGGTTTAGGGGTAGAGGCCCGACCTCCTAGTGGATATACTTGGGCTTGTTTGGTTTTATTTTTTTTACTATTATAATTCCGCCTGAGATTTCCCAAACAAAAAATAATTTATCCTCCATTTGTCAGGCGCGTCATGTGATATTGCTGCTGTGTCAATTTGTAAATAATATGACGGTAACAAGGTTGCCAATTTATTACCCCTCACAAGAAGAAAAGGAGAATCCAAAACTATATGCCGAAAATGTTCGAAGATTGATGGCTCGTGAGGTATGATGTGCATGCATTCATTTATTCAATCGTATCGGGGCTATATATGAATTGTGTTTGGTTATTGTTTGATTGGGTTGTGTGCAGGGTAACTTAATAAAGTCAGAAATTGGTTTAGCGGAGAAACGAGTATATCATGCAGCCCTCAATGGTAGGCCTACTGTTTTGCATGAGAAAGACGATTGATTGATTGATCATAAGTTTGATGGGCAGACTCTGAAAAGATTCATGTTAGTTTCGTTTTAGTTGGCAAAAACCAGTGTGCAGATGTTTCCTGCTGCTGCATGTAACGTTATAGGTCTTACCTGGGAAACGAAATGAATAAAATGTGTTGTTAAACCCTACACACACAGTTTCTTTCTTCATTTAGAGTGGCGTAGAAGCTGATTAAAAGTATCCTGAAGCATCTCTTTTGTTTTGTGTTCCTGCAGGTTTGTTGTGTCAACGATAGATTCAGATACCTCACCTGTACATATTTATTTATTCTTTTTTGTTAAGAAAACAACGGAAATAAGTAGTGAAATTTGAGTCTAATTATTTGGGAAATGTATTTGTGGAGTCTGGAGTGGACATGTCATTAATAGCGAGAATATGTGGAACCCCCAAATTGCTTTTCGAGGAGAAAAGGATGGTTTCGACGTATATCGAGAAGAAATGGTCACCATTGTTGTTGACGAAGATTGGATTCTGTTTGTTTGTGTGGTGGTTGTTGCTGGCTGCTGGCATTGGGGATGGATCATTGGATTCATGGTGGGGTTGTACTTGCTTTGCATGCGATTATCATGTGAAATATCGAATCAACAAGGGCCAATAAAAGTAATATGGTTCAACTTTATTGTTTGTTGGATTAACAAATAATAAGGAGGTGGGTATTTTTACAGAATGAACGGTTCAACTTCATACATCAAGACCCAAATATGATCGAACGTCCTAGCATTGTTTTGCTGATGTAAAAACTAAAACTAAAAGAATCAAGTATATAGCTAAAGTCACTTGTGACAATTGAAACTATTATTCATTATAAAATTAAAATTTTCTATAAACTCTATTGACGTATGATCTATATGCTTGGATAAGAACAGAAAGGTAGAAGTTACAACCTTACAATTTCTAGAATTCCTTGTTTAATATTGGAATTGGTAGCATGATCATGATGCATAAAAAGCCCAAAGCCTCTGGCCTAAAAACCCAATCGAGCCTATTTACACACCCAAAGCCAGCATCATGACATGGTTTTCATTTGATTTATGCGTTTCTTGAACCGTTTTTAAGGTAAACCTCGAGGTGTTTCTGATGCATGAGAAACCTGACAGATTGAGGATGTGATATAAGCAACTGTAACTACTTGGTGCATGTTACTAGACACATTCTCTACTTACTAGACAGACACATTCATTCTCCTAACACCTTCTGGTAGTTTGATTATAGCATACACAACTAAGTAACCGTCAAACCACCGCTAGGAGATTTAAGTAAATATCGACTCTAACCGGTCATCGGGCACACGATTGCCTCAACTCCCATGGCGGTAAGCACCCCTTTAGAGGCGACTGCAAAATCAATGAAGATGTGGACAAATGTCTCTGCCTTGACGAAACTGATGCTAGGCAACTAAAACTACTGCTTCTTAGCCTTCGCTTCTCATTCTCGTTCCCATTCCCATTCCCACTCTCGTATGCTATGCAACCAGGATCATGTTGCACCCCAGACACTTTAAGGGCTTCCGGCAATACACAGCTAAAAGCTGAACCTGCAATTTCTCACATCAATCAACAACTTACCCACCCACACCGTACATCCAAAGTTGTTAAGAGGTTATTTTTGTAATTATACTCCTGTTAGTTGCAGCAATTAGTCGATGGATTAACTGTTAATCACAGAGTTAGCTTCCCGTTTAACTTATGTATAAATAACATTGTAGCTGGTGAAATAAACACATTCAGAAAAATTTCAAATTATAACCAATTGCTGTAGCTGTAATATGGCATCAGATCACCACTGCTCTAGCTTTCCTTAATCTAAAATTGGAAATCAAATCGGAGAAGAAGATTGAGGAAACCGAGAGCATTTTTGCAATTGATTGTAATTTGGGAATTTTCTGAACGAGTTTATTTCACTAGCTACAATGCTATTTATACACAAGTTGAACAGAAAGCCAAACTAACTTTACTGACTGTGATTAACAGCTAACCCAACGACAAACTATGGCAACTAACATGAGTATAACAAGAGTTAATAACACGTGGGAGAGAATAGACTTCCTGGAGAAGTGGCAAGTAGTTGGGAAATATTTACCCAGTTTAGCCAATCTATTAACCCATTTGGGGATTTGCTTGCCGGTCAACTTGTAGCAGATGTCGTTGCAGAAATGGTTGCAGTTCTTGACGATTAAATGATATGTGTCACCATTGTAGTTTGCAGCATGATGCTCCATGAATTCTCTGACCTGAGCAGGGTCCAGACATGTCGTCCCAATTAATATTGACCTTCTAAACTTGAAGCCTGGGCATTGCCGAGGTTCGACCTCAAAGACACCACTAGTTGGGTAGTCATGAGCTCCAAATGCATATTCTACGCCATGAACTGTTGAGAAAAATTGTTACTTCATGAGAGCTGTTTGTGTCAAATAGTAAAAAGTAACGCGAAGGATAAATGGATATTTTCATGATCTGAATGCATTGCGGAAAATAAGGGAAGAACGCCATTTCCCTCGGATCACATGCTCAAAAGAGACGAGGTCCACTAATGTTAGGTGTACATGAATCAAAATTTTGGACTAGATAACACTCAATTGTGTGAATATGAAGAGGGATGGATAACAGGGAAAGGGAGCCTTTTGAGCACAGCGTTTTTGTGATGACCACAGTATTAAAGATCAAGGTTATGTTTGGCAAACTAGCTCATAAGCTAGTTGTTGACTGGTAATCTAGTTGTTAGCTGAAAAACTAGCTGAAAAGCTAGCGGTAGCCAAGCTAGTTGTTAGTTGATAAGCTCGTCATGTTTAGTAAAAACTAGTTGATGAGTTAGATGACAATGTAAACTGATCTAAAAAGAATGTTGAAAAATTAATAGGAACAATAAAGGGAGCATAACTGGAAAAAAGTGGAAGCAAGCCCCTAGAGCTTATTGAAACGCTACTTAAAATAGCTTTTTAAAGAGCTAGCTTATAAGCTAGAAAAACTAAAAGCATCCTTATGAACATCATATTAAGACTAGAAAGAGATATTTCCATGTAATGTCAATTTAAACAAACAAATGGAGCAACATACCTTCCACGCCGGAGTGAAAGATGCCGAAGCCAGCCCAGTAAGCATAGCCATTCATAGGTGTCAAATCGTACACATTGAGAAAAACTGGTGTGTTTCCTGGTCCATACTCGGCTTTTATTTTTGGGAAAAAACAAAAACGAGCGGTTGATTTTCCTTTCAAACGGAGTGGCACTATAGACTTCAGTCCTTTCTTTGTTACAAATTTCATGGTGCTTCTAGCGGTGCAGCCAGAAGTCACTCAGCACCTAAATACCATCCTACGTATACAGACAAGTTCAGCAATTTAAGACTTTCATGTCAACAAAGAACAACGGCCATAGAGAGGGACATCAATAACTGGCTTTTTTTTTAAAGAAATTTACGTCTTTTGCGCTAAAATACTTAACTTTTTGTTACAAAAAGAACTTCTACACAACATTAGTTAGGCTAGTTTGTGATTTTATATTCCACAATCAGCAACAATCACTCTACTCAGACTTGATTCAACATCATTAGAATTAAGAATCTTCTCTTTTGTTGATGAATAGCTACTGCTAGACTCCAAGATAGACCATAAAGCAGAGTTTTATGGTCCCAACTGCGTTTGCCACAAGCCTTTTTAGGCCTTTGTATCTTCAATTACAGATCTCTTCTAGATCCCCATCAATACAAATACTTTTTTTTTTGAAAAAGGAAAAAGAAAAAGAAAAAGAAAAAGAAAAATAATTTATTCATACAACAAGAGTAATCAGTTTTCCTCGTGTAAAGCAGCCATAAATGTCTCCCAAACAACTACCACATCCAAATATAGAAACTATATCAAATGCAAATAGTTTTCACTTTTTAATTTCCACCAACCACCTTGGATCAGTTGACAATCTGACAAACAAACAAAATATGACAAGCCAGCTAGCTACTTATATTTATTGCACATCTTGCTGGAAACATGATTTATTAACAAACTCCTTGAGTGGACTTTGACATCTTGATGGGATACACACACATAGGCTCATGATGATATATTAAAATACAGATCATGAACTTCCACCAACACAAGCAATAGAATGGTTCTGCAATATGATAGCTACTTCAAAGGAACCGTCTTCCACTACAGGTCAAAGGGCATGAGTGGGATCCCATGAACAGAATCAATTATATGACCTACTTAACCAACTACAGCATCCTTCAACTAGTCAGAAATATTAAACTCCTACATCTCAAACAAGTACTATTGTAAGTTAGCCTTCTATTTCAGACTACTTTTGGTGGCCGGTAATGCTTTATTTTAGACAAGATATTTTTTGAACTCTGTTTACAATTCTATGCTATCTTCCCTCATTCTCATTCTCATTTGCTATTTTTAGTTTTGTAAAGAATCCATTCAGCTTCTGTTTCATAACAAATCGGCAATGAGGGGAGACTGAGTTATCCTGGGATCGTATATGCTGATGAACTAATTGAATTTTTGTGGGATATGTAGCTTTTACATGTCCATAAATAAAGAATATATATATCTTGTTCTTTAATTTGGTTTCTTATCCTTAACATTTCAACATTATATTCAAACATAGTTAGCTGGCACATGTTATAAAACTCCAATGTGCATTAAAGGCCACAACATATAAGTATATAACAGCTTTAACACCTTAAATTGAGGTGTTGATATCTGAATTTTACTTGTTTTACCTCTGGGATGAGTACTTATTTACTGATATGAGGCAGCAAAGAAGTTATGGATTATGTGTTGATGGTTACAGGAGCTATAAAAAAGGAATCAATGCAAATGTATTAATGTACTAAATGAAACAGTTTGAAAAGGCTCTGCCAAATAGAGGGCGCCATAATGCTAAAAACTAATTCCAGTACTCAGACACCTGAAAGTTTTTTTTTATTTCCATATTTCCATCACAAAATGCAGTTCAATAATTTTCTTTTCTATCTTCCTATCAGAAATGTGCAGCAAGGATTTCTTCATTAACAATATACTCAATGCAAGTCAGCTCCAAAAATCCAAATTCTCATATATCCCAAACTCCTTTACATAATCATCAAACATACTTCCTCAACTACAAACTTCTGAAAACGGCAAAAAACACACTGACCATGGTGAAAAACGGAGAGAAAGAACAATCAACAACTCTATCACAGTACACACAAGTGTCCTCCCTTGCCCCAAAACACACTCACAAAAGTAAAGAAGAAGAACACACGCACTGCTTGTGACTGTCAAAAAGGGAAACAAAATGCACATGCCAAGGTTTACCCAACACACAAACTTTCATGAGCATACAGTAACAGATATCATAAAAAACAAAAGTAAACAGCGTATAACAGCAAACGTTATCTCCAATACCGTTTCGCTTTAACAAACTGTACTACCAAATTACTGCCTTTTAGGCTTATATTGTCAACAATTAGAACAAATTCATCACCAGAGAGCGTAAATTTGCTGCATTTTTGATTATTTTTGTCTAGATACACAAAAGACGATCAAATTATGTCAGATCTTATGACAAACCTACAGAAACAAAAAGAGTTCGCTACAATTAACAGATCAGACGGATGAAACTATAACAACAAAAGTAACATCAATTCAGAACCAAATCATCGAGTAACGTAACCGACGAACCTTATCTAAAAACAAACAGTAACATCAATTCACCAATTAAGAAGGCAAAATTTATAAACTGGAGAAGAATCTAAAAGGACATTATAGACAAAAACTCAAACTTACAGAGTAGAAGAACAATCGCCATTGGAAAATGCAAAGAACAACTGGATTCATCAACACACAGCGACAAATTTGTATCGAGATTTGTGAGATGAAGATAATCGAAATTTGGATGAAAATTCAGAAACCCGAAGGCGTTGAGGCAATTAACACACACAAGTGTGTGTGAGAGAGAGAAAAGGGAAGGAGAGTGGTAGTATACTATAAAAGAAGTAAGGACACCCTAACACCCTCTCTCGCTTTCATCAACCAAATTATAACCATAAACCACAACACTACTACTACTTTATTTAATGTGGAAATTTTGCGTTTCTATAGCGGATAAGTTACCAGCCGATTAAAAAATCATGTTTGGTAAAAATTAGCTTATAAGATATAAAATTATCAAAAAAGACATCTAGTAAAAATAATCTATTACAATATTTAATAATATAATTAAAATAAATTTATAGTAATATAATATATTCATTAAAACAAATAAGGTAGTAAATAATATAATATGTTAATTAAAAATTAAAAATTTTAAAATTTATTATTATATATTTTATAAATTTTGAATTTTAAACTAAATTTATATATATATATATATATATATATATATACATTAACTTATGATTTTAAAAAAACTGTTACGTATAATATGAAAAAATAAATAAATAATAATTACAAAAATAATAATAATTGATAACTAAAATATATTGATCAATATTAAAAAAATTGATATAATCATCAATAATTCTAAATAATTAAAATTTTATACCAACGTATAATTAAAATCTATGTTATAATTTTCAGATAATATTAATTAATTAATAATAAATTTAAATAATTAATATTTATTTATAATTAATAGATAATATATAATAATGGATATTAATGAGAGTATAATTGGAATAATCACAAAAAGCTTCTCATAAACTATTCCAAGTAGCTTATCAAAAAACTAACTTAGTTTATGCTCATGCAAATATGTACCCAGAAAATAAGATAGCTTATAAGCTAGCATATTTTTGCCAAACAATGCCTAAATGAGGCCGGTAAATAATAGTAATTAGAGTAAATTACTCGGTTTCTATTTTCTTCATTTTCTTTTAAAAAATAAGAAATTATTATATTAATATAATATATATACAATAAATCCTCAACCCGGGTCTCACCCGAAGTTTCATGGTAGCAATTGATACACATACATCATATGATTAGATGGGATTTGATTGGATTTACTGGTACAAAAGGGTGGGACTGGACGGTACATGTCTGGTGTTTGGTACAACTAGGATTAGATAAGACAAGTTTTGAAAGTTATTTGATGATTTTATATATCATATAACAGTTACAAATAACACAAATAGAGTAAATATTTAAATAATTTAACTTATAAGAATTTTTACATAATTTTCATATACAATACATATATAATAGTACCAATTTTGAATGAAAAAATTTAATACAAGTGATGGTAGTTCGAAAAACCCAATTCGTACAAAAGGAAAACTATGTTTTATTCGATTTGGAAGATTTTTATGAATTGGCAGAGGCACGATGAAGGTTGTTGCAGCGAAAATGGTGGTGGAGGTAGAGGTGGTGGTGGTTGGTGGACGACTGATGTTGCACAAAAATTGTAGTTGATCAACTGATGAACTTGGAGACTTTGAAGAATAGTAAGATGATTGCTTAAGCTGTATTCCTGCGACGATGACTATAGAGGATGTGAAGATGGTGGATAATGGTGGTGGTGGCCGACAGTAGTGGAGAAGGAGCTAGTTGTGGCCAGTGGGGTGGAATGCTTGCGTCGAAAGGCTATATCATCCTCGACCCACATGTAAGCCAACATTCTGGATCGAACGTCTTTAAAGTTTTCTGGCAGGTACTTCGTCAGTTCCATGTATAAGTCTGAACTGTCGTCGAGACCTCACTTGTAAGCCTCGATTGCGATTCTGATGTCGCAGTTACGCACGTTGATCATCTCTGAATTGAAACGATTGAAATAGCTTCGGACAGACTCGCCAATCTTCTGAGTGATATAGTAGAGATCACTAGTTTGCTTTTCCATCTTGCGACTGCTAGCAAACTGTTGAAAAAATTGGTTGACCAGCTCAGCAAAGTTGTTGATGGACTTAGGTTTGAGATTGATCAACCATTGGAGAGAAGCGCTTGTGAGAGTCGCACCGAAACTCTTACACAGGCACACTTCTTGATATTGATGGGGAATCGACACAGTCTATATCAATTGCTTGTACTGTGCGATGTGCTCCGTTGGGTTTGTCACTCCATAATACTTTGGGGTGAATGCAGAAATGTTGTACTTCTTCGGGACGTCGACCATGGCTATCTCGTCGATGAAAGGAGATGTTTGAAACCCAGTGTGTGGTTCAACGTCGACTGGCACAACGACTCTAGGAAGTTTGGAAAGTAACGACAACATCTTTTCGTTTTGATCTTCCAACAACTTTAATCGTCGAGCGACTGGATCGTCGAGATTGAATCCGTTGGTCGCTAGTGGCGGTGCTGGGATGAACCCTGAGTCTTGAGACGCTATGCCAACCGTAGAGGAGAAGCCATTACAATGTGATGATTCAGCAGCTTCACCGTTAATTGGTACATGCATCGATGGGATGGGCATCATAGGAAACATCGTTGATGGCATTGGCGACGTCGGGATTGACCTAATCGGGATAGGATAGGTTACGACACCTGCACCCGGCGTCGGCCTTGGATACGAAGGCAGAGGAGGTTGAAAACCTGCAAAAGACATGTAAAAGGTGGTCTTGGACCATTTTGAGACCCAAGTGGATTTCCAACGTTCTGATTCCTCAAAAGTGCAATTTCTTTAGTTGCCTTGTGGTTTTGTTCATCTAGTGCGTTGATGCGATCGCAGGCAGCGTCAGTTCGATGCAGATTTAAGCAATAACATCGAAATGAGCTCCCTGTCCTGACATGAATTTGTCAAAGAAACTTCAAGGAAATCGTTAGTAGGACGCACTCTTTTTCGAAGATTTTCTTTAGCTGGGGCCCCACGGTGGGCGCCAAACTGTTAATGCCAAAAATTACGCAAAGGATAACTTAAGGTCGGTGTGGAGCTTTTAACAACTAAAGCAAAGGATTTTTCGACAAATCGTGCAACATGAAATAAATAAAAGGAAAGACACAAAAATTGGTGACGCGAAAAACCCCGTCGAGGGTAAAAACCACGGACGATAGCAGAGATCGTCAATTCACTATGGACGTCAAATAGGGACGTCGTCCTTTAGAAGGAGTAGTTGATAGTACAATGAGCAATAATACAACTAAAAAGTACACAAGTCGTAATATTGTCGTTAGGTGAAACACTTCGTCGAGAGTTTTTCTTGAGAAAGAATAGCTTGAATGCCTTGTGAATGCTTGAATATTGTGTGTCTGAATTATCTTCCTTTGAACTCTGCGTAGCTTGTATATATAGCTTGGGTCGCTATAAATGAGCTTTAAATGTTCCAACGATCTTCGTATTGAATGGTCTTGATGATTGTCTTCTGTTATGATCGTTTTCCATAAATGTGTATTAACCTGAAATAAATAGACAGTGAGAAAAGGTTCTCTGATAATAAATGAATTATGGTCGTTAGATATATTTGCGAAAGTCGTAAAATACTTGTCGACGAGAGAGAATTTGGTCGTAAGTTGTAAGAAACTTACGACTGTCGCCATAAGTGGCGACCATAGTCCTCGGTGTATGTGGTCGTTAGGACCTTACCTTAATACAGGAGTTATCTTAAGATTGGAGACGTTTGGTCTTCTGTCGTCAGTCGAGACTTGTGAAATTTTACCCAAATATTGTGTTACAAAAATTACGCATTAGGCCAGACGTGCCACAAGCTTAATGTAGCGTCAGACACAAGCCTTGAGCCACGACATGCCACAACGGTTGTTGCGGCGAGCCTTTTAGAACACTGGCTTCACCCATATCCCTTCCATCTTCTTCTTCCCAATCTTGATATGAAAATCAAGCACAATCCCTATCTTTGCCAACCTCAATCTATGAGTTCTTTCTCCGCTAGTTGATAACGCCAATTTTGGCATTATTTTAATACCACTTTTTGGGGTTTTCAGCTTCAAATAATCAAAAGCTACCAAATAAATCAACAGTTGACAATTTCATGTAAAACACATGAAATTTGTAAAACACCCACATTTAGGATTTTTGGGCATTTTGATAAATGTGTCATAAATAGATGTGTTTTGATGATTTATTGCATAGATAGATATTTGGTCAAAAATGCACTTCTAGTGTTTGTCGGGTTTTATGCATCATTCATGAAATTGGATGTTTTGAAAAGTACGAATGTGTGAGTTCTTTGGTTTTGGTCATTCCCGACCTTGGGAACATTTTATAAATAGTAAGCCTTTTTGGGTTTTGGGCCGAAGGCCAATTGTGATTTGATAAACAAAGCTTTTAGGAAAAGATGTATTTGGATTATACAACCATATTGGTTCGCGTATTTTAGCCGAATGTCTATTATGCCTTTTGGGGCTTGATTTATACTCAGATGTGTCTTGGAACATTTATTCAGTTTTGGTAGCTCGATAAGGAGCCTTTGACGTATGGTGTACTTAGTTACATCTTATTTGAGAGTTACATGTTTTGAATGTGTTAGTTCATTCATTGGAGTCATGTAACGTTTTAGACTGTAATGCATTGGATCCATAGGTATATGAGTTAGTCAGTTGGTTTAGTTGGGGACTTTATCCCCGTTTTGGGACTGGAAATTATTTATGGCTAGCGGAAGCTCGAGGTATAGATCGTGGGTGGTTGAACCCGATAACCGTGTAACCTTTAGTGAAGGGCTCGAGGTATAAATCATGGGTGGTTGAAGTCGATGCCCGTTTGTAATCCAGTCTGGTTATTCATCGTGGAATTTAGTGTCCGCGTTTGAAGTCTAGTGAGTGGTCCCCAAGTCATGTTTTTATGTAAGCTTGCGGTGGTGCTTTGTAGAGCCGTATACGGAGCTAAGTCTTGTGGTGGTGCCCATGGTGAGCCGGATACGGGGACTTGTGGCTTTTGTGGTGACACTCATCTAGAGGTCAAGTAGACACTAGGGTCATTTGGGTATCTTGGGGTGGTATCTCGGTAGGGAACCGTATACAGGGATCCATGACTCTATGTGACGCTCGAGAACATCGAGAAGTGGCTTAAATTTGTGTGCCCACCACTTTCGATGGAATTCGGGTCTCCCACGTCACCGAAAGGTGTTGTTTTGGGTATTGAGTACTATTATACATGTTTTCGGTGACGTTTTGTTAATATGAGTTTTACCCATGGTTTATGGGTTGGGTATTATGCCCCACCCATGCTTTCGGTGTTTCGGGATATAAAGTTTTATCCGTGTTTTATAAATTGGGAGTCCGCTTTCTATTCTCATTTTGAATGAGTTTTGGGTTAAATTTAATTTACGAAAGAGAGTTTTATAATGGGATCTTAGTCCTTAAAACAGTTTGGTTTGGAAAATGTTTATGTTGGTGTCTCCTTCGTCTAAAATGCATATTATTGAAAAACGAGTCGTTTTCATATTTGAAGCATATCATTTTGAAAGGTTGTGATTTCAATTGCATTCTTCCTTTTAACGATATATTTATTAATGTTGAAAACTCTTGAACTCACTATGCGTTAGCCTAACCTTTTTATTTGTCGGCATGTGCAACATGCTTCGTTGGGAATAGTTCTAGTGACACTTTTAAGAGAGGAGTGCTAGTTGCGTGCTCGGAGAGTGATTAGCTTGTTGAAGTCTTTCGTCTTTGTTTTGGGAATAGCAACTTGTGTTTGGGGTTAAGTAACATCCGACTTCGGTTTAGTACTTATATATTATTGGAGATTATATTTGTTGAGGTTAATTATAGAATTTAACTTGAGGAATATACTGAGTTTTGAATTGTATGAGGGAAGTTTTGTTCCTTATGTTGATATTATACCAAAATTTTAATTAGTTGCTCTTACCACATTTGAGGGTGTTACACGGAACACAAAGGTAGGTCACATAACTATGTAGAAAACCAAAATGTATGGATTATACGCATAAAACATATCGAGCTCAACTCCTCTAAGTTTGTTGCTCGAAAACATCAAGTCAACCCCTCTGAGTCTATTTTCTTGAGGGTTCCAAAACGGGAACCCAATTCCAAAACGGGAACTTATGCACAATGGAATTATACCTTACTGCCCATGGGACGTTGACCGAACATATAGGTCCACACCTTACTTACCATGGTGACCCGATGCCTATTTCGTTCCAAAGTGGTGAACTTGTCCAAAATGGGACATTAAGAACAATGTGCCTATGGATCCATTGCACTATATTCTAGAACTTAACATGACTCCAAATGAATGAACTAGCGCATCCAAAACATGTAATTCTCAAATAAAATGCAATAAATGCAAATCATAACCAAAGCTCTACAGTGAGCTATTAAAATCAGACAAATGTCCCCAAAACTCGACAAGGTCCAAACCGAGCCATAGGCTCAACAAATCAAAAGACCAATTGTAAGAAAATCATAAAATTAAATCGAACATAAACAACCCACATTTATGAAAACCCATGCTCCAAAATATGGATATAACTCCAACACAATTTAGATTGGGACAAAACATTTTCTAAGTGAGTTTATAACATTTATCCTTTCAAAACGTCCCATAACACAAAATCAAACATTTCTCCAAAATACACAATGAAATACATTTATAATTAAAAATCTACTTCCATGAAATAAATCATTAAGATACCAAAATATATGATTTATTTATCAAAATGCCCAAAATCCCAAAGGTGAGTGTTTTACAAGTTTATAAAGTTAGACACTTCAAATAATCAAAATCCATCAAATAACTCAGCAATTAATAATTTCATGTAAAACATATAAACACTTTAAAATAGACATCTTGACATGTATACCGTTTTCACAAATCAACTTGAACTCACCTTGTTAGATTTAGGCTAAATCTAGATTTTCCCCCAACTTGAGCTCCTTTGAAAAAATTTGGATCTTCAAGCCAAAAACTTCCAAAAACCTAGATCCACAAGTTTCCACCCATAAGTATTCATGTTTAACCATTTAGAATCGTTCCCCAAACATTTTACATAAAGATCTCAGCTTATATCACACCCTAATTTCCATAAATGAAGAAAAGAGGAGATTACCTTAACCATAACTTCAATCCGCCAACCAAAGATACTTCTAGGTCACCAAGATGAGCCCTACACTCCCAATCTTCAAGATGATGAAAAAGGGTTGGGTGAAAACCCTAGAAAGTTGATGAGGATGATGAAGAAGATGAAGATGAGATAAAGATCCCTTAGCTCCTAGCTTCCAACTCTAGGAGATGAAACCCAAATCTTGAAATAAGTAAGGAAATAGTGCATTGGATGCTCTATGGACCAAATTAGATGAGGGGTTTAGGTTGAGAGAGTTTTAAGAGAAAGTGGGTGAAAGAATGAATGAGAAAAATCCCAAAAAAATCAGATTTATTGAAGCCTGCACCCCGTCGGCGACTGTGCCATGCGATAGTGACCATGGCACTGTTGCGGGTCACTATCGCGGCACATGTACCGCGGCCAATCCCCCTTCCGCGATTGTGCCACGGTGAGAGTGACAATGTCACAATCGCCTAACACTCTCGCCCGAGTGTACCAAAGGCCCTCTAGACCTCGCGACATTGCCCTTGGCGACAGTGACTCTGTCATAGTCGTTGGCATAGTCGCACCACCCCTGCCGAAGTCTAAAAAACTCATTTTTCATGCACGAACGACATTTTAAGATAAGAGGGGTGTAAAAGCTTACTTGAAATTGTGGGTGTTACACATGGTAGAGATTAAATTAGTTAAGTATGAGGAAGAAGAGCCAGTGACAATAATATCATCGACGTAGACTAAAAGATAGATGGTGGCATTACCATGTTGGTATAGAAACAGTGATGGATTGGAGATGGAGTTTCGAAAACCAGAAGATATAAGAAAAGTTTTAAGTTCTGTATACCAAGCTCTTGGGGTTTGTTTAAGGCCGTAAATAGCTTTGTTAAGTTTACAAACATGGGTAGGATATTCTTTGTGGATAAATCCTGTGGGTTGAGATATGTAAACACTCTCGGTAAGAGTACCTTGAAGGAACGCGTTGTTAATGTTGAGTTGACGGAGAAACCAACCACGATAAACGACTAGAGCTAGAATGAGGCGAACAGTGGTAGGTTTTACGAAAGGGCTAAAGGTTTCGGAGTAGTCAATGTTGGGGCGTTCATGAAAACCCTTTGCAACAAGTCGGGTTGTGCACCGTTCAATGGAGTCATCGGGATTATATTTTATGCGAAATACCCATTTACAACAAATGATATTTTGAGTCACGGATATCGGTGCCGCAGGGTAGAGTCTCAGTGCTTCGTTCAGTATCATGCTAATCTGTGATCAACATGAAGAAAGCGAAACCTGGTCATTTCTAGTTTTTGTTTTTCATGGATAGCAAGTCGGGAGTGATGTCGAAGTATTGTAGAATGCACACTACAACAAAATGGGTCATTTAAGATGTCCAAGCGTTATTGGGTGTCCCAATAAAGTATTTAATAAGACTTTAAGTTTATAAGATCAAAATATAACTGTCCATCATAAATATAAAATGATATTACAGTAGGTTGTTAGATAAATTGAAATGCCTACGAAAAAAACACAAAAAATGAAACGAAGTTAGACGACCTAACAATTCTATCGATGAAGACATAAAGTTGCATAATCTAGTAGAACACAAGAAATAAATCGTTTAGTAGTTATTTTATATGACATTTCTTAAAGTATCTGATACAGGGAGAATTCGAGAACCAATAAGAATTTTCAGGAATAATTGGGAAAAGGAGAAACGAGCACGAAGAGAAAAACGAGCTCAAAAGATGCTCAAAATTTGGCATCAGAAAAAGAGACAAAGAGAAAACACCGAATATGAAAAGGGTTGCAATAGAGATCGAAAACCAAGTCAGGAGCCGCAAACAGAAGCCAACGCGAGTGCCATACGACTTGAACCGCATGACACCCGCATATAACACTGTTGCTTCCTTTCTTTTGTGCAACTAACATGCAACCTCAAGTATCCATGTTATTCATGGATGAGCCACGTGACTTCCCAATTCTCATCTTATTCTATTTCTTTGTTTATTTAGTTATCATTCTTTTTTATTTTAATTATCTTTATTAATTGTTTAGGATTAGTTTAGCTTGCGTAATTATCTTTTCTAGGATTAGATTTATTTTTCGTAATAATCTTTTCTTCCTAGTTTAGTTATAAATAGGATAGTTAGGTTTCATTGTTTAGAATGAAGTTATCAATTAATAAAAGTTTAGCTTTTTAGAGAGTATTCTCTTGAGTTTTCGAGTTTTACGCATCGTAATTCTCAACCGTAAAAGGGTTTAGACGCTTCCGCAAACCTACGCTGCGTCAGTATCGTATAATAGAAAATGTTGTTAAAAAAGGACAAATTCTTTCTTGTCTCCTGTTAAATTGTCTAATTCCGTTGATAGAACTTATTAGGTCTTCGTAATAAAAACTTATTATAATGTAGTCATATAGAAGTTTAAAAATTTCGCCCTTATTAACTAAAATCCTATTGGACGCCCAAAAGGCTCATTTTGTCTCTAGTTTTATTGAAGGATAGGCAAGTCCAAGGTAATGTACAACGTACCAACACTAGGTATAAGTCATTCTAAAGTTATTGTTCCGGATTTTATGGTTTTTTCCCTTGCCGGTTTCTCGTACTACTAAAACCGGGGATTTCACTAACGGACAAATCCATTGGAAAATGGATTACCGATGGATTTCTGGTAGATCTCACGACCGGAGAAACTGTTGCCAGAAAACTCGATCACCGGGGGATTCACCAACGCATTAATTAGTTGATTAATTAAAATCCGCCACTAATTCGTCGATAATATTAATTAATTAAAATTTTACTTTTTTTATATAATTTGTAGCGGATTTGTGGCTCAATATTTTTAAAAATAAATAATAAATAAATTCCATTACAATTTCTTCGAAAAATTAATCGAAATTATTTTTTTTTATTAACAATCAGTGACGGATTTGCGACAGAAGTCAATGAAAGGTTGATTTTTAGTTATCCGCCACTAATTTCCGTAGGTGAAAGTCCATCTTTTTGATAGTATCGTCGGCAAAGGTTTTATTACCGACCATTTTAGCCTACAACCATTAACAATCAGTAGGTTGTAAAGAATATAAACTAACCATCTTAAAGTTGGGTAGATGCTCGGCCGAAGGAAGCTCATCACGGCCACAAACTCGAACAACTTCTTCTCGAGCTTTGTTCTGCCATTCTTGATGCGATCCGAGAAGAAGAAAAACCCAAGTCAGAAGATTGGCCGTCGATTCTTTGCCTGCAAAATAAAACGTTTTGCATTCGTCTACAATATCATCTAGGCTGAGTCTCTTCTCCACATTTCCCTTGGTCTTGTAGGGAGACATTAGCAAAGAAAGAAGAGCTTTCGGGTTTTCTCTCATTTTCTCGTTCTTCTCAATGATCTTCGTTATTATTTTTTTCGATCCACGTTGAAGTTTCCAGCTTAACCTGTTTGTCTTGGTTGGTAGGTATCTGTAGTAAACAAAACCAGATCAAACAAGCACAGTATATTCCAATTAAAAGTAGGGTTTCAATGTGAGATGTATGCAAACATGTCCTCTATCTAAAAGAAGAACCAAGATTCTGTATTTACAAAAAAACATGTGATGAGGAAGACAAATAATGTTGGTTATTTCGAAATGTACTTGAATCCAGGGAAGTAAACACTTCTCATAGCCTCGGATGCAATCTTGATAAGCTGATCTTGAATCTCGAAGATGCGCTTTCCTTCCTCGAAATTGCTCCCAAAAGCAGTTCTTGATATAACGTCTGCAGATATATTGTTAAATTCCTTGTATACATCCAATTCAAGTCGGTTTTCGCCTCCGATTTTCGCTTCTATTTCATCTAGTAAGCTTTTGGTACTAGCCACAATTTCTGGGACCAAATCCTGAGAATAATTAACAATATGGTCAAAGTCCGCTTTAGTATACCATATATACATAGAGAGAGACAGGTTCAGGGAAAACCGGAAAAAAATAGAAAACTAAGGAACACTCTGGTGGATCGATCATCTGGACGATATGCACATGTGAATACAAGTAATTTGTAACATTCACATGTGCATAAAAACCAAAAAACAATTTCAATTACTTGTATGTATATGTGCATATTAGTTTTTCATTTTTATAAGGTTTCCCTGAACCCCTCTCTCTCTCTCTCTCTCTCTCTATATATATATATATATATATATATATATACTTGGGTTCCTGTGAGAAGTTGAGGTTAACGTGATAAGTGGTTAACAACCGTTGGATGAGAATTGGACGCACGTTAGGATGAGATGCACGAGATAAGATGTACTGAGATGCACCGGATCAATTCTCTTCTAAGGGCCAATTCATGGGAGAGCATTAGATTAAAAGTGATCAATAGTTCAGATCTACTTTCTCACACTTCTCATGTTAACCTCAACTTCTCACACGATCATTCGTATATATATATATATATATAGGGTTAGGTTTCGGTGAGAATAAAAGTTATGGTGAGAAATGTAAGAAGGGATCTCCATCCTCGGATGCATATTAGAATGAGAAGCACCGGATCAATCCCCGTATCAAACGTAATTAATGGGTGAGGGTGAGATTAAAAATGATTAACGATTCAGATCCCTTCTTACCTTCTGCCTTTAACTCTTATTTTCAAACAATTCTTGGTCATATATATATATATATATAAATATATACACCGGGGGGTTTTATATATATTGATTGGGACGTTATAAAACCAAAACCTTGGACTCATTTATATATAAGCATGTGTAGCATGCTTTCATGTCGTTCCTTCTATTTTAGCCAAACAAACTGTGATCGATGTTATAATTCATTAATAACTTGTACTTAATCTTTCATAAATATTATCCTTAAAATAAAATAGTAATGGTAATTATATATATTACCTTAACTCTCTCCATGTTAAACGCCTGGCTAGTAATCTTTCTATGAACACCCCACTTCTCCCCCTCCAAATATACAATTCCTTCCCCAAACAAAGCCTTAACCAACGGGTTAACTCGAGCTTTTCGAAACAGCCCGTTCGTATTCAACAACACCTCCTTGATCATACCCGGATCCGTAATGGCTAACCGCGGTCTCGTCCCGAACCAAAACAAAAACTGATCGCCATACACCTTTGACCAAAAGTAGTAGTGTGGCATAACCTGTCGAACCACATGGTCGTTGTCGACATTAGATTCATCAGACAATTTGTGTTGATCAGCCATCATCAGCCGTCGGAGCTCATCGGAGTTGCCGGAAATGGGGTTGTAGGTTGGCCCTCCGACACCTTGTTGACGGAAATGGCGTTGGATCTCCGATGGGACCTTGATGAAGTTGAGGTAGAGGTGGTGGCAAATGGTGAGTATGGATAGAGATAGGGCGGCTAGAAGTAGCAGACCCATTTGACCAAAGAAAGAGAGCACGTCTGGCTAGAATTGAATTGAAGAGATATTAATTAGAAGTGAAATATTGCATGCAATTGCTTTGAGGTTGATTCGTTCGATATATAATATAAGTATATATAAAAGAGCTAGTGAAGATTTTTCAAAGTAAAAGGTTCCAAAGTCTAAGGTGTATATATAATTAATAAATTATATATATTATTTTGTATATATAGGCATTGTTTGCCAAAAAAAAAAAAATATAGTTTTTTTATGGTACATGTTTAGATGACCATAAACTAACTTATAAGTTAGTTTATTGAAAAGCTACTCATAGTAGCGTTTTGAAAAACTAGCTTATCAGCTATCAACTAGTTTATCAGTTACCAACTACCTTATAGCTAGTTTGACAAACATAGCCATAGAGTGAGGAACAAGAAGCAAACTAACTAATTTATGAGATGGTAAAAAGAAATATGAGTATATATCTTATTTAATAAATGAATTAAATAAAATATAAGTATTATATTAAATAAAAATGGTAGCATTATTTATAATCAAAACATTTTTAACAGATTCTCTACAATTTCTTTAAAATGGAAAAATAAAAGTTAAAATCTATAAAAGAAAATTACATTCAACTCCGACGGGTCCTCTATTTTAAAGATTTTAACATAAATTATATTATTATAATATTTTCTAATTTATCATTCTAATACACTTTAAAAAAACCTTAATATAAAATGATAAAAAATCAATCTCATTAGTCGAAGTGAATAAAATAATCATTTCTCTCTCCCTATGATAAAGTTTTAGAGAATTTTCTAAACTTAGAAAATTTTCAAGTTTTCTCTATTATAGAAAACAAGAAAACAAAGCTGTTAGAGAAGTTTAGAGAACAACAAATCATTTTTTTTTATCTTACAGAAGTTGTTGGAGATGCTCAAATAAATCAGGATTAAGTTTGTTTTCCAAACCAATTTCTAATATCCTTAATAAACTGATTTCATCACAAAGATAAAATTTCTAACAACTTGATTGTAAGTTTTTATCACATATGATAATTTATTTAATGATCGTATAAATCAAATGTTATAATTCTAGATATTTTTGTTAATCATATGTGATTATGTATATTTACATTTTTAGATCTTTTTGAGATGCAAATATTATCACATGTGATAATATGTCATTTATATTCAAACGTCTATTACGATATGTGATAATATGTAAACTTATACTCACACGTAAATTATCATATATGACATGTACAACAATTCACAGAGTGAATCATATGTGATATTTAATAGATCATATGTTAAACGAAACTAATCATATGTGATTGAAAACATAGATAAAAAAATAAAGAAAAAATTGTAAAAAAGATAATAAATTGATTGTGGATATCATATATGGTTAAGCCTTGGGGGTATAGTGAAAAATATCATCTAGCCCAGGTTCAAATCTAGACGCTGACAAAACTCTTCTTGCCATGGAGGTTCACCTGCGATAACTCCATGTCATTATTGGTCATCAGGGAATTAGTCGATGTGCGTAAGTTGACCAAAAAACCCACAGTTACTCAAAACAAATATTATAAAATTAAAAATGTATTATTTTAAAACAACTTGAAATAGTTTGTGTTCGGTTAAAAGAATCGACATTATTGTGTCGTCAAAGCTGTTTAATAAACTACTTTATCAAATCATTTGATTATTGATGGATTTAATGTAATATTATATGTTAGTTTTTAGAGTAAATTACACCGTAGGTCCTTATGGTTTACTTAAAATCTTGATATAGTTCCTATTTTGAAATAATTACACCAGGAATCCCTGTAGTTTGCATTTCGTTTCACTCTGGTCCTGTGGTTTGAATTTTGTTGCACTGTGGGTCCCTGTGGTTTGTTGAAAATTGCATTATGGGTCCTTGCATTTCGTTGCACTTTAGGTCCCTCAGGGACCCAGGGTGAAACGAAATGCAAACCACAAGGATCCATGATGTAATTATTTCAAAATAGGGACCATATCCAGATTCTGAATAAACAACAGGAACCCTGGTGTAATTTACTCTAGTTTTTAGGAAAAGTTTGAAAAAGACATAGGGACTTATTTGGTGAGAGTAAGTTACAAGTAATTTATTATTATTATTTTTTTGAACAACAAACCCCACATTTTATACCTAGAAAAAAAAAACCTCCAGTACAAAGACCAAAACAAAACAGTAAGGAGCTGTTTGACAGTTGCTGAATGATTAAGTGCAAAATGATTAAGTGATCAGAATGATTAAGAGCCAAAACAAAACAAAACAACAGAAGAAAAAAGTTTGCGAGAAACAAACTTACAAGAAAACCCACCGAACCTCAAAAGACCCAACACAAATTAGACCGAGACCAACACGACCATACCTGTTAGCAACCAAATATCAACACAAACCGCTTCTACAACTAACGAAATTGTCCTCTTCCTCGTTCCGGCTTAAATAAATAAACCATTAAACTTACTGAAACATTTAAATCGGTGCTTGCCGGCCTATAAAATTACTAAGCGACCGGTTATCCTTGTAAATCATGATTAATAGGCTATTTGACAGTTGCTGAATGGTTTGATGCATAATGATTAAGGGGTCAGAATGATTAAGAGACTTTTATGATATAGTGCAATATGAAATATGGTTGTTTGGTAATTGTTCAGAATGAAATCAAGGCACTTAATGGTTAAAGGAAACCCATGATACAAAATGATTCAGAGGGTTTTGGAACCATTAAGAGTCAACTTTTTTTCTTCTGTCAAACATGATTCACCTCTTAACGATTCAGATGTTGCCTCTTAATGGAACTATTAAGAAGAAAACAAACAACCCCTAAATATCCGGAAAAAAACCCCACAATGGAGTGATTATATGACTGCACATTTTTTGAATAAATAAATCAAACAAATTATATTAAATTAACATATTAAAATTATATATAACTTTGCTGCTATCTTCAACACACAGTCAAACAAACGTAAGTCGTCAATTAATGTAGTATTAAATTAGTTCTTTCTTAGTTGCCATCAGGTTTTTGTCCATTTTTACAAACTCCTGTCAAACGCAATAACGTTCCATATTCAACAGGTCGTTGCTTAGGGTATACCAAGGTGTTTTTACCCCACAAGGCCTCCGAATAATTTTTAATTTTTTATTTGTAATTATATTGATATAAATTAATTAATATAAACATTTAAGCAAAGTGACTCACAGCGTAGTGACAAGGTATTGAGATGTAGGTGGTTTTTAATCCCTAGACCGGTATTTTTTTTGTTTTAAATTAGCTTTGTTTTATTACAAATTTTTCTTGGAACTAATTAAATATATGAATTTTAAACCATTTTTTTAATTCTTTTTTAAGGATAACTTAAATATATAAACAGTTTTAATTTTTTCCCTAATTTTTATTAATTGGATAATTAAATTATATAATTTTTTAGTAAGTTCTTTTTATAATTTACTAATAATTTTCAAATTCTAAAATTATTTATTCTTATTTTTATTATTAAATTTTGGCTTCATTGATCTTCATTGGATTTTATTTTTGAATGTTTTAGTTTTAAGGATTTAGATCATCTTTAATTTTCAATGTATGTTAAAATAGAAGAATAAAATAGAAAAAGTAGAGACTTTTAAAACTTATTTTTTAGCAGAAAGATATTTAGTTTTAGTTGTTTCCAATAGTAAGTTTAAATGTGTTATGATTTTAATAATATAACTAATACCGAAATTACTAAAATAGAATGACTATTTGAGTTGAATATGTGATATATATCATATTCCATAGTGATCCAATAAATCTACTAATAAGTCGTTTGGTACGGTTGCTTTCTGTTCATATAATGCATATAGCTTTGGTTGCTGGTTGGGCCGGTTCGATGGCTTTAGACCGTAAGCAGGTAACTGTGGTAACTAAACTAACAAATTGTAACAACCCAAATGTAACACCCGTAATTTCGGGTAATCTTTTGCTATTTCAGATTTGTTTGGTAAATGAGTATTTTATGTCAGTGGATTATTGGTTGGAATTAGTTTTTGTATATGGTTGAGCTTCTAGTCATCAAATAGGATCGTTTCAGGACAAAATTGTGCCATAAAGGCTTGGGGCTATGCCGCAGGTGGCAAAGTCGCCGATGGAAGGTTGCTCACTGGACAAACACAGAAGTGGGGAGCTAGGGCGCGACATTGCCCTGGCGACTATGACCAGGGCATTGTTGCCGGTCATAGTCGACGACGAGGGCCTGGGGTTATAAAACTTGTGGCTACGGGATTTTGGTCATTCTATCTTATTTGGGTTTTGTTGGAGTCGATTTTTCTCTCAAGGAACCAGTAAGTTTCTCTTGTTCCAACCCTTGCAATCAATGCTTCCCATCTACTTCCATTTTACTCATTAATGTTGTCCTTCTAGGTGTTTATTTGTGGTTGTGGTGTTAGTTGAGGCTCTTCAAGGTCCCATCTCATCTCCTCTCTAACGACTTGGATTTTAGGGTTTGAGTTATAACCTTACAAGGTGAGTTCATCCTTTTCTAAACTCTATACATGTTAAAAATCATGCTTTTAAACTACTAGACATCTCCATTTTTACTTGTACAACTTGGGGTGCATTATCACCCAAAACCCTAATTTTAGAGATTATAGGGTTTATGTGTTTAGTTGAGATTTCAAGAAAAGAAAAGGATATCTTGGATTATATGTGAAAAAGACTTGGCATTATACTTTTCCACCTCCTAACTTCAAAGATTATTTATTAATGGGTTGATGAAAATTTATATCGAACTGCTGATAAGTTTGCACTTTGGAACTTGTTTTTGTTATAACATTGGTTTGAATATTTGGGAACCCAAACTAAGATTTGAAATAATAAGGTGACCTAAATGATTAAAATATGGGTATGTGATTCATATGTCAATTGGAACCTCTTGGTATAATTATGCGAAAAACCTTCGTTTGTCCACATCTCGGATTTTATATCTTAACGTTGGATTATCGGTTAGTCGATTAACTCTATGTGGCATATTTGGTTTCACTTGGGAGTCATGACCCCATAATTGTTGTTGCATTTTGTCTGACGTTGGAGCATTAGTTTCTCTCGTCGAGGCACGCTTAGGCATCGGATTGGGTTATAAGTCCTATGTGCTAAGTATAACGATATTGGATGAGGATCTCAACGTAAGGGCCCTTTTAGGTTGAAGTTGACTTTCCATGGGTATAAGTTTAAATCCACTGAGCCTAACATCCCTTGTGTGTACTTTTATGTGTTTTGGCTTTACTGACTGTCAAGTGACTTACTTTTGTGTTCCGTCACTTATGTTAGTAAGCGGGTCTCCCCCGTTAAAGCAAGAGGTAATTGTTTATGGTAAAAGCACTATTGTTCCCATTATAATTTCACTTTCTCTATTTACGTTTACCATTATTTATTTTAAATACAACTGTTGATCTCACTAGGCGTTAACCTAACACTTTTTCTTAAAATGACATGTATAGCAGGTCAATCTAGCGATGGGGTACGTTGGGAATGAGCGGACGACCTAGGGGTCGAGAGCGGTCTTTTTGAGTTGATTTATTGACCGATACGATGATGATAGTGGACACACATTTTTGAAGAATTGCAACACCCGATATTAATCTTTCTTGTTTAAGTTAGATTATTAGGTTGTTAAGCATTATTCTTCATTTGATTATTTTGTAAGGGCTACAACTATATTCCCCGTTTTCGGGATGATGCTTGGGGATTGTTATGACATATTTGGATTCACTAAGGTTTATTCAGTTTATAGCCGTCATATTGCGAAATTTTCGAATTTTATGTCTCTAAAATTTAGGGTGTTACAAGTTGGTATCAGAGCATTAGTTTAAGTGAACTAGGTACGGATGTAGAATACCTAGACTTAAGCTGTGAATTTAAGTTATGATTGGGTGAGATTGGGTAGAACTCCTAAGATATGATGGTCTTAGAGTCGACGGAAACTACACAAATTAAGAGTTATGGTAATGGTGATGAAATTTTTTATGTATCACATGTTCATAATTTCGCGTAGCTAACGTTATTATGAGGATGTTTTACGTGATTATGCTTGTTTTCCTTTGTTATGATGATTAATGAATGTGGTGGTACGTTTCCTTGTTTATCTCACCTATATTCTCGCGTGTGTGGCAGTCAATGGTAAACACTCGAAATCGACCGGAGGGCCAAGAGGCGACGACATCTACGGCCAACCACCCCAGAGTTACAACAAAGAATTTTCCCCCTCGACTACAAAATGTGTTGGGCGGAGGGCCCGAGCATGTGCCCCGTCGCAACATAGCTTCATCCGAACCAATAATGGAAGAAGTGACCTCAGAATCAAGAATGATGGATCGGATGATACAGGCCATGAATGTGGCGATGGCCCAACAACAAGAAATATTTCTGAAGCTACTGGAAGACCGGGATGCTAGCAACCGTAGGCACGAAGCGGTCGCGGAGAATATCGTGGTGGCGGGATCCGGGGGCACCGAACCCGCAATCCCTTCTAATGAAACCCCAACCCTAGAAGTGAGGCACGCGCCAAAGGCTTGTACTTTTAAGGCATTCCTCGGATGCCGACCACCGGAGTTCAAGGGCTCAGACGACCCGGTGGCATGCATGAACTGGATCCGAGAGATGGAGCAGGCTTTCTGATCGAGCGAGTATGGGGAAAGCCAGAAAGCTGTATTCGGGTCTCAAATGCTTAGAGGGGCGACCTCACATGGTGGAACGTATATTCCACTTCCATTGAGGCCACCGTGTTGGCCAAACTAAGTTGGGAGACGTTCAAGAAAAAGGTGATGGAAGAGTTCGGTAACGAGCGAGCCATGGACCGCATCATTGACGAATTTCGGGGGTTGAAGAAAAGGAATTTGTCATTCAAAGAGTACAACACGTTATTTATGGATAAGTTGGGTTTGGTGGGACATCTGGTCCCCACCGAAAGAGAGAAGATCAAAGCTTATATCAAGGGTTTGCCTACCGAGATGATGAACATGGTTAGAGTGTCAAAGGCCGATACTCTTCGAGAGGCAATCGAAGAAGCACAACTTGTGGAAGATTCTTATGGCTCGAGAAAGGTGGAGAGAGGCGGAGTAGTTGAGAAGAGAAGGTGGGAAGGGAGTACGATGCACTCCAAGAGATCAAAGTCGTTCAACAACAATAGTCAACGCGGAGTGGGTCCGAGATGGGATTTTCCTTGGTGTTCAAAGTGTCGAAGCAAACATCTCGGCCCTTGTAACACCTGATCCGAACCCTGTTTTAAATGTGGCAAGCCCGACCCCAGTTTCAGAGGTTGTCCGATCAAAGGAAAAATTTGTTTCGGATGCAGGGAGTCGGGGCACATTAGAAGCGAGTGCCCGAAAGCAAAGACGGGTTTCAACGGAGGAAAGAAAGTGGACCCTCCGAAAGCAACTGGAAGAGCATTTCAGATGACTACTGAGGAAGCGAAGGCATCGACAGACGTAGTGTCGGGTACGTTTCTCCTAAACTTCGTACCTGCACGTGTTTTGTTTGATTCGGGAGCTAGCTTTTCGTTTGTGTCAAGTTCGTTTTGCCCAAAGCTATCCATGCCCACTACTAGTTTAGAGGATGCGTTAGTGGTAGAATTAGCGGATGGTGACCAAGTGGTAGTTCGAGACGTCCTTAAGGGTTGCAAGCTAGAAGTTGAAGGGAGAGAATTCCCGGTTGATCTAATGCCAATGATCATTGGAGGATTTGACGTTGTCATCGGGATGGATTGGTTGTCAATAACCAGGCCAAAATCCTTTGTGCGAAGAAGTTGATCCGAATCCCAATTTCGGATGTTGAGGCGGTGACCGTGTACGGCGAGAGACGAAAAGGCGAAGTAGCAATTATCAGCATGGTGAAGGCACGAAAGTGTTTATCAAAAGGATGCTCATCCATTTTGGTGTACGTGATAGATGCCAAACTTGAGAAGAAGAAGCTAGAGGATGTAGAGGTGGTGAATGAGTTCCCCGATGTGTTCCCGGACGACTTTCCTGGGTTACCATCCACTCGCCAAGTAGAGTTCAAGATTGATCTAGCGCCGGGGGTGGCCCCGATAGCTAGAGCTCCGTACCGTTTGGCCCCGTCAGAGATGAAGAAGATGATGGGACAACTTCAGGACCTTCTTGAGAAGGGATTCGTGAGACCGAGCTCGTCACCTTGGGGAGTATCGGTCTTATTTGTGAAGAAGAAAGATGGAACCATAAGGATGTGTATCGATTATAGGGAGTTGAATAAGGTGACCGTGAAGAATAAATACCCACTCCCTAGAATCGATGACTTGTTCGACCAACTTCATGGAGCAGGTTGTTTCTCGAAGATTGATCTACGTTCGGGTTACCACCAAGTGAAAGTCAAGGAGGATGGCATATCGAAGACCACATTTAGAACACGCTATGGTCACTACGAGTTTTTAGTGATGCCCTTTGGCTTGACGAACGCCCCGACTGTGTTCATGGACTTGATGAACCACGCGTGCCGACCTTTCCTTGATAAGTCTGTCATTGTGTTCATCGACGATATTCTGATTTACTCCAAGGACGAATCCGATCACACGCGTCATCTCCGAGACGTTTTGGAAGTTTTGAGGAAGGAGAAACTTTATGCGAAATTCTCCAAGTGTGAGTTTTGGTTGAAGGAGGTGCATTTTTTGGGTCATGTGGTCACGAAAGAAGGAGTGAAGGTGGATCCGATGAAGATAGAAGCTATGATGAATTGGGAACCTCCCAAAAGCCCATCCGAGATTCAGAGCTTCTTGGGCTTGGCGAGATACTACCGGAGGTTCATACAAGACTTCTCTAAGATTGCATCTTCGTTGACGGCGCTGACCAAGAAGAATGTAAAGTTTGTATGGACTGAAGCACAAGAAAGAGCTTTTCGGACATTACAAAGGAAGTTGTGCGAGTCTCCAATCTTATCCTTGCGGGAAGGATTGGAGGACTTCATAGTCTATAGCGATGCATCCAAGATGGGGCTTGGGTGTGTACTCATGCAAAGGGGAAAAGTGATTGCCTATGCATCAAGGCAACTAAAAGTACACGAGAAGAACTACCTCACTCATGATTTGGAGTTAGAGGCAGTAGTGTTCGCTTTGAAGTTGTGGTGACATTATCTTTACGGCACAAAGTGTACCCTATACACGGACCACAAGAGCTTGAAGTACGTCTTCGATCAAAATGAGCTAAACATGAGACAAAGAAGATGGTTGGAACTACTCAAGGATTACGATTGTGAGCTACTTTACCATCCAGGGAAAGCGAATGTGGTGGCCAACGCCTTGAGTCGGAAAGAGTATAGCGGGAGGTTACAAGCCAAGCTTACGAGAATCGAATTAGTGTCAAGTCTCATGGAAAGGATTAAGACATCGCAAACCGAGGCCTTGTTGGAAGAGAACCTCAAGGATGAAGTAATGGTCAAGCAACGCCTACTCTTGACCGATGATAGCCGAGGGATGAAATGTTTCGAGGGGCGAGTTTGGGTGCCAAAGATTGGCGGAACTGAGAGTTGCTGTTGGAAGACGCACACAAGTCCAAATACTATATCCACCGGGGGAGTACAAAGATGTATAGGGACTTGAAGTTACACTATTGGTGGCCAGGTATGAAGTTAGATTTGGCACGTTGTGTGGAGCGATGCGTGACTTGTTCGCAAGTGAAGGCCGATCACCAACGAATTTATGGGATCCTTCAACCATTAGAAATACCCGAGTGGAAGTGGGACAAGATTACTATGGACTTCGTGACCAAGCTACCAAAGACCTTGAGAGGTAATGACACAATTTGGGTGATTGTTGATCGATTGACGAAAAGTGCGCATTTTCTAGCAATGCGGGAGACTTTACAAATGGATAAGTTGGCAAAGTTATACATAGACGAAGTGGTCTCTAGACATGGTATAGCCTTGTCTATAGTCTCCGATCGGGATAGCCGGTTTACATCAAGATTTTGGGGAGCCCTACATCAAGAATTGGGCATACGGGTGAATTTGAGCATGGCATACCAACCACAGACAGATGGACAAAGCGAAAGGACAAATCAAACCTTGGAGGACATGCTTAGGTCTTGTGTGATTGATTTTGGAGGTAGTTGGGATACCCATCTACCTTTGGTGGAGTTTACATACAACAAAAGTTATCACTCCAGCCTCGGGATGGAACCATTTGAAGCCTTGTATGGGCGAAAGTGTAGAACCCCTGTGTGTTAGCTAGAGGCAGGAGAAAAACAATTTGTTGGCCTAGAAATAGTGCAAGAAACGACCGATAAGGTCAAAGTTATCCGAAAGCGTTTGAAAGCGACGCAAGATTGTCAGAAAAATTATGCTGACAAGAAGAGGAGACCGGTGGAGTTCCAAGTGGGAGATCGTGTGATGTTAAAGGTGTCTCCTTAGAAAGGCTTAATCCGATTTGGAAAGCGGGGGAAGCTAAGTCCTCGTTTCCTTGGACCGTTTACTATTCTTAAGCGTATTGGACTCCAAGACTACAAGTTAGGCTTACCACCGGAGATGGACGGAATCCACCCTACGTTTCATGTGTGCTACCTACATGTTCTTAGCGGAGAAGGAGAGTGTCATACCGTTATCAGAAATTCGTGTGGATGATAACCGTTGTGTCGAAGAACCCGAAGCTATTTTGGAAAGAACGATCAAGAAACTCTGACATAAAGATGTGGCAATGGTGAAGGTCCAATGGAAACACCACCGCGGTGTCAATGTAACATGGGAGGCGGAAGAGGACTTGAAGCGTAGGTATCCTCATTTGTTTACGTAATATGGATTTCGAGGACGAAATCATTTCCAGGTTGGGGAGGATTGTAACACCCGTAATTTCGGGTAATCTTTTGCTATTTCAGATTTGTTTGGTAAATGAGTATTTTATGTCGGTGGATTATTGGTTGGAATTGGTTTTTGTATATGGTTGAGCTTCTAGTCGTCAAATAGGATCGTTTCAGGACGAAATTGTGCCATAAAGGCTTGGGGTGACTATGCCCAGGTGGCAAAGTCGCCGATGGAAGGTTGCTCACTGGATAAACACAGAAGTGGGGAGCTAGGACGCAACATTGCCCTGGCGACTATGACCAGGGCATTGTCACCGGTCATAGTCGCCGACGAGGGCCTGGGATTATAAAACTTGTGGCTACGGGATTTTGGTCATTCTATCTGATTTGGGTTTTGTTGGAGCCGATTTTTCTCTCAAGGAACCAGTAAGTTTCTCTTGTTCCAACCCTTGCAATCAATGCTTCCCATCTACTTCCATTTTACTCATTAATGTTGTCCTTTTAGGTGTTTATTTGTGGTTGTGGTGTTAGTTGAGGCTCTTCAAGGTCCCATCTCATCTCCTCTCTAAAGACTTGGATTTTAGGGTTTGAGTTATAACCTTAAAAGATGAGTTCATCCTTTTATAAACTCTATACATATTAAAAATCATGCTTTTAAACTACTAGACATCTCCATTTTTACTTGTACAACTTGGGGTGCATTATCACCCAAAACCCTAACTTTGGAGATTATAGGGTTTATGTGTTTAGTTGAGATTTCAAGAAAAGAAAAGGATATCTTGGATTATATGGGAAAAATACTTGGCATTATACTTTTCCACCTCCTAGCTTCAAAGATTATTTATTAATGGGTTGATGAAAATTTATATCGAACTGCTGATAAGTTTGCACTTTGGAACTTGTTTTTGTTATAACATTGGTTTGAATATTTGGGAACCCAAACAAGGATTTGAAATAATTAGGTGACCTAAATGATTAAAATATGGGTATGTGATTCATATGTCAATTGAAACCTCTTGGTATAATTATGCAAGTACTATGCGAAAAACCTTCGTTTCTCCACATCTCGGATTTTATATCTAAATGTTGGATTATCGGTTACTCGATTAACTCTATGTGGCATATTTGGTTTCACTTGGGAGTCATGTGTAACACCCGTTAATTTTAAATTTCAGACTTGTTCAATTTTTTTGTAAAGTGTGGTAAATGTTGGATTAAGAAAAGTTTAGGGATCTTTTTGGTCAAAAATGGGAAGTGGGGGAAATAGACCCATATTACCCTAATTTGTTTCATTTTCCTTTTTGTGGATGGCGGCTGCGAGAAGAAAAGGGCAATTAGGAAAGGAAATTTTTATTCTCTGTGTGTGACTCGAAGAAATCGAAGAGGAAGCAAGATTTGGTAGCTTCCTTCATACAAGGTATACATCCATTAACATCTTTCCTTTGCTATCGCTTAATCTATGCTAAAATTAAGTTTTCTGCAGTTGGGGTCTGATTTTTAAATCCTTGGGGTTTTATTTGATTTGATTTTGGGATTGAAATAAGGCTAGTGTAGTAGTTTTGGGATTTCGTTATTGTGGTTAAGCATTAATTTCTCTGATATTTGGTCCTAAGAAGGATGAAATTAGGTTGAGGTTTGGGTTAGGATTAGTTTTCTTCGTCGAGTGGGGTTTTGGAATCGCAGTCGCAGGTGACCCTGTGGGTGCCGAGAACCGGGGAGTCCCGGGTCCCGGGGGAGACCCGGGTGATGCCCAATACCCGGGGTGACCGAGTGGGGTCCGGAACCGGGGGAGACCCGGGTGGCGCCGGGGACCAGGAAAACCCGGGCAATCGTTACCCCGGGGGGGAGTTCCGGTCGAGTCGAGTCCGGGGGAAATCCCGGGAATTTCTGAGATCCAGGAGTGGATTTGAGTCGGTCTATGGTATCTTTTCTTGGTCCATTTCATTTACTTAATCTCTCTGTCTCTTTGTTATTTAATTGTAGGGGAGCAATATTAGCTAGGTGTGCAATAGTTGCGAGCAGGTGAGTTTCTGACTTCTTAATCCCTTGACCTTTTCGAAATGTTTTTGGAACTGAAAATGGGGTAAATGGAAACATGTCGTTATCTGAATGTTATTTTGTAAAATTTACTTGTAAGATTAATTGCTTATCTTGCCATGTATATGATTTTCTGCACTGTATATATATTTGGGAAATACTGAAATTTCGGTGATCATGGAAATCTCACAATACCACTGTGCATGAAATTCGTTTTCTGTACATGTGGACGGGGAGTCTGCTTGGGCCCCGATGTGAGCGGGGAGTCTGCTTGGGCCCTGAGACGAGAGGGGTGTCTGCTTGGGCCCCGATCGTGGATGTGCATAAGGTGACAGAAAAAGGGGACACAACTAATCATTGTGATTCTCGTTTTTGGAACGTAACTTGGACTCTATTTTGTTAAAATTGTTGCCCCTATTTATGTTTATTGGATTTTAAATGCTTGTCAGGAATTCACTAGACCTTACGGTCTAACCCTCGTTTTCAATCTTAAAACCCTTTTTCAGGAAGAAACGTTTGTGGAGCTTCTAGTAAAGGAAAAGAGAAGGTGTAAGAGTTGTTAGTGGCGATTAAAAGCGTAGTTTAGTTTTATTTACCGTTTAAATTAGAAACTCTCGGCTGTAGTCAAGACTTCCGTTGTTAAAATTCTTGATTCTGCTATTGTAAACCTTTGGTATTAGATTTATGTCATGTTATGTTTGGGTGTAATTTTATGGTTGTTACATTTGGTATCAGAGCCATAGTTTAAGAGATTTAGGTGACCGGAAGGGCCTAAACTTAAACTGTGAACATAGGAACATAACCGAGATATAGGATGCCTGTAGGAATTCCAATCTAGGTGCACTAATGATAAGGTATCGAGGACTGTCATGTAAGGTAAATTTAGGGATTATACCTGGCCAGTGTAATTGCAAATCTACAGGTACATGTATGTGCTTTAATGACCTTACCATGCTAGGTGGGGTGAGTGTTTCTTTGTGTATCCTTAGCAGTTGTTGTCATGTCGAGCGAATCAATGAATGTGGTAGTGCGTTGCAAGTGAGTGGCAAGGATTTTGATTGGTGGAGTGAGAATAATTTTAGAGTAATTGTTGTTACTTATAGGAAGGAGTTGTGTTCGAAGTGTCGGTGAACCAGCTAAAAGTGGGACTATGAGAGTTCGATAGAGAAGTATATTACGTATTTATACTCTTAATTTCTGATGAGACTCGGTATCTGGGATTTGAGGTATCGCTCAGTCTGCGTAAAGGAAGAGGTGTGTTTGGATCTAGAATTCCTCAATTCAGGATCGGGTGGAAGCAGTAACCCCTGGGCTCGTCAATAAAAAGTAGGGTGGCATGAGCATGTGAGAAAAGTATTGTTGGTAATATGAAGCATAGAGTAAGAGGTTAATGAAGGGCACGTGGTTGTTGTTAATATTTCCAGCCCAAATTTTGGAATTGGTTACTTTGCAAACCCACGATCGTAATGGAAGCGGTGTAGTTGGGTTAAGCGAGTATGCAGGGAAGAACCTATATCAGAAATTGTTACAAGAGTGAGAAACCCGACCTTCTGGTCAAAAAACGGGGTGTTAGTGGGGGAATAACTGCGAATGCAATCGGTTGACCTTATTAGAGTGAATAGCCTTCAATTGCAGAATGAGTTTCATACCTTGTGTTGTAAATGGACTGCATAAGTTGTGTTCGATGAGTCTCTTGTTTCGGAAGCTAATACAGCGCATGCAAACGTGAAGTATATGTTTTGGGAAATTTTCAAAATTATTTATGTTGCAAAATGGAAATTGTGGATTCAATAATTGGAGAGCTATATCATCTTTTCTTGTTAAGTTAACCTTTATTGTGGCTGTCATGTCAACTTTTGATCTCATATTGGATTCAATAACAGAAATCAGTATGGACCATGTTCACACCCATGAGTGTGATAGTCGGTTGACTCACCCAGGATAGGCGAGTATGCTCAGAACTTTTCAAGTCGCATAAAAGAGTTTCATTGCATACATTTTTGTTGTCATCAATATCTGTAACACCCCGAATTTCGTTTGGCCGTTTTGCGAAGATGATTAGAAAAAAGGGGGTTTCTGCACTATCCTTCAGAGCACATGGGTCGTGCGCCCTCCTTCAGGAATTTCGCACGGGTCGTGCGCAAGGGACAGGGGCTCGACAGTGGCTTTACGCACGGGTCGTGCGCCCTCCCTTCTTTGAAAGCGCACGGGTCGTGCGTTGTGTTGGGACTGATGAGATATTTTGTTAAATATCTCATTTTGGTAGATTTATAAAAAAAATCTCAAATCTCAGTCTCTCTCTCTTCCTTTTCTCTCTTTTCTTCTTTCGATCTTCGAGTCTCGTTTGGTTGCTAGTTTGCGGTGTTTCTAGCAAGGGGTCGGTGTTTTAAGCTTCACCTCTACGTCGTGATCGTTATCTGGTTTTCCGGGTTTTATTCTAAAAACCTACTGGTGAGTTCCTACTACCATTTTACAAACTTTATACATGTCAAAACTCTTATTTGCGAAATCCGAAGTATTTCTACGGTATGATTTTATGTTCTCTACATTTTGATATAAATGAAGTTTTGGTGATTTTCAGGGTTCCCGATCAGTATTGACTAAAATGACGGGTTCCGCCTTATCAGAAGTAAAATGATGTTTTACTTTCCCATGTGTGTGGCTTATTTGAAAGAATGTATATAAACTGGTTTTATGATTTTATTTCTTACCAGCAGTTGGTCTGGAAAACGACATTTTGAAATATAAATGTGTTGATAGTTATTTATCTAGCTTTGATGGTCACATGAAATATTGTGACAAGTCATGACTATACTAGTGGATCCCTAGGTATCGAGTCGGCTTATGGCAGGGAAGGATATGCCCCTTCTGTTGTAGTTAGATACATTTGATCCTCGGGGGCAACTTGGTACGGTTATGTGAGATCGGTTACTAGCCATGGGTCAAATGTAGTCTAACGAACGAGTATGACATGGTTCCTCGGGGGCCCTCCCTCACATCGTAGTACGGACCGAAACGTTCGTGGCCATGGTTCCATGTATTTAGCTCATAACTCGGATTTGTGGCTTACTTTGTGTTCCACTGTAATCCTTTGTAAATCGGGTAATCCCCGTCATCGGAAGATGTGTTTTGGACCGATTGTCCGTTATTATCAAAGAACTGTATTTAGCACAACTAAACCTTTGAAAAGATTTACTTTGATGCATTTGATTATATCTCTCGAGATTTATGAACTGTATGTTCTCACTAGGCTTTAAGCCTAACACTTTTTCTCAAATAATGTGTATAACAGGTTTCCCTTAGCGGTGGGTTGCTGGGGTTTTGAGAGACGAGTTTGGTCTCGAGGCATTTTGAGATGACTAGTATTGTATCTGGGCATTTGTTAAGTCCCATTCTTTTGGTAAAATTCGTTGATGTAATCTTGATGTAGGTGTCTAGATTAGTTTGTTGATAGACCCTATATCTGTACAGGTTTTGTAAAGTCTTAAGGACTGATCCCCTTCATGGGAGGTTTATATCCATACGAACGTCATGTTGCCAGGTTTTCCAGGTTTTAATTTACTCTGATATTTAGGGCGTTACAATATCGGCTTGGATGATCAGTGGGATGTTTCTTTATTCGAGGTGACGTGGGAAGGGTCCTTGAGATCCTTATTCTTGGCCAATCATTTACGGTGATTTGCTTCTTTCATACACGAATCTATTTCATGATGTCATACTCTTAAACTTTTGATGTGCAAAACGATTTCAATCATTGTGTCATTATGCATAAAGGCTATGAACTTGCTAGGTCGTGGAGGATATTACCCTTAAAGTAAGGAAATGTATCAAGAGTCGAAATCGTCAATTAAGTCATTTAGGGTTGAATTATGACTCTAGTGTTTTCGTTAGAGAATGGTGGTGGATAATGACAATCTCAGGTATTGTAGTTAGTGACGTTCTTATGGGGGTAATGTAGATTTTTGGTTCGGTAATTCGGGATGTGGTTGTTTGCGAGTGCTTATGGCTAGGGCGAGTTACGAAGTTTAGATACTACTAGTAGCAGAATGATGATAGGTAGTGTCGCAGTACTTCGTTGAAAGGTTATCGATGTTGAGCCTGAATATTAATGTGGTCTTGTAATAAGACTACGTACCAAGTGAGTCTGGTGCCTTCATCAAGCGAGGACCGTGAGGTATAAAGTGAGTTGCGATGCGTGTGGAGAAGTAGATTCCGTTGGGAATTCTCGTTTGCTAGGCTAATTTTTGAAGTATCATCTCCCATGGTTAATATCTAAGTCATCGATCATTCGAAATATCCTGTGTTGAGGTCATTGTTAGGTAACTAAGAAAATTTGAGGAGTATCACTAGTATGGTTATTCTTCCCAAGGTTATAAGAGGTCTTTCGCGAGAAAGGTATACTTCACTTCCTGCTGGACCACATGGGATGAGTGATGGAAAGCAAATGAGTTCTAGTTTGGAGAGGTGGTTTCCTTTGAGGTTTGGTTATCTGTATAGGAAAGAAGATTATCGCACAGTCGAAGTGAATGCACATCGATTATATCGATCGTCAAAGGGAAGACGCCTTATCCTCCTGGACTACCTGGAATAGTTTCTTGAATATTGCGATGAGCTAACAAGAATCCGGAGCTTAATTAAGCGGATTGGGTGTTCATGATTCGTGGCTTATCTAAACTTGAGAAGACAAAGTCGTGGTATGATCTTGTTTATATGTAATTGTGTGGTGGTTGTTGTGATTAAAATGGTAATGTTAAGTAGGAAAAGAGGATCAGGAGGGTTATGTTATGGTGTGTTAGCACAATATATTAGTTGTGTGGCAATTAGTGGTGTTTCACGCCAAGTCAGGCGTGTAAGTCATCGAGGTGATATCGGGTTCCTGTATGTTGAGTGGTGAAATGTTATTGTAATGTGGGGTAAGCGAAGGTGGGAATCCTAGTTTCGTGATTCTTTTAGAGAGGTTCAAAGGGGAAAGTATGTTTGATCTGGGGGATTACATTAATGATATTTTGAGATCGATAAGGGTGATTGTTATTTGGCGATCACCTAGAGGAGGAACTTGTATTTCTTCTAAGTCGCGTTGAGTTTCAGGTAAGTGTCTCTTATTCTAATGAAATGTCGAGGAGGATTTCCTATTCGATCAAGTCATGATGCTCTGTAGTGGATTTGATGTATATGGGGGAATGTTGAAGTATACCTTGGGTATAAAGGAATCCCAGTGAATAGGTCGACTTCGCTTGGGAGTGAGTAGTGCTTGATATGTTGAGCATTGGGTATTGTTTAGTGATGACCCAAATGATTGCCTAAGTGAGAATTAAGGCGACACCGAGTACGTAAATGAGGGGAATCAGTGTTTCGGCTGGCATGAGAAGGTGAAGTGGGTATGTCTCATTAAGAGAGTAAACCAAAAGTAAGAAATTCGTCTGGTGAAACAGAAGAATATGGAGTATGTTTAAAAGTTGTCATTGGACGTACGTATGAACTCCTCATGAGTATAGGTAAATCAATCCAGGTGACTGGTCTAAAGGTGTAGGTGCACCTGTTGCTTCCTTTGAAAATTCGTGTACTCTATATTTTCGGGAAGACTTGGTAAAAGTGGTGGAACGAGATGCTCGGAAGGGAAGATCAACGATCGTGAGTAAGTATTAGTACGATGAACATTTCGAGTGAGCATTGTGTTTATTGTCGTGCAAATTAAATTGGTTCTGTGAGAAAGTATCGCCCTATTGTAAAGCAAGTGAATTCGGGGTTAAATTTGGAAGGTTATGGGTTTCAGATGGGTTCAACGATATTTTGTTACGTGTGGGGACTGGATCAACTCGTAGGCGAACTATTTGGGCAATGAATATGTGGAAGAAGTAAGTTTATAAATATATATATGCAGATGTTCAAAGAAATACGTGGGAACGATATTTTGGTCGATATGTGCATGGTGCAGGTAAATTGGTTATTATCGAAATTTTAGTGGTCGGTGATTTGTTATGTGTCAAAGTGATATTGGTATTGGACACAAGTCATATTTGCGGGTGATATTAAGAAATTGTGCTGCTTAATAAGGGGACTCTTATCAGTGATCTTGGAGTTGATGTTCGAAAATGACTGGTGTTAATTTGGAAAGTGAATGGTTGTTCTTAGATGAGAATTCATGTTATTATAGCATTGACTTCAGAAAGGTTCTTCCATCAAGAAGGTGAAGTTGTATGTGGAACCCCGAACTTCAGCATGTTTTAAAACCGTGAGTTCAAGTAAGTGGACCAAGAGAATATCATCTGGTCTAGTCGATCTGTTAGGTTACATATCTATATTTTTGAGAAACAAGGATATTCGTTTAGTAAAAGTTTAGTGGCATTTCAATAAGGGCCAAGATGCTACTTGGAAAGTTGAACCGGAAATGCGAATCAAGTACTTGCATCTATTCGAAGAGGCGATTCCGGGAACGGAATCCTCATAAGAGGGGAAGATTTGCAACACCCGTTAATTTTAAATTTCAGACTTGTTCAATTTTTTTGTAAAGTGTGGTAAATGTTGGATAAAGAAAAGTTGAGGGATCTTTTTGGTCAAAAATGGGAAGTGGGGGAAATAAACCCATATTACCCTAATTTGTTTCATTTTCCTTTTTGTGGATGGCGGCTGCGAGAAGAAAAGGGCAATTGGGAAAGGAAAATTTTATTCTCTGTGTGTGACTCGAAGAAATCGAAGAGGAAGCAAGATTTGGTAGCTTCCATCATACAAGGTATGCATCCATTAACCTCTTTCCTTTGCTATCGCTCAATCTATGCTAAAATTAAGTTTTCTACAGTTGGGGTTTGATGTTTAAATCCTTAGGGTTTTATTTGATTTGATGTTGGGATTGAAATAAGGCTAGTGCAGTAGTTTTGGGATTTCGTTATTGTGGTTAAGCATTAATTTCTCTGATATTTGGTCCTAAGAAGGATGAAATTAGGTTGAGGTCTGGGTTAGGATTAGTTTTCTTCGTCGAGTGGGGTTTTGGAATCACAGTCGCAGGTGACCCGGTGGGTGCCGGGAACCGGGGAGACCAGGGCGATGCCCAAGACCCGGGGGTGACCGGGTGGCGCCGGGGACCGGGAAGACCCGGGAAATCGTAACCCCCGGGGGGGGGATTCCGGTCGAGTCTAGTCCGGGGGAAACCCCGGGAATTTCTGAGATTCAGGAGTAGATTTGAGTCGGTTGTCTGAGGTATCTTTTCTTGGTCCATTTCATTTAGTTAATCTCTCTGTCTCTTTGTTATTTAGTTGTAGGGGAGCAATATTAGCTAGGTGTTCAATCGTTGCGAGCAGGTAAGTTTCTGACTTCTTAATCCCTTGACCTTTTCGAAATGTTTTTGGAACTGAAAATGGGGTAAATGGAAACATGTTGTTATCTGAATGTTAGTTTGTAAAATTTACTTGTAAGATTAATTGCTTATCTTGCCATGTATATGATTATCTGCACTGTATATATATTTGGGAAATACTGAAATTTCGGTGATCGTGGAAATCTCACAATACCACTGTGCATGAAATTCGTTTTCTGTACATGTGGACGGGGAGTCTGCTTGGGCCCTGATGTGAGCGGGGAGTCTGCTTGGGCCCCGAGACGAGAGGGGAGTCTGCTTGGGCCCCGATCGTGGATGTGCATAAGGTGACAGAAAAAGGGGACACAACTGATCATTGTGATTCCAGTTTTTGGAACGTAACTTGGACTCTATTTTGTTAAAATTGTTGCCCCTATTTATGTTTATTGGATTTTAAATGCTTGTCAGGAATTCACTAGACCTTACGGTCTGACCCTCGTTTTCAATCTTAAAACCCTTTTTCAGGAAGAAACATTTATGGAGCTTCTAGTAAAGGAAAAGAGAAGGTGTAAGAGCTGTTAGTGGCGATTAAAAGCGTAGTTTAGTTTTATTTACCGTTTAAATTAGAAACTCTCGGTTGTAGTCAAGACTTCCGTTGTTAAAATTCTTGATTCTGCTATGGTAAACCTTTGGTATTGGATTTATGTCATGTTATGTTTGGGTGTAATTTTATGGTTGTTACATCATGACCCCATAATTGTTGTTGCATTTTGTCCGACGTTGGAGCATTAGTTTCTCTCGTCGAGGCACGCTTAGGCATCAGATTGGGTTATAAGTCCTACGTGCTAAGTATTATGATATTGGATTAGAATCTCAACGTAAGGGACCTTTTGGGTTGAAGTTGACTTTCTGTGGGTGTAAGTTTAAAGCCACTAAGCCTAACATCCTTTGCGTGTACTTTTATGTGTTTTGGTTTTACTGACTGTCAAGTGGCTTACTTTTGTGTTCCGTCACTTATGTTAGTAATCGCGACTCCCCAGTTAAACCAAGAGGTAATTGTTTATGGTAAAAGCACTATCGTTCCCATTATAATTTCACTTTCTCTATTTACGTTTATCATTATTTATTTTAAATACAACTGTTGATCTCACTAGGCGTTAGCCTAACACTTTTTCTTAAAATGACATGTATAGCAGGTCAATCTAGCGATGGGGTTCATCGGGAATGAGCGGACGACCTAGGGGTCGAGAGCAGTCTTTTTGAGTTGATTTATTGACCGATACGATGGTGATAGTGAACACACATTTTGGAAGAATTGCAACACCCGATATTAATCTTTCTTGTTTAAGTTAGATTATTAGGTTGTTAAGCATTATTCTTCATTTGATTCTTTTGTAAAGGCTACAACTATATTCCCCGTTTTCGAGATGATGCTTTGGGATTGTTATGACAGGTTTGTATTCACTCGGGTTTATTCAGTTTATAGCCATCATATTGTGAAAATTTTGAATTTTTACGTCTCTAAAACTTAGGGTGTTACACCAAACCCGCGGAAACAACGAAAAAGGATTCTAACAAAAATTAATGTCAAATGGCCCCAAAGCGCCAATTCACATAACACGATTTGCGGAAATTACCTAATACACAACTGAGATTTAATACAGAAATTAACTAAATCTGGGATCTCGCAACAATCTCCTTCTATGCCACCCTTCTCGTCTACAACTTCTCTCGCCCTTGCTAGAACCCTCTGCCGAGTACTTTCCTGAAAAGGTTTTTAGTTTTGAAAAGAGTGAGGGTTAGACCGAAAGTTCTAGTGAGTTCCCTCTAAAACAGTTCACGCCAAAGCCACATAAAAGATTTATCGAAATACAACCCAATTCAGCTTTTAAAATAAAACATCGTACTTATAAACACACTTCTGGCACACACTATCGTTACGCGGAGGTAACGGCGTGTCTGGCTCACACTTCCTTATTTGGGACACACCCCTCAATGGCATATACGAGACACACACCCCGGTATGAGCACAGGCGGGACACCCCCCCTCGACTTGTCCATCTCGCTAACCACAATGTATGCATACATTTCCACCAAAACAACAACGATAAAACATTTCTCGCATTAAACAAATTTCGCATGCAGTAAATAGTATAAATAACAGCAACAGTTTAATAAACTTCTCATGTGAATAGCAACACAAATATCCGTAAAGGTTTTGGGGTTGGAAAACTCACCTGAAGTTCCCGTGAAAACTAGACCAACGTCTTAACCTTAATAACGAGCCCCTACCAAGAAGTTAAACAGTTCGCTAAGAAACAGGACTCAGAAAACATGTCTAGTAACACTCTTAACAAAGGTTGGGTTCGACCGTGGCCTTCCCCCTCCCGGCTCGCCGTCTCCCGGCTACTACCGGGACTACCCGTATCCCGGGTACCCCGGATTCTAACTACTCCCGGCGTCACCCGCCTCCCGGGTTCCCCCGGTACCACTCGACTCCCGGGGTCACCCGCATCCCGGGTTCCACCGGTACCACCCGACTTCCGGGCTCTATCGGAACCGGTCTCCCGGTGCCACACCGCCTGGACCCTCGTCTCCCGGGGTTCCCACTCCGGGCGCACCCGGTCTCCCCCAAATCAAACATACCGGGACTCAACGTCGGTTCTCTTTTCCAAGTGCAATACCCGGGGCGACGAATTTAACCAGTCGCTCGACCGTAGGTCGACGAAGGGTATGGAGATCCCAAACCGTTCATCATACCGACACAAGTGGGGAAAATCTTGGACTTGGAGAACAATCAAGAGAAGCTTTCAATCAAGGAAACTCATCGATTGCATCCACCCACCCCATTCGTTCACGAAGAACAACCCAACAAAATCTTAAATCAAACAACCTCTAACTAAGAAATACTCTAACAACAATTTAAGGAACAAAGAGGTAATTTAAATTTAGGCTTACCTTAAGAAATCAAATGAAATAATTCCTTGATGCCAATCCTCTTCTCCAAGATCATCCAAACCCAAATTCTACTCTTTTCCTTCTCTGCTTTCTTCCAGCCGCCACACAAAACCCAAAATGAGAAAGGGAAAAAGGGTTGTAGGGTTTTACCCCTTTTTCTCATCTTTACAACTAACCCCCCTCTCACTTAAAGCTTTAGACTACTTCACCCTCAAACCCTTCTTATTTACACAAAATGGGTTATTACACAAAACCTCTTTTTTTTTTTTCTTGAAATTCTCTATTTTAGAAAAATTAAGAATAACCATTAGAGATGTTTTGAATAACTTTGATTGTTTAATGTTTTTGTAATAATTTATTTTATAGTTTTCTTTGAATATTTAATAGAACTTAGAGTTGTTTTAACATTTATTGATTTTTTCTTTATATGTTTTTTTGGAACATTTTTAATTTTTAATATAGTGTTTTTTTAGTGATAATAGATTAATGAAAGATTCTTATTGATATGTGTTTTCATAATTACCATAACGATTGACCATTTTTATATAAAGATGATTGTTATTTATACACCCTATTTCACTCACATACATGTTATTTCTTACAATCTACCTCTCTTACGGACATCTTGTAGGAGGAGTTATGAAATTTAAAAAACGCTAACATTTAAAAGAAACTATAAATTTTGAATCCATACTAACATAATTACAGTAAAAATTAAATTTAGTATCGAAAAGGAGAAAAGATAAAAAATTTGTTCAAAGTCAAAAATGAGTTATTCGTAGATTTATTATCAAATAAACCTTGACATGTAGTAAAAATAATTTAATAAATAATTTAAAAAAAAATAAAAAGTCATCTAGTTTTTCGTTAAAGGCCTCCAAAATATCAAAACTAAAAAATCGTATAATAGTAACCTACTTGATAGATAATTAATTCAAGAGTAACTTATGCAATTGTTTTATCATTTATGTGATTTGTAAATTGTTATAAATTTTCTTTATTTATTACATAATAAACCTTCATCTATGCATTTTATCTTGAATTTGGTCCCTCGTGCAAACGGGCATCCACCATATCCGTTAAATACGAGGGTAAATTGGTCATTTTATCCTTTTAGGTCTATGTTACCATTTTCTAATCAATTATATTTTTTTCTTCAATATTCATCTTCCCCAACTATATCATCAAGAAGACCTATAATATGGAATATTTCTTCCATATCTTATAAAAAATACGTAACTTTAAACAAACTTGTGAAGGAAGAAAGCATATTCATCAATAACCAAATAATAATTAGTTCAAAATAAGGATTAGAGTTGATAGTGGAACTTGTCGATTTTTTGCGGCATTGAAATCTTTTTCTTGAAACTTAAAATTTTCAGCAATTTAGAACATTTAACATCAAAATTACGCAAATTCAAATAAAAAACAACATAAAATCAAGAAAAAAAAAATTCATCGTAAAATTTATGAAATAAATCTTGAACCAAACCCAAAATCAAAGTAAATCACACACAAAATCGAAAACTAAAATAAACTTTGTAAACGATTATGAGAAAAAGGAATTGGAATCAGTTTGGAGTAGCTCCATTGTCTTTACATGTGTTCATGACCGGATCTAGTGAATGGAGTGTGGGCAAATTAGGTTCTCAGTTTGGAGCAGCTCCATCGTACCTGTTCATCGACGAGTCTTGTGAATGGAATGTGGTTCATCATTTTTTGTTGTCGCTAGAGTGAACAGAATCTGCATGTAGTCTTCTTCTTTGCTTGACTAAATAGGATATGTATGGATGGCGATGGGCAGAGACAATGGAGGAGGAGACTCGCATAGAGGCTTTGATCGACGATGGTGCCAGGTCCAAGAGATGGCGTAGAGTCTTTGATTTGCGAATATGTTTAGGTATATGTATTATATATGCGATAATATATAACAATAATAATAATACATAAAATATAATTAAAAATCATAAATAAAAGAAAATTTGTAAATTGACTCTTTACCCCTTGTAGTTAACAGAGATGACAGATGGACGTTGGGAACAAGAATCAAATCCAAGATAAACTACAAAGGTAGAGATTTATTATGTAATAAATGAAAAATAATTCAAATTCATAACAATCACAAACTGCATACACCAAATCCATAATTTAGTCTTAATTTAATTAGTCAGGTGATTGGTTATAAAAAGTAAAAAAAATATTTGTATAAATTCGAAATTAAAAAGAAAAAGCAAAGAGATTGCGGTCACTTCTCGAGTTCAATCAATCTTATTTTCAACCTGCGTCTTTTTTTGAATGCCATTAACAAGGACATTTTATCATAAATAATGTAAAATCAAATTTGTATAAATTAAGCAAATGAATATTATTGGTTGAATATTCATCACAGCTTAACCAAATTTGGTTTTATGAAATAGAGTAGAAAAACTTAAAATCTCTAAAAAAAATTACATCCAGTTCCAACAACTACTCTATTTTAGCAATTTTATCATCAATTATATTAATAAAATATTATTTAGCTTTACTAAACAAACAACTTCAATGTTTCCTATTGGTGGAAAAAAATCTCTCTTTTAAATATGGAGTTTTAGAGATTTCTCTAAATTTGGAGATTTTTACCTTCTCTCTCTTCTTTCATCTATTTTAGCATACGATATAGCATAGTTGTTGGAGCAAAAAAGTTGTTAAAATCTCACTTTTTTCTATTTTAGCATTGTTGTTGGAGATGCTCTCATATGACATTTTTAAGAGCATCTCCAACATTGACACAAAAAACAAAATCAAAAACATCAAATTTGGTGGAACATCAACACCAAAAAAAAAATCAACTTCAATCCTCCTCTAAAAAAACACTAAATTTATGACCCCACATTAAAATAACATATTTATTTATTATTAAACTAATTTTAATAACAATAATTATAATTTATAAATACATAATATAGTTAAATAATTAGTAATTAATTTATTTAATAAAGACTTGTTAAATTAAAATAATAATTTTTAATTAGTATTACACTAAAAATTTACATTAATTTAAATTAAAAAAAACAAAAAATTAGTTTATTTATAATTTATTATATATATGTTAATTTATAAAATTATTAAATGAAATTCATATTAAATATTAATAAACAAATGGCATAATGGTGGGTCCCTCAAGAAATATATGGCCGGCAAAAAAAAGTTTGCACGTCAAATATGTCTAATGAAGTTAACGCCCGACAATTTTTTTTGGAGATGACGGTCGTTTGGAGAACACCGCACGGCAAATCCTTTGATTTACCGTGCGATTGGAGATGCTCTAACAAGTATTCTATAAATATACTAATGGTAGATTACCATATATAAATCTATTTCTTGTTAATCCGTTGCTGCAATGGATTAACGAGAAATAGATTTCTCTCACTAATTCATCGCAAAATATAACAACTACCGTGTGATAAATGACAACTTAGCGACGGTCAACATTTCACATCGGAAAACAACATAACCTATTTTATTTTTTATTTTTTAATCCGTTTTTTGTGAGCTCTAGATAAATTGTCGGTAATTATACATATTACCATTGGTCAAATAAAAATATTTAAAATATTTTAAGTTATGTAATGTTTTCAATTCTTTTTGAAATTTTGTTAATGTTAAATGGCCTTGGTGGGTTGTACTTGTAATGAACCTAATATGATGCATATGTGAAACATCATTACACTTATATGTGTGAAGAAAAATAATTTTGAATATTTCACATATGAAACAACATAAGATCTCAAATCCTATTTTTTATCAATGCGAAACAAGTTATATATATATATATATATATGTGTGTGTGTGTGTGTGTGTGTGTGTGTGCGTGCGCGCACTCGCACAAAAGATCGTGTGAGAAATTGAGGTTAATTACGTGAAAAACGTGAGGAGTGGATCTGAACCGTTGATCACCTTTAATCAAATCCCTTCCCATGAATTGCGACTTAGAAAGGGAATTGGTCATGTGCATCTCGGTGCATCTTATCCGAATATGCATCCATTTCTCATCCAACGGTTGATAACCATTTATCAAGTTAACCTCAACTTCTCACTGGAATCCAACTATAATACTTATATTTGGTTGAAAATCACATTTCTATTGCGAACTAGGGAACCACTAAGAGCGTATCATAAATTTGGATGTTCATATAAATGTTGTAAAAAATTCATGTCAACTATTCATAATGAATATGGACACATGGCACGCTCTCTGTATTTTCCCCGTTCACAATGAAAATACGGATCTCAATTGAACTTTCCTCCATATATATACATACATAACTAATTAATTATGATAAAAATATGTTGTCAAAAATATAGGTACAAAAAATGGTTATCGTTGATCATTTATATAAAAGTAATATACTTTTATTATTGTTTTGTTTATATTGCAAATTTAAAATAATGATAATTATATAACCATTATTTTTTAATACAAGTTGTACGGAAGACCTATGATTCTTGTCGAGTGGCTATAAGGCGGATCAAAAGTTCGTAAAGTCATTCGATTTGTTTTTTAGCCGAATTCCACCGTTTTGAGGGATTTTTAAGTCTTTTGATTGATTTCGAGAGATTTTTTCTGTTTTTTGGTTGATTCTGAGAGACTTTTTCGATTTTCTAATATCCCAGAGTACCTCTCAAAATTTTAGCATATACATCTTTCATCCAAAAAATATTTTACTTGCGAGAATCGATTGAAGAGGTACAATGGACCTTGCTAAGAACCCTGGTTTAGAATAAAATTGTGTCTCAAATTTGAAACTATGATGACCAAATAATCAACATTTTTGTCTTAGCCTTTTTTGGAAAAGAAAAGCTTTTAAATATAAAACCGAATCGTTAGACCATCTGCTACAAGGTAATTTTAGCATATTTTTTGGGGATGAAAGATGTATATGCTAAACTTTTGAGAGGTACTCTGGGATATTAGAAAATCGAAAAAGTCTCTCGAAATCAACCAAAAAAAATATTGATGTGACGTTAGCAATTAGCAAACACTAATTTCTTATTAAAAATTCATACTCACAACCACCATAATTTTTTAATTAAAATCTTATATGGCGATTAGAAACTCATTAAAAATTCTTATAATGGATGATCTTATATTGTCAAAACCATTTGAGTTATTGAAAATTACCAAAAAAAGAAATAAAAATTAAAGGAGTTGGAATTTAGTCAAAAAGATTATCCATTCCAATTCCTTCAAAATCCATGAACCAAACACACTCTAAGGCATATGATCTCTCATTTCAAGTCTTCTCATTTCTGAATGTCTATGCCTCTCTTCTAGCTCTCTCCGCACCATCTTTAAGGTTCCATCTGAGAATTTTGCTACTTCACTTGCTTGCATGAATTGTTTCTTGTGAGTTTCAGTGTTGACATATATAACTCCAAGTTCAGGAGTTACAATTGGTGTGAAGAATTTTAAATCTCTCATCAAGTAGTGATTGAAGTTAGGGGCAGTCAGGTTTACACTATTCTGGTTTGTCTCTGCTCCCAACTGAAAATCAAGGATGTATGAATTGTTGACCAGACACCTCATGTACCTCTTCACAGCTTCAAGTGCAAAAACTACAACTCTAGGTCTGACCACTCTGCTTCTGAATTCATGGTAAATGAACTCCAGGTTTGTTATGTTCAGGTGTTCAAAATCAGCTTCACTGAAGGTTGATTCCTTTAGATCTCTCCTCTAAACATCAAACTCTGGATACCAGACAGCAAAGTAATTCTTCATTCTGACTTCCTTTATCTGAAGAATTTCAGCTCTGTTAGTATATCCATTTGTTCTTGAAAAGTTCTCAATAAACTTCAGATAATTTCTTTGGTAGTCTAGAGATCTGTCAATCACTCCATACAGTTTGCAAGGATCAATCTTTATCAGTTCTATCACAAAAATCTTGATGGATTCTTCAAGGAATGGAACTCTGAGAGACTTTCTGTTGGGTCATCTGAAGATTTGAAGATGACCTCCTGATCTTCCATCTTATATCATCCTACTTAGAATATGTTTGAGGTTATTTTAGCAGCTTCGTTTCTATACAAATGTTCGGTGAAGTCGAAGATCAGCCGAAGAAGACAAAGAAGGAGTACATCTCTCAAAGCGGATTGAAGATAGTCTCCTCAGCCTAAAGCCAAGCATGCCCAAGTGATCAACACCATCGGCCAGGATGGTGTCAATCACATATCTCTCAGGAGTATGAAGGTGTTCTCACATCTTTAGGAGCCGAAGATCTCTCAGGTCTTCGGCAGCCGATGATCTCATCTCTCCTTAGAGTATGAAGGTGTTCTCACATCTTCAAGGAGAAGCCGAAGATCTCTCAAGTCTTCGATAGCCGATGATCTCTCCTTAGAGTATGAAGGTGTTCTCACATCTTCAAGAGCCGAAGACATCTTCAAGAGCCGAAGATCCTTCAAGTCTTTGGCAGTCTATGCTTAAGGATTTCTTTCAAACACATTGTACTTGTCTGACAAAGTATATTGTGATATCTTGCATTGACGTGGACCTCATCTGGAGATCAGATAAAGTAAGTTTTGTCTACTACACCATTTTAAGGAAAGGTCTCTACCATCCCCTCTGCAGGTCAACACTTCAAGCCAAAACACCTCAAGACAAAAGGTACATCCTGTACCTTGCTAAAGACCTGTGTCCATCCTTTGCTCAACATGTGTCCCATGCATTTAATGCATGAGGCACTATAAATATGAAGGATAGCTCAACATGCAAGATCACCAGCTCTCAAGCATTCAAGCTCTCTAAGTGCACTGCATTCTCTTTCTAAGAAGTTCTTATTGTTTTCTAAGTGTTTTACAATTGTTCTTCATTTCTCTTTGTGTAAGATTGTTTGAATAGATTTCATCTATTCTCTTCCGCAACAATCAAAAGTTTTCTATGTGTAATTCTTGATTTCAAATCAATAAGAATTAAATTAAGTGAAAAACTGTGTGTATTGTATTCAACCCCCCTTCTACAATACTTCTTTTATTTACTTACTGCTATTTGGGACCAACAAGTGGTATCAGAGCGGTTTAGTTTAACTCAATAAACTAGATCCGTGATGGCAGCCTCTTCTTCTTCTTTGAAAAATGATTCTTCTCAAAACTTCACTGCTGTTTCATACGACAATGGCTCTATAGCCAAACCACCAAGGTTTAATCCCAATAACTTCTTCTTGTGGAAAAGTCGTATGATACTCTTTCTAGAAGGATTTGACAGCAGATATCCAACTATTTTATATGAAGGTCCTTTTATTCCTAGAGTTTGGGACCGATATAATGCAGACAAGGGAAAAGCTGATGGGGACTCTTCTGAAGAAGAAAGAACTCCAGCTACTGGAAGATACATTCTAAAGGACCCCAGTAAATATAATGATGAAGACAGACGTCTTATAGCTCTTGATACTAAAGTCAGAGCCATCCTTTCCCTCTCTCTGCCTGATGAGGTCTATCATTCTCTCGTTAACCTTTCTACTGCAAAAGAAATGTGGTCCACTCTGTGTGTTCTTTATGAAGGTATGTCTGAGGTGAAAAAGAGCAAAAAGATTGCTCTTGTAAGAAAGTATGAACTCTTCTCTCATGAGAAGGGTGAGTCTCTCTCAGACTACTACAATCGCTTTAACAGTCTTCTCAATGATCTTAAACTTGTGGGTCGCATATATGATAATGAGGAAGTCTTATGCAAGTTCATGGACTGTCTTCCTTAGTTTTGGGAAAACATATGTACTTGTATCAAGTCTACCAAGGATCTTGACTCTATGCCTCTCACTGCCTTGTATGGCACCCTCTTCAACTATGAGCAGACTAAACTGCTTAGGAAGTCATTCACAAAAGACATCAAAGGCTCTTCTCTAGCCCTTGTCGGTGAATCTTCCAAAAGTACTGTGTGTGTCCCTAGGATCACCTATCCTTCTGACTCTGACAACGATAGTCAAGAGGACCCCAATGAACCTTCAGAAGCCTATCTCAGTGAGGCTGATGATGAAGGAGAGGAGACCTCTGTGGCTCAGCTGTCAGATGGTGTTGCCATGCTGGCTGGCTTTTCTAAAGGCAAACCTCGTTTCCCTTCTGAAAAATCCAGGTTTTCTAGAAAACCCTCCTCTACTCTTTCAAAAAATGCTTCCTCTTACAAATCAAATGAGGAATGTTACAGGTGTGGGAGGAAGGGACACTTTGCTTCTGAATGCAGAAGCAGGTCCTCTGATAAGTCTAGACTGCCCTCCTCTAACCGTACATCCTCTAGGTCTGTCAGAACCAAATCTGACTCCTTCCAACCTTCTTTTTAAAATTCAAACTCGTCTGTTCCTTCAAAGTCTGACCGTGCTGAAAAGTACAAGGCCAAATACAAGAGAGAGAAGGAAAGGAATGCTCTTCTAGCCAACAAAGGAAAAGGTCTTCTTGCCGAATCTCATGATTGGGCAGATGAACCAACTTCCGAAAGTGACAAGGACATGGCCAACCTTTGCTTTATGGCTAAAATAGATGATGCTGATGACGGTGAAACCTCTTCCACTTCCATGGCTTTTGTGTCCACTGAGTGCTCTACCTCATCTAATCAGGTACATCCATTTTTCTCTCTCTCTCTAATGCTGAGAAAATTAAAGCCCTTGACTCTTTGACCTTTGACTTCTATGAAGCCAAGGATGCAAAGAAGAAGGCAAATGCTCAGATAAAATCTCTTTCTTCTCAGTTACAAATCTGTCTTTCTCAACTAAAACACTTTGACAAAATCAAGGTTGAGCTTGAAGATTTGAAAACTATAAATTTTACTCTTGCTAAAGAGAAAAATAAACTTTTGAAAAGGAGCAAGAAATTGTGAATAAATGGAAAAGTTCCTCCAAGAACTTAGAAAAGATTTTTCAGAATCAAATATCTTGTGATGACAAATCTGGACTAGGATTCGGGAAATATGACCCTGAACCTCCTTCTGACACCCATGCTCCTATCTCTCTTCCCTCATTCTATGAATCCTCTGAAGAGAACTATGACAACTCTGAACCTTTAGACTCTTATCCCTCTAAAGATCTCAAGTTTGGAATGTTCATCAAAGCTAAGAGCATTGACTCACCTAATGAGAGTGAGAAAGCCCAAGACTCAAATGACCCTTCTGAACTCATTGTTGAGTCTATGTATTCTTTAAAAATAAATGAAGGTTCCTCTTCTAAACCCAAACTCTCCAAGATTCCAACCAGAGATCCTCAACCTCCTTCAAGGAAATTTTCTTCTTCTGAAAAAGGAAAATCAGTAGTTACCGATATTCCTCCCAAAAGGAAACTTCCCAAGAAAAACTCAAAGAAACCATCTTCTTTTCATATCCCTAGACCTCTGATGTTGAAAGAGCTTCATTCCAAGACACCTTATTCTATTCCTTCAGCTGACTCTTACAAAGGTATCTTGGGACCTAAGCCTCTTGACTATCCTCTAACCTCTAAGGCCATGAAAGTCAATGTGACCAATCATCACAAGAAAGCTGATCAAAGCTCTAAAAAGGTCTTTATATATAGAAAATGTTATAACTGTGGTAATACCTTTCATCTTGCTAAGGATTGTCCTCTGGACAGAATTGATAAAAATGCTTCCAAGGATACTTTTTCTCCTTCTAACTCAAAAGGACCCATCTCCAAATGGGTACCAAAGAACTGATTTTCTTGTGATTGTAGGGTCTAGGGCACCAACAAATCTGGTATCTCGACAGCGGGTGCTCAAGACACATGACAGGGAACAAATCTCTTCTTGTAGACTTCGTGCCATCCAAAGGTCCTTCTGTCACCTTTGGTGATAATTCCAGAGGAAGTACTAAAGGTTATGGAACACTCTCAAATGGTTCCATCACCTTTAACAAGGTAGCCTATGTTGAGGGCTTGATGCACAATCTTCTAAGCATAAGCCAACTGTGTGATTTGGGGTACAAAGTGTTGTTTGAATTATATTCATGCATCATTTTCAACAAAAAGATGGAAACCGTACTCTATGGCTACCGAAAAGAAAATGTCTATGACATAGACATGGGACATAACTCATCCTTCGAAACAAACATTTGTTTTGCCTCTGAAAACTCTGCCAAAAGATGTTGGCTCTGGCACAAGCGTCTCTCTCACCTCAACTTCAAGACTTTGAATGTCCTTTGAAACCAGGAGCTTGTCACGGGCATGCCAAAGTTGTCCTTTGTGATAAAAAAGTTGTGTGTTGCATGTGAGAAAGGGAAACTCACAAAATCTTCCTTCAAGTCCAAGCAATGCTTCTCCATCACTCAGCCTCTTCAGATGCTCCACATGGATCTGTGTGGACCAGTCAGTACCCCAAGCCTTGGTGGTAGAAGGTACATTCTGGTTATTATTGATGAATTCACTCGTTACACTTGGGTATTTTTTCTCAGGTATAAAAGTGACACTACTGAAGAAATCATAAAGTTCATCAAAAAGTCTGAAGTGTTGAATGGGCAGCTGGTAAGATCTGTGAGAAGTGACAACGGAACAGAATTCAAGAACAATATGTTGGATGACTTTTTCAATGAAAAAGGTATCTCTCAGAACTTCTCTGCCGTCAGAACTCCACAACAGAACGGTGTAGTGGAGAGAAAGAACTAATGCTATGTGAAGCTGCCCGATCCATGCTGAGTGAATCTCACCTCCCTACCTACTTTTGGGCCGAAGCAATCAACACTGCATGCTTCACCCAAAATAGGTCTATCATTGTAAAAAGACATAATAAGACTCCTTATGAAGTCTTTTATGGTAGAAAACCCAACATTGGTTTTCTTCATGTCTTTGGGTGTGTCTGCTACATTCTCAATGATAGAGAAAATTTGGGAAAATTTGATCCCAAAGCTGATGAAGGAATCTTCGTGGGATATTCTCTCACTTCCAAAGCTTTCAGAGTCTACAACCTCCGAAGGAAGTGTATTGATGAATCCATCCAGAGTCTACAACCTCTCTCATGAAAAGCCAATATGAGATGAGTATGGTGGGGGAACTTACCTTCTTCTTAGGACTTCAAGTTAAACAATCTTCAGAAGGAATCTTTATAAATCAAAGTAAATACATTTGTGACCTTCTGAAGAAGTTCCATTTTGAAAACTCCTCCCCCATGAAAACTCCCATGGCACCACCTTTGAAACTCCATGCTGATCCGGATGGTGTATCTGTGGATATCACCAGCTACTGAGGCATGATCGGCTCTCTTCTTTATCTTACTGCGAGTAGACCAGATATTATGTTTGCTACTTGCCTATGTGCGCGTTACCAAGCCAATCCGAAGGAATCTCACTTGGCTGCGGTTAAACGCATTTTTCGGTATCTAAAAGGTACCATGAATCTAGGTCTTTGGTATCCCAAAGACTCAGGTTTTGATCTAATGGGGTATTCAGATTCTGATTTTGCAGACTCTAAGATTGATAGGAAGAGCACCACTGGTAGCTGACAACTCCTTGGTGGCAAGCTTGTTAGTTGGTCTAGCAAGAAGCAGAACTCAGTCTCCACCTCTACCGCTGAGGCTGAGTATGTAGCTGCTGGAAGTTGTTGTGCTCAAATCCTCTGGATGAAGAACCAACTTAGAGACTACAATCAGCTGTACTCTCACATCCCGATTCTGTGTGACAACTCAAGTGCGATAGCCATCGCAAACAATCCGGTGCTACACTCTCGTTCCAAGCACATCGACATCCGATATCACTTCATTCGGGATCACATCTCTAAGGGTGATATCGAGTTACATTTCATACCTGCCGACCTCCAACTGGCCGATCTCTTCACCAAGCCTCTTGACGAAGCTCGGTTCAAATTTATTATCGGCGAACTCGGTATGTTAAATGCCGATGTCTAGTTTTTTTTTTGTTTTTCTTTCTTCAAAAAAAATGAGAGAAAGAAATGAAATTAAAAAAAAAACGTCATCAGTTTCCTTTTACACTGATAATAACCTCAAGTCATTATGTTTAGACTTGATGGAATCATCAAGGTGATGTCATCTTACCGACATCATCAAGATCTTTTTTTTCTCCTTCAATTTTTTTTCCACCTACAACTCTCTCTTTCTTCCTCTCACTCTTAGCCTATCTCTCTCTCACTCTCTCCTTCTGTCGGTATCCGACCACCCACACCACCCCATCGGCTACCGACCGCCCTCACTCCCCCTCCCTCCTTTTCTTCGGCGGTCGCCCCAACCGACCCCACTCCCTTCTCCTTTCAACCAACCCCACTACCCAATTTTTCCTCACACCTCTCACTCTCATATATCTTTCTCTCTCTCGCCGACCCTCTCCTCTCTCTCCCTCTCGCTCGCGCTCTCTCTCTTTCCCCTCCTCCATCGGCAGTCGACCTACCCCTCCCCCCCTTCGGCTCTCTCTCTCTCTCTATCGGCCACCTCTCTCTCCTCTAACCCAACCGAAATCTCTCTCTCTCTCTCTATCACTCTCATTCGGCTCTCTCTCTCACCCACTTCTTTCCCTCTCTCGGCCTCTCCTCTCCACCGAAACCCCTCCCCTCTCCTTCCCACTTCGGCTACCAACTCCCCTCCCCTTCCTTCCCTTTCGGTTTTGCCTCTCTCTCTCCCCACCCCTAGCCGATCCCCCCTAGCCGAACCCCCCTCCCCTCTCCTCCCCACTTCGGCTACCAACTAACCCCTCCATCCCTCCCCTTTCGGTTCTCTCTTCCCCCCTTTTCGGTAACCGAACCCCATTCCCCCTCCCTTTATACCACCAAACCAAAACAACCTCTTATACCTCCTTAGCCGGAACACCCCCCCCCTCAACCAAACACCCCCGACTACCCCCTAGCCGAAGCCACCATCACCACACCCCCCATCCTCTTTTTTTTACGTAACCGAACCAAACACCCTCCTCATTTTTTTTATCTCTCAACTCACACCCTCCCACCCCAAAATCCCCTTAGCCGAAGACCCCCCTCCACCTCACCCCCCTAGCCGACGTACCTTTAACCGACTACCCCCTCCAGCCAAAAATATCTCCTTCGGTAGAGACCTCCCACCGAAGCACTCCACACACCCCTTATACCTCTCCCTCTTTTGACCTCTTCACCCTCCCGAAATCCAAACCTTTCCCCATCCTTTGTTTTTTTTTTCTCTTCTCCTTCCCCTCTACACAAACCGAAATCCCCCTTTTTTTTTACACCATTCGGCCGACGCCACCCCCCCCTCCCCATTTTTTTTTCTTTCCCTTTTCCTTTCCCAAGACTCACCTACCCATCCCATCCCTCCTTTTTCTTACACCACCTACTATATCCTACATTTCCTTCCTTTTCTTCCATAATCTTTTCCAAACCTTTTCCTTCCCCATTTTTTTCTTCCATCTATCCCACCCTATCCCACTCTCTTCCCATTATTTCTTTCCTTTTTTTTCTTTCCTGTTAAAAAAAATAATAAAAAATAGAAAATAAAAAAAATGGGCCACTGAATTTATGAGTTCTTCGTGTCTTGAAATTTTTCTGTGTGTCTGTCTTTTTTTTCTATGTGTTGGTGTCATCATCAAATAGGGGGAGAAATATTGTTGGCTCTCTGGTTGATTTGGTGATGACTCTCCAACCAACACTTACAAACTTAAGAAGACCTCTCTCAACAAGGGCTCTCTATCCACAAATCAAGCTCTCAGCCCAGGTATGTTTTCCTTCATAAACTCTCCCGATCTACAATGGGGTGATACTAAAGACACTCTGGTGTCCAAAGGTCCCTCAACTGTAGTTGACCCTTCTTCCCCTTTCTTCACTGACGTCGGCTAGCACTAATTCCTCAACTGCTACTGGCACCGCCGCACTTGCCCAAATGGCCATACCACCGAAAGAACCTTCGGTGGTTACCCAGGTCACACCCCATACCTCAGCGGTGGCACTCTACCTCTTCCCCTCCCTCTCCTCTCAAGAGGCTGAGGAAGGTTTCAAGGGCCAAGCCACAAACTCCACCCACCGACTCTCCACAATCGATAGGTGTTGAAATTTTCCCATATGGGCCCGGGGACTCTGCTAAACCCAAAGTCACCTCCTTTGTATCCTCACAAAAGGATACAATTGTAAAATTGGGGACTGTTGGATCATAAATTGTATTCAAGATTAAAGTTAAAGTTAAGGGTTTAAACTGCAATTGTGCTAAAGTTAATTAGAGGGTTTAAATTGTAATAAGCTAATAGTTAATAGCTATTAGGCCCCAAGCCCATTAGAAAGCCCATTAAGGTTAAAGCCCATATGGCCTGGGTATTTAAAGTTTTGATTAGTTTAGTTTTAGGTGAACCTTGTAAGAACTCTGATAATTTTCTAAATAGTCGATATACGTTTTCTCTGTATTCAAAGGGTATCAAGAACACTCAAGGGTTTCATTGTTTATTCAAGGGATTGGTACGTTATTATTAATCTTTACATCTCTTGATTATTATTGTGTTGCTTGATTACTTGATTGATTGTTTACTAACTAGAATAAATCTGGGATAACAATTGGTATCAGAGCCTAAATAATCAAATTTTTTTTGTGATATTACTGTTCATCGAGAAAATTTACTGTTCATCCTATTTCATGAATCTGTTATCAAAATCACTGTTAATACATCCGGTCGATTAGTATTTACTTATTTGTGCTTTTGTGCTTCATTCGATCGAAGGATTGCTTAGTTGTTGGTTTAATTGTGTTATCGGTCGAATTAATTTTCTGGGTTTGGTTTCGGTCGAACCCCAGATATTCTTCGTGTTCTTCGGTTTAGTCTTAGTGATTATCGGTCTTATATGCTAATCGATCATATCTGTTACTGTGGTTATCAATATTATTGTTCGACCGATAGTTATTCGACCTGTACCTTCGACCGGGTAGTTGTGATCTCCGGTCTTACACCTTCGACCGAATAGTTGTGATCTCCGGTCATTCCTTCGACCGGACCTTTGTATTCCCCGGTCTTTCCTTCGACCGGATAGGAGTATCGACCGGACCTTAGTGGTTTCCGGTCTAGCACTCGACCAGATACTTGTTACTCAGGTCTTGCCATTCGACCGGGTACTTGCTTACTCCGGTCTTCCCTTCGACCGGATACCTGTCACTCCAGTCTTGCCATTCGACCGGTGCCTTGCATAATCCGGTCTTTGCTTCGACCGGTACAGTTCATTCCCCGGTCGATTTTTGCAAACTGTGATAGGGTATCTAATTGTCAAAATTTTTTTCTCTAGGGGCGCTGCCCCCATACCCCCGCAAGGGTGTTGCCCCTTGACCCCACTCGCTAACCGGGTAGCGGGACCCCCGTGCTAAGTCTGTGAAGGGGGACAAAGATTTGCTCTTGATCAAAATCTTCTTAATTTTTCAGTATTTTATTCATAAATATTAGTGCTGTATACTGTGTGCGAGGACTGCATTTGATTATTTTTGGAAATTTATTTTTTCTGAAATTTTTTGAGTGTAGTCTTTACTTTTGATTCTAACGATCTCATCTAGTTGGTTGTCTTGGTACAGAAAAATCTATTTACTAACCGTACAGCTAAGATGTCGAATCAGCTTCTCTCGATGGGTTCTCAAGTCAAACCTCCTGTCCTCGTGGCAAATGAGTATCAGCAGTGGAAGACAAGAATGATTTAGTTTCTGAATCACAAGAACAGAGAGTTCATGACAATAATCATTGAAGGTCCCAAAACTCCAATGATCATAGTAAAGGGTCAACCTGCTACAGATTCCTCTCCTGAAATTCCTGACAGAGATATTCCTAAACCTATTCAGTTCTTCACTGAAAAGCAGAAAGACCAGCTCAAGTTAGAAGAAGAAGCTCCAATATATCTGACGATGGCAATTCCAAACGACATCTACAATCGTGTCGACAGTCAGAGTACTGCTAAAGGAATCTGGGATGAACTAGCAAGGCAGTTTGAAGGAAGTGAAGCTTCTATTCAAGCTAAGCAGAATCTGTGCATAAATGCTTACGAGGGATTTCATGCCAAAGAAGGAGAGCTGCTTTTAGATACCTATAATAGGTACAACATTATTCTCAATGACTTGCGGAGGAACAAAATCGCCAAATCTGCTTCTGAGATAAACTACAAGTTCATCAAGAATTTGAATCCAGAATGGAAGAACTTTGCTATCAACCTCCAGATGTCGAAGAATATGGCTCGAGAAAATGTCACCGATATCTTCTCTACTCTTGCTCAACATGAGGATGAGGTGAGATCTATGAATAATGAGTCTAATCATCTGAAGGATTCTGTGGCTCTCATAGCCGGCAAAGGTTCTGTATCCTCTGCAAGGTCGAAGAAAAAGGCGTCTAAAGCTCTAGTTACTGAAGTTACTGACTCTGACTCTGATTCGAGCGATGAAGAACTGGAAGTTGATTCAGATCCTGATATTCAAAAGTTCTCTGAAGACTTGGCTCTCATTACACGACGATTCAAGAAGAGCTTTGGAAAGAAAAGATTTTACTCAAAGCCAAAGTATGATGGATACAAGAAAGAGAAGTCTGAGATGCGATACAAGCTGAGGCATGGAAAGAGAGAGGAAGGACGAGAAGATCGGAAGGAAGATAGAAGAGAAGGAAAGAGAGAGGAGAAGCGAGAAGAGCGAAAGGATGAACCAGGAAGATGCTACAACTGTGGCAAATTTGGGCACTTCTCAAGGGACTGCAAATTCAAGAAAGTGAAGAACTCAGAGTACTACTCAAGAAAGTCACTAATTGCCAAGAAAGCTGAAGAAGGAAAAGTACTAATGGCTGAAGAAGAGAACTGGCTGTTCCAAAGTTCTGATGACGAGGAACAAGCACATTTCACCCAAGTTTCTTACATGGCAAAGCTGGAAGGTGACGATGAAGACTCTGAGACACAATCCGAAGAAGAAAACTCTGAGGTAAGTGAAAATTCTGAACTTATTGAATTTTTAATGGCCCAAATACATGGCATGAAAGATGAATTTGCTTTACTGAAAGGCAAACTTAGCTCTGCACATCAATCTGTTTTAAGCTTTCGTGATGAAAATGCTATTTTAAAAGTTGTTGTGGAAGAAAAGGAAAAGAAAAAAGATGATTTAAAAGCTGAAAAAGAGTCTTTAAAAGAAAAAATATCTGGTTTAGAAACAGATCTTGTGAATCTTAATGTTGAAAAGGGTGAGTTTCAAATCAAATTTGAAGTTTGTTATAAAGAAAGAAATGAAGCTTTCACCAAAATAAAGCAACTGGAAGACATTAACATGAAACGAGGTCAGACTGAACAGACATTAAATCAGTTGACCAATAAACTCTAAGACGAAAGGTTTTACAAACTTAAACCAGGTTTGGGTGTGCCAATTAATGAAATTTTGAAAAAGGCACCGGAGCACCTATATAATTTTGATAAATTTGGCTCCGCAATAAAACCCATTCCTGACATTCGCGCTACTTTTGTTGAAGCAAGTTCTCCTAAACCTTCTGAAGAGACCAAAGGTCAAGAAGAAATGGGAAAGAACAAGTCTAGTGACACTGATTCTCAAAATCTTTTTAAATCTGTTGGTTTTACATATGGTGATTTGAACGAAAGCTATGCAACTCGAAAGATCGAATTTACTGAGTTTGAATCACTATTTACCACACCTTCTAAAGAATCAGTGAGCACCAACACAGTTCTACCTGAGACTGCATGCAAATTTGATGAGTATGAATCGGATGTTGATCCATCTACTATACCATCAGTCTCAACTCCCATTGCTTCTAAACCTTTACTTCCTGAAGAGGTTGAAGAAGTTACTGCTACCGCGGATGAATCTTGTGTTCAAAATGATAAAACGGAGTTTATTGAGTCCATGACTGAAGATATGTTTTCTGAAATGATGAATGCTTCAGACTCTGATCCTGTTTCTAATTCAAAGGGATCAAATTCTGTGAATGATCATACATCTGAATTGATGAAGCAAATCGTTTGTTGCAACAGTCTCTTGATGAGGTTGAAGATGAAAACTTTGATCTCAAACATAAACTTGAAAAGTCTTTAAAAGTAAATCAAGAGCTTTGCATAGAGATCAATGATTTGAAAGTTACTATGTTTAAAAATGCTTCAAGTGATAAACAGATGTTCAATGACCCAAGCTGGAAGGTAAGAACCAATCCAGAATTTGATGCTCTTGCAAAACCTACAGTTGTTTACTCTGATTGTCCTGAATATCCTCCGAGTATTTTTGAAAAGGGTGAGACTTCAAAGAGCACTAGAAAAGAACCACCTTCTAAGTTAGAGACTAACAAGGTTCCTGTTTCTGTTTCAGATATAAGAGAAAATAGAGTTGGGAAGAGTAAGAAGAATAAAGATCTTAGTTTAAATAAAAAGAATAGTTTGAATTCTAGTAGTTGTCCTACAGACAGTGTTATTTTGAATAGTACTTCTTTTGATAAACATGAATGTAAGATTTGTTCCGATAAATCTAAGTTTATGAATTTTGCTCGAAAGAATCTTTATTGCAAACACTGTTGGGATAATTCATTCAAATACTACTCCCCTCCTAAGTCCAAAAAGAATAAAAGCAAAGCTAAGTTGAACTCTAAGTCTAATTCTAATTCTGATTCTTCTACACAACCAAAAGTGTATCGTGCTAAGGTTGCCAATCCTACTTCTAAAAAGCACTTTCAGGAATTGAATGTTAAGATGGTTTGGAAATGGGTTCCAAAACCGCGTTATGAATGGAGAGTGAAAGTCAAACCAGATGATATTCCTGAGTTGCTTGATGCTAACCGCAAAGGACCCATCCTGATATGGGTGCCTAAGCAAAACTAATTGTCTCTTTTGCAGGCCTGTCGATTGTGGGTAATAGATTCCGGATGTTCACGCCACATGACAGGATTCAAGCACCTCTTGCATAACTATGTGGAGGAGCCTGCCGGAGCAGTTAGATTTGCCAATTCTGAAGTCGAAGGCCACGTCAGAGGATATGGAATGCTCGATAACGGTGTTGTGAAGATTCAAAAAGTGTTATATGTTGAAGGACTTGATCACAATCTTTTCAGTACTAGTCACTTCTGTGACATGCAATATCAAGTCCGCTTCACAACCACTCATTGCTATCTAGAAGATCACGATGGTTACGAAGTCTTCAAAGCTGAGCGCCATGGAAATCTATAATATGTAGATTTCCCTACACTGTTTGCCACACGTCCAGTATGTCTACTAGCCAAAGCTTCTAAAGCACAATCATGGACGTGGCATCGACGCTTGTCTCATCAGAATTTCCGATCTATAGCGAAGCTACAAAGACAAGGTCTGGCAAAGGTCTACCAGAAATGAGGTTCGAAAAAGACTCACTATGTTCCGCATGTGAGTTGGGCAAAATGAAGCGTAGCTCCTTCAAGTCCAAAGCTGAATCATCGACCTCATCAGCACTGGAACTTCTTCATATGGACCTTTGTGGCCCAATGCGCACTGCATCTATCAACGGAAAGAAATATGTGTTGGTAATGATAGATGACTACTCAAGGTATACATGGCTCGAGTTTCTTCGCAACAAGTCAAATGCGCCAGAGTTGATTATCGCTTTCATCAAGCGCATTCAAGTACGCCTTCAACTGCCAGTCAGAATCATTCACAGTGATAATGGCACGGAGTTCAAGAATGACACCCTGAAGAGTTATCTTACTTCCGTGGGTATTTCACATAGTTTATCCACCGCCTACACTCCGCAACAAAACGCCATTGTTGAACGGAAGAACCGCACTCTGGTTGAAGCAGCTCGTACTATGCTTGCTTACTCAGATCTACCCATGTACCTTTGGGCCGAGGCAGTCGCTACAACATGTTTTACACAGAACCGTACCATTGTGGTCAAGCGATTTAATAAAACAGCATATGAGTTAATTAACAATCGTACACCTAATATCAAATTTCTTCGTGTCTTTGGTTGCAGGTGCTACATTCTCAAAGAGCGTCAAGGATTATCAAAATTTGATAAGAAAGCGGATGAAGGATATCTCGTTGGATACTCTCTGACATCCAAAGCTTATCGAATTTACATTATTCGAACAAAGACGGTTGTTGAGAGCATGAATGTCTCCTTTGATGAGAATTCAACAAGGACTTCTGGACACAACAGTTCAGAACTCGGTCTTAACGACAAAGCTTCTATTCAAGCAAGAATAGAACCAGCTATAACAGGATCATCTTCTTCAAACTCTAACTCTACTTCAGATGAGTTAGATTTATTGTTTATTGATGCCTTTGATGATATATGTGCAGATTTTGAAAACGGCATATCAACATCAATAACAAGTGGTACAAGCTCGAAGGTCCCTACTATCTCTGAAGACATGTCTGGACCTTCCGAAGAAGTGACTGACACTTCAACTCCATCAGGTACAAATACAAAGTTAGTTTCTGACTCTACTAATGTTGAATCTGTCTCTACAGATAGTTCTTCTGGAAACGAAGTCCCGAGCACTTCAACTGCAAGTCCAGAAGCTTCAGTGTCAGAAACTCCAGTACAAGATGTCCCGAGTACATCTATGGAGCAACCTGTCATACAAGATGACAACGATGCGTCCAATACGCAACAAACAGTTTATGCACTACCAAGCACACATCGTTGGACCAAGGATCATCCCCAGGAAAACGTGATAGGTGACGTACAATCCGGTATCACAACAAGATCTGCAACAGCTAACTTCTGCAATGTTTCTAGCTTCCTCAGTTCCTTAGAGCCAAAGAAAGCGGCTGAAGCTCTACGTGATCCATTTTGGATTTCTGCTATGCAAGACGAGCTTCTACAATTCGAAAGGAACAAGGTATGGCGCTTAATCCCACTACCTAAAGGTAAATTCGTTATTGGAACAAAGTGGGTATTCAGAAATAAGAAAGACGAAGCCGGAGTAGTTGTGAGAAACAAAGCTCGTTTGGTCGCAAAAGGGTACTGTCAACAAGAGGGCATCGACTATGACGAAACATTCGCCCCGGTTGCAAGGATTGAAGCCATCAGAATCTTCCTAGCCTATGCAGCGCACAAAAACTTTACAGTCTATCAGATGGATGTAAAGTCGGCTTTCCTGAACGGCGTTCTGCATGAGGAGGTCTACGTGGCTCAACCTGAAGGTTTCGTTGATCCTCATCACTTTGATCATGTCTATGTCTTAGACAAAGCGCTATATGGTCTTAAACAAGCACCGCGAGCCTGGTATGAAACTCTCACTAAATTTCTACTTGCTTCTGGTTTCAAGAAAGGTACAGTAGATACAACCTTATTTCTTAAAAGGCAAGGTGATGACTTGATTCTCATTCAGATTTATGTTGAGGACATAATATTTGGGCCGACAAATCCAAAATTTTGTAAGAACTTTTCAAAGATAATGGAAACAAAGTTTGAGATGTCGATGATGGGTGAGTTGAATTTCTTTCTTGGTCTACAAGTAAAGCAATTACCCGAAGGCATATTTATTAATCAAGCTAAATATATAAAAGATATTTTGAAAAAGTTCAATATGTCAGATAGTTCAGTCATGAAAACACCAATGGCTACTGGTACACTCTTAGACGCGGATCCCTCCGGGAAGCCTGTTGATCAAAAGGTGTATCGTAACATGATTGGATCTTTACTTTATCTGACTGCCAGTGGCCCGGATATAATGTTTGCCACATGTTTTTGTGCGAGATATCAGTCTAATCCTAAAGAGTCGCACTTAACTGCTGTTAAGCGAATCCTTAGATATCTCAAAGGTTCTCCTAATTTAGGCCTTTGGTATCCAAAGGATTCTCGTTTTGAACTAACTGCCTTTACAGATGCTGATCATGCAGGTTGTAAGCTAGATCGGAAAAGCACCTATGGATCATGTCAATTCATAGGTGACAAACTTGTGAGTTGGACTTCAAAGAAACAAAACTGTGTTTCAACATCCACTGCCGAGGCTAAGTATGTAGCTGCTGCTAGCTGCTGTTCTCAAGTCCTCTGGATGACGACACAGTTAAGGGACTTTGGATACAACTACAAGCGTGTTCCTATTTATTGTGATTCCAAGAGCGCAATATCTATAACTGCTAATCCGGTACAACATTCAAAGACCAAGCATATCGACGTACGCTATCATTTCATCAAGGATCATGTAGAAAAAGGTAAGATTGAAATGCACTTTGTTCAAACTGACTTCCAGTTAGCTGATCTTTTCACCAAGCCGTTGGATGAGAAGCGTTTTCAATTTCTAATCAGCAAACTTGGTATGTTGAACATGTCTTAAACCTTACTCATGATTCTAGGGGGAGTATTCTATGTTTTGATCGTGTGTGTTATTTTTCAACTGTTACTAATGAAAGAGGAATCATTTTCATAAATGATTACCATTATTTCTTTTATGCAGGTTTGGTCAAGTGACAATGGCTTCTAATCACTTCGGATTAGAACCCTCACTTCAGTGCTCTATCTATTTTTTATATGCTTTATTTCCTTATTAATTTAAAAAATAAAAAAAATAAATAAATAAAAAACCCTATAGTGATTTAAGGGGGAGAATATCTGTGATATTAACAGATTTTTGGATACTTAAATGCTTATTTGACCGTGTGTTCTTAAAGATAAATACTTGCGTTTTATCTTGTCAATATACTTTGTCAAGTATTCATATACATAACGGTTCAGAACATTCTATTTTACTTTGTTATTACCATGTATCTAAAGTTAAATCTTTCTATGGTAATACTCACGTTCATTGTATTCATTGTTGATTGAATCAAACGTCATTTCATGTGCTTTCATTGCAAATATGATTATATATTGTTCATATAAACAACATTCGTTTTTTATTCTCCAACATATTGTTCTTCATGACAAAACTCCTATGAGCTTAATTGTCAAACTCTTTTAGTTTGAGGGGGAGAATTGCATCGTCAAACATCTTCTGTTTTGACATCTCCGAATATTATATTCTTCATGTAACAAGTGGTATTTGTGCTTACATGTACACAAGACTGTTGAACAACATGTTCTTTTAGGAAAATACATGGGATTCAGTGTGAGAACTTAACAGAACTTCCATGGATTCACGATAACCAGTGTTTCCTACCCAGGAAGTATTCCCTGAGTGATTGAGGGGAGAAGGGTAAAAAGAATTGAGTGATGGTGTGTGAAGAGGTAAAATGAAAAGGAGAGATTGGTTAGACGTGAGCATTAAAAGAAAGAGGGTGAGAGAACAGAGTAAAAGAATATTAGACTCTGCACCAAACTTCTTTCTGAGACGGGCAGCCACATAATCTGATTGGATCACATTCTTTGGTGACCATCATTGAAATAGGCAACTAGCCCATGCCATCTCTTGCATACAACCTCACCAACTACTCATTCTTTTCTCAAAAAGAAAATGTTTCACATTTTCTGGGGAAGCAGCATATACGCTATTGGTTCTTCATTTGGAAGATACTAATATTGAAAAAGAAGGAAAGTTGCCCCACCTTCGAACCCTTTCTCATGCACTTTGAGTCTTTGTATAATTTGTTGTTGTCTCAACAAGTTTACATACTTTGAGCCTAAATTGAAAAGCAATCATCTATGCTTATTTTTTTTCATACACATGCACGAGCACACAGAAATTTGTTTTATGTCAGAATGTTCATGGATAACCATGTGTTATTCGATGATTGAATGGAAGACCTGGGGAGTCTACATCAAACCAGCTCCTTATATAGTAACTTGGTGTTACTCAGTAACTTTGTGTTACTGACAGGCATTCTAACTGAGTCATTTGTTGATTCAGGGTTACACTTATTAACTGTTTGAATTTGAAAAGATTTGAATGGTTATTACTTTTTATTTGAATCTAAAAAGATTGAGATAATCACTCTTTCCATTTGGAGAGACTGCTCTTATTTCTAAACAGGGCTCGTTATATGATGAAGACTGTGCTTAAGTGATCATACACAATGGGAGAGATTGTCTTGAAAAGGGGGAGATTGTTTTGCCAAGTTTTGATGATGTTGATTCTCACCACTCATCAAAAAGGGGGAGAAGATATAAAAAGGGGGAGAAGATATAAAAAGGGGGAATATAATCTGAAGATCTGAAGATATTCAAATTTTCAAAGATTTTAAAGATTTGAAGATTGTTTAAAGATATCAAGTTTTGAAGTTTTGAAGCTATCAAAGTCATATCTGAAGATTCTCAAGAGAAAAGTGAAGACAAGAGAAGACCCGAAGACAATTGCAAATTTTTTTTAATCTTGAATCCAAAGGGGGAGATTGTTGGATCATAAATTGTATTCAAGATTAAAGTTAAAGTTAAGGGTTTAAACTGCAATTGTGCTAAAGTTAATTAGAGGGTTTAAATTGTAATAAGCTAATAGTTAATAGCTATTGGGCCCCAAGCCCATTAGAAAGCCCATTAAGGTTAAAGCCCATATGGCCTGGGTATTTAAAGTTTTGATTAGTTTAGTTTTATGTGAACCTTGTAAGAACTCTGATAATTTTCTAAATAGTCGATATACGTTTTCTCTGTATTCAAAGGGTATCAAGAACACTCAAGGGTTTCATTGTTTATTCAAGGGATTGGTACGTTATTATTAATCTTTATATCTCTTGATTATTATTGTGTTGCTTGATTACTTGATTGATTGTTTACCAACTAGAATAAATCTGGGATAACAGGGACCTCTATTATTCCCTCATCAACCTTTTCCTTGGTTGATAAGGATGACTTGGACTCTTTCCCTATCCAAGGTGCCTCTTCTCCACCTCACAGCCTATCACCCAGGATTCTCAGTCCTGATGCTTCTGCACGATCCAAGGATGAATCTGCCCTTCCAGGAGCAGGTTCGGAGGATCCCGAAAATCTTCTGACTTCTTAGTTAAGAGGGAGTATGAGTTGAGGGGGTGCATCTTACAACTCAAGCTTAAACTCTGCTGAAACTAATTTTGCAATGGACTATGTGATCAAAGCCACCTGACATTAGTTGAGGGGGAGTATGAATTGAGGGGGAGCATCCAACCACTCAAGTTCAAACAATTCTGGTTGTTATCCTATCTCTTATCCCCGTAAGTTCTGAAGCCTCTCTCATTCGTAGTGATATTATTGCTGAGCTTCACAAAAGACCGAAAAATGAATGAGGTTCTTCTCTAAATCTCTCTATCTTTCTTATGTACTTGTAACTGTGTTTTGCTAAGACATCATGTTAAATACAAGTGCATTTTCTCTTACTTAGTTTGTACATATATACTTCATTCTTTTATTCTTTTGTAAATATCGGATATACTTTATAAATCCTTATACAAAAAAAACTATGTGAAAAGAACCCAAAAAGAGTAAAGATGGGTCAAAATGAATTTATTCAGAACACTCTTTGTTCTATTCTTTAGTATGGATGTCATCCTCAAATAAGGGGAGATTGTTGGGTCATCTGAAGATTTGAAGATGACCTCCTGATCTTTCATCTTATATCATTCTACTTAGAATATGTTTGAGGTTCTTTTAGCAGCTTGGTTTCTATACAAATATTCGGTGAAGTCAAAGATCAGCCGAAGAAGACAAAGAAGGAGTACATCTCTCAAAGCGGATTGAAGATAGTCTCCTCAGCCTAAAGCCAAGCATGCCCAAGTGATCAACACCATCGACCAGGATGGTGTCAATCACATATCTCTCAGGAGTATGAAGGTGTTCTCACATCTTCAGGAGCCTAAGATCTCTCAGGTCTTCGGCAGCCGATGATCTCATCTCTCCTTAGAGTATGAAGGTGTTCTTACATCTTCAAGGAGCAGCCGAAGATCTCTCAAGTCTTCGGTAGCCGATGATCTCTCTTTAGAGTATGAAGGTGTTCTCACATCTTCAAGAGCCGAAGATCCTTCAAGTCTTCGACAGTCTATGCTTAAGGATTTCTTTCAAACACATTGTACTTATCTAACAAAGTATATTGTGATATCTTGCATTGACGTGGACCTCACCTGAAGATCATATAAAGTAAGTTTTGTCTACTACACCATTTTAAGGAAAGGTCTCTACCATCCCCTCTACAGGTCAACACTTCAAGCCAAAACACCTCAAGACAAAAGGTACATCCTGTACCTTGCTGAAGAACTGTGTCCATCCTTTGCTCAACAGGTGTCCCATGCATTTAATGCATGAGGCACTATAAATATGAAGGATAGCTCAACATGCAAGATCACCAGCTCTCAAGCATTCAAGCTCTCTAAGTGCACTGGCATTCTCTCTCTAAGAAGTTCTTATTGTTTTCTAAGTGTTTTACAATTGTTATTTATTTCTCTTTGTGTAAGATTGTTTGATTAGATTTCATCTATTCTCTTCCGCAACAATAAAAAGTTTTCTATGTGTAATTCTTGATTTCAAATCAATAAGAATTAAATTAAGTGAAAAACTGTGTATTGTATTCAACCCCCCCCCCCTTCTACAATACTTCTTTTATTTACTTACTGCTATTTGGGACCAACACTTTCTGATCAGCTGAATAAACTCTAGAGAAGTGCCTTGTTCATCATAACTTGTAAAAGGTGTAGATCCAATTCTGACTGGAACAAAGGGGCCTTCTTCAGCATCCTGTTGTTTTTTTGCAATAAATTCTGCTTCCATAGGAGTTACAAACACAGGCTTTGGTCTTTCAGCTGCACTCAGAATTCTTAGAATGTCAGGGTTTCTTATGTAAGGTAAAGCTTCAGCATCAGCTTTTTCTTTGTCAGCTTTCTCTTTCTCTTCTCTTTCTCTGGCTTCCCTCTTTCTTCTTTTCTCTTCTCTTTCCATTCTCCTCCTTTCTTTACTCAGAGATCTTCTCAACTTTTCCATGTCAATCAAGATAGGAGCAGAAGGATCTGAGACATTTGATCTGAAAACCCTTTTTACAGACATGGCCAATGGTAAGGCAACATTTTGAGCATTAGGAATAGAGGCTTCACTAGCTGTAGGAAAAACATAGTTTCTGTCAGGAGAAACTATTGGAATGCCAGTTGGAATATAGGGCTCATCTTCTTGTGCAGCCACATTCACTTGTACTGGTTCAGCATTCTGTACTGGCTCAGAAATCTGTATAGGTTCATCTTCTTGATCATCTCTTCCAAAATCATCACCAAATATGTCATCAAAAACACTTTCATTTAGAACACTTCCAGGAATTTCTGTTTCAGATGCATTTTTGACAAATTCTTCAGCATTGACAGAGTTTTCTGGATGACTTACACATTGTAGACCAAAATCCATTTCCTTTTCACCTTCTTCCTTCACCTTCCAAAATATTTCATACTTAGCTTCAGCTTGCTCATCTGTGTCTAGCTCATCTACATCAATAAAGTTGCATGTTGTGATTCCCATAACCTCCATCACTTCTTCACAAGTTGCTGTCTTAGGATTTTCAACCCTTGACTCATCATTAGCAACATAAACAACTAAGCTTCTTGTTTCTCCTTCTTCTAAATCTTCTTCATCATCACTAATATTCTGTACCATGTCCTGATTAGATCTTTCAACATGTTCAGCTCTCTAACTTGTACTTGTACCTTCATCTTGATTGCTAGATCTTTCTATTCCAAATACAGTACTTATGGGCACATCATTCTTCACCACAACCAATTGTCTTCCAGAGGCAGACTGTTCTCTCCTTGTCTCCCCCTCATGATCATGATCATGATCATGCCTACTGAACTGAACAGCTGTGTGGTTTGGCAAGATAACTAAAAAGCTTGATTCAAAAGAGTGAAAGCTTTCAGTACATCTGCATCAGAGAAGTTTGACTCTGTGGCTCTACCTATATATGTTGGTTGCACAGATATTGGTGGTTGTTGTTGTTGTTGTTGGTGGTGGTGGTGGGAGTGTAGAAGTGAAAAAAGATCTGCATCTTGTTAATTATCCGGAGCTTCAGATAAAAGTTTTGCGAGAAGCAAAGACTTGAGCTCATCAATGGATAAGTCAACAGGGTTTGGGGTATGTGGTAACGGGGTAGGTACTACTGGTTCTCTCCTTGTGGGCTCAGGTTCAACAACTTGTTCCCCTTTAACATTCTCTTTATATCCCCCAACTCCTTCTTAACTCTATCATATTTCTCTGACCACCTGTTCTCAACAGCCTTTAAGGCACTGTCGAGATATTCCCTTGACACATAGTTGGGTGAGCTAACACCGGGATCACTTAGATTGCCCGTTTTCACAACAGTAGATGATTCTACTATGTGACCTGTGCTCATAGCTGGCATGGAGTTAGCTGTGACAGGATTTCCATCCGGTCCTCGTAGTCCGGATTGCGAATCTACTTGGGATGTTCCGCTCAGGTCACGAAGACGACTGAGATCAAAACCTGCAAAAAGTGTCTTATTTACAAAAAATGTATTTCTAACAAGTGGCTATAGGACTTGTGCATTCAAAGGAATTGAGATCGGGGGCAACTGATCTCTGTTTTCAATATCAGATGTCTCCGAATGAGACATTGATAGATTGTGTGTTAAATCCCCGTGAGAAAATAAAACTAACTCATGTTGAGAGGAATTAGAGTGGTTGGTTTGGGCGTGCAATTGCATGAGTGATCTGCTCATGTCTACAGCTTTAGGTAACAAATGCACTGAAGTGTTTGATTTGGTTGATCTTCGGGAATAGTGGGTTGTGGTTCTCTCTCTCTCTCTCTTCTATTTCTGTTCTCTCCCTTTCTCTCAAAATCTTACTTTCATCTTCTACTGTGTCTCCCTCAATTCTCCTTATTCCTCCAATTACAATATCAATGACTGCATCAGCAGTGGCAGTATTAAGTTCAGCAGTATTGGTGTCCATTTCCATATTATAGAAACCTACAAAGGCATCTATTTGTTCATCATCCTCAGCATTTAAAATTTTTGCACCACCATCATTATTGTTGTCATCATCCTTGTCATCCGATTCATCCGCATCATTTCCATCATCGTATCTTCTTTCAGTTATGGTTTTCTCAGAATCTGTTTCATCTCTTCCCGAGTCAACATTTTCAGTGATTCTGTCTGGTGTACTGGTAACAGAATGCACTTCTTCATCACTGCTTTAATCTACCAACTCAAGAGCTTGAGTTTCAGGTTGTTCATTAGCTTGTGCTTCTCTTTCTTGTTCTTCCACATAACGTTGTTCAGTGATATGCGGCTGTTGTTGTTAAATATCTGATAATCATTGTTGTTTGTAATTGCTTCTTGCAGCTCCCCTTAACATATTGTGGATTTTTGTTAAGGTTTGTGTAGACATGCTCCCCTTTCATATATGCATGTCAAATTTAACAATTAAGTTCATTTTCCTCCTATACCTTCAACATAAAGATATGACATTGAAAATACCAATTGTTGATATCAATTGTTGAAAATACCAAACATTGTGAGATAGAGAGTGAGAGTAAGAGAAACTCCCTGTATTCCAAATGATCACCAACTTTTGACAGTTGAGTATGAGTCCTAAGTTGTTGTACTTAGAAGTCATAGTTTTGACATTGAGGCAAGAGTCTTAATATGTAGTAATCAGAAGTCATTGTTCTTTCAGTCCTTCTTGACTGGAACATCTTCTATCTTCTCTTTTCCTTTTTCCTCTACCTGCAACACAGGTTTAGGCTTTGGTACCCAGATAAACTTGGGTCTAGTTTGGTCAGTATTTGAGAATTTCTTTGAGTGATTCTCATACCTGTGATAAGCACTGTGATGATAAGATCTATTATATGCTTGTGCTTTGTGAGTGAACTTATCAGAGTAACAATAAGAGCAACATAATTTTATTTTTGCTATCCTGATCAAATGAGTTGCTAATTTGACAAAGTCAGGTGCAAAAGACTTACCTCTTGAAGCTCTGTTCTTCTTCTTGTTAGCTCTGTAAAGCTTTGTTGCTTCTGGAGAACCCTTTACAACCCAGACCATTTGATCTTTCCTTGGAGATTTTTGAAAATGATTAGCACTCTTATCAGCTGATTTTACATAAAAGGACTTTGGAGTGTTAATCTGATCTGGTTTAGAAACATTAGATTTCACAGTTTGTTTTCTAAAAACCATTTTCTAAAACATGCTTGATACTGACTGAAAAGAACACACTGATTCAGATGAATCATCATCATAGGAAGATGAAATAGATGTATCAGTTGTTAACTTGTTAGACAAGTCAGTATTATCAATCTCAAGTTGTTGAATTTTATCACACAACTTGGATTTCTCATTGCAAAGTTTATCAAATTTGCTCTGAATTCCAGATTTACTCCTCTGCTCTCTCATAATTTCAGTAGATAAGTTTTCCAATTTACTGGTTAGCTTTGAGATTTCCTTTTCAAAAATCTTTCTCTCTTCCTCAAAATCTTTTTCTAAAATCTGGTTTTTATCTGAAATTTGTTTGAACAGATTTACATTTTTGTTTTCAAAACATTTTCTCTCATTATCAAACGATTTCCTTTCAGATATAATGAGTTGTTCAAAGTCAGAAACTTGTTTTAAAAGATTTGAGACTTTAATCTCTAATTGTTTCTTCTCAGACTCAGACTTTTTGGAAATATCAGACAGTCTCTGATTAAAAGTCTTTTCCAGTTAAGCTATTTCTTTGTTCTTTCTCTCATCCACTCTCTTAAGCCAGTCATGACCTTTGTCTTGATACAACTTCACTTGAACTTCAGCCTTTGTCACTTTGACATTTAAAGCATCCATATCATCTCTCAATTTCTTGTTTTGACATCTGAGAGTTTCAAGCTCAGCTTCCATTTTGGGTATCTCTGGCATGTAGGATAATGCACAGTCTCTTGGAGTGAGTACAATATTTCCCATATCATCTGTGTATGGCATCTTTCCTGTGTGTCTGAAATATGTGCTTGAAGTGATCTTTAGTCAGAAAATCAGATATTGAAGTACATAAAATCAACAAGTATGCAAAAATGTGAATAATAAGGCAAGAATTCGCAAACAATAAGCAAAGGATACTCAAAGGATATAACTTTCACAAACCAAAGGATTTGAACCAAGATTCGCAAGCAATTGGGTTGCGAATCTTTAGTTTTCGCAAGTAAGAGGGTTGCGAATCTTTTGACTTTCGCAGGGAACACTTCTACGAATCTTACACTTAGAATATTTTCAAATTCAATCTTGAGAATCCTTAATCCTACGAGTTCAAGGATTTTTGCGAGTTCTTCACTGTGTCTTGCGAAACCTCTATGTTTTAAGCCTTTTCTTCAAATTTTCACCAAATCCATAGCAATACTTGTTCAATCAATACCAAATTTTGATAGTATGCTCTATGATTGATCATGAGCAAACCCTAATCACTTAATTTCCAAAAACTTCAATAAATCTGACTTTGTGATTCTTGACAATTCGCAGATGAATATTTCTAAAAACCCAAAGATTGATCAAATAGATTAATCAAACTTGATCAAACATATTTCTAACCAACATGAAATATATTCATCTGCATCATACGCATCTATTGAACCTAAAATTTCATCAAAATGACCAATGAATCACAAAATCACTAATGGAACAATGAAGTTTTCGAAAATGGAAAACTACAACTAATTTCTGCACAAATTGGTTGAATCTGAGTTTCTGAGGTAGCTCTGATACCAATTGTTGTTCCAGAATCAAGCACACACAATAATAATCAGAGTAATAGCATATATGAATCAAAGGAAAGAGATCATTGATTGGAAAAATACTATATTCATATATCTCACAAAAGGAGGCTACAATACTATTAATGAGATTCTTCTCTCTAACCTTAACCTAAAAAGGAAATAACAAGGGACTATATATACGGTCAATTTACTTGACACCTACAAAAGTCAAACTTAACAAAATACATAACAAAATGAAACAAAGGACTAACTATTACAACTTGATTAAACATGATCTAACAGAAAACAACATAACCTATTTTTATTTTTTATTTTTTAATCTGTTTTTTGTGAGCTCTAGATAAATTGTCGGTAATTATACATATTACCATTGGATTATCGACGTCCTTTCATCTATTTTTTAATGTAGTCTTTTTTTCTTCTAGAAATCCATTGCTCAAATAAAAAAATCTAAAACATTTGAAGTTATGTAATGTTTTCAATTATTTTTGAAATTTTGTTAATATTAAATGGGCCTTGGTGGGTTGTACTTGTAATGAACCTTAATATGATGCATATGTGAAACTTCATTACTCTTTTATGTGTGAAGAAAAATAGTATTAAATGTTTCACATATGAAACAACAGAAGATCCTAAATCCTATTTTCTATCAATGTCAAACAAGTTATATATATATATATATATATATATATGTGTGTGTGTGTGTGTGTGTGTGTGTATGTGCGTGCGCGCGAAAGATCGTGTGGGAAATTGAGGTTAACGTGAAAAACGTGAGGAGTGGATCTGAACCGTTGATCACTTTTAATCAAATCCCCTCCCATTAATTGCGGCTTAGAAAGGGAATTGGTCATGCGCATCTTATCCGAATGTGCATCCATTTCTCATCTAATAGTTGATAACCATTTCTCAAGCTAACCTCAACTTCTTACTGGAATCCAACTATAATACTTATATTTGGTTGAAAACCACATTTCTATTGCGAACTAAGGAACCACTAAGTGCGTATCATAAATTTGGATGTTCATATAAATGTTATAAAAAATTCATGTCAACTATTCATAATGAATATGGACACGTGACACGCTCTCTGTATTTTCCCCATTCACAATGAAAATGCGGCTCTCAATTGAACTTTCCTCCATATATATACATACATAACTAATTAATTATGATAAAAATATGTTGTCAAAAATATAGGTACAAAAAATGGTTGTTGTTGATCATTTATATAAAAGTAATATACTTTTATTATTGTTTTGTTTATATTGCAAATTTAAAATAATGATAATTATATAACCATTATTTTTTAATAACAAGATGTACGGAAGACCTGTGATTCTTGTCGAGTGGTTATAAGGCGGATCAAAAGTTCGTAAAGTCATCCGATTTGTTTTTTAGCCGAATTCCACCGTTTTGAGGGATTTTTAAGTCTTTTGAGTGATTTCGAGAGATTTTTTCTGTTTTTTGGTTGATTTCGAGAGACTTTTTCGATTTTCTAATATCACAGAGTACCTCTCAAAAATTTAGCATATACATCTTTCATCCCCAAAAAATATTTTACTTACGAGAATCGATTGAAGAGGTACAATGGACCTTGCTAAGAACCCTGGTTTAGAATAAAATTGTGTCTCAAATTTGAAACTATGATGACCAAATAATCAACATTTTTGTCTTAGCCTTTTTTGGAAAAGAAAAGCTTTTAAAATTAAAACCGAATCGTTAGACCATTTGCTACAAGGTAATTTTAGCATATTTTTTGGGGATGAAAGATGTATATGCTAAAATTTTGAGAGGTACTCTGGGATATTAGAAAATCGAAAAAGTCTCTCGAAATCAACAAAAAAAATATTGATTTGACGTTAGCAATTAGCAAACACTAATTTCTTATTAAAAATTCATACTCACAACCACCATAATTTTTTAATTAAAATCTTATATGGCGATTAGAAACCCATTAAAAATTCTTGTAATGGATGATCTTATATCGTCAAAACCATTTGAGTTATTGAAAATTACCAAAAAAAAAAAAGGGAGTTGGAATTTAGTCAAAAAGATTATCCATTCCAATTCCTTCAAAATCCATGAACCAAACACCCTCTAAGGGGGCGTTTGGTTCGCAAAATGTGTAACACCCCGAATTTCGTTTGGTTTTGAGAAGAAGTGTTAAGGTTGAGGTTCATGTTTCTGTCTCGTGCGCCCTCCTTCAGGAAAAACGCACGGGTCGTGCGCAAGGATCTGGGTGCGAGGCAGTGGAAAACGCACGGGCCGTGCGCCCTCCCCTTTGGAAAACGCACGGGCCGTGCGCTGTATTGGGGTTCGTGCATTGCTTGGCTGAAATATCTCATTTTGATGAGATTTTCTAAAAATCTCATATTTATTCTATCTCTCTCCTCTTTTCTCTCTTTTCTTCTCCGATCTTCAAGGCTCGTTCGGTTGCTAGTTTTCGGTGTTTCTAGCGAGGGGTCGGTGTTTTAAGCTTCACCTCTACGTCGTGGTCATTATCTGGTTTTCCGGGTTTTATTCTGAAAACCTATCGGTGAGTTCCTACTACCATTTTACAAACTTTATACATGTCAAAACTCTTATTTGCGAAATCTGAAGTATTTCTACGGTATGATTTTATGTTCTAAACATTTTGATATAAATGAAGTTTTTGGTGAATCTCGGGGTTCCCGGTCAGATTTGACCAAAATGACGGGTTCCGCCTTATTGAAGTAAAATGATGTTTTACTTGCACATTATGTGGTCGTTTGAAAAGGATGATTATGAACTCATTTTAATGGTTTTCGTTCTTACCAGAAGTTGAACTGGAAATGACATTTTGGTTATAAAATGTGTTTATACCATATATTTATTTATGGTTGGTCACATATGTTGTTGTGACGAGTCCTTACCATTACTAGTGGATCCCTAGGTTTTGGAGTAGACTGTTTTGTTGGGAGGTAATATTCCCCATTTTGTAACTATGGATCACATGTTTCCTCGGGGGCAACTTGGTACGGTTATGTGAGGCCGGATACTAGCCATGGTTCATGGTGATCCTAGTGAAGGAGTATACATTGGTTTCCCTTGGGAGCGCGATCTCACCTCGTAGCACGGACTCTGGGTTCATTGCTGAGGACTCCAAGTGTTTAACTCATAACTCGGATTTGTGGTCTACTTTGTGTTGCACCACTATCCTTGGTAAAATGGTCCTTTTATCACCGTTTAAGAGTTTTGGACCGAAGAGGCCCGGTTGTGGCGAAATGTTATCTTTACGAACTAAACCTTTATGAAAAGATTCCTTTATGGTACTGATGTTTATATCTTTCGAGCTTTATAAACTGTATGTTCTCACCAGGCTTTAAAGTCTGACACTTTTTCTCAAATGATGTGTATAACAGGTTTCCATTAGCGGTGGGTGTCGGGGTTTTTGGAGAGATGAGTTTTGAGTCTCGAGGTTTTTGGAGATATTTTAGTATTGATGTTGGGCATTGTTAAGTCCCATTCTTTTGATGAAATCCTTGTATAGGGTTGTATAGTCTAAAGGACTGATCCCATTTATGGGAGTTAATGGATTTACTTTCGTCTTTCGTCAGGTTTTCCATGTTTTATTTTACTCTGATTTTTAGGGTGTTACAGGTTGGTATCAGAGCTCTAGTTCAAGCGAACTAGGCATGAATGTAAGATGTCTAGACTTAGACCGCGTATGCTAAGAATTGATCCGCGAGATTTGGGTAGAGCTCCTAAGATGGGTTAGTCTTAGAGTCGACGGAAAGTACGTTTATCAGGCGTTGTAGTAGTGGTGACAAGAACCGTTATGTGTTGTATGTTCATAATTTCACTTAGCTAATGTTATTATGAGGATATTGTACGTAAGAGTCCTTGATTTGCTGTTGATATGACAATTGATAATGTGGTAGTACGTTTTCCTTTCGTGTTTTCCTATCTCTTTCTTATCTCTTCCTCTGCTCTGTGTAGCAGTTCAGAATGGTGAATACGCGTGGTAGACCGCGTACTCGTGTTGATGGTCTGGAAGCGACAACCTCCACCGCTGATCGGCCGGAAGGAGTTGAGGTTGTCGTGCGTCCGCCAGTTCAGCAGGTACTAGGTGGGGGGCCAGAGGTCATTCCGCGAGTAGACCTGGCTTCGTCTCACCCAGTCATCGGGGATGCTAATCCCCAGTCAGAGTTAATGGCCAGCGTGATGTTGGCGATGAGAGAGGAGATGGCGAAGCAGGAAGAGTTTCTGCTGAAAGCAATGGAGGACCGCGACGAAAACAATCGAAGAAGTGAGACGGTTGTGGAGAACGTCGTAGCAGGTTCTGGAGGCGATGGTATAAGGGTCACAGCGGTAGAGCGAGGGATTTCTGGTGCTCCGGGGAATAGGAAGAGTTGTTCCTATAAGTCCTTTCTGAGTTGCGGACCGCCAGAATTCTTCGGTTCTGATGACCCGGCGGTGTGTGTAAAGTGGATCCGAGCGGTTGAGCAAGCTTTTGGCTCTTCTGAATGTGGTGATGATCAGAGGGTGTGGTTCGGTACCCAACTGCTGAGGGACACTGCACTCATCTGGTGGAATATCATCCAATCCACTCTATCTCCTGAAGTGTTGGCTCAGTTGTCTTGGGCCGAGTTCAAGAAGAAGCTGCTAGAAGAGTTTTGCAATGAAAGGACAATGGACCGAATTGAGAAAGAATTCCGGTCCTTGGTGAAGGGAAGTCTGACGGTGAGGGTGTACACCCGTCAGTTTATGGAGAAGCTGGGTCTGGTGGGGCACGCTGCCCCAACAGAAAAAGATAAAATGAAAGCTTATCTCAACGGTTTGCCAGCGGACATGCAATCGATGGTCCATAATTTCAAGGCTTCAAACCTCCGAGAGATGGTGGAGGAAGCTCAATTCATGGAAGAGATGTTCGCGAAGAGCAAATCTGAGAATTCTGTGGTGGTGTCTGATAAAATAAAGTGGGAGAGCAGTTCAGTACCTCCCAAGCGGACCCGACCTTTTGTTGGAAACCGCAACTTCGGCAGTTATCAGGAAGCAAAATGGTGCCCGAAGTGTCGAACCAAGCATCACGGTAACTGTTACATCAATTCTCAAACTTGTTATAAGTGTGGGAAGACTGGTCATACTGTCAGAGATTGCCCGGTCAGGGGGATCATCTGTTTTGAGTGCAAGGCACCGGGGCACGCGAAGAGATATTGCCCGAAGCTTGTGTCGGGTAGCGTGCCAGCCAGGAAGGAGAACCCTCCTAAGGTTCAGGGTCGAGCATTTGAGATGACGGCCGAAGAGGCCAGAGCATCAGCTGACGTGGTATCGGGTACTTTTCTTATAAACTCTGTACCTGCCCGTATTTTATTCGATACGAGTGCTAGTTTCTCTTTCGTATCTGATTTGTTCCGTCAGAAAATTGTTGTGCCCACTACTAGTCTTGAGGATGCGTTAGTAGTAGAAATAGCTGATGGTAGATGAGTTTTGATCCGCGAAGTTCTGAAGCAGTGTGCTCTTAGTATCGAAGGGAGAGAATTCCCGATCGATCTACTGCCAATGTCAATCGGGGGTTTTGATGTTGTAATCGGTATGGATTGGTTGTCAAACAATCAGGCCGAGTTCGTGTGTTCCAAGAAGATGATTCGACTTCCCAACCCCTGTGGAGAGGTCATGGTCATCTATGGTGAAAAGAGAAAGGGTGAAGTGGCAATAATCACAATGGCAAGAGCACGCAAGTGTTTAATAAAAGGATGTTCGTCTTTCCTAGCCTATGTGATCGATGCCAAGTTAGAGATGTCCAAGCTGGAAGATGTGAAGATCATGCGTGAGTTTCCAGATATCTTTCCGAACGACTTGCCCGGGTTGCCACCCGATCGTCAGGTAGAGTTTCGGATTGATCTTGTGCCTGGCGCTGCACCGATCGCTAAAGCACCTTATCGCTTAGCACCATCGGAGATGCAAGAGATGGTAGCAAAACTCCAAGAGCTATTGGAGAAATGCTTTATAAGACCGAGTTTGTCACCTTGGGGAGCTCCGGTCTTATTTGTCAAGAAGAAGGATGGCACAATGAGAATGTGCATTGACTACCGTGAGTTGAACAAAGCTACAGTGAAGAACAGGTATCCGCTTCCGAGAATAGACGACTTGTTCGATCAACTTCAAGGAGCGGGTTGTTTTTCCAAGATCGACTTACGTTCAGTTTATCACCAAGTGAAGGTAAGAGAAGAAGATGTTTCGAAGACGGCTTTCAGAACGCGTTACGGCCATTACGAGTTCCTTGTAATGCCTTTTGGCCTGACGAACGCACCAACAGTGTTTATGGACTTGATGAATAGAGTGTGCCGACCTTTCCTTGACAAGTCGGTCATTGTATTCATTGATGACATACTCGTGTACTCCAGGAGTGAGACAGAACACGAGCAACATCTACGTGAAGTTCTGGAAGTGTTGAAAAGAGAAAGGTTGTACGCCAAGTTTTCCAAGTGCGACTTCTGGCTTAAAGAAGTACAATTTCTGGGGCACGTAGTCACTCGGGACGGAGTGAGAGTAGACCCCTCCAAGATTGAAGCAATGATGAATTGGGAGCCTCCTAAGAGTCCATCCGAGATCCGAAGTTTTTTGGGTCTGGCGGGATACTACAGGAGATTCATTCAAGACTTTTCCAAGATCACTTCTTCCTTGACAGTTCTGACTCGGAAGAATGTGAAGTTTGAATGGACCGAAACCCAAGAGAAGGCGTTCCGGATCCTTCAAAAGAAGTTGTGTGAAGCTCCGATCTTGACATTACCTGAAGGGTCGGAAGATTTCGTGGTTTACAGCGACGCTTCAAGGATGGGATTGGGTTGTGTGTTGATGCAACGAGGCAAGGTGATCGCTTATGCCTCGAGGCAGCTTAAGATACACGAGCAGAATTATCCAACCCATGATCTGGAGTTAGCGGCGGTGGTGTTCGCTTTGAAACTTTGGCGACATTACCTTTACGGCACGAAATGCACTCTATACACGGATCACAAGAGCCTGAAGTATGTCTTTGATCAGAAAGAGCTGAACATGAGGCAAAGGCGGTGGCTCGAGTTGCTCAAAGATTACGACTGTGAATTGCTTTACCATCCCGGTAAGGCGAACGTGGTGGCCGATGCGTTAAGTCGGAAGAACTATAGCGGAATATTCGAGCTACCCATTCGGGAATCGAGCTAGTGTCTAGTCTTGTTGAGAAGATCAAGACATCACAGGTGGAAGCATTGTTGGAAGAGAATCTAAAGGATGAAGTCATGACTAAGCAGCGTTTGCTCTTAACGGAAGATAGCCGTGGAGTGAAACTGTTCAGCGGTCGTGTGTGGGTACCCAAGGTTGGGGGAAACCGGGAGCTGTTGCTGGAAGATGCACACAAGTCCAAGTATTCCATTCATCCAGGGAGTACAAAGATGTACAGAGACTTGAAGTTGCACTATTGGTGGCCGGTAATGAAGCTTGATGTGGCACGTTACGTTGAGCGTTGTGTGACGTGTTCGCAAGTTAAAGCCGAGCATCAGTGACCATACGGGAGTCTACAGTCTTTAGAGATTCCCGAATGGAAATGGGAGCATATCACCATGGATTTCGTGACGAAGTTGCCTAAAACTCTTCGAGGTCACGATACGATCTGGGTGATAGTTGATAGATTGACGAAGAGCGCTCACTTCTTGGCTATGCGCGAGACACTACCGATGGATAAGTTAGCGAAGCTTTATATCGACGAGGTGGTCTCGAGGCACGGCATACCATTGTCGATCGTGTCGGATCGCAACAGTCGGTTCACTTCGAACTTTTGGGATGGGTTTCAGAAAGATCTTGGTACTCGAGTGAAGTTGAGTACGGCTTACCATCCGCAAACCGACGGGCAGAGCGAACGAACGATCCAAACTTTGGAAGACATGTTGAGGTCTTGTGTCATCGATTTCGGGGGTAGCTGGGACACTCACCTGCCTTTGGTGGAGTTTGCCTACAACAATAGCTACCACTCGAGTATCGGGATGGCACCCTTTGAGGCTTTGTATGGGCGAAAGTGTCGGACTCCTGTGTGCTGGCTTGAAGCGAGAGAAAAGCAATTCGCCGAACCTGAGATCGTGCAAGAGACTGCCGATAAGGTCAAGTGCATTCGAGAAAGAATGAAAGTGGCTCAAGATCGTCAGAAGAGCTATGCCGATAAGAAGAGGCGACCGATGGAATTCCAAGTGGGCGACCGCGTTATGCTTAAGGTGTCGCCGTGGAAAGGCATTATACGGTTCGGAAAACATGGGAAGTTGAGTCCCCGTTTCCTCGGACCTTTCAAAGTGCTTAAACGGGTGGGTTTGCAAGCCTACCAGTTGGAACTACCACCAGAGTTGAGTAGAATACACAACACGTTTCATGTTTGCTACCTCCGGAAATGTTTGGCGGTGGAAGACAGCGTCATTCCCCTTTCAGAGTTAAGGGTAGACAAAGGCAACCGTTGTGTGGAAGAACCCGACGCCATCATAGAGAGAAAGTCTAATAAGTTGCGTCATAAAGAAGTCATCTTGGTCAAGGTGCAGTGGAAGCATCACCGAGGAGCAAATGTGACGTGGGAAGCCGAGGAGGATATGAAGCGAAGATATCCTCACCTTTTTGAGTAGTTGGGATTTCGGGGACGAAATCATTCCCAATTTGGGGAGGATTGTAACACCCCGAATTTCGTTTGGTTTTGAGAAGAAGTGTTAAGGTTGAGGTTCCTGTTTCTGCCGTGCGCCCTCCTTCAGGTTCATGGTTATCCTAGTGAAGGAGTATACATTGGTTTCCCTTGGGAGCGCGATCTCACCTCGTAGGATGGACTCTGGGTTCATTGCTGAGGACTCCAAGTGTTTAACTCATAACTCAGATTTGTGGTCTACTTTGTGTTGCACCACTATCCTTGGTAAAATGGTCCTTTTATCACCGTTTAAGAGTTTTGGACCGAAGAGGCCCGGTTGTGGCGAAATGTTATCTTTACGAACTAAACCTTTATGAAAAGATTCCTTTATGATACTGATGTTTATATCTTTCGAGCTTTATAAACTGTATGTTCTCACCAGACTTTAAAGTCTGACACTTTTTCTCAAATGATGTGTATAACAGGTTTCCATTAGCGGTGGGTGCCGGGGTTTTTGGAGAGACGAGTTTTGAGTCTCGAGGTTTTTGGAGATATTTTAGTATTGATGTTGGGCATTTTTAAGTCCCATTCTTTTGATGAAATCCTTGTATAGGGTTGTATAGTCTAAAGGACTGATCCCATTTATGGGAGTTAATGGATTTACTTTCGTCTTTCGTCAGGTTTTCCATGTTTTATTTTACTCTGATTTTTAGGGTGTTACAAAATGGAATTTGATGAATTGGAATCCATTGAGGAAATTTGATTTTGAGGGAATTGAAATGGAATTTGACCGTGCGTTTGGTTGGTAGGAATTAAATGGATTTCATATATTTCACTTTAGCTAAGGAATGTTGATTTCCTTGATTTGTGGAATTCAAAAGATTCCATCATGATCGATATGTGAACCAAACACAAGAATTGGAATTTGGTTAAAGGAATTATTCATTCCAATTCCTTCAAAATCCATGAACCAAACACCTCCTAAAGGGGCATTTGGTTCGCAGAATGGAATTTGATGGAATTGGAATCCATTGAAAGAAATTTGATTTGAAGAAATTGGAATGGAATTTGATCACGTGTTTGGTTGGTAGAAATTGGATGAAATTCAATTCTTTCAGTTTAGCTAAGAAATAATGAATTCCTTGATTTGTGGAATTCAACGGAATTCAAAGGATTCCATCATGATTAATATGTGAATCAAACAAAGGAATTGGAATTTGGTCAAAGTAATTATCCATTCCAATTCCTTCAAAATCCATGAACCAAACACCACAAGTTTCTAAATGGACCTCCATTTATCAAATACCATATAAATCTTAGCATCATATCGGTTTGAAGTCCAAAATAATTTTTGAACTTCATTTGTGTCGAATTTTATTCTTTTCTTTCTAATGTTATTCTTTTCTTCTTGTTTCAATGTAGAGGTGTTTATCAATTTGGTTTTCAGGGTTTTTGAAGTTTGGAAAGTTTTGGAAGCCAATTTGAAAAGCGAACTGAACCGGATCGAATTATTTGAATTCAAACTAAACCAACTATGGTTTTCACCTTGTTGTAGTGGTGTTCATCGATATCAGAGGGCACACTTCAATGCACCTCTGCAGATTTTCTCTTCTCTATCCTCCGACAACCAATTTTTAATCACCCCCTATATTTGAATGTTCTAAAATATTCCAACTTTCAAACGAATGCGAATATAACAAAAGAACATTCGTTACTTGTCATTTATATTTGATTGAAATTGATCATATTATTAAGTGCATATGAATATTATATATTTGTAATTTTGTATGCACGTTATCGGTGCCCAACAACTTTAATGCTTACATCTTTAAGCAAACACGATGTTCCAATACTATTGTTTGATAATGTAACACCCCAAAAATTGGGATAAACAAAAATTTCCATAAAAAGGAAACATGGTAACAAGATATGCCATAGCATGAGTTCCTCCGAAAAAGGGAGACAATAAACGCCTGTTAAGATTACAAATTTGTAATGTGTAACAATAAGAGGGAAAACAACCCTTTAATATAAATCCTATCTAGGAACAAGATTAGCAAAAGTTGTGATCCAATCCAAAAATAAGCTTCTATATTGGGCGTCCCAAAAATGTCCCCAAGCTCGCATCTAAGTCATCTAGACTTTCTTGGTGGCCGCGCCGCTAGAACCTGAGATACAAATCAAACCAAACAAGTGTTAGGCCAAACGGGCCTAGTGAGTTGTACAAAAGCATAACATGATATTCAAGAGACATGTTAATGCATTAATAACGACTCAGTTCACATGGCCATACTGGAATCAATGGGGGAGATCCATCACACCAATGAGGTTTACCTCAAGTCAATGTACCTTGATGTTGTTCGCATGACAACACCCCAAAGGCCCGGCACACCGTCCCGGTGGCAGAGGCCTTAGGTGCATACCGTCCCGGTGGCACCTAAAGCTACATCCTCCTGGAACCTGCTCACGGTTCATCCAACATATATATATATATATATATATATATACTATCCGTCTCTATACATAACCCACATCAACAAGATACTTGTATAAGACTACGCATGATTTCAATCCCATGTTAGGCCCAAAACACCCAAACATGTGGATTCAACAATAATCTTCACAATTTCCATGATATTACACCATCATACTCAATATTAATCACATTACTCTACTCAACAATTTCTCATGTGAATCAATAGCCAAAACCCCCCCAAATAATCATATAAATAGCATTTAGGTCAAACTTATCAGGTGATCAGATTTGTACAAACATATGAGATAATACAAGTAAGCATTCAAGATAAGTATCCCATTTAAAGATTTTGGTAAAGAAAACTCACAATCTAGGTTTTATAGAAAACCCTAGAAACTTAGCAAGAACCCTAGAAATGGATGGGGGAGAAGATGATCTTGAAGCTTGAGATCTTTGGTTGAAACCTTTGGTTGGAGAAACTTGATTCTTGCAATAAATGTGATGGATGATGGTTTGGATGACCCTTGAACCACTCTTGAGAAGTAAATAGGGAAGTGAGAGTGTTTTTGAAAGAAGTAGATGGAAGAGTAAATGAGAAGAGGCTGAAAATCCGATCTTTATTTCATCAGGGTTCGCGCGCGACTAGTGGCGCGGGTTGACCCTCGCGGTCATCCGCGCCACCCACTGGATGTTCACACGGACAGTGCTCTGCGCGGCTCACGGCGCGGCCTAACCCGCGTGGCCACTCGCTGGGGGCACTGTTTCCTGCATTTCCTTTTTCCCTTTAACTGAAAATCAGAGTGTTACAATCCTCCCCACCTAATAAGGATTTCGTCCCCGAAATCACTACTGATCAAAATAAGTGTGGGTATCTCCTCTTCATGTCCTCTTCCGACTCCCATGTCACGTTCGTACCCAGTGATGCTTTCATTGGACTTTTACCATTGTTACCTCCTTGTGGCGCAATTTCTTTGCCTTGGATTCCAATATGGATTCCGGTTCTTCCACACATCGGTTTTCATTGTCGACTCGAATCTCTGTTAACGGTATAACGCTTTCTTCTTCCGCCAAGCACTTACGAAGGTAGCATACGTGAAATGTAGGGTGAATCCCGTTCATTTCAGGTGGCAAATCCAGTCTGTAAGCTTGAAGCCCAATCTTTTCCAAAATAGTGAAGGTTCCAAGGAAGCGAGGACTAAGCTTCCCACGTTTCCCGAAACGAATGATCCCCTTCCATGGTGACACTTTCAACATAACTCGCTCCCCTACCTGGAACTCGACCGGTCTTCTCTTCTTATCCGCATATCTCTTTTGTCGATCTTGTGCCGCTTTCAAATGTTCTCGAATTCCTTTAACCTTGTCCGTCGTTGGTTGAACTATTTCCAGTCCCGTAAACTATTTTTCTCCCGCCTCAAGCCAACACATCGGCGTCCTACATTTTCGCCCATAAAGTGCTTCGAACGGTGCCATCCCAATGCTCGAATGAAAACTATTATTGTACGCAAATTCCACTAAAGGCAAGTGTGAGTCCCAATTCCCTCCAAAGTCTATGACACATGACCGCAGCATGTCCTCAAGTGTCTGAATTGTCCTTTCGCTTTGCCCGTCGGTTTGGGGATGGTAGTCCGTGCTCAATTTAACTTTCGTGCCCAACTCTCTTTGCAATCCATCCCAAAACTTGGATGTGAACCGACTATCCCGATCCGAAACTATGGATAGTGGAACACCGTGTCATGACATTACTTCATCAATATAGAGCTTAGCTAGCTTGTCCATCGGTAATGTCTCCCGCATTGCTAGGAAGTGTGCACTCTTGGTGAGTCTATCCACCACTACCCAAATAGTGTCGTGTCCCTTCAAAGTCTTCGGTAGTTTGGTGACGAAGTCCATTATGATGTGGTCCCACTTCCATTCCGGAATGGCCAATGGCTGCAAGCTCCCATAAGGTCTTTGATGTTCCGCTTTGACTTGAAGACAAGTGACGCATCTTTCCACGTAATTGGCCACATCGAGCTTCATTACCTGCCACCAAAAGTGCAATTTTAAATTTCTATACATCTTGGTGCTACTAGGATGTATAGAGTACTTGGACTTGTGAGCCTCCACCAATAGCAACTCGCGGATCCCTCCAATCTTCGGCACCCAGACTCTCCTTTGGAAAAGCTTAAGGCCACGACTATCCTCCGTTAATGTTTCACGTTTCTTCACCATGATCTCATCTTTAAGGTTTACCTCTCGAAGTGCCTCCACTTGGCTTCGTTTAATGTCCTCCACTAAGCACGAGATTACGTCGATTCTGTTTAAAGTTACCTTAACTTCACTCCCATAGTTCTTCCGACTCAAAGCATCTGCCACTACGTTGGCTTTACCGGGGTGGTAAAGCAACTCACAATCATAATCCTTCAAAATATCTAACCACCGTCGTTGCCGCATGTTGAGGTCCTTTTGGTCGAAGATGTACTTCAAACTTTTATGATCGATGAACAACGTACACTTCGTCCCATAGAGGTAGTGTCTCCATAGCTTCAAGGCGAACACTACTGCCGCTAACTCCAAGTCGTGCGTAGGATAATTCTTCTCGTGATCCTTGAGTTGACGCGATGCATACGCTATCACTTTTCCCCTTTGCATCAAAACACACCCGAGCCCAAGCTTAGACGCATCACTATAAACCACAAAATCTTCTGAACCTTCGAGTAAGGATAAGATCGGTGCTTCACATAATTTTCTTTGGAGAGTCCGAAAGGCCCTCTCTTGAGTTTCGGTCCACAAGAACTTAATGTTCTTCCTTGTCAACGAGGTGAGAGGAGAGGCGATCTTCGAGAAGTCTTTTATGAATCGTTGGTAGTAGCTGGCCAAACCCAATAAATTTCTTATCTCCGTTAGGCTCGTCGGTGGTTCCCAATTCATCATTGCCTCGATCTTTGCCGGATCTACTTTTACTCCATCCTTTGACACCATGTGGCCCAAGAATTGGACTTCTTGGAGCCAAAATTCACACTTCGAAAATTTCGCGAACAACTTTTACTTTCGGAGAATTTCCAAAACCTCCCGTAAATGTCGTCGATGCTCCGCCTCATCCCGCGAGTAAATCAGAATATCGCCGATGAAGACTATGACCGATCTGTCCAATAGAGGTCGGCATACGCGGTTCATCAAGTCCATGAAGACTATCGTAGAATTAGTCAATCCGAATGGCATGACTAGGAACTCGTAGTGGTCGTATCTCATCCGAAACACCGTCTTCGGTATGTCGCTCTCCTTCACTCGCACTTGATGGTAACCGGATCGCAAATCTATCTTGGAGAAACATCCCGATCCTTGGAGTTGATCGAATAGGTCGTCGATCCGGGGAAGCGGATACTTATTCTTCACGGTGACCTTGTTGAGCTCACGGTAGTCGATGCACATTCGCATCGACCCGTCCTTCTTCACAAATAGGACCGGGGCTCCCCAAGGCGACGAGCTCGGTCGTATAAATCCCTTCTCGAGAAGTTCTTGAAGTTGCGCCATCATCTCTTGCATTTCTGTCGGGGCTAGGCGGTAAGGAGCACGAGCTATCGGAGCGGCTCCCGGAGTGAGGTCGATGTGGAACTCCACTTGTCGTTCCGGTGGTAGCCCGGGTAGATCCTCCGGAAAGACATCCGGGTATTCGCGCACCACGTCCACATCTTCCACCTTCTTCTTTTCTAACTTTGTGTCGATCACGTAGGCCAGGTACGATGCACATCTCTTGGCTAAACTCTTCCGTGTCTTGAGGGACGAGATGATCATGTTGGCTTTTCGGTTCTTCTCCCCATAGATGATCACTTCGCCACCCTTCGACAAAGGTACTCTAATCAACTTCTTAGAACAGAATATACCAACATCATTCTTGGATAGCCAATCCATCTCGACAATTACGTTAAACCCTCCGATATCCGCCGGTAACAAGTCTATTACAAAAGACTCCCCATCTACACTTAAGATACAACCAAAGTAGCATTCTCGAATTAGCAACTGTTCTCCGTTGGCTACTTCTACCACTAAAGCATCACTCAATAGGCTAGGAGGAGTAGTGAAATTCTTACAGAATGAAGTAGACACAAAGGATTGGTTTGTGCTCGGATCAAACAATATACGGGTAGGTAGAGAGTTCACTAGAAACGTACCCGATACGACATCTGTTGTCTCTCTTGCCTCATCCGCCGTCATTTGGAAGGCCCGGCTCGGCGCCTTTGGTTGGATTTCCTTCTTCGGCATTACCGCACTTGGAATTCCTTGGTGATTCTTTGCTAACTTCGGGAAATTTCGCTTGAGATGCCCCGGTTCTCGGCATTCAAAACAAACTCCCGCTGGGGAGAAAAAATCCTTACTCAAGTGGCCTTTCCGACCACAGTTGGAACATTCGATAGAGTTGGGTAGATATATCTGATTGCAGGGCCCGAGATGTTTACTCCTGCACTTGGAGCACCACATCGTGTCGCGTCTCGGCTCCCCGTTCCTTATCCCGCTAAAGGGCTTGGATGATCGCATGGGCCCGGTCGGCCCTTCCCACTTTCTCTTTTCTCCTAACTGTTTCTTCTCTTCTCCATCTTGGATCATGTCATCCTCTACCAGTTGGGATGCCTCGATCACTTCCTGTAAGGTACTCTTGTGAGCGTTCCTCACATCGGTCTTCATATCCGCCGGCAAACCCTTCACGAATGCCTTTATCTTTGATTCTTCATCCGCTGCCAAGTGTTCCACCAAGCTAAGTTTATCCATGAACTGCTTCGCATAATCGGCAATAGACAAATTGCCTTTCTTCAGATTACGGAACTCCTCTTCTATCTTGTCAATGACCCTCACATTGCAATATTTCTCCATAATCTTTTTCTTGAATATGGGCCAAGTGATTTGGGCTAGGACCTCCGGTGTAAGCGCCCTTCTGGTAACATTCCACCAACTTAGTGCATCCTCTCGAAGAAGTTGGGACGCAAACTTGACTCTCTGAGAGTCCGCACACTCGCTGGACTCAAATGCCATTTCAACATCCTGGATCCACTTCACACATGCTAGTGGGTCGGTCGTCCCGGAAAATTCGGGAGCTCAACTACAAAGGAACGTCTTGAAAGAACAACCACCATCCTTCTTCTTCTCGACCCTAACAGCATGCTCTTAAGTCCCAACAACGGCCGGTCCACCACCTGACCCATTCATTGTGTTCTCCGCCATGGCCTCAGTCCGTCGGTGACTGGCATCACAGTCCTCTAATAGTTTCAGGAAGAATTCTTGTTGTTGAGCCATAGCCGAATTCATGGCTTGCATCATGTTGTCTCGGATCCTTGTCTCCATAGTTACTTCCTCTATAATTGGATGAGAGGATGCGATATTTGTTCTTGGTATCTGTTCGGGTCCTCCACCCAAGACATTTGTTACGGGTGGCCTTTCAGTAGGGATAACCAAGGGAGGTTGGTCGGCGGTAGACTCGTCTTCAATGTGATCATCCCACGGATTTTGAAACATATTTCGAGTGTTTACCATGATACTCTGCCATGCATGACAAGGATCACACCGGTTAATTCTTTAAAAGATAAACGGTTCAATACTTACTATCACAACGATTAATCATTATAATAGCAATTTCAAACACTCTTACGTAATTATAAATTCAGAACAACACTGGCCAAATGAGATTGTGAACGTATTTTACATAAGAATTCTCGTCATCATTATTATAAATTTCAATCAATGCCATTCCGTAATCCTAATACGCACCCCACCTATAGATGCTCTACCCACTTGGACAGTGATACTATGTGCTCAACCAGCTTAAGTCTAGGTATGCTAGAGTCGACACCTAGTTCACTTAAACTAAAGGTCTGATACCAACTTGTAACACCTCAAAAATTGGGATAAACAAAAATTTCCATAAAAGGGAAACATGGTAACAAGATATGCCATAGCATGAGCTCCTCCCAAAAAGGGAGACAATAAACGCCTGTTAAGATTACAAATTTGTAATGTGTAACAATAAGAGGGAAAACAACCCTTTAATCTAAATCCTATCTAGGAACAAGATTAGCAAAAATTGTGATCCAATCCAAAAATAAGCTTCTATATTGGGCGTCCCAAAAATGTCCCCAAGCTCGCATCTAAGTCATCTAGACTTTCTTGGTGGCCGCGCCGCTAGAACCTGAGATACAAATCAAACCAAACAAGTGTTAGGCCAAACGGGCCTAGTGAGTTGTACAAAAGCATGACATGATATTCAATAGACATGTTAAAGCATTAATAACGACTTAGTCCACATGGCCATACAGGAATCAATGAGGGAGATCCATCACACCAATGAGGTTTACCTCAAGTCAATGTACCTTGATGTTGTTCGCATGACACACCCCAAAGGCCCGGCACACCGTCCCGGTGGCGGAGGCCTTAGGTGCATACCGTCCCAGTGGCACCTAAAGCTACATCCTCCTGGCACCTGCTCACGGTTCATCCAACATATATATATATATATATATATATATATATATATATATATATATATATATATACTATTCGTCTCTATACATAACCCGCATCAACAAGATACTTGTATAAGACTACGCATAATTTCAATCACATGTTAGGCCCAAAACACCCAAACATGTGGATTCAACAATAATCTTCACAATTTCCATGATATTACACCATCATACTCAATATTAATCACATTACTCTACTCAACAATTTCTCATGTGAATCAATAGACAAAACCCCCCAAATAATCATATAAATAGCATTTAGGTCAAACTTATCAGGTGATCAGATTTGTACAAGCATATGAGATAATACAAGTAAGCATTCAAGATAAGTATCCCATTTAAAGATTTTGGTAAAGAAAACTCACAATCTAGGTTTTATAGAAAACCCTAGAAACTTAGAAAGAACCCTAGAAATGGATGGGGGAGAAGATGATCTTGAAGCTTGAGATCTTTGGTTGAAACCTTTGGTTGGAGAAACTTGATTCTTGCAATAAATGTGATGGATGATGGTTTGGATGACCCTTGAACCGCTCTTGAGAAGTAAATAGGGAAGAGAGAGTGTTTTTGAAAGAAGTAGATGGAAGAGTAAATAAGAAGAGGCTGAAAATCCCCTCTTTATTTCATCAGGGTTCGCGCACGGCTAGGTCATCCGTGCCGCCCACTGGATGTTCACACGGACATTGCTCCGCTCGGCTCACAGTGCGGCCTAACCCGCGCGGCCACTCGCGCGGGGCACTGTTTCCTGCATTTCCTTTTTCCCTTTAACTGAAAATCAGAGTGTTAGAAATAATGAAACAATACATAAATGGATTAAATTTGTTGTTGTGTACATCAACATATGGCTAGAATCACATGCAGAGAGTCCGAACTAAAAAGATTTGAATCTACCTTCAAAGCATAGACTACTTAACACAAAACTAACACCTAAACAACGTGAAATGCAAATGTGGAATAGCCAGCTAGCTATCAAGAAAAGTGTTGGAAATTTTAAAAAACAAAAAATCAAACTTGACAACTATTTTATAAATATAGAAAGATTAAATCAGAGTTGCTAAGTCACGGACAAAATCACTTTCTTTAAATAGAATTTTGACAATATGCAAATTGTGTTGCAGATGGAAATGTCTCCCCTGAGTTAAAACAACCCAGTCTTCACACAGTCTAACCGATATCACTATTATATTTATGATATCTCTTACAAAGAAAACGAAAACCTCAAAACTATTTTGTTTTTGTTTTTGACAACAAATCGTCTGTATGAGGATAACCTCTCCATAAGATCAGGTCAATAGGACATGATCTCTGAATTAATGTAAGCCAATATTGGTTTTTGCAATTTACCAAACCAGATTTATAATAAGATAATAAAAATATGTTTTTGACTTGGCCAGTAAAATTTGAGAACACATAGAAAAAGGGTTTATTTTTAAAGGATTAAAAATAGCAAAAACTCATTTTCTTAAATCCAAAGTCACACGATCTGGTCAAAGATTGTAATGTCTTGTGTCTTTAAACAAAATAGATCACGTGACCTTCTCGTTGTGACTTATGATGAACCAACTACTAACAAACCAAGTCGGGGCTTTTTCGGTAAAATTGAGAATTTTATTATAGTGAGGCGACAAGTAGGGACAGATCTAGAAACTTTTTCATACTGTGGTACCATATTTTTTTATACGGTTTTTATTGATGTGTCTTCATTTTTTTACCAACGTTTAATATCGCCCAAGGAGTTTTTAGCCTAACTCCACCCTTCGAGGGATTTTTACAGTTCTTTTGCTTGATTTCAAAGATTTTTAAGTTTTTTTTATCGATTTCAAGAGACTTTTTTGGTCTTTTTGATCGATTTCAAGAGTTATTTTCGTTTTTTTTTGTTGATTTCAACAATTTTTTGTTTTTTTGGTTAATTACGAGATACGGTTGCACTTCTAAAATAATATGGTTGCACCTTCTAAAATGATACGATTGTACCTTTTACAAACTTATTTTTTTATACCTTATGACAGAGAAACAATACGGTAACACATACCAGTATTAGCACTGTAGGTCGGTCTATGTGGCCAAGGGCCCCCTGATTTTTCTTCTCTTCTCCTTACTAAATTTATTATAAAATTTAATACATTGCAAATTTGGTCCCTGTGGTTTATTGTTTTTCTCATATTTGGTCTCTACAAAATTTTTATTGCAAGAAACTCTCTATGGTATGTAAAAGTGCTCGGATTTGGTCCCTATGACTAACGTCCGTTAGTCTGTAGGTGTTAAATCCCCTCATATGTCTTGCACATGAGGGTATATGGGTCATTTTACTCTACAATAACCAAAATTGCAATTTACTCTACAATGACCAAAATTGCAATTTACTCTTTTATATTATACTATTTTCAAAAAACATAGTATTTATATTATATAATTAATAAATAATTATCATTTAATTAAAAAATAACTTATTTAATGAAGCATCAAAATTTTATTTAGTTAATAATTTATATTTAAGTTTTATCGACCAAAAATATAATAAAATAATTTATATTTTCACTTTTACTAAATTTCATTTTTAATAAAAAAAATAAATTAAAAAGATACGTTTTTTGAATATTAATATAAAATATAACATATATATTATAGAAAAATCTAACGCATATTAAAACGATATATGAAATTATCTCTAAAAATTTATTATAACTAGATTTATATTTTATTGAATTAGAATTTTTAATAGATTTTTTTATATAAATTACGGTACAATTATTTAGGGGTGTCCACGGTTTGGTTCGGCTCGGTTAGTAAGAAAAATGTGAACCAAACCGCATGAGGCGGATACCTGGTTACCCGAACCGAAACCGAACCGCAGGTTGAATCAAACCAAATCGAACCGAACCGAAATTAGTCGGTCACCAGCGGTTCGGTTCACGGTTACCCGAATTTATAGAAAAATATTATTTGCAATATAAAAATAATACCAAAATAGAAAATTTATACCAATTACATAACAAATACATAAAAATAATCCAAAAAAAAAGATTGAAATAAGTTTTATTGTTTAAAAATATTCACTATGTTCGGCAAACTAGCTTATAAGCTAGCTTGTAGCTTATAAGCTAGCTTTTCAAAACGCTACTTTGAGTTAGGGTGAGCATGGTACCGGACCGGTACCGATTTTCCCGAATCTCGAATGTGGTCTAAAGGCGGTACCGAATACCGAACCGAGTAATCATATACGGTACCGGTATCGGTACCGGTACCGGGTATTCGGTATTCGTCCCGAATTTCCCGAATATCTCAAAATCATTCTCAAACGTCCTATTAATGTATTTTTAAAATTTTACATGACTATATTCTTTTACATCATAGATGAGATGTTTAACATCATATACATTCAAAGCTTGTTACTTTTTTTTCTTCCAGAAAGTCATATTAAAATCTCAAATATGGTCGTTTAACTAAATTATCCACACATTTGAGAATGCATTTAAATATAAATCAAGCCTCTTGGAGCTCACGAACAAGGTTCACGATGAGCCTAAACTTTATGGTGAGTCTGACTTGAGTCACTTGACTCTTTGTGTTGTTTGAGCCTAAATTAGCTAACCCTTTATAGTAGCATGCATAGCTTGATGATTTTACATAGGGGTGAGCATGGTACCGAAAGTAATTAAAATGACCTTTGGTCTTACCGGGACGGTTCGGTATTAGTACCGAGTACCGAATCCCGAATCCCGAATTTTCCGAATCCCGAATCAACGACATTACAAGTACCGAGTATCGAACCGAAAAATATAATCGGTACCGGTACCGGTACGGTTCAGTATTTTCGGTGTCGATGCTCACCCCTACTTTGAGTAGCGTTTCAATAAGCTAGCTTATAGCTTATGGTCATCCGAACGTATACCAGGAAAAAAAGCTAGCTGATAAGCTACCTTTTTTTGCCGAACATAGCCTAATCTTTTTGCATGTTAACATCATTTTAATAATTGTAGGGGTGTTAAAAAAACTGGAAAACCGAGAAACTGAGCCGAACCATTTGATCCGAAACCGGAAAAACCGAAAAGCGAAAAACCAGGTATTCACGGGTCGGTTTCGGTTTTAAATTGTAGGTATCCGCGAGTAACCGATCTGAATCGGTATATATAGATTACTTAGGCTATGTTCGGCAAACTAGCTTATAAGCTAGCTTTTCAAAACGCTACTTTGAGTAGCGTTTCAATAAGTTAGCCTTATATGACGTGTTTGGCCACTCCAACTAAAGCAACCTATTTTCAAATTCTGATTTCTAAAAATAAAGATTAATAACCGAATATTCTCTAACTTAATATTTATAAACTAATAAAATAATTTAGTTAAACAATACAATAAATTCATATATAGCTAAATAAAGTAACAAAATAATTTAATAATATAATCTATATCTATCTATACTATATTATAAAGCAGACATAAAAAACTATTAAAAACAAGTCTTAAAATTTAATGTACCGCTATTTAATGCTAATTACTTAAAAAGCAACCATTAAAGTTGTATGTACTACATTTAATGCTATTTATTAATTTTCAATCATTATCTTTAACCATTTTAACTCCCCTAAAATCATTTCCCACTTTAACTCCCCTAAAATAACTCTCAGCATAATTAAATATAGAATAAAAATCAAATTTTAAATATAAAAAATCTAAATTATGATTAAAAAAATCTAACAGAATATTTTTAAAAAAATTATATTATTAAACCAAAATAAATTACATTATATTATTAAGTTTAAATTAAACAAATTTATATATTATCACTCTCTCACAGCCATCCAAAATCGTAATGTAAATCGACAAAAAACAGAAAATAAAATGAAACATTAAAATCGTGATGGATCTAGCTGCATTGCGCGAGTACACTTCTAGTACTATATTATAAAAGAGACATAAAAAACTTTTAATTACAAAGTCTTAAGCACAAAATACAATTAATTAAAGTCAATTACTTAATTTACAACTTCATAATGCTTTGGTACAACTTAATAAAATTGGAATTTGTTTTTTATTTTGACGTAATTTTATTTGGAAAGTGGATTTTCTAAACTTTGGAATAGATATAATAGATGTTACATAAGACATGATTAGAATCTAAAGAAATATATTTTGATATATTGTTCTAAATTTCAGAATTTAAACATAAAACATGATTAGTCTTTTGCGGTAAAATTGGAATTTATTTTTTCTATTGACGTTATTTTATTTGGAAAGTGGATTTTCTAAACTTTGGAATAGATAGAATAGATGTTACATAAGGTATGATTAGAATCTAAAGAAATCTTTTTTGATATATTGTTCTAAATTTCAGAATTTAAACATAAGGCATGATTTTGGATTGTATTTTAATCGATATCTTTTCCTTGCTAATTGATATCTTCTCCTTCTAATCGTTATATTATGTATCTTAAATCCTAATCCCACCCCAATTAATTCCTCTGCTATACCTATAAATTGAACGCCATTAGTCCTTGATAAACAACACCAATTCTGCAATTCCTTTTGATTGTTCGCACCAAGAGTCCAAATCTCCAACGACCCAGGCACAGGACAGTTCTATACTTCCAAGTTCCATATATTGGTTTTGTTTTTTTGCTTCATATACAAGAGGTAAGTTATAAAGCTTCTTTTTTTTCTTCATATGGGACCGTATAAATATTGGCATTAAAATTGATATGGAATTCTCCTGTTTTTAACTTGACATGTTTTGTGGTTCTTGATTGATTGTTTTGTTCTATTGATTGCTTTCTGGAACATGTTCTATCTTGCTTTGGGAACGACACATACACCTGCTGCTTCTATCGATTTTTCTAACAAGGGTAAAGTATGTTCTGTCAATTCTTTCAAGTTTTTCCTTCCAACAAATTCAGCTTGAACCTTATGATATTATCGCATAAATTCGAGTGAGATACTACAATCTATGTGAGTTAGGATTACTCAGAATTTGATAATTGATGCATTCAATCTCACTTATCACTATTCAACTCAAAGTCAAAGCAATATAAAACAATAAAATAAAATCAACTTGAACATAGAATAGAGAGAAGCAGGAATTAAGATTATGGGTTTTAGTTGTCAACCTCCAAATCAAGATGTATCTCACCGCTTTGCACGAGTACACAACTAGCAAATAAATAAACAAAATATAATTTGTTTTATTATTTAAGGGAATTTTGCTTTATCGGCCTATAGTATTGACTATTAAGTATACTGATAAAAATAATTGTATAAATTTGGTGGATCTTATTCTCTAATCACATGTTATAATATTTCCATTTATTAGTTCAAAGGTTTTACGATGTTTTAATATAAATTTTTTTTGAAACATTTGACTAACAACTTTTATATCATTCTAGTGATAATGTATAAACATTTTATTCTATAAAAATATATTGATGATATATTCAATCATTTATATTGTTACTTTATATATGTTTGACACAGATTTATGCAAAAAAAATCAATCTATTGGTCATGGGTTTATTAGAAGAAGACTTGCAAGTTCTTCTCAAAATCCTAAATAGACGATAGAGAATGATAGCATCCACTATATCTAATATTTGGATAGTTGAGAACCTCTAAAAAAAAGTTCAAAAGAAAAGCAATGAGTTTGGTTGCCCCCTGGGTTCTAAAGCCCGTGTTCCGCCTCTGATTACTACGAAACATTCATGTGACTGTGCGTTCGTAAGCCGTTAACTAGGCTCGAAAAACGGTTAAAATGGCTATGAATCGTCCTCTAAAAGGGCTATTCCGGAGGTGCGGAGAGCATGTGACATGTCGGAAACCAAGTATATATGAACCTCCTTGAAGATTAAAACATTCTTTATCTCCTAATAATTTTTTTTGTTGTTAACCATGGGTACCCGAGTCGATTTGTGAGCATCTCGATTAATCCCAAGGCCCTGGAGAACAAACAGGAAAAATCCCAATGGCCTTGTAGGACTCGAACCGATGATCTTAGAGGAAGATCCCCAAAGGCGCAGTACTTATTGCTAGTTGAGCTAACCCCACAAGGTTCTCTAATAATTTTTTTGAGAGCAATCTAATGGAATTCCACATATCTTACATGATATCGAAGCCAAAGTATACTATATCTGAAAGAGACTCAACACTTTGGGGCATTTGTACCCGTCTATAGCCTCAATTGGAGAGGTGTGTTGAAGTACCACATTAACTACACTTAAACATGTACTCTCTTCAATACATGTTGAAACTTCCGTTCCCTCCTCATGCCAACGCATGCTTCAAAAACGTAGAAAGGTGCAATTTACCAACCTGCTTTCGGTCATGAACGGGCAAAGAACTAAAATGCCAGGCATTCCATGCACCCAATTCTCTTTCCCTACCCACCCGTGAACATCATCATGTTGCTTAAACATTTAACTGTTTTCTTAGCAAGCATCATATAGTACATTATAACGACTTAGTCCACATTTTTCGATACTTTAAAGATTTAAAGTTTTCCAACAAGTCAACAACGTAGTCTTGCTTTTAGAGATTGACTCAACAAAGACACATTGCATAAGGTAGAATTTTTAACGAATAAACGAAAGAACCAAACAAAAATAATGTTGAGCACAAAAAGAAAATTAAAAGGAATTTGTGACAAAGACTCCATCACACTACAAGACACCAGGCAAATATTCGAGAAATCGATCATTTTAAAAGATATATTATATAGTTATATTGTATGCATATCAAATCCATTACCATTCTAAACAATGACATTATTAATATGAGTCATAAAGTTTTCAACAAAAACATGCACACAAAATTCGATTTTAAATTATTTAAATAACCAACAAATTATAATTCATTTGAGATTATTTAAATAACCAACATGAATCACGTATAAACTTGATCATCATCGTTCGTGTCTTATGTTTTTTGTGATTTATATAAGCTTATCTTTAAACTCCGCTCTTTTAACCTTTATTGATGACTAGACGCGAACTCGTACAATACAGCGAGATATATCACGATTTTAATGTTTTCTTTATTTTTTTGTTTTCTTTTTATCGATTTACAGTACGATTTTGGATGGTTTTGAGAGAGTGATAATAGTTTTTTTTAATAAATTTGTTTAATTTAAGCTTAATAATATAATACTTTTTATATAAAAAATTTAAATATTTTGTTAGAATTCAATGATTATCTTATATATTATAAATATTTTATATTTAAATTGAGATGTTTATCCTGTTTTGATTATGTTTATCAGTTAGTTATAAATTCAAACATGTAGTTTTAGAAATTTGTACTCATGCATCATGACTTGTAATCTTGAATTTTAATTAATGTGTATCAATAAACAATACTTAATGCATAAAACCTTGTTTTTAAGAGTTTCTTTGATAGTTTAATAATAATATAATTTATTTTAGGTTTAATAATATAATTTTTTTATAAAATAAACATTAAATATTATGTTTGATTTTTTTAATTATATTTTAGATTTTTTATATTTAAAATTTGGTTTTCATTCTGTATTTAGTTAGTCGTGTGGGGAATTATTTTAGATGGGTTGAAGTGGTTAGAGATAATGATTGAAAATTAATAAGTGGTTAGAGATAAAAAATGAAAGTTAATAAATAACATTAAATGTAATGCATAAAACTTTAATGGTTATTTTTAAGAGATTTTAAGTAATTAACATTAAATAACGGTACATTAAACTTTAACAATTGTTTTTAAAAAAAATTATAGATATTTTATAATATAGTATAGATATACCCTAAGTAGACGGAGTGTCTGTTTGGGTAAAAATTCCAACAGTCTATCGTCGTACGACCAGCGATAACTGACGCCCTTCCTTTAAGGCGACCTCGATTAAATGAACAAATATCCGTCCGACAAAGTTAGTCGTACGACATGATTTCAGTTACTAACCTGTGACATACGTTATGTCATGTTTAATGCAGGATTCAAGAGACATTCATAACCAAAGATTGTAACGGTTGCCATCATCAAAAAACAACGGACGTAACGAACGCTATCATCAATATCAAACGGTTATTATATTAAAAATATGCATTCAAGACTTGTCAACGGAAAATTAGAGTTTAAATACGAAGATGGAACCTCACATTCGGACATCTGATTCTCAGACCTTACAAGCTTTCAAATTACATTCTTAAGCTCACTCAGTTTCTCTCGAAGTTCATAAGATCCACTATCATTTATCGCGTGACGCATGACCGAAGTCTAATTACACACGACGCACAACCGACTTTACTTTATTGTATTGTTTTACATTGTATTACACTTGTAACATTTGTTGTCAAGGACGACGTCCCTGATTGACGTCCATAGTGCACGACGACTCATACTCGTCCGCGGTTTTTACCCATTTTTAGGGTTTTCCGTGTCACAAATTCTCTTGTCTCATTTACTTTATTTTTGTTATAGTCGTACGATTATTGTTGTTACTTTCTTTGGTTGGATCAAGCTCCACATTTACCTTAAATTTTCCTTGGGAGATTATTGGCATAAACAGTTTGGCGCCCACCGTGGGGCCCATCCAAAGAAAATCTTCGATAATCTTACGACGTACTAACGTTTTCCTTCGAGTGTTTCTCTTTTTTATTCATTCAGGACAATGTCATTCCAAGGAACTCAAGATCATGTTTTGGCCCAAATGAACATGGAGTTGAATGTTGCTCGTTCCCGTATTGACGCCCCAACAGCCCAGGCTCGACAGGCGGCTGAAACCATTGAGCATCTAAGAAACCAGGGTGGAAACAATGTGATGGGGACTACAAATACTTATACCGGTGCTTGGAACGTACCCCCTCCATTACCTAATTATCCTCGTCCACCACTAGTTAATCCTGCGACCTTCATAATCCCAACCATGCCTATGACTTCTATGCCATTCAATGGATATGCCTCTGATTCTTCACAGTCAACTAACTTCAACGGATCAGGTTATGTTCCACTGGGTGTCTCTGGGGTATCCCAATAGATCCCGTTGCTCAACGGTTGAAACTTCTGGAAGAACAGAATGAGTGTGTCTTGTCAATGCTGGCTAAATTGCCGGGGGCAGCAGTTCCAGTTGATGTCGAGCCACGTACAGGATTTCAGGCGTCGTCGTTCGTTGATGAGATCGCGTTGGTGGACGTCCCAAAGAAGTATAGCATCCCGACCTTCACTCTAAAATATTCAGGCGTCACTGATCCGACAGAACATGTCGCCCAATACAAACAACTTATGTGGATTGTCTCGATACCGTATCAGTTTCAAGAAGTCTGTATGTGCAAGAGTTTTGGAGCGACCTTGACTGGAGCAGCGTTACAATGGTTGATCAATCTCAAACCCAAAACCATCGGGTCTTTTGCAGAATTGGTGAACTAATTTACTCAACAATTCGCCAGCAGCCGAAAAATGGAAAAACAGACGAGAGACCTTTATTATGTCGTACAGAAAAACGGAGAGTCCATCCGGGATTATTTTAACCATTTCAATGCAGAAATGATCAGTATCCGAAATTGCGACGTAAAAACAGCAATTGAAGCTTACAAACGGGGTCTGGATGATAGTTCAGGGTTATATCTTGACCTTACGAAATATCCTCCAGAAACCTTTGAAGACGTACGAGCAAGGACGCTCGCCCATATGAGGGTCGACGATGACCTTGATTTCAGAAATAAACATTCAAATGACAGGAAAGGTCTAGGTGTTAAAAAGAGAAACTTCAAACCGAAACCGACCGGTCGATCAGAGCCTGCCCGACAGATTTCAAATGTTAGATTCGAAAAGAAAGGGCCTACGACTTCTAAATCTGTCCAGTATCCTAAGGTGTCATCTTATGGTTTCCCTAGGTCAGCCAAAGACGTCGTCGCGTCCCTGAAACAGCTCCAGCAAAACATTCGATGGCCAAATAAAAACGATAAGGACAGTGATAAGAAAGACAAAACAAAATGGTGTGATTTCCATGATAACTTCGGTCATGTAACGGATGATTGCATCGCCCTGAAGAAAGAATTGTCCTGGCTTAACTCAAAAGGATATTTGCAAGAATTGATGGAAAAGAGGGACGTACGTCCCACATCCCTAGAGCATGCCAAGGTGATTAATTGTATCACCGGAGGTTCTGATGTCTGTGGGACCACATATTCAACTGCTAAGAGACATGCTAGTTGCGGTCCCGACGACCGACCAATTCCAAAGGAGGCAAGACCTAAAGAAGACGCAGAATTAGAAGCTATGCCCTTGACGTTCGACCAATCAGATCTCGACGACGTACACCAAAAACATCATGACGGATTAATTATCCAATTGAGCATTGGAAATTGCCTGATAAAGAGGATACTCTTCGACGGAGGTAGTTCCGCTAACATTATCTTTTTTGATGCAGTAAAAGCTATGGGGATCGACAAATCCGAGATTATTCGACGCTCGACTACACTCGTTGAATTTAACGGAGGAGCGACAAATACCATGGGAGAAATCACACTACCAGTATATGCTAAAGGAATCAACAGGCAGACGAAGTTCAACGTCGTCGACTGTTCATCAGCTTATAACGTTATCCTTGGGCGACCATGGATCCACAACATGAAAGCCGTACCCTCGACGTACCACCAAACTTTGAAATTCCCTACGCAATGGGGAGTACAGGAGATCAAAGGCGAAAGAAAAGTCGCTAGGGAATGTTACAAAGTCTCTTTGAAGCCCCCGAAGCAGTCAGTATGGCAATTACAGAACCAGGACATTCCTGGAACTAACGACGATTATCGCTTGGAAGCTGTCGTCCTAAACCAGGATAATCCTGATCAGATGGTCTACATAGGTTCGACACTTGATCCATCCTTCAAAGATAGGCTAATTTCTTTTTTGCAGGATCATTATGAGTGCTTCGCATGGACGCACGAAGACATGGTGGGTATCGATCCGAGTATTATTTCTCATAAACTCAACGTCGATCCATCCTTCAAACCCGTTCAACAGAAAAGACGAAAATTTGCTCCTGAAAGAAATAAAGTTATCAACGACGAAGTTGATAATTTGCTTAAAACAGGAAAGATACGAGAAGTCAAATATCCAGATTGGCTCGCCAATGTTGTTGTCCAAAAGAAGAATGGCAAATGGAGAGTATGCATTGATTTCACAGACCTTAACAAGGCCTGTCCAAAAGATCCATTTTCGTTACCACACATTGATTCTATAGTCGACGCTACAGCTGGACATGAATTGCTCACCTTCATGGATGCATATTCTGGATATAATCAGATATTGATGCATTCCGATGATCAGGAAAAAATGGCTTTCATGATAGATAAAGGTATTTATTGTTATAAAGTAATGCCTTTTCGTCTTATTAATGCAGGTTCGACGTATCAACGGTTAGTGAATATGATGTTCAAAGAACATTTGGGCGACACTATGAAGGTATACATCGATGGCATGCTCGTTAAATCGAAACATATGGACGATCATATAGGACATTTGAAGCAGTCGTTCGACATTTTGCGTAAATACAAAATGAAGTTGAATCCGACAAAATGTTCTTCCAGATCAAATTAAAGCGATTATCGAGCTAAAATCGCCCAGAAATTTTAAAGAAGTCCAACGTCTAAAAGGACGTATAGCAGCTTTAAACAAATTCATCTCTCGATCGTCCGACAGATGTCACCTCTTCTACAATGTCCTGCGAAAAAACAAAGGATTCGATTGGACTGATAAGCACGAGGAGGCGCTGAAACAACTCAAGGAGTACATGACATCACCTCCCTTCCTCTCCAAACCTGAGAAAGGTGAAATCCTTCAACTTTATCTAGCCGTCAGTACTAATTCGGTGAGTGTAGTCCTTGTACGAGAAACCGACAGACGACAATTGCCAATCTACTATGTAAGTAAAACTCTATTAGACGCTGAAACCAGGTACTCGTCTATAGAAAAACTTTTGCTTTCGTTAGTTATGGCTGCTAAGAAGTTACGACATTACTTTGAATCACATCCTATAACTGTTGTAACTAACTTTCCATTGAAATCTGTGTTAAGAAAACCCGAGTTAACAGGACGATTAGCTAAATGGAGCATTTACCTCAGTAATTACGATCTGGATTTTAAGCCTAAAACGGCAATCAAATCACAAGTCTTGGCAGATTTTATTACAGATTTCAATCCAGAACTAGAAGAAGCGACGACATTCAATGAATTAATTATGGAGACTTTGCACGACACTACTTGGACGCTCGATGTTGATGGTTGTCGAACATACGAGGAACATGCATGGGTGTCGTCCTACAGTCCCCACAAGGGGGCAAGATAGTGTACTCCATACGGTGCGACTTCAAAGCAATAAATAATGAGGCATAGTATGAAGCACTAATTGTGGGAATCAAAATTGCTCATGACTTGGGGGCAATACATCTGCATGTCCGAAACGACTCGTCTTTAGTTGTTAACCAAATTAATGGAGAGTTCGCAGCAAAATATTCAAGGATGATCGCCTATTATAAAATAGTTATGAAATGGGGAATGAATATCGTCGGAAAACTACCACATACCCCCGGGCAAAAGGTATTTCTTCTAGTTTTAACAGATTATTTCTCTAAATAGATAGAAGCAACAGCTTTTTCCCAGGTTCGGGATAAAGAAGTTGTTTCTTTTATCCAAACTAACATCATTTGTAGGTTTGGAATTCTGTCCGAAATAACGTGCGACAATGGGTCACAATTCATCAGTGATCGGACGCGAAAATTCTATGAAGAAAGGAACATTAAGTTGGTAACGTCGACACCTCGATACCCACAGTCGAATGGCCTTGCTGAGTCAAGTAATAAAAACTATCATCAATTCGATCAAGAAAAGACTCAAAGATGCCAAAGGAAAGTGGGTAGAAGAATTACCCTCCGTTTTATGGGCCAATCGTACGACACCACGTACGTCCACAGGACAAACCCCCTTTTCATTAGTCTATGGATGTGAAGCCGTGTTACCTATTGAAGTACGACTACCGACTTCGAGACATACATCCGTCGAGCATAACTTGGTCGACCTGAGCTATGATCTCGACGTTTTAGAGGAACTTAGAGAAACAACACACATCTGCATGGCATCGCAGAAACAAGCGGTCGAGCGACATTTCAACAAAAATGTCCAAATCAAAGTTTTCCAAGAAAGCGACTATGTCTTACGTCGAGTGTTCCAAAACACTCAAGAACTCAACGTAGGTAAACTTTCCACTAAGTGGGAAGGCCCTTATCAAATCTCTGGTGTCGTGGGTAAAGGATCTTATAAGATTCAAACCCTTGATGGTCGAGATATCCCACGAAGTTGGAATGCAACTCATTTAAAGAGGTATTTCTTTTAAATTCTGAATTCGTTTCCTTGTATTATTTCTTAAAAAGATTACTAACTTAAGTATCGGAGGGTCGTTGGTCAAACCAACGACCACCACGCTAACGATGATTTTCGCAGGGACGCACGACTTAACTAAGATTTTCATGTCAAGTAATACTCATATGATCGCATGTATATGGTTGGTCGCAATTGTTGTTAAAGGTTAATTTTTTACACTTGACTCCCAATATATATATGTGAAAACCATTATTACGATTGCACTTGTTCGATCGCAAAACTCAGTTGATTTCATTATAGCATGTTAATGAGTGATGGTTTGGTCGAATGTATAATATATAGTGGCTTTGTATCTTCTTAAACTTACTTGACGTACATTTGAAAAAACAAAGCAAGTAACAAGCATTGATAAACAAAAAGAAACTTTTTTCATTTCCAAAAGGAAAAATTACAAGTATAAGAGACGACCACAGACGACCGACCCTTAATGGTAAAACTAAAGGAAAATAAGCTAAGAAGGAGGAACGTCAAGTTGTTCCTGCACGACGTCGGTCTCTACTGTTGCCGCTTATTTTCCGTCGTTGCTCCCCTCCAGGTCATCATCCTCATCGAGGTCCCTTTCGGTTCCCACGGTGTCAAGATAAGTTTTGAGCTCTTCAGCGGCCGACGCCATAGGATTTTTCCCAGTCAAATGATGCCTCATCAAGGCAGCCCGAGCCATGAAGCGAGAAAAGGCTTCGATTTGCCTATTCTCGGTCTCCAGGTCCTTGACGTCGCCTTCCAACTCATCGACCCTCTTTTTGAGGGACGCGACTTCATCAGCAGAAGTAGCAGCAACAGTGGTGGCTTTAATCTTCTCGACCTCCAATTTGGTCGACGAAGCCTCAAGCTCAAGGATATGATCCCTCGACCTTTGCCTTCTCGGACTCGACCGCCTTCAGGGCAATCATCTCCCTTTCAAGAGCCTCGTCAGCCCTTTTCTTGACCTCAGGGAATAACGTCCTGAGACCTTCCATATGATCGAAGAAGCTCAGACAGGCCTGAAAAGCTTGCACGACAGCAAAGAAAGGGTTAACAAAAAGAAATATAATGAAGTGAGTAAGGAATAAGTAAGACGTACCATGAAGGAAAGACCAGCAGCATGCGCCCCCGTGTCCTCGACCCGAGACTCCTTGTATCGATCGTAGAAGGTCGGGAGAAGGAATTTTCCCAAGTGTGGAAAAATGACGTCCCTCTCGAGGACGTCATTTGCCATAAAGTCAGAAGGGAGAGTGACTTTAAAAGTCGTCTCTCCCACTTTTTCCTTGTTCTTCTCCTCACCCTTGGAGGAGGAAGAAGGTGCAAGGAAAGGCTTATTAACGCCCGACGCCCCCTGACATTAGAGTGTCCTTCGTCACCTGAGTCGATCCTCCAAGATCGACCCCAGCAACGGTTCCTTCCATCGGTGTCGTCCCTGCAGAAGACGACAAATCACCCGTCTTCTTGGGTGAAGACCGAGGTTTGCCTCGGACACGTCTGAGGTCTACCCCCGTAGAAGGAGCAGATCTCTTCCTCGACTTTTCCCTGCCTTGACGAGCAAGCTCCAGTTGCTCAGCTCGCTTAAGGGCAGATGACTTTACAGTTGCGTCCTCTGAATGAAAAGAGCAAGTTAAAAAAAAGAAGTGACATACGATATAAAGGTAAAAAGTACTGTCGAACGACTTACCGGTCATTTCTTCTTCCCTCTCTTCTTCCTTTTCTTCCTATCTTCTCCTCTCTTCTTCCTGACGAGAACCCCCAACAGACGTCTCTTCAGCTACGAAAACGACCTCGTCCTCCTCGTCGTTCGACCAAACAGAAAACGAACGATCGGCAATACTCTTCTCCAAGATCTTTTGAATCTGGTTTAGAGAATCTCTATTTGGCTTCACTTTAGTGAAGTCAATTGCTTCCAAAGAAAGAAAGACATCATTAGTATAATTGCACGACAAAAATGCACGACAAAGCAGTTAGCCTACCCGATTCGTTCCATCCGGACGACAACCATTGGCTGTCTTCATCGCTCACAGACGCCACTTGGAGGAAAACGTATTGACATTTCCAACCACGATCATTCACCGTGGTATTATGCACCAATACGTTATCTCCCTTCGATCGAGGGAATAGGCTGTACCGGTGATAATTATCCGGTCGAACGCTATAAGCAGTCAGGAGGTCGTTCACATTGAACGGAACCTCCCAATCGGCCGTAAGACGCCCGATAACATGGATAATCCGCCAGAATTGAGGCATTAACTGTCCAGGTGTCAAGTCGAACACATCTAAAAACGCCCTGACCAAAGGGCTAAATGGCCAAGTAAAACCTATCTTGAAGGGATACTCGTATTAAATACAGTACCCCTTCGGAACCTCATCCGGCCTTAAGTTTTCCGGAGTCATCAGATTGATTCCATCTGGAATCCTGGCTAATTTTTGAAAATAATCTTGGTTTTCTTGTTCCCTATATATACTCACAGGCTCGCTCGACATCTGGAAATCAGGGATATTTAGAGTTGCACGGCAATAACTAAGAATATCCCAAGCTTTCCTAGGCTTTCTAGCTATGGATTTCCTATGCATATAACGACACAGAAGGAGAATAAGAAGTTGTACCTTAAATAGACTTTTAAACCTCGAAATTAGAATGGAGATGATTCTGATTGCTCGGAAAGTAAATCTCGCCGGAGGTATAAGGTATAAAAGAAGGTAAGCGTAAAGAAGGAAAGGATTGAAGACAATCCTTATTTATACTGGAAATTGGAAACTGAATCGCCAGGAAATCAAATCGCCAATCGCCAATTGACACGTGTCGTCCGTGTCAGGCGAACCACTTGAGTACATCCCTCGAATGCATGACACCTGTCCAATATTAGTTGTCTAACCGTTTATTTTGTAGGAAATGACGTCATTGTCCAGCTAGAAACAAACCAATTCGGTTCTATTCGATCTACCCGCGTTTCTTTTGTAATGTCCTGATTTTAAAAAAATTTAAATTTCAAAAATTTGCCGCTTGAACTTTAAATTTGGGGGCAAACTGTTTGGGTAAAAATTCCAACAGTCTATCGGTGTACGACCAGCGATAACTGACACCCTTCCTTTAAGGCGACTTCGATTAAATGAACAAATATCTGTCCGACAAAGTTAGTCGTACGACATTGTTTGGGTAAAAATTTCAATAGTACATCGTCATACGATTAACGCTGGACAACAAGTAAGGAATTCCAACAGTCAGAACCTACTATGTCGCACGACCAAATAGATAATAGACGCCCTTTCTTCAAGTGACCTCAATTAAATTATCAGAACCTATCCGCAGTCTCTGTCGTACGACATAATTTCAGTTACTAACCTACAATATACATTATGCCATGTTTTAATGCAGGATTCAAGGATATTTATGACTAAAGATTGTAACGGTAGACATCATCAATAACAAAAAGCATAACGGACGCCATCATCAATATCAGAAACGGTCATATGCATTCAAAGACTTGGAAAATGGAAAGATGGAGTATAAATATGGGGTTGAAACTGCACATTTGGACATCTGATTCTCAGACCTTAGAAGCTCACAAATTATACTCTCAAGCTTGCTCAATCTCTCTTGAAGTTCATAAAGCCTTCCGCTGTTTGTCGTACAACGCACGACTGAAGTCTGAATACATCCGACGCACGACCGACTTTATTTTATTGTATTATTTTACATTACATTTCATTTGTAACACTTGTTAACAAGGACGACGTCCCTGATTGACGTCCATAGTGCACGACGACTTACACTCGTCCGCGGTTTTTACCCACTTTAGGGGTTTTCCACGTCACCAATTCTCTCGTCTTATTTACTTTATTTCTATTATAGTCGTACGATTATTGTCGTTACTTTCTTTGGTTAGATTAAGCTTCACGATTACCTTAAATTTTCCTTGGGAGATTTTTGGCATAAACAGTTTGGCGCCCACCGTGGGGCCCCATCCAAAGAAAATCTTCGATAATCTTACGACGTACTAACGTTTTCCTTCGAGTGTTCTCTTTTTTCAGGATAATGGCATTCCAAGAAACTCAAAATTTGAGATCACTAATCGAAACACTGAAGCCAATAGTATCCACAATCCCCCTGTGAAAGCAATGGGAATCGACAAATCCAAGATTACACGACGTTCGACTACACACGTTGGATTTAATGGCGGAGCGACAAGTACCATGAGGGAAATCACACTACCAGTATATGCTAAAGGAATCAACAGACAAACGAAGTTCAACGTCGCCGATTGTTCATCAGCTTATAACGTCATCCTTGGGCGACCATGGATCCACGATATGAAAGTTGTACCTTCGATGTACCATCAAACCTTGAAATTCCCCACGCAATGGGGGGTACAGGAGATGAAAGGCGAAAGAAAAGTTACTAGGGAATGTTACAAAGTCTCTTTGAAGCCCCTGAAACAGACAGTATAGCAATTACAAAACCAGGACGTTCCTAGGATCGACGACGATTATCGCTTGGAAGTTGTCGATCACTATGATTGTTTCGCGTGGACGCACGAATATATGGAAAAAAACGAGAAGTCAAGTATCCAGATTGGCTCGCTAATGTTGTAGTCGTCCAAAAGAAAAATGGCAAATGGCGAGTCTGCATTGATTTTACGGACCTTAACAAAGCTTGCCCGAAGGATCCATTTCCATTGCCACATATCGACTCTATGGTCGACGCTACAGCAGGACATGAGTTACTCACGTTCATGGATGCATATTCTGGGTATAACCAGATATTAATGCATTCTGACGACCAGGAGAAAACAACCTTCATAACGGATAAAGGTATTTATTGTTATAAAGTAATGCCTTTTGGTCTTAAAAATGCAGGTTCGACATATCAACGATTGGGGAATATGATGTTCAAAGAACATTTGGGCAAAACTATGGAAGTATACATCGACGACATGCTTGTCAAGTCGAAACATGCGGATGATCATATCGGACATTTGAAGCAGTCGTTCGACATCTTGTGTGAATACAAAATGAAGCTGAATTCGACAAAATGTTCTTTTGGAGTTCGAGCTGGCAAATTTCTCGGGTATATGGTTACGCGACGAGGAATTGAAGCTAATCCAGATCAGATTAAAACAATTGTCGAGCTAAAATCACCCAGAAATTTTAAAGAGGTTCAACGTCTTACAGGACGTATAGCAGCACTGAATCGATTTATCTCCCGATCATCCGATAGATGTCATTTATTCTATAATGTCCCACGCAAAAATAAAGGGTTCGAGTGGAATGAAAAGCATGAAGAAGCGTTGCAACAACTCAAAAAATACATGATGTCGCCTCCTTTTCTCTCCAAACCTGAGAAAGGTAAAGTCCTTCTACTTTACCTAGCCGTCAGCATTAATTCGGTAAGTGCAGTTCTTATACGAGAAACCGACGGACGACAACTGCCAATTTACTATGTAAGTAAGACTCTACTAGATGTTGAAACCAGGTATTTGTCTATAGAAAAACTTTTACTTTCATTAGCCATGGCTGCAAAAAAACTACGACATTATTTTGAATCACATCCTATAATTGTGGTAACTAATTTTCCTTTAAAGTCTGTGTTAAGAAAACCCGAATTAACAGGACGATTAGCTAAGTGGAGTATTTACCTCAGCAATTTTGATATGCGATTTCAAAGCAACAAATAATGAGGCAGAGTATGAAGCACTAATTGCAGGAATCAAAATTGCTCATGACTTGGGGACAACACGTCTGCACGTTCGAAGTGACTCGTCCCTAGTAGTTAACCAAATCAATGGAGAGTTCGCAGCAAAAGATTCAAGGATGATTGCCTATTATAAAATAGTCAAAGAAGAAGCAAAGAAGTTCAGTCACTTTGTAATCGAGCAAATACCAAGAGATCAGAACACTCAAGCTGATGCACTGGCCAATTTGGGGTCAGCACTTAGTCGAATGACATTCGATAATATCCCAGTAGTTCATCTTACAACCCCGTCCATCAAGGAGGATGATAATATTTCAGTCGCACCAATTGAAGAAGAAAATTCTTGGTCGGACGACATTCGAAATTACTTAGAAAACAATCAATTACCCGATGATAGAATGGAAGCGAGAAAGGTTAGATTTAAAGCATCAAGGTACGTTATTATCCGAGGACAATTATATCGAAGATCTTCGACTGGCTTGAATCTACGATGTATTACCAACAAGACGCAAGTCCAGAAAATTCTACAAGATATGCACGACGGTGAATGTGGAAATCATTCAGGAAGTCGCAGTCAAGCTAACCGGGTATCACGACAAGGTTACTATTGGCCGTCATTAAGGCAAGATGTTATCAGGTATGTACAGTCGTGCGACGCATGTCAAAGACACGCAGGTATGTCTCATAAACCTTCTGAACCTTTGCACTCGACGTTGATCCCATGGCCCTTTATGAAGTGGGAATGGATATTGTTGGGAAATTACCACCTGCCCCTGGGCAAAAGGTATTTCTTTTAATTTTAACAGATTATTTCTCTAAATGGGTCGAAGCAGCGGCTTTCTGCCAGGTTAGAATTCCATTTGAAATAACGTGCGACAACGAGACACAATTCATCAATGACCGAACGCGAAGATTTTGTGAAGAAAGGAACATCAAGTTGGTAACATCGACGCCTCGAATATCCATAGTCGAATGGTTTAGCCGAGTCGAGTAATAAAACTATCATCAATTCAATCAAGAAAAGACTCAAAGTTGCCAAGGGGAAATGGGTGGAAGAATTGCCTTCCGTTCTATGGGCTAATCGTACGATACCTCGTACGTCCACAGGACAAACTCCCTTTTCCTTATGTGAAGTTGTGTTACCTATTGAGGCACGACTACCGACTTTAAGACATACGTCCGTTGAGCATAACTTGGTCGACCTAAGTTATGACCTCGACGCTTTAGAAGAGCTTAGAGAAGCTGCGCACATTCGCATGGCGGCACAGAAACAAGTGGTCGAGTGACATTTCAACAAAAATGTCCAGATCAAAGTTTTTCAAAAAGGTGATTACGTTCTACGTCGAGTATTTCAAAATACTCAAGAGGTCAATGCAGGTAAGCTTTCCATTAAATGGGAAGGTCCTTATCAAATCTCTAGCATCATGGGTAAGGGAGCTTATAAAATCCAAACCCTCGATGGTCGAGATATCCCACGAAGCTGGAATGCAGTTCATTTAAAGAGGTATTTCTCTTAAATTTCATATTTATTTCCTTCGATTATTTCTTAAGAAAGATTACTGACTTAAGCATCATAGGGTCAAACCAACGACCACTTCATTAATGTTGTTTTTCGCAGGGACGCACGACTTATTTAAAACTCATATGATCACACGTATATGATCGATCGTAATTAATGACAAAGATTAATTTCTGCATTTGATGTTCAATACTTAGAATCGAAAATCATTATTACAAAATGCCTTTGGTTGATTTAGGACTTCAGTGGATTACTTTATAAATGGTGATGTGATTGGATGTCTGATGTTCGTTGGTCAAACCAAAGACCACCCCATTAATGTTGTTTTTCGCAGGGACGCACGACTTAGTTAAAACCTTTATGCCGAGTAATACTCACACGATCGCAAGTATACGGTCAGTCGTAATCATTGATAGAAGTCAATCTTTTGCATTTGACGTTCGATATTTAGATTGCCTTTGGTTGATCATAAACCTCAATCAAAGTCATTACAATGGATGATGGTATGGCTAAACATATGATATGCTATGACTATTTATCTTCTTCGATTACTCGACGTACAATAAAGTGTAAACTTAAAGCAAAACAATAAGCGTCAGCGGGCAAAATGAATTCTTTCATTAGTCGTTCAAAAGATAATTATAAAAAGGAACCCCTAATAAAAGATTCAAAAGACAAAATTATTTCGAAGATCGAGAATAGCGACACCATCGACAATGTCAAGGCCAAGATTCAGAACAAGGAAGGAGGAACGTCAGAAAGAACTCTCGCTGATTATAACATCCAGAAAGAGTCGACTCTTCATTTGGCCTTGAGGCTAAGAAGGAGTAACGTCAGATCGTTCCTGCACGACCGCCATCCCTGCTGACGCCACCTCTCCTCCGCCGTCGCTCCCCTCCAGATCTTTTCCTCGCTTTTTCTCTTCCCTGACGGGCGAGCTCCAGTTGCTCGGCTCGCTTAGCGGTGGCCGACTTTACAGCTGCGTCTTCTTAATAAAGAGAGCAAGTTAAAAATAAAATGACGTACGACATACTCGAAAAAGGTATGGTCAAGCGACTTACCAGTCATGTTTTCTTCTCTCTCTTCTTCCCTCTCCTTCTCTGCCTCTCTAGGAGAACCCTCGACAGACGTCACCTCAGCTACAAAAACAGCCTCGTCTCCTTCGTCGTTCGATCGAGGGGAAAACGAGCGATCAGTAATACTTCTATCTAAGATTCTCTGAATCTTATCGAGAGAATCTTTCCTTGGCTTCACTCTGCTGAAGTCGATCACTGTCAAACAAAGAAAGACGTCAGAATAAACGAACGACAAAAACGCAGAAAGACGTCAAAACAAACGCACGACAAATGCACGACAAAGCAAGAAAACCTACCCGACTCATTCCATCCGGACGATAGCCATTGGCTGTCCTCGTCGCTCACCGATGCTACCTGGATGAAAACGTACTGGCGTTTCCAACCACGGTCGTTCACCGCAGTATTGTGCACCAGTACGGTATCCCCTTTCGTTCGAGGGAATAAACTATATCTGTGATAGTTGTTTGGGTAAAAATTTCAATAGTACATTGTCGTACGATTAACGCTGGACAACAGGTAAGGAATTCCAGCAGTCAGAACCTACTATGTCGCACGACCAAATAGATAATAGACGCCCTTTCTTCAAGTGACCTCAATTAAATTATCAGAACCTATCCGCAGTCTCTGTCGTACGACATAATTTCAGTTACTAACCTACAATATACATTATGCCATGTTTTAATGCAGGATTCAAGGATATTTATGACTAAAGATTGTAACGGTAGACATCATCAATAAAAAAAAGCATAACGGACGCCATCATCAATATCAGAAACGGTCATATGCATTCAAAGACTTAGAAAACGGAAAGATGGAGTATAAATATGGGGTTGAAACTGCACATTTGGACATCTGATTCTCAGACCTTAGAAGCTCACAAATTATACTCTCAAGCTTGCTCAATCTCTCTTGAAGTTCATAAAGCCTTCCGTTGTTTGTCGTACAACGCACGACTGAAGTCTGAATACATCCGACGCACGACCGACTTTATTTTATTGTATTATTTTACATTACATTTCATTTGTAACACTTGTTAACAAGGACGACGTCCCTGATTGACGTCCATAGTGCACGACGACTTACACCCATCCGCGGTTTTTACCCACTTTAGGGGTTTTCCGCGTCACCAATTCTCTTGTCTTATTTAATTTATTTCTATTATAGTCGTACGATTATTGTCGTTACTTTCTTTGGTTAGATTAAGCTTCACGATTACCTTAAATTTTCCTTGGGAGATTTTTGGCATAAACAGTTTGGCGCCCACCGTGGGGCACCATCCAAAGGAAATCTTCAATAATCTCACGACAGACTAACGTTTTCTCTTAGTGTTTTCTTGTCCAGTTATTCAGGATAATGGCATTCCAAGGAACTCAAGATCATATCGTAGCTCAAATGAACATGGAGCTAACAGCTGCTCGTGCTCGTATTGACGCCCTAACAACTCAAGCTCGACAAGCGGCTGAAACCATCGAGAATCTGAGAAATCAAAATGGAAATAATATGATGGGGACTACAAATGCTTATGTTGGTACCTAGAATGTGCCCCCTCCATTACCAAATTATCCTCGTCCACCATCAATTAACCCTGCGACTTTTGTGATTCCAACTATGCCTATGGCCTCTATTCCATTCAATGGATATGCCTCTGATGCCTCGCAGCAAACTAGCTTCAATAGGTCTGGCCATATTCCATTGGGTACTTCAAATGGTGTTCCTTTAGATCCCGTTGCACAAAGATTAAAGCTTCTGGAAGAGCAGAATGAACGTGTCCTATCAATGTTGGCCAAATTACCGGGGGCAACAGTTCCAGTCGATGTCGAGCCACGTGCAGGGTTTCAAGTGTCACCGTTCATTGATGAGATCGCATTAGTAGATGTTCCAAAGAAATACAGCATTCCAACCTTCAGTCCAAAGTACTCAGGCGTCACTGATCCAACGGAACACGTCGCCCAATACAAGCAACTTATGTGGACTGTCTCAATACCGTACCAATTCCAAGAAGTTTGCATGTGCAAAAGTTTTGGGGCGACCTTGACTGGGGCAGCTTTACAGTGGTTGATTAATCTCAAACCTAAAACTATTGGGTCTTTTGTAGAATTGGTGAATCAATTCACTCAGCAATTCGCTAGCAGCCGAAAAATGGAGAAGCAAACGAGCGACCTCTATTACATCGTGCAGAAGAGTGGAGAGTCCATCCGGGGTTACTTTAATCGGTTCAATGCGGAGATGATTAGTATCCGTAACTGCGACGTAAAAACAGCAATCGAAGCATACAAACGAGGTCTGGACGATAGCTCCGGGTTGTATCTCGATCTTACAAAGTATCCTCCGGAAACCTTTGAAGACGTACGAGCACGGACGCTTGCTCATATGAGGGTTGAGGATGACCTTGCTTTCAGAAATAAACACTCGGGCGACCGGAAAAGCTTAGGTGTTAAAAAGCCAGACTTCAAACCAAAGTCAACTAATCGATCGGAGCCTACTCGGCAGATTTCAAACGTTAGATTTGAAAAAAAAGGACCGACGACTTCTAAATCTGTCCAGTATCCTAAGGTATCATCTTATGGTTTCCCTGGATCAGCTAAAGACTTCGCCGTGTCCTTGAAGCAACTTCAGCAAAACGTACGATGGCCAAAGAAAAATGATAAAGACAACGACAAGAAGGACAAAACCAAATGGTGTGACTTTCATAATGACTTTGGTCATATAACGGAAGATTGCATTGCCTTAAAGAAAGAGTTGTCCTGGCTCAATTCAAAGGGTTACTTGCAAGAATTGATGGAAAAGAAAGACACACGCCCTACATCTCCAGAGCATGCTAAGGTGATTAATTGTATCACTAGAGGTTCTGACATTTGTGGAACTACATATTCCGCTGCTAAAAGACATGCTAGTCGCGGTCCCGACGACCGACCAATTCCAAAGGAGGCACGACTCAAAGAGGATGCAGAATTGGAGGCTATGCCCTTAACGTTCGACCAGGCGGATCTTAATGATGTACATCAGAAGCATCATGACGGACTAATTATCCAATTGAGCATTGGGAATTGTCTGACCAAAAGGATACTCGTCGACGGAGGTAGTTCAGCTAACATTATTTTTTTTGATGCAGTGAAAGCGATGGGTATCGACAAATCAGAGATTACACGACGTTCGACCACACTCGTTGGATTTAATGGTGGAGCGACAAACACCATGGGGGAAATCACACTCCCAGTATATATGCTAAAGGGATCAACAGACAGGCGAAGTTTAACGTTGTTGATTGCTCATCAGCTTATAATGTTATCCTTGGGCGACCTTGGATTCATGATATGAAAGTTGTGCCTTCGACGTACCATCAAACCCTGAAATTTCCCACGCAATGGGGAGTACAGGAAATTAAAGGTGAAAGAAAGGTCGCTAGAGAATGTTACAAAATTTCCTTGAAGCCCCCGAAGCAAACAATATAGCAATTACAGAACCAGGATGTTCCTGGGACTGACGACGACTATCGCTTGGAAGTTGTCGTCCTAAACCAGGATAAGCCTGACCAGATGGTTTATATAGGTTCGACGCTCGTTCCTTCCTTCAAAAAGCAACTAATTTCTTTTTTGCATGACCACTATGATTGTTTTGCCTGGACGCACGAAGACATGGTGGGTATCGATCCGAGTATTATTTCTCATAAACTCAACATCGATCCATCATTTAAACCCGTTCAACAGAAAAGATGAAAGTTTGCTTCTGAGAGGAATAAGGTTATCAACGACGAAGTTGATAATTTACTTAAAACAGGAAAAATACGAGAAGTCAAGTATCCAGATTGGCTCGCTAATGTTGTAGTCGTCCAAAAGAAAAATGGCAAATGGCGAGTCTGCATTGATTTCACGGACCTTAACAAAGCTTGCCCGAATGATCCATTTCCATTGACACATATCGACTCTATGGTCGACGCTACAGCAGGACATGAGTTACTCACGTTCATGGATGCATATTCTGGGTATAACCAGATATTAATGCATTCTGACGACCAGGAGAAAACAACCTTCATGACGGATAAAGGTATTTATTGTTATAAAGTAATGCCTTTTGGTCTTAAAAATGCAGGTTCGACATATCAACGATTGGTGAATATGATGTTCAAAGAACATTTGGGTAAAACTATGGAAGTATACATCGACGACATGCTTGTCAAGTCGAAACATGCGGACGATCATATCGGACATTTGAAGCAGTCGTTCGACATCTTGCGTGAATACAAAATGAAGCTGAATCCGAAGAAATGTTCTTTTGGAGTTCGAGCTGGCAAATTTCTCGGGTATATGGTTACGCGACGAGGAATTGAAACTAATCCAGATCAGATTAAAGCAATTGTCGAGCTAAAATCACCCAGAAATTTTAAAGAGGTTCAACGTCTTACAAGACGTATAGCAGCACTGAATCGATTTATCTCCCGATCATCCGATAGATGTCATTTATTCTATAATGTCCTACGCAAAAATAAAGGGTTCGAGTGGAATGAAAAGCATGAAGAAGCGTTGCAACAACTCAAAAAATACATGATGTCGCCTCTTTTTCTCTCTAAACCTGAGAAAGGTGAAGTCCTTCAACTTTACCTAGCCGTCAGCATTAATTCGGTAAGTGCAGTTCTTATACGAGAAACCGACGGACGACAACTGCCAATTTACTATGTAAGTAAGACTCTACTAGATGCTGAAACCAGGTATTCGTCTATAGAAAAACTTTTACTTTCATTAGTCATGGTTGCTAAAAAACTACGACATTATTTTGAATCACATCCTATAATTGTGGTAACTAATTTTCCTTTAAAGTCTGTGTTAAGAAAACCCGAATTAACAGGACGATTAGCTAAGTGGCGTATTTACCTCAGCAATTTTGATATGGATTTCAAGCCCAAAACGGCGATCAAGTCACAGGTATTAGCAGATTTCGTCTCAGATTTCAGTCAAGAACTGGAAAGTACAATGACGTCCGACAAATTAATTGTGGCGACTTTGCACGACACTACATGGACGCTCGACGTTTATGGTTCGGCAAATATACGTGGCACAGGCTTGGGTGTCGTCCTACAGTCCCCACAAGGGGGCAAAATGGTATATTCCATACGATGCGATTTCAAAGCAACAAATAATGAGGCAGAGTATGAAGCACTAATTGCAGGAATCAAAATTGCTCATGACTTGGGGACAACACGTCTGCACGTTCGAAGTGACTCGTCCCTAGTAGTTAACCAAATCAATGGAGAGTTCGCAGCAAAAGATTCAAGGATGATTGCCTATTATAAAATAGTCAAAGAAGAAGCAAAGAAGTTCAGTCACTTTGTAATTGAGCAAATACCAAGAGATCAGAACACTCAAGCTGATTCACTGGCCAATTTGGGGTCAGCACTTAGTCGAACGACATTCGATAATATCCCAGTAGTTCATCTTACAACCCCGTCCATCAAGGAGGATGATAATATTTCAGTCGCACCAATTGAAGAAGAAAATTCTTGGTCGGACGACATTCGAAATTACTTAGAAAACAATCAATTACCCGATGATAGAATGGAAGCGAGAAAAGTTAGATTTAAAGCATCAAGATACGTTATGATTAGAGGACAATTGTATCGAAGGTCTTCGACTGGATTGAATCTACGATGTATTACCAACAAGGCGCAAGTACACAAAATTTTACAGGATATGCACGATGGAGAATGTGGAAATCACTCTGGAAGCCGTAGTTTAGCCAACCGGATATCAAGACAAGGCTACTATTGGCCAACGTTAAGACAAGATGCGACCAGGTGTGTGCAGTTATGCGACGCATGTCAAAGACACACAGGTATGTCACATAAACCTTCTGAACCTTTGCACTCGACTTTGATTCCATGGCCCTTTATGAAATGGGGAATGGATATTGTTGGGAAATTACCACCTGCCCCCGGGCAAAAGGTATTCCTTTTAGTTTTAACAGATTATTTTCCTAAATGGGTCGAAGCAGCGGCTTTTTCCCAAGTCCGGGATAAAGAAGTCGTTTCTTTTATCCAAACTAACATCATTTGTAGGTTTGGAGTTCCATCTGAAATAACGTGTGACAACGGGACACAATTCATTAGTGACCGAACGCGAAGATTTTGTGAAGAAAGAAATATCAAGTTAGTAACATCGACGCCTCGATATCCACAGTCGAATGGTTTAGCTAAGTCGAGCAATAAAACTATCATTAATTCACTCAAGAAACGACTTAAAGCTGCCAAAGGAAAATGGGTGGAAGAATTGCCTTCCGTTCTATGGGCTAATTGTACGACACCTCGTACGTCCACAGGACAGACTCCCTTTTCCTTAGTCTATGGATGTGAAGTTGTGTTACCTATTGAGGTACGACTACCAACTTCAAGACATACGTCCGTTGAGCATAATTTAGTCGACCTAAGTTATGACCTCGACGCCTTAGAGGAACTTCGAGAAGCTGCTCACATTCGCATGGCGTCACAAAAACAAACTGTCGAACGACATTTCAACAAAAATGTCCAGGTCAAAGTTTTTCAAGAAGGTGACTACGTCCTACGACGAGTGTTTCAAAACACTCAAGAACCTAATGCAGGTAAACTTTCTACTAAATGGGAAGGTCCTTATCAAATCTCTAGTATCGTGGGTAAAGGAGCTTATAGAATCCAAACCCTCGATGGTCAAAATATCCCACGAAGTTGGAATGCAATTCATCTAAAAAGGTATTACTTTTAATTTTGTGAAAATTAATTTCTTTGATCATTTTCATTTTTTTTTTGTTGAGAAAGATTACTGACTTAAGCATCGGAGGGTCGTTGGTCAAACCAACGACCACCCCACTAATGTTGATTTTCGCAGGGACGCACAACTTATTTGAATCTCATGTGATCACGCATATACATTCAATATCAATGAATGCATTATTATGAATTGCCTAAGGTCGATCGAAAGTTTCAGATGATAATGATATGGTTGTATGACTAATGTAACTGTTTATTTACTTATTCGACGAACGACAATTTATAAAGGTAAGTTATAAGCATTGACAAGCAAAAAGAGTTTCGTTTCATAGGATGTCAAAAATACAAATATAAAGGACGACCACATACGGTCGACCTTCAGGTGAAAAGTTCAAAAGAAACTAAGTAGGAGGAGCGTCAGACTGTTCCTGCATGACGTCCATCCTTGCTACTACCTCCTCTTCTCCTCCTTCGCTCCCATCCAGATCGTCGTCCTCGTCGAGATCCCTTTCAGTCCCCACCTTCTCAAGATAAGTCTTGAGCTCTTCGGCGGCCGACGCCATGGGATTCTTCCCACTCAGATGACGTCTCATCAAAGCAGCCCTGGCTGTGAGACGGGAAAAGGCTTCAAGCTGTTGATTTTCCTCCTCCAAATCTTTGACGTCGCCTTCCAAACCCTCGACTTTCTTTTGAAGAGACGCAACTTCACCAGCATAAGAAGTAGCATCGGTGGTGGCTTTTATTTTCTCGATCTCCAGCTTGGTCGTTAACGCCTCAAGCTCAAGGACGCGATCCCTAAACTCCATCTTCTCATTTTGAGCTTCAACGAGTTTAGCCTTAAGGCTCTCGACCTTCATTTTCTCGGCCTCGAGCGCCTCTAAAGCGACCTTCTCCTTTTCAATAGCCTCGCCAGCCCTTTTCTTGACGTCAGGAAAAGACGCCCTAAGACCTTCTGTCTGAGCGCCTGCATGACAACCAAGAAAGGGTTAACAGGTCGGAACAGTAAGTAACAAGGAAAATAATTAAGACATGATTACCATGAAGGAGAGACCAGCGGCATGGGCTCCCGTATCTTCCACCTTGGAATCCTTGTAACGATCGTAAAAGGTTGGGAGGAGGAACTTCGCCAAGTATGGAAAAATAACGTCTCTTTCGAGAACGTCATTTACCATGAAATCAGCTGGGAGAGTGGCTTTGAAATTCATCTCTCCCACCTTTTCCTTATTCTTTCCCTCACCTTTAGAGGAGGAAGGAGGCTTCTCAACGCCCGACACCCCCCGACATGGGAACATCCTTCGTCGCCTTGGTCGAGCCTCCAAGCTCGACCCCAGCAACGGTATCCTTCGTTAATGTCGCCCCTGAAAGGGACGACAGAGTGGCATCGCCCGTCTTCTTTGGTGAAGTCCGGGGTTTGCCTCGAAGACGCTTTGGATCCAACCCCGCGGAAGGATCAGATCGCTTCTTTGATTTCTCCCTGCCTTGACGGGCAAGCTCCAGTTGTTCGGCCCGTCTCTGAGCAGCCGACTTCGTAGATGAATCTTCTGGACAAAACGAAAGAGTTAGAAAAGACATAAAATGCGAATTACGAAAAAGACATTAAACGACGTACCAGTCATCTCTTCTTCTCTCTTTTCTTCTCTTCTTTCTCCTCTCTCCTCTCCTTGATGAGAACCTTCGACGGATGGAACCTCCGTAACAAAGACGACTTCGTCTTCTTCGTCGTTCGACCGAACAGAAAAAGAACGGTCAACGATACTCTTTTCCAAGATCCTTTGAACCTTGTTTAAAGAATCTCTGGTTGGCTTCACTTTAGTGAAGTCAATCACTGCCAAACAAAAAGAAAGACACCATTAGTATACATTATAAAACACACGACAAAAACACCCGACAAAATAAAAAAAAAAACCTACCTGACTCATTCCATCCGAATGAAAACCATTGGCTATCCTCATCGTTCAAGGATGCCACTTGGAGGAAAACATAGTGGCGTTTCCAACCACGGTCGTTCACCGCAGTGTTATGCACTAGTACGGTATCTTCCTTCATTCGAGGGAATAAACTATATCTATGATAGTTATCTGCTTTAACGCTGTAAGCTGCTAGAAGGTCATTCAAATTGAACGGAGCCCCCCAGTCGGCCGTAAGACGATTGACCACCTGGACAATTCGCCAGAATTGAGGCATTAACTGTCCAGGCGATAAGTCGAATGCATCTAAAAACTCCCTGACTAAGGGAATAAATGGCCAAGAAAAACCTATTTTGAAGGGATATTCGTAAAAAACGCCATACCCCTTCGGAACTTCATTTGGTCGTAAATCCTCCGGCGTCACTAGATTAACACCCTCGGGAATCTTAGCTAATTTCTTAAGATACTCTAGATTTTCTTCTTCTTTGTAGACACTAACAGGTTCACTCGACATTTTGAAATCAGAGACACTCACAGTGGATTTCCAGTAACTAAGATAATCCCAAGCTTTTCTAGGTTTCTTAGCTAAGGATATCTTATACATAAATCGACACAGAAAAGACTCAGAAATCGTACCTTAAATAGTGTTCTAAACCTCAAATCTAGAAATGGAAAGGATTCTGATCAATCGAAAACTGAATCTCGCCGGAGATATGAATTCTTCGAAAAGGTAAGTGTAGAAAAAGGATGAGATTGAAGAAAATCCTTATTTATACTATAATTTGGAAACTGAATCGCCAGGAAATCAAATTGCCTATCGCCAAGTGACACGTGTCGTTCGTATCAGGCAAATCACTTGAGTGCATTCCTCCAATGCGTGACACATGTCCTTTATTAGCTGTAAAATTGCTAATTTTGCAGGATATGACGTCATTATCTGGTCGAAGATGAACCGATTCGGTTCTATGCAAATTTCCCGATTTCTCTTTTACGACACGTGTCTTAATTTAAAATTCAAAAAGTTGCCGCTTGAACTTTAAATTTGGGGGCAAACTGTTTGGGTAAAATTTTCAATAGTTCATCGTCGTACGATTAACGCTGGACAACAGGTAAGGAATTCCAACAGTCAGAACCTACTATGTCACACGACCAAATAGATAATAGACGCCCTTTCTTCAAGTGACCTCAATTAAATTATCAGAACCTATCCGCAGTCTCTGTCGTACGACATAATTTCAGTTACTAACCTACAATATACATTATGCCATGTTTTAATGCAGGATTCAAGGATATTTATGACTAAAGATTGTAACGGTAGACATCATCAATAACAAAAAGCATAACGGACGCCATCATCAATATCAGAAACGGTCATATGCATTCAAAGACTTGGAAAACGGAAAGATGGAGTATAAATATGGGGTTGAAACTGCACATTTGGACATCTGATTCTCAGACCTTAGAAGCTCACAAATTATACTCTCAAGCTTGCTCAATCTCTCTTGAAGTTCATAAAGCCTTCCGCTGTTTGTCGTACAACGCACGACTGAAGTCTGAATACATCCGACGCACGACCGACTTTATTTTATTGTATTATTTTACATTACATTTCATTTGTAACACTTGTTAACAAGGACGACGTCCCTGATTGACGTCCATAGTGCACGACGACTTACACTCGTCCGCGGTTTTTACCCACTTTAGGGGTTTTCCGCGTCACCAATTCTCTCGTCTTATTTACTTTATTTCTATTATAGTCGTACGATTATTGTCGTTACTTTCTTTGGTTGGATTAAGCTTCATGATTACCTTAAATTTTCCTTGGGAGATTTTTGGCATAAACAATAGTTATCCGCTCGAACGCTATAAGCAGTTAGGAGGTCGTTTAAGTTAAACGGAGCCCCCCAGTCGGCTGTAAGACGATCGACCACCTGGACAATCCACCAGAATTGAGGCATCAATTGTCCAGGCGTCAAGTCAAACGCATCCAAAAACTCCCTGACTAAAGGACTAAATGGCCAGGAAAAACCTATCTTAAAAGGATACTCGTATAAAACACTGTATCCCATCGGAACTTCATCCGGCTTTAAATCCTCCGGCGTCACCAGATTGACCCTATCAGGAATCTTAGCTAATTTTTTGAAGTAATCTAAATGTTCTTCTTCCTTAAACATGCTCACAGGTTCACTCGACATTTGGAAATCAGGAATATTCACCGTCGCTCGCCAATAACTAAGAAAATCCCAAGCTTTCCTAGGCTTTTTCGCTATGGATTTCTTATGCATAAATCGACACAGAAAGGAGAATTGAAAGTCGTTCCTTAAATAGTGTTCTAAAAACCTCGAATTTAGAATGAAAATGATTCTCGTCACTCGGAAATCTCGTCGGAGATACGTATTCTTTAGTAGGACAAAACGTAAAAAATGAATGGATTGTGGGCAATCCTTATTTATACTGAAAATCGGAAATCAAATCGTCAGGAAATTGAATCGACAGAAAATCGACGGTCAATGATATTGACACGTGTCGTTCGTATTTGGCAGCCATTCGAGTATACTCAACGAGGGCATGACACCTGTCCTTTATTAGTTGTAAAATTGCTAACTTTACAGGAGATGACGTCATTATCTGGTCGAAGATGAACCGATTCGGTTCTATGAAAATTTCCCGATTTCTCTTTTGTGACACGTGTCTTAATTTAAAATTCAAAAAGTTGTCGCTTGAACTTTAAATTTGGGGGCAAACTGTTTGGGTAAAAATTTCAATAGTACATCGTCGTACGATTAACGCTGGACAACAGGTAAGGAATTCCAACAGTCAGAATCTACTATGTCGCACGACCAAATAGATAATAGACGCCCTTTCTTCAAGTGACCTCAATTAAATTATCAGAACCTATCCGCAGTCTCTGTCGTACGACATAATTTCAGTTACTAACCTACAATATACATTATGCCATGTTTTAATGCAGGATTCAAGGATATTTATGACTAAAGATTGTAACGGTAGACATCATCAATAACAAAAAGCATAACGGACGCCATCATCAATATCAGAAACGGTCATATGCATTCAAAGACTTGGAAAACGGAAAGATGGAGTATAAATATGGGGTTGAAACTGCACATTTGGACATCTGATTCTCAGACCTTAGAAGCTCACAAATTATACTCTCAAGCTTGCTCAATCTCTCTTGAAGTTCATAAAGCCTTCCGCTGTTTGTCGTACAACGCACGACTGAAGTCTGAATACATCCGACGCACGACCGACTTTATTTTATTGTATTATTTTACATTACATTTCATTTGTAACACTTGTTAACAAGGACGACGTCCCTGATTGACGTCCATAGTGCACGACGACTTACACTCGTCCGCGGTTTTTACCCACTTTAGGGGTTTTCCGCGTCACCAATTCTCTCGTCTCATTTACTTTATTTCTATTATAGTCGTACGATTATTGTCGTTACTTTCTTTGGTTAGATTAAGCTTCACGATTACCTTAAATTTTCCTTGGGAGATTTTTGGCATAAACAGACATGATTTCAGTTACTAACCTGTGACATACGTTATGTCATGTTTAATGCAGGATTCAAGAGACATTCATGACCAAAGATTGTAACAGTTGTCATCATCAAAAAACAACGGACGTAACGGACGCAACGGACGCTATCATCAATATCAAACGGTTATTCTATTAAAAATACGCATTCAAGACTTGTCAACGGAAAATTAGAGTTTAAATACGAAGATGGAACCTCACATTCGGACATCTGATTCTCAGACCTTACAAGCTCACAAATTACATTCTTAAGCTCACTCAGTTTCTCTCGAAGTTCATAAGATCCACTGCCGTTTATCGCGTGACGCACGACCGAAGTCTAATTACACACGACGCACAACCGACTTTACTTTATTGTATTGTTTTACATTGTATTACACTTGTAACATTTGTTGTCAAGGACGACGTCCCTGATTGACGTCCATAATGCACGACGACTCATACTCGTCCGCGGTTTTTACCCATTTTTAGGGTTTTCCGCGTCACCAATTCTCTCGTCTCATTTACTTTATTTTTGTTATAGTCGTACGATTATTGTTGTTACTTTCTTTGGTTGGATCAAACTCCACATTTACTTTAAATTTTCCTTGAGAGATTTTTGGCATAAACAATATTAATATATAACTTATTTCGTATTAAAATCGTGGCTTGTGAAAAATAATAAATAGTTATGATCTATAAAATAGTAATAATGTAATTAAACATGTAGGTATCGTTGCCGAATATCTGAATATAATGGTTGTAGATTTAAAACTTGATTTTAATATGACATGTAATTTCTCTATCTATTCTCGTAATTTCTAGAAAAAACATATAAATCTATACTATATTATAAAGTATTTATAAAAAACCCTTTAAACAATTGCTAAAACTTAATGTTTTGTTATTTAATGTTAATTACTTAAAATCTCTTAAAAACAACTATTAAAACTTTATGTACTACATTTAATGCTTACTAACTTTTAATCCTTATCTCTAACCACTTTAACTCACTTAAAATCATTATCCACTTCAACTCTCCTAAAATCACTCATCTCATAAATAAATACAAGATAAAAATCAAACTTTAAATATAAAAAATCTAAAATATAATTAAGAAAAATCTAACAGAATATTTAATGTTTATTTTATAAAAAAACATTATAATATTAAACCTAAAATAAATTATATTATTATTAAACAATCAAACTCTTAAAAATAAGCTTTTATAAACTAAGTATTGCTTATTGATACACATTACTTAAAATTCAAGATTACAAATAATGATGCATGAATACAAATTTGTAAAGTTATATGTTTGAATTCATAACTAACTGATCAACATTTCAATTTCAATTTAAATATAAAATATATAATATAATCATTGAATTCTAACAAAAAATACTTAATTTTTTATATAAAAAAGATTATATTATTAAGCTTAAATTAAACAAGTTTGTAGAAAAACCATTACCACTCTCTCAAAACCATCCAGAATTGTACTGTAAATCGACAAAAAACAAAAAATAAAAGAAAACATTAAAATCGTGATGTATCTCACTGCATTGCACGAGTACGCTTCTAATAACCAATAAATTGCCTATAAGGCCAAAATTATTGGGGATAAGTTTTTAATTAATTGAAGACTTGTTAGGGTGTAAATATGGTCAGAATGAGGACGGATTGGATTGAAATCCAAACTGATCTCTATAAAACGATTTGATTTCAAACTTAACTATAAATTGAATATAAATATGAGTTTATTTTAATTTAAAAAATACATATCTAAAACAACGTCGGTTCAAGTTTGGCAATAAACCAAAACTAGTCAGTTTTGGTTTTGAACCAAACCATACGAACAAGATCTGATGTTTATAAAAAAGCTTTGAACCGAAAACCAAAGCAAAAAAGGTTTCCAATAACAATTAAAAATGAGAACCAACCAAATATAACCATTTTCGTTTGGTCTTAGTTTGGTTCATCGGTTTCATTGAGGATTCAATAAATTAAAAAGTCCGATTTTTTTTTGAATAAATGGTGTGAAGTACAACTTTTCAAACAAGTGTGCTCTCTTTTGAACTAATGGTACTGAATAGATTAAAATTTTTATGGATTCATATATGAAGGAACGACCATATATGAGAATAGTTGTTGGAAATATATGTTCAACTTCAAATGATCACAAGTTTTGAACCATATAGATTACAAGATGTTGGTGATTTTAATGAAATCGTCGGTTTTGTCATAAAAATCAGCCATGTTCATGGTCATTGCTTGAACTCTTTAGTTACCAGCAACTCATCAAGCCATGACCATCTTTTGATTCTTTCATTTAGCGGTCAGTCAAAGAATGAATTTACTATAGAAAGCCTAGGTATGAAATTAATATTTCTCTACATAAATGAAGATTAGGATAACATTATAGAACAATTGTCTTTGATAAGCAATAACATCACCAACACCATTTCTTGAAATCTTGTAGATTGATGATGAAAGTTTGAAGATAATATTATCTTTTTTCATGAGAAATCTCACAAGAGAGTGGAGTAGACCACAAGAACAAATTAATGAAGAGGAAGTGATAAGGAGTTATGTTTGACAAAGGGTTTAATCCATTGAATTTTAAGAGATGGGGGTTCATCAAATTTAAGTTAGAATTTGGTTTTTGATTTATATAAGTTGTGTGTAACTTTTTTTTTTTTTTTGAATAAACTTATTTATTTAGAATGTTTTGATATAAGAAGATTCAAGAAACAACTCTCTTGGGATCTTTCGTCTAACTATTATTGCTTCGTCTAATTGGAATTCCATTACTTGAGTCATATTAGGGTGCGTTTGATTCACATAATGGAATTTGATGGAATTGGTATCTATCGAAGAAATTTGACTTTGAAGGAATTGAAATGAAATTTAATGGAATTTGACTACGCGTTTGATTGGTAGGAATTTAATTCTTTCACTTAAGCCAAAGAATGATGAATTCCTTAAATTGTGGAATTCAATGGAATTGGAAGGATTCCACCGCTTTCATTACATGAACAAAACATGAGCTTGAAATTTGGTCAATGGAATTGGTCATTCTAATTCCTTCAAATTCCATGAACCTAACAACCCCTTAGATTTATGGTGGTGGAAGATGAAATAGGGGGAAAGACTTTTGTGGTTTAGACCGGAGATTGGGGAGGTTATCGGAGACAAGCAAGGACGACGAGAGGAGGTGGTCGAAGATGAGGAAGGATGTCGGAGACGGGGAGGCCGATGAGTTCGGAGGTTTCCTCTATGTGCATACATATAAAAGTATTATATATTATAAATTATTTTAATTCTTATTGTTTTAAAATAAAATCAAGTGAAAAGACAAATGACCAAAACACTCTTAGTTTAACGAAGTTTAGGTTAACAAAGTTAAGAGGAAGGATCTAATCCGTAATAAAAGTGAAACCACGATAACCATAATTAAATTATTTCGTTTGGGAGACTCAATCTATAATTTTTATAAAGATAGAGGGACGAAATCTGTAATTTATTCTTTTACTTTTATTTAATTTAAAATTGGAAAATAATATTTGATTGTGTTTTGGTGGCTTGGGTAGCAGATGCTAGCTGCTTCTTGTCGTCCATTTTTGACTCGTTATCGTTTGTATTTAAATATTATTTATTTCAATAATCCCACAATCATTTCCTTTTATCTTATCAATTCTTTTCTTCCCCGTGAAAACCGTGCATTTATAAAAATTAGTATATAGGGTTTATGGAAGTAAGGGGGTTGTTTACTAAAATTTGTGGATAAGTGCTGATTAGGGTAAGAGGTCTGATCATAATAAAAGATTTGATTGGAGAAAGTGTTGACTAAAAACTAATGTTTACCAGATATTTTCTATTAAGTGTTGACCAACCCTCTATAATAATATATCTCGAAACATTATAATGTATGAAAACATTTGAAAATTATATAACTTTTTTAAAAAATAATAAAATGAAACATTTATAAACCAATATAAATGTTAACACTTTTTTAATCAATAATTATTGTAAAAGAAAATTAAAATGTTCAAAATTGGTTGATAAGGTCAAAAGCTACTCACCCATAGGTCATAGTTTCTAACACTGATTAAAAAAAATGGAAAATGATGGATATTTGAGAAGACATTTCTATCTTTCTTTATTTTTACGGTGCACAATAATCCTATTAATTTCTTCTTCCTTCTTCCTTCTTCCTTCTTCTTTTTCTCGGCTCATTCATTGAGAGGGACTAGAATAAAAATGGAACTCTCATACACTTGCAGATGCAACATTTACGGAGACATGTTGGTGAACATGCTTCACTTTCAGTTGAAGATTTTGTTTATTTTTCAAAAATGACGAACATAAAGGGTATAATCTGGATGATGACCTCTGACTCTGGTAAGGAACACATCCTGGGAAAGAGGACGATCATCAATGAAATTATGTTAAGAGGTTAACTTTTTTATTTGGTAAACAACTCATCTCTTACCAAGGTAAGAGTCTATTACTCGATCAGAGGTGGTAAGAAGCAAGTAAACAGGCCCTAACTCAGGTTCGGAGAAAGTCACAAACACGTAGTATTGATAAACACTTTAATAATTATTTATTTATGCAGTATATATATATATATATATATATATATATATATATATGTAGCTGTAGGTTCACATGAAAACTTATCTTTCATTGTGCACATGAAGACAAATCTTAATCATTGATCAAAACTTAGAAAATTAATCAATGGTTAATACATAATAAGGTTAATTGAGAAGTGATTAATGACAAAATTGGAAATTTGAATCAGGCCTACCTTGTTTGACTTTCTATTTTATTTTTAATTAAATTTATTTACCCACTTAAACTTTAAAATAAATTATCTTAAAAATTAATAATATTTAAATCAAACAAATTACATTAAAAAACCGAGAATTTTGTGCTCTTCGATATGACATCCATCTCGATACAGTTTTTTTTCGTTTTAACCGTTTTTTACGTGAAATTCTATATAGGTGTTATATTCATTATGAATATGCATGCACGTCCTCGGGTGTCCACATTCAGTATGAATAACAAAAGTGAACGTTCATTCACTATTCATGATGAATAATATAGTATTCAAGATGAATAATACAACATTCAGGATGAATAATACACGAATCCATGATTCATGTATTATTTATCATGAATCGTGTATTATTTGCCCTGAATGTTCTGTTATTCATCCTGAATGATACATTATTCATGATGAATAATATATTAATGACCCGTGAAGGTGTAGACACATGACGCACTCTCTTTTGTTTCCCAATTCACAACCGAAATATGGTTTAATTCATTATGAAGATGTGTGCGCATCCCCGGATGTCCCACATTCAGTATGAATAACAAATGTGAACGTTCATTCATTATTCATGATGAATAATATAGTATTCAGGATAAATTACACAACATTAATGACGAATAATACACGAATTCATGAATCGTGAATTATTCACCCTGAATGTTGTATTATTCATCCTGAATGATACATTATTCATGATGAATAACACATGAGTGACCTGTGAAGATGTGGAGACGTGACGCGCTCTCTTTTGTTCCCCGATTCACAACAAAATTACTCGATAGATTCTCAATTCGTCTTGATGGTAGGCGCAAGTTTAAAAAAGAAAATAAAAAAGTCAAATATGGTAGGCGTGAGTTTAAATTATCTTCCATTTTTACCCCTAATCATCTTAAAATTATAAACTCTATTTAATAAGAGTTGTTGAATCAATAGAGATGGAGTGGTTGAGATTTGTCCTCACGTGCACAATGAAAAGTGGGGTTTCATTTGAACTTTCCCCTCTCTCTCTCTCTCCCTATATATATATATATATATATATATATATATATATATATATATATATATATATATATATATATACATATAAGGGAAAATTGCATTAAAATGGAACAAACTTTAACCTTATTTCTATTTAAGGGAACAAACTTTTAAAAACATCATTTAAGGGTCTGAATCAAACTTCTTGTATATTTAAAGGTCTAATTAACTTGTTGACCTGCTAATAATGACATCACCCAAATTTTTTTTGACAACTAAGATTCCACGTCATTATTATAATTATAAATCTAAATCTAAAAATGCTGATATGGCATATAAATTCTTTTACTTAAAAACTAAAATTCCACATCATATTTTAAAATAAAAAATAATTAAAATAAAATTCCTTCTTTTTGTATTACATGTCTCCTTTTTTTCTTTTTCAAAAGCATCCTCTCAAAAACATCATCAGACACCATTTTATTTTTATCTTTAAAGATGAAGAGAATCAGGATAGGGACCATCGTGACGCACACCCATCCAATATCAAAATCAAAATCCAAAATTCTAACCCAAACCTTCAAAGTAAACAAACTCACTCAACTCATAGCTTCTCCCCGGTCGAATAAAAGAAGATGAAGTTTCAAATTTTAGATCTAGTCTCAAGGAAGATGAAGATGAAAGAGACCCAATCACAACTTCAAATCAGATGATGTTCCAGATCTGGTCTTAACAACGGTTTTAGATCTTGTCTCAAGGAAGATGAAGATGAAAGAAACCCAATCACAGTTTCAAATCAGATGACGTTCCAGATCTGGTCTAGACAACGGTTTCAGATCTGGACTCACATTTATCTCAACTTCAGATCTCGACACAGATCACATTCCAGATATGTTCTTGTTCAAAGAGAAGAAGAACCCTAATTTTTTTCTGGCTTATGTAAATATGGAGCAAAAAGGGACGACAAATCGAAAAACCGTTTTTTTGTTGGGTTCTGATAAACGTAAATTTTATACATTTTTACATCAAAATTTCCCTACAATTAGTGTCAATTGGATACTTAAAGTACCCCTTATAATTTGAGTTTAGTATTTTATCGTTTGTTTTTAAATTAAAGTGAAAAAGAAAAAAAAATTATAGTTTTTTTTATATTATGATTGCATGCGTGTGTGCAGTAGGCAGAAAGAAAAAAAAAGCAGAATCGAAGAAAGCGAATTAAAACCATCTTTGTCTCAATCTCCCTATCAATGATTTTGGAATTAGTGTTGCTTTGGTTTAGATTTAGGTTTAGGGTTTTTGTTGGTTTGGTTTAGATTTAGGTTTTTAATATAGATTTCTTTTACAATTTTGATCTCTAGGCTTCAATAACTACAATGAGCATATCTACTGTTTGCATTGTGCTTTGAAATTGGTCCCTCTAAGCTAACTCCGCTAAATATTTTCTATTAAGTTAGGGGTAATTTCGTCCTTTTCTTTTACAAGGACAAGTTGCACACTTTTGTTTAAACTGGAGGGACCAAATTGTAATTTACTCTAATTTATATTAATACACACACACACACATATATATATATATATATATGCATGTATACATACGCACACAACATATATATATGTATGCATATTTATGTCCAACAATCAGATCCCCACCTCCAACCAACCTCTTCTTCGACTCTCGGCGACCACCCTAACCCTCCCTGTCCCCTATCCCCTTTCTGTGAACCACTTCCATCGTCCCTTCCCCCGTGAACCACCTCCATCGTCCCTCCAGCCGTCGATCTGAATCAAAGCATGTAACACCCATAATTTTCGGTAAGTAAAGTCACCCAGACATTTCTACAACATGTAATTGGGGGGATTCATGTTGGGAAAACATTATTTAAAGTCCCCATAAGTGTCGAGGGTAGCGGTGTTGAAAAAGGTCGAATTTCGGAGTTTGGGAGTGGCTGGCGATAGTGCCTGCGACAGTGACAAGTGTCACTGTCGCCATGTCAAGGTCGCGGGGGTGGTACCACCTACGGTACACTCCAAGCGAGAGTACCCTGGGTACAATCGCCGGCACCCCCTGGTCACTTTAAAGCCCGATTTTGAGCAGTCTCTCCTCATTCTTTCAACCCCTTTCACATTCTTCTCTCTAAAATCGACCCTCAAACCCTAACTTCAAACTTTATGCATCCAAGGCACCAAATCTAACGTGTTCCAAGTGTTTCTCCACCACCCAACAAGGATTGGAAGCTAGGATCAGGAAACTCCATTGTCATCTTCAACCTCAAGCTCCATGGTAGAGTTTTCTAGGTTTTCACCAAAACCTAAAGGGTAAGTTTATCCTCTTCATTTCTAAACCTTAGTATGAGATATAAATTATCTCTTGATGATTTCCTAGTGTTCGGTTTCTCTAATTTCGGGTTTGAAGGTTTGGAGTTAAAAATTAGGGTTTTGGTCAAGTTGGGTATTTTGATGTAAAATGTTTGGGGATCGATTCTTAATGGTTGAATGAGTATATTCATGGTTGGAAACTGATAAATATAGGTTTTGGAAGGTTTTGCTTGTGGATTCAAGTTTCTTCAAGGAAGCTCAAGTTGGGGTAAAATCTAGATTTAGCCTAAATCTAGCAATGTGAGTTCAAGTTGATTTGTGAAAACAGTATACATGCCAAAATGTCGATTTTTAAATATTTATATGTTTTACATGAAATTACTAACTGTAACACCCTCAAATTCGGTAAGAGCATCTAATTTAAAGTTTTGGTATTACATCAACCAAAAGATAAATCTTCAAAATAAAACTTTCTACTTAACCTCAACAGATATAAACTCCAGTCTTATACAAGGACTAGACCAAAGACGGTGTTACTTAATCCCAACTATAAGTTTCTCTTCCCAAAACAAGTGCGAAAGACTCCACTAAGATATCCACCTCTTGAGCACACGACTAGCACTCCTCTCTACACAGTGTCACTAGAGCTATTCCCAACCGGAACCTGTTGCACATGCCGACAAATAAAAAGGTTAGGCTAACGCCTAGTGAGTTCAAGAGTTTTCCACATGAGTAAAGATATCTTTGAAAAGAGGTAATGCATTTTAAATCATAATCTTTTAAATGATGTACTTTGAATATGGAAACGACTTGTTTTCCAATAACATGCACTTTGGGCAAAAACACTAATATAAACGTTTTCAAATCCAAACTTCTTCGGGGACAAGATCCCAATATAAAACGTTCTTTCGTAAATAAATTCCAACCCCAGACACACTCAAATGTGAATAAGAATCAAATCCTCCATTAATGAAAATGCGGTTAAAACTTTATATCCCGAAACACCCAAAACACGGGTGAGGCATAATACTCAACCCATAACTCAAAAATAAAATCCACTTATATAAAACGTCACCGAAAGCTTGGATAATAAAACTCAATACCCAAAAACAACACCTTTCGGTGACGGGGGATACCCGAATTCCATCGAAAGTGGCGGGCACACAAAGTTAAGCCACTTATCAATGTTCTCGAGTTTCACATAAGACCATGGTTCCCCGTATCTGGCTCATCTGAGCTACTACCGTAAGACACCACTGATCCTAGTGTCTACTCGACCTCTAATGAGTCTCACCACAAAGTCATAAGTCCCCGTATCCAGCTCACTCTGGGCACCACCGCAAGACTTAGCTCCGTATACGGCTCCTCCAGAGCACCACCGCAAGCTTACATAATCAACAACATGACTTGGGGACCACTCACTAGAATTCAAACACGGACACTAAATTCCACGATGAGTAACCATACTGGATTACAAACGGGCATCGAGTTTAACCACCCACGATATCTACCTCGAGCCCTCAATAAAGGTTACGCGGTTATCGAGTCCAACCACTACCCACGAGGAGAAGGTCCCCACTAAACAATATCCAGTCCCAACACGGGGATAAAGTCCCCACTAAACCAACTGACTGACTCATATGCCTATGGATCCAATGCATTACAGTTTAAAACGTTACATGACTCAAAAGAATGAACTAACGCATTCAAAATATGTAACTCTCAAATGATGCGCATTAACCTCCATCATACTCGGTATTTAACAACGGGCTATTAAACCTTACAAATGTCCTCAAAACTCATTCATTTTCAAATATGCATTTCCAAGTTTAACTGCTGATAAGAATGAAAATCATAAAATGAGACTATACACATTCTTTCAAGTACCTCACATAAATGTGCAAGTAATACTTCATAAAACATCCCCTTTCATGAATGATGCATAAATTGTAACACCCCGATTTCAAAAAACATCATTTCAAGTTAATACTGAAATCAGTAGCTTTAAAAGGGAAAAAAAATAAGATATATGATTTTGGACTTGAATCCTAGATTTTATAGTCTTTATGGATAAAGTATTCAATTACGAGTTCAACGGTCCTTTCCGGAGCAAAAACGGAGCTATAACGAAGAAGTTATGGCTAAAACAGTGAACGAGGAGAAACCAGACGAACAGTGCATAGGGCGACTTGTGGCGCGACTTAGGCTGCCCCGTAACCCACCCGGAGCCCTATTAACCCATTCGGGCGACTTGTGGCGTGACCTAACCCGCCCGGTAACCCGCACGGAGCCCTGTTCGAACTTAAAACCCGATTTTCAGCCCTAAAACTTCATTTATTCATATCTTTTGATCCACAACTCCTATTTGGGTGATTCAAGTTGCCACGATTTCGTTTTTGAGAGATCTTCAAGGATCTAGCAAGATATTGGAAGTCTATTGGAGTATACAAGAGTATTTTGTGGTGGTAAGCTCCTCATCTCTCCCACTTCATCTTCTTCACCAAAGTTTTCTAGGGTTTCATCCACCCTTTGTTCTCCCTTTCATTGATTGGAGGTTTACAACCATTTTGGTGAACTAGAGGTGTTTTGGTTGGTGGATTCAAGCTTGGGTTAAGGTAATCTTCTATTCTCTTCATTTATGGAAGTTAGGGTTTCGGTATCAGTTGAGGTATTCATGTATAAGGTTGGGAAACGATTCTCTGTAGTTGATTATGTATATTTATGGTTGGAACCTTGTGGATCTAGGTTTTGGAAGATTTGGTTTGAAGAATCAAGTTATTCAAGGAAAGCTCTAAGTGGGTAAAATCTAGATTTAGCCTAAATCTAGCAAGGTGAGTTCAAGTTGATTTGTGAAAACAGTGTACATGCCAAACTGTTTATTTTAAAGTGTTTTACATGAAATAGTTAACTGCTGAAAAGTTTTGAGTATTTTGAAGTAAAATATGTTTTACTTGGTTATTTGTCAAAGAGTGAGTATTTTGATAAGTTTTTATATTTGGTAAACATGGGTTATGTTAACCTCTTAAAATGCTTATATTGGGTTTTGGACGTTTCAATAACTAAATAGCATGAATTACGTATTCTTGGTAATTTTGTACAAGTAAGATCTATTTTATGAGTTATTCATCTTTGACGATTTTGTACAAATGAAGTTTATTTCATGTTATATGCATTTCGGTGTATTTGCATTTATAAACCCTTTGGAAAACCTTTGGTCCCATTATGTGTTGAGTTTTGGGTTAATCTCGTCTTTGAGGTATGTGTCTTCGTAAACGTTGTTTAAAGACATTTCATTAATTGTGGGGACGTTAATTGTCGGTCAAATAAATTTTCGGGCATTTTGGTTCGGTGTTGATGTAAATGAGTATGAAGGACATTTGTCCGGTTTTTAATGGCTCGATGTAGAGTCCAATTCATGATTTACATCTTAATGCATTTTATTGCATATTTATAATAATTACAGGCGCGGGTGCTTTAGTCATTCATGTGTAGTCATGTAATCTTAGACTGTGTTGCATTGGATCTATAGGCACGTAAGTCAATCTTATTTGATGGTCAATTGGGTGGTACGGGGTTGGACTCCGGGATTCATGTTTTATGACCAAACTTAACAAGTAGGCACTAGGAGGAGGTAGTCTTGGGCGCCACTGTGTGGGTGTGTGCCTAGATCTCCGTCGTCGGGGAATTTCCTCAGTTGTAGTCCCCGGGTGTGCCGGGCCTTTCGGGTGTCCTTTATGGCATCAAGGTACCTCGTCTCTTTGGGTGAAACTTATCAAGGATTTGTAGGGACACTTGGACTTTCATGTCGTTAGGTGTCATGCGATGAACGTTGTAAGAGTGGCATACTTTGTGTTCTTCCGCTCTCAACGGATACGGGTATCCCCCGTTGTCGGCCCGAGGTATTTTGGATATTTAATTGTCCATGCTTTAATACTTGGATTTCATTCCATTTTACGGTCGCGTGAGTATTAAGCTTCAGTTTCATGTTTTAATAGCGTGTCATATTCATATGGATTGTTTTTCGATTATTTAAGGGTCGAGTATTATGTCCCACCCGAGTTTGGGCTGTTTTGGGTTATGAAGCATTATTTACATTTTAGCACATTTGAGTATCGAACCATGACCCCGTTTTGAAGAAATGTGTGTTTGGGAGCATTGTCTTTAAAAGTGCATATTATGGGAAATTGTGTCGTTTCTATTTTGAAGTATAAGATTTCGAAGATCTTGCTTTTAACTGAATTCTTTCTTCTAAAGTTATATTCATTTATGCTAAAACTCTTGAGCTCACTAGGCGTTAAGCCTAACTTTTTTATTTGTCGGCATGTGCATCAGGTTCTTGTCGGGGGTTCAGTTCTAGCAAGTGCTATGAGGAGTTGAGATTTAGCTTTATACAAGAGTAAGTAGCTGGTGAAGTCTTCCGCAGGTTGGAGTTAGTGTTTGTTATTGGGTTTAATAACACTCGTCCTTTTCATAAATGGTATGTATAGGATGGATGTGTGTATTGAGGTTAATTCTCAAATTGTGTCTGTAGTCAACGTATTTATTGATGTATTTAGAAATTTTTTAATAAGTTGCTATCTTCAGATTTAAGGGTGTTACATAAACCCGACAAACATTTAAAAGTGTATTTTTGACCAAAGACCCATTTATGCAATAAATCATCAAAACTCATTCATTTATGACACATTTATCGAAATGCCCAAAAATCCCAAATGTGGGTGTTTTACAAAGTTTATAAAGTTAAATACTTCAAACTAACCCAACATTTGATAATTTCATGTAAAACACATAAACACTTTAAAATAGAAATTTTGGCATGTACAACGTTTTCATAAATCAACTTGAACTCACCTTGCTAGATTTAGGCTAAATCTAGATTTTACCCCCAAAACTTGAATCTCCAAAGATGAAGACTTGAATCTCCAAGAAACTTCTCTAGATCTTGGATCTGACACACCTACAAGGTTCCATTCAACATACAAGTCTGTAACACCCGTAAATTCATAAGGTAAGTATTTTGTCTCCCTTAATGCATCAATTTCGCTTATGTGTGAATATGTGTCTTTGTGTGCATTTTATGATCATGAATTATGTTAAAATGTCCTATATTGATTTATCATCTCTAATCGTACAAACCTTGTGCTCGTTATCATTTTTGGTTGAATTTTCGGGCTGTTTCGGGTGCCACGCGATTGTGCCCTTGGCACTATCGCGAGGGCACTATCGCCGAAAGTGTACCGAAGGTTCGGGGTTGCTCGCGATTGTGCCATGGCACTATCGCGGAGGGCATTGTCGCTGAGTTTGTACCGTGAGTGGGGGAGCCTTCGCGATTGTGATATGCGATAGTTCCCATGGCACTATCGTCGGGCACTATCGCGAGGGCACTATCGCCGAAAGTGTACCGATTTTTGGTTAAATTTTCGGGCTGTTTCGGGTGCCACGCGATTGTGCCCTTGGCACTATCGCGAGGGCACTATCGCCGAAAGTGTACCGAAGGTTCGGGGTTGCTCGCGATTGTGCCATGGCACTATCGCGGAGGGCATTGTCGCCGAGTTTGTACCGTGAGGGGGGGGAGCCTTCGCGATTGTGACATGCGATAGTTCCCATGGCACTATCGCCCGCGGGGTCTGGTCAATTTAAAACACTTTGGCAGCCTCATTTCTCACTTTGCACTTTACAAAAAAAACGGGAGAACTCTCATTTGGGCGATTTTTGGGGGTTTCAAACACCTTCTGTAACATCCCGCCTACCTCGACAACAATATTGTCCGCTTTGCCCCTGGATTTAACCAACGTGTAGCGCACAGATTTGTTTTCTGGCGACCTGGTGAGAAACTTCCTAGGGGGTCACCCATCCTGGGACTACTCCCACCCAAGCACGCTTAACCTCAGAGTTCCCAGAACCTGACGTGCTTGTGGCCCCAAAACGCGTTGTTGTTAGGAAGGCCAAGATATTACTTATAACACCCAGCATCACTCCTGTCCACGACCGATATGGGATATGCCTAAGGTGTTACAAACACCCCCCCTTGGGACTCATCGTCCTCGATGAGGTTTGCCCCATATCCCGAACGACACAGGAGTGGCTCTGATACCATCTGTAACATCCCGCCTGCCTCGACAACAATATTGTCCGCTTTGCCCCTGGATTTAACCAACGTGTAGCGCACGGATTTGTTTCTGGCGACCTGGTGAGAAACTTCCCAGGATGGGTGACCCCCTAGGAAGTTTCTCACCAGGTCGCCAGAAACAAATCCGTGCGCTACACGTTGGTTAAATCCAGGGGCAAAGCGGACAATATTGTTGTCGAGGCAGGCGGGATGTTACACCTACACATTTATTGCCAGGGTTTTGGGTTGTTGGGGTAATTTCTTGTTCTTCCAACCTCAACCAAGTGCATTTATTGAAGATCTTTATCAAGCTACTCCTCTCCTACATCAAGTCTTCTTAGGGCAACTTCTAGGGTTTCTATATTTTCTAGGTTTTGGTTCAAAACCTAGATTGTGAGTTTACTGAACCTTTGTTAAAACTAGATACACATCATAATCTCCTATTTGTTACTTTATCTCTATATGTTCAAGTGTTTTGGGGATTTTTTTAGGAAAATAGTTGGAAATATAAATATGGGTGATAAGCCATGATTTATGTTATATGTATCATTATTTGGGGTCTTTCTCATAGATACATAATGTGGTACCTTGATATGTTAAATGTATGCATATATGGGTATTAGGATGATTCTAGTTGGAACACCATTTTGGTGACATATTTATATGCATGATGGGCATGATTTTCATTTGGGTCTTTTGTTAGACATCATGAGGATAAGGTGGTAATATTATACCCGTAGTTGGTATTGAAATATGTTGGGTTGAAATAGACCTAAAGGACCTCCTATAAATGTCATGTTGGACGAACCAAGTCAGTACACTAGGAGGATGTAGTCTTGGGCGCCACTGTGATGGTATGTGCCTAGACCTCCGCCATTCGGGGAATTTCCTTTGCGGTAGTCTTCGGGTGTGTCGGGCCTTTCGGGTGTTCCTTGTTAAGGGCATCAAGGTATATCGACTCTTGGGTGGACTTGATTGGTTCTATGGGTCTCCTCTATTGACTCCACATTTGTTGAACTATGGTTAACTGCTGATAAGAATTGTAACTGACCATGCATGCTTATTATTGTTCAACTCACTAGGCTTTTTGGCCTAAAACTTGTTTGGTGTCGATGTGTATCTCAGGTTCTAGCGGCGCCGGTCCTAAGCAGGTTTAGATGCTTTGGGTGAGAGCTTGGGGATTTTGCACTTGGACGCTTACTTTGAGAATGAACCGTTGGGTTTATAGATGACAACCCTTTTTGTAATATCTTTTCTAGATGTAGAAATTAGATTAGTTGGTTGTTATTTTATAGTCCGTTTAAATTACAATTGTGATTAAACAGGTTATTTATACATTCCCCATTTTTTGGGAGGCTCTTGCTATGGCAATTTTTGTATACCTCATGTCCGTTTTTCGGATTTTTGTTATCCCTATTTTTAGGGTGTTACAAATTCACCAAAATCAAACCCTAAATGGAGGATGAAAGGAAAAAGGATGAAATCCTCAAACCCTAGCTTAACATTGAGAGAGATGAGGAGCTTACCACCACAAAATACTCTTGTATACTCCAATAGACTTTCAATATCTTGCTAAATCCTTGAAGAGATCTCAAAAACGAAACCATGGCAACTTGAATCACCAAAAACGGAGTTGGAATGAAGAAGATATGAAGAAATGAAGTTCTAGGGCTGAAAATCGGGTTTTAAGCTCGAACAGGGCTCCGCGCGGGTTACCGGGCGGCCTAGGTTGCGCCACAAGTCGCCCGAATGGGTTTTATGCTTGAACAGGGCTCCGAGCGGGTTACGGGGCGGCCTAAGTCGCGCCACAACTCGCCCCGTGCACTGTTTGTCCGATTTCTTCATTATTCACTGTTTTTGCCGTAACTTCTTCGTTATAGCTCCGATTTTGCTCCGGAAAGAACCGTTGGACTCATAATTGAATTATTCATCCATATAGACTATAAAATATAGGATTCAAGTCCAAAATCCTTTATCTTATTTTTCCCTAATATATCGGTTTCGGTATCAACTTGAAATGGTGACTCTCGAAATCGGGGTGTTACACTAACTATTGAGTTATTTGATAAGTTCGATTATTTGAAGTGTTTAACATTATAAACTTTGTAAAGCACTCACGTTTGGGATTTTGAGCATTTTGACAACTAAATTATACACATTGGTATTTTGATGATTTATTTCATGAAGTAAAGTTGGAATATAAATGCATCTTATTGTGTGTTTTAGATAAGTGCTTGATTTTGCATAATAGAACGTTTTTGAAAAAGTAAATGATATAATTCAATTAGAAAATGAGTTGTCCCAATCTAAACTATGTTGGAGTTAATTATATATTTTGGAGTATGGGTTTACATAAAGTCAGGGTGTTTACGTTTGATTTCATTTCATGATTTTCAACGATGGGTCTTTGGATTTGTTGAGCATATGGCTCGGTTTGGATTTTGTTGGGTCTTAGGGACACGTGTCCGATTTTAATAGCTCAATGTAGAGCGTTTGGTCATGATTTGCATTTACTGCATCTTATTTGAGAATTACATGTTCTGAATGCGTTAGTTCATTCGTTTTGAGTCATGTAATGTTTTAGTTAGTGCAATGGATCCATAGGCACGGTGTTCTTTATGTCCCGTTTTAGACAAGTTCACCACTTTGGCATGGAATAGGCATCGGGTGACCATGGTAAGTAAGGTGTGGACCTATACGGTCGGGCAGCGTCCCATGGGCAGTAAGGTGTAATTCCATTGTGTGAATAAGTTCCCGTTTTGGAACTGGGTTCCCTGTTTTGGAACTCTCAAGGATAGATCTGGAGTGGTTGACTTGATGTTTTCGATCAATAGACTTGGAGTAGTTAAGCTCGGTAGGTTTTATGTGTATAATCCATATGCTTTGGTTTTCTACATAGTTATGTGACCTACTTTGGTGTTCCGTCGCGTACCATGTAACTGGGTCTCCCCCGCCACCAAAAGGTGTTGATTTGAGTATTGAGTTTTATAATCTATGTTTTCGGTGACGTTCTGAGTACGGGTAGTTATCCGTGTTTTCAGGTTTTGAATATTAAATCTTATCCATGTTTTTGGGATGTTTTGGAAGTTGGAGTTTATCTACGTTTTCATTATTTGAATATTAAAGTGTCAGTTATGCTTTACGTGGGATTTGGGTTTTGGTTTTATATTCGAAGAAGCGTTTTGTTCTGTGATTTTAATCATGAAGAGGGTGAATGTTGAAAAAGAGATTGTTTTCAGATTTATTGTATTTCGTCTTGGTTGCTTTAAGATTGAACGTATTATCATTTTGGAAACCATGATTTAAATAACATTCTTAAAGTTATTGATATATATATATATATATATATATATATATAGGATGAAAACTCTTGAGCTCACTAGGCGTTAAGCCTAACCTTTTTATTTGTCAGCATGTGCATCAGGTTCTAGTTGGGGAAATGTTTCTAGCAGTACTATGAAGAGATGAACCCTAGTTTTACAAGAGGGTAAGTAGTTGGTGAAGTCTTCCGCAGTTTGGAGATAGTGACTGTTATTTTGTTTTAGTAGCACCCGTCCCTTTTATAGACTGTGTACATAGAATGAAATGCGTGTATTGAAGTTAAACCTTAAATTGTGGTTGTAGATGAATCTGTTAGTGTATTGTTGTATCCAAGATTTATTGTAGAAAAGTCAAAGTTTGTAAGTCAATCAAAGTCAATGTATAGCTAAGTCAAAGTTAGTTTACTTTGAGTGAACATGGTCTTTGACCATATATGAAGGCATGTAAGTGTACTAAGCATGTAAGTAATGTAATGGAATCATTGAAAATGCTTTAGTGAGATATACGACTTTAGAATTTTCTCTCTCTACACTCTCTCTAGAACATGTTCTAAATTGTCAAATTTGTTTGATTTTGATTGATTTGCTTGAATCTGTGGACTTACATTTGATATCAGAGTAGACCAAAACTATTCAGATTACTTGGATTTCACTTTGATTTGATCAATTTTACAAATCTTGGAAGAACACGCACATAGTTTTCTCGAAACACACTGTTACATCGAATTTTTTAGTGATAAAGGTTTTTGGTGCAAGAAAATGGATGATTAGGGTTCGATTACTGTTTTAAAACATTTCTTGTTTAGGATTGATCATCAAATTCATACTAATTCGTATCCAACTTTGAATTTTTATGGTTTACGATTTCAATTATTTTTTCGAACACTGTTTGAATCAATTTTCAGTAATTTTGTTGTTTTTAGCTTAATTGTTGCATTAGAAAAGTGTTCAATTTGATATTTCGATCATCCCTGTGCATTTTCAAGCTTTGATTGCAGGTGGTTAATGTTTTGATCGAAATCTGTGGTTAAGTACGAAGAACACGTAAGATCCAGAGAACGTGCAACGTTCATCATGAAGAACACGCATAACAAAGAACACGCAGGCTAAAGGTTCATGTCATTTGTGAGTTCTTGATCATAACGCGTAAAGGGTGATCTGTGAGAAGTGAAAACTCGCACGGGCTTATTTGCGAGTTTGTCTTGGATTATATAATCTGCGAGTTTCATTGTTTTGCGAGAAGTCGTTTTGTGAGAAGTTAAAGTGTCAAAAATATTCTAAGTATAGAAACGCGCAAAAGCATTGCGAGAAGTTCATCCCAAGAACGTGCACGTTGTTTTCTGCGCGAAGCTAAAACACGCACGACCCTATTTGTGTGAACCTAAAACGTGCATGCTTTGATTTGCGCGAACCAGGAACGTGCATATAACTATTTGTGAGAAGTAGTATCTACAGTGTTTTGCGAGTTTCAGTGTATTGCGAGTTCTAACACTTAGATTTTTTTTATGTTTTTCAGGTTTTGACCAAGGTTGACTTTTTGAGTCAAATTTTTATCTGAATATTTTGGACGATCATTTCAAGCATTGTATTCAACATTTCTTCTCATTTTGTAAAATTTTTGTGACAAGTTGCCCCTCGACCCCGCAAGGGCGTTGCCCCTTGACCCCACCCGCTAACCGGGTAGCGGGACCCCCGTGCTAAGTCTGCGGAGAGGGACATATTTCTAATAGTGATTAAAATTTTCTGATTTTTTTTAACGATCATTTTCAAGCATACTATTCAAGATGTCTACTGTATTATCAGGGAAAGATTGTGCTATAATATCCATGCCTGAGATACCTGCTATAGAAGCTGAACGGGATAAACTGAAGATTCAGAATTCAGATCTTCTAAATCAGATCCAGGAGTTGAAAGCTAAATTTGTATTTTTTGAGAAAACTTCTGAATGTGCAAAATGTATTAAGAATTCTAAATCTGAGCTTGCAGGTATCATCAAAACAAGAGAGAAAGAAATTAAAGAGAAAGAGAGAGAAATAACCAATCTTCAAAGCAAATTGAAGACAACTGAAAAGAAATCATCAGAGCTGAAAGCTGAATAAGTTGATCTTCAACAAAAGTTCAAAGCTTTTGAAGATAAAATATATGCACTTGAATCTATGAACGTTGATCTGAAGAAAAAACTTAATGTAGATAAAGATAAAGCTGAGTTGTAGAAAATCTACACTCAAAAGCTGCCTGACTTTTCTAAGAAAGCTTTTCAAGAGAAAAAGGATTTGGAGCAAAGATGCTTAAAACTCTTGAAGTAAATATCAGAATTCGAAAAGATTGTAATAACTGAAAGAGATACTTTTGCAAAAGTGGGAAAAGTTCTTGAAGATAAAACAATTGAACTTCCTAAACAAATCTCTACATTGCAAGACTTACTTGATAAAGAAAGAAAATATTTTCAAGAAAAGAAGAAGTCTTTTGATGTTGAAAAGAAAAACGCTGAAAAGAGAAATGTTGGGATTTTCAAAGAAATTTCTGAAAAGAACAAGAACTTAGAAAAAGACTTTGAGCAAGAACGTCAAATCTTTGAAAGTGAAATATTTAAGCTCACATCAAAGATACCTGTTCTATCATCAGACATTCAAAAAGAAAAGATGGCAAGATCTGATTTGAAAAAGAAGTTTGACACACTTTTTGATGAAAGAAACATTTTGTCCGAAAAGATAAAACAACTTGAAGTTGTAAATGTTGAATTATTTGATAAGATTTCAACTGATGTGATTAGTCAATCACCTTTTGATAATTCAACTGAATGAGTTTGTTCTTTCAAAACTGCTTCAAGTTCCATTCATGAAAATGTTTTCAAAAAGAACAGTGTCAAATCAAATTAGATTCGTCAATCTAATTTGTTTTATGACAAATCTGTTGATAGTTCAACAAGCTTTTATGTAAAATCTCTTGAAAAGAATTCTTCCAAGAAAGGACAGATGGTGTGGAGAGTGAAAGGTTCTCCTGATGAAAAGAAGAATGACAAATCATTCGCATCTACATCAAAATCCAAGAAGAACAATGCACATAAAGGTAAATCTTTTGGTAAACCTGATATGTTTTATTCTGCTAATCATTTGATCAGGATTGCTCAAAAGAAGATTTGTTGTTCTTACTGTGGAAAAAATGATTTTGTTCAAAGATAATCTGCTCATCACTGGTATGGAACTTACAGAATTACTTCTCAGAAAAATGTAATTAAAAGATTTAAATCTATTGAGAAGTGGATTCCTAAATCTAACCAACCAAGACCCAAATACCAGTTGCTACCAAAAGTTGTTAAAACTATTTTGCAGGTACCACAGGTTTAGGGGGAGTAAGAGCTTTGGTTCTTGAATATTTCAGTTCAAGACCCGTTCTTAAATGTTAAAGAATAATGGCTCTTGAATAATTCAGTTCAAGACCTAGTCCTCAATGTTAAAGGACTTAGACTTCTAAACACACCAGTTTTGGACTCGGTCTTCAATGTTTAAGGATAAGGATATTATGCAAATATCCAGGGGGAGCTTATCTGAATCTAAACCATTTTATCATGATTTGAGGGGGAGCTTAAATGTAAGTATCTTCTGATTTAGATCTCTGATTGTTTGAAAGAAGAACAACTTTCGAACATGAAAAATGTTTTCTTAAATGTTCAAACCACTTCTCTATTCTAAAAAGATTTCATGAATTTAGAAGTGTGATTTAAAAAAAATGTTTTTCATAATTTCCCGTGTGTTTCCAAAGATTAATACTTGTGTATTATCTTGTCTATATACTGTCAAGTATTCATACACACTAGTTCAGTACTTTATTTGAAATTGTTATTACCATGTCTCAAATCGAAACAATTTTTTCAATGGTAATACCCTCGTTTGATTTCACTGTTGTTGAGCATCAGTCATCATTTCATTCTTTGTGCGTTCACTGATAAATTATTTATATTTGTTCATATAAACAAACTATCATGTTCTTTGATACCCCAACCATTTCATGTCTATACCCATGATATTTGATCTGATTGATACATTGTCAGATTCTTAAAACAATTCTCGTGATTTCATTTCATTCATTCAATTTCCTTGTTTTGAGAGATCTTCAACGATTAAATGCTCAATTATCATTCTTCTTTTTGATGAGCAAACATTTGATTGACAATGTTATCATAATTTTTGCTTAATTGTTAAAGCTAAACTGTTAAACAACACATCTTTTTAGGATAAAATTACATGGGATCAGTGTGAGAGCTTAAATAGAACTTCCATGGATTCACGTTAACCTGTGTTTCCTAGCCCGGAAGTTATCCTAGAGTGATTGAGGGGTGAGGGGTCAAAATCAAAGAGCGGGGGAGATAACTCATCCGATTGAGTTTTTCTCATTGTGTCAGCGGTAAAATGTAAAAGAGAGTTTGGTTAGAAGTGAGCTTAAATGATAAAAAGAAAGAGAGTCTGAGATCAGAGTTAAAAGAAAAATGAAAACTTTGCACCAACTTTTTCTGAGTCGGGCAGCCACATAATATGTTGGTTCACATTCTTTGGTGATCATCATTGAAAAAGGCAGTGAGCCCATGTCAACTCTTGCAATTTCTCCACCAGCCACTCATTTCTTTCCCGATAAAGAAATGTTTCAATTTTTCTTGGGGACGCAACACATATGCTATCTGGTCTTCACTCGGAAGATTTAGATATTGAAAAAGAAGGAAAGTTGCCCCATCTTCACACATATTTCATGCACATTGAGTTTGTGTAATACGTGTTGTTGTCTCAATAGTTTACACATTTTGAGCTTGAAAAAGCCTAAGTAGCTTCAATCATTCCTACACTTTCACGTACACACAAGGAATATGTTTTCTTGTCATAACATTCATAGAAAATTCCTTTGTGGGTTTTCAATGATTGAATGGAAGCCATGGTGTAACACTCTCAATTTGATTTTAGTATATATATGTGCAAATTGTGGTTTTATGCCTTTTTATATAATATGTTTAATTATAAAGGTTTAATTTTAAGAATTATTAAGTTAATTCAAGTTGTTGGGTTATAATAAGTGTTATATTATGCATGCACAATGTACAAGTCTTTTGAAGCATATTCTAGTTAGGATATAAATGGTAAATAAGATGTGACTTATGGGCATAATGGTAATTGTCTAAATATGTATTTAGACTCAAATATACAAGAAAAAGACACGTTTCCTCTCCATTCTTCATACCCAACGATTTCAGCTCCCAAACACAAAGAAAATGGTGGATTTTGAAGATTTCATGGCCTAGAGTGGATGCATGTAAGAATTGTTCATGAAATTGGAGTGTTTGACATCATATACACACTAGACAAGCTTGGTTTTGATCTTTTTCGTTTGGGGCAGATTGGGTACACACTAAAAGGTAAGATCTAATCTTTATTGTGGTTTAGTTTCAATGTTTATGTATAGGATTGTTGAGCCCTAGTCTTGTTTTATAGAAATGGGTCAATAATCGGGTCATTTGGGTGAAAATTTCTTGAATTAGGGTTTGATTCTTAATAAATGGCTAATGTTTATGTTTGGGATGTTAGAAATGACCAAAACATGTTGTATAAACTTAGTTTTGAGTTTGGTACTCTTAAAAGTCGATTTGGATGAGAAAAATCTCAAGTTTTGGTGTAAAAATCGAAACAGCATGTTGCTGTTCGGAATTTTTGGGCAGATTCAAGGCAGTATTCATAAATTCATATAAAATCATAGAAAAATCGTTATGGGGCGTGTAATATATCGTTGGAAAGCTTGTTGAGTCTATTTTAATTCTCTTTCAGATGTCAGGTGCTAAAAAATGTTTTAAGGGTCAAAAACGTGAAGAAAGACAGAGAGGTCAATTTGAGAATATGCTTTATGTTTATAAAGTGAAGTTTTGGTTCGTTTGGGTTATAATCTTTCATGAGGTCCCTTAGAATGCTTTGATATCATGTTTAAATTAGTAATGAGGGCCTTTTATCACACATAGGTTTATTTTTAAATGTGTTGTTCGGTTTGGACATTAGTGGTTAGTCTAGTGTTTTGAATAATGAAATGTCGAATTTTAATAAGAGAATGTTTGTTATAAATTCTTTCTTAGGATTGATTGAAGATTGGTAAACATTGTAATTAGTGGTTGTGGTAATTGAGTTGAGATCTTCCACCAACTCCTAAGGTGAGTGCATTGAATTTTGAAAACTTGGATATTCAACAAAATGCTATTTTATATGAAAATAATAGTCATCAAATGTTTGTTGATTGTGTATGAATACTTTGAATTTAGTTGTGATTATTGGGTTATAATTTGCATTAGTTGATATTATAAGATATGTAAATGGTTGTTTTACATATTGAGAACCATGTACTTGTTTTACATATTGAGAACCATGTACTTGCTATATGTGCATATAGTATTAGTCCGGACTATAGTTGACAGTTGGTTACTTTCAGTAACCTTCAGGGCTCTTTGGTCCATGAGTATTGCACCATACTCTATAAGTGACCTTAGGGTAACAGGAAATTCGAATGCCATGTGGGAGGTGCAATTCCCATAAGATGGAGGCGTTCCAAGTTGGAATTTCCTAACTTAAAGTGTGTGGCGGTGTTAAGGTAATTCATTAGAATTCTATATGGACCGACTAGCTATCGGGAAATATGAGAATTGGGTGAATTAACTTTACATCTTATCTTATTAAGGCCACTGAGGATAAACTCAGGGTTGCACGTTTTAGTAGATGGGCCAAAGACCCTAATTGCCAGGATACCCTTTCCAAAAAAAACTTTACATCTTATTAATTATGATTCTATGTGTTGTTTGTATAAGTTGATTTTGTATGAATTGATGGCTATGCTTTTAAGTATGCTTTGATTAGAACACCTTGCATTCACTTAACCATTTTGGTTAACAAATGTTTTCTACCCGTTGTTTATCCACAGGTGATCAATAGTTGTTGATAATGTTGATGAAGGCTTGTGGGAAACTTAGCAAGATCATGGGTTTTGAAGGACACTATCTTTTGTATATGTTGACTTGTTGAATCATGGTCTTGGTATATAATTGTAACACCAAACTTGTTAAACACTTTTATATGATCAAGTTATGCAACTTGATCTTATATTAACTAACGTGTTTTGTAAAATTTCTACAAACTCTAGCTTAAAACAAAGACTTCCATTTTGGTGGTTTATTACAAAGCATAAGTTTTGATTTTTTTTTTAAAATTGTCCACAATTCTACTAGACAGGGTGTTACACATGGGGGAGTGATCATCACAAAAGCTCATTTCCAATGTACATATGTTGTACAAAGTGGCTCTGTGCTACTTACAGACATTCTAACTGTATCATTTGTTGATTCAGGGTTACACTTATTATATATAAATTTGAAAATATTCGGGTATATATATTTTATGAATTGACAGATACTCAGATCAAAAGGGCGGAGATTGTTATCTTATCACAAAGGGAGATAAATATTCAACGACTGTGATGACTTGAAAAGGTTTTGATGATTTTGCTGCTCACAATTCATCAAAAAATGGGAGATAATTTGGAATTTTCAAGTCAGTTGAATACTTGAAGTTGATATAATCAAGCCTGATGAAAGTTTAACAAAATGGGGGAGATATATCTGGAGTTTCAAGTCAGATTATAAGTCAGATAGATAAAAGTTTTGATCAAGAATCTCATAAAAAAAGGGAGATTCAAATAGATTCTGAAGAAATTTGTTTCGAGACAATTCGAGAGAGTTCTTTGTTCAAAGACAGTTCAGAGATCACAGAGATGAAGATACAAACATTGAAAGATTCCTCAAAAGATCAAATAAGTTCAAAGAGTTCAAATTCATGCTCAAGACTTGATGACTTTTCAAAGCAAAAGTTAAAAGACTTTTCAAGATTATTCAAAAGCAGATTGTTTGAAGATTGTAAAGCTTCAAAGTTTAAATCTGTTAGAGATAAAGTTTGAAGAATCAAGAGTTGAAGACTAATGTCAATTTTTTTAAATCTTGAATACAAAGGGGAAGATTGTTAGTGTATTGTTGTATCCAAGATTTAAGTAGAAAAGTCAAAGTTTGTAAGTCAATCAAAGTCAATGTATAGCTAAGTCAAAGTTAGTTTACTTTGAATGAACATGGTCTTTGACCATATATAAAAGCATGTAAGTGTACTAAGCATGTAAGTCATGTAAGAGAATCATTGAAAATGCTTTAGTGAGATATACGACTTTAGAATTTTCTCTCTCTACACTCCCTCTAGAACTTGTTCTAAATTGTCAAATTTGTTTGATTTTGATTGATTTGCTTGAATCTGTGGACTTACAGAATCAGTTATCGATAGGGCTGTAAATGAACCGAACGAACATGAACGGAGGCTTGTTCGTGTTCGTTCGTTTAACTTAACCGAACAAATGAACGAACACGAACGGTAAACGAACGGAATTTTTTTTGTTCATGTTCGTTCGTTAAGAAAATATGTTTGTTCGTGTTCGTTTATGTTCGTTCATTAAGAGCTAAACGAACGTAAACGAACGAACATAAATGAACATAGACGAACATAAATGAACATATACGAACACAAATGAATAAAAAACAACCACCATTACTCATCATTTCGTTCGTAAAAAATAACATAACAAAATAAAATAAAAACGGATAAACTTAGGAGGTATAAAAAATTAATTTTAAAAAATTAATTTAATTAATGCTTTGACACATTAATGTCATAATATATATAAATATATTTATATATATATATAAATAAATATAAACGAACATAAACGAACGTAAATGAACATAAATGAACGAACATTAACGAACATAAATGAACGAACGTTCACGAACGAGACCATTGTTCATGTTCGTTCATTTAACTAAACGAACAAAAAAATGTGTTCATGTTCGTTCATTTATTAAATAAACGAACTTCCCGCCGAACAATTCACGAACGGTTCGCTGAATGTTCGGTTCGTTTACAGCCCTAGTTATCGATGTATTTATAAAATTTTAAATTAGTTGTTATTTTCATATTTGAGGGTGTTACAAAGAATATCCGACAACACCCTTACCAGCACATCACTGGCGATGAACCACCTCCATCTCCGACAGTCTTCAGCAATCTTCGGCGACCAAGACCAAGACCCACACCTCATTCCCCAATCCATCTCCAACAGTCCCATTATCCCTACTCACATTCCACATCACACACACAACCCTCTACAACCTCAAAATTTAACAACGGAATCGATCGCCTATGCTTTGGAATCGCTCGATTACAACCTAAAAAATACAACAGGGGTTGTGCTTTTGAATGGATCGGTTGTGCTTTGAATCAGATCGGTGGAGGTGGTGGTGGTTCTGAGGAGTTTCACCAGGGGGAGAGATGATGGAGATGGTGGTGGTTCCGTGGAGTTTCACCGGGAGGAGGGAGGGGAACGATGAAAATGGTGGTGGTTTTGTGGAGTTTCACCGGGAGGGAGGGACGATGTGTAACACCCCGATTTCTGGGTAAGCAATTATTACCTTAAATACATGTTTCGTTTGTAGTATAGTTTTAGTTCTTGGTTTTTGCCTTGAGTTCAGTCTTAAATGGGAGTTGAGTGAGGTAGCCGAAAAAGAGAACAAAAGTGAAAACATTGTTCCGTGCGAATCGAGTCGTGCCACCATCCGCGCGAGGTTCTGCCTTTGTGCGACTCTAGACCTTGGTGCGCCTCTCCATGTGGGTTTATCCGTGCGGGCATCCGCGTTCGACCACTTTGCATGTTAAAAGGGGAAAATCGGCCCCCAACTTCATTATCACCAAAATCACTTCTCAAAAACTATCTCTTCTTCTCCCTCTTCATTAAATCCGATCTACCACATTCATTACTACTTTTTCCTTCAAATCCTCAAGTTGGAATCATCATCTAAAGGTTTGGATGACTAGGGTCCAAAGATTTACCACCTCATCACATTCATCTTCAACCTCCAGACTCCATATCTATTTCTAGGGTTTTGCCATTTTAGGGGTTTTTCATCACAAACTCATTTGGTGAGTCTCCTAACCCTTACCTTACTATAAATGTGTTATTAATTGCTTATGTGAGAATTGTAGACACTTCGGAGTTAACCTAAAGTTACGGTTTGGTGGATTTTGTTAGAATATGGATATTTTTTCATCTTGAATGCCTTAAATGTCATGAGAATTTCTATGTGCATATAGAAATGTAAAATGAGTCATGTGTTGGTGTAGAGTCATTTCTTACAAAAGTGGGTTTTAACCCAAGTAACCATGCTTGTAGCTAGATTTGTTACAATAGCCTATTTGTGTCATTTGTTGGTGATGAAATGGGTTATTCTTAATATAAATGTGAAATATGCATTATCATGTTTTAGAATGATTATACATGGGAAATGTTATCCCCATTTAATCATGATCATAAATGTGAAGTTTAATGTCTAATTCCTTGTGCACGAGGATTTAGATGACATATACCTGGTTATAATTGTTGGCCACTTTGGGTCACTACCGAGTAGGCAACGGGGGACTTTATAGTCCTTGAGGTGTAACTCGTCTAGATTGGATATGCAATAATGCCCGTAAGTCCTTGAGGTGTAACTCCATGGAGTAGGCAATAAAGGCATAAACGACTTGAAGATTGTGATGTCTTGATGGCATGGGAACTAGAACCGGGGCATGAGGTGTAATCCAATAACATCATGGGTGACTCCATTCACGTGTTCTTGTCATCCACGATGGAAACGGGTCTCCCCCGTATTTCAAGATGTATCTCTTGTGTGTATTTGTTCAGGTGTGGAATATCTTTACAACATTGAATGTTGGCGTTGGTTCAACCTTTGGGTATATCGGTAACAATTAATTATGATGTTATTATTTCAATCAATGTTTTAAAAACCGGGTCAACCTGGCCGGTCGAACCGGTTGAACCGGGAGCTAGTGAAGAGACTGGGTCAATTGCGACCGTGTTGATGTCATTTTATGACCCGGATTGAACCGGTTGGTTCTATTAAAAAACCTGTAGAACCGGTCATAACGAACCTGTATCGAACCGGTTGACTCGGTAACAAAAGTTAAAAACCAATAGTCCAATAGACAATACGTATTAGCGTTAAAAACCAACACGCCAATGTCTCAAGATCCATTATTTGGTTTGATCGTTATGTTTCGTTTTGATGTATTTGGATTGATGAAAATCTTATGTTTATGTGTGTTTATTTAATGTTTTTGGATTGATGTAAAACTTGTTGTTATGCGTTTTTTTTTAATGTTTTTGGATTGATGTAAAATTGTTATTATGTGTATTTTTAATGTTTTAACTTGTGGACATCAAATCTTTGGTTATATATATATATATATATATATATATATATATATATATATATATATATATAGAAAATGAAAATTACATAGAAATTCTTGAAACCGGGTTGACCCGGTGGTTGAACCGGTTGAACCGTGACCCGGTCACCACACCGGGTCAACCAAAAAACCGGTTTCTAAAACATTGATTTCAATTCTAAATTGTTCAACCTTTAAGACCTCACTAGACTTTTGGTCTAACACTTGTCTTTGTAATTGTTGGCTCACAGGTCTCACTAGCAGTGTGCATAGGGCACCTTGATTTGTCGGTCGTGCACCTAGGAGCTTTGAAGGACTGGGCTTTTTGGGAAACTTTTGAGAAAAACGTTTTGGAGATATAGCGACACCCACATTAATCTAGTCTTTAATATTGTTCTAGATTAAATAGGTTGTTGTGTTTTATGTCTCATTCATTCGTTACTATAATTGGTGCAAACTACCCCAACTTTATTGGGTTTTAGTTGTTTATATTTACAGGATGATGTATACCTTCGTATTATAGACGTCATATTGTCGAATTTTTAAGTTTTAAATTTGACCCTATTTTTAGGGTGTTTCATGATGGAAGATGGTGGTGGTTCTGTGGAGTTTCACTAGGGTGGAGGGAGGGACGATGGAGGTGGTGGTGGTTTTGTGGAGTTTCACAGTAAGAGGGGGACGATGGGTCTATATATGTATTCATATTATATATATATATATAATATAAATAACATAATACAATTTTAATATAGTTTTTAATTTTTTTAATAGGAAAATAGTAAGAAAACGTGAAAATACGAAAATACCTTACTTAAGGGACAACTTTAACAAAGTGAGTGACCAGGAACGATTTTTAAAGCAAAATACAAAAAGTATGGATGCTCACTATAGTTATTGAAGCCTAGGGATCATTTTACGGAAAAACGTGTAAACGTCAGGGACCAAAATTGTAGTTTACTCATTATATAGTATCCTTGTAGACAAATTTTAAATCTTTTGATCAATAAATATGAAAACTAAAAAGTTGATAAAAAAATATGTATGATTCAAATTTGAAACCTTTAAATTAAGTGTGATATGTTTTACTAACCACTTACATCAAACAAACTTTAAGTCTTTCAATCAACAAAAATAATAACTATAGAGTTGATCGAACTTGTTGGATATGAATTCAGAACCTTAAACTAATGTTCAAAGATTTACCAACCAGATCAATCTGTCACTGCTAAATTTATTTTATAAGGGAAAAGTCCGAAAAAATTGCAATGTACTTTCATATTTTGAGTGATTAAATTCCGAAACATTTTTTTTCTAACAAATAAATCTTTGACTTACTGAATCGAACAAATAAATCCTTAAACTTACTAACCTCTAAAAAACACCAATGAACTTTCATATTTTGAGTAATTAAATCATTGAACATTTTTTTGAGCAAATAAATCCTTACATGTATAAAATGAAAAGAAACTGTCATTATTTTCCTGATGTATCAACTATCAAAGTACAATGAACCAGTAAATGAAAGGAACACACCATTTTTTTTTGAGAGGGTATCCCATACCACATTGGGCCCAGACTAATCCCTGGCAATTTGGGCCGAAGCCCGACTGCTAAAGCATGCAGCCCGGGGTCGAAGCCCCCGTACCTCCAGGATGCGTCCCCCAGGGTTCGAACATGAGACCGCTACTAGCAAGTTCACATGCTTTACCACTAGGCTAACACCCCTTTGGTAGGAACACACCATTCTTATCAGCCAATATTTATTTTTCAGATTCAAATGACAATCACAAGTGTTTGTTATGATCCTGTTATTTCATTTAAATTTGAAAATCAAATAAATTAGTAGTTTATTTTATAATTATCATTAAATATAAAAAAAAATTAAATAATAACCAATGAAAATGACATGGAGGTTCAGGAGAAAACTTAAAAAAACAGAAAACTGAAGAACATCCTGGTAGCCTTCATTTGGACGGTATGCACTTGTGCATACAGGTAATTTGTAACATGCACATGTGCATATTGTTTACTTTTTTTAATCCAAGAAGTTTTTATTACTTTATACACAATACATAGGTCATCGATTCAGCATTGGCTAAAAAAGGGGATAAATAAATTACCTGTATGCACAAGTGCATACCGTCCAGATGAAGGCTACCAGAGTGTTCTTCAGTTTTCCGTTTTTTGAGGTTTTTCCCTGAACCTGACCAAAATCATATTACTTATATGTTTATACAACAAACAAAACATTAATATATATATATATATATATATATATATATATATATATATAGCCTTAGGTTCATTTGATAAATGATAAATATATGAGAAATAGAGAAGTAATCCTAGTCATTCATACGGTCAAGATCGGATTTGACTAGTCAAATATTTCGGCTTTGACTGGTCAAAAGTTGCGGCTATTCCAAAAATAGAAGGACACTTTCGTAATTTTTACAAAATACACGGTATGTGTTCATATATGAACCTGTATAATTTACATATGAATTATATATATGTTCATATGTGAATCAGTGTAATTCATATCTGGACTCTTTTAAAGGATTCATATATGAACCTTTGTGATTTATATACGAACTAATTAACTGATTCACATGTGAACTAATTAACTGTAAGTTCATATATGAATCAGTTGAACTAATTAACTGATTCTCACAAGGGCGGTAACATCCGGGGGGGGGGGGTTGTGGATGGTATCTCAATCTACCCGGTTTCGAATCCAAGGGTAACATCCTTGGGCCGGTCCAGTCGTTGACTGGGCTGCCCCCAGCCCAGTCTTAGACTGTGGTTGGGCTCTAGGTTCAGTGTAAGCTGGGCCGGGACATCGGTGGATTAGTGGCCTGCCCATGGATGTCCGATACCGCCGGTGAGGTGTGCGTGCGTGTGTTCGTGGTAGTCGTTCGTTGGTTCGATGCCACTATGCCTTCCAAAATAAAAAATAAAAAAAATTAATTGATTCTCATATGAACTAATTAACTGATTCATATGTGAATCATATAGGTTCATATATTAACTCATCTCGTGTATTTTACGAAACTACCCTTCTACCTTCTATAGACCATACAAGGAATTATCCGGTGCTTCGCGGTCAAAGCCGCAAATGTTGACCAGATGAATGACTAAGATAATTTCTCTATTTCTCATACATTTACCATTTTCAAATGAACCTCTCCCTATATATTTATATATATATATATATATATATATATATATATATATATATATATATACTATAAACACTTGTTCAAAAATATACAACGAATCTTTTTTCCTCTAAAATGTTTAAAAAAATTCCTCTAAAATATTTTTAAAAACATTTGTAACACGTGAGTTCACATGGAAATCACATGTTCCATTTCTATATTTGTACCAACTACACTACTATTAGTCTATTACTATGTCTATATATAAAAATTGTGTAAGAGCTTATACTACACATATCTAATCCAACACCCCTTGCTCTCCTACAATCTTCTTTCAATTTACACCGTCATGTCGATTATTTACACTATCATATCGTTTTTTGCTCATTTCAAATTCGACATCGATTTCATAATAGACCATGTCTTTTTTAACCATCGCATGTTCTACCCATCTGAGAATTCTCGTGGCAGCAACATGGCAGTAGTGGAAGAAGATGAATGTGCAGTGTGCTTGAGAAGAATCGAGGATGATGATGAGATTAGAGAATTGGGGTGCGATCATGTCTTGCATAGAAGTTGTTTGGATAGATGGGTAGAGTGTAGACACATGCAAGACATGTCCATTATGCCATGATGACTTGTTGGTGCTGCCTAAGGTTCGTGGAAGTGACGGTATTGATAGTTAGGATGTGTTGTTCTTTGATTTTTGTCGGACTGATTCAAATACAGATTATGGCAGATGGTGGTTAAGATAAGTTGGATCAAGATGGATGGACAAATTGTATTTAAATTTATCATTTCACTTTTTCGAAAGAGTTCCCAATATATATATATATATCTGTGTGTGTGTGTGTGCGCGCGCGCGCATGCGTGTGTTTGCGTGCGCATGTGCATGTATGTATAACCCTCATATTTACTTTTGAAAAGAGTAATTGAGAAGAGAATAAAGGTTCCAACATATATAGAGGAGAATTGGTCAAAGTGTAGCCGATGTGAGACTCTAACATGCCACCTCCAATGGAGGCAGCTAGACGAGCATATATTGTGAGGGGGCTATAAGTGTTGAGTTCCTAGAATGAAAAATTTTACCTCACGAATGTACTTTTCAAAGAGCATTTAAGAAGAGAACAGAGGTTCCAACAAATATAAAAAAAAAATTGGTTCAATTCTAGCCGGGATTCTAACGATGCAAACTAAAAAAGGATTTTAATAATATAATTATATTTTTTATTTTATAACAAATTAGACAAACAGTTTCCGCTTCTCTATAGACAGAAATTATATTTTTATTAGGTTTAATAGTTCAACTTCATCAAATCAAACGGTCAAGTGGTTACTTAAACTAATTTTCTAAACAATAAAAATGACAAAATAAAATTTATAGTTTATAATTGTTATTTATAAAGTTTAATTTATAAACTGATTTTGTTTTCTTATGTTAAATAGTAAATATATTAAATTAAGTTTAAGCAATGCGAATTTTGTGATTGAATCATTTACATATCAAACAACATATAAATTATATAATATCTTAGTTTAATTCTACGCAAATTCATGATTCAAGTTGTCGCAAATACGGACATGATCATGTGAACTACTCATAAGGTGTTTAAATATTGTATTGTAAGGGGTTTTTTTTTTTTTTTTTAAATCTCTTAATAGCTCTTAAGTCTGAATCGTTCAGACATTTTTACACATCACCTCTTATTAATCATAACTAAATTAAGACTTCAGACTTTAGACATCTTAAAAAACAAACAGCACCTAAGGCCTTGTTTGTTTTTTCAATTTCATCACTTAATAGCCACTTATCACTTATTCGGTCAGACATTTTTAGTTTCAGACCGTTTATTTTTTTCATTTTTTCAGAGCCACTTATCACTTATTTTCATCTTACCAAATAAGTGACAAAGTTTCCACTTATTTCCACCTAATGCCTCCTCCCCCACTGTTACCCAAAATCCACCGAGACTCCATCAATCTCCTCTCAAAAATCACTCCAGACTCCATCGATCTCCTCTCAAAAAGTCATTCCAGACTCCATCGATCTCTCTCAAAATCGACTCCTCTCCGACATCGTCCCTATTTGGAAACGTGGCCTATTTTTTTTTTTTATTGTTTTGAAAAACCTCACATAAATAAAGCTACTTGATGACACACAATTGATATTGATAAATCCAAGACATGAATTATACAAAAAATTGCGAATCTTTTTTATTCAGATTTAAGACTTCAGCACCACCACTTAAAAAACAAACAGTCTTTTGTATTCAGATTTCAGACTTCAGCACCACCACTTAAAAATCAGAAGTGGAATCAGACTTCAGACTTCAGCACCACTTAAAAAACAAACGCCACCTAAGTCTAATTGTTGCAACTTAAATTTACAGTAAATAGGTTACAACGTTTGACAAATTCAATCTTGTTTCCGGTTTTTTGATTCTTATAAGATCAAAGTTGTCATATTTTGATAATCAATCAAGAAATTGTTGTAACAAGACTGATATTTAATAATATATATAACTTTATTTAAGCACACACAATCTTAATTACAAATTATAAAAACTTAAATAAAATGACACAAAATCAAGTCAAAGCGGATCATTACAAGTTACAACATGTAATGATTCTTGGATGCTTCATATAAAACATATAAGTTTGGCATTGTTTGGCAAACTAGCTTATAAGCTAGCTGGTAGCTGCTAAGCTAGCTTATCAAAGCGCTACTTTGAGTAGCGTTTCAATAAGCTAACTTATGGTCATCCAAACATGTATCAGGAAAAAAAACTAGCTTATAAGCTAGCTTTTTTTTTTTTTGCCAAACATAACCTTAGTGTACAAACATGTAAAACATTATAAACAACTATAAAAATTCAAATATAACAATGTTTCAGGAGTATTCAATTCCTCCTGCAAAATATTATTTGAGCACCATATTGGGGTTGCATTGTAAGTGACTGCATCGGAGCATGAACATATGAATGAGAAATCACGAACGAGTATTGTCGAACTATCATAGCCAAAACAATTTTCGCCTCGACCATCGCTAGGTTTTGGCCAACGCAAACCCTAGGGCCTAAACCAAACGGGAAGAATGACGCTAAGTGGTTCCTAGGCTCCGCAAATCTCATAGGATTGAATTTATTCGCATCTTCACCCCATATTTCTGCATCATGATGAACCGCGGTCATGGCCAGAAAAAGTTGCGTACCGACCGGAATATCGAGCCTACCCCCTAATTTCACATTTTTCGAGGCTTGTCTCATCATCATTACCGCCGGAGGATAGAGTCTAAGCGTTTCGTTCAATATCATGCTTACCTGTTCAAACACAAATAAAAACAATCAATCGTAAAAGTCAAGTTGTATTATAAATTATAGACCTGTAGACTTACGATCTTTAGTTCTACCAAATTCTCGACACAAGGAAACACATTTTCTCCACAAACGCGAACAACTTCTTCTCGAGCCTTGTTTTGCCATTCTTGATGCAATCCCAAAAGGAGAAACACCCAAGTCAAAAGATTTGCCGTTGTTTCCTTTCCGGCAAAGTAAAACGTCTTGCATTCACTCACAATCTCCTCGAGAGTGAGTATGTCGTCTTTCTTGTAAGGAGACATCAATAACGAGAGTAGAGTTCTCGGATTTTGTTTCGTATTTCTGTTTTTCTCGATTAGTTTCCTTATCAGCTCTGTTGTTTCTTTCTCTAGCTTCCATCGTAGCCGGTTCTTTTCCGTTGGTATATACCTATATATACAAGACTCTAACATTTACGCAAAAATAAAAAATAATAGTGCATGTCGAGAATAATTATGAATATATACATATTCTATTATCGATATAGGTTGTAAGATAGAAATGTGAATTCACTAAATATCGAATTATAATGAAAAGTATAACAACCATAAAGGCAATTATTGGAAACTTACTGGAATCCTGGAATATAGACATTTCGCAAGGCTTGCAAGACAAGCATAACTTGTAGTTCTTGCAACTCGAAGATTCGCTTGCCCTCTTCCAAATTGCTCCCGAAAGCCGTGCGTGATATTATGTCGGCCGAGAGGTCGTGAAATTCCTTGTGCACGTCGAATTCGAATTCCGATCCGTTTGCTCCAATTTTTGCATCCCATTTGCTCATCATATTTCGAGTACTATCTACAATTTCGGGTACCCATTCCTAAAAACCCAAATAATACAAGAGTAGGCCCAATGGGCTTTGCTTAGTCTTTCCAATTGCTAGCTAAGTAAAAGTAATGATATGCATTCATAAGCTTATTTTATTTTATTTTATTAAAAATATTTGTTCGATTATTTATAAGTCAATCTATAAACTAGTTTTTGAAAAATAACTTCAAGTAAAATTTAAATCTGTTTTAGATGATCTTGATTTTAATTTTTTTTCTAATTACTTTTTTAATATGTTTTTTAGGCTATTTTTATTGCCATCTAGCTAGTTTTACTATTAATTTGTCAGTTAATTTATTCGCCAACAACTAATTTATTAGTTTTTTTTTGAAAGATATCCTAGGCTATTTCTAGACTAATCATTTGGCAAACTATGACGGTAAGACATCAACCCTGATTAAACTTCAGTGACCATAATTGTTGTGTACGTCTGGATTCAAACCCTGGGTAGATGAGATATTCCACCACATCCCCAGGACCTTAAGCAGTACGCCACAACCCTTATAGTTACTAATTTATTAGTTAATAACCAACTTATCAGCTAATTTGTCAAGAATAACCAAAACCCAAAACTTGCTATTTCAATAACAAAGGGTCACAATTTGTTCAAAATGGAGTCCGAACCAACTTTTTGACGTGTCTCAATCAGCCCTTTCGTCCCAAATCAAAATATATTTTTGGTCACTTTCTACTTAATTGACCTAAGAAAAATATCATTTTATTTCACATAAATTTAATTACCAATTACTGTTTAGTTTTATTTAATTACCTAACTTTTAAATAAAAAAAAGTGTAAAAATAGTATTAATTCCAAAAATACCTTAATTCTCTCCATGTTAAAGGCTTGGGAGGTGATCCTCCTATGAACAATCCACTTCTCCCCCTCCAAACCCACAAGTCCCTCCCCAATCAAAACCTTTGAAACCGGGTTGAACCGGATCTTCCCAAACGACCCGTTGTTACTCACTAATATCTCCTTGATCAAATCCGGGTCAGACACGGCCAATCGGGGCTTTGATCCGAACCAATACAGAAACGGATCTCCATACACCTTTGACCAATTGTGAAAGTGTGGCATCACCCGCTGAACAACTCCGTCATGGTTGAACGAAATCGGGCGCGATGATTCGGCCTCGACGATCATCTGCCGTCGGATCTTGGCGGAGTTGCCGAAGATCGGACGGTAGGGGGGACCTCGGATGCCTTGTTGACGGAAGTGGAGTTGGATCCGCAGTGGGATCCATATGAATTTGAAGAATGTAATAAATATAATGAAGAAAAGTGGAAGAAGAAGAAGAACCAGCAGTAAAGTCATTGTTGTGTTTGTGGGTGTGAGTGAAATCTGCTCTTGAATTGATCAAGAGACCTTGGATGGGAGTTGACAATTTTGAATATTTAATTAATAATCAATAAAATAATAAATTCAATTTTTCTTTTTTGGTAAATGTGGGTTTTCAAATCAACTTACGTGCACCGACTAATTCTCCGGGTGACCACGAATGGCTTAGAGTCATCGTAAATGAACCTCCATGGCCACAAAGGTTTTGATAGCGTCTGGATTTGAATCTAGAGTTGATAAGATTTTTCACTACATCCCCTAAGTCTTAAATAGTATGGCACAACCCATGTGATTAATAAATTCAAAATTTGTTTGTTCTGTTAAACAAATGAATTGAATACTTTACATAAATAGTATAACTTATTGATAAAATTTTACTCATTTCATTCCAAAATAAGTGTCTATGCTTCTATTTATATTTATCTTAAAACAAGTGTTTGGTATCACATTTTCTTTAGAGCATCTCCAACTTTCACAGCAAAAACACCAAATTTGGTGGGCTCATAAAAAATAAAAAAAAATAAATAAATAAAAAACTCAACTCCGACCATACTCTAAAAAAACACCAAATTTGTAAACTTCACATTAAAATAACATATTTTATTTATCATTAAACTATTTTTAATTACAATAATTATAAATTTATAAATACGTATTATAGTAATAAATAATAAATAATTTATTTATTTAATAAAGACTGGTTAAATTAAAAACAACAAATTTTTAATTAATATTACATTTAGAAAAATTACATATATTTAAAAAATAAATAATTAAATGTATATATAATTTAGATATATAAACATGTTAATTTATTATATCTTAATAAAATAAAATTGATGTTAAAAAATAAATAAAAGGTGATAGTGTTGAGCCCTTGAGTTGAGTATACCGGTTGAAAAGCAAACGGTAAAGAAAGTGAAAAAATGCCGGATGTTTGGATGCTTAGAAACTGCAAAAATTGTAATATACTGTCCGATTGGAGATGATGCTCTTACAAAGTGAACTTTGAACACCCATATTTGTACTTTAGATGATTTTTTTTTATAAATACTAGTTATGTATCCGTGCGCGATACGGCACGGAGTATCTGATCGAAACCTAAACCAAGAACTTGAAATGACAATCATGTTTCATTTTTTGTTCTATTTTCCTTCTTCTCGATGTTAATTTGATGGATCTAGTTATGTATTGCAGTGGAATGTAAAGTTGACGTAAACTGAGACCGAAAAAGTAATGATAAATTTATAAGTAAAACACGGAGATTGTTAGATTAAACAAAACCGAGTCATTTGAGCATACACTTTTTTGAGTCAAGCATGCATGATCAGATGTTCATAAATCATATAATAAAAATATAAAAATTATTGAGTTCAAACCCAAACGAAATCCGAACTAATCTAAAAACCCACGATGAGTAAATAGCCAAATTCATAAAATAATTCAAGCCCAAACTTCATTTAAATTGAAAGATGGACCAAAAATGGGTAGTCCACATCAATTTAAAAATAGCCTTCAACCCAACACCATGTAAGACAGTCGAATGGAACCACATATCATATTTTCCTCCACTTTCCATCATCCACCAAGTACCAAAATTAGATGAACCATCCATCCATATACCACCACCAAATCCCAAAACCATAATCCAAAAAAATATACTTCTGAATCAGCCACTGCAGTAGGTAAACCAAACTCCAAAAACAATCCAAAAAGAGAACCCATAGTGCAAGACCAAAGGAAGAGATAAGAATCAAGGGTTGAAACAGAGTCATAGCACCTGCTGCCAAATCTAATAAAACCAACAGATGTACAGGGCAGCTTCAACTTGGTTGCAAAATGGCCAGTGGCCTTTGCAACATAAATCCAAATCCAAACTCTGATTTTGTATGTAACCCATAGCAGCATATCCTCCTTATTCCTCGAAAACAACTTTGATATCCACACACTGAAAAAAACCATACTTATCCCTCAATATCCAATAAACAACAGAGTACCAGAAGTCATTAAACAGATGGGAACAACTATAATGGACTGTTGAACAGAATTTACATTTGGGCATCTGAATGAACCACATCTGATCACCAAAACAAGCTGTCCAGATGGACCAAGAAGGTTGTGAATAGATGAAGACAGTAGCTTGCAAGCTAATCAAACAAAAATAGTATCCATTGAGACCCAAAACCTTATATCTCCCAAACAACCATCTAAACACATATGTAATGGCCATAGGCCAAATTACACCAGAATCGAATCAAGGTCAATACAGATCTGAACAAGTCTGTTAAAAAGATCATCAACTCTCATACACCAGAATCTAGAAGAATTGTAGGGTCAAAAGTGTAATTTACTATTATGCCGATAGAGGAAAGTTCAAATGAGAATTATAAATATTTTGAGAACCTAGGAACCAACTATTTCATGTATTATTCATCATGAATGACTCTGAATAACCATGAATACCATGTATTTTCATTCTGAATAATTTTCATCATGAATAAAGCATGAATAGTTCGTTCACAGGTTCTCAAAATACTTACGGTTCTCATTAGAACCTGCCCCTATGCCAGTATTTATTACGGATAAGCAACGTGTAACATTTTCTCCATTAATATGCGGTTGGGTACAACTACTAAAAGAGCACACAACCTTTCAAATGATATACATATGAGAAAAATTAAATAAAATGAAAGTGGTTACCTTCCGGAATTTGATGGTTTTGTCAATGGTAGACAAAAGAAATAGGGCACCATCTAATCTTGTTAATTTTCTCATCAATCTCCAAACTCTTCGAATAATCAAACTGAAAGCAAAAAGGTCGTTAAAAAAACACATAAAAGTGAAAGATAAGCAACAACTATAAAAAAACAGAAACAACACCTGAGGTTCATGGCTCTGGAACTCAGTTTTGTAGCGAAACTTTGGATGCCTATTACTTGGGTAATCAGTCTTCTCTGAATCCATTCTACTTCCACCATGCTATAAAAATGATCGGGATTTAAAAATTGCAAGAAACAAGAAAAACTTATAGCAATACAAAAATGACAAAAACTCAACAAATCATATATGATCAACTCCTGCACTACTGACCTCCTTTGTATCGGTCCTCTCAAATAATACCACCCGGTCCCCATGATCTCCGGTAGAAAGATGGTCACCACTTTTATCAAACTCTATAGCCGAGATGATATAAACTGTGACACAAGTTATAAAAATTGCAGATAATGTAAGACAAGTGCAACAAGGCTGAAAAAATTACGAATTATATAAGAGAATGTTTGTGTTTGCAATTTGAAAGCCAAGAAGTGTCTGCAAATGCTCTTTGAAAAGCATGTGTAATGATACTTTTCTGATTTATAACATGCCCAAAACTTTTGTAACGAAAATAAACATGTAATCAAATGACCCGTAACACAGATTGGTGTAAAAATAAATAAGGAAAGAACGCCATCAGTCACAAAAAAGTTGCAGCAAATTTGGATTTTGGTCCATTCCATATTAATCGGAAGGCTTCCTTTTCTAGAAAGTTCTTAAGCTAATAACCTTCTTTCCCATTGTCAATAAAGTTTTGAGGTAACGATTTCAGTTCACAAGCTTCACGTTGTTTGCCAATATTGGAGGGCGGTTTAGACAAATGGCTTCTATTATACAATTTGCTCAATCAAACACTGCAATTCTCATGGGAACAGATGGGGAAGAAAGTGTAGAAAACAAGATGAAACTTGATATAAGGTGAAAAGAAAACATCTCCATAAGCAAACATTGGATACACATTTATGAACTAAATCTTTGTTTTCATCTAATAGAAGTATTTTATCACGGCATCTACTCATTCCAACACGTTACATAACATCATAAATCTTAATCTAATTTGCTAAAAGCATCCATACTTCGTCTAACATATTTCCAACCACATGTAAGACGTGTATAAATCAAGACCGAATTTAAATTGTCTCTGATAACAGCCAACAGAGAATGCCTTTGTTAACATTTAGAACATGAGCAGTCGCACCAAAACAATTGCTAAAAACATATCATCATCAACTGTCGTTCCTGACATTTTTTAGGCCCTGGGCTAGATGTAAAAATGGGTCATCGATAACTACAAAATTATTTTCAATATATTGTTTATATCATCAAAAATAACATTGAATTCAAAAAATACTAATAGTTCATATAAAACCGTTTTCCCGGTATTTCTAGCGCAAGATCAATGAATAATCATTTCTAAATTAATATTATCCACCATATCATTTTTAGATAATATCGTCAATTAGTTCCACCATCAAAGGCATGTTATGATATACCTTTAATATATGGACTGAAATCATTTGATGTCATTATGTTGACCATTCGGAGTAACATTTTAAGTAAATCAACATAAATCAGTAGATATGCCACATGTTACCTGATGTTAATGTTTTCCATCATCATTTTAAACTTTTAGGGATGAAAAAACTTTTTAAGAACTATAAATCTTAGAATCAAAAGTCCACGTTGGTTATAGTTTAAAATTTTATTTTTGTTTTAAAGATAAGAGAGAATTTAAAATTCATGCACCAAATATTAGATAATAAATAGTCAATAATGTATGAAAAAAGAAGTATCTTTGAAATACTAAATATAGATATATGTTGGGTCGTTTCATATAGTTTGGTAAATGTTTTCAAAATATAGGAGTTCTCTTAGTTAATAACAAGAAAATCTACTATATTCTAACACAATAATAAAATTCATGCGGATGGAATAATGAAAAAGGTATCAAAGAGGGTTCAGTCTATGGGACCCTCTACCCTGCCGGTCGGGTTCAGCCGAAGGCTGGGCCGGGTCGCAACGGATTAGTGGGATTGCCCGTAATGGAGGCCCGATACCGCTGGAATGTGTGTGTGCGTTAACTTGCCGTTAAAAAAAATAGTTTTTAGATATTAGTAGTAAATTAAAAAATTTATAGAAACAATAAGCAATACTATAAAATGAAAGACTAAATAACTTTTTACAAATTTTCTTGTCCAATTTTATTAATTAATACATGTCCAGGCCCTAAATATAATGTTAAATTCTTTTTGGGTCCTATTATATACTAGATTTTTTTTATTTACAATTTTTTAACTACTAATATGTAGTATATACTAAAAAAAATTTGGGTCCTTATTTCGTTTGGGCCCCGGGCGTGCACCCGGCCCACCCTCCCCCAAGGACGGCCCTGTGCTGCATAAGTTTGCCAATAGAGGGGTTATCCAAGAGAATAACCTTCCGCGGATATTTTTTTTAAATATATGACCTTCTCACATATTTAAGAACGTCTCTGTTAAATCATCTCTGCTTACCTGAAGAATGCCTCAAAATGTATTAGTTGAAGCAAGTATGTAACTGAATAAAAAGATCACAGTTTGCAATAAGTTTCCAGAACCATCTAATCATATTTGTGCATGCATAACTACATCTATGCATTCAATTAGTTAGTTCCTAGCAGTAGCCTCTGGAAGTAGCTTCTTGATAATATATATGCAACAACTGAAATTTTGTCGTTTGTTAATTAGTGAGAGTGTTAAATACAATCCGGTTTAATTCCTCCCAAAATCACCTACGATTCAACAATGTACCGATCCAATAAAACAGATCAAATACACGTTTAATCCAAACTCTAATCAAAACACGAATCTGAGGTCTCAAACAGTATAGATGAGAGAGAGAGAGAGTGAGAGAGCTTGGGGAGTCGGGTGGGGGGGAGAGGTGAGTGCAGCGGATGGCCGATTCAAGTTTAGGTATAACGATGTGCTACGGAACCGAACAATCATCGTTAGGAGAAATTCACGGGAGATTTCATACCTGTTCTTCAATTTTCCGAAGAGTTGGGAGGTAAGTGATCTATGGAAAGTGTTTAAAAAGTATGGGACTATTTCGGATATATACATGGCAAAGAAGAAAATGAAAAATGGAGAAAGGTTTGGTTTTGCGTGATTCAAACATGTCGATGACGAAAAATACTTCGAATCAAGACTTAATCAAATATGGATTGGATCATACCGTCTAAGGGTATTTTTAGCTCGTAAAAAGGAGAAAGAGAATGGTGGGAGCTATCGGAACAAAAGCATTTCTGAAAATTATGGAAAGAAAACACATACGGAGGAGACAAAAGATGAGAGGAATAGATCTTACGCAGAAGTTGTAGCTGGAAAACAAGATAGTAGGAAAAGCAGCCGGTGGTGGGAACTTGGGTGGCTAAAGAAGAAAGGTTGAATTATCTCAACAAATGCGCGGTTGGGACATTATCCTCGATAGACAACCTACAAGCGGTACAAGCAATTTGCAAGTCGGAGACAGGGGAGGGGGTTGGGGTGAAGTTAATAGGAGGAAGGAATGTGCTAATTGTATTTGAGTCGGAAATCAAGTTGGAGGATACGATAAGAAATAAAATTCATGGAATCCATCATTGGGTAAAAGATCTTAGAAGGTGGACAGCGGGTTTTCGGGCGACAGACAGAATCGCTTGGGTAAGGATAGAAGGGGTACCATTACATGTATGGAATGAATCGACCTTCATCGACATAGCGGGAAAATGGGGTAACGTCTTAAAAACAAAAAATTGCAACTTGACGAGTAGTGAAAACTTGATGTGGGGAAAAGTTTTAATAAGTACGGGAGATGTCGAACGAATAAGTGAGATTACAAGTATCAAAGTGGGAGAACTTTTCTATGTGATTAAGGTGGAAGAGGAAGATAACGGATTTATCGAGATCCAAATAGAAGAGGAGGAAAACATTAATAAGTGGAACAACAGTGAAGAAGAGGACAACTCTTCCATCCCTTCGGAATGGACGGAGGGGGGGGGGGATAAAAGTGACGAAGACTGGATGGTTGAAGAGAGTGCTTTCAATTTCGGGGAGCAAAAAGGTGAAAAAAAGATCAAAAAGATGAAAGAAAAGATCAAGAAGTGGAAGGAAACAGAAGGCAAACGGAAAAGAAAACGAGTCGGAAAGTTGTGAACCCATACCGGAGCAGCAGATCCATGCCGGAGACCTGCCGGAAAGTTCGTCGGAGGAGGGAGGAAATGAAGAGACGCAAGATAATAATGTTGATTTTGAAAATGTGGAAATTCCAAGAGCAGTTTTCGGGAATAACAAATCACAAACGGTATTGTTGGAAACAATATTAAATGATCAAATTAATGCCAATTTACTCCCTAAAAATGTGGAGGAAATGATTAACGAGGAGAATACCATATCACAAAGGAGTTTGATGGAAACAATATTAAATGATCAAATTAATGCCAATTTACTCCCTAAAAACGTGGAGGAGATGGTTAATGAGGAGAATTTCAAACCCGATTGGAATGTGGGCCGAAATCAAGAAGAAAAAGTCCCGGGGCCCATGTGTCAAAAGTCTGAAAATTCTAAAAATATGCATGATGTAATGGGACAACAGTTTGGGGTCAATGACATACGGTCTAACTGGAAAGAAATATCAAACAAAGAAATTAAAGGCCCAAGAGGAGGAACCAACACAGATGTACAGGGAGAGACGACGTTCATCAGGGGGACGGCAACAGTGATCAACAAAAAATGTTCAAAGCAGGAAAAAGCAAATCCTCGACTGTCGGCGAATCATCAAGGCTGAGAAGGCGAGAAAATTTTATTTTTGGCAGGAGCAGGGTAAGTTTTCACCGTATAAAACAGATGGATAGGGGAAATTCGCAGAAAAAAGGAATTCAAAGGAAAGTTGGAAACGGGGGAGAATTGAAGAAGAACGCAAGAATGAGGTCTCAAAGCGGGGGAGGGGGCTCGATTCCGTTGGCAACTAAAATAACTCTATCAAATGATCTAAAAAGTGTGGATAACCAAGAAGGTTTAGAAGATTTCGGTAAGATGATTGGGGTCACGTGGAAGCCGAGAGAAAGGAAGATGGCAACACAGGATTCAGGACAGAACAGGGACTGAATAGTGATGGGTAAGTGTCGCTTTATGAACGCGGTTTAATGAAAATAGTATCGTTAAATATAAGGGGACTTGGGTCGAAAAATAAGAAACAATGGGTCAAAGAAATTTGTGGAAAAGAAAGGTTGTGTTTGGTAATGCTACAGGAAACAAAAATGAAAAAAATGGATGCAAGGGAGATACAGGATATGTGGGGGGCAAAAGATGGAGATTTTGTACAAGAGACGGCGAAAGGAAATTCCCGGGGCTTATTGACGATGTGGAGCAAAAGCTCTTTTCAATGTGAATTCGTCATTCAAGAAGAAAACTTCATTGCAGTCGTGGGTAGGTGGGCAAACTTGGATGGCTTGGTGGGTTGCGTAAATATTTACGGGCCAAGGGAGCAAAAGGATAGAGTACACCTATGGTCCAAATTGGAGCTCCTTTGTGAAAAAGAGGACGTGCGGTGGATATTAGGAGGGGATTTCAATGAAGTGCGTAATGAAAAAGAAAGAATAAACTCGATTACCAACCGCAAAGGAACGGAAGACTTCAATGAATTTATACGAAGAGCAAGACTTATTGAAATTCCGATGGGAGGAACAAAGTTCACACGCGTGAGTGACGATGGTAAAAAATGGAGCAAACTCGATCGATTCCTCGCATCACACGATTTCGTTATGAGTTGGAAGAATTTGGGAGCGAAAGTGTTAGAGAGAAAATGGTCGGACCACTTTCCGATCATGGTGAGTGATATATGGGCTGATTTTGGACCTAAACCGTTCAAGTTCTTTGATGCTTGGCTCAAGGATGAAAGCCTAGGTGATATTGTTAAGGGAGCATGGGACAAAGTTGTGAACTCAAGAAGGCCGGATTGTGCTTTCCGGGATAAATTGAAGAACGTCAAAGCGGCTCTTAAAGAATGGAGTAGGACTAAATGGGGAAACATAGAAAAGGAGTTGATGTTAAAAAAGGAAGAGGTGCGGAAATGGGAAGAGGAAGTTGACGAAAACAATATAGGTGAAATCGAACGACAAAGGTGGATAGCGACTCGAGCAAGGTGGTTGGAATTGGAGGAGAAAAGAATGGAGATGTTGAAGCAAAAGGCTAAGGTTCGATGGATTAAAGATGGTGATGAAAACACCAAATTATTTCATGCGGCAATTAAGAGTAAAGAAAGGAGGAATACCATACGCGGCCTAAACATAGAGCCCTCGTGGACGGAAGATCCGGCAAAAATCAAGGAGTACACTTTTGAGTTCTTCAAAGGTAAATTCGCAAATATAATGAAGGATGGACCAACTTTAAAAATAAATAACATAAAAAAGTTACGGGAAGAGGAAGCACGACATCTAGAGAGGAAGGCTTCAGAGGAGGAAGTGTGGAATGAAATTAAGGAATGCGGAAGTAATAAGGCACCGGGGCCGGATGGATTCACAATTGGTTTCATAAAGGCTTATTGGGAGCTTATAAAGCCGGATTTGTTGGCGGCGGTAGATTGGTTCATGGAAAAAGGGGAGTTGAGCGATGGTTGCAATGCCTCGTTTATCACTTTGATTCCTAAGAATGCAAATCCAATTGGCCTAAATGATTTTAGACCAATTAGTCTTATTGGCATCTTTTATAAAATTGTATCAAAAGTTTTAGGGAAAGGTTGAAATTGGTGATAAGCAAACTTATAAGCAAAGAGCAAAGTGCGTTTGTGAAAGGAAGATCTATTCTTGACGGGATTCTAATTGCAAACGAGACGGTGGCATACATTAAGAAGATGAAGAAAAAGGGGTTGATGTTTAAGGTCGACTTTGAAAAAGCTTACGATACGGTTGATTGGAGGTTTCTTTTGGAGATTATGGAAGCAATGGGGTTCTCGGCAAAATGGAGAGGATGGATAAAAACATGTCTTAGCTCGTCCAAGATATCCGTACTTGTTAATGGATCACCGACTAAGGAATTCCAAATGGAGAGAGGACTAAGGCAAGGCGATCCACTTGCACCTTTTTTATTTTTATTGGTAGCCGAAAGTCTTCATATTATGATGGAAGAGGCCGTGGGTAAAGGGGTGTTTAAAGGAATACGAGTGGGACGAAATGAAATTCAAATCTCACACCTTCAATATGCGGACGATGCGATCTTTTTCGGGGAGTGGAGCTTGACAAATATCAAGAAATTGATGAAAATCTTGAAGTGTTTCCATCTAGTGTCGGGACTTAAAATAAACTTGTGTAAAAGTAAAATCTTTGGAGTGGGAGTTCCGGAGGAAGAAGTACATTCATGGGCACGAAGTTTGGGATGTGGGTGTGCTAGATTACCGTTTATGTATCTTGGACTACCGGTCGGGGCATCAATGTGGAGACTTGACAATTGGAAACCGGCAATTGAGAAGATGAAAGACAAGCTCGCATCTTGGAAAGCGAAGACGATCTCTTATGGAGGACGACTAACGTTGGTAAGGTCGGTTCTTGGTAACACATCGTTATATTTTATTTCTTTGTTTCGGGCACCACAAGGAGTGTTAAAATTGCTTGAGAGAGTGAGATGTCAATTTTTTTAGGGGGAGGGGGTGGTGTTGGTGAGGATTCTTTACAAAAAAAGAGACCTCATGCGTGGGTCAAATGGGGATCGGTCTTGGGGGGTTTCAAAAAGGGCGGGCTTAATATTGGTGGGTTAAAGGATATGAATTGGGCTCTTCTTTGCAAATGGTGGTGGAGATTCAATGTGGAAAGGGAGGCATTATGGGTAAAAACAATACAAAGTCTTTATGGGTGGGATGGGGGTTTGGTTGATGATAGTCATAGACGATTGAAGGGCTACGGGGTGTGGAGGGACGTTGTGAGGGTGGGGAGAGAGTTAGAAAAGGAAGGAGTAAGTTTTGCGGGGTCTTTGGTAAAGGAGATAGGGGATGGAGCGGAGACGAGATTTTGGGACGAGATATAGGCTTCACATCGGTCGTTAAACGAGGCATATCCAAGACTTTTTCAACTTGAGACAAACAAAAGTGTCTCGGTCGTGGGTAGAGGGGAGTGGGTAGGAGAAGAGTGGGTGTGGAAGTGGGGGTGGAGGCGTGAGCCGAGGGGGAGGGAGTTAGGAGAGCTAGAATCTTTAATGAGTGTGTTACAATATAAAATTCCAAGAAGAAGTGTAAAGGATAGGGTCGTGTGGACGTTGGATACTCAAAATGGCTTTACGGTCAAGAAAGTTAGGAGTCTTTTAGATGAAAAAAGGGTGGGTGGTGCAAACAATTTAGTGGAAACAAAATGGGTCCCATCCATTCCGAAGAAAATTTGTGTGTTCTTATGGAGGGTAAGACTTGGGAGGATTCCAACTCGAGAGGTTTTGGACAATTTGGGAATCGAGATGGATACCATATTATGCCCAAGGTGCGGAAAAACAGTAGAGACGGTAGACCATGCTTTGATCAATTGTGAGGACGTGAGAACGTTTTGGCAACAAACCGCTAGTTGGTGGAATGTTAATTTAGCGTTAGTTAACTCGGTAAACGATTTGTTGGAGGTGGGTCGACTAGCAAGCACGAACACTAAGGCTGAGAAGAGATGGACGGCGACGATATGGTGCTTCATCTACCTCATATGGACGCATCGTAACAAAGTGGTGTTCGAGAAGGAGCAAGGAAAGATTGCAGACAGTTTCTTCACGGCGCAATTAAAAGTATTCGAGTGGATCAAAAGGAGAGACCAAGACTTAATCGCAAATTTGGCTAGCTGGTTGTCGAGTCCGGGGTTGATGTAGCCAATGACATTCTGGTGGCCGATCCTGCGGCGGTGTTTGCCCCTCGCAAACAGGCTATCTGGTGAAGGTGTTTTGTGCGTCATTTTTGTCTTTTTTATTGTGTTTCACATATCTCTTGTACTTCCGATGTCGTGGTCGATTCTCGGTCGGTTTTGTAATTATTTATCTTGTAGTTGTTGCTATTTTGTGGGTAATAAAATTGCGTAATGCCGTTCAAAAAAAAAGTATCGTAAGATGAGTAAACAAGTAAGGCGAAGAATAACAACCATCTCAATTTGAACCTAGTAACCTTCCTGAACTTCTTCACCGGCGGTGCGTTCACCAAACACCTGGGAGAATTTCCAGTCCAACGCTTGATTAACAAAACATCGATAACGAATCGATTGCAAATATGGCACAAAAATTCAAGTGTTGTACTGGTTTACAAAATACTCACCTGTGTGAAATCTTTCTGGACGAAATTGAAGTATACGATGTGTAGATTCAATATTTCGGATGTGAAAATGCCAATTCGTTGAAGCAATTTTATGATTGCAGTATCTGGGGAGTTGGAAGTCATGGAGGTTGAAGCGGTAGTGCGAGGGAAAAAAGCGATATGAGGGGGAGAGGGAGACAACGTGGGCCGCTTCAAAGAAACCGTTTTTACAAGAAACCGTATTAGAATTTTTATAAGATAGTAGAGATATAGTGATACGGATCTGTCTCGGGTAGCCGACCCATGGACCGGCCCAGTTGATAACACAAATCTCCAGCCATAAAATGCACGTGCATGATATCTTGCAATCTTTGAAGATTATCCACTTGCCTTATCTTTTATTCATATTTTAGTATTTGATTAGGATTATCTTTTATTCATATTTTAGTATTTGATTAGGATTTGATTGTTTCCTTGTTTTGTGGAGAAAATATTGTTTATAGTCTTAATTTTATTAAGAATAGGGCAGACATTATTATTCCGAATAAGAAATTGAATTTGCACTTTGTTTCTAGAATTCTCGTCCTATATTGTGTTCTTCATCTTCAAGATCCCTATCAAGTGGTATCAGATTCCAGGTTCTAATATTCATGGCTGGAAGAGGACGACCTCCACGAAACGGTAATCGTCGCGGTGGTGCGACAGGGGGAGTTGGTCCACAACGCGATCCACGTGATGTTGAAGAAATTGAACGATTGCAACAACGGATTCGAGATCTAGAACTACAACAGGAGGATCGCCAGGAGGAAACCGAGTCCGATTCCGTCGTCTGGGACGATGGTTCTGACAGAGAGGAGAATCCTTTTGGGCACCATCCGATCCCTCAGTTCCAACAATAAAATCGCAACGACCTTCTACGTACTTTAGGACATTTCTGCATTACATTTTTGGTTTTTTTTTATGCATGCTTTTTGGTTTTGATCCCAAAATTCATAAAGTATATATATATGGTTTATATTTTGCTTTTTTAGAGCCCAAAAACATCCCTCGACCTCAAGTTAACACTGTTAAATAAAACTCCGTTAGTCAACCCAATAACCCATGTATCATTCATGTGAGGGACAACTTGGTCACTTTACCATCTTTCCTTCTAACTCTTTCTTCCTCAACAAAGAACACACACCACCGTCATCCACCACCTCCAACATCCATCAAACACATATTCAAAGGAAAAAACAAAAGACAACACAAAACCCATCAAATCAAAGCAAATAACAAGAACATTAATCCGATAATGATTAGCATGAACAAGAGGATATAAGAGCATCTCCAACAGAATCTTCAAAACATAGAAGTAAAAAGTCAAAATCTTTAAAAAGAATCACCTTCACCTTCAGCAGATTCTCTATTTTGAAAATTACACAATTAATTATATTATTAAAATATTAAATACAACTCATAAAATATTATTTATCTATCTTAAACATTTAACTTCAAACAATTTCATTGGTAGAATAAATAAGAAATAATTTCTCTCTCGTAATTAATCATTTTTGAAGAAATCTCCAAATCTGGATATTTTCATCATCTCTCTCATACTTTCTTAATTTAAGGAGAATGTTTTAGGGAATCTGTTGGAGCAAAATCCACAAAATATCCATTTTGAAGAATCGATTGGATATGCTCTAACAAAACCCATTTGAAGATTAACATGAACATAACCTAGGGCCAGCTCCCAATTTATTAAAAACTAGATTTCTCTATACCTATGAATGTGGATCTTTACTAAACAATCAAATCTAAATCTAGCAATCGAAATCGTTTGAATGAAAACGCTACATCTGAATTGTTCGATTTTCGTCTTCTGTTGCTTTATTGGTGTGTTCTTCATCTAAATCATTTGAAATCAAAACCATTTAAAGATAAATTGTTCGTAAACCTAAACCATTTTGGAGTTCGTAAAATGACGGTGGCAAGGTAAATCCCTCAAACGGAAGCTCAACTAGTACTATGGGGGTGGAAGGGAAGGGCCAGTTTTGCCGGAGCTATGAGGAGGGGGAAGCGGGATTTCAAAGAGGGGCACCGATCGAGAAGGGTTGGACTTGGGGATCACTTAAGGGGATGGAATTCACGACTGTTTTGTGTGTTGTCTTCTTTTTTATTTTATTTTAACTTTTATAAATATTAATGTATAATGTTTTTTATTTTTATTTTTATTTTTAACAATAAAACAAATAAAAGGGGATGGAATTGACAACTTGTTTTGTGTTTTGACCCTCACATGAGGCACATAAGGTGACTAACAAAGGTTTAATTAACGGTGTTGATTTGAAGGACGTTTTTAGACTCTAAAACCTAAAAAATGGACCAATAATGTAGTTTATGAATTTTAACGACCAAAATTAGAAAGAATAAAAAACATAGAAATAGGACAAAAATTGTATAAATATTAAGTGAACTAATTCAAAATATTGACTACACAACATTTTTTTCTCTTCAGACAAAATTTATTTAAAATTGTCAATTTTATTATTTTTTTTCAAATAAAATGATTCATTTACAATAAATGTTCGAATTATATATGCTGATATTTCTAAATACTAAGCATTTGCCAAAATTAGAAGAGTCGGTTTTTTTGTGTCGTAGAAAATGCAATGTTTGTTTTGAATGAAAATGATTAAATATATGTAAAATATCTTTCTCACGTTCATTACAGAAGTCCATTTTTTTAAGTTGTTATGGTTGTATTTTATATGTCATCTACGTTTTCGGATAGAGACAATCTTTGGACACACCTGGCGTTGTGAGTGGCGGTTTCATGTCATGTCATGTTGCGAGTTCGACGTGTCCTTTCATAATGGGCAACACGAGTTTTTGGAAGTAAACGTGTTTTTCATTGATGAGAACCCTTGTATGCTTTCTTAAAGATATATTTATAGGAGCGAGCTCGCCTTTTGAAAGATATTTTAAACATTAGACATACTATAGGGGACAATTTAGAATTGTTTAAGTACATAATTGTAAGCTCCTGTATATTGATGATTTATGGAAGAAATTAAATATCACATTAACGCTTCTAATTAAAATAATGGAGTTCAAAGAAAGTATTAAGGATCTACAATATGATAGAAGATCCTCAATTTAGTCATGGTTAAAACTTAGGGGCTGTTTGGCAATTGTTGAATGGTTTAGTGCAGAATGATTAAGGGGCTGTTTGTTTACCTCTTAATGGTTCCATTAAAAGACAACCTCTGAATCGCTAAGAGGTAAATCTTGTTTGGCAAAAAAAATTGTTGTCTCTTAATGGTTTTGTATCCTAACCCTCCCTTAACCATTGAGAGCCCTGATTTCATTATGAACAATTAGCAAACAACCATATTTATTTTACAGTATATCATAAAAACCTCTTAATCATTCAGACCACTTAATCATTCTGCACTAACCCATTCAGCAATTACCAAACAACCCCTAAGTGGTCTGAATGATTAAGAGATTTTATGATATAGTGTAAAATGAAATATGGTTGTTTGCTAATTGTTCATAATGAAATCAGGGCTCTTAATGGTTAAGGGAGGATCATGATACAAAATCATTGAGAGGATTTTGGAACCATTAAGAGGCAACACTTTTTTTTGCCAAACAAGATTTACCTCTTAACGATTCAGAGGTTGTCTCTTAATGGAACAAAATCATTGAGAGGATTTTGGAACCATTAAGAGGCAACACTTTTTTTTGCCAAACAAGATTTACCTCTTAACGATTCAGAGGTTGTCTCTTAATGGAACAAAATCATTGAGAGGATTTTGGAACCATTAAGAGGCAACACTTTTTTTTGCCAAACAAGATTTACCTCTTAACGATTCAGAGGTTGTCTCTTAATGGAACCATTAAGAGGTAAAAAAACAACCCTTACACAAAGGTAACTTATTGTAGGCCAATTTATATTTTAAGAGCATCTCCAAAAACTATGCTAAAGTTTTTTTTAAAGTAGATTAAAAAAAATCAAAAGTTCTAAAAAGTTTTGCATTCAACTCCGACAGCTATTCTATTTTAGCAACTCTAATATTAATTATCTTATCAAAATATTCAATTTATTTACTTATATTATTAAAATATACAATTTATGGAAAGTGGGGAGAGGTAAATGTTGCTTTTTGGGAGTAATAATTAGTTTTGGGGAAAAACTATTTATTTAGAGATTTCTCTAAATTAAGAGATTTTTACAATCTTTCTCATCTTTTTCCTATTTTATCATAGAAGATAGCATAGTTGTTGGAGCAACAAAAATAATAAAATCTTTTTTTTTTGTTTTAACTTAGCTGTTGAAGATGCTCTAAATATTCTATTTATTATATATAATGGCAACAACCTACTTTTATATTTTTATATATTTCAAGTAGTGTATATTCATTATTTTAAGCAAAAATGGCAACATATCGGCATTTAGGGATTTCAATAAAATTTTACAAATATTGGATTAGAAATACTATAGAGGTCCATTTGGTTTGGGCTTGTGAATTTGAAGGGATTTGGAATTAAATTTCATTTCAATCTCATTTTAGTTTGAAAAATTTCTTGGATATAGAATCCCGGGATTTCATTGAAATCACACAAGCCTAGGATCTTGAAATCCCACGGTGTTTACTTCATGGTATTTTATCGGATTTGTATGTAATAATGTTTTAAAAATATATTAAAAACATTTGTTTTGTAATAATCAAAAAACAAAAATCTAATCTAATTATTTTCATAATTATTTATAATTTGTTCTAATAAATTATTAAAGAATGAAGTTCAATTCAATTACAAATCCTACAAACTAAATATACCAGATATTCCAAATCTAAGGGGGGTGTTTGGGATTTCTTATTTGAAGTGATTTTTAGCTTATTGCCACTACTGGAAAATTGCTTATTTCCGACCACATTTACCGACGGATTTAATCCGTCGGTAATTACCGACGAATCACCGACAGTAAAGAAAATTTTGCGACGGATAGACTATCCGTCGGTAAAGGTACAAATTGTCGACGGATATTAAAAAAATTATTTTATTTTTTTTATTTTTAAATCCGTCGGTAATCCGTCGGTAATTTATATAATTTAATAAATATTTATTTTTTTTGACGTCCGTCGGTAAACCGTCGGTAATTACAGACGGATTACCGACGTAAATTATACGACATAAATTTAAAACTCACACATTTAAAAATACACTTATGAACCCAAAAGATCGCAAAACTATACCCCGTAAAACTAAACACGACTCATACAGACTAAAATTACACAGAAAATCCCGACTCAAGAACGACGGGACAACTCTTCCTTTAAAACCTTAACATACGTGGAGGAGATCCAATGTCAAGGTTAAAAATTATACAGTCACTTGCCCAATACCACATGTGGTATTAAAATACGGATTTTAAGATGTCCAACGATAGCGTTAAACACAAAACAGGGACGGAGATATTTTCAATATAAATTGCAACCACGTGCAACAAAACTTTTTCATGCAAGATTAAGCTCACAGTTTAAAATCTGATGAGGGCTAAATGTTTTACTAAAACTTTATAATCTAAAACACTTTAAGCTTGGCGGACATGAGAACAATTTATGCAAACTCATTTTAGAAATAACTTTAGTGCATGAATTTGGTCGGCATTCACCCCTCTGGACTACGCTTCTCAACAACCCGACACACTAATGTCATCCGGTGTATCAAGCATCTTAGGACAACAATCTCAATTTCCCACTATTGTCGTCCGGATACTCCACATCTTAAAGCAACACTCGAACATTTCATCGGTTCACCTTACAATCTCTCTTCGTATAACGTCAATTCCACAAGCTTAAGGTTCTACTCCAACCACTTATTCTTACTCAAAACGATCAATCTTAATTCATTCAACGCACTTAACTATCACTTCAACGTGACATTGCTACAGACATCAACGTTTCCTTAGATTACTCACTTAAGAACTTTCTCACTACCCCAACGGTCATCATTTCAAGGTAGCGCAAGTGCATATATGTAGCATGTAGGTTCACCATAACACTGGTCAGGTGCTATTATGAACGTACCGTACATGACCATCCTCGCGACCCTCGACAATTTTCCCATTTCTAGCGACTAGTCATCCTCAAAACATCTTATCTTATGGTTACCTAACGTGCAACTCTACTTATCTTCGCTTATAAGAACGTTAGTTTGAGTCTAGGCATCCTAAAATCAATACCTAAATCTCTCAAACTCAAGCTCTGATACCAACTTGTAACACCCTCAAATATGAAAATATCAACTTAATTAAAATTTCTAAATACATCAACTAATACCTTGAACTACAAACATAAATTGAGAATCAACCTCAATATTCTCATTCACCTTATACATACATTTTATGAACAGGACGGGTATTACTAAACCCAATAACAAATACTATCTTCAATCCTGCGGAGGACTTAATGCTCATGCTTAGTCTCTATCTCCAACTCGCGGAAGACTTAATACCCATGCATAGCCACTATCTCCAAATTGGGACCTGATGCACATGCCGACAAATAAAAAGGGTTAGGCTTAACGCCTAGTGAGCTCAAGAGTTTTAGCATGAATGAATAAATCTTTAAAAGCAAGGAAACTAGTTTAAAGCGAGATCCTTCGAAATAATATACTTTAACATGGAAACGACACATTTTCCCAAAATATGCACCTTTAAAGACAATGCTCCCAAACACACGTTTCATATAAAATGATGCAATTCGGAACTCACCCAAGACGGGATCATAGTTCGACATTCCAATTCATGGAAATGTAAATAATACCTTATAACCCAAAACACTCAAAACACGGGCGGAACATAATACTCGACCCTTAAATAAAGAAAAACTATTCTTAAATAATATGGTACGTCATTGAAAACATGTGACCCAATTTAATACTCACGCGACCATAAAGTAGAATGAAATCCCAATATTAAAACATGGACAATTAAATATCCAAAATACGACGGGCCGACGACGGGGGCTTCCCGTATCCGTTGAGAGTGGAGGAACACAAAAGTATGCCACTCATACAACGTTAATCGTATGACACTTCACGACACACAAGCCCAAGTGTCCCTACGACTCCCTTCAAGCTACACCAAAGAGTCAACTGACCTTAGCGATATAACAACGAGAATACCGCTCCAAGGCCTGGCCCAAGGGGGATACAACCAAGGCATTGCCCCACCTGGCGGAGGTCCAAAACGCCCATCCAATGGCTACTCCACACCATGATAGCACCACCCGGACTCAGTCCTCTTAGTGTACTCCTTGAACGGACAAGGTCATAAAACATGTGTCCCGGAGTCCAACCCCGTACCACCCAAATGACCATCAAATAAGACTGACTCATGTGCCTATGGATCCAATGCAACACAGTCTAAGATTACACGACTATACCTGAATGACAACAGCACTCGAGCCTGCAATTATAAAAATGCGATAAAAATGCATTTAGATGTAAGCCATGAAGGGGCTCTACATCGAGCTATTAAATCCGGACAATTGTCCACAAGAGTCTTTTAAGCCAACACCGAGCTAAAATGCTCAAAATCCATTTGATCAAATTATTATCGGTTCCCCGAGTAATAAAATGTCTGGAAACAACGTTTACGAAGACACATACCTCAAAGACAAGATTAACCCAAAACTCAACACATAATGGGACCAAAGGTTTTCCAAAGGGTTTATGAATGCAAATGTACCCGAAATACGTATAACATGAAATAGACTTCATTTGTACAAAATCACCATGAATGTGAAAACCATGCTATTTACTCGTTAGAACATTCAAAACCCAAATATGAGCATTTTATGAGGTTAACACAACCCAAGTTCACCAAATATGAAAACTTATCAAAATACTCACCTTTGACAAATAACCGAGTAAAACATAATTTACTTCAAAATATTCCAAACTTATCAGCAGTTAACCATTTCGTATAAAACACTTTAAAATAACCATTTTGGCATGTACACCGTTTTCACAAATCAACTTAAACTCACCTTGCTAGATTTAGGCTAAATCTAGATTTCCCCCCAACCATAGCTCCTTTGAAGAACACTTGGATTTTCAAGACCAAACTTCCAAAACCTAGATCCACAACGTTCCAACCATAAATATACATATTCCACCATAAATAATTGTTCCCCAAACACTTAACATCAATATCTCTATTTTGAGCAAAAACCCAAATTTTGACCCAAAACTCCCAAAATTAACCAAACCGAAATTTATAGAAATCAAACACTAGGAAACCATCAATGGATAGTTTATAACTTATTTCATGGTTTAGAAATAAAAGGGATACACTTACCACTTAGGTTTTGATGAAAACCTAGAAAACCCAAAATAAGCTTGAGGTTGAAGATGAAGATGGAGATGGTGATGGTGAATCCTTGACCATGGCTTTCAATCCTACCGCTTGATGATGTTTTACCTCCACAAAATCCAAGGATTTGAGCCAAAATAAGTTAGGGTTTGAAGGGAAAAGAAGGGAATCGGTTTGGGAGAGAGTAGAAGAAGTTTGGATGAGAAAATGAGAAATATTTGGGGAAAAATAATGTATAAAAACGTCCAGCCATTCACGTGGGTTGATCCGTGAGTTCAGCTTCAGCAACCCACATAACAAGGTACCCTAATTTTCATTCTCGTGGGTTGCTCCATGGGTTCAGCTTCAGCAACCCACGTAACAAGGTACGTCAGCTACTGATTTTGGCCACCATTCTCGTGGGTTGCTTCGTGGGTTCAACTTCAGCAACCCACATAGCAAGGTACTTCAACCACTAATTTTTCTTCTTATTTGGTCAAATCCCGTTTCGGTCATAACTTCTTCGTTATAGCTCCGTTTTCGCTCCAAAAAGAACTGTTGGACTCGTAATTGAATCCTTCATCTCTTAAGACTATAAAATCAAGGATTTAAGCCCAAAATAAAATATCTTATTTTTCCTTAATATATCGGTTTCTGTATAAACTTGAAATGATACCTTTCGAAATTCGGGGTGTTACAATCCTCCCAACCTTAGAATGATTTCGTCCTCGAAATCACTCCTCTCGATGGAACGCCGCCAGTTGAAAAGGTTGTCCTTAATCCATTTGCCAAAACCGCTACCACGACCCTTACACCGATATTCACGTGTGCTACTCCTCTTGGGCACAACATACTCATAACTGAGCGAACACTGAACTCTCCAAAGTAATCTTTTACCCACAAAGTTACAGTCGTCTCCCAACCTTGTATGACAATTACCACCTCCAGGTAACTTATGACTCCAAGTCTCACCGACCAATCTCCTTCGGATCTAAACGATCCCGGACCCAACATCAAAGATCATAACCACACTTCCAAATCCTCTTATTTCACTGCTCCATTCCTAATATCTATAAAGACGTTCTCCCAAGGCGCACCAAAATGTCTTTTATGCAACCGGTTAACACAGATTCGACTGTCACTCAACTCCGATTCAACACTAATCTCACAATATTCCTAAAGTAACATCCTTTTCACCACAGGAATGCTTGGGTACTTCGATACTCAATCCTCCATACCCAAACTCATTTCAAAATCCATTACCGAAAGGTCACTATTTTCCATAATCCAACCAGGTTACATCCATCCATTCCAAGATCCATTGACCTCAAGAAAACAAGTTGACGCCTAGGACTAAACGGTGACCTCGAAAATGTGGACATCTCGCCCAAAATCCCATTCCAGACGGGTTGTCGCACTAAGGTTGACACCTAATCAGAGAGCTAAAATTTCAAATCTTATAACTCTAGCAGACAGATCACCAAAATTTCCTTTAATCGAGGAACCCGCTAAGACGGCACATCAACCACATAAGTCACGGTGTCACCCCGACGAGCAAACCACCAAAACGAAACCCAATCTAATTGCCAATAGTCACCTAACACTTTAACTCGCATGATTAGCGAAGCATAAAAGTCACCCCTTAATTATCCGGGAAAACTTAAGTCTACTAATTCCATTAGTCGAGCGCACCGATTCAATCACTAAGGCTCAAGATCCAAGACTGACCGCAAGACGGATCACCCGACGCTTCAAATCCCAAGGACTTTCTTAGTCCTTAATTACAACTCCTTTTTCTACGGGTTTAAATCTATGGGCTTACTGAGTTCAAGGTTTTCGACCAATATACGAATTTGAAATTTATAAAACTTTCAAATACATAAGCCTTTTAACAATTAACCGCGCGGTAAAAACACACTACCGTTTACTCGATAGGTTTCAAAATTGACTATGGACACAGCGCATACGAACCATTTCCAAAACTCGTTTGTTCAATACTTAAGATAGTAAAGACAATAAATAAACATGCGCAACAAAATTTTCAAACGGACTACCATGGTCCTAGTAATGCATCCATTTGTACTATGCATGTGAAAGATAACTTTCCGCACTATAACACATGCAATAAAAGTTTGTACAATTCCCAAAAGAGACATTCACAAATTAACTTTAAAGTTCTGACTTCCCAACCCAAAAGTCATTGCGACATAAAATTATTAACAACTCCATATGCAACAGTTTATTCTCCAAAGTTCGGTGAAATGATAAGAATGCAAATAATTCTCAAATCGAGTTTAAAACTTTAAATCGCCTCGATAAAACACATTTGACCAAGATAGTAACTACAATGATATGCAATTCGAAAATTCATTTCATGTATTGCGGGAAATTTATAACAGCAAGGTCAACAAGCGAAGTGCGCTTAGATTAAAATTTAATTTAAGACAACATAAATATTTCGCATATTTACTCACGCGAGTGAAAGTTGGATTCAACCCAAAAGTATGCACCTATACTCGTGTGAAACTCAAGATGCAATCATGCGACATTTAGATTTTCAAGGTGCCTCTTACGGTTGCAAAAGTGTAGATGCAGGACTCGCATGAAACAAGGTATCAAACAAAACTCGTAAACTAATGCACACAATAATGCCAATCTCACGTTCCAAAATTTCTTTTTCTTACACGGTTCGAATGGTCATAAAATAAAACGCCATAAACCCAACTAAAATTTCGTAATTTTATTGACGGTAAAATCAAGCGGTGTCAAATCTCTGTTTCCCGACATAGGAGCGTAAAACGACAAATAGTCTAAGAAAGGTTGAAATTTCAAAACCACCACGTAAGGTAAAGTGACCCTTTTCAACAAAACTCTCATGAGATACGACACTCAAAAGCTCGTAAATTATACGACATAAAGTTAAAACTCACACATTTCAAAATACACTTACGAACCCAAAAGATCGCAAAACTATACCCCGTAAAATTAAACACGACTCATACAGACTAAAATTACACAGAAAATCTCGACTCAAGAACGACGGGACAACTCTTCCTTTAAAACCTTAACATACGTGGAGGAGATCCAATGTCAAGGTTAAAAATTATACAGTCACTTGCCCAATACCACATGTGGTATTAAAATACGGATTTTAAGATGTCCAACGATAGCGTTAAACACAAAACAGGGACGGAGATATTTTTAATATAAATTGCAACCACGTGCAACAAAACTTTTTCATGCAAGATTAAGCTCACAGTTTAAAATCTGATGAGGGCTAAATGTTTTACTAAAACTTTATAATCTAAAACACTTTAAGCTTGGCGGACATGAGAACAATTTATGCAAACTTATTTTAGAAATAACTTTAGTGCATGAATTTGGTCGGCATTCACCCCTCTGGACTACGCTTTTCAACAACCCGACACACTAATGTCATCCGGTGTATCAAGCATCTTAGGACAACAATCTCAATTTCCCACTATTGTCGTCCGGATACTCCACATCTTAAAGCAACACTCGAACATTTCATCGGTTCACCTTACAATCTCTCTTCGTATAACGTCAATTCCACAAGCTTAAGGTTCTACTCCAACCACTTATTCTTACTCAAAACGATCAATCTTAATGCATTCAACGCACTTAACTATCACTTCAACGTGACATTGCTACAGACATCAACGTTTCCTTAGATTACTCACTTAAGAACTTTCTCACTACCCCAACGGTCATCATTTCAAGGTAGCGCAAGTGCATATATGTAGCATGTAGGTTCACCATAACACTGGTCAGGTGCTATTATGAACGTACCGTACATGACCATCCTCGCGACCCTCGACAATTTTCCCATTTCTAGCGACTAGTCATCCTCAAAACATCTTATCTTATGGTTACCTAACGTGCAACTCCACTTATCTTCGCTTATAAGAACGTTAGTTTGAGTCTAGGCATCCTAAAATCAATACCTAAATCTCTCAAACTCAAGCTCTGATACCAACTTGTAACACCCTCAAATCTGAAAATAGCAACTTAATTAAAATTTCTAAATACATCAACTAATACCTTGAACTACAAACATAAATTGAGAATCAACCTCAATATTCCCATTCACCTTATACATACATTCTATGAACAGGACGGGTGTTACTAAACCCAATAACAAATACCATCTTCAATCCTGCGGAGGACTTAATGCTCATGCTTAGTCTCTATCTCCATCTCGCGGAAGACTTAATACCCATGCATAGCCACTATCTCCAAATTGGGACCTGATGCACATGCCGACAAATAAAAAGGGTTAGGCTTAACGCCTAGTGAGCTCAAGAGTTTTAGCATGAATGAATAAATCTTTAAAAGCAAGGAAACTAGTTTAAAGCGAGATCCTTCGAAATAATATACTTTAACATGGAAACGACACATTTTCCCAAAATATGCACCTTTAAAGACAATGCTCCCAAACACACGTTTCATATAAAATGATGCAATCCGAAACTCACCCAAGACGGGATCATAGTTCGACATTCCAATTCATGGAAATGTAAATAATACCTTATAACCCAAAACACCCAAAACACGGGCGGAACATAATACTCGACCCTTAAATAAAGGAAAACGATTCTTAAATAATATGGTACGTCATTGAAAACATGTGACCCAATTTAATACTCACGCGACCATTAAGTAGAATGAAATCCCAATATTAAAACATAGACAATTAAATATCCAAAATACGACGGGCCGACGACGGGGGCTTCCCGTATCCGTTGAGAGTGGAGGAACACAAAAGTATGTCACTCATACAACGTTAATCGTATGACACTTCACGACACACAAGCCCAAGTGTCCCTACGACTCCCTTCAAGCTACACCAAAGAGTCAACTGACCTTAGCGATATAACAACGAGAATACCGCTCCAAGGCCTGGCCCAAGGGGGATACAACCAAGGCATTGCCCCACCTGGCGGAGGTCCAAAACGCCCATCCAATGGCTACTCCACACCATGATAGCACCACCCGGACTCAGTCCTCTTAGTGTACTCCTTGAACGGACAAGGTCATAAAACATGTGTCCCGGAGTCCAACCCCGTACCACCCAAATGACCATCAAATAAGACTGACTCATGTGCCTATGGATCCAATGCAACACAGTCTAAGATTACACGACTATACCTGAATGACAACAGCACTCGAGCCTGCAATTATAAAAATGCGATAAAAATGCATTTAGATGTAAGCCATGAAGGGGCTCTACATCGAGCTATTAAATCCGGACAATTGTCCACAAGAGTCTTTTAAGCCAACACCGAGCTAAAATGCTCAAAATCCATTTGATCAAATCATTATCGGTTCCCCGAGTAATAAAATGTCTGGAAACAACGTTTACGAAGACACATACCTCAAAGACAAGATTAACCCAAAACTCAACACATAATGGGACCAAAGGTTTTCCAAAGGGTTTATGAATGCAAATGTACCCGAAATACGTATAACATGAAATAGACTTCATTTGTACAAAATCACCATGAATGTGAAAACCATGCTATTTACTCGTTAGAACATTCAAAACCCAAATATGAGCATTTTATGAGGTTAACACAACCCAAGTTCACCAAATATGAAAACTTATCAAAATACTCACCCTTTGACAAATAACCGAGTAAAACATAATTTACTTCAAAATATTCCAAACTTATCAGCAGTTAACCATTTCGTATAAAACACTTTAAAATAACCATTTTGGCATGTACACCGTTTTCACAAATCAACTTGAACTCACCTTACTAGATTTAGGCTATATCTAGATTTCCCCCCAACCATAGCTCCTTTGAAGAACACTTGGATTTTCAAGACCAAACTTCCAAAACCTAGATCCACAAGGCTCCAACCATAAATATACATATTCCACCATAAATAATTGTTCCCCAAACACTTAACATCAATATCTCTATTTTGGGCAAAAACCCAAATTTTGACCCAAAACTCCCAAAATTAACCAAACCAAAATTTATAGAAATCAAACACTAGGAAACCATCAATAGATAGTTTATAACTTATTTCATGGTTTAGAAATGAAAGGGATACACTTACCACTTAGGTTTTGATGAAAACCTAGAAAACCCAAAATAAGCTTGAGGTTGAAGATGAAGATGGAGATGGTGATGGTGAATCCTTGACCATGGCTTTCAATCCTACCGCTTGATGATGTTTTACCTCCACAAAATCCAAGGATTTGAGCCAAAATAAGTTAGGGTTTGAAGGGAAAAGAAGGGAATCGGTTTGGGAGAGAGTAGAAGAAGTTTGGATGAGAAAATGAGAAATATTTGGGGAAAAATAATGTATAAAAACGTCCAGCCATTCACGTGGGTTGATCCGTGAGTTCAGCTTCAGCAACCCACATAACAAGGTACCCTAATTTTCACTCTCGTGGGTTGCTCCATGGGTTCAGCTTCAGCAACCCACGTAACAAGGTACGTCAGCTACTGATTTTGGCCACCATTCTCGTGGGTTGCTTCGTGGGTTCAACTTCAGCAACCCACATAGCAAGGTACTTCAGCCACAAATTTTTCTTCTTATTTGGTCAAATCCCGTTTTGGTCATAACTTCTTCGTTATAGCTCCGTTTTCGCTCCGAAAAGAACCGTTGGACTCGTAATTGAATCCTTCATCTCTTAAGACTATAAAATCAAGGATTTAAGCCCAAAATAAAATATCTTATTTTTCCTTAATATATCGGTTTCTGTATAAACTTGAAATGATACCTTTCGAAATTCGGGGTGTTACACATTAAAGCTCAACTGGATTCATTAAAGCCTAACTGGATTCGTTAAAGCCCAACTGTGTACGTTAAAGCCCAATTGGATATGTTAAAGCCCAATTGGATACGTTAAAGCCCAGCTGGGAACGTTAAAGCCCCACTGAATCCATTAAAGCCCAACTGGATCTGTTAAAGCCCAACTGGTAACGTTAAAGCCCAACTAAATCCATTAAAGCCCAACTGGGTACGTTAAAGCCCAACCAGATTCGTTTAAATCCCAACTGGGTACGTTAAAGCCTAACTGATCACATACTATCCCTGATCTAACCGGATTCGTTTAAAGCCCAATTACTTCAAGGGTATTTTAGTCAATTTAAATACAATTTGATAAATTAATTAATAATTTTAAATATAATTTGATAAATTAATTAATTAATAATTTATTTATTAATTTTAATATTAAATAATATATTAATTAATAATTTATTTAATAATTATAATTTTAAATATAATCTTAATTTAAAAGATTTTATTTAATAAAAAACAATTATCCGTCAGAAATCCGTCGGTAATCACCGACGGATATTATCCGTTGGTAAATACCGACGGAATTTTCGTCGGGAATCCGTCGGTGAATTTCCGAAAATTCTAAAAAAAATAGCGGGCTTTAAAGCCCTAATCTGTCGATTTCTCCCTCTCTCGACCTCCATATCACTCTCGCTTTCACTCTCGTCTCCCTCTCTCGACCTCCATCTCACTCTCCATCTCGTTTCTGACCTCCACAGCGTCTCCCTTATCTCCACCGTTTCTGACCTCGAGCGACAGCCACCGGCGGCCACCGGCGTCGACATCCACAGCGGCGACGTCTCCCTCTCGATAAGGTTTTTGCTCTCTATCAGGGTAGGGGTGTTCGCGGTCCGGTTTGGGCGGTTTAACCCCTCAAACCACAAACCAAACCGCTAGTGGCGGTTTGTTGATTTTTCAAACCGAGCGGTTTGACATCAAGTGCCCAGACCGGCTAAGTCGGACCGCGGTTTAGGCGGTTTGGTCGACCGGTTTAGGCGGTTTAGGCCTTTTAGTGGGCTTTAAAGTTTAAACATAAAAAACATATAAAATTTTAAACTTTAAAGGTTATTAGCTTGAGTTCATTTGAATTAAATAAAAGTCTACAACAATGTTAACAAAGTCCACAAAAGTTAACAAAATATCTCAAAACAAAACACAAAAAAAAAGTAATATGCAAAGTGCAAATAAAATCCACGACGATTTAAAATTATCTTTGGACCTTTTTGTATATATTTAAGTCTAAAGATAAATTGGATGTTTGGGCTAAACAATAGATGATATAAAGATATATATAAAAAAATAAAAAAAATAAAAAATATATATAGATAGATATATTTGGCGGTCGGTTTGGTCCAAACCGCCCAAAAAAACCTCCAAACCGCAGACCAGATCGGACCGACCGGTTTGGCGATTTTTCAGACCAGACCAGACCGCCAGTCCGCCTAAACCGCTAAAAACGGTCCGGTTTGACTTGGTTCGACCGGTTTGAGCGGTCCAGCGGTTTTTTTGAACACCCCTATCTCAGGGTGCATTTGGTACGCAGACAGGACAGGACAAGATGGAACAGAACAGAACAGGACAGTTGATCAACGTTTGGCAAGACATCACAGAACTGTACAGAACAAGACTAGACTGGTTAAATGACAAATTTACCCTGATAAAAAAACATAGATTACATCACATAAAACTAATTTACATCACTAATACATAGTGCAATGGATTATCAAAAATATAAAACTAATTTATCACGATTGGATTTTAGATATGGAAATCAAAATCCAAATTTTAAGTTTCGGATTTTAGGTTGTTTCAGGTTTGGGTTGGTCGGGTTTATGATTGATGTCGGTCGGGTTTCGGGTATTATATAATGCAAAAGTTATATATAAATTCAATCGTTTTTTAGGATGAATACAATCGATTGAAAGATTGATGAAATCGATAGCAAGTTTAAAATTTAGAAAATATTTCAACAGACTATAATTTACGATTTTCAAAAAATAATTAGATAAATATATATATATATATATATATATATATATATAGTATTTAAAATATAGATTTATGTTATTTCGGGTTTTCGGACGGGTTGGGTGGCCAACGATCAAACCCAATCCAAACCCAGATATCCTCCCAAATGTCGGGTTTCGGATTATTGGATTTCGGGGTATTCGGGTCTTGCAAAAACATCTTATTTTCGGTTCGGGTGCGGATTCAGATTTCAGACTATTCGGGTTTTGCACACCCCTAGCTTGGAGGCGTGGATGATGAGAAGACATGTTTTATGTTTTTGTTTTTAACAAAAGAGTATATTAGTCAAAATATTATTGTTCTACTTAGTTCCAGGGGGTTGGAGTGGGACAAGTGTGTCCCATGCTTGTTCCACTTAGTTCTAACGTGTCCCACATATGGTCACGCCAAACATGGGACAAGTCTGTTCTGTTCTATCCTGTTTCACTCTGTTCTGTATACCAAACGCACCCTCAACGAATTTTAAGAAAATTGTTTTAAGTTTAAGTTTTTGTGTGTTAGGTTCATGGACCTGTGATGCGGGTTTCAGCTATAACCTGCCTGTACAAGTTGTTCACAATCTGAACCATGGTTCCATACTTCAATAATTCAAATATAAATAAACGAGTATTTATTATCTATTTATATATGTGGTTAAGACTTGAGGGATTCCTGGTTCTTGCAATTGGTATTGGTTTATTAGATTATGAATGGCTTGTTGGGTTTTTTAAGCTATAAGACTTCATCTGGTCTTAGTGGTGTGGATAAATTTATGGTGTTCTTGATTGAATTGTTAAATCTTGATGTGGGATTTATTGGCAGTGAACAATGTTCATGGATTGTGTCATCCAAAACACTGCATTAGAATTAGATAAATGGTGTTTTAGTTTTTTCTTCTTATTATTTTTCATGTCTATTAATGTATCTACTTGTATGATCTTTCTACTTTACACTTGTCTTAGTTTTTTTTCTCATACCAGTAGTAATTGTCAGTGTTACACCATGTGGAACAGGAGCAGGATGGTATTTTTACTTGTTAGAATGATTGTTAGCATTTAGCTTTTATCATTTATTCTTATCATCTGTAGGATGGTATTTTTACTTGTTAGGATGGGCATCTATCTTTATAGTTGGTATTATTCAGTATTCTAAATATCCCCGCATAGGGCTGCTTAAGTGTCTAACCAAATGTACACAGTAGATGCCACGTGGAGTTGGAGATGTGTATGTGTATGTGTATATAACTCAATTGTTGTGTTTATAGGGCTATGACTACACGTCAAAATGAACAAAGTGTATGTATGTATATATTGTAGATTGAAATTGATATGATCATATTGTATATTCAAATTGATATGAGTTGTTTTAGCTTATGAAAATGCCATTTTTGGTTTGATAAACTTGTAATATTAATTAGTTGGGTTGTCATTTATTGGACAAGCATTAGGTTGATAAATGGAGACATTTGGTATGATTTAGGATTTGATTATACTTGATTCTATTTATTTATTTTAGTTGGGTTGCCAATTTTTGGGCAAACATTAGGTTGATATATGGAAATATTCATTTTATAGTCATTATGCTGCCGAAATTTTAAAAAACATATGTTTGACTTTCCAATAATCAAACAATTACATTTAGAGTTTTAGAGTCATCCAAAACTCCTCTAAACCTATGGTTTGACTTTCAAGAAGGCAAACCATTACATGTAGTGTTCAATAGACTTTTAACTTCGTTGACACCTATGGTTTGACTTTTAAATAGTCAAACCATTACACGTAGGGTTTTTAAACTTTCCAAAACACCTTTCTTTGATTGTAACTTACGGTTTGACTTTCTAATAGTCAAACCATTACACTTAGAGTTTTAGAGTCCTCCACAACTCATCTAAACCTACGGTGTGACTTTTCAATAGTCAAACCATTACACCACCTCTATCTTGATTATGTCGATTAACTACTTATTTCTTCGTTGTAGTGGTTGAATATGTCGACAGATAGAGGATGGATGTATAGAAAGAACGACAGTCGGGGGTTTCTTAGCGTCGACTATATTGTTGCAATGGACAGTTTTTTGGACTATGCCTATGCCGATGAAAGGAAACCTACACGTGATGGGATAGTGCTTCGTATTAGATGCCCTTGTAAGAAGTGTCAAAACTTACGCTATAAAGAAAGGACTGACGTGAGGCTGCATTTGATGAAGCACGGTTTCATGCCTGATTATACCACATGGTGGGCACATGGTGAAACTTATTACCATAATGAAGGGCATCAAGACGTGGGTCAATCTTCTACTCCGGTAGTAGATCATAATGAAGATTATGTTGAAATGGTGAACGATCACATGATACATGATGGGATGACATGGGAAGAAGAAACCCTTAATCCTTCTGCCCAAGGATTTTATGACATGTTACAAGCTGCTGACGAGCCACTATGGGACGGGTGTCCAAATTACTCGAAATTAGGAGCTGCAACGAGATTGTTGAATTGGAAGGCAGAATGTAATGTACCCGAGACGACTTATAACCGCAATGTTGCTATAATTAAAGAGATGTTACCTGAGGGTGATAAACTATCCGGTAACTTCTATGAGACGAAAAAGAGTTTGAAAAAGCTTGCTCTGCCAAAACAAAAGATCGACGCTTGCAAAAACCATTGGATGTTATTTTATAAGGTTGATTCTGAGTTGACCTAGTGTCGAGTGTGCAATGAATATCGTTTCAAGACAAGTGGTCGAAGTAAGGTCCCTAACTTGGTGATGACGTACTTGCCGATTGATCCTAGACTTCAAAGATTATATATGTCAAAGAAGACGTCTAAAGAGATGACTTGGCACAAGGATCATCAGACAGAACCGGGTGTGATGGTACATCCAAGTGATGGTGCGGCTTAGAAGCATTTCGACATGGTACATCCTGACTTCGCTTCTGAGGTCCGGAATGTGCGTCTTGGCTTATGCACCGACGGTTTCAACCCGAATAATTCAAATTCGAATCCGTATTCACTTTGGCCAGTTTTTCTTACCATCTACAATTTACCTCCTTGGTTGAGTCTGAAAGATTCATACGTGAAACTTGCATTGGTCATTCAAGGTAGAAAGAGCCCCGGTCAGAATTTGGATGTCTTTCTTAGGCCGCTAATAGATGATCTCAAGATGTTGTATACAGTGGGCGTATGTGTGAGAGGATCTTGTTATGACGACTCCGAGTTTGACTATTACGGATTGTTGGACGACGTGTTAGAGGTGGAGTACTACGGTGTGGGCTATTGTGCTGTAGTTTTATTCAAGTGTACATGGTTTGATTGTCCAGATGGAGTTAGAGTCGACCCTAAACATGGGTTGGTTGATATCAAATACAAGTCTAGACTCAGAGGTGAGGACTATTACGTCCTAGCATCACAAGCGGAACAAGTGTATTACACACCTTATCCTTCAGGAAGTAAGGATTTAAAGGACTGGTGGGCAGTTGTGAAGACCAAAGCCCGTGGAAAATATGAAGTTGCAGAAAGGGCTATCGATGTGTTGGATGATGATAACGTGGATGGAGAACCGTTCTTTCAAACCAACGAACGGGTAACTCATCATACAAACAACTGGGTAAATAAGGACCTCGATTCCGTCCCTCTTGTCACTGGGGAGCTCAACGTAGTTGCCACAAATGACGAAGCAAGCGAGGAAGCTGCATCAGATCACGAAGCTAGCGACGAGGAAGAAGAATTTGAAGATATGGATGATGATGAAGATAACGAAGACGAACTTATGTTATCTGATAACTAGTGTGTCTTTCATATGTAGACATTTTCGTGTTAAACATTCTCTATTTTCGTGTTAAACATTCTCTATTTTTGGGTCTTATGATTTATGTACACTTATATCATTTTGTGTTAACCATTCTCTATTTTTAGATGTCTGGACACCCTTTTAGGGGTAGTAGGAGTGGTAGAGGTAGGGGCAGTAGCAGCTCCGCTGGGTGTGGTGACCCCCAGGCCGATGAGTTCACCGGCGACGGCCTAGATCAGATCCAGTCTGATGACAGAGTAGCGGCCTCGAGGGTTAGAGGCCCGAATGTGGCATCACAGATGCCCCAACCTAGTCATTGACCACCACTTTTGTTGTCTGATGCGGGCGGGTAAGTAGATGTGATATATTATTTATTCTAGTACATAATAAACTGATCCTAATGTTTTTTATGTTGTATATTTTACAATTGTGAAGGTTTAAGGACTAGTCGGCAGTCCGGAGGGCCATTGCCGTCTTTAAGTCCATGTTTGATGGTCCTTGGGCTCATTTTAGGGATGTCCCTAATGAGCACTATCCATGGTTGCTGGATCGATTTCGGGTAGGTATTTTACTCTATTTAACTTATTGAGTGGATTTATTTTTACTTAATCCAAACAATGTGTTTGCAGTTGTATTATAGTTAGCCTCCTGAGATGGACGCTGATGTATTAGTTGCATATCGGCGTCACCTACATAATAGGTACTCCGACATGATGAGAGATGCACGTGTCTTCGCCGAGTAAAGGTCTTTAGCCATTGATGGTGTCCAGTTCGACGGACATGACTACAAGATTCTTGTGCCACACCCTCCAGAGTGGATCCGGAGTGAGTTTTGGGTCCAGATGATTGAGCAGGTTTGTTTTGTTTTGTTTTGAATACTTGTATACGGTTGTATTAGGATTTATATTGATTTATGTCTTCTTTTTAACAGGTATGGAACACCGACACGTTCCGGCGTGTAGTTTCGGCCAATACAGCCAATCGGGCCACCGAGTATGAAGGGATGACATCCAGACACTGTACTGGATCTATTAGTATCCCTATGCATCGGGACCGCTTGGTAATTTATCATACACTAGACTAAATGTATATAATTGATAAATATATGTACTATATGCATGATTTTATTACCTACTAACAATTTAAGTTGTGTATTGTAGAGAGATGCATGGGGCCATGAGCCTACCAGCGACGAGGTTTGGGAGGCTACACACTGCACCAACAGGAAGCTTGTTCCGGGTGCGACTAGTCCGACCACGGATCCTCCGATCTACGTTTATCCAAAGGCGGCTCATATGATGGTAAGTTCAATTATACATGACTATATATTTGTTTGTTTTATAAGATAGATAAAAATTATAGCAAACTTAGTTTGGGCTGCCAATTGTTGGGCAGACGATAGGATTGTTTTCATAAAAGCAGGTCATGGATATATGTTCAAATCACAGTTGAAATGCTGCCGAATTTTCTATAGATTAGTTGACTTGACAATGTCTAATTTGGTAAACTGTAGGATGCCTACCATCGAAATTGGGATGAGGAGTACCCGGACTTACCTCTCGGCACTGTACCTCCCAATGACGCCGAGTTGTGGGAGCGTAGTGTCGGAGGACGGCGTAAGGGCCGTCTTTTTGGATGGGGAACCAGTCAGGATTTCTATTATGCTATGACCGGTGATTCAGGTGCCAGTTCGAGCGGGAGCACGCGCGGCCGTCCCAATGAGGAGGTATGCTTGTCAAATGTTGTTTAACATTGTTAATCATATGTTTGTTAAATGTTGTCTGACATTGTTCTATATATGTTTGTCAAATGTTGAATTTCAGTTGGAGGAGTTGAGGCAGAGGTTAGAGAGAGAGGAAACATAGAGGATCCAGTTGCAGGAGCGACTACAGAGAGAGGAAGCAGAGAGGATCCGGATGCATGAGCGATTGGATAGAGATGAAGCAGAGAAGAGACAGATGCAAGAACGAATGACACAGTTTGACGCGTTCATGATCAAGTTTAACAATCAGCACCCCTTTCCCCCTCCGTAGGATTATGTTTATGTATTTATAGATATTTTGTACACTTTAAGAATTAGTAATATTTAAAAATTGGCAGGTTTTGTATGGGATAAAAAACTGAAAATTTTTAATTTTTAATTATTTTTAAAAAATAAATAAATTACCGACGGATTATCCGTCGGAAAGTATTTAATTTTTATTTAATAAATATCCGTCGGAAATCCGTCGCTAAATTCGTCGGAAATAATTTGTCGGTAATCCGTCGCTAAAGGAAGACCGTCGGTGATCCGTCGGAAATAACCTCGTCGTCGGAGATCCGTCGGAAAACATAACCGTCGGTGATCCGTCGGTAATATCCGTCGGTGATTTGAACGCTGACCACCTCTTTACCGACGGCTATTTACCGACGGATCACCGACGGATGAATCCGTCGGTGATAAGCCTCTGTTTTGTAGTGTGCGGTGTGGTACCGGAGATAAGAACTTTCTAGTGTTTGGATGGAGAAAAATTAAAAGGGCTTATAGCGATGCCGAACCGTCGAAAAAGAGTTTTTGATAAGTCATTTAGTTCTAACTTATCAACTTATTTGAAAAGTGCTTATGATTTTTTTTGGTTATTTTATATGTATAAGCAATCTCAAACACCCTTAAACAACAACTTATTAGTTTATTACATTTTGGTACCACAATAAGTTAATTCAAACACTTCTAGAAAACTCCGGTTTGACACCGTATATGTTGATAAGCACTTTTCAAAATAAGCATAAGTTGTTTTAAATAAGCAATCTCAAACACCCCCTAAATCAATTAATAAATGACAATTTAATTATTTATAATTTGTTTTTATAAAATTATTTATAAATAATATAATTCAGTTTTATTCCAAGTCCTACAAACCAAATACACCAAGATTTCAAATCCTTCCAATTGAAAATCTTTTCACGAAATCCATATTTTCAATTAAAATTGCCAGGCAAACGCTCGCAAGTTTTCTCTAATTAATCTAACGACGAAATTCTTCATAGCATAAATGCATAATACTATTTTCATCCAACTTCTGCCAAACAACACTTTGAGAATCAATTTCAAATTAGATCAAACTCCTTTTTGTGCATACCAGATATCAAATCGAAGTTTTCACATAGCAAACCATACTTCATGTTATTGGACATGACTTGGATTTTGATTAGCCGCTTATTCATGTTAGACCTTTTATCGATTTTAAAATGGTTTTAATCAAGTCTTTTTTATCCACCTTGTTCTCAATGCATGGTGTTCTTGGTATCATAATGTAAATTTTGTTGCTTTTCTAGTGAATCGATTCACCGACCTTGGTAGGGACATGGTCCACATGGACAACAAATCCCTCCCCATTCCTGCTTCATTCTCACTTCTTATCCCTTAAATATGCTCTATTATTATAGGGTCGAGCCTCATTTGTCTCATCATCCGATCATCAATTTGTTCTATAGAAGGGTTTTAATACGAGTTCAAGTGTGTGATGATAAAACAAAACCTCGTAAACCTAATTAATTAACCAAATGTCACCATGCAATTTTGAATCTTGTATGGTGAGTTATTATGAAACATTTATCTGATAAGTGTTTATCGGCTAGAATCACCACTCTTACTTCTCTTATCGGATAACATTTTCATCCATCAAAATGGATTGATGGTAAGCGTCTTTTATCATGTAAGCATTTATTAGATAAAATTTTTGGTCCTTACTATACTTTTTATCGGCCGATCACCACTATGCTCACTCACTAAGATAAGTAACCCCCCGTAAATGTGTAGTAAACATCCCCTAAACCAACCAGGGACTTCATAGCGGTTGCCCGGGTTCGAACCCCACTCGCAGGCCACGGGATGAATGCCCACGGACCATATGCTTGTTTTCTAGGAAATTAGTCTGAGCCCAAAGTGGTCGGGATACTCCTTTACCAAAAAAAAAAAAAAAAAAAAAAAACATCCCCTAAACCTACAAAATTAACGATATACATAAATGGTAATATGGTATGACCAAAAAGGAAGTTGAAGAACCCTAACTTACAAAACAAATGTTATAGCATACATACAATATTACTTAGAATCACCTCCATCTCTCTTCCTATAGATTTAAAAACGAAAGAAAAATAACAGAAGAAAAGAGGGGGAGGAGAGCTAAAGATGATCCGGCTTCCGATCATCGGAATCATCCCAACCATTATTTCCACCGGAGTTCATTCCCCTGAACAAAGGGACGCCGGACGCAGCTGCTCCGGCGCCTGTATGAAACCCACTTCCGGTTGAAGCCAAGTACGCCGAGAACCCACCGGAGGAATCACCACTTCCGCCACCCATCCCCAGCCCAAGAAAATCCAGCGTGGTGGGTGCCGGCGGTCCCATCATCAAGTCTGTCAGACTGGCGGTGGTGGTGACGGCGGCCAAAGGAATCCCAAGTCCAAGTCTGAAGTTATCATCTCTCTCTTGCTTTATATCAACATTGCTCCATTCACCATTGTTGGTATCTTGACGGTGGTGGTTACTGCCGGAGGACGACGGCGATGCTAATCCGAGTGCATGGAGGAATGAGGTGTTCGATGATTTTGAACCCATTTGAGCTGCTTTTTGGAGCAAAGCTGTGGCGGAGAGCGGTGGTTGCGAAGATGGTAGATAACGGTGGTGAAGTTTGTGGAGGAGGTTATGATCCGGTGGCGGAAATAGAGGCGGATTGGCGGTGTTGGACAGGTACAGCGATGAGGATAAAGAAAGAGACATTGGCTCTATTGTACACGACGACGTATAAATACTAGAGAATACACTTGTGTTATTAGAGATTGAGCCACCGCTTACGGTGGTGGTAGCGGTGGAAGCTGTAGTTGTTGCCAAGCATGTCGCCGTCGTTGCTACAGATCCTTTCACTACCATCGTATTTTCCGGCAGTTCTGCAAACAGAATCTTAACTTTTAGTTACAAATTAATTAACAAAAATTAAAATACTACAATCTAGCTTTTACATTGGATTTGGAAAGGTTCGTGGTGGCAATCATGGCGCCCTTTTATCCACAATAAAATCTAGCTTTTGAATCAAAATCTCACTTTTTTTAATCAGCTTTTTTTCTGAGATCCGGTGATTAATAATGGCGTTCCATTGAGGTCACATTTTCTCAGGGTAAAACGTTAAACGCTCCGGATAAGAGAGAAGAAGACAAAATGCAGAAGACGACAAATAATTTACGACACACGAGGAAAGCGATTCTGAAAATGAAAGTGGAATTACTAAAAAGGTGTGGAAATCGAAGTTGGTGAAGTTTGGGTAAATAACCTGGCGTTTGGAAGGAAATGACCGGAGACGGTATGTCTGTGTACGGAGTAAGCGGCGGTGGTGGCGGACTACACGTCGTCGGAGGAGGAATAACCGCCTCCGTTATTGTCGGAGGTGATTGTTGAAGAGGTTGATCTGAATTACTAACAGCGAGGGTTTTAGATTGAGTTCTTGTGCTTTCATGTGTTAACGCTTCGCAAAAAGCTCTATGAGTGATGAAGCTATCCCTCCTTCATCATTAAAAAAACACAATCAGAATGATTATACATAAAATTCACATAAATTGCAGAAGAATTTGAGAACGATGAATATAATTTATTATTTAACCTAGAAAATAAGGATCCGCAATGACATCGGTACTCTTTGGAACCACAAATCTTCATATGTGCTTTCCAATCGGATTGGACTGCGTACTTCTTCGTGCAGCGTTCACACTTCCACTTTTTCTCGCCGTGTTTTCTCGAGAAGTGCTTTTTGATACCAGTGAGATCGCCGAGAGCTCTCAACGGATCGTGATGAACGCATGTTTTCTCCGGACAAACGTAAACGCGCTTCCGGATTTCCTTTCCGGTTCGTTGTTTTAGCTTCCATGGCAGATTATGACCGCGCCGATGAAGCTGAAGATTCTGATCTCGTTGAAATCCTTTGTTGCAAATCTCGCAAACGAAACGGTTTGTGGCTACCAGACTCTTCGGTGATAGTGCGATCACCTCAGCATCTCGATCTGCCATGAGTAAATGTAAATTAAGAAGCAGAAGCTAAATCAAATCATTCTACTATCACATACATAGAAATTTCAAATCGAGCAAAAGCTGAGATTAAGAACAACAAAAAAATGCTAAATTATACCAGGATTTCCAGGTAGATTTCGCTTTTTCTTCGCCGGTAGCATCTCCAATGGCGGTTCAGTTCGATTTCCAGCGGAATCACATTCAGTAGCCTCAACCGACGTTCCAGAAACCGCCATCACCGACGAATTCTCAAATCCTACCATAAGCACAACAAGGTAAATAGAAAATTAATCTCTATAACGCACCAAATCTAGCGTATCGTATGATTCATATCCACACCGCTTCGACTGAGGAGTCTCTTTCACGGTCGTCCGGCGAAGAGGAAACAAAACGGCAATCTTCTTGCAACGTGGAAACTGGCACTGCTAGTATTTAATTCGAAGCTTCATCAATAATGGCGAGCGAAGAATGACGAAGACAAGTCGAATACGGCGGTTGATTCACTGCGTGTTCTGTGGAGTGTGTGTGAGAATGGAGTGAAAAGAGATGGGAAGCGGTGGCTGTAAACCATGGTTAGATAGGGGGTTTAACCAGGGTTAATTTAAGGTGGCATGGCCCACGATGTGTCTCATCAGGAGTGGGTCTGAAATCGTCATCGTCCACGTGTTTGAATCCTCGACAGGGTGGCACATGTCGGAGGAGACTTCTGGTATACAACTATGCAGTGGCATTTACCCATGTTTTCCTACGAAATTAACCGTTTATCATTTCACATTCACAAATAATAGGTTTAAGAGTGAATTGTGGATTTGGTCCTTGTATTTTGTTATTTTCTTTGATTACGGTCCTTATAGTATGTTTATTATGGATTTGATCCCTGTGGTATTTAATTTATCTTGATCATGGTTCCTCTGACTAACGCATCCGTTAACTCCATTAAATCAATGACCATTTTAGTCATTTTGTCTAATTTGTGTTTTTTTATGATAAGAAAAATATAAAATATATTTTTAACACACACACACACACACATATATATATATATATATCAAAATAAATAAAACATGATGTTATTGTATAACTTGATTCATTAAATTTTTAAAAAAATTAATTATATTAAATATGATTTAATTTTATTATTTTATTGTAATGGTGGAAAAAATATGGTTTTATTGTTTTAATGTAATTAAAATTTTAATTTAAACAAACTAGATCATAAAATTATATCTTATTTTATTTAGAACGAATAAAATAAGATATGTTTTTATGATTTGATTTATTAAATTAAAACTTTAATTATGTTAAAGACGATATAATTTTATTGTTCTTTTATTATAATCACAACAAACAAGCTTATTATCAATATTTTGACACCAAAATCATTTAAAACCTGATAAACGAACTCTAATTTTATCATCTTAAAATTAGAGGTTCCAATTTTAATATTGTTTTTCAGTTAAAAATTAAAAATCAATTGTTTAGATTTTAACGAAATAAAATATTTAAGTTACGAATATTTTAACCCACAATAAAATTAACAAGTGTAATAAACTAATAATTACACATTTCTAAAACCGTGTGCCTTTTTTATTATGAACATTTATTTTGGGACGGAAGGAGTACCGAATAATGATAAGATCATATCGTATCTTTCTATTAATTGATGTTGTAGTTGATCTTGGCTATTTTCTAAATGCTAAAATGTTTTCATATTGGTGTTACCTGACATATGATGCTCTATGTTTTGCCTTGTGGCTGTGAGTTAAAATATTTGTACCTTAAATATTTTATTTCGTTAAAATCTAAACGGTTTGTTTTGAGTTTTTGTAACACTCGTAAATTGGATATTACCTCTAAGTAATAACTTGGGAGTCGTTGGGCTAGTAGAACGAAAAGGTGTCGAGGAATCAATCGAGATTTGCTATGGAATCATCGAGGATCGAACCAGACGAGAATACGCGAGGAAACGGAGCTTTTTGGGCTGCCGCGAGTTGTGGCGCGACTTGTGGTCGCGGCACAAGTCGCGTAACTCACTGGATGTGAGAAACGGGCGACTTATGCCGCGACTTAGGGTCGCGGCATAACTCGTGAAACGCCTTGGTTGAGCTAAAAGTCCGATTTTCAGCCATTTTCCTCATTTCTCTCAAAACCCAAACCCTAAATCCTCTCCCCTTTTCTCCCTCAAACCCCAAAACCGAACCCTTATGTATTTTGAAGGTTTTCCCTCTTGAACCACAAAACTTCCATCTTCATCTTCCCCATCAAGTTCAAAGTGTGGAACCTCGGGTTGAAGAGTTGGATTGGGTGTCCTCGGAAAGTCTCGTCATCTCTAGTGGTAAGCCTTCTTGAAATAATGTTATAAATGCTCCATTGATGGTTTCTTAGTGTTTGGTATCTCAAATCTCGGATTTGATGGTTTTGGAGAAATTAGGGTTTTAATCTCGTTTAGGGATTTCGGTGTATAATGTTTGAGGAATGTTTCTAAATGGTTTGGATTGTATGGATCTAGGTTTTGGAAGTTCTCGGACTGAGGATTCAAGTGGTCTTCAAAAGAGCTCGTTGGGTAAAATCTAGATTTAGCCTAAAATCTAGCAAGGTGAGTTCAAGTTGATTTGTGAAAACGTTGTACATGCCAAAATGTCTATTTTAAAGTGTTTGTGTTTTACATAAAATTATCAAATGTTGGGTTAGTTACTAATCTTTGACTTATTGAAGTATTTAACTTTACAAACTTTGTATAACACCCACAATTGGGAGGTTTGGACATTTTGATAAATGTGTCACAAATGAATGTGTTTTGATGTCCTACTGCATAAGTAGATCTTTGGTCAAAGAATTACGCTTTTAAATGTTTGTTGGGTTTTATGCGTCATTCAAAAAAAGGAAATGTTTTATAAAGTATCAGTTGCACATTTATGTGAAGTACTTGAATGAATGTTTATAGTCTCATTTTCTGATTTTCATTCTTATCAGCAGTTAAGTTTGGGGAAAATGCTTGGTTTCATCTAATGAGAAGGTTTGGGTAAATCACATTTTAGTCATGGCGTTTGCATATCCGCTGGTCAAACGTGTTTTAAAGTTTACACCTGCTTTCTTTGGTTATTTAAGTAAAGTGTTGATCCTTTTGGCTCGGTTTTGACTAAAATGAGTCGTGAGGACAATTGTCCGGTTTAATAGCCCGAAATGGAAGTTTTGGTATGATGGCGTTATTTTACGTGTCATTTGAGAGTTACATGTTTTGAGCGTGTTGGTCATTCAGTTGGAGTCATGTAGCATTTTAGACTGTAATGTAATGGATCCATAGGCATAGGAGTCGGTCGTATTATTTAAAAAGAAAATGGGCTATTATTTGTATGTTGGTCGGGATTAGTCTCTGGGGATTTCGAGGATAAGACGGTGAGGGCTCGTGGAGTCCAAGACCCGGACCTGCATCCGCGAGTTAATCTCTGAGCCTGTTTTATGTTGGTGTCGGGATTAGTCTCTGGGGATTTCGAGGATAAGACGGTGAGGGCTCATGGAGTCCAAGACCTGGACCTGCATCCGCGAGTTAATCTCTGAGCCTGTTTTATGTTGGTGTCGGGATTAGTCTCTGGGGATTTCGAGGATAAGACGGTGAGGGCTTGTGGAGTCCAAGACCCGGACCTGCATCCGCGAGTTGATCTCTGAGCCTGTTTTATGTTGGTGTCGGGATTAGTCTCTGGGGATTTCGAGGATAAGACGGTGAGGGCTCGTGGAGTCCAAGACCCGGACCTGCATCCACGAGTTAATTTCTGAGCCGGTTTTTATGGGATAATCACTTCCCATTTATAACTAGTTGAGACATTGGGTTTTTCTCCTTATAATATAATTTTGGGAACTTGAATGTAATCTTATTTTGGTCGCTTGAGTTATAAAGTTTTATTCAAACGTCATCATGGGAGCATTTACAACTATTCACGTTTTGAGTAAGTGTCGGGTTGCATTATTTCATGAGTTAACGTTTGGCGTCGAGACGTCCATTTATATTTTGTTTATTATTGGAAAACAGATCGTCCTCATGCTTAAAGAAGTTCGTTTTTAAAGGATCATGATTTAAGTTACATTATTTCCATTTAATGGTCTTTGTAATCATGTTGAAAACTCTTGAGCTCACTAGGCGTTAAGCCTAACCTTTTTATTCGTCGGCATGTGCATCAGGTTTCAAGGTTGGGGTTTCGTTCTAGCAATCCTGTGAAGAGTAAAGCCTTAGCTAGATCCGAAAGTAAGAATTCGGCGAAGTTTTCCGCATTATGGAGATAGTGACTATGCATGGGTATTAGTAGCACCCGTACTTTGTAGTCTGTATATATATAAGGTGGTATTTGTGTTTTGTAGTTGATTTTAAATTTATGGTTGTAGACGATTTATTTATTGATGTATTTAGAAAATTTTAAATAAATTGTTATTTCCAGAATTGAGGGTGTTACAGTTTTTTTTATTGAAAAACAATATGAAAATTGGAACCTTCTAATTTTAAGATGATAAAATTAGAGTTCATTTCTCAATGATTTTCAATGATTTTGGTGTCAAAATATCGATAATAAGCTTTTGTTGTTGCAATGATAGTAAAGAAAAATAAAATTGTATCGCCTTTAACATAATTAAAGTTTTAATTTAATAAATCAAATCATAAAAACATATCTTATTTTATTCGCTCTAAATAAAATAAGATATAATTTTATGATCTAGTTTGTTTAAATTAAAATTTAATTACATTAAAACAATAAAACCATAACTTTTTCCACCATTACATAAAATAATTAAATTCAATCATATTTAATATAATTAAATTTTTTAAAAATTTAAAGAATCAAGTCATACAATAACATCCTATTTTATTTATTTTGATATATATATATATATATATATGTGTGTGTGTGTGTGTGTTAAAAATATATTTTATATTTTTCTTATCATAAAAAGACACAAATTAGGCAAAATGACTAAAATGGTTCTTGATTTAATGGAGTTAACGGATGCGTTAGTTAGAGGGACCATGACCAAGATAAATTGAATATCACAGGGACCAAATCCACAATAAACATACTATAGGGACCGTAGTTAAAGAATGTAACAAAACACGAGGACCAAATCCACAATTCACTCTAGGTTTAAAAAACCGTAAAAATACAAAAAAAAAAAAAACTAAGAATAATCTACATTCTCGGTCCTTGTGGTTTGTTGATATTTGGATATAGTCCCTAAAACACGTTTATTACACTGGACGTCCCTGTGGTATGCAAAAGTGCACGCAGAAGGTCTCTCCGTCTAACGAAGTTTGTTAACATAGTTAACTTAAGGGGGTATTTTTGTCTTTCTACACATGTTTTTGTCTATTTCATAATAAAAAATAAAAAACAAATAATAAAGACTCCATCCCCCCCCCCCCACACACACACTTTCTTCTTCTTCTTCACTAGACCTCTCACAGATTCATCACTATGCCTCAATTCCGGTCTCAATCTCCGGTAAGCATCCAGCTTCTCAGGTGAACCCCTCCCCTTTTCCCCTACGAACCCACGATTGCTTCAGCCTTCTACAAACCTTAACGCTACCACATGACAAACAACACCATCTTCACCATTTTCACCGGTCTCAACCCACGATTGCTCTAGCCTTCGTTACTGGTCTCCCATTTCATCATCTTCACGTTTAGCTAGATTTTCGGTTACCAACAACTAGCTTTCCAGTTAACAACCAGCTAATGCTAAAAGACAATATATGGAAAAGATCTTCAATGGTGGTTCTTGGTTAACAAAAAAAATGAAAATTCAAGTCCAATTTAAGAAATAGAAGTTTAAATCACCTGCCAAAAAGCAACCATATATGGGATCTGAAAAGCATGATAAACATACACCACCTCCACCATGAAATCCGTCGTCGACCGACAAGCTTCATGTGAACATTCTTCATCAACACAAACATCTTTAGGCAATCCCTTAATAATCCTACCACTATACAAATACTTCAACACACTAATAACCGATTCCAACCCGATCTCATAATCACCACAAAATTCCTTCATCCCCAATCTCACATTCCCGTTGAATTTCTCCTTGAAAAACAGACTCCTCCAGGACAATATACACCGGTGGACAACGATTTCCCATCCACTGGAAACAACGATCTTCGCATCAGCGAATGAATTAGCTGGATCTAACAAAATTGATTCTAGAGTTTCATATATGCGATTGAGGGTGGATATCTCGAAAGGGAATTAGGGTGATTCGACGTTGCTGCTGCTTCCGCTTATTATGTCATGATCCATGGATCGTTTGATTTGTTTTCACTAGAAATCATGAAGGAGTGGATCGAGAAAGGGGGGAATAGAGAAAAGGGAGGTTTTAGGGGGTGAATTCAACGGTTTTCAGTGAAGAAGGAGAAGAAGAAAGTGTGGTGGGGGTGAGGGTGTAATGGGGGTAGGGTTAGGGTATGGGTGTCTTTAATTAATTTTTTTATTTGTTGTTAGGAAATAGCAAAAGCAGGTGTAGAAAGATAAAAATACCCCTTGAGTTAACTGTGTTAACAAATTTCGTTAAACGGAGGGACCTTCACTGAACCTTCCTCTATCATTATAAAGCTTTTATTTTTTTAATTTGTGTAAAAAACAATTAATGGAAGATCATTTTCAATTCAACTACTAAAAAACATTAAAATTAGAGTATATTACATTTTTTGTCTTTGTGGTTGCCACTCATTATCAACTTTGGTCCCTCTTTCAAACTAATTACACTTTTGGTCATTGTGGTTGCCATTTTATTTCACTTTTGGTCCCTATCAGTAACTCTAATTAAAATGATTAGTTAATTTAAGGGTATTTTAGTCTATTTACCTTTTCATTTCTTTTTTTCATTTATTTTATTTTATTAAAATATGAGTAAATTACATATTTGTACTGGGGTTTGGTGGTTTTAACAGTCTGAGTCCCTAAAATGAAATATCTATGACTTGCATCCTCGTGGTTTACATTTTATTACGTGTTAGGTCTCTAAAAGCAACTCCATCCAAAATCGTTTCGTTAAAGTACCCATGTGCACAACACGTGATGGGTATTTTAGTCATTTCGTCTATTTAAAATCACAGGGACCAAAAATGTAATTTACTCTATTTTTTTATTTAAACCACAGGACCAACGAGTTCTCCTCCCACGTGAACCTCCCCCCCTCCAGCGTACCTCTCCCCCTCCAGCGTAAACTTCCCCCTCCGGCGTACCTCTCCCCCCCTCCGGCGATCCATCATCTCAACCTTCGAAACCCCTAAAACAAATCTCTCGATTTTCATCTCTCTCATCAACACCGAATCTCCTCTTTGAGAATCGTGAAGCTCCTCTTCCTGTTTTACATCCAGAAGAAAGATCCAGATGGAATTGAGAATCGTTACTATGATCTATTGCTTGTTCAATCTGTATCTGTATCGTTTCCACCATTCTCGAACTCATATCCCCAAAATTGAACTATTCTCGATTAGGTCGTGGAGTTGGATTGGTTTTACAAGGGATGTGGTTCGTTCAGATGGGATTCTCCTTCTATTCAGGTCTGATTTCCAATGGTGGTTTCATGTGTGAAAAGAGTAGAGGAAATACACAGGGACCCTCCGATGACTTGAAGCCCCTGATTTTTGTTAAAGAGATGGAGACACACATCTCCATATTTAGGGTTGTTCTTTGTTTTTTTGATTGGAGATTTGTGGTTTTTACCCATTGCATTAGACATTTTAGGTTTTTCTATACAAATTAGGATTTGTATTACACAAAATTGAATTACACAATTTTTTCTTAATTTGTTCTTCTCCTCAATCCTTTTGATTTAGACAAATTTCTTTTGTGTTGATAATGTTATTGATAAATGTGCACACAAATTTGGGTTTTTGATTGTTGTTTGGGGTAAAGAATGACGAGATTGGGGAAAATGGAAGTTGCAGATCGGAATCGTTGTCGGAAAATCATTTAATCAACAGAAGGGAGAGGGGGGAGAGGAAAGAGAGATACGTGGCATCAACTTATTGGTTTTTATTTATTTATTTATTTTGATATAAAATGAGGAAAATGCATAAAATGACCAAACTGCCCATCATGTGTCTTGCACATGACCGCTTTAACGGAGGGATTTCAAACAAAGTTAGTTTTAGGGATCCAAGGCGTTATGAAATGTAAACCACGAGAATGCAAACAATAGTTATTTCATTTTAGGGACCCAGACTGTTAAAACCACCAAACCCCATTGACCAAATATGTAATTTACTCTTAAAATATATAATAAATTACATTTTTAGTCCTTATGGTTTTTTTTGTTTCCTACTTTTTTTTATTTTATATACTCTTATTATATTAATTAACTAATGATATTTTTTAACAATACATCAAAAATACACATTTCATGTTGTAAATTACACCGTTACAAGTTTTTCAAAAAAAAAATTACACCATTACAAAAGCCTTGTCACTATCTTTAAAAAACTTAATTATTGAATATTTTTTAAAAAATTACGCAAAGTATTCAATATATATCTGCAAATCGGTCTACACTAATCTAAAAAAACTTTTCTATTTTAAGTTGTGTCTAAAATTATATCGTTTTTTCTTATTTATATAAGAAAAAAATGAAATTTATCTATGTCTATTATAATTATGTCTTTTATAAAAAATGCATCATTTTCGTATATTTTATTTAATTAAATAGGTATCAAATAAAAAAACTTTATAATATAATTATTATTTGATTTTTTTCAAACTATAAACTTAAATTTATCTAAATGAAAATAAATAAACAATTAATAAGACAAACATTTGTCCTGTCTACTCTTGTCCTATCGAGTTCTGTCTTGTTCAATACAGTTTAATTATGTATGCGTATCAAATGTCCCCTTATTACTTAGTTGAATCTAAAATATAGGCTTATGAATCATGCATATTTTACATTGTAAATCATTTTTTTAATATACTAATCCATGAAAATAAATAAAATAATGAAATATGTGGTTGTTAGTTGATTATTTATTTTTCTTACGACAAAATTTAAGTTTGTATCTTGAAAATAATAATAATTATTATATTATAAAGTTTTTTTTAATACATGTTTAAAAAAATATTTAATTAAATGAAATATATGAAAACATACATTTTTTTATTAATAGACATAGATAAATTTCAATCTTTCTCTTACATAAATAAGAAAAAATGATAAACTTTTTAAATACAACTTAAATTAGAAGAGTTTTTTTTTTGCCAACGACGTGTAGCTCAGTTGATAATGGGTGGATGCATGTTTGTCCAAATAGCGAATGGTCTCGGGTTCTAGCCCAAGGCACCCCCATAGCTACAACCGCTGAGTGAGTCAGGTATGTTGTAACACCCCATTTTTTGGCCTAGTTGTAAATAACGTTTTAAGGAAAGATGGCTAAAAGTGTCATGTAATGCAAGTTATAGTTCAAGGGCTAAAGTTGCCAATGCACAAAAGTTAAAGGAGGCTAATTGAGGTTTGATGTGGTCAAACCTCATGTGGGATGAAACCAAGGTTCTAAATGGCGTGAGGCGTGGCGTGGCGGCGAGGTCAAACCTCAAGCCTTAGGAGCCATGGTGAAGCCATGTCGTTTTCAAGACGTGAATTATGGCGTCAAATTTCTAATTCATATATAATATTATATATAAAAACGTATGCTGTGTAGTGATATTCAATGAGTCAAGAATAATAAGCAAGTTAAATTAGGTTATATATTAAAAATTTGCAAATAAGACATTACAAACGTAAAGAAAAATCAAATATCTCATTACAATAATTGTGCATTAGGCCATGGTGTGCCATTGGCTTAACGTGGCGTGACACACAAGCCTTGGTGCCATGGCGCGCCATGGCGGCTGTGCGGCGAGTTCTTTAGAACATTGGATGAAACCCACATTTGGTCATGGGAGTTAGAGTTTGGGATTACCTATCCCAATCCATCTCAATATCACGATATTAATAAGATATCTCCCTTACATAGCTTCCGCCGAGTTAAGAAATGGAAGTTGAGATTGTTAGCCGAGGAAAAGAAATATTAAAGCATTCTTGAAGGTTCGAGAACGGAGAAATCGTGCAGTGAATTTGGGATGAAATATCGTCATTTCGGTAAGTGTTTCCCCCCATTTAAATCGTTTTAGATATGAGTTTCCAACCTAAGATGTTATACACCATTTGACCTCGATTATGTGAGAAAATCGATGCCAAGAACTCGTCGGTTGGATGATTTATATAGCAATTGTATTTTTTTTAAAGAGTATAAAAGAAACCGATCTTTAATTTAAACATTGTTGGGTTGCCAGAGTTTGAGTTTAAGATAAGTTAAGATGTTAGCCTCTCATCATGGTATAAAAAGAACTTCGAGTTTAGAGTGGTTGTAATGTCGTCGAACCATAGCTGGAACTCCGATAGACGGCGTGTCTAAGCCAATACCGTTATCGGCAATCTAGGCCGTTTGTGACCGATTGGCATGGATGGCAAGACAACAATGTTAGGAGAGAAGGGAACTGGAACTTGGTGGCCGACGTTGGTTAGGCCGCAACAAAAAAAGGGGGGGGGGGGGGGGGGGGTTTGAGGCCGCAGCCTTCCCTCGGCTACGGTACAAATGAAAGAAGAAAGAAGAAATATGGGCCGATGCCTCTTATTTTTTGTCGAACTTTGCATGGCTTCTTTTGGTGCATGCATGGAGACTACCCATTTTGGGTATAGAATTTCCAGAGCAAACTTTTTAATATTAGATTTCTAAGTCAATATTATATGCAATAATACTAAAGACAAATTAGTTGTGCATATAATTAATTAATTAATTAAATCAAGGGTTAATTAATTTAGTTTGCAATTAGTCAATTAGGGGCCGTTTACCAAACGCTTACCCTTTACCAATAAAATTTAACACTATCACTTACTTAGCGAGTAAGATTTTAGTCCACCAAAACAGTATCGTATGCAACAATTTTTCCGATAAGCGCTTACCGGTAAAATTTAACACTATCACTTACTTATCGGGTAAGAATTTAGTCCACCAAAACGGTATCATATGCAACAATTTTCCCGGTAAGCCCTAACCGTGGTAAGAGTTTTCGTCATCACTTACAAGGGTAAGACTCTTGGTCCTTGCCTTAACTCTTACCGGGTAAGATTCTTGGACATTGTCATCTTCATCCATAAGGTAATATGTTTGGTAAGCGTTTACCCGGGTAAGAGTTTGGTAAAAATGTTCTAAATTTTTTTATGATACTTCAGTTTCGTAAAATATTTTATAAAAGGATTTAATTGTCAACGATTAAATTAGAAAACGGGTTTTATGATTTTTTATAGAAGTGTTGGCTAAAAGAAAAAGTATTAAAATACCCTTGAGTTATTAAGTTTGCAAAACTCTTTGTTTTAGCATCTCGATGCCTAACAAAGCATTCAAGTTTTCTTTTGGGAATGAGCATGGACTCTTAACAAAAGTTAATTATTTTGCAAGTTAAGTTGATATAGTTCATAAAGAAAAACTAAAGTTTGAGTCCAGTCGGGCATCAAGGTTAGTTGACTCTTAAGTGATCGATCGAGTAAGAACTTGTATTATAATTATAAAGAGGTCCGGTTGATCCAAAGAATAGTTTAATTAAAGTACTTAGACAAATCGTTATGATCTATGTAGGTGCAAGTTTAAAGGGATCAAAGAAGCCTACAAACCCATGTGAGTTCTTCATGTGATTTATAAAACCGTGATGCATGCATAGTATACGAATATGTCGTAAAAGTTTAAAATCATGTTATATATGTGTTTACAGTATTTTTAGTTACATGCTTTTCATGATAGTTGTTTTGAGAGATGTGAGATATGTGATTTTATATGATATGTGTCGGATATTCTGACGGTAGCATACCGGTATTATTTTGGTCGTGGCTTGGGGAGATATCCCTATAAGTGCGGCAACTTGGGTGTAGTATTATTTTGGTCGTGGCTTGGGGAGATAGCCCCTATAAGTGTGACAACCTTTGTGTTGGCTAATAGCGTGGTGAGATAGCACCTATACGCTTGGCAGAATAGTCATGTTTATGATAAAGGGTATGTTTCAAGTTATATGTTTTATTTGCATATCTCTATAATTCAAAGCATGTTCTTAGCTTATTTATTTCAGTTAAGAATGTAAAGAAAGTCGTGAACTCACAAGGTGAAAGTTGACTTTTTAGTATGCATCTCTCAGGGGGGCGCTGTAGCAGGTAGTTTGAAAGGTAAAGAGAAGATTTAGGAAGACATGAAGCCGCTCCAAGTATTTAAAGTATTGATATATTATTTTATTTGAAGTTGTTTTGTAAAGTCGATTTTAAGATTTTCCGCTGCTAATTGAATGTAAATTATGAAGCTTTTAAGGTTATTACTAAGACTATTATTCGCCACAACCTTGAAATTTTGGGGTGTGACATATGCCCTCCACGTCAGCCGATATGGGCCGGTTGGGGTTGCCGGTTTTCAACCTTTTGTCCAAAAAAAAAGAGTTTTTTTTAACATTAACGTAGACGAATTTGCAGATATATATCGGATAATTTGCGTAAAAAATTTATTCAATAATTAACTTATTTTAAAGATATCGACAATAATTTTCTAATGGTGTAATTTACAAAATGAAACATGTATTTTTAATGTATTGTTATTAAATTTATCATTAGTTAATTAATATAACAAGGGTATAAAATGAAAAAGGTTGCAAAGACAAAATAAAAAAAGACATACTATAAGGACTAAAATTGTAATTTACTATATAATCTATTAAAACAAAAAATAAAAAAACAAGGAAAAGGTAACAATTTTAATTAAAGTTAGTCAAGGGATCAAAAGTGAAACAACATGCCAACCACAGTGATCAAAAGTATAATTAGTTTAAAAAAGGTACCAAATTTAATAATGAGTAACAACCACAGGGACCAAAAATATAATTTACTCTTAAAATTATTAAAAATGATTCTATTCAACATTAAAGAAATTCTATTTTAACCATATTCATACACTAAAAATATATTTTAATAGTAAATGGACATATTTATTTACTATTACTAGTAGTGTGTCCGCGCAATGTCGCGGGATGTAAAATATTATTGTGAATCAAAAAGCCATCTTGGTTGATGCAACGTTTGGATCAACCCCTCGTTGCTCAAGAAGTTGAACCTACAGTTCGATCATGCAAACACCATATGGGTAAATTGAAGTAGATTCTAACATAGAAACGTCCTCTAACCTAAAGCTTTAAATATCTTGGGTAAGTGTTTGGATAAATAGCCCCTAAACATAAAAGTTAAGTCCATATAAAAGTAAGGGGCTGTTTGGGATTGCTTATTTGAGGTGCTTTTTAGCTTATTGTGGTGTGACGCCGGAGATAAGCATTTTTTAGTGTTTGGATGGAGAAAAAATCAAAGTGCTTATAGCGGTGCCAAACGGAGATAAACACTTTTTCATAAGTCATTTTGTTCTAACTTATCGACTTATTTAAAAAGTTTTTATGACTTTTTTGGTTATTTTATATGTATAAGCAATCCCAAACACTTTTAAATAACAACTTATTAGCTTATTACGTTTTGGTACCACAATAAGCTAATCCAAACACTTTTTAGAAAACTCCGGTTTGGCACCGCATAAGTTGAAAAACATTTTTCAAAATAAGCATAAGTTGTTTTAAATAAGCAATCCCAAACACCCCCTAAATAGATACACCCAATTCATAACTCTAAATTGCACAATAAACATTTTCTGAAAATTCATTGTTACAATACATTAAAAACCCAAAGCCATCGATACAAACCTCACTATAACGAAACAAAAAAACTTTATAGCATCCCTATAAAATCTGACATGTATAAACTCCCTTGATCCACGAAAACAAAATTAATAATCCACCAACTTCTAACTCGCATTATGTAGATCCAACAAATCAAAAAGTCTAGGACAATGTTTCCTTGCTTTTTCTTTAATCTGAAAGGAGATCTAGTAATCTTTCCATGCAAATTAATACATTTTAAAATTTATGTAATGCCTCTCATATAAATTATCCGTCACGAGAAACAAGTTAGAGTGTTGAGTCTTACCGGGTAAGTGATTACCGGATAAACGACATCACTCTTCATCCCAAGAGGAAGGTATATGTTCAGCAGTAAACAAATTTACACAAGACAATATAACTTGAGTATATAAAACCATTCGTATGTGGAACGCTAAATCCAAACTCAAATTCTTAGTGGTGAAGGTTGTGAAAACAAGATGGAAACGTAAAGATTAATTAAATAAATTTATGTTATTCCGCCACCAACTTCCATGAAAATTTTTAACAAACCAAATATGATATTATAAATGAAGACTGCTAAAAGCATTTTTGTTGGAGTGCTTCCAAAAAAACATTTTTGTTTTGATGAAATGGGAGTTGTTCATAATTTGAAGGATCAAATGATTTCCCCAGTAGACTTTGTTAAATGACATCATACAGTGGCGGATCCAGAAACATTTTTGGTTGGGGGCACACTTTTAGAATGTCGAAAAATTTTCGAAACCGAAATATTCATCTGAACCAAAATTGTTTTGGCATATTCGTTTTTGGCTTAAACAGTTCGGTTACTTGAATAAAGATAATTTATGCAGTTCGATTTCTTTTAACTTTTTAGTATTTCGGTTAAACAGACACGTTATACTACTATTTATATATTTTTCTATTTCATTTAAACTTAAAACAAATGAACACATTACACGTTAATACGAAATTCAATTGCTTTATAATAATGAACCAATGATTGGAGGAACAAACCGTTAAAAAAAAATTTGCACTTGAAATTAACCAATTTGTAACAAATCTGGTGAAAAATTAATGATAAACCTAGTAAAAAATTAAACATATTTTAAACAAAATTGCACATTGCAGTATCTAGATTCTAAACAAAATTGCACATTGCAGAGAGCCTGTGCCTAGTGGTGAGTGGTCTTTCGTTTGGACTTTGGACTCAGATGAGAGTGTTGTTGTCGAATGTGTGCGACAAAATGGACTGATTAAAAAAAACTAGGATCGGGACATGAGGTTGGGGGCCCTTTTGTTGTTCTTGCTAGGGGTCAATATAGAGTTTTACTTAAAAAAAGATATTTTACAGGTTTTTTGAAAAAAAATGGTGGGATTTGTAGGGGGCCTAGGACCCCTACAAGCAAAGCATGCATCCGCCCCTGGCATCATATCAAGCGTAGCAGGAAGAATTGAAGTGATGAGGAATTAACAAACATCATCATTCATCCATCCATCCCATAAATTACTATCTTCTTACACTTCAAATTTGTCGGCATGGCAAATGTTGATGTTGATCTTGGAAACATTCAAGACTCTATCTAAAGTCTTCTTGATTATACACATAATCCTACCAACAAATCTTCATCTGCTTATGTTCACATGATTCCAAACAGGGTTCAAGATCTCAACTTGAGTGCTTTCAACTTTCAGGTAGTCGCTTCAAACACCTCCGATCTATTAGAAACAGGGTATCAAGGCAAAGTTAAGCATGCAAACAAGCATTAGAGCTCATGGAAGCAAGGAAGCGAAACAAAAGCCATAACCTAAGCGCATGACATCCAATTCAAGGTATTATCATCTCAATCAATCTTCATGATGAAGAAAATATGAGATGAATGGGGATATATTAGATTTCGATTTCAATGAGGTCTTAACAAAAAGCACAGTCTTGACCCACTTTCCTGGAGACTTCCTCATTGTTGACAGATGACTATTAGAATTGGTTTAACCTTCAAGTCTCTATATATTCAAACATGAACTTTCAAAGAAGCGTAGCAATCAAGTGAGTACAAATTAGGGGTGTTATTCGGTCGGTTAAATCGGTTTCCGGTTTATTCGGTTCGGTTTAATCGGTTTTCAAACTTTTTAAAAACTAACCGATAACCAAACCAAATAAGATTCGGTTTAATCGGTTTCGGTTTATTCGGTTTCGGGTTATTCGGTTCGGTAACCGGTTAAACCGAATAAGAAATTATATTTTTTCGTTGGACATTTGCTCAAATAATGTTTTCAAATCAAGTGTCTATTGCTTATAATATATAACTGTGTCATACATTATTACTCAACAATTGACTTATATCAAGTAAAATACACCATCTATCAAAACCTATTTCTACCATATGACATTATTTTTCTTCATGCGACGATGTAATTCAAGCATAAAATGTAATTTAATAAAGAAACATTATCTACCCCCAATAAAAACATTCTATATCAATAAAATATGAAAAATAATAATAGTATAACATGTGTTAGGTTTATTTTTTATAAACATGCAATATATAAAATATTAGTCGAATGTGTTATTCGGGTTATTCGGTTTAACCGAATTAGGAAAAAATTAACCGAAAACCGAACCGAATAAGGATCCTTATTCGGTTAACCGAACCGTTTAACCCGAAAACCGAATAACCCGAAACCGTTTAACCCAAATTTCATTCGGTTCGGGTGGGTTATTCGGTTTCGGTTATTTTTGACACCCCTAGTACAAATCATGTTCTGTTGCTCCTTTGAGTGGTTTTTATATAACTTTGTCTTTCAAAAAAAAAAGTGAGTACAAATCGAAGTAATGTATCTAAAAAAATGTATTCAAAACTTGATTATCGAAAACAAAAATTACATTATCATCTAGGTTATGATCATAATATTGCTTCAGATCTACGAATGTACCTGGAATGAAATTATTCTCAGAACCCTAAGTTTCCAATCCTGAAAAAACACAACAATGAAAAATTCAACCAGAGAAATACAAACACGATAAAAAATGATGAGATGTTCGAATCAAAGGTGATAAAGATTGATTGAGATGATGATATCTTGATTGATTGAGATTAGAATCCCTATCTGACTTGTGTCTTCGTCGAGAGGAGAGAGAGAGTGAAATGAATCGTATGAGAAACCAATAGGATTGAACAAATAAAAAAACCATGCATCGTGGTATGAATCGAGAAAGACATAAAACATATATTGGAAAGGAACAGTAAGATTTCGAGGAACAACATATCGAGAAAGAATGAAACTAAAAACGGGAAATCATACCTGAAAACGGTTTGTTCCTGTCAATTTCGAGTTGTATACAGAGATGGAATCCAAAACCCGTCGATACAAAAGAAACATATACCAACGTGAGAGAAATGAATCACAAAATCGACAACTTCTACCTGAAAATATGTTCACAAAAATTGAAAGAAAAAAAAACGATTGTCGAGATGAGGGGAAACAGGAACTTCTAGCTAGGGTTTTGGAAAATGATTTATAATAACCAGTTTCGAAATTTTGTTAATTTTGGAAGTTGGGGGAAAAAGTGTAAAGAGAATCAAAGTTCAGGGGGTTTATTGAAACATTGGTTTTATAAACCTTAAATATCAGCTTTGAGATATTTGATCTCATACTGATAGTTTTTGAAAGAGTGAAAAAGGAGAAAGAGTGAAAGAGAAAAGGCAGAGAGAAAGAAGAGAGAAAGAAGAAGAGATTTGTGAAGGAATCGTCCGGTTTGTCAAATAGAGGTATGTTTTTAGCTTCATACTTCTATCTGCATGTTATAGTCGGTAAATAGACGTGTTAATCAAGCTTTTAACCGTGTATTTGCTCGATTTAATCGATCAAAATAGTTCTGGGTTTAGAACTGGGTAAACCGACTTCTGTTCTTGAGTAAGATCGGAAGATGATGCATCGGTCGTATGCTTAAGACCGAAGTGCTTAAGACCGAAGTGCTTAAGACCGAATTGTAGGTAAGATCGGATGTGGTTAGACCGGACATGTGTTCGACCGGTAGGAGTGTTCGACCGAACATATGTTCGATCGGAGGTCTGCTTGACCGGAAGGTCTGTTCGACCGGAGGTCTGCTCGACCGAAGGTTTGTTCGACTTCGACCGATAGTTTTATAATTGGTCTAAGAGGTTTTTAATTAGTTTGGTTCTGACCGGGTTAAAAACAGTAGATTTCAATTGATGAGTCTTTTGAAAGAAAGAGAGTTAGTTGCAAGTTAGCTTACCTTTGTTTTAATACCATCGTAGGTGGTGTTAATTGATAGAAGTCAGAGTTTAATTCAGAGGAATTAAAGGTGAGTCTTTCAACTAAATCTTTTATGATTTGAGCAGTTATTTTATAAATGTGAGTTTTGATATACTGCGCATTTATAATATGAAAGTTAGTAGAATTATTTCAAATGATTTGATTTAATTAGTTTGGGGCATGTTTATGCTCAGGGTATATAAACTTGTTTTATATACTGGCAGGACCAAATGTATGCGTACATTTGAGTCAGAAGTTTGACCTAAGTCGGGAAGTGTGACCCGCCTGCTCGTACCGGGGAGTGTGACCCGTTTATGCCATTAGGGTGTGTCCCTAAAGAAAGGCAGTGCAAGACAGACATACCGTCTTTGACGGAAATGTTGGTCAGTAGTTTAAAGTACGCTTGCGAGCGTAAAAAGTGGTTAGTGATAGCCATTAGATTTATTTATGTATGCGAAGCATAAATGTTTTAAAGTGATCTAAAGAGCAAATATGTATTGATATATACAGTTGTGTTTAAATGTTTTAATTAATATTTGAACTGTGTAGTAGTGATTGGAGGGGACTCACTAGACCTTTTGGTCTAACCCTCGCTGTTTCAAAACTTTAATCCTATTTCAGGTTATCGAAAGGGAGCAGATAAAGGAAAAGATAAGGTGTGAGCTTTAAGCAGGAGATAGAAGACTTCCTGCCATAACTATTCTTTTGAGAAACTCAGTTGTGTAATAGTTGATAGTAAAGACATTGTAAGCTTGGGACAGTAATTAGTAATAAATGTTATTTTATTATGTAATTAAATGTTCAGGTTGTTACATGATTGTTGAGATGAGGGAAATAAAAATAGAAGAATTGCCAGTGACTATGAAATCGATTTGAATTTTGAAACAAAATTAGAAGAGGGAGAGACTCTAGATGAAGATTGAACAGTGTAGACATAAAGATGTGAAACCAGCTATAAAAGGAAGTAAGGAACTGAAAAACTCTTCGGGAACATAAAAGTAAGCTTTAAAGACTGTTATGCATGAAACACTTGTACACCATGCTTTTTAAGTTGTAATTAAGAGATTTTAAGAGATTGTGCAGAAAACACTTGTACATTGTGCAACAAAATGTGTTTTTAAGAGATTTTGAAATATGCTTTATAAGTTAGTATAGATACTATTTCATTAAAACTAAGTAATTATTACTTAATCCTTCAGATAACTTATTTAATGAAGTACTAGCAGCGTACTTATGTGAATCAGTACGATACATCTCAATTTTAATATTTTGTTTTATTTTTGTTTTTATAATACAGTTTTGTGTGGTTTTGAGAAAATGATAGTGTTTTTTTATAAATTTTTTTCATTTAACTTTTAATTATAATTTAATTTAAGTTTAATAAAGATGTAATTTATTTACATTTAGTAATGTAATCTTTTTTATTAAATAATATTAAGTATTCTGTTAGAATTCAATGATTATCCTAATTATATTTTGGATTTTTTATATTTAAAATGATGTTTATTCTGTATTTGATTATATTTATCAGTTAGTTATGAATTCAAACATCCAACTTTAAAAAAGTTGTATTAATTCATCATTTACTTGTAATCTTGAATTTAAGTAATATGTATCAATAAATAGTACTTAACGCATACACGTTTGTTTTTAAAAGTTTTTTTTTCAAATGTTTTAAAGTGACGAGTTTTTAAATTGATAACTATTATATTAAATAGCTAATATTATGTGTTTTTAAAATTTTGGTAACGAAATTTTATTTCGTCAAATGTTTCATTATTATACAAATGATTTATTTATATATGTATTCTTAAGTTTCATTGATCAAGATTATATTTTCAAATTGTTCGTAATTACGAACGTGTTTCACGAACAGGGGTCAAGTATGTAAAAATTTTAGGGGTTCTTTAGATGCCTTCGTAATTACGATAGATGGTTACAAAGATGTGGGCTATTTTTTCAATCTTTGGAAAAAAATAGTTAAGAGGTTAAACTATTTTCAGAAAATGACTAAAATAATTAACTTTTCTTTAACAAAATCATAACCATGAGAATTTCTATCAAATACTTAAAAAACTACTATAAAATGGTACTCCCTTCGTTCCAAAATAAATATCCACATTTCTATTTATATTTGTCTCAAAATAAGTGTTCAATTTTAAAAAGTAAATAACTAAATTCTCACATTTACCCTTAATTAATGCACAAATATACAAGAGTTATGAAAAGAGAGAAAAATTAAATAAGGGTAAAGATGTCATTTGGTAACAAAAATGTGTAATGATTATGCATGTCTAAAACTATGTGCCAAGTCAATTGTAGACACTTAGAGCATCTCCAATGGTAAATTTAATAGCTTGATGAATGACTTGATGAATACTTGATGCCAAATTTTACTATTGGAGCAAAAACTTGAAGAATAGTTTGAAATCCAATGACTTGGTGGATGTCAAGTGTTTGAGGATTTATAGAATGTTTATATTTGATCCCTCAACAATCATAAATTTACATTTTTAATTTTACACTTTCATTCAATAATAATTCATTTATTAAATATATAAAATATTATTATTATTATTATTATTATTATTAACAAAATACATTATTTGTGCACACTCATATCTTATTCTTATATTATCATCTCATTCTCACGTATTTGTGCTTTAAATAACGACAAATAATGGAAGAAGTTTTATAACACATTTCAAATAGATGAGGATAGTTTATGTATATATATTAAAAATGCAAAAAAAAAAAACTTTTGGAAGACTTGACCATTGGAGTAGTAATTTGAAGATGACTTTTTGGTGACGTGACAAATAGATCAAGTCTTTAAAAGACTTGACCATTGCGGATGCCCTTAGAGCATCTCCAATGCAAGGTTCTTATAAGCAAAAAGTGTAGTGGCTAGTAAGAACTAACATTGTGGAGAGTTTTTATAAGAACCCAAATCCCTCTAGGTTTTTAAATAAGAACATTGGTTCTTACCATGAAATGTGTGAGATGTGATATTATCTCTATTTTTATATTTTTTTCTTCACTTTATAATAATTATTAATATTAGTATATATTTAACATATATATATATATATATATATATATATATATATATGAGACCTACAAAAATAGGTTATTATAAGAACTACCATTGTGAATTTTTATATAAATTTTTAATTGGATGAGGGGGAAATAAGGTGACACAAAAAATACAAAAATAAGGTTTTTAAAAGAACTTGCATTGCAGATGCTATTATTTTGGGTGGGAGGGAGGGAGTAATAAATAAATAAAGGTGTGGATAATTGACAAGTCAAATCTAACGGTGGGGACAATAAATAGATTAGATTCAGGACTTAATACATTTATGGAAACCAAATCATTGATTTTCTATCCAAATGGAAGTGGGACCCACATGAACCATTTAAATATAGAGAAATTGGCTCAAAGAGCCACATTACACACGAATATTGGTCTCCTAGCCATTTTTCTTTCAATTTGACGAAAATAGACCTAGGTCCGCCATTACGGACCTACAGGTCCGCTACCTGCCATAAAACGACAAAAAAACCACGTTCCGAGCTAGATCCGCAATCGGGTCGGTTCAAGACAGGTCCGCAATGGTAGAGGACCTGCATGGTAGAGGACCTGCAGGTAGAGGACGTAGAGGACCTGCAGGTAGAGGACCTAGGTACGCCATTGCGGACCTAGGTCTATTTTGATAAATCATGGAGAGAAATGGCTAAGAGACCAATATGTCAATGTAATATGGCTATTTGAGCCAATTTCCCTTTAAATATACAATCATTCAAAGGTGTCATTCGATCAACACCATCTACCATCAACGTGAAAACATTATAAAACTATGTATATTGTTTTTATATGATTAATAAGTGTATGAAAATATTTAAATAAGAACATTGAATATAATAAGAACAAGAGAAAAAAGTGTTAATATATATATCAAAATATCTCTTTGAATATTAATACATAAACTCATATGAATAATTTGTATTATATTTAAAAAAAACATGTATTATACACAGGGTCGTGCCTGGGGAGGACGGGTCGGGCGTACGTTCAGGACCCATGAGAAATAAGGGTCCAATTTTTTAGAATATATTATATAATAGTAGTAAAAAATAGTAAATAAAAGAGACAAGTTCTTTTAGCATCTAATAGGACCCAAAGAATTTCTTATTATATTAGGGTCCAAACATATATTAATTAATTACATTGAAAAAGAAAATATTTTAAAAGTGAATTGATTGCACAATTTATAGTATTGTTTATTATTTATTTAAGTCTTTTATTTGATACCACCGTTTAAAAATATTTGTCTAAAATATTTAATATATTCTCCATCATTCATCTCCCACTTGTTGTATTAGAAATCCAAAATCTAATGAAATCCAAAGAATTTGTATTATATTAAGGGCCCAAACATATATTAATTAATTACATTGAAAACAAAAATATGTAAAAAGTTAATTGGTTGTTCATTTTATAATATTGCCTATTGTTTTCTCTAATTTTTTTTTCTATCTAGTATCAGAGTCTAAAACTATTTACCTAGAAAATATTTTGATATGTTATCCATCGACCATCATTCATACTCTTTTAAGTATCTCATCCGCATGAATTTTATATTTGTATTAGAATATAACAGATTTTTGTTATCAACTAAGATAGCACGACCCTACATTTTGAAATAAATTACCAACCATATGAGATATGAGACGGTTTTTAACTTAATTTTTTTAACAACAAGAAAATGATCACATTATTAAACAAAGAATGGGCCTAGCGAGGGACTAGGACACCAGGAGAAACAAAAATTACAATATACCCACCCACACATCTCTCGGATTACTATAATCACAGCTTAAAACCTGCCCCGATTTAGATCTAGAATAAAACCATTGGAAGGAACAAAGTTAGACGTTTTTAACTATAAAACAGTGATGAACAACATATAACCTAAAATGAGATGGAAACCCAACTGATTGATATTGATTTACATAAATTATTACTCCGAATAGTAACGATTTTGACCCAAAATTATGTCATTTTATATATTAAATGTACATCATAAGGATGTTTTTGACGGTGAAACAAATTAACGATGCTATGTAAAATTGATATGGCAAAAAATATTAATTCAGAAGTAATTATTGATTGATTTTGCGCCTAAGCATACTCGAAAAAATGATTTTATATGAATTATTAATATTTCTTGAATTGAATTTTATTTCTTACGATAAAAACAATATATCTACGATTTTCTTTTTCATAATTATCGAGGGCCCTTTACATCTCGCCCAGGGCCTATAAAATGTCAGGAACGAGCCTGATTATATATTTATATTTAAATGAAATTTTTCTCACCTTATAATTTGTTGAAGTTAACGATTACGATTATAAGGTTGGGTTCCGACGAGAATAAAAGTTATGGTGAAAAGGGCGATGAGGGATCTCCACCGTTTGATACACATTAGCACGAAAAACATCGATATGCACCAGATCAATTCTCATGAGAAGCGTAATTCATTGGTAAGAATGAGATTAAAAATAAGTAAGGATCTAGATCTGTTCTTACTTTCTCATCTTAACTATTTTTCTCACACCATCCTTCATCTAAGGTTACAAAGATCTTTTTGAACAAAATAGGGCCTCTAATTTATTTTTATAACAAATTGGATTCTTTCTTGCTAAATTAGGATATTTTAGTTTTTTTGTAAGTTTTCCTTTTATTAAATTTGTTTTATTTTTACTATTTTATATTTTCATTTAAAATTTCATTTTTTTTTATAAATTACTAACATAATAACATTATTATAAGTATTTTGATTTATTGAGTTTTTTAAAGGAAAAAAAATAATACCCTAATGCCAAATAAAATAAAAAAGTAAAGAGTAAACTCCAATTTTAGTCCATGAGGTTTAGTAATTTCTTTGAAAGAGGTCCCTATGGTTTCATAATTCAAGTTTACGTCCTCAGGGTATGGATTTTGCTTTGAAAGAGGTCCCTGGACACTAACTCCGTCTATTTAGTCCGTTAGAGGGGCATTTTCGTCCAACCATGCTTTTGTCCCCTTTTTGCATTCTTTTTTATTTCTTCTTATTATTGTATAAAATCAAAAAATTAAGAGACCAACTATGTAATTAACCATATATACATATATATACATATATTAAACACACGGACCATCGATTTCAATCATCCAACACAGGTAGGGGTGTGCAAAACACGAATAGTCCGAAATCCGAACCCGATCCTGAACCAAAAATAAGATATTTTTGCAAAACCCGAAAACCCCGAAATCCAAAAATCCGAAACCCGAAATTTGGGGGGATATTTGGGTTCGGGTTGTGTTTGATCTTTGGCCACCCGACCAATCCGAAAACCCGAAATAATAAACATATATATTTTTTTAAATATTATATACATATATTTATTTATCTATTTATCTTTTGAAAATCGTAAATTCTAGTCGGCCGAAATGTTTTTTAATTTCTAAACTTATTATTGATTTCATTAATCTCTTAATCGATTGTATTCATCCTCAAAATCGATTGAATTTATATATACATTTTGCATTACAATAATACCCGAACCCGACCGACATCTACCCGAAACCCGACCAACCCGAACATGAAGAAATCCGAAAGCCAAAACCTAAAAAATTGGGTCTTGATTTCCATAACCGAAATCCGATCGGGTTTTTAGTTTGTCTACCCGAACCGATCCGACCCGCCCGATGCACACCCCTAAACACAGGGATGCCAAACTCCGGCTAAACTCCGGCCAAACTTCGACCAAATCACAATAGGGACCAAATAACTCCAATCTCTTCCACAATCTCTCTATTGTGATTTCTTGAGTTGTTAATCGTTGATTTTAATCTTATTCAGTTCCTTCCTTGGGTTTTAATCGAAACCAGATTTGGGTTTCTCACCCATCGTCCCTATGTTGATTTCTTGTACAAAAGGATGCCCCCTCATCTCTTGATTAATCGCCAACAAACAAAACCTTCAACACGAGGAACTCGAAGAAACAACGAACCCTACCAAAACCTTCTCGGTATTCCTATTTGTGGTTGTGTTCCTACACAACAAACCCCACCATAACTCGAAGCAACACATCAATAGATGACGAAGAATGATGGCAACATGTTTGTGGATTTCGGAGCAAAACATCAATGGCTTGATTCAAAGAAGATGCAGAGAGAAATCTAGGGTTTGGATTTGATTTGCAAAAACCCAGATTTCGATGCAAAAAAAAACAGGGTTCTTATTTTTTGTATATCACAAATTTCAAGAATGGATTTGTATAACTTCTAATTTAGCATTTTTCTTGTTTTTATTTAGAATAAGGTTTTGATTTAGAGGCTTTCCTTGTTTTTATTTGAATTTAGATTTAGACTTAGGTTCTTGTGTATGAATCTGATTTGTATGTATCGTAGTTGGCTATGGGTTATGTTTTTGTTCTTGTTCATCTTCACTTCATCTAAGTTTTGTTCTTGTTTTTATCATGTTGAAATCTGCAAATAAAGGAGATTGTAAACTTATTGTTTGTTTAAATTTGATTATGAACTTGGCACTTTGAGGTTAATTTCTTTCACTTTTTTCCTCTGGATTAAAGGTTCCCAAATGTAGAAAACATCATCAAATTGGTCCTTCCTAATCACCTGCTAATTACTTCCATTGCAACCTGAACAGTTGTAACAATTCTTCAATATCTTGAAAGTTGAAATCAAAAGCTGGTTTAATTACTTCTTTATGTCCTGGTAGTGAATTAGAGGTTGCAAAAGCACTCCGAGATCTCATTGAAGCTTCCATTGATATTGAAAAGAGAACACATTTTTGGAAGAAAGTGTTGGGGGTGTATAAGGATGGACCAAATCACAAAGGACGATGGTCCCTATGTTTTATACTCACACAATATATATATATATATATATATATATATATATATGAGTTAAATGTATATCAGAACCCTGAAGTTTAACGTTTTTGTAAAATTAATGAAAAACAAAAAAAGAATGCAAAAAAGGGACAAAAACATGGTTGGACGAAATTGCCCCTGGATCTAACGGACCAAATAGACGGAGTTAGTGTCTAAGGACCTCTTTCAAAGCAAAATCCATACCCTGGGGAAGTAAACTTGAATTATGAAACCATAGGGGGACCTCTTTCAAAGAAATCACTAAACGTCAGGGACTAAAATTGAAGTTTACTCAAAAGTAAATTACATTCCCAGTTCCGGTGGTTTGCTAATATTTTGGATATCGTCCATAAAACGTGTTTATTACATTGGTTGTCCCCGCGGTATGCAAAAACGCACGCTCCAAGTCCTCCTTCTAACGAAATCAAAAAGATTTCGATAATCTAGTTAAGTATGAGGGCACTTTCGTCTTTTTACCCTCTTTCCATGTCTTTTACTGATAAAAACATAAAAGTAAATTACGTTTTTCGTCCCTATGGTTTGTTAAAAATTTCAGATTTCGTCCCTGTAGTTTCAAATTTCGATTTTCGTCCCTATGGTTTGCAATTCATTTCTATTTTCGTCCTTGAGGCCAAAACACTAGTTTTTAAGTATGAAGTACTAAAATGGAAATGAATTGTAAACCATAGGAATGAAAAATCAATAAAATTTAAATCATAAGAACGAAAGAGATAAAGATTATAAACCGTAGGAATGAAAATTGTAATTTCAAAACTATAAGGACGAAACTAGAAATTTTCAACAAACCATAGAGACTAAAAACGTAATTTACTCAAAATATAATATACTTTGTCCCCCTCTCCTATATCTCCTCATCTTTTCATCCTTCATGTTTGTTTCAAGAACACAAACATAAATAAAATTCATCTTCAAGAAGACAAACACAAACAACAATTAAATTCCATTTTTATAAGTACATGTACAAATCAAGTTCATATTCAAGAACATAAAAATAAGAAACATCCTACAATAATACAATCTTCAAATCCTAAACTAAATAAAAAAACCCTAAATCTAAATCTTTCATAAACAAATACATGAACATTAATACGATTCTAGGATGAAAATCAAAATCACAAACAAAATATCAAAAACAACGGAGAAAGATAAATGCAGATCTTGTCTTCTCTTCTTCGTGACACATCGGAGTTCGAATCAGGAGTTCAAAGGAGAGACCCAGATATGATGTTCTTCATCTCTTTAGCAGGTTTTTATAGTAACTAAGAAACCCAAACAACCAGAAAAAGAAAACAAAGGAGACGCACAAAAATGAACCCACAACCACTTCTTTCTCTTGCTCAAGCTCCATAACCAAACTCTTTACCTTTATGCAAAACCTCGAACCCAAGAAGACCTTCAAACCATGTGAAGAAGACGAGTTCCACAGTTTCTTGAGAGGGTTTGAGATGGGGATGAGAGGGTTAGGGTTTGTAACTACAGGGGTTTTTAGAACCCTTGTTTTTCTTTTGATTTGGATTTCAATTTTGGGTTTCCATAAAAATCACCATTCTTTCTTTTGGCTTCCATAAAAAATGGTCTTTTTCATCTGGTATGGATTTGATTTTGGCTTATGTTTTAGTTTTTTATTTTGATTTTGGGTTTATGTTTTAGATTTTGAGTTTTATTTTAGTTTTATGTTTTGGTCTTTGACTTTGTTTGTAACTGAATAAAGGAAAAAAAAATAATAAAACAATTTAAAAAATTATATAATAAAACAAAATAGAAAAAAGATAAAAAAAATGGTAAAAGACGAAAATGTCTATTCAGTTAACCGAACTATTGGATTTTATTAGCCATAGGGACCTTGAGCATGCGTTTTTACATACCACAAGAACGACCAGTGTAATTAACATATTTGAGGGACGATATTTAAAATGTCAACAAACCACATGGACCAGGATTGTAATTTACTCAAAATAAAATGAAACTCTCCGTAGATAAGGATTCAATGCTTCAATGCAATGGTAAAAATACATTTGTTCAAGTGGTTCATGTTCATGATGCCATGTGGCAGAGAATGAAACGTCCAATCATCTATACTATATTATAAAACACGAATAAAAAACTCTTAAATACAAATTATTACACACAAGGTACCATCATTTTATGCAATATTTTAAAAATCTCTTAATTTACAAGTATCAAAACACAAGATACATATTAGTATTACTATTGCATGCTTCTAACACCCACCAATTTGATATGTGCAGAGTTTTCCTTTTATGCAGACTTTTCCATATATCACTATTAGTTAATTAATATATTATATTACTATAATTTTGTTTTAATTATATTATTAAATATGTAATTGGTTATTTTTTCTAGATGTCATTAAAACATATAAGATAATCATTGAATTCTAATAAAATACTTAATTTTTTATATAAAAAACATTATATTATTAAGCCTAAATTAAACAAGTTTATAAAAAAAACATTATCACTTTCTCAAAACCATCCAAAATCGTACTGTAAATCGACAAAAAAATAAAATGAAACATTAAAAGCGTGATGTATCTCGCTGCATTGCGCGAGTACGCTTCTAGTTACTAAAAATACAAAAAACGTAAATTTTATTGAAGATTAAAAGAAATCAACTTTAATCATACATTCATACTCTAAACACATTAAAAACAAATATTATAATAAAATAAATATTTATTATTATCATATTATTTTATTAAAACATAATAATTATAATATATAATTAATTTTTATAGGTAAATAATTTATTAATTCAGAACATTTATCAAACAATCATACTCATTCAATATTGAATCACATGAGGGTTAAAGTTGTAATTTTACCTCATTTAAACTGTTCATTCAGAACACCTATCAAACAATCATTTTTCATTATATATAAAATCATAGAGAGTCTCTTAATTATTCTACACTAAATTATTTAGGGAAATTGGCTCAAATAGCCACATTACATTGGCATATTGGTCTCCTAGCCACTTCTCTCCAACATTTACCAAAATAGACCTAGGTCCGCAATGGCGGACCTGCAGGTCCTCTACCTCCGCCATCGACCTCTGCTGTCGTTGAGTGAGATCGTGACACGTGACAAAATGACGGACCTAGGTCGGGTGGCGGACCTACCCGTTGCGGACCTGGCTTGGACCGACAATTTTTTTTGTCTTTTTCTGGAGGTAGCGGACCTGCAGGTCCGCCATTACGGACCTAGGTCTATTTTCGTCAATAAGGTAGAGAAATGGCTAGGAGACCAATATGTCAATGTAATGTGGCTATTTGAGCCAATTTCCCAATTATTTAATATCTAACAAACAACGGGTAATCGTCTAGACACATAATTTACATGATTGTTGTGAGACTCTAAGTCCATGGAGTACCCCACATTTTTGCTTGCATTAATTCAGATTTGATATCCTATCACATTGTGTTACACAACTAGTATATATATAATATGGATGTACAATAAAACTATAGATGAAACAAAAATAATAATATTATAAATAAAAACAAAAATAGCAAAAATATATATTTTTTGATTCATTTGATGGGGGTTCAAATTACATGTAGTCAACACCAAGGTAGCACATCGATATACTTCTTTCCTTGTTCCGAGCACCGCTTGGAGTGATAAATTCACTTGAGCGTTTGAGAAGAAATTTCTTTTTTTTGGGGGGGGGGGGGGGGAGGTGGTGAGGATATATCAAGGAAAAAGTGCTCAATTGTGTGGGTCAAATGGGGGTCGGTGGTGGGAGGATTTAAGAAAGGAGGTCTAAATATTGGGGGGTTAATGGAAATTGTTTGGGTAAAAATTTCAATATTACATTGTCGTACGATTAACGCTGGACAACAAGTAAGGAATTCCAATAGTCAGAACCTACTATGTCGCACGGCCAAATAAATAATAGACGCCCTTTCTTCAAGTGACCTCAATTAAATTACCAGAACCTATCCGCAGTCTCTGTCGTACGACATAATTTCAGTTACTAATCTACAATATACATTATACCATGTTTTAATGCAGGATTCAAGGATATTTATGACTAAAGATCATAACGGAAGCCTTCATCAATAGCAACGGACATAACAGACATAACGGACGCTATCATCAATGTCAAAACGGTCATCCCATTAATGTGTAAGATACACATTAAAGACGTCCTAATGGAAAAATGCACTATAAATACGAAGAGGAAATTTCACTCGGGGACATCTGATTCTCAGACCGTAGAAGCTCACAAATTATACTCTCAAGCTTGCTCAATCTCTCTTGAAGTTCATAAAGTCTTCCGCTGTTTATCGTACGACGCACGACCGAAGTCTAAACTACACACGACGCACGACCGACTTTACTTTATCGTATTGTTTTACATTGTATTACACTTGTAACACTTGTTCTAAAGGACGACGTCCCTGATTGACGTCCATAGTGCACGACGACTCAAACTCGTCCGCGGTTTTTACCCATTTTAGGGGTTTTCCGCGTCACCAATTCTCTCGTCTCACTTTCCTTATTTTTACTATTGTCGTGTGATTATTGTCGTTACTTTTTTTGGTTGGATTTAGCTCCACATTTACCTTAAATTATCCTTGGGAAATTTTTGGCATAAACAGTTTGGCGCCCACCGTGGGGCCCCATCCAAAGGAAATCTTCAATAATCTTACGACGGACTAACGTTTTTCTCTTAGTGTTTTCTTTTCCAGTTATTTAGGATAATGGCATTCCAAGGAACTCAAGATCTTATCGTAGCCCAAATGAACATGGAATTGACAGCTGCTCGTGCTCGTATTGACGCCCTAACAGCTCAAGCTCGACAAGCGGCTGAAACCATCGAGAATTTGAGAAACCAAAATGGGAACAATATGACGGGGACTACAAATGCTTATGTTGGTACCTGGAATGTGCCCCCTTCATTACCTAATTATCCTCGTCCACCATCAACTAACCCTGCGACTTTCGTAATTCCAACTATGCCTATGGCCTCTATTCCATTCAATGGATATATCTCTGATGCCTCGCAGCAGACTAGCTTCAATAGGTCTGGCTATGTTCCATTGGGTACTTCAAATGGTGTTCCTTTAGATCCCGTTGCACAAAGACTAAAGCTTCTGGAAGAGCAGAATGAACGTGTCCTGTCAATGTTGGCCAAATTGCCGGGGGCAGCAGTTCCAGTCGATGTCGAGCCACGTGCAGGGTTTCAGGCGTCACCGTTCATTGATGAGATCGCGTTAGTAGATGTTCCAAAGAAATACAACATCCCGACCTTCAGTCCAAAGTACTCAGGCGCCACTGATCCAACGGAACACGTCGCCCAATACAAACAACTTATGTGGACTGTCTCAATACCGTACCAATTCCAAGAAGTTTGCATGTGCAAAAGTTTTGGGGAGACCTTGATCGGGGCAGCTTTACAATGGTTGATTAATCTCAAACCTAAAACTATTGGGTCTTTCGCAGAATTGGTGAATCAATTCACTCAGCAATTCGCTAGCAGCCGGAAAATGGAAAAGCAAACGAGCGACCTCTACTATGTCGTACAGAAGAATGGAGAATCCATCCGGGGCTACTTTAATCGGTTCAATGCGGAGATGATTAGTATCCGTAACTATGACGTAAAAACAGCAATCGAAGCATACAAACGAGGTCTGGATGATAGTTCCGGGTTGTATCTCGATCTTACAAAGTATCCTCCGGAAACCTTTGAAGACGTACGAGCACGGACGCTAGCTCATATGAGGGTCGAGGATGACCTTGCTTTCAGAAATAAACACTCGGGCGACCGGAAAAGCTTAGGTGTTAAAAAGCCTGACTTTAAACCAAAGTCGACCAATCGATTGGAATCTAATAAGCAGATTTCAAACGTCAGATTTGAAAAGAAAGGACCGGCGACTTCTAAATCTGTCCAGTATCCTAAGGTGTCATCTTATGGTTTCCCTGGATCAGCTAAAGACGTCGTCGTGTCCTTGAAGCAGCTTCAGCAAAACGTACGATGGCCAAAGAAAAATGACAAGGACACCGACAAGAAGGACAAAACTAAATGGTGAGACTTTCATAATGACTTCGGTCATATAACAGATGATTGCATCGCCTTAAAGAAAGAGCTGTCCTGGCTCAATTCAAAAGGTTACTTGCAAGAATTGACGAAAAAGAAAGACGCACGTCATACATCTCCAGAGCATGCTAAGGTGATTAATTGTATCACTGGAGGTTCTGATATTTGTGGAACTACATATTCTGCCGCTAAAAGACATTCCAGTCGCGGTCCCGACGACCGACAAATTCCAAAGGAGGCACGACTCAAAGAGGACGCAGAATTGGAGGCTATGCCCTTAACGTTCGACCAGGCGGATCTTAATGACGTACATCAGAAGCATCATGACGGACTAATTATTCAATTGAGCATTGGGAATTGTCTGACCAAAAGGATACTCGTCGACGGAGGTAGTTCAGCTAACATTATTTTTTTTGATGCAGTGAAAGCGATGGGTATCGACAAATCAGAGATTACACGACGTTCGACCACACTCGTTGGATTTAATGGTGGAGCGACAAACACCATGGGGGAAATCACACTCCCAGTATATGCTAAAGGGATCAACAGACAGACGAAGTTTAACGTTGTCGATTGCTCATCAGCTTATAATGTTATCCTTGGACGACCTTGGATTCATGACATGAAAGCTGTGCCTTAGACATACCATCAAACCCTGAAATTTCCCACGCAATGGGGAGTACAGGAAATTAAAGGTGAAAGAAAGGTCGCTAGAGAATGTTACAAAATTTCCTTGAAGCCCCCGAAGCAAACAGTATAGCAATTACAGAACCAGGATGTTCCTGGGACTGACGACGACTATCGCTTGGAAGCTGTCGTCCTAAACCAGGATAAGCCTGACCAGATGGTTTATATAGGTTCGACGCTCGACCCTTCCTTCAAAAAGCAACTAATTTCTTTTTTGCAGGACCACTATGAATGTTTTGCCTGGACGCACGAAGACATGGTGGGTATCGATCCGAGTATTATTTCTCATAAACTCAACATCGATCCATCATTTAAACCCGTGCAACAGAAAAGACGAAAGTTTGCTCCTGAGAGGAATAAGGTTATCAACGACGAAGTTGATAATTTACTTAAAACAGGAAAAATACGAGAAGTCAAGTATCCAGATTGGCCCGCTAATGTTGTAGTCGTCCAAAAGAAAAATGGCAAATGGCGAGTCTGCATTGATTTCACGGACCTTAACAAAGCTTGCCCGAAGGATCCATTTCCATTGCCATATATCGACTCTATGGTCGACGTTACAGCAGGACATGAGTTACTCACATTCATGGATGCATATTCTGGGTATAACCAGATATTAATGCATTCTGACGACCAGGAGAAAACAACCTTCATGACGGATAAAGGTATTTATTGTTATAAAGTAATGCCTTTTGGTCTTAAAAATGCAGGTTCGACATATCAACGATTGGTGAATATGATGTTCAAAGAACATTTGGGCAATACTATGGAAGTATACATCGACGACATGCTTGTCAAGTCGAAACATGCGGACGATCATATCGGACATTTGAAGCAGTCGTTCGACATCTTGCGTGAATACAAAATGAAGCTGAATCCGACGAAATGTTCTTTTGGAGTTCGAGCTGGCAAATTTCTCGGGTATATGGTAACGCGACGAGGAATTGAAGCTAATCCAGATCAGATTAAAGCAATTGTCGAGCTAAAATCACCCAGAAATTTTAAAGAGGTTCAACGTCTTACAGGACGTATAACAGCACTGAATCGATTTATCTCCCGATCATCCGATAGATGTCATTTATTCTATAATGTCCTACGCAAAAATAAAGGGTTTGAGTGGAATGAAAAGCATGAAGAAGCGTTGCAACAACTCAAAAAATACATGATGTCGCCTCCTTTTCTCTCTAAACCTGAGAAAGGTGAAGTGCTTCAACTTTACCTAGCCGTCAGCATTAATTCGGTAAGTGCAGTTCTTATACGAGAAACCGACGGACGACAACTGCCAATTTACTATGTAAGTAAGACTCTACTAGATGCTGAAACCAGGTATTCGTCTATAGAAAAACTTTTACTTTCATTAGTCATGGCTGCTAAAAAACTACGACATTATTTTGAATCACATCCTATAATTGTGGTAACTAATTTTCCTTTAAAGTCTGTGTTAAGAAAACCCGAATTAACAGGACGATTAGCTAAGTGGAGTATTTACCTCAACAATTTTGATCTGGATTTCAAGCCCAAAACGGCGATCAAGTCACAGGTATTAGCAGATTTCGTCTCAGATTTCAGTCCAGAACTGGAAAGTACAATGACGTCCGACAAATTAATTGTGGCGACTTTGCACGACACTACATGGACGCTCGACGTTGATGGTTCGGCAAATATACGTGGCACAGGCTTGGGTGTCGTCCTACAGTCCCCACAAGGGGGCAAAATGGTATATTCCATACGATGCGATTTCAAAGCAACAAATAATGAGGCAGAGTATGAAACACTAATTGCAGGAATCAAAATTGCTTATGACTTGGGGGCAACACGTCTGAACGTTCGAAGTGACTCGTCCCTAGTAGTTAACCAAATCAATGGAGAGTTCACAGCAAAAGATTTAAGGATGATTGCCTATTATAAAATAGTCAAAGAAGAAGCAAAGAAGTTCAGTCACTTTGTAATCGAGCAAATACCAAGAGATCAGAACACTCAAGCTGATGCACTGGCCAATTTGGGGTCAGCACTTAGTCTAACGACATTCGATAATATCCCAGTAGTTCATCTTACAACCCCGTCCATCAAGGAGGATGATAATATTTCAGTCGCACCAATTGAAGAAGAAAATTCTTGGTCGGACGACATTCGAAATTACTTAGAAAACAATCAATTACCCGATGATAGAATGGAAGCGAGAAAAGTTAGATTTAAAGCATCAAGATACGTTATGATTAGAGGACAATTGTATCGAAGGTCTTCGACTGGATTGAATCTACGATGTATTACCAACAAGGCGCAAGTACACAAAATTTTACAGGATATGCACGATGGAGAATGTGGAAATCACTCTGGAAGCCGTAGTTTAGCCAACCGGATATCAAGACAAGGCTACTATTGGCCAACGTTAAGACAAGATGCGACCAGGTATGTGCAGTTATGCGATGCATGTCAAAGACACACAGGTATGTCACATAAACCTTCTGAACCTTTGCACTCGACTTTGATTCCATGGCCCTTTATGAAATGGGGAATGGATATTGTTGGGAAATTACCACCTGCCCCCGGGCAAAATGTATTCCTTTTAGTTTTAACAGATTATTTTTCTAAATGGGTCGAAGCAGCGGCTTTTTCCCAAGTCCGGGATAAAGAAGTCGTTTCTTTTATCCAAACTAACATCATTTGTAGGTTTGGAATTCCATCTGATATAACGTGCGACAACGGGACACAATTCATCAGTGACCGAACGCGAAGATTTTGTGAAGAAAGAAATATCAAGTTAGTAACATCGACGCCTCGATATCCACAGTCGAATGGTTTAGCTGAGTCGAGCAATAAAACTATCATTAATTCACTCAAGAAACGACTTAAAGCTGCCAAAGGAAAGTGGGTGGAAGAATTACCTTCCGTTCTATGGGCTAATCGTACGACACCTCGTACGTCTACAGGACAGACTCCCTTTTTCTTAGTCTATGGATGTGAAGCTGTGTTACCTATTGAGGTACGACTACCGACTTCAAGACATACGTCCGTTGAGCATAATTTAGTCGACCTAAGTTATGACCTTGACGCCTTAGAGGAACTTCGAGAAGCTACTTACATTCGCATGGCATCTCAAAAACAAACTGTCGAACGACATTTCAACAAAAATGTCCAAGTCAAAGTTTTTCAAGAAGGCGACTACGTCCTACGACGAGTGTTTCAAAACACTCAAGAGCCTAATGCAGGTAAACTTTCCACTAAGTGGGAAGGTCCTTATCAAATCTCTAGTATTGTGGGTAAAGGAGCTTACAGAATCCAGACCCTTGATGGTCAAAATATCCCACGAAGCTGGAATGCAACTCATCTAAAGAGGTATTACTTTTAAATCTGTGAAGTTAGTTTCTTTTAATTATTTTTTAAGAAAAATTACTGACTTAAGCATCGGAGGGTCGTTGGTCAAACCAACGACCACCCCGCTAATGTTGTTTTCCGCAGGGATGCACGACTTATTTAAGAAATTTTTGTGTCGAGTAAAACTCATGTGGTCACCCGTATAACATTCGACATTAATAAAATTACAAAAGTTAAACTCTGCATTTTGGTATTCAATATTTAGACCCAAAAACCATTATTATGAATTGACCAAGGTCGATCGAAAGTTTCAGTTGATTCATTTTTTAAGTAATGGTATGGTTGAATGACTGATGTAACTATTTATCTACTTAAATTATTCGATGAATGATTATTTATAAAAGTAGATAATAACCGTTGACAAGCAAAAAGAGTTTCGTTTCATAGAATGTCAAAAATACATATATAAAGGACGACCACATACGGTCGACCTTCGGGTGAAAAGTTCAAAAGAAACTAAGTAGGAGGAGCGTCAGACTGTTCTTGTACGACGTCCGTCCTTGCTACCACCTCCTCTTCTCCTCCTTCGCTCCCATCCAAATCGTCGTCCTCGTCGAGATCCCTTTCAGTCCCCACCTTCTCAAGATAAGTCTTGAGCTCTTCGGCGGCCGACACCATGGGATTCTTCCCACTTAGATGACGTCTCATCAAAGCAACCCTAGCTGTGAGACGGGAGAAGGCTTCAAGCTGCTGATTTTCCTCCTCCAAATCTTTAACGTCACCCTCCAAACTCTCAACTTTCTTTTGAAGAGACGCGATTTCATCAGCAGAGCCAACAACAACAGTGGTGGCCTTTATTTTCTCGACCTCCAGTTTGGTCGTTATCGCCTCAAGCTCAAGGACGCGATCCCTAAACTCAATCTTCTCATTTTGAGCTTCAATGAGTTTAGCCTTAAGGCTCTCGACCTTCATTTTCTCGGCCTCAAGCGCCTCTAAAGCGACCTTCTCCTTTTCAATAGCCTCATCAGCCCTTTTCTTGACGTCAGGAAAAGACGCCCTAAGACCTTCTGTCTGAGCGTAAAAGCTCAGACAGGCTTGAAAATCCTGCATGACAACCAAGAAAGGGTTAATAGGCCGGAACAGTAAGTAACAAGGAAAATAAGTAAGACATGATTACCATGAAGGAGAGACCAGCGGCATGGGCTCCCGTATCTTCCACCCTGGACTCCTTGTAACGATCGTAAAAGGTTGGGAGGAGGAACTTCGCCAAGTGTGGAAAAATAACGTCTCTTTCGAGAACGTCATTTACCATGAAATCAGCTGGGAGAGTGGCTTTGAAAGTCATCTCTCCCACCTTTTCCTTATTCTTTCCCTCACCTTTAGAGGAGGAAGGAGTCTTCTCAACGCCCGACACCCCCGACATGGGAGCATCCTTCGTCGCCTTGGTCGAGCCTCCAAGCTCGACCCCAACAACGGTGTCCTTCGCTAATGTCGCCCCTGAAAGGGACGACAGAGTGGCATCGCCCGTCTTCTTTGGTGAAGTCCGGGGTTTACCTCGAAGACGCTTTGGATCCAACCCCGCAGAAGGAGCAGATCGCTTCTTCGATTTCTCCCTGCCTTGACGGGCAAGCTTTAGTTGTTCGGCCCGTCTCTGAGCAGTCGACTTCATAGATGAATCTTCTGGACAAAACGAAAGAGTTAGAAAAGACACAAAATGCGAATTACGAAAAAGACATTAAACGACGTACCAGTCATCTCTTCTCCTCTCTTTTCTTCTCTTCTTTCTTCTCTCTCCTCTCCTTGATGAGAACCTTCGACGGATGGAACCTCCGTAACAAAGACGACTTCGTCTTCTTCGTCGTTCGATCGGACAGAAAAAGAATGGTCAATGATACTCTTCTCCAAGATCCTTTGAACCTTGTTTAAAGAATCTTTATTTGGCTTCACTTTAGTGAAGTCAATCACTGCCAAACAAAAAAAGACATTAGATTAAAAACGCACGACAAAAACACCCGACAAAATAAGAAAACCTACCCGACTCATTCCATCCAGATGAAAACCATTGGCTATCCTCATCGTTCAAGGATGCTACTTGGAGGAAAACATAGTGGCGTTTCCAACCACAGTCGTTCACCGCAGTGTTATGCACCAGTACGGTATCTCCCTTCGTTCGAGGGAATAAACTATATCTATGATAGTTATCTGCTTTAACGCTGTAAGCTGTTAGAAGGTCATTCAAATTGAATGGAACCCCCCAGTCGGCCGTAAGACGATCGACCACCTGGACAATTCGCCAGAATTGAGGCATCAACTGTCCAGGCGATAAGTCGAATGCATCTAAAAACTCCCTGACTAAGGGAATAAATGGCCAAGAAAAGCCTATTTTGAAGGGATATTCGTATAAAACGCCATACCCCTTCGGAACTTCATCTGGTCGTAAATCCTCCGGCGTTACTAGATTGACACCCTCTGGAATCTTAGCTAATTTCTTAAGATACTCTAGATTTTCTTCTTCTTTGTAGACACTAACTGGTTCACTCGACATTTTGAAATCAGAAACACTCACAGTGGCTTTCCAGTAACGAAGACAATCCCAAGCTTTTCTAGGTTTCTTAGCTAAAGATTTCTTATACATAAATCGACACAGAAAAGAATCAGAAATTGTACCTTAAATAGTGTTCTAAACCTCAAATCTAGAAATGGAAAGGATTCGTGTCGACCGGAAACTGAATCTCGCCGGAAATATGACTTCTTCGAAAAGGTAAGCGTAAAAAAGGATGAGATTAAAGAAATCCTTATTTATACCGTAAATTGGAAACCGAATCGTTTGAAAATCGAATTGCCAATCGCCAATTGACACGTGTCACCCGTGTCAGGCGAAGCACTCGAGTACGCCTTTCAAATGCATGACACCTATCCTTCATTAGCTGTTAAATTTTATATTTTGTTAAAAGTGACGTCAGTATTTAGTTGGATACGAACCGATTTGATTCTATTCGAATTACCTGCATTTCTTTTATAACACGTGTCTTAATTTAAAATTCAAAAAGTTGCCGCTTGAATTTTAAATTTGGGGGCAAACTGTTTGGGTAAAAATTTCAATATTACATTGTCGTACGATTAACGCTGGACAACAGGTAAGGAATTCCAATAGTCAGAACCTACTATGTCGCACGGCCAAATAAATAATAGACGCCCTTTCTTTAAGTGACCTCAATTAAATTACCAGAACCTATCCGCAGTCTCTGTCGTACGACATAATTTCAGTTACTAATCTACAATATACATTATACCATGTTTTAATGCAGGATTCAAGGATATTTATGACTAAAGATCATAACGGAAGCCTTCATCAATAGCAACGGACATAACAGACATAACGGACGCTATCATCAATGTCAAAACGGTCATCCCATTAATGTTTAAGATACACATTAAAGACGTCCTAACGGAAAAATGCACTATAAATACGAAGAGGAAATTTCACTCGGGGACATCTGATTCTCAAACCGTAGAAGCTCACAAATTATACTCTCAAGCTTGCTCAATCTCTCTTGAAGTTCATAAAGTCTTCCTCTGTTTATCGTACGACGCACGACCGAAGTCTAAACTACACACGACGCACGACCAACTTTACTTTATCGTATTGTTTTACATTGTATTACACTTGTAACACTTGTTCTAAAGGACGACGTCCCTGATTGACGTCCATAGTGCATGACGACTCAAACTCGTCCGCGGTTTTTACCCATTTTAGGGGTTTTCCGCGTCACCAATTCTCTCGTCTCACTTTTCTTATTTTTATTATTGTCGTGCGATTATTGTCGTTACTTTCTTTGGTTGGATTTAGCTCCACATTTACCTTAAATTATCCTTGGGAAATTTTTGGCATAAACAGAAATGAATCGGGCTCTTCTTTGCAAGTGGTGGTTGAGGTTCTATTCGGAAAAGGAGTTGTTGTGGGTAAGGGTAGTCAAAAGTATTTACGGGTGGGATGGGGGTCTTTGGGGCGGTCAACCGTAGTAGTAGGGAAGGAAAAGGAGTTTGGAGGGACATAGTGGAGGTGGGAAGGGAGCTCGAAAAGGTTGGTTTAAACTTCGCGGGTTCACTAGTTAAGGGAGATAGGGATGGTGAGGACCTAGATTTTGGAATGAGAAATGGGTGTCTAGTAGAACCTTAAAAGAGCGATATCCAAGGCTATTCCAATTGGAAACTTGTAAAGATACCTTGGTTATGGCTAGGGGGAGTGGATTGGGGGTGAATGGAAGTGGAAGTGGGATTGGAGGCGGGATCCGAGGGGGAGAGAAGTAGGTGAGCTAGAATCTCTAGTGGGGGAGCTTGTTGCAATTAATCCTAAAAGAGATGCCAAGGATAGGATAGTTTGGTCGTGGGATTCACAAGAGGGATTTACGGTTAAGAAAATGAGGGAGATATTGGAGGAGAATAGAGTGGATGGATCGAATGGGGTGACAGAAACAAAATGGGTCTCCTTAATGCCTAAAAAGATAAATGCATTCCTATGAGAGTAAGGCTAGGGAGAATACCAACTAAGGCAATTTTGGACAAAATGGGAATAGAGATGGACACTACTCTATGTCAAAGGTGTGGTGAAGCAATCGAAACGATAGAACACGCTTTGGTTACATGTGAAAAGGTAAGAAGCTTATGGAATCAAACGGGTCGATGGTGGAATATAAATTATTCGTCGAAAAATTCGGTAACTGAAATATTGGAGTTAGGCGATTAGACGGGATTGCATGACAGGGCCTCGAAGCGTTGGACATCGGTTGTAGGATGTCTCCTTTATTTCATTTGGTCCCATCGAAATAAAGTGGTTTTTGAGAAGGAGCGAGGTAAGGTTGTGGATCAATTCTTCGTGTTGCAAATGAAAACATTTGAGTGGATCAAATGGTGTAACCAAAATCTTGCGACAGACTTGGCTACTTGGCTCGTGGACCCTCGGTCATAACTGGAGATCCCTCGCATGTTAGAAGAAGTTCCGGTGCAGATGATGAAGCTTAAGGATCGACGACAGAGGTTCGAAGTGGAGACTGTGTTGTGCAGCTGCTGGTAGGTTGTTTCTGGTTTGATGGGAAGCTGCTTCTCCTAGGTGGTCGTGGTGTTCATCGTCCGGACATGTCTCGATGTTGTGTTATGTTGTGCAGGTGCAGTTGGGACTATATGTTCGGATATTATGGGTTGTTGTTGGGCGAGATAGAGGCAGATAGAGATAGAAGAGTTGTTGTACAAGTATAGTCGGTACTCGGTCGCGTTTGCTGCTGAGTTGGTTTGCTCCTTGCAAACCCCCTCTTGCTGCGAGAAAGCTACTTATTCGATCAGTTAATGGTTTCGTTACTGTTTTGTTGTTTGTTCGGTGATGTTATACTGTATAACTTGGTTGTTACTTTGGTTGGTAAATAAATCGATGTTGTTAAAAAAAAGGTTCTAAATGACGTGAGGTGTGGCGTGGCGAAGTCATGGAATTTTCAATGCGTAACTTATGGTGTCAATTTTCTAATACATATATATCATTATATATAAAACATATGTTTTGTAGTGTTAGTCAATGAGTCAATAGTAATAAGTGTTTGGGTAAAAATTCCAACAGTCTATCGTCGTACGACCAGCGATAACTGACGCCCTTCCTTTAAGGCGACCTCGATTAAATGAACAAATATCCGTCCGACAAAGTTAGTCGCACGACATGATTTCAGTTACTAACCTGTGACATACGTTATGTCATGTTTAATGCAGGATTTAAGAGACATTCATGACCAAAGATTGTAACGGTTGCCATCATAACAAAACAACGGACGTAACGGACGCTATCATCAATATCAAACGGTTATTCAATTAAAAATACGCATTCAAGACTTGTCAACGGAAAATTAGAGTTTAAATACGAAGATGGAACCTCACATTTGGACATCTGATTCTCAGACCTTACAAGCTCACAAATTACATTCTTAAGCTCACTCAGTTTCTCTCGAAGTTCATAAGATCCACTTCCGTTTATCACGTGACGCACGACCGAAGTCTAATTACACACGACGCACAACCGACTTTACTTTATGTTAGGTCTGATTTTATAGTAATCATTGTATTTATAGGACTTGGTCAATACTGTGGTTAGAGCTTATCAGTATTGTATTTGACCAAGGGTATTTAAGTCCCTTTGGTCTTGTTGGTTGTAAGTTTTCACACGCACAATTATATAGAATTCTGTTTTGCGCTCCATAGTCTCTCTCTCTCTACTTTCTCTCTCTAGAAGTTCTAGTGATCTTGGACTTACAATTGGTATCAGAGCTTACTAGATCTTGAGAGGATTGAGAGATTGCATTTTCATAGTCTGAATTGTTGATTGAAATCGAAAATTTGATCGATTTTCTTGAATTTTTCAAGAAAATCTTGTTTTCTTGATTTCTCATCAAATTTGGATTGGTTTTTGATCGAATTTGGTTGTTTTTGGGCTTATTAGTTTTGTTTTTAATATTCGATCACTTTTGTTTCAGGTTGTTTTTCAAGAAAAACGGATTTAGTTCATCGATTTTGAGAAAAACGAATTTTCTGGAAAAACGTCGTTCTTGTTCTGTTCATTGTCGATTTTTAAGATTTTGGTGATTTTGATCGAAATTGTTTGATAAAAGTTGTTAGAATGTTGTTTTCGAGCACCAATGTGTATTTTTCTTGCGTAAATTTCTTGATTTGATCTGATTTTGCTAAATTTTACGAGTTTTTGAAGTTTGCGTTTCTGTTATACACTTTGTGTTTCATTCATGTGTCTTGCGTTTCTATCATGTTACTTTGCGGGTCATTCATATTGATTTTCATTTTCTACTAATTTTTTGTTATCTTGTTTCAGGTTTTCGGTTCACGTTGGACCCGCAAAGCTCATTGTGCGTCTCAAGTGACACACGCAAAGTCAAGCTTCTCGGTTCTATTTTCACACGTAAACCTTAAGTTTGCGTTTCTTTCTTCAAGTGAAAAGTATCACGAACAAAGTCTCTCACCCGCAAAGTCTCACTTTGCGTTTCTCAAGTGACCCGCAAAGCTCACTTTGCGTGTCACACTTCACCCGCAAATCATACTTTGCGTCTCTCACTTCAAACGCAAAGTCCACTTTGCGGTTCTAACTTCACCCGCAAAGCTCCACTTTGCGGGTCTCTCTATCTTAAAAAAAAAAAAAAGTCTGGAAATTTTTTTTTGGTCATCTTTGGAAATATTTTTTTTCTTCACTGCGAAATATCAAGTAGTGTTCAAATTTCAATTTTCACGAAATATTTTTTTAAGATTTCAATTTGATCTGATTTTTGTTTTTCTGATATATAGTTTGGGACGTTCATTCACTTCAAGTTGATTAAATTCTCAAGATGTCTTTGCAAGCACAGATCTACAAGAATGATCTCATGATGTCTTTGGGGTCTGATACTCGTCCACCAGTACTGGTCAATGAGAACGAATTCGAACAGTGGCAGGATCGGTTCATCAACTTTATTGAAAGGCAACCGAATGGGGAAAACATGATGAAATCTCTGTATGAGGGTCCTATGGTGAAGAAAATGAAAGTGATCCCAGCTACTGCTACTACTCCAGCTACAACAGTTGAAACTCCTTTGAGTGAATATGACGAAAAAGAGCTATCAAGATATAAAGCAGACAGTTTGGCTAAGTCAAATCTGATCCTTGCTCTTCCCAACTCCATTTATAACAGAATCGATTGCTTCAAACATAATCCAATGCTGATGTGGACACAACTTGAGAAGATTATGCTTGGTACTGCTATGTCTACTCAGTTACGACAGACCAAATTCATGAACAACTTTGAGAAGTTCCAAGCTAAGGATGGAGAAAGTTTGAAGAGTGTGTTTGATCGATTTTGGGCTGTCATCAATGATATTTTCAAGATTAAAGTTACCAAGACTGAATTGGAGGCTAACTTGAAGTTTCTGAACGCGTTACAACCTGAGTGGAACAAGTCTTGCCACAGAATGAGAAACGATGTTAGAATCTCAACAATGCCAATTCAGGAGTTATATGAAATCTTGATGACAGATGAATCTATGGTAATGGAGAAGAAGGCAAAGATGGATAAGAAGAATAAGCCTCAGCCAGTAGATCCCATTGCTCTTATTGCTAGCCAACTGGTTGAGCAAACTTTGACTGAATCAACCTATGATGGGTCTACAGATGATGATGGTGAAGCTCTAGAGAAGGCCATGACTCTTTTGACTCAGCTTTATCAGAAACGGTTCAAGAATAGATATGGGTCAAACAATCTGCAGTTTACTTCTGGTTCTAAGCCTGGTTCTTCTTCAAAGACATACACTCCAAAGTATGAACAGGCTAAGACAGTTGATCAGAAGAAAGATGACAAAAAGGTGATAAACTGCTTTAACTGTGGAAAGCCTAGACATATGGTCAAGGATTGTAGAGTCAAAGTGGTAAAGAATGCTGATTTTTACCGAAAGAAGTTGGCTCTAGCAGAAAAGAAGGAGAGTGGAACTGTACTGCTAGCTGAAGAAGAGTATTGGTTGGACCATTCGGATGACGAGGCTGATAATGAAGAGGTTGCGGCTATGTGCTTTGTTGGTGACAATCAAAGTGATGATGAGGAAGATGATACTTCTTCTGATGGTTCTGAGGTAATATCTGATTTTAACTATCACTTCTTCTTATCTCAAATGAATGTTTTTATCACTGCCTTGCATGATCTGCGTTCCAAATTAGTTTCTGAAAAGTTTAAAAATCAAGAAAAGTCTGATTTTATTGAAAAACTGCAAATTTCTTTAAATGATGAAAAGTCAATTTTAATTGACACAAAAGAGAAATTTCAAAAGCAGTTAGTTGATCTAGAAAAATCAAATCAGACTTATCATGATTCGTTGACTGAATTGACTTCTTCAAATCAAAATCTTTCTGAGAAAATAATTGTTTTAGAAAGGAAATTATATAAAAGAGAACAATCTGAGCAAACCATTTATATGAACAAACCGAGGAGTGAAGAGGCTGTAAAACAAAGATGGGGACTTGGTTTTGACAACCCTCATTTTTTAAACAAAGTAATTGACGAAGTTCTCACTCTTTATAAATATGAATATCTAAATCTTGCACACTATGGTCCACAATTTAAATTCTTTTGGACTAGTGAAAAGCAAATTTTAGATGTTGAAAATGAGAAAAGGATTTATAAAAAGAAAAATGAAATTCTTTTTGTTTATACTTCTGAAAATGCAAAATATTTTCCAGAAAAATCTAGAAGAAGAAAAAGAGTTTTAAATGACATATCTTCTACCAAATCTTCAATATCTGATGATTTTATTAATCCTTATGCACCTAATACTTCTAAGGAAAATAGTTCTCCAATCTCTTATGATTTGAAGAAATATATTCCTCCGATAGTATTAGAAGGAAAAATCATAGATCTTGAAGATCAGATAGAAGATCAAAATATTTTGAAGAAAATTGAATCTGACATTTTTCTTTCTTTTATGACTTCAAGTCTAGAAGAAAATATATTTTCTCAAAAATCAGATTCTATTTCTAGACTCTCTTCTGATTTCAAAGAAAATAAAAAGGAAGTTTCAAGTTTTAAACACTTTTCTCAAAGTTCTTCAGATTCCGAGGTTAGTTCTACAATATCAAATGCTAAGATTGATCTCTTTGATAAAGTTTCTTCTTCTGATTTAATTATTGATAATTCTTTACTGCTAAATGATCAATTCTATAAAAAAAAAGCGTAAAAGAAGAAGATCAAGGAAGTCAAAGAAACATGACTCTGTTTTATCTGAAAATTATAATGTTTCTGTTTTTTATTCTTCAGATCGGACTGTGAGGAAGTCGCCAAGACAGATCTGGAGAAAGAAGCAAATATCTGAGGAATCTTTTGTTGATGGGGATAAATGTGTAGACAAACTTTATTACAGTGATTCATTTGCTTCATGTAATAAAATTTCAAAATACTCTAGAAAGCAAATGTTTCGAATTTCAAAATATGTCTCATGTTCTTCCTCAGATTCGAATTCTGATGATTATGCTTTCTCTTCTGATGAGTGTGAATATTTTTCTGATCATATTCCTTATGCTTTATCTGATAAATCTGCTCATTATTTCCCCGTAAGAACTGCAACTAACAAACAAGGGCCCAAATTCAAGTGGGTACCCAAATCTTTATCTGATTCAAAGTTGCAGGCATCACATGTTAAGGGGGAGTAAGGGAATTTTGGCTTCTAAGTATTTCAGCTTAGAACCCGTGCTTCAATGACATCGACTTCTAAACACAACAGTTTAGAACTCGTTCTTCATAGTTAAGCTTCTGACTAATGAGATACTGTGAGTACATCAATTTTATTTCCGCTGCATATATCTCTGTTTATGATGTGTTCCAGTTTTTCTCAATGTTTCAAGAATCTGAGTTTGTTTATCTATCTCATGAATTTGTATTACCCAAAATTTTCTTTTAATATGAGACACAAATTATTTTTATAATATGAAAGATGAAATAGTTGAATTTTATTTTGTTCCAACTAAATATTAATTAAAAGTTTAAATCTTTACAAATTTTATTCTATAAAGTTTAATATTTCAGATTTTCTTTCAGTTGAATAAAATGTGTGTCTAGGATCTTTGACAAGTTGCCTTGTTTATATTTAAAGTTTCATATGTTCAATGTTCAAATCTTTCAAACATCGAAAAGTCAGCAACATGTTTGACGCTTTGGATACTGCTTTAAAGATATGTGAGTCGGCATATTTATGGTTTACTTTGCTTGAACAACCTAAGTGATCAAAATTGTAGATTGTAATGAAAATATGGGCTAAGCTATTCAATATAGATCTGAGTTATTGAGATGATTTTATTTTTAAGCATTTAAAATACAGAAATCCTTGAGTTTAAAAGTTTGTACCTGTGACCTTTCTGGTTTGGGAAAGTAAGTTCCGAGGGATGCTCGACATCTGGTCCCCTAAGGTCAATTGATCTGGGAGTGATCGAACAGAAATCCTGCAATAGAATCAGATCGAAAGTCATGTTCTACTGGTATGAATGGGTTTAGGATATGTCGATGTAGCCTTTTTGATCCGGGAAAGTAAGTTCTAAGGGGTGCTTGACACCTAGTCCCCTAAGGCCATCTGGTCTGGGAGCGGCTGACCCAAATCCTGCAATAGGATCAAATAGAAAGTTACGTTTACGGCATGTTCTTTACTTAATGAATTCTTTGATTAAAAAGATGCCAAAGTGCACAACGCTTAAAAGATGCCAAAGAGCACACTCATGTGAAGATGCCAATGAGCACACAGCTAAAAGATGCCAATGTGCACACATCTCTTGATATTTGGTGATATATTTTGAGCTGCGATAAACCTGTAAATTTGTGAAAATCTTAATTCTTGATGACTTAGTGCCTGTACATGCAAAGTTCTTCATTTTATGTTTAGAATTACATTTTTCTTGAAGCTAATCAGAGATCGCATGCGAGCACACTGAATAGATACCTGCAAGTGTTTAACTCTGAACATGTCTTAACTTGATATTCAATGAAACATGTTTTTGTATTCAACAACTCCTGTTTGATTTCAACTGATTGATAAATCTGGGATATTCTACTGAGTAGACTTTAATTTGTTTAGTGTTTAAAAATTTATATATTCAGTTGTTACAAAATTTATATTCAATATGATCATATTTTAATATTGATGTCTCTATGTTTGTTGTCTGTGTTTTTGTCATATGGTTTGTGCATTTTTCGAGGGGGAGTGTATATCTGAGTTCTTTATCTGAGAATATTCATTTTTTTGAGGGGGAGTGTTGGTAAATTTCTTCTTGTGCTGATCAGAAGTATATCAGGTAAGTATTTCTGAAAATTACTATGCAAATGCGAAACTAATTTGATAAACTTTGTGTATTTGTATAGTGCACGACGACTTATACTCGTCCGCGGTTTTTACCCATTTTTAGGGTTTTTCGCGTCACCAATTATCTCGTCTCATTTACTTTATTTTTGTTATAGTCGTACGATTATTGTTGTTACTTTCTTTGGTTGGATCAAGCTCCACATTTACCTTAAATTTTCCTTGGGAGATTTTTGGCATAAACATTTTGGCGCCCACCGTGGGGCCCATCCAAAGAAAAATCTTCGATAATCCTACGACGTACTAACGTTTTCCTTCGAGTGTTTCTCTTTTTTATTCATTCAGGACAATCTCATTCCAAGGAACTCAAGATCATGTTGTGGCCCAAATGAACATGGAGTTAAATGCTTCTCGTGCCCGTATTGACGCCCTAACAGCCCAGGCTCGACAGGCGGCTGAAACCATTGAGCATCTAAGAAACCAGGGTGGAAACAATGTGATGGGGACTACAAATACTTATACCGGTGCTTGGAACGTACCCCCTCCATTACCTAATTATCCTCGTCCACCACTAGTTAATCCTGCGACCATTATAATCCCAACCATGCCTATGACTTCTATGCCATTCAATGGATATGCCTCTGATTCTTCACAGCCAACTAACTTCAACGGATCAGGTTATGTTCCATTGGGTGTCTCTGGGGGTATCCCAATAGATCCCGTTGCACAACGGTTGAAACTTCTGGAAGAACAGAATGAGCGTGTCTTGTCAATGCTGGCTAAATTGCCGGGGGCAGCAGTTCCAGTTGATGTCGAGCCACATACAGGATTTCAGGCATCGCCGTTCGTTGATGAGATCGCGTTGGTGGATGTCCCAAAGAAGTATAGCATCCCGACCTTCACTCCAAAATATTCAGGTGTCACTGATTCGACATAACATGTCGCCCAATACAAACAACTTGTGTGGACTGTCTCGATACCGTATCAATTTCAAGAAGTCTGTATGTGCAAGAGTTTTGGAGCGACCTTGACTGGAGCAGCGTTACAATGGTTGATCAATCTTAAACCCAAAACCATCGGGTCTTTTGCAGAATTGGTGAACCAATTTACTCAACAATTCGCCAGCAGCCGAAAAATGGAAAAACAGACGATCGACCTTTATTATGTCGTACAGAAAAACGGAGAGTCCATCCAAGATTATTTTAACCATTTCAATGCAGAAATGATCAGTATCCAAAATTGCGACGTAAAAACAGCAATTGAAGCTTACAAACGGGGTCTGGATGATAGTTCAGGGTTATATCTTGACCTTACGAAATATCCTCCAGAAACCTTTGAAGACGTACGAGCAAGGACGCTCGCCCATATGAGGGTCGAGGATGACCTCGCTTTCAGAAATAAACATTCAAATGACAGGAAAGGTCTAGGTGTTAAAAAGCCAGACTTCAAACCGAAACCGACCGGTCGATCAGAGCCTGCCCGACAGATTTCAAATGTCAGATTCGAAAAGAAAGGGCCGACGACTTCTAAATCTGTCCAGTATCCTAAGGTGTCATCTTATGGTTTCCCTGGGTCAGCCAAATACGTCGTCGCGTCCCTGAAACAGCTCCAACAAAACATTCAATGGCCAAAGAAAAACGATAAGGACAGTGATAAGAAAGACAAAACAAAATGGTGCGATTTCCATGATGACTTCGGTCAGGTAACGGATGATTGCATCGCCCTGAAGAAAGAATTGTCCTGGCTTAACTCGAAAGGCTATTTGCAAGAATTGACGGAAAAGAGGGACGAGCGTCCCACATCCCCAGAGCATGCCAAGGTGATTATTTATATCACCGGAGGTTCTGATGTCTGTGGGACCACATATTCAGCTGCTAAGAGACATGCTAGTCACGGTCCTGACGACCGACCAATTCCAAAGGAGGCAAGACCTAAAGAAGACGTAGAATTAGGAGCTATGCCCTTGACGTTCGACCAATCAGATCTCGACGACGTATACCAAAAACATCATGACGGATTAATTATCCAATTGAGCATTGGAAATTGCCTGACAAAGAGGATACTCATCGACGGAGGTAGTTCCGCTAACATTATCTTTTTTGATGCAGTAAAAGCTATGGGGATCGACAAATCCGAAATTATTCGACGCTCGAATACACTCGTTGGATTTAACGGAGGAGCGACAAATACCATGGGAGAAATCACACTACCAGTATATGCTAAAGGAATCAACAGGCAGACGAAGTTCAACGTCGTCGACTGTTCATCAGCTTATAACGTTATCCTTGGGCGACCATGGATCCACGACATGAAAGCCGTACCCTCGATGTACCACCAAACTTTGAAATTCCCTACGCAATGGGGAGTATAGGAGATCAAAGGCGAAAGAAAATTCGCTAGGGAATGTTACAAAGTCTCTTTGAAGCCCCCGAAGCAGACAATATAGCAATTATAGAACCAGGACATTCCTGGAACTGACGAAGATTATCGCTTGGAAGCTGTCATTGTAAACCAGGATAAGCCTGATCAGATGGTCTACATAGGTTCGACACTTGATCCATCCTTCAAAGATAGGCTAATTTATTTTTTTGCAGGATCATTATGATTGTTTCGCATGGACGCATGAAGACATGGTGGGTATCGATCCGAGTATTATTTCTCATAAACTCAACGTCGATCCATCCTTCAAACCCGTTCAACAGAAAAGACGAAAATTTGTTTAAAACAGGAAAGATACGAGAAGTCAGATATCCAGATTGGCTCGCCAATGTTGTTGTTGTCCAAAAGAAGAATGGCAAATGGAGAGTATGCATTGATTTCACAGACCTTAACAAGGCCTGTCCAAAAGATCCATTTCCGTTACCACACATTGATTCTATGGTCGACGCTACAGCTGGACATGAATTGCTCACCTTCATGGATGCATATTCTGGATATAATCAGTTATTGATCCATTTTGATGATCAGGAAAAAACGGCTTTCATGACAGATAAAGGTATTTATTGTTATAAAGTAATGCCTTTTGGTCTTAAGAATGCAGGTTCGACGTATCAACGGTTAGTGAATATGATGTTCAAAGAACATTTGGGCGACACTATGGAGGTATACATCGATGACATGCTCGTTAAATCGAAATATATGGACGATCATATAGGACATTTGAAGCAGTCGTTTTCGACATTTTGCGTAAATACAAAATGAAGTTGAATCCAACAAAATGTTCTTTTGGAGTCCGAGCTGGCAAATTTCTCGGTTATATGGTCACACGACGAGGAATTGAAGCTAATCCAGATCAAATTAAAGCGATTATCGAGCTAAAATCGCCCAGAAATTTTAAAGAAGTCCAACGTCTAACAGGACGTATAACATCTTTAAACAGATTCATCTCTCGGTCGTCCAACAGATGTCTCCTCTTCTACAATGTCCTGCGAAAAAACAAAGGATTCGATTGGACTGATAAGCACGAGGAGGCGCTGAAACAACTCAAGGAGTACATGACATCACCTCCCTTCCTCTCCAAACCTGAGAAAGGTGAAATCCTTCAACTTTATCTAGCCATCAGTACTAATTCGGTGAGTGCAGTCCTTGTACGAGAAACCGACAGACGACAATTGCCAATCTACTATGTAAGTAAAACTCTATTAGACGCTGAAACCAGGTACTTGTCTATAGAGAAACTTTTGCTTTCGTTAGTTATGGCTGCTAAGAAATTACGGCATTACTTTGAATCGCATCCTATAACTGTTGTAACTAACTTTCCATTGAAATTTGTGTTAAGAAAACCCGAGTTAACAAGACTATTAGCTAAATGGAGCATTTTCCTCAGTAATTACGATCTGGATTTTAAGCCTAAAACGGCAATCAAATCACAAGTCTTGGCAGATTTTGTTACAGATTTCAGTCCAGAACTAGAAGAAGCGACGACATCCAATGAATTAATTATGGCGACTTTGCATGACACTACTTGGACGCTCGATGTTGATGGTTGTCGAACATACGAGGAATAGGCATGGGTGTCGTCCTACAGTCCCCACAAGGGGGCAAGATAGTGTACTCCATACGGTGTGACTTCAAAGCAACGAATAATGAGGCAGAGTATGAACCACTAATTGTGGGAATCAAAATTGCTCATGACTTGGGGGCAACACATCTGCATGTCCGAAGCGACTCATCTTTAGTCGTTAACAAAATTAATGGAGAGTTCGCAGCAAAAGATTCAAGGATGATCGCCTATTATAAAATAGTAAAAGAAGAGGCAAAGAAGTTCAGTCGCTTCATAATCGAGCAGATACCAAGAGATCAGAACACTCAAGCTGACGCACTAGCCAATTTGGGGTCAGCTCTTAATCAAACGACGTTCGACAGTATCCCAATAGTCCATCTTGCAACACCATCTATAAAAAACGACGATAATACTTTGATCGCGCCATTTGAAGAAGAAAATTCTTGGTCAGATGACATGAAAAATTATCTAGAGAACGATCAATTGCCTGATGACAGAATGGAAGCAAGAAAGGTCAGGTTTAAAGCATCAAGGTACGTCGTGATAAGAGGACAATTATATCGAAGATCTTCAACTGGTTTGAATCTACGATGTATTACCAACAAGACGCAAGTCCAGAAAATCTTACAAGACATGCACGACAGTGAATGCAGAAATCACTCAGGAAGTCGCAGTCTAGCCAACATGATATCACGACAAGGTTATTATTGGCCGACATTAAGGCAAGATGCAATCAGGTATGTACAGTCGTGCGACGCATGTCAACGACACGCATGTATGTCCCATAAACCATCTGAACCCTTACACTCGACTTTAGTCCCATGGCCCTTTATGAAATGGGGAATGGATATCGTCGGAAAACTACCACCTGCCCCCGGGCAAAGGTATTTCTTCTAGTTTTAACAGATTATTTTTCTAAATGGATAGAAACAACAGCTTTTTCCCAGGTTCGGGATAAAGAAGTTGTTTCTTTTATCCAAACTAACATCATTTGTAGGTTTTGAATTCCGTCCGAAATAACGTGCGACAATGGGTCACAATTCATCAGTGATCGGACGCGAAAATTCTGTGAGGAAAGGAACATTAAGTTGGTAACGTCGACACCTCGATACCCATAGTCGAATGGCCTTGCTGAGTCAAGTAATAAAACTATCATCAATTCGATCAAGAAAAGACTCAAAGCTGCCAAAGTAAAGTGGGTAGAAGAATTACCCTCCATTTTATGGGCCAATCGTACGACACCACGTACGTCCACAGGACAAACCCCCTTTTCATTAGTTTATGGATGTGAAGCTGTGTTACCTATTGAAGTACGACTACCGACTTCGAGACATACGTCTGTCGAGCATAAATTGGTTGACCTGAGCTATGACCTCGACGCTTTAGAGGAACTTAGAGAAACATCACACATCCGCATGGCATCGCAGAAACAAGCGGTCGAGCGACATTTCAACAAAAATGTCCAAATCAAAGTTTTCCAAGAAGGCGACTATGTCTTACGTCGAGTGTTCCAAAACACTCAAGAACTCAACGTAGGTAAACTTTCCACTAAGTGGGAAGGCCCGTATCAAATCTCTGGCGTCGTGGGTAAAGGAGCTTATAAGATCCAAACCCTTGATGGTCAAGATATCCCACGAAGTTGGAATGTAGTTCATTTAAAGAGGTATTTCTTTTAAATTCTGAATTCGTTTCCTTGGATTATTTCTTAAAAAGATTACTAACTTAAGCATCGGAGGGTCGTTGGTCAAACCAACGACCACCACGCTAACTATGATCTTCGCAGGGACGCACGACTTAACTAAGATTTTCATGTTAAGTAATACTCATACGATCACATGTATATGGTTGGTAGCAATTGTTGTTAAAGGTTAATTTTTTACACTTGACTCCCAATATATATATGCGAAAACCATTATTATGATTGCACTTGTTCGATCGCAAAACTCAGTTGATTTCATTATAGCATGTTAATGAGTGATGGTTTGGGTCGAATGTATAATATATAGTGGCTTTGTATCTTCTTAAACTTACTTGACGTACATTTGAAAAAAATAAAGCAAGTGACAAGCATTGATAAACAAAAAGAAACTTTTTTCATTTCCAAAAGGAAAAATTACAAGTATAAGAGCCGACCACAGACGGCCGACCCTTAATGGTAAAACTAAAGGAAAATAAGCTAAGAAGGAGGAACGTCAAGTTGTTCCTGCACGGCGTCGGTCTCTACTGTTGCCGCTTCTTTTCCGTCGTCGCTCCCCTCCATGTCATCATCCTCATCGAGGTCCCTTTCGGTTCCCACGGTGTCAAGATAAGTTTTGAGCTCTTCAGCGGCCGGCGCCATAGGATTTTTCCCAGTCAAATGACGCCTCATCAAGGCAGCCCGATCCGTGAAGCGAGAAAAGGCTTCGATTTGCCTATTCTTAGTCTCCAGGTCCTTGACGTCGCCTTCCAACTCATCGACCCTCTTTTTAAGGGACGCGACTTCATCAGCAGAAGTAGCAGCAGCAGTGGTGACTTTAATCTTCTCGACTTCTAATTTGGTCGACGACGCCTCAAGCTCAAGGATATGATCCCTAAGCTTAACCTTCTCACGATCCGAAATCTCTAGTAGACTTCGGGTATCGGAGAGCTCAGATTTAAGGCCCTCGGCCTTTGCCTTCTCGGACTCGACCGCCTTCAGGGCAATCATCTCCCTTTCAAGAGCCTCGTCAGCCCTTTTCTTGACCTTAGAGAAGGACGTCCTGAGACCTTCCATCTGAGCGAAGAAGCTCAGACAGGCCTGAAATGCCCGCACGACAGCAAAGAAAGGGTTAACAAAAAGATATATAATGAAGGGAGTAAGGAATAAGTAATACGTACCATGAAGGAAAGACCAGCAACATGCACCCCCGTGTCCTCGACCCGAGACTTCTTGTATCGGTCGTAGAAGGTCGGGAGAAGGAGATTTCCCAAGTGTGGAAAAATGACGTCCCTCTCGAGGACGTCATTTGCCATAAAGTCAGAAGGGAGAGTGACTTTAAAAGTCGTCTCTCCCACTTTTTCCTTGTTCTTCTCTTCACCCTTGGAGGAGGAAGAAGGTGCAAGGAAAGGCTTATTAACGCCCGACACCCTTGACATTAGAGTGTCCTTCGTCACCTGAGTCGATCCTCCAAGCTCGACCCAATAACGGTTACTTCCACCGGTGTCGTCCCTGCAGAAGACGACAAATCATCCGTCTTCTTGGGTGAAAACCGAGGTTTGCCTCGGACACGTCTGTGGTCTACCCCCGTAGAAGGAGCAGATCTCTTCCTTGACTTTTCCCTGCCTTGACGAGCAAGCTCCAGTTGCTCAGCTCGCTTAAGGGCAGATGACTTTACAGCTGCGTCCTCTGAATGAAAAGAGCAAGTTAAAAAAAAGAAGTGACATACGATATAAAGGTAAAAAGCATTGTCGAACGACTTATCGGTCATTTCTTCTTCCTTCTCTTCTTCCCTTTCTTCCTATCTTCTCCTATCTTCTTCCTGACGAGAACCCCCAACAGACGTCTCTTCAGCTACGAAAACGACCTCGTCCTCCTCGTCGTTCGACCGAATAGAAAACGAACGATCGACAATACTCCTCTCCAAGATCTTTTGAATCTTGTTTAGAGAATCTCTATTTGGCTTCACTTTAGTGAAGTCAATTGCTGCCAAAGAAAGAAAGACATCATTAGTATAATCGTACGACAAAAACGCACGACAAAGCAGTTAGCTTACCCGATTCGTTCCATCCGGACGACAACCATTGGCTGTTTTCATCGCTCACAGACACCACTTGGAGGAAAACGTATTGATGTTTCCAACCACGATCATTCACCGCGGTATTATGCACCAATACGTTATCTCCCTTCGATCGAGGGAATAGGTTGTACCGGTGATAATTATCCGGTCGAACGCTATAAGCAGTCAGGAGGTCGTTCACATTGAACGGAACCTCCTAATCGGCCGTAAGACGCCCGATAACATGGACAATCCGTCAGAATTGAGGCATTAACTGTCCAGGCGTCAAGTCGAACGCATCTAAAAACGCCCTGACCAAAGGGCTAAATGGCTAAGTAAAACCTATCTTGAAGGGATACTCGTATTAAACACAGTACCCCTTCGGAACCTCATCCGGCCTTAAGTCTTCCGGAGTCTTCAGATTGATTCCATCTGGAATCCTGGCTAATTTTTGAAAATAATCTAGGTTTTCTTCTTCCCTATATATACTCACAGGCTCGCTCGACATCTGGAAATCAGGGATATTTAGAGTCGCACGCCAATAACTAAGAATATCCCAAGCTTTCCTAGGCTTTCTAGCTATGGATTTCCTATGCATATAACCGACACAAAAGGAGAATAAGAAGTTGTACCTTAAATAGACTTCTAAACCTCGAAATTAGAATGGAGATGATTCTGATTGCTCGGAAAGTAAATCTCGCCGGAGGTATAAGGTATTAAAGAAGGTAAGCATAAAGAAGGAAATGATTGAAGACAATCCTTATTTATACTGGAAATTGGAAACTGAATCGCTAGAAAATCAAATCGCCAATCGCCAATTGACACGTGTCGTCCGTGTCAAGCGAACCACTTGAGTACATCTCTCGAATGTATGACACCTGTCCAATATCAGTTGTCTAACCGTTTATTTTGTAGGAAATGACGTCATTGTCCAGCTAGAAACAAACCAATTCGGTTCTATTCGAACTACCCGCGTTTCTTTTGTAATGTCCCGATTTTAAAAAATTTTAAATTTCAAAAATTTGTCGCTTGAATTTTAAATTTGGGGGCAAACTGTTTGGGTAAAAATTCCAACAGTCTATCGTCGTACGACCAGCGATTGTTGGGAACTGAAGATTCTACTAAGTGTGGTTACTGCTGCTAGTACAAGAGTGGTTACTACTGCCAGAACAATATGAAGATTAATACTGCTAAGTATTACTACTGCTAGTAGAATTACTACTGCTAGTTAAGGTTAGTGCTGCTTGAACAAAGTTAGTACTGCTTAGCTAGTTAGTACTGCTAGTAGTTAGTACTGCTTACAGTTAATGCTGCTGGTAGAAGTTAATGCTGCTGGAAGAAGATAATGCTGCTAAAGAGATCCGGATGGAATGTATGACAGCTGGATATTCTGAAGATATTCTACAGATATACTTAGAAGATATACATGGAAGATATGCTGAAGATTTGTTTATTCTTTGTAATTATCTTTTGATCAGTATATGTATAGAATGAATAGAATAGATAGAAACAGACTTTTGATAATTTAAGAGAGAAATCAACCTCAAGGCATAGATCCTAATTCTAGAGAAGTAGAATTCGTATTGGTGAGCCTGTTCATCAATATTGAGGTTGAGTGTGTAATCTTGTAGCTTTAAACATTGAATACAAGTTTACAGTTTGATAATCATATACTGTGTTGGTTACTGTTTTATTAAATATCAAAGTGTTTTTCCGCAACTTCTTTGATATTAGTTTCTGAGTATTAATTCTTGTTAAGAATTCGATCCTGACAAGTGCTATCAGAGCCTGTTCTCTCAGAAACATCTAGTCATCATGGAAAATCTTGCAGAATCAAGCAGTACTTTGGTCTCAAAGGTTCCAATGCTTAGACCTAATGAATTCGATATGTGGAAGATCAGAATCAAGCAGTACATACTCCTTACTGACTATTCTATGTGGGACATCATAGAGAATGGTCCTTCTGAAGAAGGAAAGATTGGTGCAGATGGAAAAAGGACACCACCAAAAACTGATGCAGATAGAAAGATCAGACAGACAGAGATGAAAGCCTTGAGCACCTTGCTCTTGGCTATTCCCAATGAATATCAACATCAGTTCTGTAACTGCACTGATGCAGAGATGCTCTGGAATGCTCTGGAGAAGAGATTCTCTGGCACCAAAAGTACCAAGAGAAATCAGAAAGCCATTCTGAAGCAACAATATGAGAACTTTATGTCAACTAAGAATGAGTCCATGACTCAAACTTTTGACAGGTTCAACAAACTTATTGGTGAACTAGCCACAGTGGGAGTACAAATTGATCAAGATGATCTGAACAGAAAGTTTCTAAGGTCCTTGAGTGATGAATGAACCATGTATACTGTTTCTTTCAGACAGAATGATCAACTGGAAGAAAAGGAACTTGATGATCTCTATAATGATCTAAGAGTTTTTGAATCTGAGGTAGAGGCCAAAAGGAGGCCTTCTGGGTATGTTCACAATGCTGCACTCCTCTCAGCATCAACTGATTCTACATCCAACCCTGAATCAGTTAGTGCTGCCAATGGAACAAACCAAGATAAAGGCACTGAAACTGTGTTTGAGGCCTTTCTGGCAAGTCATGGAAACTCTTCTCTCATTAATGATGACTTGGAACAACTCCATCCAGATGATCTTGAAGAGATGGACATTAAATGGCAGATGGCCATGCTCTCCATGAGAGTTAAAAGGTTCATCAAAAGAACTGGGAGAAACAACTTCTCTCAAAGAAGAGAAGATGGAGCAGGATTTGACAAATCCAAGGTGGAATGCTACAAATGCCATCAAAAGGGACACTTTGCTAGAGAATGTAGAAGTGGAATGTCTCAGAATAACAACCACCAACAAGCTCAATCTGGAAGCTTCAATAATAACAGAAACTCTGCACAAGCCCTTGTTTCTCAACAAGGTATGGGATTTGACTGGAGTGATCAAGCTGAAGAGGCCATCCAGAATCAAGCTCTAATGGCAGAGGTATCCGATCTCCCAACAGAGGTAACTTCCAATCTTTGTACTAAAAATTGCATTAACACTGTTAAAAGGTATAGGGATCACAACCAGAACATGAGTGATGACCTTAAGAGATTGGAAAAAGACATAAAAGATTATGTGAGGATTGTTGAGAGATTTGAAGAACAGATTAAGGGTTTTCAAGCTAATGAGCTTCAACACTCTTATGACACAAATTACTGGAAGTGGGAAAAGAAGGACTTAGAGCTTCAACTGACCAGATCTAAAGAAGAGAGTGAAAAGCTAAGAGGAGAGCTAGCTAAAGTCAAACTTGATGTAGAAAAGTTTTCTAATGCTTCCAAAGCAATGGATTCTTTATTACAAACCTAGATTCATGATAAACTGAGAAGAGGAATAGGGTACAATAACACACCACCACCCTATAACAACAACTACATCCCTCCTAGTTCAGAGTTGTTAGAAACAAAGGATAGAAAGGATCTACCTAAGGGAGCAACTGAGATAGATCCCTTAGATAATGTGATTGTCAAGGATAACACTGAGAAAGAAGTTGTCAAGGATAAGAACAATACTGTGAGTGATGAGATTCCTATAGATAACCACATAATCACCAATGAGGGATGTGGAAAGCACTGGATCAAGTCCAAAGAGATAGAAAAGACTGAGGGAAACAACAAGAAGGTTCACTATAAGCAGACCACTGTTGTGAACCCTATCCCTTGCAAGCAGTGTTCTTGCAATAAATCTGAGCCCCAAAAACATGATAAACCAAGGGGAAATCAGAGAAACTGGAACAATCTATGGGCACAAAAACAAGGGGTTGATCTGAAAAAAATTAATAGACCAAAACCTTGTTTTATCTGTGGAAAGCTGAACCACATTGCCAAATACTGCTACTTTAATCCTATGAACCAAAAGATGAATTTTCAAAGACCTACTCAAAAATCCTTTGGTTATAGGAAGGAAGAAAAGAACCATGTGGCTAAGAAAGTTGTTAAAACTAAAAGCCACATGAAGAAACATAATATGGAAGATAATGTCAAGATGTGGATTCCAAAATGTACTAAAACTGTTAGTACTGCTGCCACAAATAGTGCTGCTAACAGTGATAGTACTGCTAGAAGCAATACTGCTGCTAGCAATGTTAGTACTGCTGACATTGTTAGTACTTCTATAAATATTAATACTGGTAACTCTGTTAGTGTTGCCAACAAGGTTAATACTGCCCAACCTGTTAGTACTGCTAACTCTGTTAGTACTTCCAAAGACAGTGCTGTTTCTAGTATTAGTACTGCTAAGCCAATAATCTTGACAAAGTATTCAAATACTAAGTGTTCTGATTTTAAAAATCTTGTCAAGAAAGAATGCAAGTATTTTGATGAGAAAGGGGTACCCAAGACCACTTTGGCTTGGGTTCCTAATTCATACTAACTGATCTATCCAATGTGCAGGGCAACCAACAGCTCAAGGGAAAGAGCATATGGCATGTTGATAGTGGTTGCTCTAGGCACATGACAGGCAACATGTCATGCCTTCAGGATTTCAAGCATATCAATGGAGGACATGTTGCTTTTGGAGACAATCTTACTGGTGGTAAGATAAGTGGAAAAGGTAATGTCACCAAAGGTAAGATGACATTTGAGGATGTCTACTATGTTGATCAATTAAAATACAACCTGTTAAATGTATCCCAGGTTTGTCCAAGAAGTCATTACCCATGAATTGTCGGATATACCTCAACCTGTTGGGGTATATGTACCTAAACCCCCCAAAGGCAAGGTTTTCTCAAATATGAGAAGATCTGCTGGGGACTCGGAAGGAGTTGACACCCCATTGTTCTCTACAATGATGGTGGTGTCCCAAACCACTGAAGGTATGGCAGCAGGGTCAAGGCCCTCATTAGACCATCCCACTGCTAGCCAAGCCCAACCTTCTCACTCAAAAACAATTCCCCAGTCCCTTCTTGCAAAACCAACCTCTCCAATTACCCATACTTACAAGAGAAAACAGGTAAAGAAGGCTCCTTCCCTTCTTGTACCAGAATCCCCTAAGCCTTTAAGCCCTCTAAGGGAGAATTCTCCTTTAGAGAATATCCATAGGGAAACCACAGGGGTGTCTCCCAACCCCAAGGAGGTGCTCTCTGAGGAGGAGGTAGAGCATATGGGTAATGAGGCTGCCACTACTCCTGCTAGCACAGAGGAGGAAAGTGGTAACATCAATAAGACCTCCCCCATGGCAACTTTAAATGAGCAATCATTTGAAGGTCCCTGGTGCCAAGAAACCAAGGGGGTGGATAGTGCTTCTGCTAGGCAGAAGACTTCTACTTCAAAAAGATCCAATGATCCTTCAATAGGGGGTAACACTCCTGGAGAAGGTGAGGACATATATAACTATGAGGAATTGATGGAAACCATGGGAAACATCAACCAGGATGTTATTCAGCAAAGAAAAGAAATAGAGGAGCTGAAGCTGGTCATCCTGTCTCAACAAGTGCAGATTGCCAAGCTCAAGAAGTTGGTAATGAAACAAGTACAGAAACAGAAGAGGAAACAGTTTGTGCTAAGGAGAAGGAAGTTTGAGAAGGATGCTCCCAAAAAGGGGGAGATCAACATGGAAGAAGCATCAAGGGAGGGGGAGCTGGAAAAAGAGAAAGTAGAAGTTGAGGGGGAGAGGGAAGCAGAAAAAGAAAGAGTCTCAGGTACACTAGAAGCAGAAACTGATAATGCTGCTGAAACATCACAAGCAGCAGTAACAGAGTTATCACCAACAGAAGTTGAAGTAGCTGAGACATTGATCAAAGCAAAGCATGACACTTCCAAAACAAAGGGAGTGATCATAAAGGAAGGGGGAGCAAAGAAAAGAGAAAAGAAAGAAATGGATGCAGAGGCAAAGAAAAAGGGAAAAGCAAAAATGGTGGAATCTGATCAACCTGTCAAGAAGCAAAAGTTGGTTGAATCAGATGAAGCCTTAGCAAGGAAAATGCAGGAGGAGATGGAAAAAGAAGAAAGAGCTCAAGTTGAGAAGGATAGGGAAATGGCAAAGGCTTTAGCTACTGAGCTAAATAAAGCCTATCAAAAAGGGCTTGAAACTGAAAAGGCTAAACAAAGGGCTATAAGTCTGAGAAAGGCTATCATAGCTAATTCAAGTGCAAAGAAAAGAAGACCTTCACAAACTTACCTTGCCACTCAGGAAAGAAACAAAATGATAACTTTCTTGAGGAGTGCAATTGGGGTAAAGAAAGAAATGTTTGTGAAGATGAATTTTGATCAAATCAGAAAGCTCTATGAGAAAGAAATGGGGAATCTGAAGAGAAATGAAAAGAAAAGAGTGGAGTTTGAAAAGAAGGCCAAGGAGAGTAATGATATAGATATGAATCAACCATTCCCTGAAAGTGAAGAGGGAACTCCTATCAAAGAAATGGCAAGGGAAAAGGAAGAAAAGAAGAAGGAAGCTACTCTAGTGCAGGTTCAAAAGACTTTGAAAAGAACCAAAATGATGGCCAAAAGAAAGAAAGATAAGAAGCCTAGAGTAGAAGAACAAAAGGTTGCTGAAGAAGAAGTGGCACCTGAGTCATCTATCCAGCAAGAGTCATCAATTAAAGATGATGTCAATTTGTATATGGTAGTAATGGACAAAGTGCCTGAACCAATTTCTGCAGAACCTGTAGGAGTTAAGCCTCCTGAGGTCATCCACTGGGATATACTGACAGTAGATGGAAAGGAGTATATCAGACTCAAGAGGAAGGATGATCAATATGAGGTATTCAACACTTGGGTCAAAATTGTCAGAACATGCTCTAGATCTGATATAGAAGAGATGTTTGACATAGGAATGAAGCTGTATGCAGATCATCTGAAAGCTCCAGGGATTTCACTTACAAAACTGGTGATGGAGTATCTGTGCATGATGTTCAAACCTGAAGAAGTGGACCAGGTCATAAGGAGTGTGTTTCAAGTAGTCACCAGTTGGACTCTATATGAAACTAGTGGAGTATATGCAGTGACTTTGGATAGAAATCACACAGAATACTTCCTAGTGGATAGAGTATACAATCACACCAGACTGAAGATTCATGCCATGCTAAAGAAGAAGTTGGGTTGTGCACCAAATTCAGAAATGGCAAAGTACCTAATTCAGAGAATAATCAATCAGAGTTTGGGACTGAATCCAGACATAGGAGCATGATCTTTGAAGTTTTGGGAGCATCTTAAAGAGATTCTGGAAGAGTATCTGAAGAACTTGACTTCTCTTCTAAAAGTCAAGTTAGGGGGAGATTGTTGGGAACTGAAGATTCTACTAAGTGTGGTTACTGCTGCTAGTACAAGAGTGGTTACTACTGCCAGAACAATATGAAGATTAATACTGCTAAGTATTACTACTGCTAGTAGAATTACTACTGCTAGTTAAGGTTAGTGCTGCTTGAACAAAGTTAGTACTGCTTAGCTAGTTAGTACTGCTAGTAGTTAGTACTGCTTACAGTTAATGCTGCTGGTAGAAGTTAATGCTGCTGGAAGAAGATAATGCTGCTAAAGAGATCCGGATGGAATGTATGACAGCTGGATATTCTGAAGATATTCTACAGATATACTTAGAAGATATACATGGAAGATATGCTGAAGATTTGTTTATTCTTTGTAATTATCTTTTGATCAGTATATGTATAGAATGAATAGAATAGATAGAAACAGACTTTTGATAATTTAAGAGAGAAATCAACCTCAAGGCATAGATCCTAATTCTAGAGAAGTAGAATTCGTATTGGTGAGCCTGTTCATCAATATTGAGGTTGAGTGTGTAATCTTGTAGCTTTAAACATTGAATACAAGTTTACAGTTTGATAATCATATACTGTGTTGGTTACTGTTTTATTAAATATCAAAGTGTTTTTCCGCAACTTCTTTGATATTAGTTTCTGAGTATTAATTCTTGTTAAGAATTCGATCCTGACAGCGATAACTGACGCCCTTCCTTTAAGGCGACCTCGATTAAATGAACAAATATCCGTCCAACAAAGTTAGTCGTACGACATGATTTCAGTTACTAACCTGTGACATACGTTATGTCATGTTTAATGCAGGATTCAAGAGACATTCATGACCAAAGATTGTAACGGTTGCCATCATCAAAAAACAACGGACGTAACGGACGCTATCAACAATATCAAACGGTTATTCTATTAAAAATACGCATTCAAGACTTGTCAACGGAAAATTAGAGTTTAAATACGAAGATGGAACCTCACATTCGGACATCTAATTCTCAGACCTTACAAGCTCACAAATTACATTCTTAAGCTTACTCAGTTTCTCTCGAAGTTCATAAGATCCACTGCCGTTTATCGCGTGACGCACGACCGAAGTCTAATTACACACGACGCACAACCGACTTTACTTTATTGTATTGTTTTACATTGTATTACACTTGTAACATTTGTTGTCAAGGACGGCGTCCCTGATTGACGTCCATAGTGCACGACGACTCATACTCGTCCGCGGTTTTTACCAATTTTTAGGGTTTTTCGCGTCACCAATTCTCTCGTCTCATTTACTTTATTTTTGTTATAGTCGTACGATTATTGTTGTTACTTTCTTTGGTTGGATCAAGCTCCACATTTACCTTAAATTTTCCTTGGGAGATTTTTGGCATAAACAATAAGCAAGTTACATTATGGTATGTATTATAAAATTTGCAAATGATACATTAAAAACGTAAGGAAGAATCAAATATTGCATTACGAAATTGTGCATTATGCTATGACGTGCCACGGGCTTAACGTGACGTGAGACACAAGCCTTGGTGCCATGGCACGCCATGGCGGCTGTGCGTCGAGTTTTTTAGAACATTGGTCAACACCCCCATTACAGGGTGCAGTTAGAATGGCCCTCGTAATTTGATGTTATTTTATTAAAATATAATTTTTTTATTATGATGTGTCACTTAATAAATTGGTTATAAACCATTGAAGTTGATGGTAATTTTTAAATAATTTTTAATGTCGATGTGACACTTTAAAAATTGTGTTAGAAATTGTATTATAATAGATATAAAAAATGTAAAATGACTAAAATACCCCTCATTAAATTAGACTTAACGGAACAAGTTAACGGCCGTTAGTGGGAGGGACCAAAACCAAAGTGAAATGACAAACGTGAGGGACCAAATCCGAGTTTCGATAGTTTAGGGACGATATCCGTTGAAAATAACAAACGTTAGGGACTAAAAGTGAACTTTACTCTATATGTAATTATAAAAGTTGAATAAAATATTAATATTTAATATAGATGGCTACTTTATTGACCTCCAAATATAGAGGTCAACATTTTTAATCTCTCAAACTTTTAGTGTTTTAGTATTGAGTTGGAGATGGTCTAAAAACCTATACATTTTACTTATAAGAACTTGTCATTGAAGATGCTATTACACTATGCTTACGTTTCATAGGGGTGAAAAAAAGTGACCCAATCCGTCAACTTAACCCAAAATTAGCATGTTAGGTTGAGATTTTCAACCCATTTAAGTATATGGGTTAACTCGCCAAACCCATTTATTTAAATGGGTTGGGTTGAAATTTCTGACCTGTTTACAACCTGTTTTCAACTCATTAAAAATATTATATAATTTTATCCTATTCAAATATGAAATACGAAGTCAAAACCCTAACCACTTCATTTTCAAACGTCCATACCTGATACCTGTGTCGCCTCCTCTCAAAAACGGAAAAACCTAGCCTACTACCCATGACTGACGTGGCGATGTCCATACTTCCTTTCCAGCGACTTGCTACCGAAGACAACCATTCTTTCCGGCAACCGATCGACGTCCATCCTTTCCTGCGACATGCGTCCTTTCTTTCTATAAAGGTATCCATCTCGATTTTTATAAATGCATCCATCTCGATTTCTATAAAGGTGTCTATCTCGATTTCTATAAATACATCAATCAGAACATAACTAGGTGGGTACAATGAAAACGACGTTCCTTATGGTATTTGATTTGGAGGTTTAAATGGCAGATCTGACATTGATAGAGATTGCTTACGGGTTTGAAGAGGAAACGAAGTTCAGAAAGCATCCTCCAATCAAGTGACCAAAAAAATCTACGTTTACATGTATATTATGGCATTTTTTTAAAGGCATTCATACCAACCAAAGGACCAAAGCAACCAAGCTTACAAAAGAGTCTAACGGCCAAAACCAAAGGCCGCCAAGAAAACAACAAACCAAAACGGCTTGCTAGAAGCAAACCAGCACAACCAAAAACCACAACAACGAGCAACAAACAGAAGCAAAAGAAAAGAAATCTAACAAAGGAACCCGATTATGGTAAGTGAAACAAAACTCGAATTCACATCTTGACCCTAACGGGTCTGTATCGAGATTGCCCACAGCCGAAGATGGATGATGTCATTCAGCCCCACGGAACGGACTCAGCTCGATCCGACCAGAACCTGTTTTAGGTCGATTAGCCATTGTCACCAGCTTAACTTCCGATCTTTTACCCGACTTGTGATCCATTCATAGCATCGCCGTTGCATTTCGTGGAACCGATCCTCCAATTTAGTTTTATCGTTTTTAAATACCACTTGGTTTCGGTGCAACCAAATAAGATAGAGAAAGCACCAAACCGTTTCCTTCCATAATTTCGGTGACGAATCCGTACCTACTGTGGGAAATTTCTCTCTGTATTGTCTTGTAACGTGTTGAAGCTTTCCTCCTTGTTCAACCACCACCACACAACTTGTTGCCTCACTTTTTTGCTACAATACAATTCACCAACGTGTGATCTACCGATTCCAGTTCTATCTCGCGTCTCGGACAAAGAGTAGACTCAAGATCCACACCCATCTTCTCGAGAACCACCTGACACGGTAATCTCCCTTGTTTAGCTTTCCAAACAAAAATACATACCTTTTTTGGAGTTATTTTTGACCATTCCGTCTCCTCGAATGTTTCACCTAATTCCACTTATCTCTCATCGATTAACTCCTTCAATTTTTGCACCGAAAAAACTCCATCCCTTCCAAGTACCCATTTTACTTCTTATTTCGGTTCCCACCCTTGTAATATCTCCCTTAGCCTCTCCTATTCTCTCGCCTCCCTACCCCTCGGCTCTCTCCTCCAACTCCACTTCCAATTCCATCTACCTTCTATCCACTCTCCCTTCTCGGCTATTGAACTTTCCTTGTTTGTTTCGAGTAAAAATATTCGTTTGAATTTCTCCCCTAATTTTTCTTCCCCGATCCACCTATCCTTCCAAAAACACGTCTCATCTCCTATTCCTATTTCCTTCCGAAACGATGAAGTGAAATTCAAGCCTATCTTCTCTAGCTCTTTGCCTATCTTAATGATGTTATACCACACCGACCGCCCCCCCTTCCCCGAGTTAACTGCCTCTCCACCGATTCCTCCCTCCCTCCCGTAGATACTTTTGATCACTTTTACCCACAACGCATCTTTCTCCACTCCGAACCTCCACCACCACTTTCCTAATAATCCCCAATTTGAAGTTTGTAAGCTACCCATGTATAGACCAACCCTCTTAAGACTTTTCATAACCCGATCCCACTTTACCCACGCGACCCCTCTCTTTGAACTCAGACCCTTCCCCCTTCCCCAAAAAAATGTAATCTCACTCTCTCTAGCTCACTAATCACACCTCTCGAGGCTTTAAAAAGTGAAAAGATTACAAAGCAAGACTACCGAGTACCGACCCCATATGAGATCAATTTAGCCTTCCAACTTGCAAGTTTGTTTTGAACCTTTGATTTTGCTTCCTTCCAATTTTCAATTTTGCCCATATTGCTCCCAACCGGAAGACCGAGATAGGAGAATGGTAATTCTCCGTATCCACAACCCAAACCTCCCGACCAACTTTGGATCTCCTCTAGACCAACTCCCACACCGTAAAGCTTGCTTTTTTCGGATATTAATCTTTAGCCCCGACAACACAAAAAAACACTCCAATATCTTCATCAAAAATTTTAAATTCTTGATGCTCCACTTGCCAAAAAAGATCGTGTCATCGCCGTATTGCAAGTGTGTCACCTCTACGTGATCTCTCCCTATCTTCAAGCCTTCGAACAAATCCTTTTCTTTGACTTCTAACATCAAGACATTCAAGTATTAGACAACCACTAACAAAAGAACGGAGCTAATGGATCGCCTTACCTAAGTCCTTTCTCCATTTTGAATTCCTTCATCGGGGATCCGTTGACCAAAACCGACACCGAAGCGGATTACAAGCAATATTTGATCCAATTGCACCATTTTGCTCCAAATCCCATCGAAGCCATTGATTCAAGAAGGAATGACCACTCCACGTTGTCGTAAGCTTTTTCAAAATCCACTTTGAATATCAATCCCTTTTTTTTCGACTTCCTTTTGCACTCCACCGCTTCATTCGCCACCAATACTCCGTCTAGGATGTATCTTTCCTTTATAAATGCCGCTTGCGTTTCACCAATTATTTTACCCATTATCTTCTTCATCCTTTCCGCCATAACCTTTGATATAATCTTATAATAAACCCCGATCAAACTAATGGGTCTATAATCGTTAAGCCTCGTCGGATTATCAACTTTTGGTATGAGCGTGATAAAAGAAGCATTGCGTCCTCCATTTATCCTTTCCACCTCCGAAAACGTTTCCATAGCTCTCATGAGATCGCCTTTTATAATTGACCAATATTTTTTTTATGAAAGTGAAGGTGATCCCGTCCAGGCCCGACGACTTCTTATTTCCACACAATTTGGTTGCTTCCCACACTTCTTCCTCCACGAACGGTCGCTCAAGCCACTCCGCCCCTTCTCTTGAAATTTTCCTAATTTTGTCACTTTGAAGCTTCGGTCCAGACTTATTCCTAGCTGTGAATTTATTTTTGAAAAAATCCCAAACATGTTCTTTGATTTCTTTCGGGTCTTTCGACCATACCGCTTGAATGTTTAAGCCGCAAATCCCATTCTTTCGATAGACGCATGGAAAAACTAAAAGTTTTCATCCCCCTCCTCCATCCACTTTATTTTTGCTTTTTGGTTGTCAATGTCTAATTTCTTTTTTTTTTCCGCCTCTAGCCACTTTCTACACGCTTCTACCCATCTCTCTCTATCACCCTTATCCAAGCATCTCACCTCGACCTCCGTTTCCAACTTTAATGTCTCTTCTTTGTTTCTCTCCAACTTTACTTTTAGGCGATTAAAGTTCTTGACACATCTTTCTTTCAAGGCTAGTTTCACGTTTTTTAATTTGTCTCAAAAAAAGCAATCCGACTTGCGAGATTGAACCTTCTTTTCCTATTCCCTTTTAACTAACTCGTCCAACTCTTCCCCGGAAAGCCACATATCAAAGAGTTTAAAGGGTTTCAGACCAAAGTCACGACTTGAGTCCCTTAGCATAATTGGGCAATGATCCGACCATTTCCTCTCAAGAACCTTCACACCCAAATTCCTCCATACTGCATCGAAATCGTTGGACACTAGAAATCGATCCAACTTGCTATATTTAGATCCATCATCACTTACCCGGGTGAATTCTTGCCCTTCCATTGGAATGTCCAACAATTGACTCTTTCTAATAAACTTGTTGAATTCCTCCGCGCCTTTTCCATTCATAATCGAATTTAATCTTTCATGACTCCCCTTTACCTCGTTGAAGTCTCCAAAAATACACCATTTCAACTCATCCTTGTTACACGTCGTCTCAATCTTCTTCTACACTTCTATTTTATCCTTGAGATCTCTTGGGTCGTAGACATTTATGAATCAGGTTAGGCCCTCTATCCCCCTCCAATTCCCGATTGCCGCAACAAAATTCCTCTCGATAACGAAAAAATCACACTCAAATTCCTTCCTATCCCATATCAAAAGAAGACCCCCCCCCCCCGAGTTGCCTACAGCCTCAGATTGAATGTAGTCACCATTGTCAAACCCCCATATTTTTCTAATTTGAATTTTGTCCAACTTTTTATGTTTGTTTCTTGGATACCTATTGTAACACCCTCAAATCTGGTAAGAGCCACTAATCAAAAATCTTGATATAATATCTAATAAAGGATAAAAATTCTACTTACAAATCAAAACTCCATATACCTCAATTTAAAATTCTATAATTAACCACAACAATTATAAAACTCCGGTCTTATAAACTAGGACTAAATCGAAGTCGGGTGTTACTTAACCCAAATACCAGTCGCTCTTCCCAAAACAATGCAGAAGACTTCACTAGGACATTCACTTCTCGAGCACACCACTAGCACTCCTTTCTCCACGGTGACACTAGAACTATTCCCAACCGGAATCTGTTGCACATGCCGACAAATAAAAGGTTAGGCTTAACGCCTAGTGAGTTCAAGAGTTTTATCATGAATAAATATATCTTTAAAAAGAAACAAGTGCGTCTAAAACTGTGATCCTTCGAAATGATTTACTTTAAATATGAAAACGATCAATTTCCAATAACATACACTTTTAAAGATGAACGCCCCGTACAAAACTTTCTTTCGTGAGGTAATACAACTCAGAACAAACTCAAATGTGAATAGGAATCAAACTCCCATTTTATGAAAACATAAATAAACTTTATTGTTCAACTACCGAAATATGAGTAAGACTCAAACCCCAAAATTATAACGTATGGAGAAGATCGTATACTCAAAACATCACCGAAAACATGGATAAGACTAAATACCCAAAACACCACCTTTCGGTGACGGGAAAGAACCGAATTCCATGGTTAGTGGTCGAACACAAAAGTAGGCCACAAAGTTATTGAGCTCACCATACTAGGATTAAGGCCACGAACTCGTCGGCTCGTACTCAGATGTGTGTGGGGGGGGGGGCACGCAATGATTTCTAATCATGCTCATTCACTAGGATTACATTTACGACCCACAACTAGTATTCGGTCCCACATAACCGAACCAAGTTGCCACCCTAGGGTCCAATGTCTCAACTAGTTACAAATGGGAAATGACTATCCCATAAAAACATACTCAGAAATTACATTACGGGGCCAATGGCAGATGTTTGACTCCACGAGCCTACACCATAAGGCCCTCGATGACCCTATGACTAATCCTGGTCCCACATGAAAATAATCGCCCATTTTCTTTTCAAATAATAAATACCGACTCATATGCCTATGGATCTACTGCATTACAGTCTATAACATTACATGACTCCAGTTGAATGACCAAAGCACCCAAAACATGCAATTACCAAATGATACACAATAAACGCTATCATACTCAAAATTCCACAAAAGGGGCTATTAAAACCGGACAAGTGTCCCCAAGACTCATTTTCGTCAAAACCGAGCCAAAAGCACAACAATTTACTTTAACGTACAATAAAAGTTAGTATAAACAATAAAACGCATTTAGCCGATGGTTATGAAAACACAATGACCAAACGTAGGATTAACCTAAAACTCATCATTGGTTGAGACAACCATTTTTTAAATGAACTCGTACCGTTATATTTCCCAAAATGTCTCATGACACAATGATATGCATTTTCCGGACGGTTTATAAAATCAAATGCATAAAAGAACATTTACATCAAATGACCTCCATTTATAATTTAAATTCTCAAAGAAACATATCAACATGATTTATTTATCAAAATGTCCAAACATCCCAAATATGGTGTTTTACGATTGTTTATGCCAAAAATCTCCCAAGGAAAATTTAAGGTAAATGTGGAGCTTAATCCAACCAAAGAAAGTAACTTTAATAATCGTACGACAATAAGGAAAATAAGAAAAATGAGACGAGAGAATTGGTGACGCGAAAAACCCCAAAATGGGTAAAAACCGCAGACGAGTGAGAGTCGTCGTGCACTATGGACGTCAATCAGGGACGTCGTCCTTTAGAACAAGTGTTACAAGTGTAATACAATGTAAAGTAATATAACAAAGTAAAGTTGGTCGTGCGTTGTGTGTATTCAAACTTCGGTCGTGCGTCGTACGACAAACAGCAGAAAGCTTTATGGACTTTGAGAGAAATTGAGCGAGCTTGAGATTGTAATTCGTGAGCTTGTAAAGTCTGAGAATCTGATATCCCAATGTGAGATTTTAGCTCCATATTTATACTCCATCTTTCCGTTTCTCAAGTATTGAATGCGCAAGACAGTTTCTGGTATTGATGACAGCGTCTGTTACGCTTGTTGTTATTGATGACGTTTTCTGTTACATCTTTTGGTCATGAATGCCTTTGAATTCTGCATGTAAATATAGTATAACATATATTGTGAGTGAGCAACGGAAATTCAATCGTGCGACAGTATTTGCTGGAAAAATATTTGATTGTTTAGTCGAGGTCATCCAAAGGAAAGGCGTCGACTATCGCCAATCGTACGACTAGGGCCTGGTGGAATTTTCTACCCAAACAGTTTGCCCCCAAATTTAAAATTCAAGCAACAATTTTTTGAAATTTAAATTTAAAACATGACACATGATGTAAGGAGAACGCGGGTAATTTGAATAGAACCAAATAAGTTCGTTTCCAACTAAATGACGTCATCCCCTGCAGAAATAGCTAACTAAGGACAGGTATCATGCATTCAAAGAATGTACTCGAATGCTTTGCCTGACACGGGTGACACGTTTCACTTGACGATTGGTGATCCAATTTTCCTGGCGATTCGGTTTCCAAATTACAGTATAAGTAAAGATTTCCCTTAATCTTTTCCTTTTTCTTATGCTTATCTTATCAAAGAATATACATCTCCGGCGAGATTCAGTTTCCGAGCGACCAGAATCCTTTCCTTTCTAGATTCGAGGTTTAGAACACTATTTAAGGTATGACTTCTAGTTCTTTTTTACTGTATCGATTTATGCATAAAAAAATCCTTAGCTAAGAAGCCTAGAAAAGCTTGGGATTGCCTCAATTATTGGCGAGCGACTGTGAGTATTCCTGACTTCAAGATGTCAAGTGAACCTATTAGTGTTTATGAGGAAGAAGAACATCTAGACTATTTTAAGAAATTAGCTAGGATTCCAGAGGGTGTCAATTTAGTGACGCCGGAGGATTTACGGCCAGACGAAGTTCCGAAGAGATATGGTGTTTTATATGTGTATCCCTTCAAAATAGGCTTTTCTTGGCCATTTAGTCCCTTGGTCAGGGAGTTTTTAGATGTATTTGACTTATCACCTGGACAGTTGATGTCTCAATTCTGGCGGATTGTCCAGGTGGTCAATCGTCTTACGGACGACTGGGGGGCTCCGTTCAATTTGAACGACCTTCTAACTGCTTATAGCGTTCGAGCGGATAACTATCATAGATATAGTTTATTCCCTCGAACAAAGGGAGATACCGTACTGGTGCATAATACTGCGGTGAACGACCGTGGTTGGAAACGCCAATATGTTTTCCTCCAAGTGGCATCCTTGAACGATGGGGATAGCCAATGGTTTTCATCCGGATGGAATGAGTCGGGTAGGTTTTCATATTTTGTCGGGTGTTTTTAGTTCTGCCGTTGATATCTTTTTCTAATGTTTTTCTTTATTTGCTTTAGTTATCGACTTTACCAAAATTAAGCCAAGAAGGGATTCTCTTGACAAGATTCAAAGAATTTTGGATAAAAGTATTGTCGACCGTTCTTTTTCCGTTCGGTCGAACGACGAGGAAGACGAAGTTGTCTTTGTTGCAGAAGTTCCATGTGTTGAAGGTTCTCGTCAAGGAGAGGAGAGAGAAGAAGAAGAAGGAGAAGAAAAGAGAGAAGAAGAGATGACTGGTACGTCGTTCGACGATATTTTCGTAATTTTCATTACATGTCTTTTCTAACTCTTTTATTTCGTCCAGAAGATCCATCTATGAAGTCGGCTGCTCAGAGACGGGCCGAACAACTAGAGCTTGCCCGTCAGGGCAGGGAGAAATCAAGGAAGATATCTGCTCCTCCCGCGGGGGTGGATCCAAAGCGTCTCCGAGGAAAACCCCGGTCCTCACCAAAGAAGACGGGTGAGGCTTCTTTGTCGTCCCTTTCAGGGGCGACACTGGCGAAAGAAACCGTTACTAGTGTCGAGCTAGGAAGCTCGACTAAGGCGACGAAGGATATTCCCTTGTCGGGAGTGTCGGGCGTTGAGAAGCCTCCTTCCTCCTCTAAAGGTGAGGGGAAGAATAAGGAAAAAGTGGGAGAGATGACTTTCAAAGCCACTCTCCCAACTGATTTCATGATGAATGACGTTCTCGAAAGAGACGTTATTTTTCCCCATTTGGCGAAATTCCTTCTCCCAACCTTTTACGATCGTTACAAGGAGTCTAGGTTGGAAGACACGGGAGCCCATGCCGCTGGTCTCTCCTTCATGGTAATTATATTTTACCTTTATTTCCTTTGTTTTACTTGTTCTGTTTTTAATCCTTTTGCTACTGTTGTAGGCTTTTCAAGCTTGTTTGAGCTTTTATGCTCAAACAGAAGGCATGAGGGCGACTTTTCCTGAAGTCAAGAAGAGGGCTGATGAGGCTCTTGAAAAGGAGAAGGTCGCCCTAAAGGCGGTCGAGGCTGAGAAGATAAAGGTCGAAATCCTCAAGGTTAAACTCGTTGAAGCCCAAAATGAGAAGGTCGAGTTTAGGAATCGCGTCCTTGAACTTGAGACGTTAACGACCAAACTGGAGGTCGAGAAAATAAAAGCCACCACTGATGCTGTTGTTTATGCTGATAAAGTTGCGTCTCTTCAGAAGAAAGTCGACGGTTTGGAGGGCGACGTCAAAGACTTGGAGGAGGAAAATCAGCAGCTTGAAGCCTTCTCTCGTCTCACAGCCAGGGCTGCTTTGATGAGACATCATCTGAGTGGAAAAAATCCCATGGCGTCGGCTGTCGAAGAGCTCAAGACTTATCTTGAGAAGGTGGGGACTGAAAGGGACCTCGACGAGGATGACGATCTAGACGGGAGTGATGGCGGAGAAGAGGAGATGGCAACAAGGACAGACGACGTGCAAGAACAGCCTAACGTTCCTCCTCCTCAGCTTTAAGGTCAAAGATCAATCGCTGCTGATCTGGTGGAATATCTTCCTTGTCTTGGATCTTGGCCTTAACATTGTCGATGGTGTCGCTGTTCTCGATTTCCGAAATAGTTTTGTCTTTTGAATCTTCCAAGGGTCGATCATCTATGGTCGACTCTTAACATTTGTAACTTCCTCTTTTAAACAACAAGATTTCTATTTTGTCTATCAATGTTTACATTATGTTTTTATACTTGATCGTACGTCGAATAAAAGATGGACTAATATACTATACTTAAACCATCACTTAAAGAAATCAATTGAAACTTTTGATCATTCTTAGGTAATTTATAGTAATGGTTCTGGATTCTAAATATTGAACATCAAGTACAGAATTTAACCTTTGAACATATATGTATGATCGCATGAGTTTTACTCAACATAAAGATTTCAAATAAGTCGTGCATCCCTGCGAAGAACAACATTAGTGGGGTGGTCGTTGGTTTGACCAACGACCCTCCGATGCTTAAGTTAGTAATCTTCTTCAAGAAATAATCAAAGAAATTAATTTCAAAGAATTAAAAGAAATACCTCTTTAGATGAACTGCATTCCAGGTTCGTGAGATATCTCGACCATCGAGGGTTTGGATCTTATAAGCTCATTTACCCACGACATTAGAGATTTGATAAGGACCTTCCCACTTAGTGGAAAGTTTACCTGCATTAGGCTCTTGAGTGTTTTGAAACACTCGACGTAGGACGTAGTCGCCTTCTTGAAAAATTTTGACCTGGACATTTTTGTTGAAATGTCGTTCAACCACTTGTTTTTGTGACGCCATGCGAATGTGAGCAGCTTCTCGAAGTTCCTCTAAGGCGTCAAGGTCGTAACTTAAATCGACCAGGTTATGTTCAACGGACTTATGCCTTGAAGTCGGTAGTCGTACCTCAATAGGTAACACAGCTTTACATCCATAGACTAAGGAAAAGGGAGTTTGTCCTGTGGACGTACGAGGTGTCGTACGATTAGCCCATAGAACAGAAGGCAATTCTTCCACCCATTTCCCTTTAGCAGCTTTGAGTCTTTTCTTGATTGAATTGATGATAGTTTTATTACTTGACTCGGCTAGACCATTCGACTGTGGATATCGAGGTGTTGATGTTACCAATTTGATGTTCCTTTCTTCACAAAATCTTCGCGTTCGATCACTGATGAATTGTGTCCCGTTGTCGCACGTTATTTCAGATGGAATTCCAAACCTACAAATGATGCTAGTTTGCATAAAAGAAACGACTTCTTTGTCCCGAACTTGGGAGAAAGTCGTTGCTTCGACCCACTTAGAAAAATAATCTGTTAAAACTAAAAGAAATACCTTTTGCCCGGGGGCAGGTGGTTATTTCCCAACGATATCCATTACCCACTTCATAAAGGGCCATGGGATCAACGTCGAATGTAAGGGTTCGGATGGTTTATGAGACATACCTGCGTGTCGTTGACATGCGTCGCACGATTGTACATACCTAATCGCATCTTGCCTTAATGTCGGCCAATAATAACCTTGTCGTGATACCCGGTTGGCTAGACTGCGACTTCCTGAATGATTTACACATTCACCGTCGTGCATATCTTGCAGAATTTTCTGGACTTGCGTCTTGTTGGTGATACATCGCAGATTCAGACCAGTCGAAGATCTTTGATATAACTGTCCTCTGATAATAACGTACCTTGATGCTTTAAATCTAACCTTTCTTGCTTCCATTATGTCATCAGGTAGTTGATCGTTCTCCAGATAATTTTTAATGTCGTCCGACCAAGAGTTTTCTTCCTCAATCGGTGCGACCAAAATATTACCATCGTCTTTGATGGATGGTATTGTAAGGTGAACTATTGGGACATTGTCGAACGTCGTTTGATTTAGTGTTGACCCCAAATTGGCTAGTGCATCATCTTGGATATTCTGATCTCTTGGTATTTGCTCGATTACAAAGCGACTGAACTTGTTTGCTTCCTCCTTCACTATTTTATAATAAGCAATCATCCTTGCATCTTTTGCTACAAATTCTCCATTAACTTGGTTAACAACTAAGGACGAATCGCTCCGGACATGCAAATGTGTTGCCCCCAAGTCGTGAGCAATTTTGATTCCTGCAATTAGTGCTTCATATTCTGCCTCATTATTTGTAGCTTTGAAATCGCACCGTATGGAGTATACTATTTTGCCCCCTTGTGGGGACTGTAGGATGACACCCAGGCCTGTTCCGCGTATGTTCGACGAACCATCAACGTCAAGCGTCCAAGTGGTGTCGTGCAAAGTCGCCACAATTAACTCATCAGACGACATTGTGCTTTCCAGTTCTGGACTGAAATCTGAGACAAAATCTGCTAAGACCTGCGATTTGATCGCCGTCTTGGGCTTGAAATCCAAATCAAAATTGTTGAGGTAGATGCTCCACTTAGCTAGTCCTCCTGTTAATTCAGGTTTTCTTAACACAGACTTTAATGGAAAATTAGTTACCACAATTATAGGATGTGACTCAAAATAATGTCGTAGCTTCTTAGCGGCCATGACTAACGAAAGTAAAAGTTTTTCTATAGACGAATACCTGGTTTCTGCGTCTACTAGAGTTTTACTTACATAATAGATTGGCAATCGTCGTCCGTCGGTTTCTCGTATAAGAACTGCACTTACCGAATTAGTGCTAACGAATAGGTAGAGTTGAAGAGCTTCACCTTTCTCAGGTTTAGAGAGGAAAGGAGGTGACATCATGTATTTCTTGAGTTGTTGCAACGCCTCTTCGTGTTTACCAGTCCACTCGAATCCTTTATTTTTTCGCAGAACATTATAGAATAAGTGACATATGTCGGACGACCGAGAGATGAACCGGTTCAACGCTGCAACACGTCCTGTGAGACGTTGGACCTCTTAAAAAAATCTGGGCGACTTTAACTCGACAATTGCTTTGATCTGATCTGGATTAGCTTTGATTCCTCATCGTGTGACCATATAACCAAGAAATTTTCCAGCTCGAACTCCAAAAGAACATTTTGTCGGATTCAACTTCATTTTATATTCGCGCAGAATATCGAACGACTACTTCAAATGTCCTATATGATCGTTCATATGCTTTGATTTGACAAGCAAGTCGTCGATGTATACCTCCATAGTGTCACCCAAATGTTCTTTAAACATCATATTCACCAATCGTTGGTATGTCGAACCTGCATTCTTAAGACCAAAAGGCATTACTTTATAACAATAAATACCTTTATCTGTCATGAAGGCTGTTTTCTCTTGGTTGTCGGAATGCATCAATATCTGGTTATACCCAGAATATGCATCCATGAACGTGAGTAACTCATGTCCTGCTGTAGCGTCGACCATAGAGTCGATATGTGGCAATGGAAATGGATCCTTCGGGCAAGCTTTGTTAAGGTCGGTGAAATCAATGCATACTCTTCATTTACCATTTTTCTTTTGGACGACAACAACGTTAGCAAGCCAATCTGGATACTTGACTTCTCGTATTTTTCCTGTTTTAAGCAAATTATCAACTTCGTCGTTGATAACTTTATTTCTCTCAGGAGCAAATTTCTGTCTTTTCTATTGAACGGGTTTGAATGATGGATCGATGTTGAGTTTATGAGAAATAATACTCGGATCGATACCCACCATGTCTTCATGCGTCCAGGCAAAGCAATCATAGTGGTCCTGAAAAAAAGAAATTAGTTGCATTTTTGAAGGAAGGGTCTAGCGTCGAACCTATGTAAACCATCTGATCAGGCTTATCCTGGTTTAGGACGACAACTTCCAAGCGATAGTCGTCGTCAGTCCCAGGAACGTCCTGGTTCTGTAATTGCTATACTGTTTGCTTCGGAGGCTTCAAGGAAACTTTGTAACATTCCCTAGCAACCTTTCTTTCGCCTTTGATCTCCTGTACTCCCCATTGCGTGGGAAATTTCAAAGTTTGGTGGTACGTCGAAGGTACAACTTTCATGTCATGAATCCAAGGTCGCCCAAGGATAACATTATAAGCTGATGAGCAATCGACGACATTGAACTTCGTCTTTCTGTTGATTCCTTTAGCATATACTGGGAGTGTAATTTCCCCCATGGTGTTTGTCGCTCCACCATTAAATCCAACGAGTGTGGTCGAACGTCGTGTAATCTCGGATTTGTCGATGCCAATCGCTTTTACTGCATCAAAAAAGATAATGTTAGCTGAACTACCTCCGTCGACGAGTATCCTTTTTGTTAGACAATTTCCAATACTCAATTGGATAATTAGTCCGTCATGATGTTTCTGATGTATGTCATCGAAATCTGCCTGGTCGAACGTCAAGGGCATAGCCTCCAGCTCTGCGTCCTCTTTGGATCTTGCTTCTTTTGGAATTGGTCGGTCGTCAGGACCGCGACTAGCATGCCTTTTAGCAGCTGAATATGTGGTCCCACAAACATCAGAACCTCCGGTGATACAATTGATCACCTTGGCATGCTCTAGGGATGTAGGACGTGCGTCTTTATTTTTCGTCAATTCCTGCAAATAACCTTTCGAGTTGAGCCAAGACAACTCTTTCTTTAAGGCGATGCAATCATCCGTTATATGACCGAAGTCATTATGGAAGTCACACCATTTAGTTTTGTCCTTCTTGTCACTGTCTTTGTCACTTTTCTTTGGCCACCGAACGTTTTGCTGGAGTTGCTTCAAGGATACGACGACGTCCTTAGCTGATCCAGGGAAACCATAAGGTGATACCTTAGGATACTGGATAGATTTAGAAGTCGTCGATCCTTTCTTTTCAAATCTGACGTTTGAAATTTGTCTGGTAGGCTCTGACCGATTGGTTGACTTTGGTTTGAAGTCTGGATTTTTAACACCTAGGCTTTTCCGGTCGCCTGAGTGTTTATTCCTGAAAGCGAGGTCATCCTCGACCCTCATATGGGCAAGCGTCCGTGCTCGTACGTCTTCAAAGGTTTCTGGAGGATACTTCGTAAGGTCGAGATACAACCCAGAACTATCGTCCAGACCCCGTTTGTACGCTTCAATTGCTGTTTTTATGTCGCAGTTACGGATACTAATCATTTCCGCATTGAACCGGTTAAAGTAGTCTCGGATGGATTCTCCATTCTTTTGCACGACATAGTAAAGATCACTTGTCTGCTTTTCCATTTTTCGGCTGCTAGCGAATTGTTGAGTGAATTGATTCACCAACTCTGCAAAAGACCCGACGGTTTTAGGTTTGAGATTAATCAACCATTGTAAAGCTGCTCCGGTCAAGGTCGCTCCAAAAGTTTTGCACATGCAGACTTCTTGAAATTGGTACGGTATCGAGACAGTCCACATAAGTTGTTTGTATTGGGCGACATGTTCTGTTGGATCAGTGACGCCTGAATATTTTGGAGTGAAGGTCGGGATGCTGTATTTCTTTGGAACGTCTACTAACGTGGTCTCATCAATGAACGGTGACGCCTGAAACCCTGTACGTGGTTCGACATCGACTGGAACTGCTGCCCCCGGTAATTTGGCCAACATTGACAAGACACGTTCATTCTACTCTTCCAAGAGCTTTAGTCTTTGTGCAACGGGATCTAACGGAATACCATTTGGAGCACCCAATGAAACATAACCTGATCCATTGATGCTAGTCTGCTGTGAGGCATCAGAGGCGTATCCATTAAATGGAATAGAAGCCATAGGCATGGTTGGTATTACGAAAGTCGCAGGATTAATTGATGGTGGACGAGGATAATTAGGCAATGGAGGGGGTACACTCCAGGCACCAACGTAAGCATTTGTAGTCCCCGTCACATTATTTCCATTCTGGTTTCTTAGATGCTCGATGGTTTCAGCTGCTTGTCGAGCCTGAGTTGTTAGGGCGTCGATACGAGCACGAGCAGCAGTCAGCTCCATGTTCATTTGAGCCATGACATGATCTTGTGTTCCTTGGAATGCCATTATCCTGAATAACTGGAAAAAAGAACACTAAGAGGAAAACGTTAGTTCGTCGTAAGATTATCGAAGATTTTCTTTGATGGGGCCCCACGGTGGGCGCCAAACTGTTTATGCCAAAAATCTCCCAAGGAAAATTTAAGGTAAATGTGGAGCTTAATCCAACCAAAGAAAGTAACTTTAATAATCGTACGACAATAAGGAAAATAAGAAAAATGAGACGAGAGAATTGGTGACGCGGAAAACCCCAAAATGGGTAAAAACCGCGGACGAGTGAGAGTCGTCGTGCACTATGGACGTCAATCAGGGACGTCGTACTTTAGAACAAGTGTTACAAGTGTAATACAATGTAAAGTAATATAACAAAGTAAAGTCGGTCGTGCGTTGTGTGTATTCAAACTTCGGTCGTGCGTCGTACGACAAACAGCAGAAAGCTTTATGGACTTTGAGAGAAATTGAGCGAACTTGAGATTGTAATTCGTGAGCTTGTAAAGTCTGAGAATCTGATATCCCAATGTGAGATTTTAGCTCCATATTTATACTCCATCTTTCCGTTTCTCAAGTATTGAATGCGCAAGACAGTTTCTGGTATTGATGACAGCGTCTGTTACGCTTGTTGTTATTGATGACGTTTTCTGTTACATCTTTTGGTCATGAATGCCTTTGAATTCTGCATGTAAATATAGTATAACATATATTGTGAGTGAGCAACGGAAATTCAATCGTGCGACAGTATTTGCTGGACAAATATTTGATTGTTTAGTCGAGGTTATCCAAAGGAAAGGCGTCGACTACCGCCAATCGTACGACTAGGGCCTGGTGGAACTTTCTACCCAAACAACGATATTTATAAAATCTTATTTGTTCAAATAGAAAAACTCATCAAAGATTTCCACATTTTATAATAATCATGTAAAACAGATAAATACTCTAAAATAGACATTTTTGGCAAGTACAACGTTTTTACAAATCAACTTGAACTCACCTTGCTAGATTTACGCTAAATCTAGGCTTTTACCCCCAAAACTTGAATCTCTTTTGATGAAGGTTTGAAATCTTCAAGCAATCTCCCTAGATATTAAATCCAACACATCTACAAGGTTTTCTTCACCACACAAGTCATCAAAATCACACCTATGTTGAAGGATGAAAGGGAAAATGATGAAATCATCAAACCCTAGCTTAACATTGAGAGAAATGAGGAACTTACCACCACAAAATACTATTGAATCTTCCAATAGACTTCCATTATCTTGTTCTAGTCTTGAAAAGCTCTTAAAAACGAGTTCATAGCAAAAAGAATCACTGAAATCGGAGTTGGGATGAAGAAGTTATGAAGAAATGAAATATTGGGGTTGAAAATCGAGTTTTATGCTCGACAGGGCTCCGCACGAGTTACCATGCGGCCTAACCTACGTCACAACCCGCCCGCTTGCCCTTAAGTCGCGCGGGTGGCTCTAAGTCGCACCGAGCACTGCTCGCCTGGTTTTCTTTTCGATCACTGTTTTGGCCAAAACTTCTTTCGTTTTACCTCCGATTTTGCTCCGGAAAGAACTGTTGGACTCGTAATTGAATCCTTCATCCAACAAGACTATAAAATCTAGGATTCAAGTCCAAAATCCAATTTCTTCTTTTTCCCTTAAAATACCAGTTTCTGTATTAACTTGAAATTATACCTTCTGAAAATCGGGGTGTTACACCTATCATATCTATTGTTCCTTTCATACAAAGTTCCCGAATCCATTTCATTTTTCCGACCGTACCCAAACCCCTTACATTGATTGATATTATCTTCATCGAGGTTGCCGAATTCGATAAATAGACGGATACAAACCCGATTTACCTCCTAAGCCCCCTTCCATGATTCATCGCGGAATTTGAATATTCCCAAACCAACCCCGGATTCCTGCCGAATACCTCCAAATTTTTAGATCGTCTTTACTCCTTACTTCGTTTAATGCTGATAAAGTCTCTTCTGACTCCATACATCCCAATTTCGATTTTTTGGCTTTTTCTTTTTTATTGGCTTCTAATCTCTCTTGTCTGCCTGATTGATTCTGATTTCTAGCTCTTTGTTTGAGAAAGTGGAATCTCATCCTTCCCCTACCAGGACCCCAAGAATCACTCTTCTTGATCTTCATGTACTCGACTTCCTTCCCTCTTGATCTATCGACTTGGCTTGGTCGATCACGATGAAAATCCGATGCCAGAGATTTCAGATTGGTTTGGCCGTCAGCCGTGAACTCCTGAGATGGACTACCTGTTTTTTCTTCTCGGCCTAATTCCCCATTTCTAACAGCCAAGTCTTCCAAAATTTTAAAAGATGTATCATTTAACTTGTTTTGGGCCCTTACCTGACTTGTGTCCACCTCCTCTAAATCTCGACTTGGATCCACCCGGTTACTAACTAAATTGGGATGGGCTCTCACTTCTATGCTTAGGCCATTCTCATTCACAGGTCCATTTTCCATTGATCCCCCCCCCCCCCTTACCAAATTTCGAACGACATTCTCTTCATTCTTAGCCGACATTTTGTTTTTTCAATGTCATCATACCTTTTTTCCTTGATTATTGGAGCCGATTCAAAACTTGACTGTTGAACTCCCTCTATTCCTTCTGTGGCCGACCCTTTACCTCCGACGAAAACAGTCGTCGGCACTGCCCCATCTTGAGTTCTATCTCCGCTACTCCTGTTACTACCCCTCTCGATCTTCTCCGCGGTTGATTCACCTTGATCCCGTGATGATATGTAATCGCCAATTTCCTGATTTGAAGTCCTGCTTTCCTCCACCATCCAATCTTCTTCTACACTCGTCTCCTCCACCCACTCCGATTTACTCGACAGGCCATGTTCCGAGCACTTCCTTCAATATCGTTTTACATTCTTCTTCCTTCTGATTTTTCTTAATAACCTTCTGTTTTACCACTTCCGAGTAAAGCCTACGATCCCGATTACTCTCTGTTTCCACCTTCTCATACGGTTCTTTCATACACGGTTGCTCTGTAGCTCTTCCTACTCCCCTTTCACAGCCTTCTAACTCCTTCGATGATAAGAACACCCTGAGTTTATATATACGAGCCGATCCATATCTCGTTTAGTTTTCGTTCCATCCCTGCTTTGTTGCTTACGTTCTTGAATCTTACAAAGCCGAATCGCTTACCGTTTAACATCCGTCTTCTAGCCATGTATATGTCTCCTACATTACCATAATATTTGAAAGCTTTCCAAAGATGCGGGACGTTCCAATCTTCCAGGAAGTTAAAGAACAAGAATGAGGTCATATTCCGGTCGAAGTCTTGACTTTGGTACTGCCTCGCACTGGGTCTTGCTTTGCTGATGTTCTCGCTTCTATCTACCCTTCCTCTCGCTAACCCTCCCTGACTCTCTCTCGACTTCCTATTCCAGCTCACTCTCGACCACACTCTCTCTCCCTCCCGAACTCCGGCCACTCTCCGGCGGAATTCTCTCCCGCTCCCTCTCATTCTCTCTAAAGTTTGTGCATACTATGGCATTGTATATGTCCTTGTGGAGTAGTCGACATCTCAAACTTTACAACGCATAAATATCTCGCTTTTATAAGTGAGATTAAATAAGCTACTCTTAAATGTATTTGCTTATGTGTAAGTATATACATATGTATATTGAATTGAACAAGTTATATAGTTTGGGCCTTCGGGGCACTCAAGTATTCCGTCCTTCTATTGATTCTTTTATTAGAGAGAATCAATACAAAAATCGTGTCAATGATACAATATATACTTTGATAAAAAATAATTTAAAAATATATTGTTATAATAAGAAATATTAAAAATACAATATCATAATAATTTTTTTTTTTGTGAAATTAGGTTATCTATACTATTATATTAAAATTCTAATACGGTTCTTGAAAAGCAGTTTTTAGAAAACAGTTTTTGGAAAGCCATTAAAATTAAATGTTACATTTATTACCCTTACAATTAATTATTTAATTTACTTTATATCTCTTGTTTTTTCATTTTTCATTTTACACTCTTATCATGTTAACACAAATAATCGTATATAAAATAAAAATGCAATGAAAAAATACGTTTTTTTTTACAAATTATACCATTATAATCGTCTCGTCAATACCTTCAAAACGAGCCAAATATTGAATATTTTTTAATTAACCGTACTATTAAATATCATGAACGAATTAAATTGTTTTATATAAAAATTCTAAAACGGTTATTGTACAATCTTTTGTACAATAACATTTACCACCCTTACAATTACTTAGGGGTTGTTTGTTTACCTCTTAATGATTCCATTAAGAGACAACATCTGAATCGTTAAGAGGTGAATCATATTTGTCAGAAAAAAAGTTGCCTCTTAATGGTTCCAAAACCCTCTGAATCATTTTGTATCATGGGTCTCCTTTAACCATTAAGCGTTCTGATTTCATTATGAACAATTACCAAACAACCATATTTCATATTGCACTATATGATAAGAGCCTCTTAATCATTCTGGCCCCTTAATCATTCTGCACCAAATCATTCAACAACTGCCAAATAACCCCTTATTTAATTTACTTTATATCCCTAAAAATTCTAAAACGGTTATTATACAATCTTTTGTACACTAACATTTATCACCCTTACAATTAATTATTTAAATTACTTTATATCCCTTGTTTTTTCATTTTTCAGTTTACACCATTATCATATTAACACAAATAATCGTATATGAACAAAAATGCAATGAAAAAATACGTTTATTTTTTTACAAATTATACCATTATAATTGTCTCGTCAATTCCTTCAAAACGAGTCAAATATTGAATATTTTTTAATTTAACCGTACTATTAAAAACTATGAATATCTATTAATTAGTTTGTTTTCTATCCATACGTTTTATTTTTTTTCACCGTTAGCATATTAAAAAGGGAATTTAATTAAAATGGGCGTATTTCAAATCCGTATTACCAAAATGCCCTAAATCTCCTTCAAATCGCCGATATACCCCTTATCTACGGGAAACGAGGCCGGGAATCCCGGATTGGGTCGCGTGTCCGGGAAACCCGGGTTTATGGCCGGGAATCCCGGGGTTGGGGGCCGGGAAAAGTGGGTTTGAGGTGATCGATGGCAATGAACGGTGGGGATTAAAAGGAATTAGGGTTATAGGGTGTTGGGTTCGATTATAAAAGGGAGAGGGGACCATTTGACACCCCACACAACATTCTAACTCTCTCCCTCATTTCTAACTCTCATTGCAATCGTGTATATCACGCTCGGATATGTCTCGTCTACTTACTTCTGTAAGTTTTCTTAACCCTATTGTAGTTTTATATTTTCTAAAATATTTATTGTATGTTTGTTAGACTATATGTTCGATTATGCTTTTATATATGAGATTATGTGTTATGTTTACGTCGGATAATATGTTATTTTTTACAAATATTTTAGAGGACATGCTTTTTGGAGATTGGGTTAATTTTAGAGATTGCGTTAATAACATGTTAGAGTGTTACGTTTTTTTAGAGTGTTGTGTTTTTTTTATAAATATTTTAGAGGACATGTTTTTTGGAGATTGGGTTAATTTTAGAGATTGCGTTAATAACATGTTAGAGTGTTACGTTTTTTTAGAGTGTTGTGTTTTTTTTTATAAATATTTTAGAGATGACATGTTTTTTGGAGATTGGGTTAATTTTAGAGATTGCGTTAATAACATGTTAGAGTGTTACGTTTTTTTAGAGTGTTGTGTTTTTTTTATAAATATTTTAGAGGACATGTTTTTTGGAGATTGGGTTAATCTTAGAGATTGCGTTAATAACATGTTAGAGTGTTACGTTTTTTTAGAGTGTTGTGTTTTTTTTTATAAATATTTTAGAGATGACATGTTTTTTGGAGATTGGGTTAATTTTAGAGATTGCGTTAATAACATGTTAGAGTGTTACGTTTTTTGAGATTGTTGTGTTATATTTTATAAATACTTTAGAGGACATGTTTTTTTGGAGACTGAGTTAATTTTAGAGATTGCGTTAATAACATGTTAGAGTATTACGTTTTTTTAGAGTGTTGTGTTTTTTTTATAAATATTTTAGAGGACATGTTTTTTGGAGATTGGGTTAATTTTAGAGATTGCGTTAATAACATGTTAGAGTGTTACGTTTTTTTAGAGTGTTGTGTTTTTTTTTATAAATATTTTAGAGATGGCATGTTTTTTGGAGATTGGGTTAATTTTAGAGATTGCGTTAATAACATGTTAGAGTGTTACGTTTTTTGAGATTGTTGTGTTATATTTTATAAATATTTTAGAGGACATGTTTTTTGGAGACTGAGTTAATTTTAGAGGACATGTTTTTTGGAGACTGAGTTAATTTTAGAGATTGTGTTAATAACATGTTAGAGTGTTACGTTTTTTTAGAGTGTTGTGTTTTTTTTATAAATATTTTAGAGGACATGTTTTTTGGAGATTGGGTTAATTTTAGAGATTGCGTTAATAACATGTTAGAGTGTTACGTTTTTTTAGAGTGTTGTGTTTTTTTTATAAATATTTTAGATATGACATGTTTTTTGGAGATTGGGTTAATTTTAGAGATTGCGTTAATAACATGTTAGAGTGTTACGTTTTTTGAGATTGTTGTGTTATATTTTATAAATATTTTAGAGATGACATGTTTTTTGGAGACTGAGTTAATTTTAGAGATTGCGTTAATAACATGTTAGAGTGTTACGTTTTTTTAGAGTGTTGTATTTTTTTTTAACTTTGGTTTATTACAACTTAGGTCCCTAGACTTTGGTTTATTACAACTTAGGCCCCTTAACTTTGGATAATTTACAACTTAGGCCCTTAACTTTGATAAACTTACAACTTAGGCCCCTAGGCTTTGGTTTATTACAAATTAGGCCCCTTAACTTTGGATAATTTACAACTTAGGCCCTTAACTTTGGATAATTTACAACTTAGGCCCTTAACTTTGATAAACTTACAACCTAGGCCCCTAGGCTTTGGTTTATTACAACTTAGGCCCCTAGGCTTTGGTTTATTACAACTTAGGCCCCTTAACTTTGATAAACTTACAACTTAGGCCCCTAGACTTTGGTTTATTACAACTTAGGCCCCTTAACTTTGGTAAATTTACAACTTAGGCCCCTAGACTTTGATTTTTTACAATTTAGTCCCCTTAACCTTGGTAAATTCACAACATATCGATTTGGCCTGCCGGTGTCTAGAATTCAGTTGCGTCCTCGAACAAGTGTGTACATCGTTCAATTTTCTAACGACAAACATCCCTCCTTTAGGGCCCACGGACTTCGCCGACATACGCCACTTACAATTTGTTTGCTCACAGACAGCCACATATCTGCTTTTGTCGGATTTCTCCGTTCTAAACACGAAACCCTCTTCCAAGAACTTAATTCCGAGCTGTATGGACATTTGCTCCTTCGTATCAAATAGTTGTCCTTCATGTATACTTGTACCGCGATTGTAAGGTACGGGTTGGTAGGGTGGTATATTGGTCTCCCGGTTTGGAAGGGAAGGAGGCATATCAAAATAATCGTTTAACTCACCAAGTGATTTATTGCTAGGGGTATATGTCTCTTCTTCTTCGTCCTCATCAGTATCGGTATCTGATCTGTCTAGATCAGATATACCCGTTGTGAAAACATGGGTTTCGTCATGAGCAACTCCAGAAAACCGTCTTTCTTCGTCTTCTTCTTCTTCAGCTTCTTCTACTTGTTGTTCTTCTTCTAGTTGCGTCTCCGGAACAACATCGGGATAAGAGTCGTTAGGATGATATGAGTGATCAGCATAAAGTGTGGTGTCGTATGATGCCTGGAATTGATAATCAGGCTCATTTTGACTACCACCGACGTGGATTTCGTCATCACCTCCGGCATCATCTTCGTCATCACCTTCGTCGCACATCAATGTTGCGTCATACACAAAGACTTTTAGAGGTCTTTCAGAATCGACTGCAACTTGCATAAAACCAAGTATCACTTCGTCGTTGTTTAGCTCTACTAGTGAGCGATCTGCACGTTTGAACACCAACTTGCAAGTATCAGAATCTTCGATTCCACATTTTTCCATGGCGTAACGAAGAAACCTCTTATATGTATAGATTACTGGAATCTGTACACCACGCTTTGTGTACCCAATATAATCCCACTCATTGTTGTTTTGAACCCACTGACCATTGAAACATAAATAGAGCTTAGCTTTTACAACAGGTGAACTCATTTTTTCAATAGTATGAACAATGAAGGAAGAAAGAAAAATGGAATGGATGTGATGATGAACGTATTTACCTTGAATTATACTGACTCTTATAGGAAAAATTTATAGCCAACGATGAAATTGAATCGTATATACGATGACAAGTATATATTTATTGTACGAATAATGGAAAAAACGTGGAAAAACAATTGAAATCAGGCAACAAACACGTGAAAAACAATGAAAACACATAAAATGATAGTTCCCACCCTGAAACCCTAATTTTTTTCTCAAACCCTAAAAATCCCGGCCATGACAACCCCGGGAAACCCGACCATGACAACCCCGGGAAACCCGGCCATTAACCCCGGGAAACCCGGCCCCTAACCCCGGAAATCCCGGCCATAACCCCAGGAATCCCGTCCATAACCTCGAACACGACCAACCCGGGATTCCCGACCACTATTCCCGTACATAAAGGGTATTTCGGCGATTTGAACGAGATTTGGGGTATTTGGGTAATACGGATTTGAAATACGCCCATTTTAATTAAATTCCCTATTAAAAATACATAATTGTAGATGAACTAAAATATATTAAAAATATGTTTCATTAGTATTATAAATTCTAATATTATAATTTTTTCGTCAATAATTTTAATATAAACTAGTTATTGAATATTTTTATGGGTAGCATAAATGTGTAACATTATATATATACTATCTATATCTATACTATTATATTAAAATTGTAAAACGGTTATTTTCAAAATTCAATGTAACATTTAACATCTTTACAATTAGTTATTTAATTTATTTTATATCTCTTACTTTTTCATTTTTCATTTTACACCTTTGTTATATTAACACAAATAATGGTATATGAACAAAATGCAATGAAAAAATATGTTTCTTTTTTTACAAATTATACTATTATAATCGTCACGTCAATATCTTCAAAACGAGTCCAATATTGAATATTTCTAATGTAACTGTACTATTAAATATCATGAATATCTATGAAGGAATTTGTTTTCTATCCAGACGTTTCATTATTATTATAAACTAGGCATATACCCGCGCACGATGTGGCGCGAAAAATCGTGAAATCGAAGGAACAATTGACAAAGGTATGTATCCGCTCGCGAAACATCTCGAAATCAAAATGACAACAACGTTTCATTTTAAGTTTGTATTTCTTCGTCCTTATCGATACTTTAGTCTATGATTCACATATAAGTGCACCAAACGACTCAAGCACCGTGTTTTCATAGACTAAAGTATCGATAAGAACGAAGAATACAAACTTAAAATGAAAACGTTGTTCTCATTTTGATTTCGATATGTTTCACGAGCGGATACATAGCTTTGTCAATTGTTCCTTCGATTGCACGATTTTTCGCGCCACATCGTGCGCGGGTATATGCCTAGTACACATAAGGGTTGTTCGGTTCATTTTTTGTTAAGACCTGTATGGATGTAGCTGTCTGAGTGGATATAGTTGTCTGGATGTTAACAAATAAGTTGGTGTTCGGTTGTTGTGCTGAATAAACAATCTGAATGTCAAAAATGACAATTTTATCCCTAAATCTATATGATAAAAAAACAAAATAACAAATTGCATGAGAATTATATAATCTTTAAAAAAAATTCATCTCGATAGTTTTTAAAACTCGTAATATTTTTTTTGCTTAAAAATTGTTCAATATTTAAAAGTGGTTTAAATTTCTTCTATTAGAATTTCTTCTATTTGCATCTCCTTTGGATCTAAAATATTATTAAATTATTTTAAAAACCCTAATCCTCCCATCTATCTATGTATGCCGCCGATTGCCTCTAGAATAATTTTGAAGCCCACTTCTTCCGGCAGATTCAAGAAGAGAAATCAAAAGATTTGTAACCCTAACCCATACCAAAACCTAAAACTCTCATACCAGTGCACAGATGGACAAGACATGATGAAGAGATCTATAGGTTATTTTTTGGAATCTTCTTATCTCAAGAACAAAACCCAAATGGAGAGATGTATTATTATACATTATTTCTTGGAATCTTCTTATCTCAAAAACAACGTCATCATCTTGATATCTCTCCATCATCATCATCATATTGACATCTCTTCAACCTTTCTCCTCCACTGTGGGTTTTTAAGAACCCAAAAAAATGAACAGGGAATTTACAAAATGGAAAATCAATTTCTAGTTAAAAAAAAGAACAGAGAATTTACAAACCCCAGATCTACAAAGAACAAAGATCGAAGAAGAAAGGAGAAATGAGAAGACGTAGAAGAAAGAAGGAGAAGACGCAGAGAAGAAAAAACCCAAAACCTTTGAGAAATTCTCTCTTCAAATCCACAACCTCTCCATTTGGTAAAACTTTTTTGGTTTCTCCAGTAAATATATTAAAGAGAAAAGAAGGTGAAATGTGGAAATAGAGGGATGGAGAGAGAAGGCAGTTGGAAAATTTAATGAGGAGATCGATCATAGATCCAAACGCAAAAATCCAAAACCTTTGAGAAGAGATTGATGAGAGAAGGCAAACCTAAAACGTTTGAGAAGAGATCAATGGCAGATCTGATGTTTGTGGATGAAGATAATAGAGGGTGAAGGGTAAAAAGGGAACAAAAAGGTGAATAAATGGCTGAATGCAAAGGACTTTATTTTTCTAGTTGACCGATTCAGCTATCGACTGACCGAATAAGCCGGTTCCGAACACATAGATATGGTTGTGCGAATCAGCCATATCTACATCTACCATACAGCCCATTAAGCCGCAAACGAACAACCCCATAAACAATTATCAATATATTTTTTCCAAAGATGGGGACTATTTTTATTTGATAGAGATTTTATTTTCTGGTCCAATAAAGGCTAGATTTAGTTGAGAGTCATATAATTTAAAAAACTATTAATTACTATAAATTAAGATGAAGTGATTTTGATTAGTGTCTTCTTTTCATTTTTGTTTCTCCATTTATCAGTTCCAAAACCCTGATTTTTGTATGACGATTCCAAAACCTCTCGATCGTCGATAACCCTCCTCCTTTTTACAGTTTCGAATAAACCCACCCAAAGGTAATAATATTTCTCAAGGTTTGTTTCTAATTATCATAACCGTATTGTTGAATATAAGTTTTGGGTGTTTTTGTTTTTCTGATTTTGGTGTGTTTTCATGGATTTTCAGGAAAAACGGGTTTCTCTGGTTCAATGGAATCCTAATCCTAATCTTTGGCCGCCAACCATCAAATCTCAACCTCGACGAACCACTTACTCTGAGGAATTCTTTGAAATTTGTGTTATGGGATGTAGCGATTGGAAATTTGTGGTAGGTTTTATGTGATTTATTTTGTTGTAAGCATGCGTGTTGATAAGCTGTTGTTTCTAGTGTTCTACGAATCAGATTATTGTATTGTTATTATTTTTTATTTTACTTTTTTGAGTGTGTTTAGGCAAAATGTTGTGTCTACATATGCATAACCAGGGATGCATATTGGTTATTGCCTTTTGAATTCAATGAGTTTAAATTTGGTTAGTATATATGCTATCAGTTAGGGTATCGTTAACAGAGGTGAGTGGCATTTTGTTATGCATGTTATTTATATACACACAGAATTAGATCGTTAACTAATGTGTGTATTTGGAATTACTTTATTTTCTTTACTTCTCCTTTTGGCATTTTCTGATTCAAATTTGATGAATTCTAATGTGGAACATATTGTTGGTGATTTTAGTGAAATCATCGATTCATTTTATGTAATTGGGTTCACAAGATAATAATGGGGTTGATAGTTAAGCTATAACATGAGCTATGTAACACCCCGATTTCCGTTTGGCCATTTTAGAAGAAGAAAAGAAGAAAAGGGGCTGTATGCGTAGGTCTGCAGGACGCACGGGCCGTGCGCCCTCCTTCAGCTTTTCCGCACGGGTCGTGCGTTTCCCTTCAGTAAAACCGCATGGGTCGTGCGTCGCATCAGAAGGTGCAGCTGCGGGATTAAATGAGTTTTTCCCCATTTATTTCATTTCTCACTTCTTTTTCTCCCAAGTCTTTCTCTCCCAACTCTCCCTTTCTTCATTAACTATTCTAGGGTTCCTTCAACCACCAAACCCTCACCATTTGTTGCTAAAATCAAGAGTTCCATCCAAGGTTTCGGTATTGGAAGCTTCTTCACCATCTCCATCTTCTCCCTTTTCTCTCCCAAAACCTAAAATTGAACCCTAACCTATTTTGGGAGTTTTTTCCTCCCCAAACCACATGATTTTAAATCATCTAGCTAGTTGGGAGCTTGAGCCACAAAACCCCCATCTTCACCTTCCTCATCAAGTTCTTCGGTTGGGAGCTCGGGTTGAAGTGTTGGATTGGGTGTTTTCGGAAAGTCTCGTCATCTTTAATGGTAAGCTCCTTTGATTTAAGGTTATAAATGTTCCTTGGATGTTTCCCTAGTGTTTGATTTATCAGATCTCAGATTTGTTAGTTTTGGAGAAACTAGGGTTTTGATCTCGTTTAGGGATTTTGGTATATAATGTTGGGGAATGTTTCTATGTGGTTGATTATGGTTATGTATGGTTTGGAATGTTTGGATCTAGGTTTTGGAAGTTATCGGCTTGAGGATTCAAGCGGCCTTCAAAAGAGCTCGTTGGGTGAAATCTAGATTTAGCCTAAATCTAGCAAGGTGAGTTCAAGTTGATTTGTGAAAACGGTATACATGCCAAAATGTTTATTTTAAAGTGTTTTACATGAAATGGTTAACTGCTGATAAGTTTTGGGTACTTGAAAGTAAAATATGTTTTACTTGGTTATTTGTCAAGTATGAGTATTTTGATATGTTTTCATATATGGTGAATTTGGGTTGTTTAATTCCATAAAATGCTCACATTTGGGTTCTTAGCAATTTTGCACAAATAGAGTACATTTCATGACTTATGTATCTTGGTGATTTTGTACAAACGAGGTCTATTTCATGTCATAAGCATTTTGGGTTAATGTTTTCATAAACCCTTTGGAAAACCTTTGGTCCCGATACGTGTCGATTTTGGGTTAATCACATCCTTGAAGTATGTGCCTGCATAAACGTTGTTTAAATACGTTGTGAAAAGTTATTTGTTGGTCAAATGGGATTTTGAGCATTTAAACCCGGTTTTGACTTAAATGAGCATCGTGGACATTTGTCCCAGTTTTAATGGTTCTTTGAGGAGCCTAGGTTCGATATACCTCTTAATGCATTATATTGCATATTTATATTAATTGCAGGCTCGAGTGCTTTAGTCATTCATGAGTAGTCGTGTAATTGTAGACTATGTTGCATTGGATCCATAGGCACATGAGTCAGTCTTATTTGATGGTCAATTGGGTGGACGGGGTTGGACTCCGGGACTCATGGTTTATGACCTTGTCTTTACGAGTAGGCACTAAGAGTGGTTGAGTTTCGGTTGAACTATTATGACTATGGGGAGTCCTCTGATGGGCGTTGGGACCTTCGCCATGTGGGGCAATGCCTTCGTTGTATCCCCCGTGTGTCGAGCCTTTGGCGGTAATTCCGGTGTTGTTCGCTAAGGTCAACTATCTCTTTGGGTGAAACTTGTTAAGAGGTCGTAGGGACACTTGGGCTTGCGTGTCGTGAAGTGTCGTACAATCAACATTGTTTGTGTGGCATACTTTCGTGTTCCTCTGCTCTCAACGGATACGGGTATCCCCCGTTGTCGGCCCGCTGTATTTTGGATATTTAATTGTCCATGCTTTTATATTTGGATTTCATTTCACTTTATGGCCGCATGAGTATTAAGCTTCAGTTTCATGTTTTAACGGCGTATCATATTTATATGGATTGTTTTCCATTATTTAAGGGTCGAGTATTATGTCCCACCCGAGTTTTTGGGTGTTTTGGGGCTATGAAGTATTGTTTACATTTTAGCACATTTGAGTATCGAACTATGACCCCGTTATGGGTGAGTTACGGGTTGAATCGTTTTATAAGAAATGTGTGTTTGGGAGCATTCTCTTTAAAAGTGTATATTATGGGAAAATGTGTCGTTTCCGTTTTGAAGTTTAATATTTCGAAGGATCTTGCTTTAAACTGAATTCCTTTCTTTTAAAGATATATTCATTCATGTTAAAACTCTTGAGCTCACTATGAGTTAAGCCTAACCTTTTTATTTGTCGGCATGTGCATCAGGTTCCTCTCGGGGGTTCGGTTCTAGCAGTGCTTTGAAGAGTTGAGTCTTAGCCTTACAAGAGTGAGTAGTTGGTGAAGTCTTCCGCAGATTGGAGTTAGTAATTATTATTGGGTTTAGTAACACCCGTCCTTTTCATAGAATGTATGTATAGGATGAATGTGAGCTTTGAGGTTAATTCTCAATTTATGTTTGTAGTTTGAAGTATTTACTGATGTATTTAGAAAATTTTTAATAAGTTGCTATATTCATATTTGAGGGTGTTACAAGCTAGGAGGTGTGGAGTGCACACTCGTGTAAGCTAACTAGAACCCGGGATCATTGGATGGTTATGTTTGGTGATTTACTATGTGGAAAATGCTGAGCACGACCCATGCTGTTTTCCTGTTATAAACGGCATGACCCGTGCGGTTTTATTCATAAAATGAGCACGGGCCGTGCGTTTGTCGACATAAAGTTTCGCACGACCCGTGCGTTTTTCTTCTTGAATTTGGCACGGGTTGTGCATGGTCGACAGAAGGTTTTGCATGACCCGTGCGATTTTCTTCTTTAAATTGGCACGGGCCATGTGTCTTCATCAGTTTTGTAACTGATAAGAATTTGTGTAACTGCCAACATTAATGTCCACAATCAATCCCATTAATTGGGAAATTATTATCATTAATAATATAGGATCAGTTACGATTCTTTTGGTGTTTAAATAGGATCGATTTCTGCCATAATCGAGACCGGTGAATTTGAGATTATCCTCGAGTGAATTTCGTGATACCCAAGCAGAATAGGGTCGAAATATCACTTAAGGAAAGCGAGCTCTCACGCGATCTCAGATTCTTATCCAAGTTCCGATCACTCCATCTTTTCTCTCTAACCATCGATTTTCTGCACACCCACTCCCCAACACATACATGTGTTAATAATTGTGTTTTTAGGGAATTAAATGTGGATACCGGCATATTGAGATACCTTGTGATCAATACCTTGGTAGAAGGATCAAGGGATGAAATTGGATCACAATTCTCTTACTGTTATAGTATTGAGGAAGATCCAAAATCATTTGATGAGACTATGAAGTCTCAAGATATTTCTTTCTGGAAAGAAGCAATAAATGATGAGATGGATTCCATCATGGGGAATAATACTTGGGTATTATCGGACTTTCCACCGGGTTGTAAACCGATGGGATGCAAGTGGATCTTTAAAAGGAAGATGAAAGTCGATGGATCAATCGACAAGTTCAAAGCTTGATTGGTAATCCAAGGCTTTAGGCAACGGGAAGGCATCGATTTTTTTGATACCTATGCCCCGGTTGCAAGGATCTCCATGATTAGATTGTTGATAGCCTTAGGTGCTATCTACAATTTAGTGATTCACCAAATGGATGTCAAAACGGCATTCTTGAATGGTGACTTGGAGGAAGAAGTTTACATGAAACAACCGGAAGGATTTGTTATGCCCGGGATGGAGCATAAGGTGTGTAAACTTGTAAAATCATTGTATGGGTTGAAACAAGCACCCAAACAATGGCATCAAAAATTTGATGAGGTTATCTTGTCCAATGGCTTTATGTTAAACCAAACGGACAAGTGTGTGTATAACAAATTTGACACATCTGGTAACGGAGTAATCATTTGCTTATACGTTGATGACATGTTGATCTTTGGCACCGACCAAAATCAAGTTGATAAAACCAATGAGTTTTTGTCATCAAAATTCTCCATGAAAGATATGGGAGAGGCGGAGGTGATCCTTGGAATAAGGATCAAGCGTGAGAACAAAGGGATTGCAATTACGCAATCTCATTACATTGAGAAAGTATTAAAGAAATTTAATTTCTTTGATTGTTCTCCGGTGAGTACTCTATTTGATCTAAGTGTGAAGCTTATGCCCAATTCGGGTGAAGCGGTGTCATAACTCGAGTACTCAAAGGCTATTGTATGCTTGATGTATGCCATGACAAGCACTAGGCCGGATATCGCTTTTGTCGTAGGCAAGTTGAGTAGGTATACTAGTAATCCTAGTATACATCATTGGAAAGCGATTAGAAGAGTATTTAAATACTTGAAGAAAACCATTGATTATGGTTTGTCATATGTCGGGTTTCCTTCGGTTTTAGAGGGATATTCGGATGCAAGTTGGATTACCAACTTAGAAGATCACTCTTCTACGAGTGGTTGGGTATACTTTCTTGGGGGAGGTGCCATCTCATGGGCTTCCAAGAAGCAAACTTGAATTACGAGTTCGACTATGGAGTCGGAATTTGTGGCATTAGCCGCTGCTGGTTAAGAGGCGGAGTGGCTAAGGAATTTAGTCCATAAAATTCCGTTATGGCCAAAACCAATATCACCCATTTCTATCCGTTGTGATAGGTTGGCTACTTTGGCTAAAGCTTATAGTCAAGTATATAATGGCAAGTTTAGATACTTAGGTGTTAGACATAGCATGATTCGTGAGCTAATCATGAATGGGGTAATTTCGGTTGAATTTGTTCGGTCGCAACAAAATCTAGCGGACCACGTGACGAAGGGGTTAGCTAGGGACTTGGTTCACAAGTCGGTGATCGGGATGGGATTAAAGTCCATTTGAATCTCTAACGGTGAGATACCCAATTCGCTTATAATATAACGTTAGAAGTTGAATTCAATGGGAAAACTCACTCTAAGGGATTGAAGCACAAGATAATCATCCCAAGGTATGTGCTCGGTACTGCAAGCGAGGAGGTAATCGTTCTTTTGTAAAAGTGCATGTGCAGGTGCATGATGAAAGGAACTACCTATATGAGTGCGAAGTGTGGTCGCTTCAAGAAGCTTGGACTTAGCTTTGATGCACTCACGAATGGATAACACACGGCCTGAATAGTGTCAAGTTTAAACTTTAGAGAATCTTTTAAATTCATGTGTATGTTATTTTCTGGTACTCAAATGGGTTGAAGGGTTCAATCCATAAGACACCCGGATTCTCGAGTATTTGAAATGTGTAATGTACTAAGATGGAAATTCAATCTTTTAGATATTTTCATTTATGCATGAGTTTGTTTCCTATATTAATTGTTGTTTGTGAACCAAGGATTGCACTAAAATGGGGGTGGAATGTTGGTGATTTTAGTGAAATCATCGGTTCATTTTATGTAATTGGGTTCACAAGATAATAATGGGGTGGATAGTTAAGCTATAACATGAGCTAGGAGGTGTGGAGTGCACACTCGTGTAAGCTAACTAGAACCCAGGATCGTTGGATGGTTATGTTTAGTGAGTTACTATGTGGAAAATGTTGAGCACGACCCATGCTGTTTTCCTGTTATAAACAGCACGACCCGTGCGGTTTTGTTCATAAAATGAGCACGGGCCGTGCGTTTGTCGACAGAAAGTTTTACACGACCCGTGCGTTTTTCTTCTTGAATTTGGCATGGGCCGTGCGTGGTCAACAGAAGATTTTGCACGACCCGTGCGGTTTTCTTCTTGAAATTGGCACGGGCCGTGCGTGGTCAACAGAAGATTTTGCACGACCCGTGCGGTTTTCTTCTTGAAATTGGCACGGGCCGTGCGTCTTCATCAGTTTGTAATTGATAAGAATTTGTGTTACCGCCAACATTAATGTCCACAATCAATCCCATTAATTGGGAAATTATTATCATTAATAATATAGGATCGGTTACGATTCTTTTAGTGTTTAAATAAGATCGATTTCTGCCAGAATCGAGACCGGTGAATTTGAGATTATCCTCGAGTGAATTTCGTGATACCAGACAGAATAGGGTCGAATTATCACTTAAGGAAAGCGAGCTCTCACGCGATCTCAGATTCTTATCCAAGTTCCGATCACTCCATCTTTTCTCTCTAACCATCGATTTTCTGCACACCCACTCCCCAACACATACATGTGTTAATAATTGTGTTTTTAGGGAATTGAATGTGAATACTGGCATATTGAGATACCTTGTGATCAATACCTTTATATACTGTGTTTGTTCAATCATATAATCTCATTTTATTTTCTGCTACTTTTATAGCCATAGGAAGTAAGGATTCAAGGAAGCTACAGTCGTCGTGAGTCATCCTGATCCATCTAAATTGAACACTCACTCAGACCCGAATGAGTACGATAACAAGCGGGCCTGTGATTATTTTGGTAAAATTTCAGGGCAATCAAGGGAGAGCATCTTTTATCGCCTTTCTTATTAGACGCTTTTATTGGTTAATATTTTTTTTCACAAAATTTCCATTTTCAAATTTATCAGGAGTGTATCAAAGTGTATCAACTTTTGTTCATTTTTTCTTCTGAGAACGTAAGACACTATAGCTCTTTTGGTTTGTATTATCCTTTTCTTAAGCTTTATATGCATTCATGCTAATATTGTCCGAAGGTTGATTAACCTTTTGTATAATCGTACATTATCTAGAATAGTGTTTCAGTTTCACTTGATTATAATCGTACATTATCATGTGGTTGCATAATTCTTTGCATTACACTGTATCCACTGAAGTTCTCTTTTGTGCATTAGTACACTAATCACACAAGATATATAATTATATATGCATGTGCAAAAATCTAATGACAAGGATATTTAGTCTATTCATCTCTAATCACATTCCTATTTTAAAGTTAACTTGAATATTAAATCTGTTTTTATTTTTTCTTAAATAGATCTAATTAATTATTTGGAAGTATCCTCCATTCCACACCCAACACATTCTAATTAAAAAGAGAACTTGATACTTGTTGATTGGATGTTCAAGTTATCACTCGCGGACAGGTTCTTCTTGTTGATGGGAGCTACTCATCTCCTTTGTATTTTGAGAATCTGCGAGATGTGTACTTAGCTCTGCTGGTAAGATTTGTTTACCTTGTAGCTGCCACTTTCTAATTGCCCATCAGTCTATTAAATTCTTTTGCTCTAATCTTTGCTCTCTCCCTAAATTCAAAAACTGAATTCTTTAGTTGTATCTAGAAACTATTTGGTTGGATATTTTTAAATGCTAGATGGTATACAAAGTATGAAGCTTCTAAGATCATAGAGCAGATCTGTCAAATGTAATTAATGAATATGAAGATAGGACTATAGATGGTATGAAAGGGTATCAGTGCGGTGGTATCTACTTTTTGTCCCTCTGTTTTTTTCGGAAATCGTATGGAAACAGTCTCTGCCTTTTTCATGTTGACAGGCCAAAATCAAAATTTAGTGACAGTTTGCTTAGAACATATTGCTCAACAATAAAATTATATTTAATAAATAGGTCGAATAGATGGTGTTTACAAGCATTTATGCAACCTCAAATAAAGGCTATGTAGGAATATCAAGTTGGTGTTCATGTTACAATTTGCCCTGTCCTTTTTGTATTTCCCATCGACTGCCAAACAATGATAGATAACACTTTTTATGAGTTTGTAGGACTGGTTTCAACTTGAGACTATTAGATTGTACAAACTACATGATTCAAGAGTCATGTGCTGCATCAATAGACAATTTTAATAATTTTCTTTTCATGAAAGTAAAAGAAAAGACCATTTTATTTACTCTATTTAGGAGACTATTGCATTACTTTATTTGGTGGGTTTATGATGCATAAAAACTGAATTAGTTTCGAGATAGTAGATGGGCGTCAACGTTTGGTTTATATTCCTCTATCAAAAATATCGATGGTTCATCTTTTAGAGACCCATCCACCAACTCAATAGGCAGTTTTGTACTTTTGTTGACAACTTTAATTGGGAAATAATTTGTACTCCTGGAATTGTTCTTGAACAAATAAACTTAGATTTGTTCACTTTGTAGCGCTAACTTCATCATTGTACCATTGAAAGCATGTTACTGCACTGTCCAGTGTAGTAATTCTTGAATTTACAAGATTTCAAGATCAAAGCCTCATTCTGTGATCTATATCACTACATGGTTGGTACAAATACCTTTGACAAATTCCAAAAGCTGTAGATGTTCTAATCTTGAGATGAAAGTTCTCTAAGTCTCTTCGGACAACATAGTGGAAGGTTGCACACTTGCATAATACAGTGCACAATCAATTGTGTTGATTGCAGTACGTTGAAAGTGTTGGTCAAAGGCGTTGGTCACGTGAGTAAGGAAATGGGAAAGCATACCAAGTGTCATTAGTGGTATAAATGGGCAAACTATTCTTTGTTTTTGAAATATCTTTACTCATTTTTTCTATGTATATGATTTACATGTCAAAAGCTTTTTGGTGAAAACCATGATTTGGTTTAATTGGTTGAAGATGGTCATCATGTTGTTTTATCTTTGATGCTGATGATTTTGTTTATTTGTTAGAGCTAATTTAGTTTAAACATTGTAGGGGAATATTGCTATCTTAGATAATACTAGGCTTGACAATGTTCAGAGCTAGCTTTAACATTGAGGGGTAATTACGTCATATGGGTTAAAAGGTTGTGATATGCCGGTACATTATCTACCATATGAAAAGTTGCCTATGTTATTGGGTTGCAGCGTGTTGGAAAGAAGACCAACATGTGGTGGAATATGCTATGGTCAAGAATTTGTACTAATAATCAAGACCTTTGATATTAGACGGATACAGAGTGGGAATATTATAGAATATTAATTGATATAAAGAATGTTTCTCTATTTTTGTTTACTTGGAGGCATGATTAAGATGCCATATTTTGTTTATCATATGCAAAAAACATGCATTTAAACTGATGTCATGCTCATATTATTTATAGATCTATTTACTTTTCTAACAATTTTCTCATCTTTTCTATCTTTGTAGACATTAAATGAAGTTCGACCAACTTTTTACCACAATTTCTTATGTTTTTACACTATACTTAATTACACCCTGTTGCATCGGACGGGTACATAACTAGTTAGAGTTATTTGGAACAACTAAATCTGAAATTAAATTATAATTATAACCGGGGTTACAAATATTAATTGAATTGTACCATGAGTATACTCCATTGAAGGGGTGGTAAATTAGGAAATTCATTATTTTAATATTACAGTTTATGTCGGCTTATAGATCATTTTTCAATAGCAGAGAAAAGGGTTTACAATTTGGTACGTTTTCATGATTGAACTTTGATCATGTAAATTGGTTTTTGTAGGTATGAGTTCCAGATGCAATATGGGTTGATTGGGTGGGTTAGTAGGTGCACATGGGTGCACAGGCTGCAACCGCAAATGAGTAATTGCTTGCGTTAGTATGGCAGTTTCCAGGTATGTTTTATAACTACATTTGAGTTAAAATCAAACACCAAATACTAATGGATAAAATAGTGATGAACAATGTCAATACATGTTAAAATCAAACTCTAAATATTGATGGATAAAATAGTGATAAACAATGGCAATACACGTTACTGCCCAAGATGGGCAAACCACCATCATCATCCTTATAAACAATGATGGTTACTCCATTGAAGTAGAGATCCATGAGCATTTAGAACTAATGTGACGTAATGACTCATTATATTTATTGTCTTATTTTTAATCTAAATTGTGATTTAGTTGTTGAATTAGTTCATCTTGATTCATCTTCAATTAAGTATGATTCTATTCTTTTTTCGCTTTTGTGCTACCGCTTAAAAAAAAAGGTTTTTGTGAACTCAGGTTTGCAGTTTATAATGCTGATCTTGGTTATGGACAACACTTCTCTATTCTTCTTGCTTTGATTTCGTAACTTTGACTTTCTAAGTAATGTCTTTTTCGACTTTCTAAGTAATGTCTTTTTCATACTTGGTTGGTTTTGACTTTATCCTTCTTGTTAATTTGCGTTACGGTACGTTACCATTGTTGCCATTTTACGTCAATGGAATTCCGCATGAAGAATCTATTTCATTTTTGTATTTATTGGTTTGTAGATGCCTTTGATTCCATTTCATTGTGATGAGATAGTACAACCTTTCTAGTATTGTTGAATTTGACTTTTATACATTTTTGTAACATATTTTTGTGTATGTGCAACTTTTTATTGGCATTGTTATTAGATTTTCTTTCCATGTTGTTCTTGGTTTGTATTAATATCTTATTTAAAATTTAATAATGTGTTTGTGTGTATGCATATTTGCTTTTGATGGTTTTCACTTCGCTTTTTTTGTTCTTTCTTTTTTGGTAGTGAGATTCCCTTGCACCAAGTTTCCATTTTGTGTTGTCGGGACATAATATGTGTTAGATATTAAGTTTGTAATCGTTGGATGTGTGTATGCATAACCATTTACATTCTTGTTTATTTTAACCTTCATTGTACTAGGGTTTCCTTTGCACCAAGTTTTCTATTCTATTTTGATTGTGTTCAAACTTCTGTGTTATTATTTGATTTTGACTATTTTTTCTGTTGCGTTTTCACATTTCTTTGTTTATAAACATTGTCGTCGATTTTGTGTGATTATTTGGCTTGCTTAAATTTAAGATTATTGTTGAATTTCATCACCATGTTTCTTCGATTTTTGGCTTATCAAGTACTATGTGCAACGTTGGTCGTTCTTGTATCATGTGTATCTTGACTTATGTTTATTTGATTTACTCTTGAATGTAACGTGGGTTGTGTCTATTCCGAACATATTTCATTCTTCTTATTTTTATTTTACTGACCCATAAATTTTGCATAATTATATGTGTTTAGATTGTGTTCGAGTTCTATGCTATTATGTGAAGTTGATTTTTTTTGTCATGGTACTTGGTCTTCAATCCTTCTCTTCCATTAATTTTATTTTTGACTTGAAGACAACATAACATTTCAAACATTCTAAATGGAAGACCATAAAGAGGACGATAGGAACATTCTATAATTGACTGCACATGTTTTCTATAATTGATGTTTTGTGTAAATTAGATTGGGTGAGCATTCTATTTCATTTGATCTTGTTGACTTTTGGATGCTTTTGATTTTTACATCAATGTGATGGGATGATATATGCGCATTATCTTCCAATTATTTCATTCTTGTGTATCTTGATTTTCATCTTTATTCGATTTATATGTAAAGTGGGTTGTGTAGTGTAAAGATATTGCATTATTGTTTATTGTTTATTTTTATTTTTCGTGCTAAGGTTTGGACTGATTTTATATGTGTTGATTGTGCACAAACTTCTATGCTATAATTTGATTTTGACTATTCTCTTTGGTGGCGTTTTCCCATTTCTTTGTGTATAAATAAGGTTGTGTTTTTGTGAGACGATTGGGTTTGCTTAAGATTAAGGTTATTGTTGATTATCATCACTATGCTTGTCTGGATTTTGGATTATCATGTACTGTGTGCAACTTTGGTAATGTGGGTTGTGTCTGTTTCCAACATATTTCGTGCGTTCTTCATTTTTATTGTTAACGGACCTTAAATTTTGCATAATCATGTGTTTCGATTGTGTACGACTTCAATCATATTATTTGGTTATGACTTTTCTCATTATGGTACCTAGTTTTCTATCTGTATGTTCCGGTTTTTTTTAGTTCAATACTATTTAACTTTCAACCTAATTAAGTATCGGTGCTTGATTACATGTTGATTGTCTAAAATGTTTTTATTCATTAAAATCATAGCTCTATTGGAAGTAGGAAATAAGCATAAATGTTAAATTGACTTACATGTATGTCGCAACAAATAGTCACATCACATTCACGAGTTTCTTCTTATACTTAGAAATGGGTGAGTGTGGTTCCTTTCAACATAAGCGAACTTTCATACTCGTAATCATAGGTTGTGATACAAATCTTTGTATGCTTTCTAATAAATGATACAAACACATGAGTTGCAGTCCATTATGATTGACGTTACGAATATTCTTTGTGCTTTCTACAAATGGCTTGTGATTTTTTAGATACAAAATATGAAATAGTTGGATTCACTATGAGTATTGGAAGGATGACAAAAGGAAATAACATCGGGAGTAAGAAAAATAAGGCTCACTATCTCTCGTTTAAAAGTAAGGTTAGTTTTCATGTTCTTCTATTTTGTGTTTTTGTTGATATGTCGAATTTTATTTAGTTATTTGAATCAATATGAACAATATGAACCATAACGATTTCTTGGATTCTAGTGTTTGTTTCTTTTTGCAGGGTATCTTCTAGCACGATTTAGGGCTCTATCAGTCGGTACAATTGAACGATATCATACAGAGGATATGTATCTTAGAGAGAATGAGTTTATTTACAATTCCAAAGTAATTAAGCCACTTACTAACATGTTAATTACTTCTCTTGCAAGATGTCACTTATGTTGACTAGTGTATGTGCATAATAGTTTTTATGCTCGATATTAAGATTGTGAATCAGAGGAAGTTTCAACCACGTGGGATTTCTCAAAAAGGTTTAAACATCAGGTAAGTGTCTATTACTCCATCTACAATTGTTTTCAAAATAGTGATGCATATATTTCATGATTAACTTATGCCATATTATTTAATTGTGCACATTTGTCCTTTCAACTGTTTACAATTTTTTTTGCTCTTTTTGATTCTTTTTACTAATGGGTAATGTATATTGGCAATGGTTTCTATTTCATCTTGCTTTTTGTTTGTAACTTATTCAACTTTATAGCTTTTTGTGCACAATAATTTCATTTGTTATCATTTAGTGGTAATATTATTTGATCTTTTCTTTGTAGTGTGTTTTTCATACATGTCTAGTATTCAGTTAATCATTCATGTTAATTTGAATGAGGATTCTTTGTCATTTTCCTTTTTTTTATTTGGGTTGCATATGGTTTTCAATAGTTTGCATTTCGTTATTGTTGATTTATTGATGCTTTTGATTTCTAATAAACGTGATGGGATAATATATATGTATGACCTTCCTACATTGTTTATTTTAACTTACGTGCGACACTTTTTCTTTTGTTGATATCGACTTTTTTTAGTTGATTTGTGTTAGAATGTAAAATATTTTACTTAGGTCCAATTAGCCCATGGGCCCTTAGGGTTTTCTCTTTTAGGGTTTTCTCTTCTTCCATTAAGTGTTGATGTCAAAGCCATGCAGACTCAGAGGGAACAAGTGGCTGTTATTAGTTTCTTGACTGGCTTACGACTAGAATTCGACTCTATCAGATCTCAGTTCTTGAATGAATCTTCTATTCCTTCTCCTCAGGAAACATTTGCCCGTGTTCTTCGAAATGAGAATCTTCAGTCTTCTCAAACTTTGGATCACAACAGTGCTTTGGTTAGTCGAGGGGGATTCCGTGGGGGCTTTCGAGGAGGATCTCATGGGGGTCATAAAGGGGACTCTAGAGGTGGCCATAATGGCCGACCAACTAACTCACGGGCTACTATTCCAGATTCTAATGATGTTGAGTGTTACTATTGTCATGAGTTAGGTCACACCAAGCATACGTGTAAGAAGCTTTTAGCCAGACATCTGAGGAGCTCATCAACACATGTTGCATCTACCTCAGATAGTACTGTTATTATACCCGCGGAAGATTATGCTCGACTTTTAAGGACTGAGAATTCCACTTCTTCGACCGTTGCATTTGCTGAGACAAGTAACTCTAGTACATGCCTATTATCTTCTGCCTCGAAATGGGTCATTGATTCAGGTGCTTCAGATCACATGATAGGTAATCCAACTCTCTTCTCTAATTTCAATAAACACACGTCTCCATTACATGTAACAATTGTTGATGGGTCTACCCCACCTGTCCTTGGTTCTGGCACCATCGATCTTACCCTATTTGTTTCGTTATCTTCCGTACCGAGCCTACCCAAATTCTCGTTCAATTTGTTACCAGTCAGCAAAGTTACCCGTGCTTTAAATTGTTGTGTCTCATTCTTTCCCGATTTTTGTGTCTTTCAGGATCTATCGACAAAGAGGATTATTGGTAGAGGGCGGGAAACCGATGGCCTATACATATTTGAACATCAAATACCTTACTTTTTGACTTGTTCCAACTCATCGTTTCCGCTTGAAGTTCATTGTCGATTAGGTCATCCTTTTTTACAGAATTTGAAGATGTTGTGTCTTGAGTTTTCTTGTCTACCTTCTCTACAGTGTGAATCTTGTCAGTTTGCGAAACATCAACATATTCATTTAAGTCCTAGAGTCTGTAATAAGCGGGTCTCGTCCCCATTTGAGTTAGTCCATTTTGATGTTTGGGGACCATGTCCGGTCACTTCAAAACTTGGATTTAAGTATTTCATTACTTTTGTTGATGATTACTCTCGCACTACTTGGCTTTACTTTATGAAAAATTGATCTGAGGTGTTTACACATTTTTGTTCACTTTATACTGAGATTAAAACACAGTTTAAGGTCTCCATTCGAACTCTTCGTAGTGATAATGCAAAAGAATGTTTGTCTCAAACATTCCAGTCATATATGCTTCAAAATGGTATTATTCATGAGTCTTCATGTGTTGACACACCAACCCAAAATGGGGTTGCAAAACGAAAGAATCGTCATCTCTTAGAGGTGGCTCGGACTCGATTATTTCACATGACTGTTCCAAAACTCTTATAGGTTGATGTTGTTGCTACTATTTGTTTTCTCATCAACCGAATTCCCTCAGTTGTTTTGGATTGAAGAAGTCATTTCTCAGTTCTCATTCCTACAAAGTCATTGTTTCCTGTCGACCCAAAGATCTTTGGTAGTACCTGTTTTGTCCGTGATACCAGACCACACATAACTAAGTTGGATCCAAAGTCTCTGAAATGTGTCTTTCTTGGTTACTCTCGAATTCAAAAAGGGTATAAGTGATTTTCTCCCACGGTTAATCGATACATTGTATCTCGAGATGTTACATTACATGAGAATATACCTTTCTTTCCTCTGTCCACTCCTTGCAACCTAAGAGATAGCGATGATTTGTTGGTATATACCGTATCGGTTCTCGAGTCTCCTATCCTATCCGAATCGACACAACACCAAGTGCCTACTAAACCACTGATAGTTCATGTGTATAATAGGCGGCAACGACCTACGTTAGATCCCGACCCTATACCATCTTCGTCATCGTTTGATGATCCTCCTGCTTTGAGTGATCCACCACCTTCCGACACACATGATCCTAATCTTGATGTTTCATTGCCCTTCGGAAAGGTAAGCGCTCATGTACTTACCCTATTTCTTCTGTTGTTTCCTATGATAATCTTTGTTTTCGTTCTCGCTCTTTGATCTGTACACTTGATTCCTTTTATGTTCCTAAAACGGTTGGTGAAGCTTTGGCCCATTCTGGATGGCGGGATGCTATGATTGAAGAGATTAATGCTCTAGATCAAAATAATACATGGGATTTGGTAGAGTTACTTGCAAGTAAAAAGGCAATTGGTTGCAAATGGGTATTCATTGTGAAAGTTAATCCAGATGGATCAGTGGCTCGTCTGAAAACCCGGTGGTAGCCAAAGGATATGCTCACTTATGGGGTCGACTACTACGAGACATTTTCTCCTCTGGCTAAGGTACCCTCCATCCGCTTGTTTATTTCATTAGCCGCTACTTATGACTGGGTACTATACCAACTGGATGTGAAAAATGCATTCTTGCATGGTGATTTACATGAGGAAGTTTATATGCAGCAACCACCTGGGTTTGTTGCTCAGGGGGAGTCTGGCAGAGTCTGTAAGTTGCGTAAATCATTGTATGGTTTAAAGCAATCCCCTCGTGCTTGGTTTGGATGGTTCAATGTTGTAGCGACTGAGTTTGGCTTACGGAGTACCTCTGATGATCATTCTGTGTTTTTTACTTCATCCTCTTCTAGATGCATTCTACTAGTGGTGTAAGTTGATGTCATTGTGATTACTGGGAGTGATGAGATTGGGATCAAGAAGCTGAAAGATTTCCTTGCGTCTCAATTTCAAACAAAGGACCTTTAAAATACTTCTTGGGAATTGAAGTATCTCGTACTCGGAAAGGGATCTGTTTGTCTCAACGAAAATATTGTTTGGATGTATTGAATGACTCTGGGATGATTGAAACAAAACCGTGTAAGGCCCCAATGATTCCGATCATTATTCCGAACATGAAATTGAAAGCAGACGATGGAGATCTACTTGAGGATCCAGAAAAGTACAGAAGAACTGTGGGAAAGCTAAACTACCTGACGATTACACGTTCTGACATCGCTTTTCCAGTGAGTGTTGTAAGTCAGTTTATGTCATAGAAGGGTTTACAGATGCCGACTATAATGGAGATCCTACGAACATGTGGTATACGACGGGCTATTGTGTGTTGGTTGGAGGAAATCTAGTCTCGTGGAAAAGCAAGAAACATAATGTCGTTTCCTGGTCAAGCGTTGAATCTGAATATAGGGCTATGGCCCAAACCACTTAGGAGCTGATATGGTTACGTAATATGCTAGGTGAACTTGGGTTTGCTCAATCTAAACCCATGAATCTATATTGTGATAATGAAGCGGCTATCCACATTGCAAATAATCTCGGGTTTCATGAGAGAACAAAACATATTGAAGTGGACTGCCATTTCACTCGTGAAAAGCTAGAAGATTGAACCATCTCAACTCCCTTTGCTCGAACAAGAAGTCAACTTGCTGATGTCTTTACTAAAGTTTTACCTGGTTCACGGATCTATTCTATCTATAACAAGTTGGGCATGATTAATATATATGCTCCATATTGAGGGGGAATGTTAGAATGTAAAATATTTTACTTAGGCCCAATTAGCCCGTGGGCCCTTAGGGTTTTCTCTTTTAGGGTTTCCTTTTTTCCTAGCTTTATTGCCTATATATATCCTTGTACTCTTTAAATGTATGTAACAAGTTAAGCAATAATATAATCACTGATTACAATTTGGATTCTTTAAATAGTAGAAGTATGTGTACATTATCTTTCAGTAATATTGTTATTTGCTTGCGCACATATTCTGTTGTAAATTTTGATGATGAGCAATTTATGTGTGTATCACGTTTTTCTTTCTTGTTTCATTTGGTATAAGAATGAAATTATGGTTTGTTTGTTTAGACATTCTCACTATTTTGTTCTTTCTTTACATTGATTATCGTCGCACTAAGATTTCCGTTTTGTGTTGTAGGGACGTATATTTGTTAGATTTTAACTGTGTAGTACTTGCATAACCATTTATGTTATTGTATATTTTGACTTTTGATGTATTGGGTTTTAGTCGATGTGCAACTTCTTAATATTCTTGTTGAGTTTTACTTTTACGCATGTGTGATAAATCATTTGCTAATGGTTGCTTTATTTTCTTCTTTGTGCCGTCTGCCGAGTTCTTTGTTTCTAAAATCTGGTTGTATATTATGTGTGATGATTGGCTTTCTTTATTAAGATTATTGTTCCTGTGCTATTATTTGAAGTTGATTTTTTTTATCATGGTACAATCCGCCTCTTCATTAGTTTTGTTTTTGACTTGAATACTAAACTTTTCAACCATTCTAAATGGAAGACCATACAGAGGACAATAGGGATCTTAGGAGACATTGATTTTACTTAGGATTCTAATTTCCTGGTGGAGTCACTTGCTTACATGTTCATTTACTTCATAAGATGCCACTTATGTTGACTAGTGGTTGTTGTTCATTTTTTGCTCATTTTAAAATTGCGATACGGGGGAACTTTCAACAATGTTTAGATTTCTTAAGAAGGTTGGCACATCATGCAAGTGCCGATAACTCCATCCATAAATTTTTTAGACCAATGATGTATACATTTTCATGATTAGCATATTCCATATCCTATAACTTCTTTGTTGTTTTATGTTTTTGTACCTAATGGGGTATTGTATTCATACAACAATTTCTATTCTTGCTTCCATTTGTAACCTAAAATTTTACTTTCTATTTTTCTTTGCATGATAGTTTCATTTGTTGTTATTCGGTGCTAATATTCTTTGATCTCGTCTTTGTAGTGTTTGTTTTTACTTGTTTGGTGTTGAATTAATCATTCGTGTTGATTGAATTAGGTTACTTTGTCTTTTTCTGTTTTTTTTATATCTTGACTGGACATGTTTTCTATAATTGACGTTTTGTGTAAATTAGATTGGGTGAGCATTCTATTTCATTTGATCTTGTTGACTTTTGGATGCTTTTGATTTTTACATCAATGTGATGGGATGATATATGTGCAATATCTTCCATCTATTTCATTCTTGTGTATCTTGATTTTCATCTTTATTCAATTTATATGTAAAGTGGGTTGTGTAGTGCAAAGATGTTGCATTATTGTTTATTGTTTATTTTTCGTGCAAAAGTTTTGCCTGATTTTATCTGTGTTTATTGTGCACAAACTTCTACGCTATAATTTGATTTTGACTATTCTCTTTGGTGGCATTTTCCCATTTCTTTGTGTATAAATAAGGTTGTTTTTTTGTGATGACTGAGTTTGCTTAAGATTCAGATTATTGTTGATTGTTATCAATATGCTTGTCTGGATTTTGGCTTATCATGTACTGTGTGCAACTTTGGTAATGTGGGTTGTGTTTGTTCCCAAAATATTTCATGTGTTCTTCATTTTATTTTTAACGGTCCTTAAATTTTGCATAATTATGTGTTTCGATTGTGTACGACTTCAATCATATTATTTGGCTTTGACTTTTCTCATTATGGTACCTAGTTTTCTATCCGTCTGTTCTGTAACTTTTTTTTATTTTGAGTTGAATACTATTTCACTTTCAACCTAATTAAGTATCGGTGCTTGATTACTTGTTGGTTGTCTAGAATGTTTTTATTCATTAAAATCAGAGCTATACTGGAAGTAGGAAATAAGTATAAATGTTAAATTGACTTACATGTATGTCGCAACAAATAGTCACATCACATTCATGAGTTTCTTCTTATACTTAGAAATGGGTGAGTGTGGTTCCTTTCAACCTAAGCTAACTTTCATACTCGTAATCATAGGGTGTGATACAAATCTTTGTATGTTTTTTAATAAATGATACAAACACATGGCTTGCGGTCCATTATGATTGACGTTACGAATATTCTTTGTGATTTCTACAAATGGCTTGTGATTTTCTAGATACAAAATATGAAATAGTTGGATTCTTGAAGTGTGGCTATGAGTATTGGAATGATGACAAAAGGAAATAACATTGGGAGTAAGAGAGATAAGGCTCACTATCTCTCGTTTAAAAGTAAGGTTAGTTTTCATGTTCTTCTATTTTGTGTTTTTGTTGATACATCGAATTTTATTTAGTTATTTGAATAAATATGAACAATATTTATCTAAGTAATCAGCAAGACATAACGGTTTCTTGGATTCTAGTGTTTGTTTCTTTTTGCATGGTATCTTCTAGCACAATTTACGACTCCATCATCAATCGGTGCAATTGAACGATATCATACAGAGGATATGTATCTTAGAGAGAATGAGTTTACTTACAATTCCAAGGTAATTAAGCCACTTACTAACATGTTAATTACTTCTCTTGCAAGATGCCACTTATGTTGACTAGTGTATGTGCATATTAGTTTTTTTGCTCGATATTTAAGATTGTGAATCAGAGGAAGTTTCAACCATGTGGGATTTCTCAAAAAGGTTTAAACATCAGATAAGTGTCTATTACTCCATCTAAAATTGTTTTCAGAATAGTGATGCATATATTTCATGATTAACTTTATAGCTTTTTGTGCACAATAATTTCATTTGTTGTTATTTAGTGGTAATATTCTTTGATCTTGTCTTTGTAGTGTGTTTTTCATACATGTCTAGTATTCAATTAATCATTCATGTTAATTTGCATCAGGATTCTTTGTCATTTTCCATTTTTTATCTGAGTTGCATATGGTTTTCAATAGTTTGCATTTCGTTCTTGTTGATTTATTGATGCTTTTGATTTCTAATAAACGTGATGGGATAATATATATATATATATATATATATATATATATATATATATATATATATATGCATGACCTTCCTACATTGTTGATTTTAACTTACTTGCGACATTTTTTTTGTTGATATCGACTTTTGTTATTTGATTTGGATTCTTTAAATAGTAGAATTATGTGTACATTATCTTTCATTTATATTGTTATTTGCTTGTGCACATATTCTGTTGTAAATTTTGATGATGAGCGTTTATGTTTGTATCACGTTTTTCTTTCTTGTTTCATTTGGTATAAGAACGAAATTTTGGTTTGTCTGTTTAGACATTCTCACTTTTTTGTTCTTTCTTTACATTGATTGTCGTTGCACTAAGTTTTCCGTTTTGTGTTGTAGGGACGTATATTTGTTAGATTTTAACTGTGTAGTACTTGCATAACCATTTATGTTCTTGTTTATTTTGACTTTTGATGTATTGGGGTTTTATCGATGTGCAACTTCTTAATATTCTTGTGAGTTTTTCTTTTATGCTTGTGTGATAAATCATTTTCTTCTATTTGAAGTTGATTTTTTTATCATGGTACTTAGTCTTCAATCCTCCTCTTCCATTAGTTTTGTTTTTACGGTTCTTAAGTTTTGCATAAGTATATGTGTTTTTTTATTGTTTTCGACTTCTGTCATGGTTTTGACTTTATCATTATGGTACCTAGTCTTCTATTCGTCTCTTACATTATTTTTATTTTGAATTGAATACTATTTAACTTTCAACCTTTTTAAGTATCAGTTGCTTGATTACTTGTTGGTTGTTTAAAAATGTTTTTATTCAATAAAATCCCAAGCTCCATCGGAAGTAGGAAATAAGTATAAATGTCATGACTAACATGTACGTCACAATAAATAGTTACATCACATTCATGAGCTTTTTCTTATACTTAGAAATGGGTGAATGTGGTTCATTTGAACCCAAGTTAACGTTCATACTCGTAATGATAGGTTGTAATACAAGTATTTGCATGTCTTATAATAATTGATACGAACAAATAGCTTGCGGCCCAATAGGATTAATCTTATGAATGTTCTTTGTGCTTTTTACAAATGGCTTGTGATTTTTGTAGATACAAAATATAAAATAGTTGGATTCTCAAGGTGTAGCTACGAGTATTCTCTATTATGTCTTTTATGTTGATCGGTGGCGGACTTACCTTGTTGGATGTGGGGGGAAGGTCCCCACCCAATCCGTTTTGACGAAACCCCCCACTTCCTCGCTTGATAGTCGTTTCCTAGCACATTGATTGTTTTGTTACCGCTAGTTTTTGCAATCATGATATATAATAACATTGGTTGATGATTTTGTTAAATATAACCCAATTTCTTGTTCTTTTAGTTTAAGATAAATCAGTTCACTTAAAGCTAATTTTGTAGATGCTCAAACCAATTCATCTACAAGGAAAGTATATAAAGTAAATAATAGTATAATTTGGTATTCGGTTAACTGATATGTTAAAAAAAATAATCGCAACCAAAACTTACCTTATTTTGTTAACCGAACCGTTTAACCTACAAAACGAATAACCTCAATTTGGTTCATGTGAGTTATTTGGTTTCGGATTTTGTATACCCTTAGGCCCCCAATCACCTAAGTTTTTGGACCCGCCACTGATGTTGACTTTTTAGTCCCCCCGTCACCTATATTTCTGGATCCACGCCACTGATGTTGATCTTTTAATGACGATATCTTGTGTATGCATAACATTTCCATTCATGTGTATCTTGTATGTAAAGTGGGTTGTGTGTAGTCGAACCATATGTGAAAGTTGTTGATTTTTGTATTTGCTTGTGCTAAAATTTTGCCTGATTTTATCTGTTTTGATTGTGTTCAAACTTCTATGCTATTATTTGATTTAGACTAGTCTTTTTGGTGGTGTTTTCCCATTTCTTCGTGTATAAACAAGGTTGTGGATTTTATTAGATGATTGTGCTTGCTTAAGTTTAAGACTATTGTTGATTTTGATCACTATGTTTGGTTGGATTTTGGCTTATTATGTAGTATGTGCAACTTTGGTCATTTTTATTTCATGTGTATCTTGACTTTCATGTCTATTTGATTTTTACTATTGATTGGAACGTGGGTTGTGTCAATTTCCAACATAATTCGTTCGCTATTGAATTTTATTTTTAAAGGTTCTTAAATTTTGCATAATTATGTGTTTTGACTGTGTTCGACTTCCTATTTGATCTTGTCTTTGTAGTGTGTGTTTTATATTTGTTTAGTATTCAATTAATCGTTCATGTTGATTTGCATTAGGCTTCTTTGCCAGACTCCATTTTTTTTATTTGAGATGCACATGTTTTTCTGTAGCTTGCAATTAGTATAAACGCTTTTGATTTCTAATAAATATGTCGCACTCCTTTGTGTTGAAATGAGGTTGGAGAACGGAAGCTGGCAGGACCAGAGTTAGTGCAGCTAACTGTGGACAAAATTGTTCAAGTGCGAGAAAGATTGAAGGTGGTGCGAAATCGTTAGAAGAGCTATGCGGATAAGCGACGAAAGGATATTGAATTCTCAATGGGTGACAAGGTGATGTTGAAAATATCACCATGGAAAGGAGTGGTCCGTTTTGGAAATAAAGGGAAGTTAAGCCCACGTTATATTGGTCCGCTCAAAATAATTGAGCGAGTTGGAGAAGTGGCGTACAAGCTGGAATTACCCGAAGAGTTGAGGGGTATTCACAACACATTTCACGTCTCAAATCTGAGAAAGTGTCTTGCAGAAGTTGATATGGTGGTGCCTTTACAGGATGTGCGGGTAGATGAGGAATTGAACTTCGTTAAGGAACCGGAAGATATTGTGGATCGTAAGGTCAAGCGCTTAAGGACAAATGATATTAATTTAGTAAAGGTACAATGGAAGTTCCACAAGGGGCGAGAAGCCACGTGGGAACTAGAATCGGATATGATGTCCAAATATCCATACTTTTTCGACAAGGAAATCCCGAGGATGGAATTCCTCTAAAGGGGGGGAGTGTTGTAACAATCGTTAATTCTCTGTGTTAAAATTTTTTAAAAAATTATAAAGTGGTGTAAGAAGTGGAAAATAAGAAAGTTGGAGGACCTTATTGAAAATGTGGTCAATTAGGACCTAAAGCCCTAAGTTGTTTCCTCATTTGCTATCTTCCTGGAGGGTGCGGCGCTAGGGATAGAGAGAAGGTGAAGAAGTTTTTGTGGGAGGCCGATTCTTTGAAGTTTGTTCGTAGGGATTCAAGCACCAATCTAGCGGAGGTTCTTCCCAAGAGGTAATTCTTCCAATTCTGTTTGTTAGAGATGGTAATTGTGGGTAATTAGGAAATTTCTGAGTTTTGTTTTCTTCTCGGGAAGTTTTCGATAGATATGTATCTGGTTGGGGAGAAAAACCGTTTGGGTATGGTCGATTTTTGATGTTCGATGTCGTGGGTTCTAATATCATATTTATGGGTGTAAAAGACGTGGGGTTTTAATCGATTGAAATAGGGATCGATAGTTTGGTTATCACCCTTTGTGAGTCGCCCGCACCCGGGGTCACCCGGTACTCAAGGACCCGGGATCACCCGGGCGGCACCAAGCCGGGGAGACTAGTTAAGGACTCGGGCCACCCGGGAGTCGATAACTCGGGATCCAACTCCGATAGAGTTTTGATTTGGGGTCGATGACTTATGGTAAGACTAAATCTGTTTGTAGGATATCGCTTTGTTTTGGAGTAAGATAGGGGGTGTGGTAATTTCTCGAATCCAGGTGAGTTTTCCAGTATTCAAAAACGTCTATAAACTGAAAGTGGCTTTTACTAATATTGTTTATTAAGTTTACTATTTTTCTGTAAAGTATTACTCTGAACTTGACGTACGGGATTTGTTTTAATCTCATGCACGAATACTTTCTTGCATGTTTTGCTAAATGCGATTGAGATTGTCTTATGAATTGGCGCCATGGCATATCTCCAATCATCGGGGATGGTTGAACCGTGAGTTGGAATTCGTTTCCTTACTCACGGTAACGACATCGACTAGGGGCCGAAAGGGGATCTACTGGGGACCCCGAGTGTGCGAATAATCTGAGGATTTGGGAATCGATTCCGGTGTGGTCTGAATTATATTATGTGGTGATTGATTTCTCTTGTGATAAATTGTTTTGTTGACCCTGTTTGTATCTACAAATGTACGCGTTGGGACCTTAGTAGACCCTTTTGGTCTAACCCTCGCTTTTTTATATATTTTTTTAAACCCACTTTCAGGTAAGGAGTCGGTTGGCGGTTCCTCGAGAGGGAAGGAGAAGTGTTAAGGGCCTAGCTGAGTGGAAGCGTTTTGACCTTAGATGTGGTGTAGCTACGCTTGTTTAGATTCTCGGTTGTGTAGACTTTGGCGACCTCGTTTGTAATGTTCTTTCTTTATGCATGTTTATATCGAAACCCGTTTGAGGGTTTGAATATATGTTAATTTTGTGTCTATCGTTTTTGGGTTGTTACATAGGACCATCGAGGGGTAGTGAAAACCTTCACAAATGTCCCACCATCAACATAAGGAAATCACAAATTACTCGGTTAACGCCCTCGTGCAGACAGCTCTCTTAAGTCGCCATATCTAAGAGGTTTTCACTGTCCCACCAACCTTTTGTTGTGTTATAATAGGTTTTATTCGATATGTACATGTCCGATGCCTCAATTTGGGTAGACCGTTAGAATATATGATTTCCTAGACATCGTTTTTTATAAAGACCCCTAACGCACATACGTAGTAAATATATGAATACATAAAGCAATTCAAGAAAGAGCTAGAAAGGATATCGAACGAGCATTTGGAGCCCTGACACGTTCGATATCCTTTCTAGCTCTTTCTTGTTGATGGTGGGACATTGTGAAAGTTTCCACTACCCCTCGATGGTCTTAACTTCAAATTCCACTAAAAAATGTGGGTGTTGGTTAATATAGAGTGGTCTACAGGAGGGTGTTTAACGTATTGGCAAATTTACAGGGTGAACACCCTTGTGTATACCACTCTATGTGAACCAACACCCACATTTTCGAGTGGAATTTGAAGTTAGAACCATCGAGGGGTCTTTATAAAAACGATGTCTAGGAAATCATTATATTCTGATGGTCTATGTTAACCAACACCCCACCATCGACATAAATCTTAAGTCAATTGGAACAGTAAATCATATATTCAAATTCCACTCGAAACATTGAAACAGTAAATCATAAATCACAATGTTGATGGTGGGACATTGTGAAATTTTTCACTGCCCCTCGATGGTCTTAACTTCAAATTCCATTCGAAAATGTGGGTGTTGGTTAACATAGAGTGGTCTACAGGAGGGTGTTTAACGTATTGTCAAATTTACAGGGTGAACACCCTTGTGTATATCACCCTATGTGAAGCAACACCCACATTTTCGAGTGGAATTTGAAGTTATGACCATCGAGGGGTCTTTTTAAAAAACGATGTCTAGGAAATCATATATTCTGATGGTCTATGTTAATCAACACCCCACCATCAACATAAATCGTAAGTCAATTGGAACATTAAATCATATATTCAAATTGTTAGAAAATTTTAGTAAAAACATGGTTTTTTACTAACTTTGGACACAATTAAATACATGTATATGTATTGTATATATCTAACTCTTCGTAGGTTTATGTTCTCCTATATGAGAGCTTCGAAACGATATATTATATGTCCAAAACGAAATATGTATGAATGAGATATCGATGCTCAAAGTTGAGTGATTGGGATGAAATTAGCAAAAATCAAATGGGTGTGGAATGTGTCCCACATTGGGAGTAGTAAACCTTTTGTGGTTTATAACCTTGTATGTGGAAGGAGCTTACAAGATCTTTGTTTGGTTTTACTCCATCACCTACCCGCGCAGGGGGGTGCCGATTGAGACTTTCGTAGGCTAAAATCGGCGAACTTGTGTGTGGGCGCGACCTGCGGACACGAATGCAGCTCCGAAATCTTGAGCACACGCAGGATGGTTTTTGCGAAAATTTTCTTTTGACCAAGTGCACTACGCGAGTTATGTTGCGGGTTTACCCGCGTGGCAACTCGCAACATGCACTAGACTATAGGCAAAACAGTACGCCACGCGAGTTAGGCCGTGGGTTTACCCGCACCGTTAGTCGCGCCATTCACTGTCTTGAGGACGGAAAACAGTGCACCACGCGGGTTGTGTCGCGAGTTTACCCACGTGGCAAGTCGCGACGCACACTGTTTTGATTCCGTTTGTAACTCCTTTGATACTCAATGATTATATGAATTAATATGTTTAATGATCAGATTATTACTGATTAATTGCATATTAATTCATCGGTTTTGTTTTTTAGTATAAAAGAGGAGTCGGTTCACATCCAAAAGACACACCGAATATCGAACAACGCATTATTCTCTGAATTTCTCTTGCATACGTTTTCTCTCCGGCATTTTCAGGCAAGTGGTTATATCCGGCAGTACACATGTAGCAGAAGGTTATAATGTGTTACAGATTAGTTAGATAAGAGAGTTACAAAGTAGTTAGATAAGAGAGTTGTAGACATATAAATAGAATGTAACTGATGTATTTCTGCATATGATCAATAATACCCAAATTCTTCTCTCTAAACTTTCTTTCTCTACTCTCTAATCTCTCTCTCTCTCGATCTCTGTTTTCTTCTCTCTGTCTTCTTAATTCTTCTTCCTGTAACATTGGTATCAGAGTTATTTCCTGATCAAAACAACATTACGATCTGCATCCATATATCCAAACACCAATCAATTGTTAAATTCTTCTAAATCTGGCACCTGCAACCACGAAATCAACGCTTATGGAAGAACATATCCGACTTTTGGAGAAGAAATTGGAAGCCCAAAATGAAAATATGTTGAATATGATGCAAGCTATTACCGATTTGAATGAACAAATGAAAGAATTAGAGGCCAATCGAAGGAATGAAGGCCAAAGAGTCGATGCAGGGCCTATTGTGGCAGCGCCTAATCAGGCTAGGGTTCTTGGGTACGTGCCTAAACTTGATTTTCCAAAATTTGATGGAAATAATTCAAGAATGTGGATAAAGAAATGTAACAAGTATTTCAATCTGTGCAAAGTTCTTGAAGACCAAAAGGTTTATTTGGCCTCTTTAAACATGGTGGATAAAGCTGAGAATTGGGTAACCAGTTACCTGGCTGTGAGAAGGAATGTTGACTGGTCTGTGTTCATTGTTGATCTGTCTGCAAGATTCAAGGATGAGATTGGGGCAAATGTAGTAGAAAATTTTAACAAATTACAACAAACAGGCTCCATCGAGTCTTATCTTGATGAATTTGAAAATCTGAGATCCCTTATGCTTCAACAGAACCAGGTACAGCCTGATTCTTATTTTCTTGATAGCTTTGTTGGTGGTTTAAAATCAACGTTAAAGCCCTTTGTTAGAGCTTTTAAGCCTTCAACATTAGTTGAAGCAGTGAAGTATGCTAGACTTCAAGAAGAGTCCCTTGAAGCTTATCTCCTATTCTATAATCTTGAGTCTTCTGTGGCCAAAAATTCAGACTCGGTGTCTAAGCCTTTTCCTGCTCTTCTGCCTACCCCTTCTCCTGCCTTCAAGTTAAACTCTGTAAATAAAACTTTAACTGATGCCGAAAGAAGGGAAAAACAAATGAAGGGTCTATGTTACTTTTGTGATCAACCGTATGAAAAGGGGCATAAGTGTGGGTTGAAACAAACGCAACTGTTTTCAATTGAGATTCCGGGCATAGACGAGGACGAAGAGGAAAAACTTGAATGTAAGGATCAATGCTTTGAGCTTGTTAATATATCAATGGATGCTTTAAGTGAAAATCATAAATTTCATACAATGAGGGTGACCGGTTATTTTGACGACAAGCCTCTTTACATTTTGGTTGATCCAGGTAGTACTCACAATTTCTTGGATTTGGGTTTGTCTAAAAGGTTGGGTTTGCATTTGGATTCCATCCCTGATAAAGAAGTAACAGTAGCAAATGGGGCTAATATTTTGTGTCAATTTGTTTGTAAGAACTTTGCTTGGAGGCTGCAGGACTTGAAGTTCAAATCAGACATGTTTTTTATTCCATTGAGAAAGTATGACATGGTCCTAGGGGTTCAATGGCTTAGTAATCTGGGAACTATAACATGGGATTTCAAAAAGCTTATTATGGAGTTTGATGTGGGAACTTTTCCTTGTGTGCTGAAGGGAGTTGTTCAAAAGGGATTTGGCTAAGAAAGATAAAATCAAAAGTATAGGATTTGGGTGCTACAATCTTGAGGTCAAGATTGTTGTCTAGGGGGAAGGAATGTAACAGTAGGTTATAATGTGTTACAAATTAGTTAGATAAGAGAGTTACAAATTAGTTAGATAAGAGAGTTGTAGACATATAAATAGAATGTAACTGATGTATTTCTGCATATGATCAATAATACCCAAATTCTTCTCTCTAAACTTTCTCTCTCTACTCTCTAATCTCTCTCTCTCGATCTCTGTCTTCTTAATTCTTCTTCCTGTAACAACACACTGCTTATGTTGTTGTACCATGGGAACAGACGGCGAATCTGTTTAAGGGAATCGTGTCTTACACGAGCCTCAACATCGATTGATTCTTATACGGTTTATTCGTTTATATTAATCATTTGTTGATTTCTTCTAATTTCTTTTGGATTCAAGTTATTACTAATAACTTTGTTGATTTTGTAGTTTATTACAATACATTGTAATAGTATATGTATTATTAAAATACATATCGGTTTGTACTAACACAAATTCCACTCGAAACATTGGAACAGTAAATCATAAATCACAATGTTGATGTGGGACATTGTGAAAGTTTTCACTACCCCTCGATGGTCTTAACTTCAAATTCCACTCGAAAATGTGGGTGTTGGTTAACATAGAGTTGTCTACACAAGGGTGTTTACCGTATTGGAAAATATATAGGGTGAACACCCTCTTGTAGACCACTCTATGTGAACCAACACCCACATTTTCGAGTGGAATTTGAAGTTAGGACCATCGAGGGGTAGTGAAAACCTTCACAATGTACCACCATCAACTTAAGGAAATCACAAATTACTCGGTTAACGCCCTCGGGCAGATAGCACTCTTAAGTCACCATATCTAAGAGGTTTTCACTGTCCCGCCAACCTTCTGTTGTGTTATAATAGGTTTTATTCGATACCTAGCTAATTACTAAATAGTAATATTCCAAATTGAAAATTAATTGTTTTAAATGTGTTCAGGGAAGATTATTAAGTTAACTGAAGTGAAGCTCTGCATATAATTGTTAGCTTCAGATATCGACCACACATGAACACACCCATTAGTAGATCCAACAGCAACATAATTATCATCTGGACTAATACAATGTAATAACCGGGATCATTGTTAAATAAAGAGGATAAAGGAAGTTGCGTGAAAAAACTCAAAGTTCAGGGACTATTTTACAATTTCCAATAAAAGGGGTTAAAACCCTAGAGGCTAACCTTTTTCTAATCACTTTTCTGGGTGGAGGCTAGAGCTACTGTGTTAATCATGCCCTACTTGTTACAAATGAGTCGATTTGGGGTTTTCGCAATGGCTTTGTGAGAATGTATGTAAGTTGGTGCTCTGTCCTGATGTATACCAGTTGAATCGATGGAGGGTATGTCTGTGTTCCGACAACCCGATCTCTGATGTGTACCGGTTGAATCGATGGAGGGTATGTCTATATACCAATACTCGAGCTCGACTCGCATCATTAACACTCTTATGTGCAACCCTTTGCATTCTCGTTGATTTTCTTACTTTTGTGTTTATTTTATATAATTAATATACCAATAACTCTACATATTATCTTCTTACTCCTGTTTATTTCTTTGTTTATAAACATTATATCACAAACAAGGATTTTGTATGTGGTTATTGGAGGGATGCTTAAATTTATGTACAACTTGTTCGTGGTTCTAATTTGACTCTTTTTAAGTAATAGGGATATGTGTAAAGTGTTTTCCATATTTGTTTATGTGAACAATGTTTTCCATTTTTGTATCCTTTTTTTTATCTTGAGTATATAAATGTATACACAATCTTCTTCATTCTTGTTCCTTTGACATTCGATCTTTTTTATTGAATTTGAGTTCTTATGCAACAAAATAACATATATGCACAACCATCTTCATTTTTGTTGGACGAGTTCCATGTTATTTATCTTTTTTGTTTTTGTTGATTGATTTCATTAAAATTTAATCCTTTTCTTTTTGTTTTGTGAGATTGTAGTTGCACTTGCTTCTTTGTTGGGAACTGAAGATGTGAACAAGTCTTTAATGCTGCTAGTTCAGAGTTAGTACTGCCAGAGGATCTCAAAGTTAATACTGCTAGGTACTACTACTTCTAGTAGAATTAATACTGCTAGTCAAAGTTAGTGTTGCTTGAACAAAGTTAGTACTGCTTAGCTAGTTAGTACTGCTAGTAGTTAGTGCTGCTTAGTAGTTAATGCTGCCAAGACTCAGTTAATGCTTCTAAGGTGATCAAGGTGATTAATGATGCTTCTAAGATAATGTGAAGATAATGCTGAAGAGATAGCGTCTGGAGATAAACATGGAAAGCTTGAAGATAATTATGAAGATTATTTTGAAGATCTTTTTAAGTTTTGTAATTATCTTTATTTTCAGTATATATAGAATTGTTTAGAATAGTTAGAAATAGAGAGAATTAATTCTGAGTTTTTGTTCTAGAGAGAATCAACCTCAAGGCATAGTTCCTAATTCTAGAGAAGTAGAATTCGTCTTGAAAGAGCCTGTTCTTCAAGATTGAGGTTGTGAGTGAAAAGCTTGTAACTTGAATCATTAAATAAAGTTTACAAGTTGATTGTGATTCACTGTTTCATTGTTTTTCTGTTTATTGAATATTAAAGTGTTTTTCCGCAACTTCTTTAATATTGTTTCTGAGTATTCATAATTCTTGTTGAGAATTCGATCCTGACAAGTGGTATCAGAGCCTGTTCTCTCAGAAATATTCATTCATTCATCATGGAAAACTTTGCAGAATCAAACAGTACTCTTGTCTCTAAGGTTCCAATGCTCAAACCCAATGAGTTTGACATGTGGAAGATCAGAATCAGGCAATACATTCTCCTTGCTGACTACTCAATGTGGGATGTCATTGAGAATGGTCCCTCTACTGAAGGTCAGATTGGACCAGATGGGAAAAGATCTCCACCAAAGACAGATGGTGAGAGGAAGATCAGGCAGACAGAGATGAAGGCCTTGAGCACTCTGCTCTTGGCCATCCCCAATGAATATCAGCATCAATTCTGCAACTGCACTGATGCTCAGATTCTCTGGAATGCTCTAGAGAAAAGATTTGTTGGAACTAAGAGCACCAAAAGAAATCAAAGGGATGTTCTGAAGCAGCAGTATGAGAACTTCACTTCTTCAAAGAATGAGTCTATGACTCAAACTTTTGACAGGTTCAACAAGCTTATTGGTGAACTGGCTACTGTTGGAGTAAAGATGGAGCAAGTTGATATCAACAGGAAGTTCCTCAGATCTCTTGGGGATGAATGGACTATGTACACTGTCTCATATAGACAGAGTGACAATCTGGAAGAGAAGGAACTAGATGATCTGTATAATGATCTAAGTGTTTTTGAATCAGAAGTAGAAGCTAAGAAGAAGCCCACTGGGTATATTCATAATGCAGCACTTCTATCAGCATCTACTGATACTACTGCCAACCCTGAAGCAGTTAGTGCTGCTAGTGGAGTGAATTCAGAAAAAAGGCATTGATACTGTCTTTGAAGACTTTTTGTCCAGTCACAGCAACAACTCCTTGATTAATGATGATCTGGAACAACTTCACCCTGATGATCTGGAGGAGATGGACATTAAATGGCAGATGGCCATGTTATCTATGAGGGTGAAGAAGTTTATTAAAAGAACTGGGAGGAATAATTTCTCTCAAAGAAGATAAGATGGAGCTGGTTTTGACAAGACAAAGGTGGAATGCTATAAGTGCCACATGAAGGGACACTTTGCTAGAGAGTGCAGAAGTGGTGTGTCAAATAACAATCACCAACAAGATCAGAATGGAGGCTACAATCAAAACAAGAACTCTGATCAAGCCCTTGTTTCTCAACAAGGAATGGGGTTTGACTGGAGTGACCAAGATGAGGAAGCCATTCAGAATCAAGTTCTTATAGCAGAGGTGTCTGATCTCCCCACTGAGGTAATTTCTAATCTTTGTACTCAATCTTGCATAGACACTGTCAAAAGGTACAAGGATCACAACCAAAACATGTGTGATGACCTCAAAAGATTAGAAAAGGACAGAAGAGATTATGTGTTGATAGTTGAGAGGTTTGAAGAACAAACCAGAGGCTTCCAAGCCAATGAACTTCAACACTCTTATGACACAAACTACTGGAAGTGGGAAAAGAATGAGTTAGAGACCAAACTGTCTAAGTCCAAAGAAGAGAATGATAAGTTGAAAGAAGAACTAGCTAAAGTTAAGCTTGATATAGAAAAGTTTTCATATGCTTCAAAAGCAATGGATTCTCTTCTAAAGGCTCAGATTCATGATAAAATGAAGCCTGGTGTTGGATACAACAACACACCCCCTCCTTACAACAACAACTACATCCCTCCTACATCAGACTTGTTAGAGACCAAGGAGAAAAAGAACTTGTATGAGGAAGCATTTAAGATAGATCCATTGGATGAGGTAGTTGTTGAGGATGTGACTGAGAAAGAAGCCAGTGAGAATAAGAACAATGTTGTGAGTAAAGAGATACCCTTAGAAAACAACATCATCACCAATGAGGGATGTGGAAAAATATGGGTCAAGTCTAAAGAGATAGAGAAGACCAAAGGAAAGGCCAACAAGATCCATTACAAATAGACCACTGTTGTAAATCCTGGCCCTTGTAAACAGTGTGCTTGCAATAAAACTGAGAACCTAAATTCTGGTACAAAGAGAGGTAATCAAAGAAACTGGAATAATCAATGGGCTCAGAAACAAGGAGTTGATCTGAGTAAAATAATCAGACCAAAACCTTGTTTCATATGTGGCAAGTTAAATCATTTGGCTAAGTACTGTTTCTTTAATCCTATTAACCAAAGGATGAACTTTCAAAGATTTGTGCAAAAACCTGTTGGTTATAGGAAGGCTGGAAAGAAACATGTGGCTAAGAAATTTGTTGAAACCAAAGGCCAAATGAAGAAAAAGGTTTTGAAAGAGAGTATTAAAATATGGGTGCCTAGAAGCACTAAAACTGTTAGTACTGCTACATCAAATAGTACTGCTGACAGGGAGACTGCTACCAGAAGTAATACTACTGCTACCAGTGTTAGTACTGCTGAGAATTTTAATGCTTATAACACTGTTAGTACTTCTTTAAAGGTTACTACTGCTAACACAGTTACTGCTAACACAGTTACTGCTGCTGACACAGTTACTACTTCTAACAAGGTTAGTACTGCTAAGCATGCAAGTGCTGCTAATGCAGTCAGTTCTTCTAAAACCAGTACTACTTCTAGCAAATGTGCAGCCAAACCCATTATTGTGACAAAGTACTCCAGCAATGAGGAGTCAAAGTTTAAAAATCTTGTCAAGAAGGAATGTAAATATTTTGATGAGAAAGGGGTACCCAAGACCACTTTGGCTTGGGTTCCTAATCAATACTAACTGATTTATCTTATGTGCAGGGCAACCAACAGCTCAAGGGGAAGAGCATTTGGCATGTGGATAGTGGTTGCTCTAGGCACATGACAGGCAACATGTCATGCCTTCAGGATTTCAAGCATATCAATGGAGGACATGTTGCATTTGGAGACAATCTTGCAGGTGGAAAAATAAGTGGAAAAGGTAATGTCACAAAAGGTAAGATGACATTTGAGGATGTCTACTATGTTGATCAGTTAAAGTACAACCTGTTAAGTGTACCACAGGTTTGTGACAAACAACATAGTATATTATTTACCAATACAGAATGTATGATCCTTGCTCCAGGATTCAAGGTAGTTGATGAAAGCATGATACTACTTAGAACTCCAAGAAAGGACAATGTTTATTGTCTAGACATGGACAATGTTTCAAGTGATTCATCCATGAACTGTCTTGTTTCAAAAGCTTCTGTGGATGAATCCTCTCTTTGGCATAGAAGGATGTGTCACATGAACTTCAAGACAATGAACAAACTTGTTAAAAACAACCTTGTAAGAGGTTTACCATCAAAAGTCTTTTCATGTGTTGATCATTGTGTCGCTTGCCTTAAAGGCAAACAGCACAAAACTTCTCATAAGACCAAAGAGTTTAATACAATTTCTTCTTGTCTCCAGTTATTACATATGGATCTGTTTGGTCCTACAAATGTGATGAGCATAGGGAAGAAATCATATTGCGTAGTTATTGTTGATGATTACTCTAGATTTACTTGGGTATATTTTCTAAGGACTAAGGATGAGACAAGTGGACTAATCAAATCCTTTATTCTAAGAATTGAAAACCAAACTAATCAAAAAGTAAAAGTCATTAGATCAGACAATGGAACTGAATTTAAAAATCTTGATCTAAATACCTTTTGTGAAGAAAAAGGCATTGACAGACAATATAGTGCCCCTAGGACTCCTCAGCATAATGGAGTTGTTGAGAGGAGGAATAGAACACTAATAGAGGCTGCTAGATATCTGTTGGATGATTCAAAACTTCCAATTACTTTATGGGCTGAAGCAGTTAATACTGTCTGTTATGTCCAAAACAGAGTTCTAGTGGTCAAGTCAAAGAACAAGACACCTTATGAGCTCTTAAATAAAAGAAAACCCTTTATTGGATTTTTTAAACCATTTGGATGTCCTTGTACAATTCTCAATACCAAATCTCACTTAGGAAAGTTTGATAGCAAGGCAGATGATGGATTTCTTGTGGGTTACTCATCTCAAAGTAAGGCCTACAGAGTTTTTAATACTTCTTCTAGAATAATTGAGGAAAGTGACAATACCAAATGCAATGAGAACACACCAAATCCTATTGGGTCTGGTCCTCAGTGGCTGTTTGACATTGATTCACTAACTAACTCTTTTGGTTTCAGTAGTGATGATTATGCAGGTTCAAGCAGTGGAGGATCGGGGACTACACAAGTTCAAGACAACATACCTCAGTCTGTGATTTTTCCCATACCTACAGTGGATCCTGTTGAAGACTGTGAAAAGGAGCCATCTACTGAACCAAATCAGAGTGAAGAAGAAAGAAGAGATGAGGAGAGTCAAGAAAATACAGAACCAGAAGTAGCTGCTGAAATCACTTCAGTTGAGTTGAATGACACTAATCTAGAGGTGGGACTCAATGAAGAACCTAGTCATCAAACAAGAACTCAAAAGAATCAACCTCCTCAGCTGGTAATAGGAGATATCTCTTCTCCTATGATGACTAGAAATCAAAGCAGGCTGCAATATATGCAAGACCAACAGCATACAGTGCTTTCTTGCTTTCTATCCCAGCTTGAGCCTAAGAAGGCTCATGATGCTATGAAAGATTCCAGTTGGATAGAAGCCATGCAAGAAGAGTTGCTCCAATTCAAGTTGCAAGATGTTTGGGATCTGGTAGACCTTCCTAAAGGTCAAAGAGCAATAGGTACAAAATGGGTCTTCAGGAATAAGAGAGATGAGAGAGGAATAGTAGTAAAGAACAAAGCAAGGTTGGTGGCACAAGGGTATACACAAGAAGAAGGAATAGATTATGAAGAAGTATTTGCACCAGTGGCTAGGATAGAAGCAATCAGATTGTTCCTGGCCTATGCTTCTTATATGAAGTTCAAAGTTTATCAAATGGATGTAAAAAGTGCATTTCTATATGGCTCAATTGAAGAAGAAGTATATGTCTGTCAACCACCAGGGTTTGAAAACCCAAACTATCCAGACAGAGTATACAAACTGAAGAAAGCACTTTATGGACTGCATCAAGCACCAAGAGCATGGTATGACACTCTGTCATCCTATATCCTGGAAAATGGCTTTGAAAGAGGAGTCATTGATAAAACTCTGTTCATCAAGAGAAAGAAGAAGGACATCTTGTTGGTCCAAATCTATGTGGATGATATCATCTTTGGATCCATAAGAGACAATATGTGCAAGGAGTTTGAGGACCTAATGTATCAAAGGTTCAAAATGAGTTCCATGGGGGAGCTTACTTTCTTCCTTGGACTCCAAGTCCAACAGAAGTCAGATGGTATTTTTATTTGTCAGTCCAAGTATGTGCAGGACATTCTAACCAAGTTTGGTTTCTCAGACTCAAAGTCTGCCAGCACACCTATGGAGACACACAAGCAGATAACAGCAGATATTCAGGGGGAGGATATGGATGTTCATCACTATAGATCCATGATTGGCTCTCTCATGTTTCTTACAGCCTCTAGGCCAGATATAATGTTTCCAGTCTGTGTGTGTGCTAGATTTCAAGTTAGGCCAAAGCAATCACACTATCAAGCTGTTAAGAGGATATTCAGATATCTCAAAGGGCAACCTAGATTGGGACTTTGGTATCCTTATGAATCATCATTTGACCTACTTGCATACTCAGACAGTGACCTAGGTGGAGCAAACTTGGACAGAAAATCCACTTCTGGAGGATGCCAGTTTTTGGGTGCAAGACTAGTATCATGGTAGTGCAAGAAACAAACCACAGTGTCCACATCTACAACAGAAGCAGAGTACATAGCAGTTGCAAGTTGCTGTTCTCAAGTCTTATGGATTCAGAATCAAATGTTGGACTATGGGGTAACCTTTCTACACACTCCAATCTTTATTGATAATAGCAGTGCTATTAGCATTGTTAATAACCCTGTCAAGCACTCAAAGACAAAGCACATTGAGATCAGGTATCACTTTATAAGAGACTGCAATGAAAAGAAGCTTATTCAGGTTGTAAAAGTTCATACTGATAACCAGTTTGCTGATCTATTCACCAAAGCCTTTGATGTGGGTAGATTCAATTTCTTGGTAACAAGTGTGGGAATGATCAACTCTGAATAAGATCCTACTTAAAAAGTGATTCAATACCTTTATATTGGTTATTCTTGGTGTTACTAATGTTCTTTCTCAGGAAATGTAGAGCAGTACTCAGTTCATCACAAGCTTAAAAGTGTAAGTATGGTTAATACTGCCAGTACAGTTTTAGTACTACCAGTACAATTTTACTACTGCTAGTGCACAGTTAATACTGCTAGTTAGTTAATACTGCTAGTGGTTAATACTGCTCTCAGTTAATACTGCTAGTTAGTTAATACTGGTAGTGGTTAATAATGCTCTCAGTTAATACTGCTAGTGGTTAATACTGCTCTCAGTTAATACTGCTACTTAGTTAATACTGCTAGTGGTTAATACTGCTCTCAGTTAATACTGCTTTCAGTTAATACTGCTAGTTAGTTAATACTGCTAGTGGTTAATACTGTTTTCAGTTAATACTGCTATGTTAATACTGTTTTCACTAAATTTTTAGGGTTAATACTGCTTATAATCCACAAGCTATAAATACCCTTTCCCCGCCTAAACGATCATAACGACTCTTTGTCTACTGTTCATCTTCTCTCTCACTCTTTTCTCTCAAGTATCCAGTGCTCGATAGTCACGACTCCTTGCGTACAGATGGCTTCAATGGTGTTTGTTGATGAGCACAACGAGATAGCCATGCTACAAAAGCCAAAACAAGCCGAAGGTTTTCACCAGATAGTCGACTTTTTGAGGTCAAGCCACATCGCTCATGCTCTCACTGTGTCTCCTACCATCTACATAGAGCACCAAAGGCAATTCTGGGCCAACGCCACTACTAGCACTGAAAATGGCGTGCAGTGCATCAAAACAAGGGTTTGTGACAAACCCTTGACAGTTACTGAGGAGACCATTCGCATCTGTCTACGTCTAGACGATGCTTCAGGTATATCTTCTATTCCAAATGAGGATTTGTTTTCAAACCTCACCAGAATGGGGTATGAAGGCCAATTGGGGATTTTCAAGTTTTTTAAAGCTCAATTTTCACCTCAATGGAGGTTCTTTGTTCATACCCTGATGCACTGTATTTCCAAGAAAACCACTGGCTGGAGCCAATTTAGCAGTCCCATTGCCTATGCTTTGGTATGTTTATCTACTGCTAGAAAATATAATTTTTCATTAATGATATTCAATGATCTTGTCTCAAACCTGGACAACAAGAAGAGTTTCTTCATGTATCCCAGGTTTGTACAGGCAGTTATAACCAACGAATTGACGGATATACCTCACTTTGATGGGGTATATGTACCTAAACCCCCTAAAGGCAAGGTCTTCTCAAACATGAGAAGATCTGCTAGGGACTCGGAAGGAGTTGACATCCCATTGTTCTCAACAATTATGGTGGTGTCCCAACCACAAGAAGGTATGGCCTCAGGATCAAGGCCCTCATTAGACCAACCCACTGAGAGCCAATCCCAACCTTCCCTCTCTCAAAATTTTCCTCAGTCCTTTGCTGCTAAACCCACTCCTATGATATCCAAGATCTATGTCAAGAGAAAGGTACACAAGGCTCCTTCCCTTGTTGTCCTAACTATTAACCAAGAGCCTCAAAGCCCTCTATTGGAGCATTCTCCAATAGAGAATATCCAAAGGGAATCCAATAGGGTGTCTCCCAACCCTGAGGAGGTGCTCTCTAAGGAGATGGATGAGCATATGGGTGAGAAGGCTGCCACTACTTCTGCTAGCACAGAGAAGGACAATGGTAACATCTCTAAGACCTTCCCCATGGCAACTTTGGGTGAGAAATCAACCAAAGGACCCCGGTGCCAAGAAACCAAGGGGGTAGTTGGTGCTTTTGCTAGGCAGAAGGCCACTACTACAAGATCCAAGGATCCCTCAAGGATGGGCAAAACATCCGAAAAGGGTGAGGACAGATCTGAAACTGATGAATTGATGGCAAACTGTTCCAAGGATCCTTCAAGGGTGGGTAAAACACCTATAGAAGGTGAGGATAGCTATACTTACTTGGACTTGATGGAAACAATAGCCAACATCAATGTTGATGTGGTTAATCAAGGAAAGGAAATCAAGGCGTTGCAGCAAGTGGTCATCTCCCAACAACAGCAGATTTCAAAACTCAAGCAACTGGTGGGAAAGCTTATGGCCAAGAAAAGAAGAAGTCGGTTTGTTCTAAGGAGGAGAAAGGGGACAACCAAAAAGGAGAATGAGAATGCTTCCAAAAAGGGGGAGAGTTCAAGCCAAGAAATGTTAGATCAACAGATTGAAGGGGAGTTTGTTGAAGCACAGGGAGAGTTTGTTGAAGAAAAAGCTGAAGGTGTAAAAGAAACAGAAAGTGCCAAAGCAGCAGTAACAACAACAGCAGCAGTAACAACCCCAGCAGCAGAAACTGTTAGTGTTGCTGAAACTATACAAGCAGCAGTAACAGGGTTAACACCTGAAGAGGTTGAGGTAGCTGAGATGCTTGTAAAAGCAAAGAATGACACTCCCAAAGCAAAGGGAGTGGTCATAAATGAAGGGGGAGCAAAGAGAACAGAAAAGAAAGACAAGGCTGCAGATGCAATGAAAAAGGGGAAAGAAAAGATGATAGAATCTGATCAACCAACCAAAAAGCAAAAGATGGTTGAGTCAGATGAAGCATTAGCCAAGAAAATGCAAGAAGAATTAGATCAAGCAGAGAAAGAGCAGGTTGAGAAAGACAGAGAGATAGCCAGAGCACTAGCAAATGAATTAAATGAAGCATTTCTGTGACAACCGTCAAAGTCCACACTATGAGGTGGAATATTCTTGGAAAAGAGAAGATTATATGAGGACCAAATATCCCCAGTTATTTGAGAAGATTTAATCCGAAGGAATTAAAGTGTGAATTTCGGGACGAAATTCTTTTAACGGGGGGAAAATGTGACAACTGCCTGATAACCAGCATGTTAAGGTTTGCAATCTCTGACCTATTAGAATTTATTTATGGGCTGTGAATACTCACCTTGATGACGATGCAAGAATAAAACAACACAAGTCTCTAGTCCGGATCTTTAATCCCTATAGAGTAATTTGCACCAAAGGATACCATATGTCAATACCCATCCTCAATCCTAACTTGACCATTCTTACATCTAAATATATATGCCATTATGTTTACTTTATTGTCTAAAATAGGAATTTAGGATTACTTTACCAAATTTAATCATCAAAACGTAAGTATTTAAGATTTTTTTTTTAAAACCTTCTTTCTGGATTCAGCACTTGCTGTCCAGAAACTGTGATCATAAAATAGGTTTCAAAATGATACTTCCCAACAACCAATGATCACCAAAAGTTTACAGAAACTACATTACTAAGTTATGAACAAATCTGCAAAATTTCATAATTTTTAGAGGCGTTTTGATACTCCAAATAAATTCCACAAAACAGAAGGTCATCGATTTTCAATCCAGTGACACACTTTACTTGCAGACCGTTTTTGAGCTACTAAAACTAAGAATTATGAAATGAGCCATACATGGTTGGAAATCTAACTCAAAAACCTACTTTATGGTAAAGAATTTACTCAATTTGGACAAGAATTAAGGGAGTTATGATCCTTAGAAAGTAGGTGTATGAATCTGCCAATTCTGGACAGATTACACCACTTACTTCTAAATTGCATTTGAGTGACCAAATCTCCAAATTTTTGAGTGATTCTTAATGCTATGGCTCACTAACACCATAAACTGAGTTTTAGTAACGAAAAGCCCAAATTTTTACAGCTTATAAACTAACTTATAATACTCAAAAGTGAATGCATAATTTTTGACAGCAAGCTGTGAATAAGTTAAACTTGCAATATGTAATAAAATGATCATTTAGCCATGGTTTTTAGAAATAACACATGACTTCACATCTTTAAACAATATCCCATGATTTAAACAATCAATTTATGCATCATGGACTCATAGCAATCACCATTTCTCATCCAATCCCATGCATTACAACAAAGTCACTAAACAAGTGACAATATACCATTTTTGATGCTCTTAATCATATGAGATTGAATAATCTCATCCTAAGAGTTCATCTATACTCAAGATTGATGCAAATACATAAATTTCTATTTAAAATCATCACAATTTTCGTGGACCAAAATACCACATATCATAAAATTGACATTTTCATAAAAATCCCCAAAAATCACACTTAAACATCAAATTTTATTAGAAGATTATTCAATGGTTTACTTTGCAAATGTTTATTTCACCAAATGCATTCCATTTCACTTCCAAAAACAAGATTATACAACCACTACATGAGATGATGAAAAACATGTAAATTTCTTTGAAAATAACCTTGAAAAGATGAGGATAAAGATGGTTACCTTCTCAATTGGAGATGAAAACTTGATTTCTTGAAGTAGGATGATGTTTAAACTTGATTTCTCCTTGAAAATTTCTTAAAAAAAATCGATGGAGTGTGTGTGTGTGTGTGTTTTCAGCCGATTATGGAGTAGAGAGAAGAAGGAGTTGAAGAGTTAAGTTGTATTTTTGAAAATGTGAGTAAAATTCTTCTAAATTTGATTTTTAATTAAAAATTAAAAGAGAAGGGCATCATAGAAATCAGCCATGTGTCCATGTGACTCATCAAATTAATTTTGTTAAATAAAATATTGCAATTATGATGACAATTTTAATTAAAAATCAGATAAAGTTGAGAACCGGAACCCTAAATTCTCAGTTAAAGCTTAAAATGAGTTTTAATAATAAATAAATATAATTTACTTTGAAAATAATAAAATCCTAATATTTCAAATATTTTAGATTTTCAACATAATTTCTGGCATTTTTGAGATGTAATGGTCAGTTATCAGTCCGAACCGGGTATTTACGCGACTTCCGAAAAAAAAAATTGGGTAAACTTCTAATTTAATCATTCTAACTATAATTTAACTTCATAAATAAATTCTAATAGGTCAGAGATTGCTAACCTTAACATGTTGGTTATCAGGCAGTTGTCACATTTTCCCCCCGTTAAAAGAATTTCGTCCCGAAATTCACACTTTAATTCCTTCGGATTAAATCTTCTCAAATAACTGGGGATATTTGGTCCTCATATAATCTTATCTTTTCCAAGAATATTCCACCTCATAGTGTGGACTTTGACGGTTGTCACAGTCTCCCCTCCTTTAGAAAATTTCGTCCCAAAATTTATACTCGTCGCTTCTCATTCGACCCTTGTTCAAAAAGGTGAGGATACTTACTCTTCATAAAGTCCTCCCGTTCCCATGTGAATTCAGGCCCATGGCGGGATTTCCATCGGACTTTCAATATTGGGATCTTACTGCGCCTTAATCGTTTTATCTCACGATCCAAAATTTCAACTGGTTCCTCTCGGAAACAAAGACGTTCATCCACTTGGATTTCGTCCGGAGTCACAACCGTCAATTCTTCAGTTAAACACTTCTTTAGGTTCGACACATGGAAAATGTCATGAATTGCATTTAGCTCTTGAGGCAATCTGAGCTTGTAGGCTACTGGTCCAATTCTCTCCAGAACTTCATATGGACCGATATATCTGGGGCTTAATCTACCCCTCTTCCCAAAGCGTACTACTCCTTTCCACGGTGACACTTTTAAAAGAACCTTGTCGCCTTTTTGAAACTCTAATGGTTTCCTTCGCTTATCTGCATAACTTTTCTGGCGGTCTCTTGCAGCTTTGAGCCTGTCTTGGATAGTTGCTATCTTATCGGTGGTTTCTTGTATGATATCAGGTCCAACGAGTTGACTGTCACCAATTTCTACCCAACTGAGTGAAGATCGACATTTGCGTCCATATAGAGCTTCATATGGTGCGCAATGAATACTAGTGTGGTAGCTGTTATTGTATGAAAATTCTATTAAAGGCAAGTGTTTATCCCAACTACCTCCAAAATCTATAGCGCACGCGCGCACCATATCCTCCAGAGTTTGGATAGTTCTCTCGGATTGACCGTCCGTTTGCGGATGGTAAGCGGTACTTAGATTCAACCTGGTGCCCATAGCTTTCTGGAATGCCTGCCAAAATCGAGAAGTGAAGCGACTGTCTCGGTCTGAAATAATGGATAACGGCACTCCATGACGAGAGACGACTTCGTCAGTGTATAATTGTGCCAGTCTCTCTATTTTAAAATCTTCTCAAATGGAAAGGAAGTGTGCGGACTTCGTCAATCTATCCACAATGACCCAAATCGTATCATTTCCCTTCCTCGTTCGGGGTAGTTTGGTGATGAAGTCCATAGATATTTGATCCCAATTCCATTGCTGTATCTCTGGTTGTTGCAGAAGACCAGACGGTTTTTGGTGCTCTGCTTTGACTTTAGCACACGTTAGACACTTTCCTACAAATATCGCAATGTCTTTCTTCATTCCCGGCCACCAATAATACTCCTTCAGCTCTTTGTACATTTTATCGGCTCCCGGATGAACCGAGTACTTTGATCGGTGCGCCTCTTCCAAAATGGACGACCGCAAATCTTCTACTTTTGGTATCCAGACTCTATTTTTGAAGTATTGAACTCCATCTGCTCGAGTTTCAAATTCTTTTTCCAATTGATGAAGTGCTTCGGTCTTTAGGTTCTCTTCTTTTAGTGCTTCCCTTTGGGCTTCGCAGATTTTTGATTTGAGGCTTGTTTGTACCAACATTCCCATGGCTCGAACTCTTGTTGGCTTTATTCTCTCCTTTTTGCTTAATTCATCTGCGACCACGTTGGCTTTTCCGGGATGATACTTTATTTCACAGTCGTAATCATTAAGAAGCTCCACCCATCTTCTTTGCCTCATATTTAACATCTTTTGATCAAAAATATGCTGGAGACTTTTGTGATCAGTGTAAATGATACACTTGGTGCCGTAAAGGTAATGTCTCCAAATTTTTAATGCAAAAACCACTGCTCCTAGCTCTAGATCATGGGAGGTATAATTCTTCTCATGAATTTTTAGTTGTCTCGAGGCGTAAGCTATGACTTTATCCTTCTGCATTAGCACACATCCCAAACCTTGATGTGATGCATCGCAGTATACCACAAAATTTTCTGTTCCTTCTGGTAATGCTAAGATTGGCGCGTTACATAATTTATGCTTTAGCGTCTGAAAGGCCTGCTCTTGCTTATCTTCCCAGACAAACTTCTTATCCTTTTGAGTTAATGTCGTGAGTGGTTGCGCAATTTTGGAAAAATTCTCAATGAACCGTCGGTAGTAACCTGCTAATCCAAGAAATTGACGGATTTCCGTTGGTGTTTTCGGCGTTTCCCACTTCTTAATAGCCTCGACTTTTTCCGGATCAACATGAATCCCTTTTTCATTAACTACGTGACCCAGAAAATGTACCTCCCGGAGCCAAAATTCACATTTGGAAAATTTGGCATACAACTTCTGTTCCCTGAGTAGTTCTAACATTAGCTTCAAATGTTGCTCGTGATCTTTCTTGCTTCGAGAATATATCAATATGTCGTCTATAAACACGATCACGAACTTATCTAAGTAGGGCCGACAAACTCTATTCATCAAATCCATAAATACTGCTGGGGCATTTGTTAGTCCGAAGGGCATAACTAAGAACTCATAGTGACCATATCGAGTTCTGAATGTCGTCTTATCGATATCCTCTTCACGGACTCTCATTTGATGGTAACCCGAGCGCAGATCAATCTTCGAGAAGTACGTCGTGCCTTGTAACTGATCAAACAGATCATCAATTCGGGGTAGTGGGTACCGATTCTTCAGAGTTAGTTTATTAAGTTCCCTGTAATCGATGCACATCCGAAACGTTCCGTCCTTCTTTTTAACGAAAAGTACTGGTGCTCCCCATGGTGAAGAGTTGGGCCTAATAAACCCCTTATCGAGCAACTCTCGCAATTGATTTGACAATTCTTGCATCTCCGAAGGTGCCAAACGGTACGGTGATTTGGCTACTGGTGCAGCTCCTGGGACTAAATCAATACGAAATTCAACTTGCCTCGGTGGAGGTAACCCAGGTAGATCTTCAGGGAAAACTTCAGAAAAATCCCGAACTATTGAAATATCTTGTAAGCGCTTCTCCTTGACTTCTTTACTCACCACATGAGCCAAAAACGCATCGCATTCTTTCCTTAGATATTTCTGCATCTTCATACAGGACACCATTTTCAATTTTCCTTTGGACTTTTCTCCAGGTACTATAAGTACTTCTCCTCCCGATAACGAAATTCGAAGTGTCTTTTCGGAACAATTTATCTCTGCCTGATTCTTTGACAACCAGTCCATGCCCACCACTATGTCGAAGCTTCCTAACTTTATTGGAATTAAGTCTATTTTAAATTCCTTTTTAGTTAGGGTGAGGGTACAATTAGGAAATACATCTTTGACTCTAACCTCCTGTCCGTTAGCATACTCAATGACATAATCCTCCTTTAATTTTTGTGACACTTGGTTAATTTTTGATCGAAATTCCAAGGACATAAAGATTTTATCTGCTCCAGAATCGAATAGTACAGTTGCAGGATAATTATTTAAAAGAAACGTACCTGTGATCACTTCAGGGTCTCGCCTTGCTTCCTCCAATCCGATCTCAAACACTCGTCCTCGAGCTGGATCCCTCCGATTTCCTCGATTACCTGGTTGTATTTGATTGATGTTTGCCCTCCTATTCACTTTAGGGCACGCATGCCGGTAATGGTCGGGGCTTCCACATTCAAAACATGCTCGTCTTCCACCTGATCGACAATCCTTTGCATAGTGACCTCCCTTGTTACATTTGCGACAAATAACGCACTCTCCAAGATGGTGATTATTACACTTCCCGCATCTTGGGCCTGTTCCTTTCCCTTTATCGGTAGGTTGTGCTTGAACCCCGTAGTTTCCTGCGATTCTCGGTTCCTTTCCTCTTCTCTTATCCATCAGTCTCCTCGAGACTTCCTCCATTCTCTTCTTACCTTTGACTATGTCCTGTGAGAACAATCCTGAGCGAATTGCATTATTAGTGAGCTTAGTCGCCAACTCCAGTGCTTCTTGCAAGGTTTTTGGTCTCCCTGATGTCACATCTCCTCGAATTTCAGGAGCTAGACCCCAAATATACCTATCCACTCTATTTTCTTTAGGTGTCACCAGATGTGGCACCATTTTTGCCAATTCGTTGAATCGTGCGGTATATGCATCTACATCACTTCCAATCATTACATGATCCCAAAACTCGGCTTGCAATTTCTGCATTTCACTCCTAGGGCAGTATTCGGCTGTAATCATCTGTTTAAATTCCTCCCATGTGGTCCTGTTGGCATCTTCCCTTCCTCGAGTCTGTACTTGAGTGTTCCACCGCGTTAGTGCCCGTCCTTGAAGTAGGCACGCGGCGAATTCCACCTTATTTGCCTCGGAGCACTTGCTAATATGGAGGACATATTCCATTCCTTCTATCCACGTCAACAGTCCTACTGCTCCTTCTGTCCCATGAAATTCTTTGGGATTGCATGACCGAAAGGCCTTATAAGTACAATCTTTTTCTGGATTCGCACCACCCCTGGGTTGATTAGATGAGGTGGCATTCAAGCTTGCTGCTATCTGACTGACTATGTTTGGTAAAGTTGCTAAAATTTGTTCAGACACCATTCGGGAAATGTCTGGATCTTCCCTTCTTGGCGGCATAATTTTCTAAGGCATAGACCCAAATTTCAAATCTAGTTAGTATTTATGTCATCGCTCATCGCTACCCATTATAACTTTCTAGGCTTGAATATGGCAATTATATATATCATGCACCTATTATATGATGAAATCTACCATACGTAGCATCGTATATTAATTTGATCATGAAAGACATGTCATGGATATATATATATTTTCATTTTATTCATGGCATAATAATCGTAAGAACATGCATTGAAACTAAGTTTATGAATTATCAAGGGAAACATTTCATTATGATAAAGCATCCATCATAATAATTTCCATCCAAAATGTCACCACATAAAAGTATCAAGACATCATACATAGCCAAAATATATCATAACATCCATCATCCAGCATTTACAAAATACGATAATCCAAAATAAACCATGTGTTTTAAAGTTACGGGTTACAAACCCCAAAATAAAGTTTTAACGTCATCCACAATAATCCAACAAACTAGCGTCGCTGAGCAAACTTCACCAACCAAGCTATCAACACAACCAGAAATGTCACTAAAGTAGCCAAACATGTCCGCAGACGTACTATCATTTCCCTTGATTTCGCTAACTCCCCGAGAATCTGTACTATCCGCTGATCATTCTCCCCCATCATAGTAATTAAACCGCTCACAATTCCATTGCTCGAGCTCAACGTCTCTTAGAGAGCGTCAATAGCGTTTTCGTGGTAATCTAGCCTCAATCTATGACACTGGTTCTTGTGGGATAGGCTCGACACCCAAAAATACTCCTAGGGTGTCATACCGGCAGGTCTAGGGACGGGTATACCGGCAACCGGTGATGGGGATACCCTCCGATCCCTTGGTCATGAAGGTCCGGCCTCATCCCTACAAGGGATAGTGAAGGTCTCTCGGGTGGGTGGTCTAACGCTCATTCGGGCAGTGGTCCGGACTCTTATCCTTGGTGAAGACTGTGGTGATGGTTCAGATGTATGCTCAGATTCAGAGTACTCGCGCTCTGAAGGGTCGTACTCTTCACTCGGAGGAGAATTCCTCCTGGGTATGTGGGTGAAGTAACCGGATTCGTCAGGGGATTGCTCTCTCGGTGGGGACCTCGACATAGTTGCTGCGATAATTTATAAAGTTTAACTTTGTTAAGACATGCTAAAATATTTATCCAAACCCAAAATACTATGCAACTCACACATTTGACATGCTTTTCATTTGTTAAAAACAAAAAGTTTCTATTTTTAGTAAGTCTTAGCACAACTAGTCTATGTTTATTACATGTATACCTAAATTAAACGAGGGTGATCAGGCATCGTTTAAGTTAGTGTATAGTAATATAAGACACATCCTATTTATACTTTATATTTTTGGGCTTGTTTTTGAAATGCTATTTAGAAAATAGTGGTTATAGTGTTTTGGTCTTCGAAGTAAAAACCGGTATTCTCTATAACCTGTGGCTCTGATACCAAATCTGTCACACCCCGCTAAAGCGGAAGTACGGAGTATGACAGCTCGAAACATGAACACAAGTGTATAGCTATACCAACATAACAAAAAAAAATTATATAAAAGTCATTACAATGATCATTACTAAATTAATACGATTACAAGCCCAAACATTTCATAAATATTATACATTCTAGAACAAAAGAGTTTTCTTTCCAAGACATAGCGTGTATGCAAAAATCTTCTAAGGCATACCGTCTTTGTTACCTGAAAAGCATGTATAAAAACAGATATCAACTACATAGAGTTGGTGAGTTCACAGGTTTTCAATTATGCACAAAACAATTTTTGTATGCAGGGTTTGATAAATATAACTTTCGAATTTATTCGATATCTTAAATCGAAAATGTTCATGAGCTTTATCGTTTCAACATTCGTATGACATGATTCGGTTTTCTTTCGTCTTGTTGAGCCACTACTAAACCGTCCCGGACTTAGCTCTTTCCAGCCCCTCGCGACCTACTCCAAATGAGTGTCTGCATTCTCTAGTATACTGCACCCTTACTCGTCAGTATTAAGGTGGGTTTGTCAGACCAAATAGCGTTATCCACTAATACTATAGGCCCATTTGTTCATGAGTTAATAGTAGTGTACAGGGGACTTTTCTTTACTTTACTTTAAAACTCAACATACCGATCATACAATGTCATACCATTTCAATTTAATGCTTAAGTAAGCTTTGGCGATTATTATCGCATAACAATTTAAACTACTCATGAATCTTTATAACATAATTTAGCATGCTTTTCACCCCAAAATTTATTCAAAACAAGTAAAATGGGTCTGTGAATACTCACCTTGATGACGATGCAAGAATAAAACAACACAAGTCTCTAGTCCGGATCTTTAATCCCTATAGAGTAATTTGCACCAAAGGATACCATATGTCAATACCCATCCTCAATCCTAACTTGACCATTCTTACATCTAAATATATATGCCATTATGTTTACTTTATTGTCTAAAATAGGAATTTAGGATTACTTTACCAAAAAAATCTTAAAAAACCAACTCTATGTAGTTGATATCTGTTTTTATACATGCTTTTCAGGTAACAAAGACGGTATGCCTTAGAAGATTTTTGCATACACGCTATGTTTTGGAAAGAAAACTCTTTTGTTCTAGAATGTATAATATTTATGAAATGTTTGGTCTTGTAATCGTATTAATTTAGTAATGATCATTGTAATGACTTTTATATAAAAAAAAATTGTTATGTTGGTATAGCTATACACTTGTGTTCATGTTTCGAGCTGTCATACTCCGTACTTCCGCTTTAGCAGGGTGTGACAGTTTCAGAAAGGGATGGAAACAGAGAAAGCAAAGCAAAGAGCAATAAGCTTGAGAAAGGCTATGATGGCCAGATCAAATGCAAAGAAGAAAAGGCCTTCACAAACTTACCTTGCAACTCAGGAAAGAAACAAGATGATAACTTTCTTGAGGAGTGCAATTGATGTGAAGAAATAAATGTTTGTGAAGATGACTTTTGATCAAGTCAAAGGCTTATATGAGAAAGAAATGGGAAAACTGAAAAGTAATGAAAAGGACAGAGTGGAGTTTGAAAAGAAAGCCAAGGAGAGACATGATGTGAACATTAATCAACCCTTCCCTGAAAGTGAAGAGGGAACTCCTACAAAAGAAAAGGTAGAGATAAAGGAAGAAAAGAATAAGGAAGCTACTATAGGGCAAAGTCAAAGGATTCTGAAGAGAACCAAGATGATGGCTAAAAGAAAGAAAACTGACAAGAAGCCCAGAGTAGAAGAAGAGAAAAAGGTTGCTGAAGAAGAAGAGGCACCAAAGAATGAAGAAAAGAGAGTTGAATCTCAGGAAGTACCACAGAGTTCAGATGTAAATATGTACATGGTGGTAATGGATAAAATTCCAAAGCCTATCACAGCTGAACCTGTTGGAGTCAAACCTCCTGAAGTCATCCACTGGGATACTATGATGGTGGATGGTAAAGAGTATACCAGATTGAAAAGAAAGGATGAGAAGTACTATGTGTTTGTAACATGGAACAAAATTGTCAGAGAATGTTCAAGATCTGATTTAGAGGAGATGTATGAAGTTGGTATGAAGTTACATTCAGATCAGTTGAAAGCTCCAGGGTTACCAATTGTAAAGCTGGTTATGGAGTATTTGTGCATGTTATTCAATCCAGAAGCAGTGAAGCATTTAATCAGAGATGTGTTCAAAACTGTTCGAGGATGGACTCTGTATGAAAGGAGTGGAGTCTATGAATTGGCCTTGGATACTTTTCACATGGAATATTACTTGGTGGACAGGGTCTACAATCACACACGTCTAAAGCTTCATGCCATGTTAAAGAAGAAGTTGGGTTGTGCATCAAATTCAGAAATGGCAAAGTATCTAATTCAGAGAACTATCAATCAGAGCATGGGACTGGATCCTAACCTTGGATTGAATCAATGAAGGTTTTGGAAGCATCTGAAGAACTTGACTTCTCTTTCTAAAAGTCAAGTTAGGGGGAGATTGTTGGGAACTGAAGATGTGAACAAGTCTTTAATGCTGCTAGTTCAGAGTTAGTACTGCCAGAGGATCTCAAAGTTAATACTGCTAGATATTACTACTTCTAGTAGAATTAATACTGCTAGTCAAAGTTAGTACTGCTTAGCTAGTTAGTACTGCTAGTAGTTAGTGTTGCTTAGTAGTTAATGCTGCCAAGACTCAGTTAATGCTTCTAAGGTGATCAAGGTGATTAATGCTGCTTCTAAGATAATGTGAAGATAATGCTGAAGAGATAGCGTCTGGAGATAAACATGGAAAGCTTGAAGATAATTATGAAGATTATTTTGAAGATCTTTTTAAGTTTTGTAATTATCTTTATTTTCAGTATATATATAATTGTTTAGAATAGTTAGAAATAGAGAGAATTAATTCTGAGTTTTTGTTCTAGAGAGAATCAACCTCAAGGCATAGTTCCTAATTCTAGAGAAGTAAAATTCGTCTTGAAAGAGCTTGTTCTTCAAGATTGAGGTTGTGAGTGAAAAGCTTGTAACTTGAATCATTAAATAAAGTTTACAAGTTGATTGTGATTCACTGTTTCATTGTTTTTCTGTTTATTGAATATTAAAGTGTTTTTCCGCAACTTCTTTAATATTGTTTCTGAGTATTCATAATTCTTGTTGAGAATTCGATCCTGACATTCTTATTTTGTATTGTTCCTGACTAATATATACTTTTTTTATGTGTCCTAGGCTATGTCTAGACTAATCCCTTGGCAAATTATGACCGTAAGACATCAGTTCTGATTAAACCTCAATGGCCACAATTGTTGTGTACACCTGGATTCGAACCCTGGGCAGATGGGATATTCCACCACATCCCCTAGGGACTTAACCAATACGCCACAACCCTTGTGGTTGACTAATATATACTTCTTATTACTAGCTTTGTAATAAATTGACTATATTGTGCACAACAATTTTCTATCTTGTTTTATTGCATCTTTTATGTATTGACATTGAGTAGATGTGCAACCACCCTTCGCATTCTTGTTGATTTTCTTAATTTTGTGCTTATTTGATAATTAATATAGCAATAACTCTTGCATATTTTCTTCTTACTCCTGTTTGTTTCTTTGTTTATAAGCATTATATCGTATAGAATGCTTGTGGATTTTGTATGTGGTTATTGGAGAGATGCTTAAATTTATGTACAACTTGTTTGTGGTTTTAATTTGACTCTTTTAAATAGTAGGAATATTTGTAAACTATTCTCCATATTTGTTATTCTTGGCTTGCATTGATAATGAGCATGTATTTAGGCGCAACCTTCTTCATTATTGTTGCCCGACATCAGTGATTTATTTGATTTGATTTCTTAGGCAACAAAATTACGTGTGTGTACATCCATTTTTATGTTTGTTGAATTATTTTTATGTTTTTTCTTTCATTTTCCTTTTTGTTGGTTTGTTTGTTTATGTTTTAAAGTTGTGAGATTGTCATGTTTTAACAACTGCATTGTGTTTGTGTACCACAATTTCTAGTCTTGTTTATTTTGATCTCTTATTTGTTGGCATCAAGTAAAATTAGCAAACTTTTGCATTCATATTTATGTGCTTATTTTATTATCAATATTCCAATGACTACATTATTTTATTCTTAATGGTGTTTGTTCATTTCTTTGTTTATAAGCATTTTATAGGTATGCATGTTTGTTAATTTTTGTATTTAGTTATTGAAAGGTTGCTTGAATTACTTTAGAACTTGTATGTGGTTTAATTTGACTTTGTAAGTAGTGGGAATACGTGTACAATATTTTCTGGGGGAAACATCAGACCAATGCTGGGATCTATGGAAGTTTGAGATCCCTTGCAGACATCGTGACTGTGTCAGCTTTGAGGAACGGATTTAAGAATTGCGTTGGATCAGACCAAACTAGTCGTTAGGAAATTTCGTCAAAGGACGATAATTCTTTAATGATGATGATTTTTGGAGACATTTGGTGAGAATGTCGAGGTAGACTTTAAGTACGAATGAATTATTGAGGAGACCTTGATGCGTCGTACTTAGAGATATCTAAGAGAAAGGTTGCTTTGGGGTATCCTTGGTGAAAATGAATGATTAAGGTCGTAAGTTAGTCTTGAGGTAATAGGAGCAACGTAAGGTTGGGAGGCAACCGAGATTTAATGGTTAAGAAAATGATTAAGCAAGAACTTGATATTCATTCCGTCATCGGTGAGTTATATCAAACATTGAGATTGGGTTTGCAACGACACGTTAAGAGAAACGCAGTGGCAACCTCAACCGAAACGTGGTCGGGTCCATACAAGGGGTAAGGTTTCATGAAGGCATTCCTTTCGGATAGAAAATTGGTCAATTCATCCAAGTGCGATGTTGGGTGCTTGGTGGTTCCAGATTTCGAGGACGAAATCTCTTTTAAGGTTGGGAGGATTGTAACACCCCGATTTTTTCAAGGGTAACATTTCGAGTTATTATAGAAACCGATATATCAAGAAAAAATAATATATTTTATTTTGGACTTGAATCCTAGATTTTATAGTCTTGATGGATGAAGGATTCAATTACGAGTCCAACGGTTCTTTCCGGAGCAAAAATGGAGCTATAACGAAGAAGTTACGGCCAAAACAATGAAAGAGAAGAAAACCGGGCGAACAATGCATCTCGCGACTTACGCCGTGACTTAGGATGTATGCCGCGACTTAGGGGTAATCGGGCAACTTATGCCGCGACTTGAAGTCATGGCATAACTCGCGAAATCCACTGGTCGGGCATAAAACCCGATTTTCTGCCCTAGAACTTCATTTCCTCATAACTTTTGATCCACAACTCCGATTTGGGTGATTCAAGTTGCCACGGTTTTGTTTTTGAAATATATTCAAGGATCTATCAATATATTGGAAGTCTATTTGAGTATACAAGAGTATTTTGTGGTGGTAATCTCCTCATCTCTCCCTCTTCATCTTCTTCACCAAAGTTTGCAAGGGTTTCATCCACCCTTTGTTCTCCCTTTCCTAGATTGGAGGTTGTGACCATTTTGGTGAACTAGAGGTGCTTTGGTTGGTGGATTCAAGCTTGGGTTAAGGTAATCTTCTATTCTCTTTAGTTATGGAAGTTAGGGTTTCGGTATCAGTTGAGGTATTCATGTTTAAGGTTTGGGAAACGATTATTTATGGTTGAATATGTATGGATCTAGGTTTTTGGAGGTTTTGGATTGAGGATTCAAGTTTCTTCAAGGAAGCTTAAAGTGGGATTTAACCTAAATCTACCAAGGTGAGTTCAAGTTGATTTGCGAAAACGTTGTACATGCCAAAAGGTTTATTTTAAAGCATTTATGTGTTTTACATGAAATTATCAACTGTTGAGTTATTTGGTAACTTTTGGTTATTTGAAGTATTTGGCTTATTAAACCTTGTAAAATACCACATTTGGGATTTTTGGGCATTTTGATAAATAAGTCATAAACGATAGTGTTTTAATGATTTATTGTGTAAATGGATTTTTGGTCACAAATGCATTTTAGTGTTTGTTGGGTTTTTATGCATCATTCATATAAATGGGCACTTTGAAAATAAGAGTGTGTGAGTCCTTGGGATGAGTCATTCCCGACCTTGGGAACATTTTGGAAATAATAACCTTTTTGGGTTTTGGGCCGAAGGCCAATGGTGATTTGAGAAATAAATATTTTGGGGAAAGATATAATTTGGTTTATATAACCATATTGGCTCTCGTATTTTAGCCAAACGTTCATTATGCCTTTTGGGGCTTGGTTTACACTCAAACGAGTCTTGGAACATTTGTTCAGTTTTGTCATCTCGTTAAGGAGCCTTGGAAGTATGGTGTACTTAGTTGCATCTTATTTGAGAGTTACATGTTTTGAATGTGTTAGTTCATTCTTTTGAGTCACGTAACGTTTTAGACTGTAATGCATTGGATCCATAGGCATATGAGTCAGTTGGTTAGTGGGGACTTTATCCCTGTTTTGGGACTGGACATTATTTATGGCTAGCGGGAGCTCGAGGTACAGATCGTGGGTAGTTGAACTCGATAATCGCGTAACCTTTATTGAAGGGCTCGAGGTAGAGATCGTGGGTGGTTGAACTCGATGCCCGTTTGTCGTCCAGTCTGGTTATTCATCGTGGAATTTAGTGTCCGTGTTTGAATTCTAGTGAGTGGTTCCCAAGTCATGTGGTTGATTATGTAAGCTTGTGGTGGTGCTCTGCAGAGCCGTATACGGAGCTAAGTCTTGCGGTGGTAGCTCAGATGAGCCGGATACGGGGACTTGTGGCTTTGGTTGTGACACTCATTAGAGGTCGAGTAGACACTAGGATCAGTGGTGTCTTGCGGTGGTAGCTCAGAGGCTGCCGGATACGGGGAACCATGGTCTTATGTGAAGCTCGAGAACATTGATACATGGCTTAACTTTGTGTGCCCGCCACATTCGATGAAATTCGGGTATCCCCCGTCACCGAAAGGTGTTGTTTTTGGGTATTGAGCTTTATTATCCAAGTTTTCGGTGACGTTTTTGTATACATGGATCTTATCCATGATATATGGGTTGAGTATTATGCCTCACCCGTGTTTTGGGTGTTTCGGGATATAAAGTTTTAACCGTATCTTCACTACTGTTGAGTTCGATTTCTATTCACGTTTTGAGTGAGTTTCGGGTTGAGATTAATTTACGAAAGAACGTTTTATTTTGGGATCTTGTCCTTGAGGTAATTTGGATTGGAAAACGTTTGCATCGGCGTCTCTTTGCCTAAAATGCATATTATTGGAAAATGAGTCGTTTTCATATTTGAGATATCATTTTGAAAGATTATGATTTAAATTGCATTACTCATTTTCAACAATACCTTTATTCATGTTGTAAACTCTTGAACTCACTAGGCGTTAGCCTAACCTTTTTATTTGTCGGCATGTGCAACAGGTTTTCGATTGGGAATAGCTCTAGTGACACAGTGTTGAGAGAAGCGCTAGTGCTATGCTCGAGGAGTGGTTATCTTAGTGAAGTCTTCCGCACTTGTTTCGGGAAGAGCAACTTGTGTTTGAGGATTAAGTAACACCCGACTTGGTTTAGTCTTTGTGTATAATTGGAGTTTGAATTTTTTTTTTAAGATTAAATAGAAAGTCTTATATTGCAGATTTACCTTTTTACTTGATGTAATATCGAAATTTTAATTAGTTGCTCTTACCAAATTTTGAGGGTGTTACACATTATTATGTTCTTAATGGGTTTTTTTTATAAACATTACATATGTAAGCATGTTTGTGGTTATTGGATGGTTGCTTGAATTTTACAACAGTTCTGCTTCTTTGAGACACAGTCGATGTTGAGACACAGTTCTGCTTCGGCAGTCAATGTTGAGACACAGTTCTGCTTCTTTGACATCCAGCTAAACACTTGTCACCTAAGAATTGACATGATCCGGAAGTGCTCTTTCGGTCTAACTTACAACCAGTATGATCTGAGTCTGTAAACGTCGTTAGATCAAAACCATAATCCCTTGGATACCAAATCCCTAAATCTTGTGTGCCTTTGAGATACCTCAGGATCCTTTTTACGGTTGCAGGGTGTGACTCTTTTGGATTGGCTTGGTGTCTTGCATAGAAGCACGTAGCAAACATTATATAGGGTCTACTACTGTTAAGTAGAGTAAATATCCAATAATGCTTCGATAGTTTTTTTGGTCAACAGAATTACCAGATAAATCTACGTCCAAAAGTGTTCCAGTTGCCATCAGAGTTTTCATTGAAGAACTCTCAGCCATGTTAAACTTTTTCAAAATTTCTTTAACATACTTACATAGTTAGATTGATTGATGAATATTCCTTCAGGTGACTGTTTTACTTGAAGACCACGGAAAAATTTTAGTTCACCCATCATACTCATCTCAAATCTAGTTTCCATGATTTTTGAAAAGTTTTTTGTGAAATTTAGGATTAGTAGATCAAAAAATAATATCGTCAACGTAAATCTGTATCAAGATTAAGTCATCACCTTGTTTCTTAATAAATAAGGTAGTATCAATCGTACATTTCTTGAAGGCTGAAGCTAATAGGAAATCAGTCAGACTATCATACCATCCCTTTGGTGCTTGTTTTATTCCACATAGCGCTTTGTCAAGGACATAGATATGATCAGGAAATTCTAGATCAGCGAAACCTTTAGGTTGGCCAATGTATACCTCTTCATGCAATATCCCATTAAGAAATGCAGACTTTATGTCCATTTGATAAACCTTGAAATTCTGATGGGCTGCATAGGCCAGGAAAATTTTGATGCCTTCAATCCGAGCTACTGGAGCAAAGGCCTCGTCATAATCTATCCCTTCTTATTGACAATACCCTTTAGCTACCAGCCTAGCTTTGTTTTCGACGACTATCCCAACTTTGTCCTTATAATTATTTGTATTTCTCTTTAATATGTATAAGTTACCAAAAACAACTTGGCAATAGCGAGCAATGGAAATCATAAGAGAACATTATTGGAAAGTTACATGTAATATGTAAATATTTGATGAACTCGTATATTCTCTTGAATGATTGATCGTATTTCGAAAGAAGAGTTCCTTATTTTTATGTTCTCAGTGTTGTTTTTATTTTGTTCAAACACAACCCAACCAAACCGACCAACCCGAATGGGTTGGGTTAGGTTGGGTTACACTTTTATTTGGGTTGGGTTGGGTTTGGTTGAAAACTTTCAAACCACCAACATTGGATTGGGTTGCTCAAATGTCTTCAACCCGATCAACCCAACCCGTGAGCAGCCCTATTTTAAAGACAGTATTCCTAGAAATCAAGATGGAATCCCGGAGTTCAGCAAGTTGGCGAAGCTAGCAGGAGTGTAAAGACGTTATTAGATTGATTGTGGTTGTTGTGTTGGCTCATAACACCACATTGGAGGCAATACCATATATTATTGTTGTAGTTGATTAATTTTGTGCTTGAATTTATTTATTTACTTTTGATCATTGTTATAATTGCAGAAGTTTTTTTAAATAGAATCAAACGCAAAATGAATTTTAAATCGATAAATAAAATATGATATTTTAATATTGATATGATTATCAAACAAAAATTGATTTTAATTGGATAAACTTTTAAAACTAGATTTTAATTTTAAGATAAATCAAACGTTATAAAAGTATACAATGTTTTCTAAAATTCAAATATTTCACGTAAGGTAAACCATGTGGAACCCATTTAAGATGCTTGTTAAGGCTTGTGGATTATGGTACAGTCAATGCCTAGCCAATCATGTCGGATGATGATTGTAGTGTGGGACAAGGCGTGAGAATAACGAGATTTATGTAAACAGTTGCATTCAGCCACTTGCTTAAATAGTTGTGTTTTGGACGACTGACCCCAATAAACCCTAAGTCAAGAATTTAGGTGGGATCACGATACCTTGGTATGGTTAGTTTACCTAGAAATACCATAAACAGTTGCACTAGCCATCTATAAGTATTTTCAAGGTGATGTAGTGGGACTAAACGTGTCAATTTCAATTATATGACATATTGAATAGAATCACAAGAACATTAACTTAATTGGAAGATGCCTACCTAAATAACTTGTTTTCATAGACAGGTGCATTTGGCCATTTATGGAAATAGGTGAAATATGGATTTTTGCTCAAATCAAAATGATTTTTGAAGGTCAATTCATTTATTAGAGATTTTAAAAATTACTCAAATTGAACTACATTTTTGTAGAGGTCTGCTAACACCTCAGTTTACACTGTTGTCAATTCTTGATAAGGAAAAACTGAATCGGACAAACTTATTAGAATGGTTTCGCTTCCTAAGGGTCGTCCTGAGGCATGAAAAGAAGTTTTATGTTCTATAGACCCCCCTCCACCTGGTAGGACTGCTTCAACTGAAGTCATGGCTATTTATGATAAGTACCAACAAGACTCACTTGAAGTCAGTTGTCTGATGTTTGCCTCTATGATTGTCGAGTTATTGCGGGATCATGAAGATATGATTGCTTGGGATATGATATACTCACTAAAGTTTATGTTTTAGTTACAGGCCAAACATGAGAGGTTTAACACCGTCAGGGCACTACATGCCTATATGATGACTTGAGGGCCCATTAGTCAGTACCCATGTTTTGAGAATGAAAGAGTATATTGACAAACTGGCCCTTATTAGCTTCCCACTGGGTTAAGAATTAAGAATCGATCTGGTTCTCGATACTTTACCTAAATAATATGACTAGTTTGTTATGAACTATAATATGAATGGTTTTGACAAAACTCTCACGAACTTGATGGATGCTTAAAATTGCTGAAAAAAATATAAATTCCAAGTCGGATTTAACCAAGCCAAAACAAGTTTTGATTATCAACCCTAAAGGTGGGATAGTCAAGAAAAAGAGGGTGGTTGCCAAGGGAAAGACATTGGAAGTTCCAACAAGGACAAGGGAAAGGGAAAGAGCCATGAGGATGCAGTTTGCTTCAATTGCAATCAAAAGAGGCATTGGAAGAGAAATTGTTCTGCCCTATTGGCAGAGAACAAGAAACAGAAGGCTACTGCAACCAAAACTCAGGTATGTTTTCCATTGATTTATTTACTTCTGATTATGACTCTTGAGTATTGGATACTAGGTATGGTACTCACATTTGTACTACTTAAAATGGTCTAAGAAGTGAAGAGATCAAGACGAAACGACGCTAGATGGAGCTAAGGATGGGCAATGAAGCGTGTTGCTTAAGGGATATATGATTACGAAACTTTCAAATGGTCTTACTTTAACACTTAGCAAGTGTCTTTATGTACGTAGCATTACTAGGAACATTGTTTCTTTGAAGAATTACAAACAAGCTAGATTTAAGTTTAATTTAAGTAATAATGAGATGATTTTTTTTAGGGAAGTTATCAAAACTATTTTAGGGAAGTTATTAAAATTGTGAAGAATATTTGATAATAATGAGATGATTTTTTTAATATATTATAAATTCACTAATATATTATTGAAACAATAGTGAAACATAATTAAACCTTATTAAAAATATAGTAACAAATAATGAAACTTTATTTCATTATTGACATGGTGAAACAATAGGGAAATCATAGTGAAACTTTATTAAAATCATAGTGAAATATAGTAAAACAGTTTCACCCCATATAAAACATATTTCATCATCTAGATGAAATCTTATTGCAACCATAATGTAACCTTATTAAAACCATGATAAAACATAATTAAACTTTATTGAAACTAAAATGAAACCGTAATTAAAAGAAAAAAATTGTTTATAAATAATTAGAAAATAAAATCGTAATTAAAAAATCAGAGAATAAAAACGTAATTAAGAAAAAAAAAATTAATTTCCATGGATACGATTTAGTATATAATCCGTTTAATTAAAGAAAAAGGAAAACATTAAAGATATATACAAATTCAAGATAACCATGATTAACCGACTATAACTATGGATAAATTCAAAAATAAAATATTTCCATAAATATATTACCGTGTAATGTGGATTGTCGATTAGACCCTTCAAATTGGAATTATATAAAAATTAAATGAAAAATGTTTATTGGTTGATTTTAGTTTCTAAAGTTTGTAAAATAAATGTGGTTTGCAAAAAGATCCCTATATATGGTTAGATTCTTTTGTTAAACCTAGTTTTGTTGTTAACTTTATGAACTAATCTCAACCATTCATCCATCTTGACATTAGATGGTTGAGATTAAGAGTAAATTTTAAATTAATAAAAAAAGTTTTATTTCGTAGATGGTTATGTGAACATCTGTGGTTAAGGATAATTTGGGAATTAAATCTCATAGTCTTTTAAATCCTATTAAATACCTAATTAATGTTCCCTTACACAACATTTGTAACCGAAGATTCTTGAGCGATTATTTCATCAGTATTCAACTATTAAAAAGTGTGTAACTGATTTGAAATTGGGTTCATCGGTGTTCATATTTGAAGTGTTTCATCAATTCATGTTTTTTGTCTTTGTTTTATGATTGTTTCATCAGTATTCATCTCTTAAAAAATGTGTAACTGATTTGAAATTGAGTTCATCGGTGTTCATATTTGAAGTGTGCAACAACTGAGTGTTCATCACTATTCATATCTGATACGATGTGAAACATATTTGACAGTGTTTTCAAGGGTTGTTCATCATAAATGTTCATGTCAAATGAGTGACACTTAAAAAGAAAGTCTTAAAAATCAGTAACTTGTGTGTTATGTAAAACTGTTCACCTCTGTGAAGGTGGGTAGCAGATTTTGAATGTGTGTTCATCGTTGTTCAACTTTGTGAAGGTGTGTAACTTATGTGAATGTGTGTTCATTAATGTTCATAATGAAGTAACAAAGTGAGTAACAGTTCTAAAAACAACAAAAAGAACTATATTGATATGAGTGAACATATCTTGCTAAATCAACATGTGCAACAATTGAATGCCCTTTATGATTCGTAATACAGTAAGTTTTATACCTACATCCAGCTGCAAACCCTTATTTTTCAAACGATGCTTGCTAGAGATGCATAATATGATATTCCACAACTATTCTTCTTTGATTTCCTTCATCCATATTCTTTGATTTTCGGATTCCCTTATCTTTCAAACGATGCTTGCTAGAGATGCATAATATAATATTCCACAACTAATCTTCTTTGATTTCCTTCATCCATATTCTTTGATTTACGAATTCGAAAAAGTTTCATCAATCGCATCTCTATCGACGTCGTTATGGAGCCCGGAGTTCATAATGTCGAGGGACGTTGTTGCTTTCATTGTCGGGATGTTCATGAGATTTTCTGAACTAAAATGAATACCAAATAATTTTTTTTGCAAACTATACGATTTTGAGAAAATATACGAAATCAGACATGAAAAATGTTCATATGATTTTAACTAAATTGAAATTGGAAAAAAGTTGAAATCGTAACATACATTAGAATCAAGGAGACTTTATTCTTGTAACCCCCAAAAAAACAAATGATATTCAAACAATGAAAACAACAAAGAAAGATAATTTTTTGGAATAAGTTCACAAAGTTAACAATAAATTATTGGTTAACAAATGATCATTGCTTTATATATAGAGAGAGAGGGGGGGAAAGGTTCAAACGAGAACGCTGACTAAAAAAACAACAAACCATGTACAAAATCATATGTAATTTTACATTAACCCGAAAAAAACGGACGCGGACGACTTTGGGAAGTCGCGCGCAAAGTCGCGTGAATCATATATGATTTTGTATATACTCGGTTGTTCTCGTGTTTCTTAAATAGATGTTCACATATGAACTCACCCCCCCCTCTCTCTCTCTCTCTCTCTCTCTCTCTCTCTCTCTATATATATATATATATATATATATATATAGGGGTTGTTTAATTTGCAACCCTTAAAAATGTTGCAAACCTTGCAACCCACATCTTAACCGTCGGATTCATGATCGGCGGTTACAATAGATATGAGCCCAATATTTTTAATTAAAAAAAACAGAAATATAAAAATAAAATAATCATCGATCATGAATCCAACGGTTAAGATGTGGGTTGCAAGGGTTGCAACCTTTTTCAGGGTTGCAAAATATCCTTCCACTATATATATATATATATATATATATATATATATATTGTGTGTGTGTGTGCGAATGATCGTGTGAGAAGTTGAGGTTAACATGAGAAGCGTGAGAAGTGGATCTGAACCGTTGACCACTTTTAATCAAATGTCCTCCCATGAATTGCGGCTTAGAAGGGAATTGATCTGGTGCATCTCATCCTAATGTGCATCAATTTCTCATATATATATATAGGGGTAGTTTAATTTGCAACCCATGAAAATCTTACAACCCATGCAACCCATTTCTTAACCGTTGGATTAATGATCGACGGTTACAATACATGTGGGTCCAATATTTTCAATTAAAAAAATAAAAAAAATAAAAACAAAATAACCGTTTTTCATAAATCCAACGGTTAAGATGTAGGTTGCAAGAGTTGCAACCTTTTTAAGGGTTGCAAAATATCCTTCCACTATATATATATATATATATATATAGCCTTAGTTCATTTGAGAAGTGATAAATATATGAGAAATAGAAAATTAATCCTAGTCATTCATACGGTCAAGATCGGATTTGACTGGTCAAATATTGCGGCTTTGGCTGGTCAAAAGTTGCGCCTTTGAATGGTCAAAAGTTGCGGCTATTCCAAAAATAGAAGGACACTTTCGTAATTTTTACAAAATACACGAGTTGTGTTCATATATGAACATGTATAATTCACATATGAACTATATGTTCATATATGAATCAGTGTAATTCACATCTGAACCCTTTTAACTGATTCTTATATGAACTAATTAACTGATTCACATATGAACTAATTAACTGTAAGTTCATATATGAATCAGTTGAACTAATTAACAGATTCATATATGAACTTTTGTGATTCATATATGAACTAATTAACTGATTCTCATATGAACTAATTAACTGATTCACATATGAACGTATAATTCATATGTGAATCATATAAGTTCATATATGAATTTATCCCGTGTATTTTACGAAACTACCCCTCTACCTTCTATAAACCATGCAAGGAATTATCCGGTGTTTCGCGGTCAAAGCCGCAAATGTTGACCAGATGAATGACTTAGATTACTTCTCTATTTCTCATACATTTACCATTTCTCAAATGAACCTCTCCCTATATATATGCGAATGATCGTGTGAGAAGTTGAGGTTAACGTGAGAAATGTGAGAAGTGGATCTGAACCGTTCATCACTTTTAATCAAATGTCCTCCCATGAATTGCGGCTTAGAAGGGAATTGATCCGATGCATGCATCTCGGTGCATCTTATCTCGGTATATCTCATCTTAATGTGCATCTATTTTCCATCCAACGATTGATAACCATTTTTCATATTTCTCATGTTAACCTCAAATTATCACTGAAACCCAACCTTCTTATATATATAGACGATCGTCATAGTTAAAATCTAGTTTCTCAACAGTACTCCATTTTGTTCCACCTTTTCTTATTAAATTATATGTAATTAAATTAAAGATTATGGATTAATATATTCTTTTAAAAATATGATAATACTTTTTTCAAGACAAATATTTTATTAATAAAAAAATATAACACTTCTTATTTTCCTTTTCAAATTCTTTCTTTTTTATTTTTTAACATAGAAATATTAGCAAGAAAAATTGCTTATACAAGTTTCATTAATATTTTTATATTAATGAAGTTATAATATGTAATAATTACTTGTAAACTTGAACTTTTAAAAGAAGATTATACACTAATAAGACATATCTAATGTTTAACAAATCATTTAACACAATTTTACTAAAATAAATTTATAAGATGGTAAAGATTTGTTGATATTGATTGAATAAAAATCATTATATTTTTAAAAAGTATATTTTTATTATAAATTAGTAATAATTTATTATTATAAGTAATAGACAAGCCGTATTACTTGTCTTTATATTACAGGTAAAAGTTTTTTATCAATTGCAACAAATAATTCGAAACCCACTTGGAAAAGTAATAATATTATGCAATTAATGATTAATATAGAGAGGTGTGGGGTTCAATCTTATACATCTTTATTTGTTTTTTGCAAAACTGTAAACAAGAAAAATGTCCACCTCATTATCACTTGAGAGATATAAATGTCAAATCGAAATTAACTATTTTTAAACCTCAAAATAGAAGTTTTGAAAATCGATTTCCAAAACAAAATAAACTCAAAATCGATCCCAATTTAATTCAATTTTCTATATGTATAACATACAAAGTACGTACAACAATGTCTTTAGGTTGATTGAAGTAAGCACTCTCTTTTTGTATATAACATCCAATCCGACTACAAATTATTAAGATGGTGTTTGGTTCGTAGAATTCAAAGGATTTGAAGGGAATTGGAATGATCAGCTTCTTTGATCAAATTGCAATTCCTTTGTTTAGTTTACATATTTTTAAATTCTTTAGAATTCTACAAATTAATAAATTTATCATTCTTTGACACATAAATGAAGAAATTGAATTCCAGCCTACCCCCTTACCCAACCTTGCCCCCACCATGACCATGCTACTATGGCCACGGTCATGCCCCCATCCCTAAGCCCCAACCACCACACCACTATTGTCGTCCTCAAAATAATGACGGGGAGACATCTTTCTATCAAGTCATGACATGGCACGATGCAAATGGTAGATGCCACCCTCTGTACCCCCCCCCCCAACCCGCACCGGACCCACAGCCATTGACAGAGGAGTGGTGCCCGGTATCGAACCCAGGACCTGACTCATGGATCACACCCACACCTCTACTTTTATGCAGAAGTAGTACTACATTTAGCAAAGCAAACAAAAGCACTTACGAAACCTCGGATCATCATTTAAAATGTGCCATGCCTTCGAGAAAAACAACATGACCATTGTCTGCAACTATGATTTGACACTGTTTCTCAGCATTTTTTATAAGACTACAAAAGAAACCTAGTTCTACGAACGACATGTTCTGAAAATCTCACCCCGCATCATGTCTATTGGGGTGTGGTCGAGGGTGTAACGCTCTGGGCCTAGATACATACCCGTTTTTTCTAGAATTGCAAGTCCTTCGTCCCTACCGTATCTCGAGCTGAAGAGCTTCAGGTACTCAATGTCCTATCAAACACCAGTAACAGATTCAAATGGTCAATTTTCATAATTATACTAGCAATTCTACCAAATTAACTGAACATCGATCTGGACTCGCCACACATGGCACGCACCACTTTGGAACACCAAACGAACCCAATGAATCCCACAGAGAGTGGGGTACAAAGAGGGTAGGATGTGCGTAAAAAGCTTTTTCCGTAAGGACCCCGGCTTGTAAAATTGTTTTAAGTAAAAGGATTTTGCAAAAGAAAATTGGTTCCGAGTTTGACAGAAAAGAGAGAAGAAAATAATTTCTTAGTGCAAGAATAGAACATTTAAAGAATTAGGATAACTTCTTGCAAGTGTAATAAGACAGGTGACCGAAACAAACTCACGTGTTACATTTTTTAAAACACATATATAGCGTCATCATGCACCCTTCTTGCAACATTTTCAAGGTCTAGGTTGCAAACTTGATCGTTTAGGTTTAAAAGCATGAGACTGAAAAGACAGAATATGCTAACCTGCAAGCCACTCAAAAGCCGCTCTAGCCTAAGAGAAGCCACGGGTTCATGTGAGGATGAGAAAACTTCGCCAGGGTAATACAATACTCCATCACCTGGGGGAAGCCCACGCCTGAATTTGATCTGTCCATATACACAGGAAATTAACGATGGAAGGAAAAACGGAAAGTAAAGATGGGTGAGAGATGACGTGGCATCATACCTCTGCACTGGCAACGGTGGCCTTCTCGTAGCAGTTGGCACCCCAATATAGAAAGCCGGTTCCACCTTCTTTCCATACACGCCACATGACTGCACGATGCTGTGTACCCCGCATACCCAGGTGCCAGTTAGGATGAGGATCAGACGGTCCCATGCACACATACGTCCACCATTCCTGTTAATATGATCCATGAAGTCATTCGCATGCTGCTAGTCTATTACATGCGATATAAATAAGAATGCACTCTATTTCTAGTGTTTTTCTCCTATGCCTTATGCTCCCAATGTCTTTTTAAAATCCTCACAACCTTAAAAACATAAAACTTTTTGAAGAATCTTGTAACTTTTTTGCAAGCAGGGATATTCACAGAAACAGCTTTTTTCTCTACCCCCTTGAAGTGGAGGAAAGGTATGCATATATCCTACCCAGATCATACTTTCAAGTGGGATAAACTAGGTACGCTTTGTTTGGTTTGGTTTTCTAGAAGATGGTAATATGACGAGGCTTAGTTAAGACCACCTTGACAAAGATTAAGGCAGATTACAAACAATGAAACAGAAAGTTAAAATTCAAATGCATCTTTTTGCCAAGGGTTTCCGGAGGAAATGGGATTTGAACCCATGATTTAGCAGTTGGTTGAGCAGTCATGATGGAGCACAAGAAGTTGTTGGTTATAGTTCATTAAGGTGGAGATGATCCATTCTTCCTCGTATATGCCAGAGCTAGGACATATCTGATTCTTTTGGCTGCATGATCCATAGTATGGGAACTGTTTATTGCTTCCCCCTTGTATGCTAGTTTGGCTAGACAGTATTTTCTTATATATGTTATTACCCAATTGAGTTCATGGTGCCCTTCCAAGTTCCATGTGTTAAAGGCACTAGAAAATGACAAAATCAAATTGGATTGCCCCATCCAGCTTATCTTAATTCTGTTAAGAATTAATCTACTCAAATAATACATCTTTGCCAGACCATCAAAACTTGCTAAATGCAACACAAAGTTGCAGAAAGTTTAGCCACAGAATGTTGAGAAATATGTGTCTGTGTGTGTAACTGTGAATACGGGTGATAATAAACATCAAACCGTATGTATCTCAAGCTGTTGGGGGTAAATGTGTAAAGAAATTACCTCATCATTGTCTGTTTTTATCTCTGCAATGATATCCTTCACCAGGTCCTCCCGGTTACCAATCACCCATTCGCTGCATATGAAAAAATAACCATTAAACTTTGTTTTGGGCACACCAATAAATACCGTGCATGAGAAGAAAAAGAAATCAACTCAGGTTCTAGTGCTGTTGATAAGCTAATGGCTAATCACTTGCAACTACATATACATAGTCCGACATTACTAGCCTGCTTTACAAGTTGAATGCCGATATCCATAGTAACGATATAATGCATTACAAATGCATATTGTGAACATCAAGTACAGCTAAAAGTTAAAAGAACTACCATGCAGACAGAGAAGCAACTGCTATCTTCAGCATTGCAAGCCCGATAAAGAAAGAAATGATGCAAAATGCAATAGAGAGACGATGGGGATTGTGTGTCGGCTGTGCAGAATCTCACACATTAATGAATACATTTGGACTGTTTGTGTGATAGAAGTAATTGAAAATTAGAATATGAACTCTGCCATAGCCTGTTCTGGAGGGCTTCCCTGAAGTGGCCTGGTAACAAGACTTGATATTTGAAGACGAAAGTGGTCCTAATGAAAATGTAGGCATATAGATGCAAAAGTAAGAAGTATAGCTTGTAGCAAGACACTGCAATTAAGAGAATTAGGGATAGGCGAAAAATAAACTGGGTAAAGGGACATAACGAATTGGAAGATAACCAAGCTTGGCTTCAAATCGCTGGCCAGTCCATGTGTTTGTGTGGCCTGTGCTAAATGCTTTTAGATACAAGGCTCTATGAGTTGAACCATAGTAGGTTAGTCTAATCATCACTTGATTTTTCTAATAATTTCAAAACACTTCCTCAAAGTGATATTTATAAACCATTCAGAAATGATACCATAATTATAATATGTGCTTAGTATCTGTTCACTATGGCATCCCATCTTTCTCAATAGTGCTGAAAATTTTGAAATTAACAATCAAATGCTTTTGAAGGAAAGACAACATACTTTGCAATGGTTACATATCATTTTCCTTCTTTTCTTAGTGCATTCCAAAGTCAAAGAGCAGGTTCCAATACTGTCTATCGAATAAAAACTGAATGAAAATGTAACTAAATGAACAAAGTTATTACCTTGTACAATATATTTGTGTATGAGGGCGTAGGAACCCTGGTACTTTCAGAAAAGCATCAAAATTGTTTGGAGCAAGAGGTGCATCACTTGGACCTGAATAAAGCTAGAAAGTAGTCTCAGATCATCTCTAGCATCACAGTAGGACAGTCATTCACCCAGGAAAAACTATGATATGATGATGTTTGCAGCTAAAGAACTTCCACAAAATAACCGAAGAGGCATAAGAAATGTTAATTTTTACCAAAGGACAATCTACTGTCAAACACAACGTACTAAAATTTTGATTTGTATTGTCAGGAAAATTCATACATCCACAATTCAACAGTAAGTTCAATTTTTTATCCTAAGATACAGGGTTTAAAATTATTGCAGGACTAGGATATCTTGAAGCTTGAAAATTGTAAAAAGAAGGTGACAAATGTTGCTCAAAGAAGCATGGGCTAGAAGAAATCATGTGAATCCAATAACCTCAACTTCCATCCATTTCAAGATCAATAAGCATATATATATACATCAACTGTTCTTCTACTGGTATACCTACATGCCTTGTTCTTCTATAATTCTACTTAACAGTATACCAAAGTACATAGTAAACATTCCATAACTTAATGAACTGATATCTACCATAAATATCTACCATAAATAGTCAACCGAAATATGCTTTTAAAACTAGATGTGGTATGACTATGACTAAAAGAGTAGAGATATTTTTCCCTTGGGTAAGTGGTAATAGAAAAGACTTGAAATTTATAATTCTGAAAGCATCTCATGTGTGAGGAATGTAAAAAGAAAAAAGAACTTGATTCGTCAACAAGCCTGATCAAAAGCAAGTCTGGTTATATCCAAAAATGTAGTACTATAAACTCCATGGCCAAATTATATGGATGATTGGACATCTTAAGATGATTCAAGCCAGGAAAAATATGACCAACTTTAGCTGCCAATCTACATTACCAAAAAATAGATTCTCATAGACCAAAGATTAGAACAGAAGTATTGAATCTGATGTATGCATGATATATATATATATATAGTAAACAAATACCTTGTATATTTTATCTCATTTCTATTTTATATTGGTAGAAATGTGCACAGTAAAAAAAGGAAGGGATGAACTTGGTTTATGAATAAAACAACCAGAAATTATAGCTGATAGTTGTAACTATATTCTGGTATGCTCAACAGGAACTGAACTAGAACCTAAACATCAAGACAAAGTCAAAGGCCACTTGAAGCTTAAAAGAAGGTGGATGCAATTTGCATTCAAACTCCAATTAGAGATGCTCTTACCGGAGTAGTACGTAGTCAATACACGGGCATCAGGTGCATAGGCATGAATCTCACTAGCTTGGTGGCGAATAGCATCGTACTGTTGCACATTCAGTGGCTGCAAGAATGATATGTGTACCATATTCAAACAAACCAATAAGACGGATATAACATAGATACAAGGGTGATATCACAAGGACGCAAAAACTGTTCATCTCCAACAGTCGTATTTTGTGGTGGAACTCCAAAGGACTCTAAACAGACAACATTAAAAAAATATTTGTGTTTGGATATTTGCTTCAACTATTAATACCTCATCCCACAGGTAAAAGTAGGCTTTCTTCCAATGACTTTTTGATCTCAAAATCTCCACTTCCTTCTGCAGGTAATCCTTTGCTAAATCACCACTGCTAAGAATCAAGAATGTCAATGATACATGATCAAAATCATTATAGACCAAACACCACTTCAGGCATCTACAACATACCTAGGGACTACAGGACTATATGGCACAGCATAAGCTGCAAGACGAGGGTCTGAGAAAAATTCATCTGATTTTGGATGATCAGCTACACAAAAGAAAGAGCAAGAGTGATCAGTATTCTCACTACCGAATGATATTAACCAAGAGAAGCTCATTGCTTGAATGATTATACCAGGCCATGGAGAGGTGTATGTCAAAACACGCATGCTGTTACCCCATTTGCAGAAGTAAGGACTGATTTTATATTGAAGCAGCCACTTAAAATGTTGTTCTAGAGCATCATACCATTCAGCACTCCCATGTTCAACACCAAAACGATCTTCAATCACAGTATCAGAAATCTTAAACGTCATTAAGGACCAAGGACATAGATATTCACCTCACAGGAAGGGAACGAAGTACCACTACCGAATGAATCCTATGAGGCATGCACTCTAATCTGAATTGCAGTTGCAAAAGTAATGTAGAAAACTTAAAGCATGTTACAAATATTAAATAACATCATGCCTGTCTCATAATTTGTATCACATATTAGAATCTTGTATAAGCGAACTTTACCGTATCGAGTCGTAAAATGAGCTTCTAATTTCTCAAAAAACTTGTAGACGTACCAAACTAATATACATAGAAACATATATCCCAATAAGAAAGGTATACTTTTACGTTTATTACTCGAACAATAGGATCATGAAAGGTGGATTGCTTAACACTAAAAGAATTGCTTAATAGTGCTGTATCTTTATCAGCGTCGAGTTAAGAGTGTCACAGAACAATATTTTGGGTCACTTTGAGTTCTATTCTGTTGGGCGTTGGCTAAGTAAATGAAGGCATATTGGCTCTCTATTAATGTACAATCTAGAACTACAGCACCCTCAGCTTCATCACGAAGAAAACCTTGCCAAAGTTGCTAACAGCAACCACCCATAACCATGAAGGGTAATCCTCGCCAGAGTCACATCAATAATTGACCCCAAAACTACATATAGAGCATCATGGTAATTGTATATCAACTTGGAGATAAGGGAACTTTAAAGAACTAATGGGAATCCAGACATTTTGACAGGAAACCTTGTCAAACCTAAGGAAAATCCAAGATACCAAAATTTAGTCATGAAACTGAAATGTATAAATTGAGGATACACCAATGACAGCAGGAAGTGAAGGTGTTATCGGAAGAACAAAGTCCCAGATGGTCAAACTTAGTTTCAAACGTACTGAAAGGTTTGCATCTTCATCCATCATATCTGCTGGCCCATTCTCTGAAAAGAAATCAGAAAAAGAAGGTGACAGCAGAACTCTTCTCAAAGTCGTAGTAGCAGATTTCACTCTTTCTACCTGACATCAAAAAGTAAGATCCATGAACAGTTCATTACAATGTGTTAACACAAAATGTTGCATACGCATGAAATAGTTCCAATCTTACCACTTCTTCAACTGCTTTCCCATCAATTGGCTCAATGACATCAAGACAATCTCTGAGTTCCCTGTATACTTGATATTTCTCAGATTTACCCAGAAATTGCGCTGCACATCTGCAAAGAGTCAAACCGAATTAATATAGATGAACGAGGTATAATATTTAGGCCAGTAATTAGTATTAACAATCTAAATATAGTAAGTTCCACATAGACAGGTAAACAAGCCGAGAATTGTAGATTTGCATTCAACAACTAATATTTAACTGAAAAAAGGGGGTAGGCAATCACTCTGCATCTGCTTTGGTAGCAGTAACAATAAATTCTCCATCATATTGTCCAGGGGGTTGTGTGCTTGGAACATCAATTGAAACCCAAATGGCAGCAGTTTCTCTGCAGGAAAAACCCATAATTGTCGAATTATAAGACATTTGACTATAACTCAACATGAAAGAATATTCAATTCTTCCAACACTGATGTAGTCAATACCCTGGAAGTAAGTTTATCTGCGAGACTGGCATATCAACTGGTACAAGTGCATCTGGAACACCCAAGATAGGGACCACGCGTCTCATTGTAACTGACTGACCAATGACCAACCTGGTTACAACCAATCTTAGTAATAATTTTTTATCTGAAAAAAAAATTAATATTACGTCATGCATATAAAAATATATTAACCTGTCACCAGAAGTAGAACAGAGATCAGTACACTGAATCTGTACAACCCCAGCATTACTGGATCCACTCCAAGAAACTTTAGGGCGTATAGCAATTTGAATGCTTTCCCTCTCATTTCTTGCAGCTAAAAGAGATACCTTCAAGCAAACATTTTGAAGAATGAGAAACTGTGCAGAACTTCACAACATTAGTAAGACCTATATCGCGATTTGATTCTTTCTCTAATGGTGATGGAAGATCAAAAACAGATATTACTATCAATACTGAATGGTAGAAGTCAACATCCATCCTTAAAAGCACACATATATAACACACCAGGTTAATTGTTGCTTGTAGTACATATACCATAGAGCAGGTTATTAAGTAAGACAAGGTGTATGTACAAGGACAAGTGAAACACCAAGAAAGTATAACAAATGGTCCTTTTCACTCTCAATCCAGAGCACAATCAAATGGAGTGGTGCAACATACATATACATGTGACAAGGAATCATCATATTTGCAATAATAGTTTATCATGCACTCATGATAATGGTTATCACTTATCACTGATAATGTGATATACCAACAATCCTAATAGATAACTGGAAGAACTTGGCAACTATGCAGATACATGAGGCAACACTTCAACAAATGCCATTAATCTATAAAGAAATGAAAAGAACAGCCGATGCTGACAAAGATAAAACAATTTCATATTTCGATGTTTCAAATACATATATATCTATAAGCTCCATAAGCAGAAAAACAACCTTAGAAACAATGAGAAAACGTATAAATATAGAAAATGCTTGAATTAGAAATCTGAATTTGGTTGCACTTGGCTTGAAATGCTTCTCTATTTCTAGTTTATTATCAGTGCCTGGTGTCTACTGATTTTCATACTGGTGTTTTAAGAGAGACCCAACTCAAAAATCCTTTTATAAATCATGTTGGTCTTCACTATGCAATAATTCAATGCTTCTAATATGCCTTATCTTTATATTAGTTTGCACCAACAACCATCAAGAAGCACCTACAATTAACTAAACAAAAAAATTAATCATCTGATAATGCTTGTATGAAAAAAAGAATAGGGATATGCACATGTTTTTGCATGTAATTTACAATTCCAAAGCTAACCTCCAAGGAAAAAAAGGGTGTATGTTCTTATGGTGCATATGCATTAACATGTAGGTATAAGTCTGCAGAAACCCAAGGGTGACTTGAAAGCTGTAAATGGAAACCGCAATAACAAAATTAAGGCAGTGCTTAGACACTTACAGGCTCCAACTGTCGAGGCATTTCTTGAGGTCCTACATTTGCAGTGCTTGGCATGCACCATACATGTACCAGTTCAGAAGATGGAACTCTAGTAGGATCAATTGTCCCTCTCAATTGACTTGGAGCCTGTAAGCTACCATCACCCCATCCATATGCTGTCCCACCCCCAGCAACACCTTCAACTGGAGGAACCATGTCTTGACTCTCTGTAGCATAGTATACAGAAAAATAACACATCAAACAACTACAATGGAAAAGCATTCCATTGCAAAGAGTTTAAGGAAGTCAAAAAGGCATGGGAATACATCATAAACAATTTGTTTATGTACAAGAACTTAGTTCAGACTCACACATTTTACTGTAGCACTTAAGATCCACTAGAGGCAAGTCATGAAAACTTTCAGAAGATGTACATTTCAAGGACTATGAATAGAACTATGCTTCGGCAAATGACTCTTTAAACAAAAAAGTTGGCCATGTATGTGTGTGTGTGTGTGTGTTGAAATAGAAAGGTAGAGCCTACTAGTAAGACACAAAGTTTTACATGACAATTAATCAGATGCTTAGTGGTCAATAATAAATTGTGCATTCAATTGTAAGTCATTACATGCAAACCTTACAAACAAATTATCCAATATTAGTTAATGCACAAAAGCTAATTACAGAATATGTGACATGATCACTTAATTCTGAATCAAAAACTCATAACTTCCCCATTCACAATAATCTTGACCATGCTTGACTAAACTTCCTAATTGAGGGGGCAAACTGAGTAAACTTTAGATTAACTAAAAAGGTGAGCAAGTTCAAGAAAATACACATAGGTGACAACTGATAAGTGGACAAAATCATTGAAGCTTGATATCCATGTATTAAGCCAATAACTTAGTCTCTCATGGGCGGTGGTCTACAAATAGAGTACAAACCACATACATACTTGGTACATTTTGATAACTACAAATCAAACCCTAAAATAGCTTAAAGTTTGATTCTCCTCTTCCGCATAACATACAAACAACAGCAGCAACAACTCATCTATCTTAAAGGCCCAATTTGGAAACACCCTGTCCTGTGTAAGCCATTAAATTGATCTACATATATAATGTAGAATTTGCACCTTGTACGATGAAAATTGGGGCAAACCCGTATAATCCCACTTAAATTCCAATAAATTTTCCATTGCGCAAACAAGTAATCCATTGACTCCTCGTATACAAGATGAAATTTTCTCAGCAAACTCCATCACCAAACTCAAATTTTAGTAAATTCCTCTTCCCAACATTAACAAACTATCAACCTACAAACTCTAATCATCAAAGTACAACAACAATCCATCTCCACGCTAGGGTGAACACTCAACCAAACCTCACGAGACTAACAAATAACACACGTCAAGTACAAAACCCTAAAAAAACATATAAAACCAATCGCAAAAGCTTCAGAGACGATAAGTTACAACGAGTGCGGTCCATATTCTTACTTAAAGTGAACAACAGTGAATCAGAACAAAAAGGTAGAGCAGGTCAGTGAAATTGAAATGCTTGGATAAAGAATAGATGAGACAAACCAGAGTTATTCATGTTTTTGGTGTTGCAGATGAAGGTATGAATGAGTGTGACTCCGGTTGGTTGGCGTCGCAGACGAGTGAAGGGTGTGTAATATTGGAGTCGGTGATGATGATCGCGTCTCGATCGCACAGAAAAAATGGCAGTATAACTTTACTGTTTTGTATTGTATTGGGAGTACTTACGTAATCTGATAGAATTATATAATTTATTACTATTTTCGAACATAAACTCATGCGGAGTAACCATCATATCGGTTTTCTATCTATTAAATAATTATGTGTCTAGATCGACTTGTACATATTTTAATTAGTTTTATTGAGGATTATGATAAATGTTCTTAAATAAATCTAACAGGGAGATAAAACCTTAAGGATCAAATATGTAATTTACTAAAAACCTGAAGAATCAAATCTGTAAGTTACTATATGAAAAAATAAAAAATGTTATAGTATATAATGCATCAAAGCATCTATATAACAGAGGTACTTAATTAACACATTTTTCTATAATATTGAAAAACCAACTCAATTTCTTGTTTCGACTTTTGTTTCATTATTGTTTTCTAATCATTTTATTATATTTTGCTTTAATAAATAGAGTAAATTACAAATTTTGTCTATGTGATTATTGAAAATTTGGATTGGATTCCTCAAATGAAATAATTATATGTATGGTTTTCGTGCTTTTATTTTTGTTATGAATTGGATCATTTGCCCCAACTCTAGTGACTAGTGGTTCGTTAAGTTAGGGGTAACATCGTCTTTTTACGGTTTTCTTTTTTAAAAGTATGCTTATTAAAAGTAAATAGTGTTAGAAAAGGTAGATGTATAAATTGTAAATGATTTGTATATCTTTATATTTTCTATTTAATGAGAGGCATTGGAAGGGTATGTTCACGGATCATTCACAAACCTTAGACTCCTTTATCGTATTAGAGCTTAGGCTCCTTTCTTTCCTTTTTCATTCTCTCTTCAATTTTTAATTAACCACGGTTTCTCGATGGCCGGAGAAGAAACACCAGCTACGCTCGAAGTCCAGCCACAAAAACAACCCTTCACCCGGTATACACTGTCGACAATATTCAGCATAAGGTGCGGGTTCTTGATGGCACCAAAGTCTCTTATTCTACCTGGATTAAGTTGTTCCTCCTTCACGCACGAGGGTATCAGGTTTTGGACCACATTGACGGCACGCAACCTCCACCCAAAACTGATCCCAAGTTCGCCTCTTGGAATGAAGTTGACGCACATGTTCTCCAACGGATTTATGGCACCCTTTTCGACACTATGCTAGTCCATGTCCTCGAACATGAATTGGCCGCTCACTAAGCCTGGCTTAGAGTCAAAAACATCTTTCTCAATAATAAAGGGGCCCACATCGCTGTCCTAGACCAGGAATTCAACACACTAAAACAGGAGTTCATGCCTAATCTTAATGCCTATTTCCAACGACTACGTGAATTAGCAAGACAGCTAGCCGATGTCGATGCTTCGGTAACCGGCTTGTTCTTCAATTAGTTCGCAACCTACCACAAGAATACAACATAGTTGCGTCATATATTCAGCAGACACTACCGTCCTTTGAAACTGCTCATAACATGCTTCAACTTGAGCAACATCAAAAATCAGGTCAAGATGAACCCCTTCTCCGTCGACTGTCCTTATTGCACCACAATCACCATCCCCCTCACCAGAATGGAATGACTCATCCCGCTCAACCTCGTCTACACGCAGTGGAAATCATGGCTGAAACCGTGGACGTGGCGGATATCGGGGGACGCCTATTGCTCCTCACACCCCACATGTGGCATCATACACGCAAACTTTGATCAAACAATCACAAGGGCATGCTAACCTAACCGCTTATGATGCATTACAACTAGGGGTGTACATAAAACCATCAACCCACGAAACCCGTCCAACCCAACATGCTAGCAATCCAATTTAACCCAACTCGCCAAACCGCCAATTAAGAGGGTTGAAATTGGGTTGAGCCTCCCAACCCGCCAACCTGCCGCTAATATATAACTTTTATAAAATTGTAGTTATATATATAATATAATATAAGAATAAAAAATACTATTCTATTTCGAAAATTTACATCCCAAAGTATATATATATTGTTATAATTTACATTGTCGATTTGTTGAAATATTATATGTATTATCCCTATTTGTTATAGTTTCTTGTATAGTCGTATGTATTATGCCCATTTGTTATAGTTTCTTGTAAGTTGTAACATTTTATTTTCTATGTATACGAGCAATGGAAAATACTCCTAAGTCTCAAAAAAGGGAAAATGCTCCTAGATGTGTTTGTAACTATTGTGGAAAAGACTATGTTTATCATAGTAAGCGAATTGGTACAGGTTCTTTATGAAATCACTTAATAAATCAATTTAAGAGGTACTTGGATAAGGTGTGTGATAAAAGACAAATTGTTTAGCTTGGCAATGATATTGAGGTGTAATTTAGTAAGGAGAATGTCGAAAACACGTGGCTAGGTTTGAAGGATAAACAACCCTTTAGTGTTGTAGAGGGTGAAGGATTTAAGGTGTGGTGCTCACGTGGTAAGCCTAATTGTAAACGAGGGGTCGAAAGAGATGCATAATTCAATTACCGCAATTCGTAACAGTGTTAGATATATTCGTTCATCTCCTTCAAGGTTACAAAAGTTTAAAACTTGCATTGAGAAGGAAAATATTAAATACAATGGGTGGTTGATTTTAGATACATGTTCCTACGTGGTCATACTTGATTGACGATTTGGGCGGTTGAGACATCTATTATTCAAACTTTGAAGTACTTGATTCTAAGACTTAAGGATTTAATTATATATTTGGATTATTGTAATAACTAATAACTTCATTTTATATGTTTTTAGTAGTATTTATCGAATTTCATTCCTCAATTTTATATATACTATCAAACCGCTCAACCCGCCAAAACTCGTAAGGGTTGGGTTGGGTTGGGTTATACTTTTGAAAGCGTTGGGTTGGGTTGAGATTTTTCTAAACCGCCATAATTGAGTTGGCTTGTAAAAATGTCCAAAACCGCCCAACATAACCCGTGTACACCCCTAATTACAACCAACAAATTTGAATCAAGCATTTCAAACTCTATCTCGACAGGATCCGGCGGACAACAATTGGTATATGGATACCGGTGCATCATCGCATTTAACTGCTAATATAGGTAATTTTCATGGTTCTTTGTCTAATAGCACTATTCATTCTATTTATGTTGGCAATGGCACGAGCATTCCGATCCATGGATCGGGCACAACTCGCATCCCTTTACCCAACCATACTTTATCCTTAAATAATGTCCTACACACCCCGCATATCATCAAAAACCTTATCTTCATTCGGAATTCACGAAAGACAATAATGTTTCTATAGAATTTGATCTTCATGGCTTTTCTATGAAGGATTTACGAAGTGGACTCCTCCTGATAAGCAATAGTCCCGTTGATCTCTACCCTCTCACTGCTTCCAACCCAGATCCATCATCACAATGCTTCGTTGCTCTCTTTCCAGACACCTAACATATTTCGTCAAGAAAATGATTTAAGAGCATCTTTAAGAAACATGATTTAAGAATTTGGTATAACTACATTCTTTAAGAAAAATGACCAATTTTTTTTGGGTTGCTTTTTACATATTTCGTTGGTTGGGGATACACTATGAGGAATCTCCATTTTATCAGTGTAAGAGCATCTTCAACAACTATACTATATGTATTTTTTAAATAGAGTATCAAAAGTTAAAATTCCCAAAAAAAATTACATCAAATTCCAACAATTGCTCTATTTTAGCAATTATTGCATTAATTATATATTTAAAATATTCTATATATTTAATAAAATATTATTTCTCACCTAAAATTTTATTTTCGCTACCTCTTATTGGTGTGAAAACTCTAAAATACTACTTCTCTCTCCTATATACAGTTTTAGATATTTCTCTAAATTTAGAGATTTTCATATTTTCTCTGTTATTTTTTATATTTTATCATTCAATATACCATAGCTGCTGAAACACAAAACTTTCCAAAATCACCAAAATTTCTATTATAGTTGTTGGAAATGTTCTAATAGCAACTTAAACGAATTCTTAAAAATGAAGAAAATAGAGATTTTAAGCAAATTTTTTACTCTAAAAGATTATCAAAAACTTCTCCAAAGTAGAGAAATTATGAACCATAGTGCAAAATTCTATAACTTTGGAGAATTCCCAAAAAAAATTGATTACAATTAAAAATAAATATTCTTATCATATTTTTATTGATAAGAAACATTGAAATTAAATATTTATAAATAAATAAATTTTATTAAGTATCAGTATTTTAATAATATAATCAATATAAAATAAAAAAAACTGGTTGAATATAATCTTTTGAGTAAACTTCAATTTTAGTCTCTAAGGCTTAGTGAAATTTTTGAAAGTGAGACCTGAACTTTAATAAGTCCAGTTTTCATTCTTCATGTGTGAATTTTGCTTTGAAATTAGGACATGACTACTAACATCGTTAAAAATATCCGTTAGAGCCAGAGGTAAAATCATCCAACCATGTTTTCCCTCTTTTTTGCACTTATTTTTATTGTTTTTCTTATTATTGTAAAAACGTCAAATTATATATAGGAGGGAGGTTCAAGGAAAAACCTCAAAAAATATGAAAAATAGAGCAACACCTAGTAGTCTTGATCTGGATGGTATGCACTTGTGCATACAAGTAAGTTGTAACATGCAGACGTGCATAATGCACACATGCATAAAAACCAAAAATTTACTTGTATGCACAAGTGCATACCGTCCAGATGAAGGGCTACCAGAGTGTTCCTCAGTTTTCCATTTTTTTGAGGTTTTGCCCTGAACCTGACCCTTATATATAGAGACTAACTATGTAATTGAATATAAGAGGGAAGTTCAAGGAAAAACCTCAAAAAAATGGAAAATTGAGGAACACTCTGGTAGCCTTTGATCTGGACGATATGCACTTGTATATAAGTAAATTAAGTTGTTTTTTAATTTTATGCACATGTGCATTAAGCACTTGTGCATATGCACGTGTGCATGTTACAAATTATTTGTATACACAAGTGCATACAATCCAGATGAAGGACTACCAAACTCAGTGTTCCAATCTGATCAAATGGATATCCGATAAGAATATCCAATGGATATCCAATCTGATCCAATGGATGGAACCGAACCGATCCAATCATCCATTGGATTGGAAAATTTCAACATCCAATGGATGATTAGATCGGTTCGGTTCCCCTCACATCCATTGGATGTCAACCGATGAACACCCCTACATCTTAACATGCAACTTGTCTTTATTTCATGTTTATGTATTAAATCTTGATCACCTGATAAGTTTGACCTAAACTATCTTTTGATATTTATTGGAGCTTTGGTTAATATTCTTGATGTAGGTTTTAATGAAGTTATTATGAGCTATATTTTGGTCATAAATGTGTGTTACCATGGTATTGAGGGATATTATTGGTGAACTTGCATATTTTAGGGTTTAAACCTAAAATGAGATTGAACTATGTGAGATCTTATACATGTATCTTGTTGATGTGAAAAATATATAGAGATGGATGTTGAATGTATATTGGATGAACCATGAGTAAGCACTAGGAGGATGTAGTCTTAGGGTGCCACCATGACGGTATGCACCTAGACCTCCGTCATTTGAAGTAATGCCTGAGAGGTAGTCTTTAGATATGTCAGGCCTTCGGGATGTTGCTCATGAGAGTGAACATCAAGGTACATTGACTTGCGGTGAACCTCTTTGGTGTATTGGGTCTCCCCCATTGATTCTTGTATGGACCTTTTTGTCTATAATTGATTTAAATGTTTATGTCGTGATTATTGTTCAACTAACTAGGCTCGTTTGGCCTAACACTTGATTGGTTTGATGTGTATCTCAGGTTCTAGTGGAACGACCACCAAGAAGGATTAGTTGTTCATAGATGCGAGCTTGGGAATATTTTGGGACGCCTATTCTAGCTAGGGCTGAGCATCAGACGAGTCGGGTCGGGTTAGGCCCTAAACCCCAGAACCCGATCGGATATCGGGTGGTGGATAAGAGCCCCGAAATCCGACCGAATACACTTCGGGTAGATCGGGTTTTGGGTGGTCGGGTCACGGATATGTTCAGGTCGGGTCTTCGGGTGGAGTAACAATGATTCAATCCAAGAACCTAAAACTTTTCAATTCTTCAGTTTCTTCTCTTCATCAAGATTATCTGCTTCGATCTCTCCCACTTTCTCATCTTTGCTTTTCAAAAGCCAAGAATCAATATATTTTTCTATCTCAAAATTGTACCTTTCCTTCCCCCATCACATATTCCCCCTCTTTCCTTTTCTTTCTCAAAATATTTAGCTTTTTTATCATCAACGATGCCATTTTCTTTAGTTCACCCCATCTTTCTTTCTCTCTCTCTCCCTCTGCTACGGTTCTTTTTTCTTTTCTTTCTTCTTTCTCAGAAATCAGAATACCCTTTCAGTCTTTATCGCCATCTTACTCCTTTTTTGGTTTCATCTTGCGCCGAACAACAGAGGTCAGAGAGAGAGGTGGTTCACCGTTCTGTCTTCTATTTTCTCTGACCGGTGGGCGGCGGTGGGCGGTCAGACCAGACTGATCGAGAAGAGAGAGAGGGTATTCTGAGAAAGAGATCGAGAACGAGAGTGAAAACTGGAAGGGAGAAGTTAGGTTTAGAAAATGTAGAGTTATAAAACAGATTTTAAAAAAATAATAATAATAAGTTCGGGTCATCGGACGGGTCGGGTGGGGGATTTGGATACCCACCCCGATCCGTAGTATCCGGGAATAAGTTCGGGCTCGGGGTTCGGGTGGTCGGGTGGGGGATTTTCGAGTGATCGGGTCGGGCGGGTTTTTCGGGTTGGTCGGGTTTTGCTCACCCCTATTTCTAGCAGTCATGTTTTGGAGTTTGAAGAACAATTTGAGTTAATCTTTTTCCTAGATAGGATTTAGATTAGAGAGTTGTTTTTCCCTCATTGCTTATTTATTACAAAATTGTAATTAACGGGCGTTTATTGTTTCCCCTTTTGGGATGAGCTCGTGTTATGGCATTAATTTAAATACCCAAATATCCTTTTCCGGAAGTTTTTGTTATCCCAATTTTTGGGGTGTTACAGAACCGTTGGACTCGTAATTGAATTCCTCATCTAGCAAGACCATAAAATCTATAATTTAATCCCCAAATCCCATTTCCTCTATTTCACTCAAAAGATCGATTTCTACAATTACTTGAAATAGTACTAACCTAAAAATTACGGGTGTTACACCATTGTCATAAATACATGGAACATTCGTTGGGACGACCAACCACTTGGTAATCATTGTTGCTATTGTGACATATGTCACAACTGCATGGTACTATTGTCAGGACTACCACACTTTCAGTACCATTGGTGTTATTGTGACAGATGTCATAACCACATGACACTATAGTTGTACTCCATATGTGGTTATTCCTTTACCGATTCACCCAGTTCAATATTCTTCTTCAATTGGGATAAAAATTCAAGGTGTTACAGGTTTGGTGGACGATGGTGGTTGTGGAGGACGTGAAGATGATAGATAGTAGTGGTGGTGGCGGTCGACAGTGATGGACGAGGTAGTTGTGGCCGATGTGGTGAAGGTAGTTGATGGTGGTTATGGTGGAGTTGGAGGTGGGGGTGGCCGACGATACTAGTGGTGGTAGCGATTGGCAGTGGTGATTGGTAGCCAATAGTGGTTGTAGAGGTAGAGGTAGTGGTGGATGGTGGTGGTTGTGGAGAACGTGGAGATGGTGGATAGTGGTGGCGGTGGCGGTCGATAGTGGTAGATGGGGCAGTTGTGGGCGATGTGGTGGAGGTGGTAGTGGTAGCAAATGGTGATGGTGGTGGTTATGGTGGAGGTGAAGGTGAAGGTGAAGGTGAAGGTGAAGGTGGCATGCGGTGGTAGTGATGGTGGCGATGGACGATGGTGGTCGATGGACGATGATGGTTGTGGAGGAGGTAGAGGTGGCTGCCGGTGGTAGTGGTGGTGGTGGCAATGGACGATAGTGGTCGGTGGCGGACGACGGTTAAGGAGGTGGTGGAGGAGGTTGTTGTAGTGGAAGAAGAGGTAGGGATGGCTTATGGTTGTGGCTATCGATGGTGGCGGCGACTGTGACTAGCAGTTATGACCATTAAAACAAATACCATATTAAGGCTATATATCAAATGATGGTAGATTTGTAATGTCTTAGTTTTTTCTTAACCTTGCAAGAAAAAACATTTTTTGTCCCACATTGTCCCAGTTCTTATCCTTGTCTTATGTCGCACAGACAGGGACGACCCTGGGGTGTGCCGACAGTGCCGCCGCATGAGGCCTCCTATTTTCGAGGGCCTCCAATTTTAATTTTTAATTTTTTACATATAATATATTACGAATATAGGACAACAAAGCCGTTTCCCATCAGATGTTGCTTTCTAGGTCAGTTGGCAAATGTTTCCACTTACAAGCTGGAGTACCCGGGTTTTAACCTCATATACCACAATGTCTTTTTTTTTTTAAACTTAAGTAGTGCTCTAGTGTTTTTCTAATTTCTTTTTTCTCAATTTAAAAAAGTTATTTTTTTAAATTTCTTTAGTCCATGATTGTTTATTGAATTATACATTCCTTCTCAATTTTGTTTTCGGTTTCTTCCGTCATCTCATAAAAATTATAACACCTATTCATCGGTTCGTTCTCGATTCTTTCACTCAGGTCCAAGTTTCAATCTCATAGTTTATATTTAATATTTTTCTTATTTTTTTAATTTTCATTAATTTTCTTCTATAATTGTGTGTTGTTATTTAATGAAATTTGGAATTTTTTCAATCATTGTGGATTATCACTATATTCCCTTTGGATTTTTATTTTTAATTTTTGATGTCAGTGTTCTTTTAATAACAAAAAAAATAATAAAGTATCTTGTTGATATTTGTTTGTGTAATTACCGATAATATTTGACAGATTTTATTTAAAACATGATGTCTTCAACTACAAAATCTAAATCGTGTTATTCCAAACTTCAAAAAAAGATGAACAATTTGTAATTATGTAACACCCCAAATTTGATATCTTGTGATTATACCTGAAATGCGGAAGAAATTTTATGTACGACTCTTTTCCCGATAGAATTTTTATGTGGCATAAAGGTTTGGGTTGAATCGGGTTGAATCATCGCGTTTGGACAACGGTATGGGAGCAGTCGACGACAGTGACAATGTCACTATCGCCTTGGCATTGTTGCAGAGGGACCATGGGCCTCGGTACATCTGGCACGATTGTGACTGGCGATAGTGTCGTGTCATAATCGCAGGGTCACTATCGCGAGCCAGGGGATAGCCATGGTACAGTCCGGGCGATTGTGCCCCGCGACTGTGCCAATGTCACTATCGCCCCGACACTATAACGCATGTCCAGACGGGAGAAATCTCATTAAATGTCATTTTTGAGGGTATAAACTCTAGTTTTGGGATTTTCAGTTGTGAGGACGATTTCACACACTCAAGGTGCGATTTTCACACACCTTTCTCTCATCTTCATCCCATTTAATGCTATGGTAGGTGGTGGTAATAAATGTCTTTATTGTTAGGGTTGTAAGGTTAAAGAAACTCCAACTCTTCCAAGATCCAAGTGATTCAAGCCTCATTTCCTCCACTCACCATTTCTAGGGTTTTGGTTCATCTTTAGAGTTTCACTTCATAAATCTCTAGGTGAGTCTCCTAACTTCTATTTTACCATATTTATGTGTTAATAATTGTTAATATGATGATTATTGATAATTTGAAATTAACCTAAAAACTAGGGTTTTGGGTGTCTTACTAGTATATGAGTTTTCTAACTTGAGGAATGTGCTTGATGTTATAATGGAGTACTAAATGCATATGAAGTTATGAATGAACTATACATAGGTAAAGAGTCATCTTTCATATTAAAGGTTTTTGGTCACTAATGATTAAATTGGTTACCCAACTAGGCATATTACTCTAATGGTATCTTTTATGATAATTGTGTGGTATGTATGAACATGACCAAGAACTGTGTATTGTCATGCTTTGGGATAGAATGTATTATTCATGAGAAATGCTATAATTATTTGGCCATGACTTAAATGTGAAAGTAATATCTATCTCCTTGTGCACGAGGATTTAGATGGCATGATTATACGTGATATTAATTGTTGACCGTTTGGTCACTAGCGAGTAGACAATAGGGGACGTAAGTCCTTGAGATGTAACTCGTCTAGATTGGATAGACACCCATGTCTGTAAGCCCTTGAGGTGTAACTCGACGGAGTAAGCACTAGAGGCATAAACGGTTTGAGGATTGTGATGTCTGGTATGGCATGGGAACTAGAACGGGGATATGTGGTGAAATCCAGTAACATCACGGGTGACCCCATTCAAGTGTTCTCGTCACCCAATATGGTAACGGGTCTCCCCCGTCTTTCGAGAGTTATCTCTTGTGTATTTGTACAGGAAATGGAATATCAGTTCCGAATGGAATGTTGGCATTGGTTCAACCTTTGGGTGCTTCGGTAACAAATTATTTATACTAAAGATGCTCACTTTATAAACTGTTAAATCTTAATGATATATTTGAGACGTTGGCCTACCACTTGTTTTGGTGTTTAATGGCTCACATGTTTCTGCTAGTGGTGTGCATAGGGCGCCTTAATTCCCCGGACGCGCACCTAGGACCATTCGAGGACCGGACATTTTTGGGATTTATGAGAAGAGCGTTTTGGAGACATAGCAACACCCGCCTTTAATCTAGTTGTTTGTGTTCTAGATTAATTAGGTTGTTGTACTTTATGTTTCATTTATTCCGCTACTATAATTGCTACAAACTACCCCAAAGTTATTTTGGGGTTCTAGTTGTCTTATTTACAAGTTTTGTAAATCATCGTATTTTAGACGTTATATTGCCAAAATTTTAAGTTTTTAATTTACCCAATTTTTAGGGTGTTACAATTATCAATAATGTTCGTCTTTTTTGGAAAAATATACGTAGTGGTACCAATTTATTATTAAAAATGTAGAACCACTTACGTTTACTACTAAAACATTAAACAATTTTTGTCTTATATATTGTGTTTTTACTTATTATCTGACTACTTTACTTTTGTTATTAATTAACTTTTTATTTTGAGTAAACTACGATTTTAGTCCCTATGGTTTGATGTTTATAACGATTTTCATCCCTGGTCTTTTAAAACTGCTTTTTTAGTCCTTGTGGTTTCTATTTGATTCTATTTTCATCCCTCCCTCCAATTTTATTAATATTAAATGTTAATTCATTTAAAAATTAAATAAATAAATTACATATTTGGTCATTGTGGTATATAAAATTTTACATTTTTATCTTAATTTACATTTTTTTTTACTTTTTCTTTATTTATTGTATTTCATCATGACATTTATTTTTCTATTAATTATATTGTATATTTTCATAATTATTATTACTTTAATTATAAAAATAATCAAATAATTTTATTAAAAATACTAATAAATACATGAATTTTTTTCAAAGCTTTAGATCTCTTAAAATTAATATTTTTTTTCTGTTGATTTATTATAACTTTTTATTTATTTTAAATTACCATTGAATTTTTTTTAATAAATTTCGAGAAAAAAATCTTATTTTATAACAACCGGTTGTTTATTGGTAAATTCATTTTACTCTAATTATTTCATATTTTCATTTAAACTTTATTTTTATTAATTAATCAAATTTGTTAATATTTAAAATAAACATAGACACATACACACACACATATATATATAGAGAGAGAGAATGAGGTTCAAACGAGAACGATACCTATTTAAAAGAACACGAGAACGACAAATCACATACAAAATCATAAGTGATTTTACATTAGCGGAGAAGTCGTACAAAATCACAGTATGCGGACGACTTTTGCTGCGACTTAAGGTTGCAGGAATCACATGTAAAATCACTTATATTTTGTATGTGATTTGCCGTTGTCATGTTTATTTTAAATATGTACCGTTCTCGTTTGATCCTCCCCCCCCCCCCTCTCTCTCTTTATACACACATATATATATACATATATATATATATATATATATATATATATATCAAGGTTTTAAATAATGATTGTGTTTGACGTCACGTTAATTTGAAGCACGTCATGACCCATTGCATGAATTTTATAACAACAAAATGAAATCTTCTTATCCTTTTATTTTCTTATTTTTTTTGTTTTTAATATATAACCTAATTTAAAATGGTGTGTGTGTGTTTATGTGTGTATGTCTTATTTAAATATTAAACAAATTTGATTAATTAATAAAAAATAAAGATTAAATGAGAATTTAGAATAGTGTAGTAAATTGCATTTAATAAAAAACAACCGTTTGTTATAAAATAATACTATTTTTTCTCGAATTTTATTAAACTTTTTTCAATGATAATTTAAAATAAGAAATAGCTTTAATAAATCAATAGATAAAAAAATATTAATTTTAGGAGATTTAAACCTAAAACTTTGAAAAAAATATCATGTATTTATCAATATTTGTATTGAAATTATTTGATTATTTTTATAATTAAAATTATAATAATTATGAAAATATACAATATAATTAATAGAAAAATAAATGTCTTGATAAAATACCAAAAATAAAGAAAAGGTAAAAAAAATATAAATTAGGATAAAAATGTAAAAGTTTATATACCACAAGGACCAAATATGTAATTTGTTTATTTAATTTTTAAATAAATTAACATTTAATATTAATAAAATTGGAGGGAAGGATGAAAATAGAAGCAAATAAAAACCAGAAGGACTAAAAAAGCAGTTTTGAAAGACCAAGGACGAAAACAGTTATAAGCATCAAACCACAGGGACTAAAATCGTAGTTTACTCTTTTATTTTTATCAACAGATTAATCAATGGAGATTTATGAACACTGATTTAATGATGTAAATATATTATTTGAATTTTGTTAATAACTTTTTTATTCTTCCACATTCTAAGATTTATTTTGAATATAGTAATTTTTTGAATGATTAAGTCCTTAAACTATTTTTTTGAATGAAAAAACCATTAAACTTTCTCATTTTAAATGATTAAGTCTCTGAACTATTTTTTTGAATGAAAAAAACATTAAACCTTTTCATTTTGAATGAAAAAACCATTAAATTTTCTCATTTTGAATAATTAAGTCCCCTGGACATTTTTTCAGTAAATTAAATCATCGAACTTCTAAAAATTTGTTACTTACATCATTTTAACCCAAAAAAACTAACATATAACCGGTTATCTTTTGATTCTTCCTCTTTTGACAGATAAAAAATAGATCAAAAAGCGGGAGATCGATGATAAGGGACAACAACGTGTTAGGCGATATGGAGAATGGACAACGTTAGGGCAAAGGGGAGTGGCGAGGCAGAGCGATACGATTGTTTGTGAGGGGTTTTTATGGCGTAGAGTTTGAGAACGGTAAAACTGATTTAGATTTGCTAATTGTTTTTGTAAATTATTATATGCCCACGACACGCGTCACACAGAAACACTGTTGAGGAGTATGTAAATCTATCGGGCCGCACACAAAGAATGCGTTTGTTTCCATTTGTAGAAACCCGGATTTTATGAAAATATGTGTTAAACTGTAATTATGATAATTACAGGGTGAAAAACATAATTATGTTAATTACGGGGAATTATCTGTAATTATAAAGTTTAAAGTTTAAAAGGATAATTATATATATATATATATAATTATAATTATAATTTAATTTGAATATTACAGATAATTGTTAAACCTTATTTAATCCTTAGTTGAATTATAGTCTAACTATAATTCTTCTGATATAAATAAGGGGTTGGGCTAAACCATTTAACGAACAATTAAGTTAGAATAGCCTTTCACAAAATACAGAAAAAAAAAACCCTTTTCTTTTCTGGAAAAAAAAACACATATATAGATCTAGGGTTATTGGGCTAGCACCCGGTGGAATTTCGCGTGTTCGTGTGTGGATACCGCTAGAGGAAACCTAGATTGGTTTCTAAGTGCTCAACTAGTTCAACCACAACAGATTTGAAAGGTAAATCTCTAAACACCCTATGGTGTGGTTTTAAGTTTTAATTAAATACATCATTGGATCCGTTTGGGTTTTAATTGTTCAGAAAAGTTTTCTACATTGTAACCAAAATTATTTTAATTTCCGCTGCGTATAACGGTTACAATTTCGAATAAAACCCAACAGTGGTATCAGAGCTATTAGGGATTATACATACTGATGTTTACCTAATGACTTCAGTAGATACGGGTATGTTTACCTAATGAAAAACAAATCTGAAAGCTTTGAGTTTTTTAAAGAGTTTCAGAATGAAGTAGAGAATCAACTTGGAAAAAAGATAAAGACACTTCGATCGGACCGGGGTCGGGAATATCTAAGCCAAGAGTTTATTGACCATCTAAGAGATAACGGGATAGTATCCCAATTAACTCCTCTCGGAACACCGCAACATAACGGTGTGTCCGAAAGAAGGAATAGAACTTTGTTGGACATGGTTCGCTCTATGATGAGTCGTACCAATCTGCCTAAAAGTTTATGGGGTTATGCCCTAGAAACAGCTGCCCGAATACTAAATAGTGCGCCAACCAAAAAGACCGATAAAACCCTTTCGAACTATGGACTGGGAAGATCCCAAAATTGTCATATATGAGAATATGGGGTTGTGATGCTTATGTTAAGCGAGAAGCTTCTGGGAAGCTTGATTCAAGGTCTGGAAAATGCATCTTTGTAGGATATTCAAAAGAGACAGTTGGATATTACTTCTACAAACCCAGCGAGAACAAAGTTTTTGTTGCGCGCCGCGGTGAGTTCCTAGAAAATGATTTTCTATCGAGAACCACAACGGGGGATACAGTAGATCTTGAAGAAATTCAAGAACCACAAGATGAAACAATGGTTGATACTGACAATCAACATGATGTCGAGCCTCAACAAGTTGTTGAAGGTAATGACGAGATACAAACAATCCGAAGATCGAGTAGGAGTCGTCAAGAGCCTGAGAGATATGGTTATCTCATTGGCAATGACGATACGGTTCATGATGAACCCGTAACCTATCAGGAAGCCGTATCAGGTTTAGAATCTGATAAATGGCAAGATGCCATGAAGGATGAAATACAATCCATGTCAGATAACCAAGTTTGGAACTTGGTAGATGCACCTACCGGCTGCAAAGTCGTAGGGTGCAAGTGGGTATTCAAAAAGAAATCTGACATGGATGGGATTGTACATACCTATAAGGCTAGGTTGGTAGCTAAAGGTTTCACTCAGACTCATGGAGTAGATTATGATGAAACTTTTTCTCCAGCAGCTATGATTAAATCCATCAGGATACTTCTTGCCATAACTGCATATCATGACTATGAAATATGGCAAATGGATGTTAAAATCGCGTTTCTTAACGGAACTTTAAGCGAGGACGTGTACATGGTACAACCAGAAGGTTTTAAACATCCAAATTTTTCTGAAAAGGTATGTAAATTGCAAAAGTCCATTTATGGACTGAAGCAAGCATCTCGTAGTTGGAATCTTCGTTTTGATGAAAAGATTAAAGAATTTGGTTTCTTAAAGAACGAATATGAACCTTGTGTATACAAGAAAGTCAGTGGGAGCATAGTAGTATTCTTGATCCTATATGTCGATGATATATTGATCATCGAAAATGACATCCCTACCCTTAAAGGTGTAAAAGCCTGGTTAGCGAAGTGTTTCGCGATGAAGGATCTAGGAGAAGCAACTTATATCCTTGGTATTAAGATCTATCGTGATAGATTGAAACGCTTAATTGGATTAAGCCAAAGTACATATATTGACAAGATCTTAAGACGCTTCAAGATGGAGGGTTCTAAAAGAGGAAACTTGCCAATGGTACATGGTGTACATCTAAGCAAAACTCAGAGTCCCATATCTAAAGAGGACATAAACCGCATGAAGGGTGTTCCCTATGCTTCGACCATCGGTTCAATTATGTATACCATGTTATGTACTAGACTAGATGTCTCGTATACCATAAACATGACGAGCAAGTATCAGTCAAACCCAGGTGATGCTCACTGGGTAGCAATAAAGAATATTCTAAAGTATCTGAGAAGAACCAAAGAAATGTTCTTACTGTACGGCGGTCAAGAAAGAGATTTGTGTATTCGAGGATACACAGATGCTAGTTTCCAAATCGACCGAGATGACTATAAATCACAGTCGGGATACGTGTTTGTGTTAAACGGGGGTGCTGTGAGCTGGAAGAGCTACAAACAAAGCACAATAGCGGACTCAACTACATAATCGGAGTACATTGCAGCGTCAGACGCCGTAAAGGAAGCTGTTTGGATGAATAAATTCATCATAGATATGGGAGTAGTCCCTAGCATATGTGACCCTGTCGAGATCTATTGCAACAATGAGGGTGCCATCGCTCAGGCAAAGGAACCAAGGTCACATCAGCGCTCCAAGCATATCATGAGACGATATCACCTAATTCGAGAGATTATTGAAAGAGGTGACATAAAGATATGTAAAGTTCGATCAGAAGACAATCCAACAGATCCTCTTACCAAACCTTTGAGTCAAAGCAAGCATGATGCTCACATTAGCTCAATAGGCTTGAGGTTTTGTAATAATTTAGTCTGATTTGTAAAATCTTAGTAATCTTTTACTTTGTGAACATTAAAACAATTATGTTTTACAGTTATGGCATATTGGATATGAGTATTTAATTAAACATCTCTGTGTTCGTTTTAGCATGTTTAAGTATCCTTAAATAAATATGATGATCATATTATTTAGAATTGTCCTTGATCACTTATTACTAGGGGACTAGTAATAAATCAAGATCATTGTGAAGTTTGGTCATAGTACAAGTTGGAAGTGCACTAGGTGCAACTAGAGTCACATGCGCTTGTCAGAGCACAAGGCGTTGGATAAGACCCACGGTTAAGATCACCTCATAGATCGGCGTCATAAGGTGAGTCTTGAAATAGTACAACACTATTTATCCCCAGACCTGAGATGTACATTGGGATCTAATGCACAAGGAGTGTTATACTTTGATATAGTCTAACGTTACCCATTGACCGGGTAATCATAAGGGCTATATTAGGTATAACATGAATTGTGTAGTTAGTCGTGTACATGCAATATGGGATTTGCTCCTCTCAAGATGAGATAAATATTTTTTGGGCCCCTCGATTACATATTATGATTTATATGCATGAACAAGTGGATTAGTTGGACTAATGACACTTGTATAATCAAATATGTTGGAATCGAGAAGCATAATCTTTGAACTATAAATGATGAGATAGATCTATGCCTTAAGTTCAAAAATAAGATATCGTGAAGCAAAAGGATAATGAATGATTCTATTATATGATTGATTGGATCAATCAAATTGCTCGTAGGTAAAAGCACATTTATATAGCCTTGGGGGCGGTGACGTGTTGCTAGACGCTTACCATCGTCTGTGTTACTGTGTATCGTGCGCAAGTGGGAGAATGTAAATTATTAAATGCCCACGACACGCGTCACACAGAAACACTGCTGAGGAGTATGTAAACCTATGGGGTCGCACACAAAGAATGCGTTTGTTTCCATTTGTAGAAACCCGGATTTTATGAAAATATGTGTTAAACTGTAATTATGATAATTACAGGGTGAAAAACGTAATTATGTTAATTACGAGGAATTATCTGTAATTATAAAGTTTAAAGTTTAAAAGGATAATTATATATATATATATATATATATATATATAGTTATATTTTAAAGTTTAAAAGGATAATTATATATATATATATATATATATATATATATATATAATTATAATTGAATTTGAATATTACAAATAATTGTTAAACCTTATTTAATCCTTAGTTGAATTATAGTCTAACTATAATTCTTCTGATATAAATAAGGGGTTGGGCTAAACCATTTAATGAACAATTAAGTTAGAATAGCCTTTCACAAAATACAGAAAAAGAAACCCCTTTCTTTTCTGAAAAAAAAAACACATATATAGATCTAGGGTTATTGGGCTAGCACCCGATGGAATTTCGCGTGTTCGTGTGTGGATACCACTAGAGGAAACCTAGATTGGTTTCTAAGTGCTCAACTAGTTCAACCACAACAAATCTGAAAGGTACATCTCTAAACACCCTATGGTGTGGTTTTAAGTTTTAATTAAATACATCATTGGATCCGTTTGGGTTTTAATTGTTCAGAAAAGTTTTTTACATTGTAACCAAAATTATTTTAATTTCCGCTGCGTATAACGGTTACAATTTCGAATAAAACCCAACAGTTTTTTTACTTTAAAACCTTCATAGTCAGCTCTAGGTACCTTTAAAAAAAAGTAACCAATTTTTAGAAGTTCGATGGTTTATTTATACAAAAAAATGTTTAGGGACTTAATCATTCAAAATTAAAAACTTTAATGGTTTTTTCATTCGAAAAAATAGTTGAGGTACTTAATCATTCAAAATGCAAAAGTTTAATGGTTATTTCATTCAAAAAAATAGTTTAAGGACTTAATCATTCAAAATAAGATAGTTTATTGGTTTTTTTTGAATATTTCCCAAAATGTAATTAGTAATATAACTGAATTAAAATTATAGGGCCACATTTAGCTTTTTGCATAAGGCCTCCAAAATGTCAGGGTCGGCGCTGCGCACAGAACATGAAACATTGAGTTTTTGTCCTGTCCCATATAGCCCAAACGTGGGACAGTGAATTTTATCCTGTTCCCATCCTATCCTGAGCGTATGGAACTAGTTTCAAAACAAAATTCATACTTGGAGGATGAAAACTTGTCTTACTGAAGTTTTTTTTTTGGAAGACATAGCGGCATCGAACCAACGAACGACTACCACGCACACACGCACGCACACCTCCCCGGCGGTATCGGTCATCCACGGGCAGCCCACTAATACGCCGCTGTCCCGACCCAGCTTACGCTGAACCTAGAGCCTAACCACAGTCTAAAACTTGTCTTACTGAAGTTCAGTTTCCACTTTTAAATATTTTACTTAACTTCATGGTCCAAAATTGAAGTTTACTCTAATTTTTTTTAGTTTTCAATTTTTGATTCAGAATTTTGAACTTTTTTGGAGTCTTGCTGGTTACCGATGGAAAATGATGGTATATGGCTGGTGGTTGGTCTATGTGGCATGTGCTGCAGTTACGAGACACGACTCTACATTTTCCTTTTCCAATCTATGCTCGTTTCGTCTTCTTCTTCATCTTTATTTGGCCTTTTTAATCTTCTCTTTTTATCATTTTATTATGTAACTGCGCCGATTTCTTCCTCCCGATTTCTTCAGGAGCATTCAGCTGCAAAAGGTAACGAGCTAGCATTATGTTGTTGATCTTTATGGGTCGCCCGAATCACTTTTTAACTCAAAACTTTTTACAACAAGCATTTTGGCATTTTGATGGAGGGAAAAACCGGTAATTAACTATATGAAATATATGAAAAGTGTTGGAATTTATATAGATAATTCAGGGATAAACATATCTATCATTATCTTTTATTTGGAGAGTGCTAGTGTTGAGCTTAACAGAAGGGATGTTTACATCAGAAAATTAATTACTTGACATATGATTGTGATCAGTTACTACTGCCATGAATTTGTAGAAGCCATATTCATTTAACTAAATTTTGGGGTAGGGCCGTGATCATATGTCAAAATGCATATATGACACATGATCTTGTTGTGTTTCTATTGTACTTGTGTAGAATGTCTTTCATCCCTTATTTATGGGTGGGTTTGTTGGTATACATTTATTTGGCTGATCATTTGGTTGGTAATTTGCAGACGTTCCAAAGCATATATAATTAAGATGATTATATTTATGTACAGCATCATCAAGCATATATTGTTTTTCTTTTTCTAACTAGCTTCTTTAATTATTTTGGTATGATTTCTTATGGTATTGTTTTCTTATGATTTAGATTCGTTGGGACTGATTGTTGCTGGTAGTGAATATTGTCGAAAGTTGGGTATCAATCTAAATTGAGATCTCAATATCCTCATGGTAGGGTTTTAATTATCATATTTAGTTGTGTTTTTATCTGAAGATCAAGTGGTACCAATATATGTGTTTTTATTATTTTGGATGGTTTCAGGGAACTGAAACCGATCGCGAAGGATGCATAACTCTTGGACCATGGGGTCGATCTGATGGGGAAGCGTGGATTTGTATGCCCGAAGGCATCATTAAAAAGATAACAATTATACATGGAACTTTTATTAACGGTATCCAATTTCAAAGCGACAATTGTACAGGCAAAACTGAATGCTTCTCCTTTGGTCTCTTCAGTTGTTCTGATCAAACAGACACGGTACCGTAATTTATTTGAGATAATAGTTTTTTTTTTCATATAAGCAAGGATATCGTCTCTAATGAACAACATGCTTTTAATTCTGCGGATTTGCATCGACTACCCTAATGAATATTTAGTGTCAATAAGTGGGACGTTTGACTTTTTGCACTACTTGTGGTCATTATGCTTTGTCACAAATCAAAAGCGTTATGGTCCTTATGGTGGTAATGTTGGTACTCGTTTTTCTTATGATGGGAAAGGTGGTGTGATTGTTGGATTTCATGGGCGTGTTTACGGTGGCATTACTGCTGTTGGGATTTATGTGATGCCTGAATCACTTGCATTTGGTCGAATTTCTACAAGTGAACGCAATTCCACTCATGAGGTTCATCTCTTGTTCTCATTCTGGTATTCCTGTTTTGTTTTTATTTATGTTTCAAGCCTTGTCTAATACTTGATATGTTATCATTAATGGATATTTGGATAACCACATATCTGTAGAAATTCCTTTGTGAATATACCCCTTGTTTTTTTTTAATTTTTGTTCTAAAGTTAAGATATCCTCTTATGTTCTTGTGATTAATTTACACTACAGTTATGTTCTAGCAGTATATCTAGAATGGTAATGCCAAATGAGGCAGGACCTTGGGGGGCTTCTGCAGGTAAACATTGGGATGATGGAGTTTTCTCCAACATCAAACAAGTACATGTTTTTATAGAAGAGTCTTCGAAAGTGCTTCGTGCCATCTAATTTGTATATGTAAAAAGGGATGCTAGATTCATTTTGTTATCAAGGCGTGGAGGAGCATGGGGAGATAATATGGAACTGGTATCAATGGTATGTTCAAAAATACACATTAATTGTTTGTATTTCTGTCAACCTTATGATCAGCCTATGCATATTATAGAACCTACACTTGAACTTGGCAGGTTAATTTGGATGGTACGGATGAATATTTGACTCGGATCTCGGGGTTTTATGGACCCGTTGAGGGATATGATGGATTGGAGGCTATAACGTCCATCACTTTTCACACAAACAAGACGAAACATGGGCCTTATGGGGAAGAAAGTGGTGTTGGGTATACTCATTTCACTTCAACAGCATCTCCTGGGAAAGTGGTTGGTTTTCATGGAAGGAAATTGGATGGTTTTTTAACTGCAATTGGTGTTCATATGGAGTATTTCTAAAGGTTTTTGGTATGATACAAGAATCTATGTTAATCGTATTAAACTTTGGAAATTGATTTTGTTGGATATTTTGTTCTTTGTAGTGTCAAAAAATCAAATTTTTGTACATGGAAGAACCTGTTGGCTTTTCTAGTGGCTATTTCATTGATCTTCGAGACTTGAATTCTTCATATTATTGTTGATTACTTTGAAAAGGTAACAGTTGATGCACAAGCAAATTTTATCAATTGCATATATACATGGGATAAAATACTTATTTTTTTTCCACATAATAGGCAAAAACTCGCAAAGCACTTATTGTTTTATGACTCAACTGGATGAATAGTGGGCTCACCTTATAAATAAATTGAGACACCGCATGAAAATGTGTTGATGCCCAAAAATCAAGCCAAAGCCGTAGCTTGTGGCACCGCAAAGAAATGATTTGATGCACAAGATTCATGCCAAAGCTGTAGTTTGCGGCACCGCAAGGACTTGCTGCGGTTTGTGGCACCGCAAAGGCTTATTGCAGCTTGCGGCAACTCAAGAAAAGTGTTTTACGGTGTTGACTTATTATTTTGTGAGAAAAAGATGGTGGCTACAATATATAACTTTTTGCATGAGGTGGGCATTTCAGATAATATCATATACTCACGTATATAACCGGGTGATGATAAGGTTCAAGAAGGTAAGGAAGAAAGGGTGATGTAATCGAAACAATGAAACTTTAGACAAAAACCGGGTTTGTGCTTTGGTTGGCTAGATGAAATATACCTGTAAGCTTGTAAATGAACCGAACAAACAAGAATGAAGACTTAGTTGTGTTCGTTTGTTTAATTTTAACAATATATTGGAGTTTGGAACTTGTATGGTAGAAATAAAGATAAAAGTTTTATAAATTGTACGTAGATCTAACAATTTTGATCATAGGTTCTTATAAGAGCATCTCCATTGCAAGGTTCTTGTAAACAAAAAGTGAAGTGTCTTGTAAGAACTACCATTGTGGAGATTCTTATAAGAACCTAAGGCCGAGGGTCAGCATAAGGAAAACACAAAAATTAGGATAGGTGCAGAGGGGTGGCCCCTTTAGGAGATGAATAGGATCAAACCGAAAGACTCGTTAACTATTCTGGGGGTTAATGGTAATCAAACTTTACCATTAAACCATACAATCTTGAAACTTGAAAGAGAGAAAGCCCTTTTGAGTTCTTATTAAGAACTTTGGTTCTTATCATGAAGTTTGTGTGAAATGATAATTTCCTCATTTTTATTGGTAGTTAAATTAAATATTTGATATTTATTTATAAATATATAATAATTATTGATATTGACATGAGGTTCATAAATTGATGAGTTAGAAATTGGGTGACACCAAAAAGTGTAAAAAAGAAGTTCTTGTAACATCAATAATTATTATATATTTATAAATAAATATCAAGTATTTAATTTAACTACCAATAAAAATGAGGAAATTGTCATTTCACACAAACTTTATGGTAAGAACCAAAGTTCTTAAATAAGAACTCAAAAGGGGTTAGGTTCTTATGAGAACTCTCCACAATGATAATTCTTACAAGACATTTCACTGTTTGCTTACAAGAACCTTGCATTGAAGATGCTCTAAGAACCTTGCATTTGAGATGCTCTAAAAATAAATTGGTAAGCGAACACATGTTAATTCGTAGATATATAGGTTCCTTAAGGGTGCGTTTGGTATACAGAACAGAGTGGAACATGACAGAACAGAACAGACTTGTCCCATATTTGGCGTGACCATATGTGGGACACGCTAGAACTAAGTGAAAGTGTGGAACAAGCATGGGACACACTTGTCCCACTCCAATCCCCTGAAACTAAGTAGAATAACAATATTTTGACTAATATACTCTTTGTTAAAAACAAAAACATAAAACATGACTTCTCATCATCCACGCCTCCAAGCTATGGGTGTGCAAAACCCAAATAGTCCGAAATTCGAATCCGCATCCGCATCCGAGCCAAAAATAAGGTGTTTTTGCAAAACCCGAATACCCCAAAATCCGATAATCCGAAACCCGACATTTGGGAGGATATAAGGGTTCGAATTGGGCTTGATCGTTGGCCACCCAACCCGTCCGAAAACCCGAAATAACATAAATTTATATTTTAAATACTATATATATATATATATATATATATATATATATATATATATATATATATATATATATATATAGGGGCAGGTTCAAACGAGAAGGTAGTCAATTTGCGAGAAGACGAGAAGGAATATGAGCCACATAATTCATTAATTAAAAAATAGCATAAATAATTTTTTTTTAAAAATTTAGGATAATTACAATTTGAATTGGATAAATCCTTAAAAATCTCATAATATCTTTTAAATTTATTTACTTTTTAATTTTAATAAATTCATAATATTTTTATCAAATTTATATTATTATTTTCTAGATAAAATCACAATTTTTATCAAATATCACATGTGATATCCATAACTAATTCATTATTTATTTCACCATTTTTTTCTCTATTTTTTAGATTTACGGTTTGAATCACATGTGATTAACTTCGTTTAACATGTGATATATTATTATGTATCACATATGATCCCACTAGGTGGATTTTTGTAAATATCACATATGATAATATATGTCTGAATATAAATGAAACATAATCACATGTGATAATATTTACATCACAAAAAAATCTATAAAATATAAATATACATAAATTAACTAAAATATATACAATTATCACATGTGATAATATTTACATCACAAAAAAATCTATAAATAGAATTATACATAATCATATATGATTAACTAAAATATATACAATTATCATATGTGATAATATTTACAACACAAAAAGATCTATAAATACAAGTATACATAATCACATATGATTAACTAAAATATATACAATTATCACATGTGATAATATGATATGTGATATGCATAAATATTCATATAATGATATCACATGTGATATTTGGTTAAAGTTGTGAATTTTTTATTAAAATTATATTTAGAAAAAAAAATTAATAAATAATTGAAATTAAAAAATAAATAAATCTAAAAGATATGATGAGAATTTTAATGATTTATCCAATTTAAAATGATAATTATCCTAATTTCTAAAACTATTTTTTATTTATGTTTTTTAATTAATAAATTATGTGGTCCACAATCCTTCTCGCAAATTAGTTTACTTCTCGCATGATCCTCACTCTCTCTCTCTATATATATATCTAATTATATTTTTGAAAATCGTAAATTATAGTCTGTTGAAATATTTTCTAACTTTTAAACTTGCTATCAATTTCATCAATCTTTCAATCGATTGTATTCATCCTAAAAAACGATTAAATTTATATATAACTTTTGCATTATATAATGCCCGAACCCGACCGACATCAATTCGAAATCCGACCAACCCAAACCCGAAACAACCTAAAAATTCGAAACTTAAAATTTGGGTTTTGATTTCCATATCCAAAATCCAATCGTGATAAATTAGTTTTATGTTTTTGATAATCCATTGCACTATGTATTAGTGATGTAAATTAGTTTTATGTGATGTAATCTATGGTTTTTCATCAGGGGGTAAATTCGTCATTTAATCAGTCTAGTCCAGTTCTGTCATGTTTTGCCAAACGCTAGACAACTGTTCTGTTCTGTTCCGTCCTGTCCTGTTTCATCTTGTCCTGTCTGCGTACCAAATGCACCACAAATAGTAGGCTTGTTTATTTTAAACTTATGGCGTGAAAGCTATTTATGTGTTTCGTGTTGAAAAAGAATGTGTGTATTGGAGACGAAATTATTGAGACCGTTAAAGATGCACATGTTAATTTGTAGATACATAGATGCCTTAAATCTTAATAGTTAATTAATTAATTAAATTTATAATATTAATAAATTCATAATAAAATACACAATATTAATGTTTAAAATTTAAGAATTAATAAGACAAATTAATAAATTAAATAATGATATAGGTAAAATATTAAATGTATATTGGAAAGAAAGTGACAAAAAAATTCTAAAGTTTATTGAAATGTTACTTCAATAATATCGTTTCAATAAACTAGTTGTTAAGTCAATTTAAATTGGTTAAAAACCACTACGATAAAATCAGAATTATAGGAGGCTTAAAATGTTCAAATGTCATAATATAAGGTAGATTCATACGAGAACAACATTTATTTAAGAAAACACGAAAACAATCATGTTCATACAAAATCATATATGATTTGCGCGACTATGCGCGCGACCTTTAGGTCATCGTTTGCCCGATTTTTTTGAATTAGGCTATGTTTAGAAAACTAGCTGATAAGCTACCTGTGACTGATAAACTAGATGTTAGCTGATAAACTAGCTAATGAAAAAGTCACATTTGGCAAAAATTAACGTATAAGATGTAAAATTAGCAAAAAGGACATCTAGCAAAAATAATCAATTACAATATTTAATAATATAATTAAAATAAATTTATAGTAAAATATATTAATTAATACAAATAAATTAATAAATAATATAATATAATATGTTAATTAAAAAGTTTGAAATATATTATTATATAGAGTAAACTCTAACTTTGATCCCTAAGGTTTATTGATTTCTTTGAAAGAGGTCCCTATGGTTTCATAATTGAAGTTTACATCCCCAGGGTATGGATTTTGCTCTAAAAAAGGTCCCTGGACACTAACAACGTTAAAAACCTCCGTTAGATTCAGGGGCATTTTCGTCCAACCATCTTTTTTATCCTTTTTTGCATTTTTTTGCTTCTTCTTATTCTTATATAAAATCATAAAGTTTAGGGACCATATGTTAATAACTCTAATTTATATGTATGTATATATATATATATATATATATATATATATATATATATATAAGTGTGTGTGTGTGATATGTATGTATGTTTCTACAGGGACCATCGTCCCCCCATCATCCCCAACTTCACCGGAAAATCCACCAGCACCCTTCTTCTTTATTTTCCGGCACCACCCTCGTTTCGTTTCGTTTCCTTTGGTTTGATTTCGTAGTAGAAGTGGGAAAAAAGGTGATGGAGATTGTTGGGGTATTTAAATACATCGACCAACCCAAAACCAAATCGAACAGATCAAAGACATCGACCAGGCAGATCAAAGAAGAGAAATCGATAAAAAACAAAGATCGATGGGGATCAAAGGCAAGAACCTGATTGTTCGAAACCTGCAGAGATACCATTGCAGATCGAAGGCAAAAAGGACCGAAATCATCAAACCACCGATAACCAATCTGATTTCCCATATCCAAAGCAGCAAAAAAACCAAAATGATGATCGAAATCTAGCCGATCCCTCATGAATTGAAACCAAATTAAACTAGAGGCCAAATTGTAAAGAAAAAATGAAGCAAAACGATGGGCAAAATCAACAAAAACCCGCTGCCAGCAAGAAATGGCAATTTGGCCCAAGGCCATTGCAAACAAATCAACCCCAATAAAAACCAAAATCTGCTGGAACCATATGGGCTGCAAAAAAACAGACTGCAATCAAATCCTAATCTGAACATCTTCTCCGGCCAAATCGCCGGTCATCTTCTCCGGCCAAAAAAATTCAGACACAAACTCTAATCCAAAGTCCAAACCTTAATCCAAACACCAACACCAATTAAACCAAGACCAAATCCAAACCTAAACATCAACATGAAAAATTAAAATCAGACAAACTCTAATCTAAACCTAAACCTTAAAACCAAAATCAAAACCCAAAACTTGATCCAAAATTGAAGTTTACTCTATATTGTAAAATTGGAGTTTAGTCTGAACATCAAAAATCAGGATCCATTCCCCCTGTTTGATCATGTCGATATCCAGAACCATAACAAGAACCCCCTCCCCTTGTTCCTGTCGATTTCCAGAACGAGAACCCCCTTCGCCGGGAAGGCATGGCGGAGGGGATGGGATGGTGGTGGCCGAGAAACGAGTGGAGAAGGAGACGACCGCGGTGGCGGTGGCGGTGGCGTGAAGGCATGGTGGAGGGGATGGGATGGTGGTGGCCGAGAAACGAGGGGAGAAGGAGACGATGGCGGTGGCGATGGCGGTGGCGGTGGATGCAGAACGAAGGAGTTTTTTTATCATACATACATACATACATACATATTTCACACACACACTTATATATATATATATATATATATATATATATATATATAAATTAGAGTTATTAACAAATTTAGTCCTTAAGTTTTTATGATTCTACATAATAAAAAGAAGAAACAAAGAAAATTACAAAAAAGGGACAAAATTATGGTTGGACAAAAATACCCCTGCCTCTAACGGACCATTTTGACGTCGTTAGGGGTCAGGGACCATTTCTAGAGCAAAATCCAAACCTTGGGGATGTAAACTTGAATTATGAAACCATAAGGACCTCTTTCAAAGAAATCAATAAACCTCAGGAACCAAAGTTGGAGTTTACTCTATTATATATATTAAAAATTTTGAATTTTAAACCAAATTTAAAAAGAATATATATACATTAACTTATGATTTAAAAAAAACCATTACATATAATATAAAAAAAATAATCAAATAATAATTACAAAAATATAAATAATTGATAACTAAAATATATTGATCAATATTAAAAAAAATTGATATAATTATCAATAATTCTAAATAATTAAAATTTTATATCAACATATAATTAATTAAAATTTATGTTATAATTTTCAAATAATATTAATTAATATTTATTAATTAATTAATAATAAATTTTAATAGTTAATATTTATTTATAATTAATAGTTAATACATAATAATGAATATTAATGATGATATAATTGGAATAATCACAAAAACCTCCTCATAAGTTACTCCAAATAGCTTATCAAAAAGCTAGCTTATGACATTGTTTGACAAAAAAAAAATTAGCTTATAAGCTAGCTTTTTTTTGGTACATGTTTTGATGACCATAAACTTGCTTATAAGCTTTTTTTTGGTACATGTTTTGACGACCATAAACTTACTTATAAGCTAACTTATTGAAAAACTACTCATAGTAGCGTTTTGAAAAGCTACTCATAGTAACGTTTTGAAAAGCTACTCATAGTAGCGTTTTGAAAAGTTAGCTTATCAGCTACCACCTAACTTATCAGCTAGTTTGCCAAATATAGCCATAGGCTAGCTTATAAGAGCATCTCCAACATGTACGCAGAAAATAAGTTAGCTTATAAGAGCATCTCCAACAACATTGCTATCTTGTTTGCTATAATAGAACATCAAAAGTGAAAATCTCTAAAAAATATTACATTCAACTCCAACAGATTTGTTATTTTAGAAATTTTAAAACAACGTATATTATTATTGTAACACCCCCATTCCAAAGGAAGGGAGGTTACGTCAAACATAACAAACGGTTATACATATAACTCCCAAAATAAAGAGTCTCCATAAACGAAATTACATCATCCAAACAATAATTATAAACTCCCAATAATCGACAAAAAAATCAAGCGTAAACCTTTGCAAAAGAGCTAGTCTAAAACGATGAAATAAACTAAATGTAGCCTAAAATTACAATAAACCTTTCGTAACCTTTTTGCGATCAAAATCTTATTTACTCTTCTCACGCAGCCTTAGCAACCCCTTCAATTACCTGCCGTGAGAAAGAAAAGGAAAAACACGGTTGAGCCAAATGCCCAGTGAACGGATATATAAACATATGACAGGAACAATATCATAAGCAAAACTAATTTGATCTCAAGATGTCGGACAACACAGTTGCCAATTTATAGTCGACATAATTTAATGAAAATATATGAAGGGACATATCGAGCTCGAAAACGCATACACTTGCATATCCACCGATGTGACAAGTGTCAGACATATGGCCACACAGGCCCGTACGTTGGACTGCAGATCCACACGTACTAAATGTGAGATACGACGTTGGACACTACGCCGACACCCACCCTACAAACGTATCACATAATACGCCTCCTAAATCAAATTTCCGTCACACCAAGTATAGCTCTCACAAGAGCGCAAAAGAGGAGACGTCGTGGTCTGATCACACCGCCACGGTTAGTGTCACGCTATTGGTGCCACAATGACGTGCCTATGGTACCCCCATAAGTGGTTAGTAGCTCGATTTGTATCAAGAATTAAATTATCACAACACATGTGACATAACAAAGTTATAATAAGCTCATTTAAACGGTGCCAATGCCAAGTATAAAATTATCCATCTTTAAAAATGGTTTCCAAAGACTAGAAACAACAGAATGCCAAAATCAGAATCAACCCAAATACCAAATATTGTTTGCTAACGAAAGTGATATAAATCGCATTTAATTAACGGTGATATTACAATCAAGCATCGATTGAGGTTGAACCTCTAAGAATATCAAGAACCGATAGATACGACTCGAAAGACGTTAGAGTTTTATGTAAGTTGATACGAATAAGCCAACGCAATCGAACCAAGTATATATATATACCTACATATATATATATATATACATATATACATATACACAAAAATATATAAATCGAATCGACAAATACCAACAAAAGAGGTAAGAAATCCATAAAGTATTTTTCAAATATCGACATTATAAAGGTATGTTTAGGACAAGACAATTTTACGAGAATATGTGATATTGAACGATTATGAGTGAAAGACGATACGGGATGAACAAACCGAATAAATCAAATAATTCGAACTAAACGAAAGCTTAAGAGTTTGGAAACTTATGTAAACAATTCAAAGGGATAAAAAGATTAGGAATCCGTACCTTAAAACTTCACCCAAAACTTATCAATTCACCAGTCGTCTACTCTTTTAATCCCGACCTAAAACACCCAAAAACTTAATATTAATCTTACTTAACACAGCAGCAAAACGACTAATATACGGCTAAAATACAACAGCAAAATATCGTTAAAACGACTAATAACGACTAAAATGCATCAGCAAAATCGACTAATAAATGGCCTAAAAACGCAGCAACGATTTCGACTAAAATGACTAAAAACGCACTAAAACGCAGCAGCAAAAATACGGCTAAAACGACTATAAACGGCTAAAACGCAGCAGCTAAAATCGACTAAAAACGACCCAAAAATGCAACAGCAAATTAAGGCTAAAAACCACTAATTAAAACGCAACAGCGATTTCACTAAAAATCAAGCCGTTTTGGTCCGTTTTTTTTTCCGGCGATTCGCACCTCTCTTACGCAATAACGCAACAACAACTATAACTACGAACCATAAGAAATTTTAGGAGTATAGCAAAATCGACTAATAAATGGCCTAAAAACGCAGCAACGATTTCGACTAAAATGACTAAAAACGCACTAAAACACAGCAGCAAAAATACGGCTAAAACGACTATAAACGGCTAAAACGCAGCAGCTAAAAACGACTAAAAACGACTAAAAACGACCCAAAAACGACTAAAAACGACCCAAAAACTACCCAAAAACGCAACAGCAAATTAAGGCTAAAAACCACTAATTAAAACGCAACAGCGATTTCACTAAAAATCGAGCCGTTTTGGTCCGGTTTTTTTTTTCCGGCAATTCGCACCTCTCTTACGCAATAACGCAACGACAACTATAACTACGAACCATAAGAAATTTTAGGACTATATTCGAGATGGAAACGAGCAGAATTTTGGGGTTCCAATGACGATTTTAACGAACCCACTGCGGCCATTGATTTCTTTTACCGAATCGGTGGCTTTCGAGCCACCGAAACAACTCCGTTTCTACCCCAAAATGCAGTCCCAAATATATAAACGAAAACACACAGGTTCGAGCTTATCAATGGGACTTACCTCAAGATGACGATGATAACGGAACCTTGTTTGCCTTCGTCATCGATTCCTCTCCTCCGTTGCCAATTGATCTCTCTAACCGTTGAGTTTTTTCCTCTTCTATAGCGATTGAAACAAGTTAAGGTTTAGGGTTTAGCAACTGATAAAAGACGTGGAGGAGGAAAAAAAATGGAATATGTAGAAATTAGGAGACTAACCCAAATTAAAACCCAAACCACACATGGGTTTTGCAACTTAGTCCCTTAAACTTAAACTATTGACAAACTTTACCTAATTCATTTTTTCTTTTTTTTCTCCCTACACCTACGTACACCATCAACCACTCTTTAATTAATTATTTTTTTTCCACCTTACATATATATATATATATATAAATATATATATATGATATTTGACGTGTATTATAATTATAATATTCTCTAATTTATCATCCAAATACACTTTAAAAAAACTTAATATAAAATGATAAAAATTGAATCTTATTGGTAAAATTGAATAAAATAATTATTTCTCTCTCCAACCATCAAGTTTTAGAGAATTCTCTATACTTAGAAAAATATCAAGTTTTCTCTATTTTAGTAAACAAGATAGCAAAACTGTTAAAGAGGTTTAAAAAACAAAACCTCAAATTTTTCTATTTTAGCTAGGGGTGTCAATTTTGTACCGATACAAACCAACCAATTTATGTATCAATCGTACCAACTATCTAAACTTGGTTGGTACATGGTATTAGAAGTCGTATACCACGGTAATACCGTACCGTACCGACTTATTTTTTTTAAAATTATTTATTAATAGTATAACTAATTTTGATTTTCAAAATTTAAATTATTATATTTTAAATTTTGCTAAATTATAATATGGATGGATATACTAAACTTGGTTGAATTCATTTGCGTAACCCTTTCAACCTTATTACCTTCTGTCCTTCTCTACACCTTTACAATCCATCATCAATACTCAGTGATCGTTACTATTAAACTACTAGTGATTGTTTGCATTACATGAAAGTTATTTGAATATTTGTAAGGTTTATTGGCGGGGACCCAAGGCCCCGTGGCCCACTTTTGTGGATCCTACAGGCCCTACCTCTATAAGCCTGCACCGGAAAAGACATATTGTCTTCCCCCGGATTCGAACCCTAGTACGGGAACCCCAGGTAGAAGCGTTTACGGAAGAGACGTGGCCACTAGGCCAAAGACCTAGTGGTTTTGAATGTTTGTATATGTAGGGATAAATGGTACAACATATATCCACATGTTATTTGAATGCTCGATAAATTTAGTGCATCTAGATATAATTGGTAAAAAATGTCAATATAAATAAATTTATAGCTTCAACTTTTACGATGTTGGTACAAAACCGTACCAACATGTACCAACCGAAAAAAGTTGGTACCAATTTAGTTGGTATCATGTATAGTTGGTTGGTACATGGTATAAAATTTTATATACCAATTATAATTGGTTGGTACATGGTACATGGAAAAAAAACATGGTATCGTACCATGTTCATCCCTAATTTTAGCAAAGTTGTTGGAGATGCTCTAACTTCAAAATAATTTATTTTTTCTGTTTTGCATAATGTGTTGGAGTCTGGGGATGTATATACGTTTGTGTTGGTCTTTCTGCTGCGGTTTACGAGACATGGCTCTGCGTTTTCCAATCTCTTCTTATCATCATTATCTGGAGAACCCTACACACCATACAGACCTCACAATCTGGCCTTCTAAATTCTTCTTCTTTCTTCTTCTTCAACATTCTATGCATGCAACTGCAGGTTCTTCTTCCGATTTCTTCAGTTGAAAAGGGTAATTAGGGTTTATCTTTCAACCTGTCTGATCAGTTTCTTTTCTTAGATAAACAATATTCGCCCATTTCAAATTCCAAACATTGTTGTCTACAGGCTAAGGATGTTGCTCTATTCATTTAGGGTGTAATAAACTTGTAATCTCGTTGGAGTTTATTCGTGTTACTATATATATACTTGTATGTTTGTTTCACAATTAGAATCGACTTCTGGAAGGAGAATAATATTTAGTTCCACTCAATATGGTAGAGGGTTGGAGCAATGTAATATTGCTGATCTTTTTGGGTCAAATGGATCACTTAATTTTCAACTCAAAGTTTCACAAAAAAGTCTTCTGATTGTGAGGGAAAAATTAACGGAGAACTATATGATAATATGAGAAGTTTTAGAATATAGACAATTCAGGTGTATATATATATCAGAAAATTACATGATATGGTTGTGAAAAACTGTCATGAAAACTGTGATCAAATGTCAAATTTGTGTCTCTCTGGATTTTTAAAAATTGGCTGTATTCTAGTGGAATGCAAAATGCATTTTTGTAAATGTTTTCTTACGGTGTAGATTCATTGATCATTGGGGCTAGCTGATTTTGGCAGGTAGTAATATTGCTGAAGGTTGGGTAACAATCTTATTTCAGATCTCAATTGTCTCATGGTATGGTTTCATATCCTATATATCTTGTATTTTTATTTAATGCATAATTAAAGTGGTACGACTATCTTGTGATATGCACCCAAAGCTCATGACGAGCTGAAGGTTTTCAAAACGCCTATGGTTGTTTACTTTGTCGTAAATTCCTTCATCCGGGGCACTGAATCTGACTCCGAAGATTTCAGATGTTACTTTCAGTTTTATTTTTATTGTGTTTATTAAGTAGATTGGGTGAAATAGGCAGTACTTTCTAATTTTCACGGATCTATTTCGAGAAGAATCAATCTCAATTACTTCTCGGTTTTTTAATTTTGGTTCGTATGCCTTCAAAAATTCCTATTATTTTTGTAGTCTTTGTAATCATCAAACACTATTGAAGTTTTTTCACAGATTTCTGTTTTAGTTCACTTCCATTCTGTGTCATATATATATAAAACTGTTTAACTTCTTGGATGGTTTGTAGGGAGCCAAAACCAACTTTGAAGGATGCATAACACTTGGACCATGGGGTGGTTCAACGGGGAAAATCTGGACTTATATGCCCAAAGGCATTATTAAAAAGATAACCATTGTACATGGATGCTTTATTTCTTCAATTAAATTCCAAAACTACACATGTACAGATGAAACTGAAAGCCTATTTTTTGGCGACGAGGATGGCGATTTTTTCGATGAAACTGACACGGTACCAGATATTATCTGAATGTAGTTTGATGTTGGATTTCAAAAAACCAATCAATAAGTGGGACGGTTGGTACCTGTTTAACGTCATTATGCTTTGTCACAAATCAGAACCATTATGGTCCTTATGGTCTGGATATTGGCGGTGACACTCGTTTCTCCTTTGATGGGGAAGGTGGTGTGATTGTTGGATTTCATGGGCGTGTTGACCCATGCCTTAATGCTGTTGGGATTTATGTGACGCCTGAATCACTTGCGTTTGGTAGAAACTCTACATCCGAAGACAATTCCATCCCTGAGGTTCATCCTTAATTGGTCTCTTAAGTCTCTTTCTGCTATTACTCTTCAATCAGCTTTAAATTATTTTCAGTGAAGCATTAGGAGTTCTCTTTATCTTAACCACATATCTGAAAAGAGTTTATCTGCGAATACTGATTATTCATGTTGTTATAAATTCAACGCATCTTCTTATATACTTGTGATTAATTTATTTATTTTCGCTACAGTTATGTTGTAGTAGCATATCTAGAACGACATTGCCAAGGGAGGCAGGACCTTGGGGAGGTTCTGGAGGTAAACCTTGGGATGATGGAGTTTTCTCTAATGTCAAAAAAGTCCGTGTTCATGTCGGAGAGTCTTTGAATGTGATTTATGCTATCCAATTTGAATATATTCAAGGAAATGCTAAATCGGTTTTGTCACCAAAACATGGAGGAACAGGTGGAGATACAATGTTACTGGTATGTACATGTATTTACACCGATTTTTTTTTTTTTTTTTTTTTTTTTTTGCATTTCACTTAACCTTGAGCTTGGCAGGTTCATTTGGATGTTGCGGATGAATATTTGACTGGGATCTCGGGGTTTTATGGACCCATTGAGGGGTACAATGGATTGGAAGCTATAACGTCCATCACTTTTCACACAAACAAGAGGAAACATGGGCCTTACGGAGAAGAAAGTGGTGTTGGGTATACTTATTTCACTTCAACAGTATCTCCTGGGAAGGTAGTTGGATTTCATGGTTGGAATGATTGTTTCTTAACTGCAATCGGTGTTCATATGAAGTATTTTTGAAGGTGATGGAAGTGTTGTGACTTGAACTTGAAGCTGGCTGTATAGGCCTTGCCTTTTGCTTAGATGCATGATTCAGTGGTAACATCAAACTTTGTTTTGGTTTTTGTTGGATAATTGGATGGATTGTGCCATTAGGATATTCTTTTGAAGAACTTTGTAGGGTCACCATCAAGATTTTGTACATTGAAGAATATATTGTTATTTCTTCAAATGCATGTTTGAAAGTAGCAACCTTGTGTTGGTATTATTGTTGATCATTGCATTTTCGGGTGGAAATGTTTTGATCTTAGCCGTATATATACCTTGTGAAATGCTTGGCAAAAAACATATAAAAAAACTCTTATTAATGTTTGGCACCTAAAATAATATGTTAGAAAATTAACCCAATTTTACCATTACTTGATAAAATCATCTCCTTCGTGAATCGTGATGACCATGGGTTAGAGCATCTCCAACAGCATTTCTAAATTTTTTCTAAAATAGAGAATGGAAAGTTAAAATCTCTAAAAACATTTTTTTCTAACTCCAACAGCTTTTCTATTTTAGAGAATCAATCATTATTTATATTATTATAATATAAATAATTTATCACCCCAATACATTTTAAAAAAAAAACTTAAAATAAAATGTTAAAAATTGAATCTTATTGGTTGGATTGATTAAAACAATAGTTTCTCTCTCTACTTTAGAGATTATAGAGAATTCTCTATATTTAGAGATTTTTTGCCATTTCTCTATTTTAGTAAACCTTTTAGCAAAGTTGTTGGAGAGAAATAACAAAGAAAAAGTCATTTTTTTTATTATAGCAATGTTGTTGGAGATGCTCTTAGTGTGGTGGAGACACTTAAGAAGATGATTATCTTTTCTTTTAAAAACACGTCATTAATTAAATATTTTATTAAAACCGTATTAAAAGTTTGTTATTTACAAAATATAAAGTATTTAACTTTAATCTTTATATAATCTATAAAAACATTTATAGAATAATTTCTTTTTGGTCGATTAAATCAATTTAGATTATAAATTAAAAATGAGTAATAATGATTGGTATGCCTAAAGTTAACTTAAAAAAAATAATAATATTAAAAAATCAATAAACAAAATATGAATATTAATTAATTAAATTCTTAATATTTACACTACCTTATAAAGCAGATTTCAAAATCTCTTAAAAACACCTTTTGTTGCATAACGTACTGTTGTTTAATGCATAACCTCTTAAAATATCTTAATTACAAGACTTAATGCATGAAGTACAACTTAGCAATGCTTCATCAATTACATCTGTACAACTTGAATGCATAACTTTTCCCTAAGGGTTTTTTATTTTTCCAAGATGATTTTTCATTCTCATCTGTTTCCAAGGCTTTTTTTACCCAACACAAGATGACGATTGTTATCCTCCATACGCTTCAAATCGCAGATTCAAATTTCAATTCATCTGTTTAATCCCTTGATCTCATTTCTGACGCTATTTCTTCTCTTCATTTTTGGTTTTTTCAAGGTAAGCTTCTTGATTTCCCTCTGGTTCTTTATGCATTCGACCCAATCTTTTTGTTTGAAACTATTAAAGCAACATGCAACCCTAATGGTTTTTATACATTACATTTTGGTTTGTTATCGGTTTTCTTGGAACCAATTTTTGTTTGCTATCGGTTTCTCTACTTTTGGAATCGATTTTTCTGGTTTCTTACCTATTTTTGTTTCTATTGTAATTTCTGGTTTTGTACCTATTTTTGTTGTTGTTGTATTTTCTGGTTCCTTCCATTAAATGGTTAATGTTATTTTCTGGCTTGAACCCACCGACGCACACAAAATCGAGAGTACTTGCAACAGACTTGCATCATGAAATGACAACAACACTAAACTGTAAAGCCAAAACTCATGCAATAAAATAACATTAACAATTTATGTATCCTTTAGTTTTCTTGGGTCATGGAGTTGTAGTTTCCATGTTCCTTTTTAATTTATATCTACTTTCAAATATTCACATGCACATATCCAAACAATTAGGGCTAATTGTTGAAACTATCTTGAGCTTGAGGTTTTTATTTATTGGGGAAAACACTTAATTTTAGATACAATATCATCTCTAATCCTTAATTTACCATAACATTAGGTAAAATCAATCATCTTTGAGGCATCTCCTTTTTACATTTACCTAATCTTTGTTAGATATTAAGTTATTGCAAGTCAATTTATTTCTCTTTCTACATGACCAAACTAACTAACTTGGATTTTGTAATATAATATATTGGTACGTTGTGGTCTGGATTCCTATCTTCTCGACAAGTAACGATTCATACTCTTGATTTTTTCACTACTTGTTTTTTGTCAGCTCTGTTACCTTTCACAGTCAAAACATATATTTTTGGAAAGAGCATTGATGAGAAGTACGCTCCAGTTGTTTTTTCACAAGGTGAGGATTCATACTCTCAGTCTGGTTGTTTCTTGTGATTTCTTCTCGACAGGGTAATGATTCAAGCATTTTTACCCGTGTCAATTTTTGTTTTATCTCTGGCTTTCCACTACTTCGTATCAAAGAGCATTTTAGTCACGAAATAGTTTGAGCATTAGGTTCATGTTCTAAAAAACGAAATGGTTTCATGGACTTATTTGTAATGGATAGCATAATCTGCATTTTGACCATTGTTGATCTATTTAATTATGCTATCTTTGTTTCCAAACAAGTATCTTTGATGGGAAGTGTGGATAAGTGATGATGATATGTATCCATATCCATAGGCTACTTTGATACAAAATTTTAAAACTCTTATCACTTATTGTGCCAATATATGTTATGTGTTAGAATAAGTTTTAACTACAATATCTTCTTCCAGCGATCCTATAGGCAACTTTGATACACCATTTTAAAAACTCATATCACTAATTGTTCCTACCTATATTATATGTTAGAATAGATTTAAGATAGAATCTTTGCTTTTCTTCACATTAATTTCATTCATTTTAACTAGAATCTCTACAAGTTTTGCATGAATTAGAACACCCAAATTCGGTAGATGCCCATTGATAGGATTTACCTCGTTTATGCATTAGATATTTCCTTTGGTGTTGATATTTCAGTTCCACCTTTTCAATTTATACTTATTCATGTTTTCCTTTTTCCAAAGACTCAAAAACATTTGCCGATTGCTTTGTTGTCCATGATCGTGTTTATGTCCTATCTAATTTTTTTGAATGCTTGATGAGCAGGTATGTGTTAATTGTTTTACTGACCGAGTTCACTTTGATTTTGAATTTTCTAACCTAGATCCTACGTTGAAGTTAAAAATTTTGAATCCTTTGTGGAAGTTCGAAGGTTTGTTGCTTATAATGCATTAGATTCTATCATTGTTGTTTATGCTATGTGTAAAATATATTAGTCTTTTTATGTTATATTTGTTTTTTCACACTCGTGTACAAGCTAGGATCTTAATGGAAACTACTGCTTCACTCTTTTGGGATTTTGGGGTAGACCTTTTTCCCATTTTACCTGTGTAGTAATGTATTTAGTATTTACAGGGTTTATGAAATTTGTTATAAGGGATTTTTAGGATATAAACTATGGGATGAAATTGTTATGATTTTGATTGAGTTACAGGTGTGAAATGGCTTGTAGTTTGACTTGGAAAATTTTATTCTTGATTGTAGGTGGAAAGGTGTTGACCAGAACAGATATAATATATGGCACTCTTTTTGGTCAAGAAATCCTCTTTCAGCTTCAACTTTACTGTAATACGGAAACATTGGTTAACTCTAGTTTTATGTGTTATTCCCAGATCTTATCAAGTTCTCATCGTAAAACGGAATCAATCAAGAATCGTAGTCATATGTCATTGAATCAATCATCAAAGATTACAATTTCACTTTCTCTCACTAGAATAATGTTCTATTAGCTCTTCTCTAATCTGCTCTCTTCACCAATCTTTCTTACTTGTTACAAACTAATTACAAAGACTGAAGGTATTTATACCCTCACACAATTTTAAAGGAAACAAACAAAATACAATTACAAAACAACATTGACTTTGACTTTATTAACAAAATGACTTTGACTTTCACTGAGAGTTGACTTTCCAGCTTTGACTTCTTGTATCTTTGACTTTTAGTCTTCATGATCTTGTATCCAACATATTTCTGCTCTAACAATCTCCCCCTTTAGATTCAAGATCATCTTTGAACGATTTAGCAAATCAATCTCCCCTTTGGTTCAATCTGGACAATCTCTTCCTTTTGTTTAACTTTATTCTTCCCAAGTCTGTCTCTGAACAAAATTAACAATCTCTCCAAAATATGATAGAAACGATCTTCAATAATCTCCCAAAATTATCACAAGACTCTTTCAGACTTCAGAAAGAAATTATCTTCAGATTTAGCTCAACTTGCTTCAGCAAATAATCTTCAAAGAAAATTTCAGTAAAAATAGCACATCTTCAAACAACTTTGACTTTGCTTGGACAATCTTTCAAACTTTCAAACTTTGAACTTTATCTTCTTTAACTCTTTATCCAAACTTTCAAACTTTCAAATCTTTGAAATTTCTGATCCGGACATTTCTGTAAATCATCTCCCCCTATTTTGATGAATAGAGCATCTATAGCATCAAAACTTTCTCCAAGAAATGTCTCTGAAAATTCTATCTGACCACTGATCTTTGATAATAAGCCTCTGATTCGTTGCCAATTCGAACAATGTATTCATCCAGATCTTTTCAAATCCAGACAAAATATTCATGTAACACTTGAATCAACAAATGAATCAGTTAATGCGTCTGTCAGTAACACGAAGTTACTGTGTGTAACAAATACACATTGGAAAGGAGCTTTTTGATGTTCACTCCCCCAAGGCTTCCATCCAATCATTGAAACACCACAAAGACAATTTCTATGAACGTTATGACAAGAAAACAAATTCCTTGTGTGTTCGTGCAAGTGATAAAAAGAATTAAGCACTTGATGATTGCTTATAAAGGCTCAAAATTGTGTAAACCACTGAGACAACAGTAGATAAACACAGACTCAATATGAATGATTGAAATGCGAAGGTGGGGCAGACTTCCTTCTTTTTCAATATCCAAATTTTCCAAATGAAAACCAAATAGATTATATGTTGCATCCCCAGAAAAAATATGAAACATTTTCTTTTTAAGAAGAAAATGAGTGGCTGGTGGGGTTTTATCAAGAGTTGGCATGGGCTATTTGCCTGTTTCAATAATGTTCACGAAGAATTATGAAACATTAGTAATGTGGCTGCCCGGCTCAGAAAGTAGTTGGTGCAAAGTTTGATATTCTTTTACTCTGTTCTCACACCCTCTCTTTTTTTTATCATTAAGCGCACATCTAACCAAACTCTCTTTTCCATTTTACCTCAACACACAACCCACACTCATTTCTTTTCGACTCCTCACACTCAATCACTATGGATTAACTTCTTGGGTAGGAAACACAGGTAATCGTGCATCCATAGAAGTTCATTTAAGTCCTAACACAAAGAACCCATAATTTCCTATAAATAATATGTTGCTCAAAATGGTTTAACTTGAAACAGTTAAAGCGCAAATACAAGTCAGATGTTTGTATGCTCAGAAAATAATCATGAAAATATGAGCATTTTTAAACATTGAAGATATATCAAACAAGTAAATTGAATGAATAGATTTAAATGCAAGAGACTTGTTTGAAAATCTGACATCGTATGAAATGATCAGAAATGATATGATATAACAATGAAGGCTTATGGTCAATAATAATGGATATGTGTCTATACGAACCAAGATATAGACAAGTCTTGAAATGAACGTTTCGAAATGAAATTTAGCTCAAAATTCTTTGAAGTACAAGCAGGGTGTCTTACCATCGAAAAATATGTTTCAAAATTTGAGACATGGTAAGAACATTTTGAAGAAAAAGTCAAACCGGTGTGTGTGAATACTTGAAAGTATAGAGAAAAGACAATACGCAAGTATTTATCTTTGGAAACACACGGTTTGTAATCATGTAAGCACAATTAAATCTTGAAAACATTTAAAAATCACACTTCCAATTCATGAAATCTGTTTAAGAATCGGGAAGTGGTTTGAACATTTAAGAACATGTTTTCTATGAATGAAAGTTGTCCTTCTTTCAACCATATATGAGATTAAGATAAGAAATTTAACCTTTCTATGCAGTCTTAAATCTCATTAAGTCATGCTTAAGTCATAAAGATATGATCTTGTAAGCTTCTCTCATCCTGCACAAGTCTCAAAGTCATGTCAAAGCAACTTTATTCACAAATTTATTGAAAAATTAAAAGACATAAAGCAGTAAAATATTGAAAGTACGAGTTCTGATCAGAAGTAATCAGAAGTCATCACCTTTACTCCCCCTGAAATTATGCATCTAAAATATGCCAGTGAAAAAGCACAAGATAGAGATCTACAATTCTATTTTGAAATGTAGTTCATCATATCTATCGGATGCAAAATATTTCAGAAAAGTATGTACTCCCCCTTGATGGTTGATTTCCTCATTCAAGTATTGGAGTACAATCTCTTATCAGCACAGGAGTAAGGTCTTTTGATCACTGAAATACGAGTTCTAAACTATTGTGTTTAGAAGTCAAACTTCGTTGAAGTACATGTCCTAAGTTGATTTACTTAGAAGCCTTTGTTCTCTTACTCCCCCTTGACAGTAGATGCCTGCAACATATAATCAGTTTTTGGCTTTGGTACCCACTGATATTTGGGTCCATGAATGTTAGTTGCATTTCTTATGGGAGTAACTGAGTAAGAACCATACCAGAAATGATCACTTGATTTGTGAACAGGATTATGTGTACGACAGTAAGAACAATAATATTTCTTACCTGATAACCTGATTAATTGATCTTTCGTGTATATATGATCATGTTTACTTTTACGCACATTGTTCTTCTTAGCTTTATGTGTATGTACACATGACTTCTTTCCTTTCATCTCAGCTTTCTTCTCATCATCAAGTGGTTTCACCTTCCAAACCAACTTCTCCTCTTGATATCTTCTTCTTCTTCTATGTGCACCTGAACCATCTATATTTCTATCATAGAAAAGGTTAGTACTACGAATCTGATTAGAAGATATAACTGACCTCTTTGAAGAAACAAGTTTCTGATGTGAGTTTGCAACTGTCTTGAATGAACATTCAGAATCAGCTAGATCATCTCTAGGTGTGTGGATTTGTGACTCTGGAGTCGTGTGCTCAGTCACCACCACCTTGTAAATGACATCTTCAAGTTCTTTTACCTTTGAAGAGTAACTGTCTCTTTCTTTGACGAGAAGGTAAATCTTCGTCTCGCATTCAGACTTCGTTTTCTTCTCTTTCAACACACATTCAGATAGTTCAGATAGTTTGTCAGTCAACTTCTTAATCTCAACCTCAAAAATATTTCTTTCTTCTTTAAATCCATTCTCAACATTTTTTCTTCCATCCGATATCTCTTCAAAGAATCCAACATTCTTTTGCTCAATTAATTTCTTTTCTTTTGCAAACTTTTCTCTTTCCAAAATGATTACTTTCTCAAAGTCAGACACTTGTTGAGAAAGATTGATGCATTTAAGCTCAACCATATTCTTTTCTTCACAACTCTTCTTAGAAAGTTCTGAGAACTTCTTTGCCAATGCTTTATTTTCAATCTCAAAATGATCTTTGTCTTTGACTATCTTTTGTTCCAAATCAAATATTTTATTTTGAAGCTCAACATTAGCATCTTCCAGACTCCTAATCTTCTCCTCATAACTTTCAACAGATGTTTGCTGGATTTGGATCATCTGATATTCCAAGTCAAAGATTTTATTTTTCAGCTCAGTGTTCTCAGTTTCCAAACTCATTACCTTATCTTCACTAAGCCCATAAGTTTGTTTCAGAAGATATTCATTAATGGTCTTTAATGTACTGACTTCTTCTCTCAGTATCTTCCTTTCATCATAATATCTTTTTGACCGCTTAGAATAGTAGTCAACTGAAGAAGCAAGATTTTTGTTCTCTAATTCGAGCTTGTGAATCTTTTGTTCATCATCATCAGAAAAATATCTCATCTTGAATTATCTGTTACAAAAAGAACTTGAATTTGATCGTTAGAAATTCAGAAACCGTAGATCACAATCAGAACTTTGTCCCCCTTCGCAGACTTAACACGTGATTTTAACAATTAAAAGCCATATTACAATTTTGAAAAATTTGACTAAGTATAGAAACTCGCAGATCACAAAAAAATTGCTTGAAACCCGCAAACGCCTAAACTCGCAAATCACTGTTCAAAGAGAACTCGCAGGCTTAGGCGTGCGTGTTTGTGAAACTCGCAAGCAAAGGGTTGCGCGTTTTGACAAACTCGCAGACCGAAAGAATCGTTGAAACTCGCAGATAGAGGCGTACGCGTTTCCTGAACTCGTAAATGCCTACTTGCGCGTTTTAACAAACTCGCAGACTGAAGACCAAACACGCGAACTTCAATTTGCGCTTTTCTAGAACTCGCAAATAGCACTTTGCTCGTTTTCATCCAAAAATCAATATCTTTTGGTTTGCGCGTTCTTCCGATGAAGCTTGCGTGTTTTGTAGATCTTGTGTGTTCTTCACTTGTTCGAACAAAAACTTGATTTTTCAACCTGTTTTTGATCGAATACTTCACCACTCGATCTGAAATTTGCAGAAATCATCTTGAACATACTTCGAACCAATTACAATACAAAAATTACAATGAAAAACATTAAAAGTTCAAAATTGATCTATGAAACAGTACGTAATAAAAGTCGAACACAAAAACTTAGAACAATCTAAAATTCACTACACAATCGAGTGAATTAGCCAAAACAATTCAAACGAAAACTGTTCTAAACATCAATTCGATTACAATGAAAGCAAAATCAGATCAAATGCACTACTAGAACTCGAAAATTGATTCTGAACAGTAATTAGCGAGTTCTTGAAAACTGTCGATCAAAAATCTTCAATTCAATCCATTTTTGAATTTCAATCTGCTCTGATACCAATTGTTATTCCTAGATCTTATCAAGTTCTCATCGTAAAACGGAATCAATCAAGAATCGTAGTCATATGTCATTGAATCAATCATCAAAGATTACAATTTCACTTTCTCTCACTAGAATAATGTTCTATTAGCTCTTCTCTAATCTGCTCTCTTCACCAATCTTTCTTACTTGTTACAAACTGATTACAAAGACTGAAGGTATTTATACCCTCACACAATTTTAAAGGAAACAAACAAAATACAATTACAAAAACAACATTGACTTTGACTTTATTAACAAAATGACTTTGACTTTCACTGAGAGTTGACTTTCCAGCTTTGACTTCTTGTATCTTTGACTTCTAGTCTTCATGATCTTGTATCCAACATATTTCTGCTCTAACATTATGGATTCAGGAAAGGACTTTTGAAGAGCACAGGAAGTTGATAGATGGAATCATGAAAAGGGACCATAAAAGGCACAAGAAGTTTGAAGTTGCTGGCATTGACTATGAGTGCATGTAAATCATAAGAACCTATAGATCCTTGGATATCAACAGTCTGCACGATAAACAGGTGGGAAGTAATGGGCCTGCTCCAAAAAAGGATTGAAGACCAAGCTTAGTTCGAGGTTGGAACTTGCAAAGTATGCATCTTTCACATTCATTTTCTTTATTAATCCTCTATTGCATAATCAGTTGGCGTTAACCTTGCATATTTTTTTCCAGGCATGAAAATAAATAATCATTGATCAACATACCAACAAGAAGTAGGACAATTTTTTGTCTTGTGTTTCTGTAGATGTAGTTTGCTTGGCGTATGTGGGATTGATTTTTATGGGTTTGTAGATGTAGCTTATAGTAAAGTAAAAGATGGTTTATGTCTAACGTAGTCGAAACTTGGTATTTCAATGGTTTATGTTAAATCGGTAATTCTTATCTGAAACTGTTACTTGTATTTCAATGTTTTTTTAAATCTATTTCGAGTCCAGTCGGACAGAAGTTTCAAATTAAAATTTTAAAACAATTTATTGATTGATCAACTTTTTCTTGATCAATCAATTGCAATTGTTTAAATGTAACCTCTATATTTGTTTACATTTATTCAAATTTCACATCTCGCCACATTACATGAACAAATAACTAGTTACTATTAATAAATTCATAATTAAATACTTATTATTAATGTTTATAATTTAAGAATTAAAAACTAATTAATAAATTAAATAATAAATTAAATAATAATAGGTAAAATAATAAAGACATATTTGAAAGAAAGTGCAAAAATCTTTTAGATTTTATTGAAATGCTACTCCAATTTTATGCTTAATAAACTATTGTTATGTCCATTCAAACTGGTTAAAAACATTACTATAAAATCGGGGTTATTAGATGCTTAAAATGTTAAATGTCATAACAGAGTGCCTTATAATTAAGACTTAATTTTATAGGACGAAGAAATAAAATGTTCTATATCTAAAAGTTCTAATTAATTTATGGGACTCCTTTGAGTGTCGTAACTACGGGTGTTATAAAAAAAACGTCGGACCAAGTCAAACTGAACTGTTTTTGACGGTTTGAGCAACCTGGTGGTCTTGTCTGGTCTGAAAATTGCCAAACTATTCGGCCTGATTTGTGGTTTAAACATTTTTTTAGTAGTTTGGACCAAACCGACCATAAAAATACACATGTACTATAATTATACTTAGTTTAAATGTTATAAGCTCAACTTTTATGGCCCAATTAAAAAACGTTCATCCAAGATATTAAGGTTTAGTTTTCACTTCTCAATTTTTGTGTTTCCTAAATCGGAAAAATGCCGAAATCTATCAAAAAAAAATTAAAATCCAAAAATCCAAATCATTTTTTTGATTTACTCAATGTTTGTCCAAAACTCCACCTATTGTTGGTGGATTTATTTAACTTTTTTTTTTCAATTTATTGACCGTTTTTAAAATTTTGGAGATAGATGTTTTTTTTAATAATTCAGTATATTTTTTTTTCAATAATGTTATATTGATAGAATTTTCATTTTGGAGATATATATATATTATATTTTTTGTTTAAAATCCATAATAGGCCCAAACCGGTTAGACTGGACCTTTTTTTTTTGTGGTTTGGTTAGTTGCTATCAAACCGTTGCGTCTAGAAAGTTTCATAAATCGCAATTACGGATTGGTTTGTGGTTTGGGGGTTAAACCGTCCAAACCAAACCGTGACCCGTAGCTGAAACAAGTTTTTTTGGACCTTTTTGAAATAAGTTGTCGTATTAGCTATTTTAATTGATACTTTTTATAAATGTCATATAAACCCATATTTTTATGAGACATCAGTCAAGACAGATAGGCATTTCCAATGGAAAAATCCATCAGAAATAGCTATTAGCTGCGGATTTCTGGCAATTTTGATTGTCGCAAGAACCCTTTGAAAAACCCTTTGAAGCGTATTTATAATGTTTTTTACAATGTTATTAAATTAAAAGATATTCAATAATAAACTTATTGTGAAATTATTGACGAGAAGATTATAATTGTATAATTTGTAAAAATGCATTTAGTTAATCTATGGTTATGTATTTTGAATATGATAAAGGTGTGAAATGAAAAAAGAAAACGTAAGAAATATAAAACAAATTAGTTCGTACATATTCATGATATTTAATAATATGGTTAAATCCAAAAATATTCAATTTTTGGCTCATTTCGAATGTATTGACGAGACGATTATAATGATACAATTTGTAAAAATAAAAAGAAATGTATTTTAATGTATTTCATTTCATATTCAATTATTTATGTTAATATTATAAGAGTATAAAATATAAAATAAAAAAGTAAGAAACTAAAAGTAAATTTAATAATTATTTATAAAGGTATTAAATGTAACTTATAAATTAAAATGAAAAAACTGGAACATGGAGGGATTCCAGGAAGTGGGTGTGGAGGGGTTATGCATAACTTAACAAGTTTTACAATCTCTTTTAAAACGTGTACCTCTCAAAATTTTCAAGATAACCATAATAACTCTTTCATAATGTAGTATAGATATGGATAATAGAAAATTATTAAATTAAAAAATATTCAATAATAAACTTATTTTGAAATTATTGACGAAAAAATTACAATGGTATAATTTGTAAAAAAAACACATTTTATAATATATATTGTAGTTGATATATGATTATATATTTTTAAGAGTAAACTACAAATTTCGTCCTTGAGGTTTACAAAAAACTATGAAAGTGGTCCCTGAACTTCAATAAGTGCAGATTTCATCCTTGAGGTTTCGATTTTGCTATGAAAATGGTCCCTCGTCCGTTAGCTCCGTTAGATTTCTCTGTTAAGTCAAAGGTATTTTCGTCTTTTTATTACACAAGGATAAGTTTTTCAATTTTGCTTGAACTTGAGGGATTAAATTGTAATTTAGTCTAATTATATTAATATTATATTTATATATATTATATATATGGTATACATATATACACGAACACATACAGGGCACTCCACACCCTCCTCCGGTGACCACTCCGACACCCTCCTCCGGCGACCACTCCGACCAACTCCAACCGGCGACCCCCAACCTCTCCCCTTTGTGTGTGTGATATATATATGTATATATATATATATGTGTGTGTGTGTGTGTGTTAATTATATAGGTGAGGTCACCGGAGATGGTGACCGGCGACCCCAACCTCTCCCCTTTTGCGTGTGTGTGATATATATATATATATATATATATATATATATATATATATATATGTGTATGTGTGTGTGTTTGTGTGATATATATATATATATATATATGTGTGTGTGTGTGTGTTAATTATATAGGTGAGGTTGCCGGAGATGGTGACCGGCGACCCCAACCTCTCCCCTTTTGCGTGTGTGATATATATATATATATATGTGTGTGTGTGTGTGTGTGTGATATATGTATATATATGTGTGTGTGTTAATTATATAGGTGAGGTCGCTGGAGATGGTGACCGGCGACCCCAACCTCTCCCCTTTTGTGTGTATTATATATATATATATATATATGTATATATATGTGTGTGTGTGTTAATTATATAGGTAAGGTCGCCGGTGATGGTGACCGCCTGACCGGCGACCCCAACCTCTCCCCTTTTGTGTGTTTGTGATATATATATATATATATATATATATATATATATATATATGTGTGTGTGTGTGTGTGTGTGTGTGTGTGTGTGTGTGTGTGTGATATATATGTTTATATGTGTGTGTGTTAATTATATAGGTGAGGTCGTCGGAGATGGTGACCGGCGACCCCCAACCTCTCCCCTTTTTTTCGTCGCGTCGATCTCGTGATTATATATATGTGTGATTATATATATATATATATGTGTGTGTGTGTGTGATTATGTATTGTGTATATATATATGTGTGTGTGTGTAATATATATATATATAGGGGGCCTTTCATGGGAGACCCTAGTATTTTGTGGTAACCATGAGATTCAATCTCATCCATCCATTTAATTAATCAATGGTCTAAAATAACTAATATAAATAATAATTAAAAAACGGATTTAATGCAACTAAATTAGGAAAAAGGGGTAAAATTGTCAAAAAACATTAAATTCAGTGTGATCTAATTTAGGCGTGTTCCGATAATTTTGGGTGTGATCTAAGTTAGCGCTTACCAGATTTAATGCAACTAAATTAGGAAAATGAGTGTGATACACTGATCATCTTGCAAAACCTTATATCCTTCATGATAGAATGATGAGATTATTGTTGTTAATTCCGTAGGTGGTGATAAACTGTGATCAGTGTCTCATGGTACATATGAGATTCAGATGTTAGATTATCAGATATATGTCAAATCACAATGTAACACATACATCACAATGTACCACATATATCAGATATATGCCAAATCACAATGTAACACATACATCAGATATATACCAAATCACGTGGCACATGAGATTCAGATTATGTTATATTATCACAATGTAACACAATGTCATATGGTCCATATGGATATTATCCCAAAATCAATTTGTTGAGATAATAAAGGAAACATAATATTTGATTATTTGATTGATGAGGCTTTGATTTTTTCAGTTACAAAAAAATGTTATATTAATTAATTTATCAAATTACTAATATATCCTCTCCTATTAATTAATTAAAAATAAATAAATTAAAGTGATTGGATGAGATTGGATCTCATAGTTACCACAATCTAATAGAGTCTCATTTAATTAGGCCCTTATATATATATATGGGTTGTTTTATTTACAACCCTTAAAAAGGTTGCAATCCTTACAACCCACATCTTAACCGTCGGATTCATGATCGACGGTTACAATAGATATGAGGCCCAATATTTTTAATTAAAAAAACAGAAAAATAAAAATAAAATAACCGTCGATCATGAATCCAACGGTTAAGATGTGGGTTGCAAGGGTTGCAACATTTTTCAGGGTTGCAAAATATCCTTCCACTATATATATATATTTATATTTATATGTGTGTGAATGAGGTCGTCGGAGATGGTGACCGGAGACGGTGACCGGAGTGTGTGTATATATATATATATGTATATGTGTATGATTATATGTGTGATATATATATATATATATATATATATGTATGTATGTATGTATATATATATATATGTATGTAGGTGTCATGTACAAGAGAGAGAGAGAGAGAGAATAAGACAAAAAGAAGTAAAGACAAAAAAACGTATAAAATGACGAAATTACCCTTGACTTAACGGACTAACGTCACGAGGGACTACTTTCATAGCAAAATCGAAACCTCAGGGGATGAAATATGCACTTATTGAAGTTCAGGGACCACTTTCATAGTTTTTTGTAAACCTCAGGGACCAAATTTGTAGTTTACTCTATTTTTAATATGATAATAATGTAAAATAAAAAATTAAAACGCAAGGAATATAAAACAAATTAATATATATCTATACTATATTATAAAAACGGTATAAAAAACTCTTAATTACAACAATTTAAACACAAGTTACAACTAATTAAAGCCAATTACTTAATTTACAATTTATTAATGCTTTGGTACAACCTTTCCAAGCACAGTATCTTACATAATCATCTATTTATGGAATGAATACTCATTTATTAATATAACTATTTTTTTTTATGGAGGATTTTATAAAATAAATTTTATATTAGCATAATCTATTTTAAATGTAGATTTTACATTTAAATTTATATTAATGAGATGTAATATAAAATCTATATTTTTTTTATAATCATCTATTTGTGGAATGAATACTCATTTATTAATATAACTATTTGTTTTTTTGGTGAAGAATTTTATAAAATAGATTTTATATCAGCACAATCTATTTTAAATGTAGATTTTACATTTAAATCTATATTAATGAGATGTAATATAAAATCTAGATTATTTTTGCTAATATAAAATATATTTTATTTTATAAAATTTATACGTATTTTATATTAGCATAATATAAAATCTACACGTATTTTTTTTCACGAGCATTAAAAGAAGAAAAAAGAAGGTTGATATGAATTAAAAATAAAAAATAACGAGATACACTAATAAATTATCGTATTCTTTAAAATAAAAATATTCCGCAATACTTTCCAAATTAACCAAGTGTAAAGAAAATAAAATAGAAACGATGTAGTGATATGTTGTGAGACATGTCGTTTGAGTTTTAAATAATATAATACAAAACTATTACCAATATTATTGCACAAACTAATAACAACAAACGATTAAGAATATATGCAAGTTAACCACTTATGAAAATACATTCGTTTTTCACATTGTATTTTATTAACTATTAACAGAGAAATTACGTTTCATTTTAACTCGGTTCAATATTCCAACAAAAAATTTATCCTCCCGTGCAATGCACGGGCCCAACACTAGTTTATATATAATCATGATATTATTAAAATGATTAAATCTAAATATATTTAATATTAAGCTAATTTCGAAGGTATTCATGAGACGATTAAGATGATATGATTTATAAAAAAATAAATGTTTTTTAATACATATTTGTTCATATACCATTGTCTATTTAATATAATAAGGGTCTAAAATTAAGAATTAAAAAATTAAAAATTAAACTAAACATTTAATTCTAAGGATGTAAAATGTAACCTTAAATCTTAAAAATAACGTTTTACTATTTTTATATAGTAGTATAGATATAGAGATATTATTAGTAAGATTTAAGAATTCCATTATAGCACAAACAAAAAAAAAAGTCCAAAATATTTGTTTTCTCGGTTTCTTATTAGCGAATAGCTAGCGGTGCAAAACGATCGTATATTGTGCTGCAGTTTACGAGACATGGCTCCTCGACGTTTTCCAATCTCTCTGCTCCTTTCGTTTTCTTATTCTTCTTCTATGGAGAACCATACACGTGGCCTCTTATTCTTCAGCATTCTATGCAACTTCAGGTTCCTTCTTCCGATTTCTTCAGTTGAAAAAGGTAATTAATTAGGGTTCATCTTTCAACATGTCTGATCAGTTTCTTTTATTTGATAAATAGTATTTGTTCATTTGAAATTCGAAAAGCAGTCAAGCAATGTTGTTCTTTTCGTTTTTAGGGTGTAAAATTATTTGTTGGAGTTTATTTATTCTATTATACTTGTATGTTCGTTTCACAATTAGAATCCAGTTTAGGAAGGCGAAAATGTTACAATATGATTTGTCTCATCTCATTACGTTGTGCCCCACCCAATGTTACATGAAGATGAAGTTTGTGTCTCAAGATATGCTTACTTTTAGGAGGCCAACCCTAATGGCTAGAGGTGAGGGTTGGAGAGATGTATTGCTGATCTTTTTGGGTCAAATGAATCACTTTTTAACTCAAAATTACAACAAGCATTTTGGTTGTGAAGGAAATAAAAAACCTATAACTACGTTTATTATATGAAAAATATTACGCATCTATCATAATTTCTGATTTGGCAAGTGCTAGGGTTGAGCTTAACAGTACAGAAAAGGGGTGTTTACATTATTGATCGTATGAGAAGTTGAGTTAACGGTGAGAAGCATGAGAAGTGGATCTGGACCGTTGATCTCTTTTAATCTCATGCCCTCCCATGAATTGCGCCTTAGAAGGGAATTGATCTCGGTGCATCTCATCCTAAAGTGCATCTATTTCTCATCCAACGGTCGATAACCATTTCTCACGTTTCTCACCATTAACTCAATTTCTCACCGGAATCCAACCTTACATCATAAATGTACTTGAGACATGATTTTGAATTACGGTCATGAATCTGTAGAAGTCATGTTTGACTGTTTTTGGAGATAGGGATGCCATCAAATGTTAAAGTTGGATGAATTATTGTCATGAATTTGTATTAATTTTTTTTTTCTAACATGCTTCCTTAATTATTTACGCATGATTTCTTGTGGTACTGTTTTTTTATGGCTTAGATTCATTGGGGCTGATTGTTGCTGGTACTGGATATTGTTGAAAGTTATGCAACAACCTAAATTGAGAGATCTTAGTTGCCAGAGTGTAAGGTTTTAGTTATTATCTTTTGTTGTGTTTTACTTGAAGCATAGAATGGTAGTGATTTATGTGTTTTTATTCTTTTGGATGGTTTGCAGGGAGATAAAACCAATTATGAAGGATGCATAAGTCATGGACCATGGGGTGGTTCAAAGGGGAAAAGCTGGATTTATATGCCTAAAGGCATCACAAAAAAGATAACCATTACACATTCAATGGTTATTAACTGGATCAAATTCCAAAGCGACGGTTGTACAGGTGAAACTGAAAGTTTATATTTTGGTGGCATTCGTGGCAATCAAAAGGACACGGTACCAGATATGTTATCTGAATTTAGTTTGATGTCATTGATCGAAGACGTGTTTTTAGAGTTCTTTTATACATGTGCAAGCAAGGAATAGTTTCCCTACTGAACGACATGTTTCTAATTATACAGATTTGCATCGACTACCCTAATGAATATCTAACGTCAATAAGTGGGACATTTGGCAATTACTTTGGGTATGTCTTCGTGAAGTCATTATGCTTTGTCACGAATCAGAAGAATTATGGTCCTTATGGGTTGGATGCTGGTACTCCGTTTTCATATGACGGGAAAGGTGGTGTGATTGTTGGATTTCATGGTCGTGTTAGCACACACCTTGATGCTATTGGGATATATGTGATGCCTGAATCACTTGCATTTGGTCGAAACTCTACAATTGAAGACAATTCCATGCAGGAGGTTCATCTCTTAAAGTCTTTTTGGTATTATTGTTTTTAACTATTTAAGTTTCAAGCCTTATCTAAAACCTATGAATAGTTAAACTTGTTTTGTTATATCATTAATGGGCCTTTTGATAACCATATATATATATAGAGGAAGGATCATGTGAGAAAGTTAAACATTTTGCGAGAATGCAAGAAAGTGTGATATCATATATGATTTCTCGGCCTATGGGTGGGTTTAATCACATATGATTAAACGTCTATGTATTAGCAATGTAACATGTGTTTAATTATGTATGAATAAACTTGTGTATCATATATGTTATCACATTTCTCGTCTTCTAGCAAAATGTTTAGCTTCTTGTTTGAACTTGCCCCTACATATATATATACATATTTCATTTGTGAATACCGATTATTCATGTTGTTCTAAAGTTAAAGATATCCTCATATATACTTGTGATCAATTTTTTTCACTACAGTTATGTTCTAGTAGTATATCTAGAATGGCAATGCCGAGGGAGGCAGGACCTTGGGGGGTTTCTGGAGGTAAACCTTGGGATGATGGGGTATTCTCTGCTATCAAACAAGTCCATGTTCATGTTGGAGAGTCTTTGAAGGTGATTTATGCCGTTCAATTTAAATACGTTAAATGGGATGCTAAATTAGTTTTATCACCAATGCATGGAGGAACAGGTGGAGATCAAATGGAACTGGTATGTACAAAATAACACACTGATTTTTTGCATTTCATCAACCTCATGATCGATCAGTCTAGGTTGATGGCGGAACCTTGATGTTGGCAGGTTAATTTGGATGGTACAGATGAGTATTTGACTGGGATCTCAGGATTTTATGGACCCGTATATGGATACAACGGATTGGAAGCTATAACGTCTATCACTTTTCATACAAACAAGAAGACACATGGGCCTTACGGAGAAGAAATTGGTGAAGGGTATACTTATTTCACTTCAACTGCATCTCCTGGGAAAGTTGTTGGTTTTCATGGCAGGAATTATGGTTTCTTAAGTGCAATCGGTGTTCATATGGACTATTTCTAAAAATGATGGAAGTGTTCCGACTGTATGGCTAGCTTTTTTGCTAAGATGCAGGAACCAATGGTAGTTGCATCAAACTTGGTCTAGGTTTTTGTTCGATGTATTGTTCCGTTATGGGGTTTCTTTAAGAACTCAATACGGTCAAAAATCAAGATTTTGTTCACGAACGGATTTCAAATGTGATTGTCGATAATAAGCATTACTACATTGGGTTGCAAAAGTTGATCTTAGTCATGTTGGTTTGAAACATGGATATTTCGTCAATGTCATATTTGATATGCCTAATGAAGTCATCGGAGGTCCAGTTTGAGTTTCTCCAAGGTTACATGGGATTTCTCTTGCTGTCCACTGGGGTCCCTTGGGATTAGTCGAGGGTGTCCCTTGCAACAGTAGATCGAACAAATTTTATGAAAACTAACGAACTTCCATGAACATGTTCCGAACAAAATCTATAGTGAACCTTTTTAATTGTTGTACTTGTTTGTTGCTCTAATAAAGTTCTTGCCTTAAAAAAAAAAAACCTAGTGAACCCTCGTCAAAAAGGGTTATGGTTTCTCTTGTTTGTGTAGAAATAATTGAATGTCATTGCTTCAAGTTGGCTCTGCCTCTCATTTAATGGCTCAAAATGCAATGAACTTTTTTAAAAAACATAAAACCACGAAACTTACGAGGAACTTTTTGTGATTATTCCAATTATGTCTTCATTATTATTTATTAATTATAAATAATTATTAGTTATTAAAATTTAATATTAACTGAAAATTATAAATTAAATTTTAATTATACATTGATATTAATTTATGATTATTGATAGCTATATCAATTTTTTTAAATATTAATCAATATATTTTAGTTATCAATCATTATTTTTAATTATTTTTTTTTTCATATTATATATAACTAGAAGCATACTCGCGTAATGTAGCGAGATACATCACGGTTTTAATCTTTTTTACATCACAATTTTAATGTTTCTTTTATTTTTTGTTTTTTTTAATCGATTTACAGTACGATTTTGGATGATTTTGAGATAATGATAATGTTTTTTTTTATAAATTTGTTTGATTTAGGCTTAATAATATAATATTTTTTATATAAAAAAAGTAAGTATTTTGTTAGAATTCAATGATTATCTTATATATTTTAAATTCTTTATATTTAAATTGAGATGTTTATCATTTTTTTAATTATGTTTATCAGTTAGTTATGAATTTAAACATATAACTTTAGAAATTTGTACTCATGCATCATGACTTGTAAATTGTAATCTTAAATTTTAAGCAATGTGTATCGATAAACAATACTTAATCATAAAAGCTTGTTTTTAAGAGTTTTTTCGAAATTTAATACTAATAATGTAATTTATTTTAGGTTTAATAATATAATATTTTTATATATAAAATAAACATTAAATATTCTGTTAGATCTTTGTAATTATATTTTAGATTTTTTATATTCAAAATTTGATTTTTTATCTTGTATTAGTTATGCAGGGAATGATTTAAGGGGAGTTGAAGTGATAAGTGATTTTAGAAGAGTTAAAGTGGTTAGAGATAATGATTGAAAGTTAATAAATAACATTAAATGTAGTACATAAAACTTTAATAATTGTTTTTAAAAGATTTTAACTAATTAACATTAAATAGCGGTATATTAAGCTTTAACAATTGTTTTTAAGAGTTTTTTATAAATGTTTTATAATATAGTATATATAGTTATTTAAAATTATAAGTTAATGTATATATTTTTTTTGTAAATTTGGTTTAATAAATTCAAATTTTATAACATATATATATTTTTTTTTGTACGACATTAAACTCACACACGCACCCGCGGTATCCGGGCATCCAATTGGGCAACACCGACTAATCCGCGGCGACCCGACCCAGCCACTTAATAATATGTAATAATAAATTTCAATGTCTTTTAATTAACATATTATATTATTAACTATCTTGTTTGTATTAATTAATATATTATATTACTATAAATTTGTTTTAATTATCTATACTATATTATAAAACATCTATAAAAAACATTTTTAAAACAATTGTTAAAGTTTAATGTACCGTTATTTAATGCTAATTACTTAAAACTTAAATAAATAATGAAAACTTAAAATCTTTTGCTATTTAATTCTTATCTCTAACAAATTGAACTTCCCTAAAATCACTCATCATTTCAACTTTCCTAAAATCATTTCCCTACATAATTAAATACATGATAAAAATCAAATTTTAAATATTAAAAATTTAAAATATAATTAAGAAAATCTAACAAAATATTTACTGTTTATTTTATAAAAAAACATTATTTTATTAAAACTAAATTAAATTACATTATTATTAAACTATCGAAGAAAACTCTTAAAAACAAACTTTTATGCATTAAGTACTGTTTATTGATACATATTACTTAAAATTCAAGATTACAAGTTATGATGTACGAAAACAAATTTCTAAAGTTATATGTTTGAATTTATAATTAACCGATAAACATAATCAAAACAGAATAAACATTTTAATTTAAATATAAAGAATTTAAAATATATAAGATAATCATACTGTAAATCGACAAAAAAAACAAAAAAGAAAAGAAAAATTAAAATCGTGATGTATCTTGCTGCATTGCACGAGTACACTTCTAGTATTATTAAATATTGTAAATGATTATTTTTTAGATGCCTTTTTAGTAATTTTATATGTTTATACTGGGGCGGATGCAGTAAGAAGGGGTAGGGGTCCTGGGCCCCCTACCAGCCCTGCACGTGACAACTAATTTTTTTTTACTTGTATTTTAGTTTGGTATAGCTTATGGGACCCCAACAAAATATATCAAAGACCCCTTAACCCCTTTCCAATTCCTGAAAACAGAAAACACTCCTTGTTCTCGTTGTTCGCCTCAGCGCCTGTTCCTCGGGCCCCTATCAATTATTTTTTCTGGATCCGCCACTGTGTTTATAAACTAGTTTGCTAAACATAGGCTTTGTGAAACGATTTGGGATTGGTGAATTTAGAAAAAAGAGAAAATTAGGAGAAACCGAGAAAAAAATTAGGAGAAGAGGTAGGAAAAAAATGACTTCACGTTTCATAGGTGTTATTTGTTTTTTAAGGGGTCTAAAGTCTGAAGTTTTATTTAGTTATGATTAATAAAAGGTAGTGTATAAAAAAATTGAATGATTCAGACTTAAAAACTATTAAGAGGTTTTTAAAAAAAAAACAAACAACCCCATAGTCTTTTGATGATAAAAAGCTACTAAATTAAATTAAAATCTTTTATTTTGAAAATATTTATTGCGAAGCGTGGCTGTACATTTTCGTGCTCGTTCCTCGAGAGGGAGGCATGCAGAGGTTTTTAATTGTTCTACCATTAGAATCTAGTTTCTTACAATATCATTTATCTCATTTGGTGTACTGCACCCAATTGTTGCATGCAGGTAGTAGATATTGTTGAAGGTTGGTAACGATACAGATCTCAATACCCTCATGGTAACTAGGGTTTCAATTGTTATTATTATCTTATCTTGTGTTTTTATTTGAAGCACAACTTGTGATACCAATTTATGTGTTGCATACAGCTATTATGATTTTGGGTGGTTAATTTGCAGGGAGTTACACCTGATTTTGAAGGATGCATAAGTCTTGGACCATGGGGTGGTCCAAGGGGAAAAATATGGAACTATATGCCCAAAGGATTCGTTAACAAGATAAGCATTGCACATGGAGGGGTTATTGATTCCGTCAAATTCCAAACCGATTCTACTTCATGTTTTGGTGGCAAGGGTGGCAATCGAACTGACACGGTACTAACTACTATTTTAGTTACTCTTTACTTAGGGACCAATATGTCAATGACCGAGTTGGACATTTGCTTACTTAGGGACCTTTTACCAAAATGCTTACCGGGCAAACACTTATCGACAAAGACATTACTCTCATTTACCTTATCGTATAACATTCTCGACCATCAAAATTGATTGTTGGTAAGTGTCTCAAACCCGGTAAGTGCTTACCGGATAAGAGTCATTTATCTCACTTACCGGTAAAACTCTCGGTCCTTGTTATGGCTTTTTTTTTTTGGAAAGGGTATCCTGGGCTATGGCACAGACTAATCCCTGGCAATTAGGGCCTTTGGCCCAGCTGCTAAAGCGTGCAGCCCTGAGTTTATCCTCAGTGGTCATAAGTGTTGCTAGTGGGGCTCGAACACAGGTTGAGCGCTATGAACTCCCCAAGCCTTTACCACCACACCACAACCCTTGTGGTTCCTTGTTATGGCTTCTACCGGTAAGATTCTAGGTAATTTTCATGGTCAATAGGTAAGAACCATAAGGTAAAGTAATGGTAAGTGCTTACCCATAAATGGCCCCTTAATTATTTTTAGTGGTATGCACTTATTACAAACACTTGATATATAGACAACCATTTTCAGATAGCACTCTTACCCGGTTAGCACTTATACCCAATTTTTGTCGCTAAACAACCCTTAATATGATGTCATGGATGATTGGAAGACGTATTCTAACATTTTTGTACATTTTTTTGAGTAACCGTTGGTATCCGGGCCACCTTACTCTACCCAGTAATCCACGAATGGCCCGGAGTCGTCGTAGGTGAACCTCCATGGTCACAAGGGCTTTGGTAGTGCCGTGATCTTCCCCTTGAGCTTAACTAGTGTACATTTGCAAACAAGTAATAACAGTGCCTCTAATGAATGTTTTGTTTCCAATTATGCAGATTTGCATCGACTGCCCTAAGGAATATCTAACGTTGATAAGTGGGACGGTTGGCAGCTACGGAGGATATGAAGTTGTGATGTCATTATGCTTTATCACGAATCAGAACCGTTATGGTCCTTATGGTTCAGATACTGGCACTCGTTTCTCATACAATGAGAAAGGTGGGATAATTGTTGGCTTTCATGGCGGTGTTGGCAAATACCTTGACGCTGTTGGGATTTATGTGATGCCCAAATCATTTGCATTAGCTCGAAACTTTGCATTCAAAGACAATTCCACCCATGAGGTTCATCCCTTGGTATCTACAAGTCTCATTTTGGTATTTTTGTTCTGTTTTTAGTGTTTAACCGTTTATGTTTCAAGCCTTATCTAAAACCTATATATAGTTAAACACTCAAATCCAGGCAAAAAAAACTGGAAAACTAAAGAACACCCCAATAATCATTCATTTGTCCTGTATGCACATGAGCATAAAGGAAATTGAAGTTGTTTCCGGGCACTTGTGCATACCGGACAAATTACTTCTATGCACTTGTGCATACCGGACAAATGAATGGTTATTAGGTCGTTCCTTAGTTTTCTATTTTTTATGGTTTTCCCATGAACTCAACCCTACGGTTAAAAACCTATTTTGTTAAAAAAGGGTTGTGCTACCACATATCAGTAAATTTTTCCTCTACGAAAACCGCTTTCATATTATTTTAAAGTAAAAATTTCCTTGTGAACGATCTTTTTGTAGCAGTTTTGTTCTAGAATGGCAATGTCGAGGGAGGCAGGACCTTGGGGGGGTTCTGGAGGTAAACCTTAGGATGACGGAGTTTTCTCTGCTGTCAAGAAAGTACATGTTCATGTCGAAGGGGTTCTGAACGTGATTACTGCCATCCAATTTGAATATGTTAAAGGGGATGCTAAAACCGTTTTGTCGCCAATTCATGGAGGAGGAGCACCACGTTGTGCTACAATGCGACTGATATGTACAAAAAATACAAACCGTTAGATTTTTTTTTTTGCATCTTGTCAACCTCATGATCGGTCTAGGCTGTTAACAGAACCTTGATTTTGGCAGGTTAATTTGGATGGTACGGATGAGTACTTGACCGGTATCTCAGGGTTTTATGGACCCGTTAAAGGATACGATGGAGTGGAAGCAATAACGTCCATTGCTTTTCACACAAACAAGAGGACACACGGGCCTTATGGACGGGAAACGGGCACAGGGTATGTTCATTTCACTTCAACATCCTCCCCTGGGAAAGTTGTTGTTTTTTATGGCAGGAAATGGAATGGTGGGTTTTTAAGTGCTATTGGTGTTCACATGGAGTATTTCTGAAGACTGTATGTAAAGTCTTTTTGGTTAGATGCTTGAATCAATGGTAATTACATCATACTTGCGTTAGGTTTTGAAGAACTTTGTTAGGGTCAAAGTTTTTGATTGTGTACATGAAGAATCTGTTAATTTCTTTCAGAACACTGAAAATGGCAACTCGCGATCTTCGATCGTAAGCATTGTATCATTGGAATTTAAGACTTGGTCAGTATGTAATGTTGCATGTGCTGGTGTCTTAACTTGGCTACTAGGTCAACTCTCAAGCCTTATAAGCTACGGCGATGACGCGGTGTTTTCAAGGCGCATGACATAAAGTGGCAAATTTATATGTTATATACAGAATTAGAGCATCTCTGTGAGTCCGTGATCGTTACCAGATAAATCAAACAACAAAACAATAACGATTACCAACCTGTTTAGATTATAAACGCGGATTACAAAGGGTTGATAATGTTGATCAGTTTTGCTCTCTCTCTGTTTTACACCTTGAATGTATGTGTTGTGTGTTTGTTGTTGATCTGATCTTTTTGTTCTAAGAGAGAGAGAGATATCTAAACTAAGATTAAACATAATATCTAGATATCTATAATATCTAGATATTATAATTAAACTAATATAATACTGTAACAAATAATATCTAAAACATAATATCTAAATAATAAAACAACTTTGACTTTATTACAGAATAGACCCTAGACTATTGTTGAGAGTGACTTGTCAGCTTTAACTTCAGATTGCGATCTTCGTTTTGTATGATCTTGAATCCAATGAGACTGTGTCCTAACAATCTCCCCCTTTGGATCAAGATCATTACGAAAATGATTTAGCAATATGATCTTCTCTTTCAGCACAGAAGATGCAATCTCTCTCTTAGTCTTCAAGATATAGTAAACTCCCCAAAAGATGTAGATTATCTTTTCTTGGATGTTGGGAAGAAATTATCTCTAGTTTCAGCTCGAAATTCTTCATCAAAGTATCTTCAAAAGAAAATTTCTCTCGAATCAGCATATCTTCAGAATACTTGCTCTTTGAAGAATTCAATCTTGGACGTGATTCTTGAAACATGTGATTTCTTGGTTAACTCTTCTCCATTTCTTGGGTAGATCTTCTCCCCATTTTTGATGAGAAGTGTAACGATTTCATCAAAACTTGATGACAAGAAATGTTGTTCATTAGGATCATCTGATTCGTCAATGCAATAGATATTTATCCAGATCTTTGCAAATCTAGACAAAATAGTCATGTAACACCTGTAGCAATAAACAAATCAGTTAGAAACGCCTGTCAGTAACACTAAGTCACTGTGTGTAACGAATACACAATGGAAAGGAGCTATTTGATGTTGACTCCCCCAGGGCTTCCATTTAATCATCGAAACACCACAAAGGTTATTTCTATAAACGTTATGACAAAGAAACAAATTCCTTGTGTGTTCGTGCTTGTGTTAAAAGAATTAAGCACTTGATGATTGCTTATAAGGCTCGAAATTGTGTAAACCACTAAGACAACAGTAAGTTAAACACAGACTCAATGTGCATGAGTGACGTGTGAAGGTGGGGCAAACTTCCTTCTTTTCAATATCTAGATTTTCCAAATGAAAATCAGATAGTAAATGTACTGCATCCCCTTAGAAAGTGAAACACTTTCTAATTGAGTAGAAAATGAGTAGTTGGTGGGGTAATTCAAGAGTTGGCATGGGCTAGTTGTCTGTTTCAATAATGATCACAAAAGAATTGTGAAACACTAGAAATGTGGCTGCCCGGCTCAGAAAAAGTTGGTGCAGAGTTTTGATATTCTTTTAACTCTGTTCTCACACCCTCTTTCTTTTAAACATTTAGCTTACTGCTAACTGAACTCTCTTTTTCATGATAGCTCATTATCCAATCCACACTCATTTCTTTTGATTTCTCACACTCAATCACTATGGATTAACTTCATGGGTAGAAATCACTGGTTAACGTGATTCCTTAGAAGTTGTGTTAATTCCTAGCACACTGATCCCGTATATCCTATAAAGAATATGTTGCTCAAAATGATTTATAATCATGTAATCTCATGTAGAACATTTAAAGTACACTCCCGAAATATAAAATCTTATGAAAAATCAGGAAGTGGTTTGAACGTTTAAGAATATGTTTTCAATGATTGAAAGTTGTCCTTCTTTCAATCACATATGAGATTAAGATAAAGGAATATACTTTTAAGTGCGATCTTACATCTCATGAAGCTTAGCTTAAAGTCATAAACATATGATCGTGTAAGCTCTTCTCAAAAATTCTGCAAAAGTCTTAAGTCTATGTCAAAGCAAATTTATTCACTTAAATTGAAAAGACAAAAAGCAGTAAAACTATGAACTTCTCTTACTCCCCCTGAAATTATGCATTTGAAAAAATTATCATTGAAAAGATATGCATTTAAAATTTCAGAAATAAATATGTACTCCCCCTTGAAGATTGATTTCCTCGTTGGAGTATCAGAGTACAATCTCTCATATCAGCATTGGAGTAAGGTCTTTTGATCTTTGAAGAACGAGTCCTGATATGTACATAATCAGAAGTCGTTGTTGACATTGATGTCCGGGTTCTGAATTGAAGTATTCAGAAGCCTTCGTTCTTCTACTCCCCCTTGACAGTAGGTGCCTGCAACACAGGTTTAGTTTTCTTTGGTACCAACTGGTATTTGGGTCCATATGTGTTAGTTGCAGTTCGTATGGGGGTGATTGTTGCAGGTTTAGAATCTGTTGGAGCACAAAAATGCCTAAAATCTCCATTATCTCCATTTTGGAGAAGCTGTTGGAGATGCTCTTATATATGTATCCGTATTAGTTTCTATATAGACGAAGAATCGTTTGAGAAGTTGAGTTAACGGTGAGAAGTGGATTTGACTCTTTTAATTCAAGTCCTCCGTGAATTGTGAGTTAGAAGAAAATTGATCTAGTGCATCTTATTCTAATGTGCGTCCATTTATTATCCAATGGTATAACCATTTCTTACGCTTCTCACCGTTAACTCAACTACTCACCGGAACCCATTCTAATTTTGCAAACTGTGGAAACCGTCGATTTCATTGGTTAATTTAATGAAATTGGTTCATGAAATTGTTTAATTTGATGAAATTGTGTCATATAATTCTTTTGTTGATGAAATTGTTTCATATATTTGTGTTTTTTATGTAAAAAATGAAATTGTTTCTTGTATTTTCTTATTCTGATGAAACTTTTTCATTTTTACATAAAAAAAACAAATATATGAAACAGCTTTATCAAGAAAAGAATTATATAAAACAATTTATCAAATTTTACAAATTAATGAAACAATTTCATTAACTTAACCAATGAAATCGACAGTTTCTATGGTTTTCTAAATTAAGTTGGATTCCAAATGAAAATATATATATATATATATATATATATATATATATAATATTATTTTAGTCAGAAAATAATATTAAAAAATGTATATTCATATTAAAAACAAAATCATATAGATTATTATTATAAAAATAATTTTTGATTAAATATTTAAAATAAAACTTAGAAAGGTAATTTTACAGCTTTGTTTTAATTGCAAATCCATAACGTTTACGATGGCAATCCATAACGTTACGATGAATATGAGTGATATGATTATATAAATCTGGATAAATGTAAAATCTGAAGTTGAAAGTGCAAAAAAAACATGCGCCATGGCATAAACTACGCCTTACAAAAACACTACAGAACCATTTCATAACGGCGAATTGAAGGTATGTCTTGCGCCCATGGGAGTCTTTTTGAACACTGCTTAAAATCGATCATAAATGTTGTGGTCGAGAAATAATAATAAATGGTATTGCTGAGGACCGATTCAGACAAACAATCTTTTAGCCGAGACCGTTTATAGGATAGATTGTTAACCGGTTTATCTGTCTATACTTCCCACAACATGCATTAGCATCTGCAACAGATTTCTTTAAAAAATAAAATAGGGAAAGTGAAGGTTTTGCTCTATATTTTGTTTTAACAAATAATCTGTATTGTTATTTAAAATAAAGCAAACTTCAACCTTTCTAAACAAATTAACAGCGCAAACAATCAAATAAATTAATAAAAATGGAATTGTTAATTCCAAAATCGACCCACAACATATACCCAAATTGATTTTGGCGAGATTGTCCGTGAAATCGATCTAGGGCTTCAAGCCCACATCTTATTTTCTATTCATAATTCGGCCTCCTTCTTCAAAAGCATTTTCTGCAACTGCAGGTTCGTTCTTTCCATTTATTCAGAGCTTTCAGTTGAAAAAGGTAACTAGGGTTCATATTTCGATCTCTTTGATCAGTTTCTTTTCTTAGGTAAACAGTATTTGAACACTATTAGTGTCTACAGACTGATGATGATGTTGTTGTTTTCCTTTATGTTAATGTATATAGAGGCCCAGGCCCATGTTGGGGCCCAAGCCCATCTAGCCTACGTATATAATTGTTGTATTGTAGTTTAGGTTGAATAATCTCTCTTTCATAATTTTCACTTTCATATTGTAAGTTTACTCTCAAATCAATATATCGAGGTTTCAAACCTTCAGCACATTCATCGTGTTCTTCAATCTTATTCATCTTCTAACATGGTATCAGAGCTCTAGGTTTATTCTTCGTCATCTCTGTTCATCATCTTGATTACTGATCTTGGTATTGCCATCGCCTCCAAATCGTTTTTGGTTTGAATCGTTTCTTTTTATTATTCTCGATTTGTGTTTTTTTTATTTGCCGCCGCCGCTGTTATTCTGAAACCCTTAACAACCTTCGGTCGAATCAACCTTCGGTCGAAGCAACCATCGGTCGAACAACCACTCGGTCGAATCAACCTTTGGTCGAACAACCACTCGGTCGAATCAACCTTCGGTCGAACAACCTTCGGTCGAACAACCTTCGGTCGAATCAACCTTCGGTCGAAGCAACCTTCGGTCGAAACAACCACTCGGTCGAATCAACCTTCGGTCGAACAACCACTCGGTCGAATCAACCTTCGGTCGAACAACCACTCGGTCGAACAATCTTCGGTCAAATCTACCTTCGGTCAAATCAATCTATCGGTCGAACTCTGTTATTTCATGGCTACTAATTTCAGTCATTCCAATCCCATCTCTGTTGTTTTCAACGGCAACAATTACATTCTTTGGCATCACCATATGACAATCCTGTTAAAGTCTTATGGTCTTTACACCTATGTTACTGGTGCATCCAAAGCTCCAGTTCAAGAAACAGCTGAGAATACTGTTGACTTTGCAAAACGAATGAACGAGTGGGACATTAATAATGCTCGCATCTTGGGCTTCATTAATGCCTCCACTACTCCTGAGATCAACCAACAGTTCCTTGGTTATATTACCGCCAAAAGTCTATGGGATTTTCTCGCCAAGCGGTATACATCATCTGGCCTATCTCATCAGTATCAACTGTGGACCACTTTTCAGAGCAAACGTCAACTCCCTGATCAATCCATCAACTCTTATATCTCTGAAATGCAGTCTCTCAGAGATCATATAAGTCTTGGCGCACCTCAGATTTTTGATGAAACCGCTCAACAGTTCACTGCTTACTTCAACCAGCTGCATCTGATCACCATTTTGATGGGCTTGACTGATAAATTTGAGAATGTTCGTGCCTCACTTCTTCATAGGCAGCCTTTACCTACTCTTGAAGAAACAATCTCAGAATTGCTAAGTGAAGAAACTCGTCTTCACATGCGGTCACTTGTGCCTGCTACTGATAGTGTTCTCTACACGTCTCATTCCAAGCCAAAAGGCAAATGGACCAATAACAATCATTCCAGATCTGTGAGCAAGACGAACACATCCGAGTGTGCCTTCTGTCATTCTCCTGCTCATCTTCTTCTTGATTGTCCTATCCGTAAGTGCCGTAAGTGTGGCATCACGCATCCGCGTCACTATGAGACTGACTGTCCGAAGAACTCAAAGTACACTAGTTCTCAGAATCGGACTCATGCTGTTGCTGGGCCTACTATTGCTGATACCGAGGCTTCTACAGCCTCTTCACCTGATCTAATGGAACTGATGCGTCGCAATCAGGAACTTATGGAACAAATCATGTCTGGTGCTATGGGTATGAACTCTCCACACTCAGCTGCATCAGGTAACGTATGGCTTTTTGATTCTGGGTGTTGGAATCATATGACACCTTGCCCTGATGGTTTTGCTTCTAAGAAACCACCTCAGCAATTTACGTCAGTAAGAACTGCTGACAACACTGGTCTACCGGTATCCTTTAGTGGAAATGTTTCCACTCCTCTTATACAATTACCGGATGTTCTAAATGTTCCAAAGCTATCTCTGAGCTTAGTTTCGATTGCTCAACTTCTTGAATCTAATTTGATCATTTTATTTCATTCTTCTGGTTGTGTTGTACAGGATCCAAAGACCAAGCAGATCCTTGGACTCGGCCGTAAAGTTGGACGGATGATTGAAGTGGTCTACCTGCGTCTTCCTTTACCCTCTTCAAGTTTTGTTGCCTCGGTTTCTAGCACTTCTTCCATTGAGCTGTGGCATGCCCGACTGGGTCACTTATCTCTAGCCAAAATAAAGTCATTAGCTCATTTAGGTGTGTTAGGAAATTGTGTATCAACTGACAATCTTTCTTGTTTATCTTGCAAACTTGGCAAACATCATGCTTTACCTTTTGAATTGAATGAATCTAATTCTGCTTCTTCTTTTGATATTATTCATTCTGATGTATGGGGACCAGCACCACATCCATCCATGGGTGGTGCTCGATATTTTGTTATTTTTATTGATGACCACACTCGTTTCACATGGATATATCTTATGAAACATCGTTCGGAATTACCTCAAATCTATATTATGTTTGCTCGGATGATTCACACTCAGTTCTCAAAATCTATAAAGATTCTTCGAGCTGATAATGCTATGGAATACAAAGAGTCATCTCTTCTCTCCTTTCTTCACTCTCAGGGGACTCTCTCTCAGTACTCCTACCCTGGCACTTCTTCTCAAAATGGTCGTGTTGAACGCAAACACCGTCATATTCTTGATACAGTTCGCACTCTTCTCATCTCTGCGAAATGTCCAGAACGCTTTTGGGGTGAAGCTGCTTTTACTGCCGTTTATACTATCAATCGTCACCCTACTCCCATCCTTCATAATAAGTCTCCTTATGAGGCTCTTTATGAAGTCACTCCTGCCTATGAACTTCTAAAAGTTTGGGGTAGTGCTTGCTTTGTTCAACTGCAATCTCATGAACATACCAAACTTGAACCTCGCTCCAGACTGTGCTGCTTTCTTGGATATGGTATTGAGCACAAGGGCTATCGCTGCTGGGATCCTATCTCCCAGCGTCTTCGTATTTCTCGACATGTTACCTTCTGGGAACATGTTCCTTTCTCTTCTATATCCAAGTTTCGTGAGGCTCCTAATCTCACACCTCCGTTTTTCACTGATGCTTCTGTCTCATTGGACTCACTCCAGTCTGACATTATACCACCTCCACCTATTGTTCCAACTCCTTCTGAGTCAGCCTTTCCTAGCTTTCCTGATCATCATCAATCATCTGCTCCTTCCGCACAGCCAACATCTGAGGTACCTGCTGAGTCTTTGGCTCCTGAAACTTCTCAATCTCAGAATGTTAGACGATCAGAACGGGTAAGACAAGTTCCTTCTCATCTTCGTGATTATCATGTTTATGCTACTCTGCTATCAAATCACGAACCTACTTCCTACAAGGAAGCCTCTTCTAACTCTGATTGGCAGAAAGCCATGGATGAGGAACTTCAGGCACTTGACAAAGCTCAAACTTGGGATTCTGTCCCTCTTCCACCAGGCAAGAAACCCATTGACTCCAAATGGGTGTTCAAAATCAAAACCAAATCGGATGGTTCTATTGATCGGTACAAAGCTCGGCTTGTGGCCAAGGGTTTCAATCAAGAGTATGGTATTGATTATGAGGAGACTTTTGCACCTGTTGCCCGCGTCACATCTGTTCGCAGTCTTCTTGCTATTGCTGCTACCAAACAATGGCCGCTATTTCAGATGGATGTTAAGAATGCCTTTTTGAATGGTCACTTATCTGAGGAAGTCTACATGACACCTCCTCCAGGCGTTCGTCTTCCACACGGTCATGTTTGTCGCCTTCGAAAGGCTCTTTATGGTCTAAAGCAAGCTCCGCGAGCTTGGTTTGAAAAATTCAGTACCACTGTCACCTCTTTGGGCTTCTCACCCAGCAACTATGATTCAGGGCTGTTTACTCGGACAACTGAAGCTGGCACAATCTTACTTCTCCTGTATGTGGATGACATGATTATTACTGGCAGTGACTTTACAGGCATCGCCAATCTGAAGTCATCTCTCAGCTCCTGTTTTGAGATGAAGGATCTTGGTTCTTTACACTATTTTCTTGGTCTTGAGGTGCTCTCTGATCTATCGGGTCTTTATCTGTGTCAATCCAAGTATACCTCAGATCTCTTGTCGAAAGCTGGGATTACTGACAACAAAACAACATCCACTCCTCTTGAACACAATCTTCATCTGGCTCCAAATGCTGGTCCACCTCTACGTGATCCTACTTTATATCGCCAGTTAGTCGGGTCACTTGTCTATCTGACAGTGACTCGACCTGATATTGCCTATGCTGTTCATACTGTTAGTCAGTTCATGTCTGCACCTTGTTCTGATCACTATGCTGCTGTTCTTCGCATTCTTCGATATTTAAAAGGGACCATGTTTCATGGTCTTCATTTTTCATCCACCTCATCGTTGACTTTGCGAGGTTTTTCTGATGTTGATTGGGACAGTGACATGACTGATCGACGCTCCACTACTGGCTACTGTTTCTTTCTTGGCGACTCCCTTATATCCTGGCGAAGCAAGAAACAATCTCTCACCGCTCGATCCAGTACTGAAGCTGAATATCGAGCGTTAGCTGATACAACTCAAGAACTTGTGTGGTTACGCTGGCTTCTCTCTGACATGGGGGCTCCTCAACAGTCTCCAACTCCATTGTGGTGTGACAACAATAGTGCTATTCAGATTGGTCACAATGATGTCTTCCATGAGCGAACGAAGCATATTGAAATTGACTGTCATTTTGTTCGTCAACATGTGACACGTAAGACTATTCAGCTTCTTCCTATTTCGACTCTTGATCAACCGGCTGATATTTTCACTAAAGCCCATTTACCAGGCCGGTTTCGCGATCTAGTTTCCAAACTCCATCTGGCGCATTCTTCTCCCGATTGAGTTTGAGGGGGGATGTTAATGTATATAGAGGCCCAGACCCATGTTGGGGCCCAAGCCCATCTAGCCTACGTATATAATTGTTGTATTGTAGTTTAGGTTGAATAATCTCTCTTTCATAATTTTCACTTTCATATTGTAAGTTTACTCTCAAATCAATATATCGAGGTTTCAAACCTTCAGCACATTCATCGTGTTCTTCAATCTTATTCATCTTCTAACACTTTAGAGTGTAATTAACATCGCTTTCTTTTCTTAGATAAACAGTATTTGAACACTATTATTGTCTACAGACTGATGATGTTGTTCTTTTCGTTTAGAGTGTAATTAACGTCTAGTTTCGTTGGAGTTTGTTTGTGCTATTATACTCAAATGTTCGTTTCACTGTCAAAATTCACTTTAGGAAGGCGAAAAGGTTACAATATGATCGTGTTTTCACCCAATCTGCTGAAGTTTACCTCTCTAGATATGTTTAGTTTTTTGTAAATTATAGAAGGTGATTGATCGTCCTTCGTCCATGTTTAGCCGATTGTGTGACTCCAGCACATCTGTCATAATTTTTTATTTGACAATTGCTAGGTTGAGCTTACAACATAAAAATCAACACCATTTGGAAACGATAGTGGTATTTACGTCAGAAAATTTCATGAAATAACTGTGATGAACTGCCATGAATTTTTAGAAACCCTGTTTCACTAAATTTGGAGATAGGGCTCAATTAAATGTCAAATTAGATGTGTGTTATGATTATTTTGTGTTTCTCTGGCTCTCGTGTAGAATGTCTTACATAATTGGATGGTTTTGTTATTACACAATTGGTTCGATGGGGGTATATATGGACATGAATCAGATGATGTTTATGTAACTATGAATTGCACGATCCTTTGTTCGGTACTATACAAAGCTTAAGCAGCTTAGCTTCTCCTGATTTTATAAAAAAAATGGCAGCATTCTCGCATAATTTTAGTTACACTGTGATCATGCATGTTGTTCTTATTTTTCCATCATTCTTCTTAATGATTTAAATTGTGGAAGACAAAATCACTTTTTTGTTGATGTTTTCTTACAGCTTAGATTCCTTGGGGTTGATTGTTGCAGGTAGTTCTCTAGTTGATATCGTTGAGTAGCAATCAGAATTGAGATCTCAATAGCCTGATGGTAGGGTTTTGTTTCTTTTTATTATCTTTTGTTGTTTCTTTATTTCATGCATAAAGTGGTACCGATTAATGTGTTGTATAAAGCTATTATGGTTTGGATGGTTTGCAGGGAGATAAAACCGATTTTGAAGGATGCACAAGTCATGGACCATGGGGTGGTACAAAGGGTAAAAGCTGGATTTATAAGCCCAAAGGCTTCATTACGAAGATAACCATTCTACATGAAAACTTTGTTAATGGAATCAAGTTCTATAGCGTTGAAACTGAAAGCTCACATATTGGTGGCAAGTATGGTGATAAAATGGATGAGGTACCTGTTAATAATATCTTAATGTATTTTGATGTCATTCAAGATTGTTTTAGCATTTTTGTGTACTTGTGCAAGCAAGGAATAGTTTCCCTAATAGATGACATGTTTGTAATTCTGCAGATCTTCATCAACTACCCTAATGAATATTTAACGTCAATAAGTGGAACATTTGACAACATTTTAGGATTTTTCACCTTGCGGTCATTATGCTTTGGCACAAATCATAACCATTATGGTCCTTATGGTGGTAATATTGATGGCACTCCTTTCTCATTCGAAGGGAAAGGTGTTATGATTGTTGGATTTCATGGGCATGTTTGGAAATATCTCACAGGTATTGGAATTTATGTGATGCCCGAATCATTTGCAACAGGTCTTAACTCTACATCTGTAGACAATTCCATGCTTCAGGTTCATCCATTTTAGTCCCTTGATGTCTCTTTCTGGTATTTCTATTCTGTTTTTAGTGTTTAACCATTTATGTTTCAAGTCTTATCCAAAACCTGTATTCTTTTTGTCATTAATGGGTATTTTGAAAACCACATATCTGCAAAAATTCCTCTGGAATACCAATTATTCATGTTATTCTAAAGTTAAAATATCCTCTTGTATGCCTGTGTTTTTTCACTCAGTTATGTTCTAGGATGTCAATCCCGAGGGATGCAGGACCTTGGGGGGCTTCTGTGGGAGGTAAACCTTGGGATGATGGAGTTTTTTCCGCTGTCAAAGAAGTCCGTGTTCATGTTGGAGAGTCTCTGAATGTGATTTATGCCATCCAATTTGAATATGTTGAAAGTAATGCTAAATCCGTTTTGTCACCAATGCATGGAGGAACAAGTGGAGATAAAATGGAACTGGTATGTAATAAAATACATGCTTATTTTCTTATCGCATTTTATCAACATCATGATTGGTCATGGCTGTTAATAGTAATAGAACGTTAACCTTGACCTTGGCAGGTTAATTTGGATGGTACCGATGAGTATTTGATTGGAATCTCAGGGTTTTATGGATACATTGAGGGTTACAAGGGAGTGGAAGCTATAACGTCCATCACTTTTCACACAAACAAGAGGATCCATGGGCCTTACGGAGGAAAAAGTGGTGCAGGGTGTACTTATTTCGCTTCAACAGCATCTCCCGGGAAAATAGTTGGTTTTCATGGCTGGAGTGATTGTTTCTTAACTGCAATCGGTGTTCATATGAAGTATTTCTGAAGATGATTGAAGTGTGTATAGTCCTTTTGCTTAGATGCATGATTCAATGGTAATTGCATCAAACTCGATGATCTAGATTTTTGTTAGATGTATTTTTGCAATTATAGAGAACAAAATATCAAGATTCTGTTCATGGGAGCATTTGTTATTTCTTGAAATGTTTGAAAATGGCAACCTAGACTCGTCCTTTTGATGCGAATGTTGATCATAAACATTGAATCAATGAGTTGGAAAAGCTGATCTCAGTCTGAGTTGGTTTGAAACAACATACCTAGTGAAATACATCAATGCAATAGCAAATCAACCAACTCCTATGGAACCCAACGATCTCGCTTGAACATATGATGAACTGAAGCTAGTGAACCTTCTTGGCTTCTTCGGAAAGGTTTGTGTTGAAAGAAGTTAACGTGTATCCACCAAAGAGTCTCCATGACTCAAAATACATCAAAAGTGCAGAATTTTCAACCAAATATGCTGAAAAAGTATCAAAGATTAATTAGCCATGTATTCGTACTTGCTTCAAGCCATAATTACATCTTGATCCTCATACACAAATTGTACGGAAAGCCACTTACCACTTTTACACTACACTCCACTTTCATTATCTATATTTATACTATATTATAAAGCAGACATAAAAAACTTTTAAAAACAAGTCTTAAAGCTTAATGTATCGTTATTTAATGTTAATTACTTAAAAAACAACAATTAAAGCTGTATGTACTACATTTAATGCTATTTATTAATTTTCAATCATTATCTCTAAACATTTTAACTTCCCTAAAATAACTCTCAGCATAATTAAATATAGAATAAATATCAAGTTTTAAATATAAAAAATCTAAAATATAATTAAAAAAGGGAAAAGTTTAAAAAAAACCCAACGGACTTTAGGGTTTGGAGTGATTAAGTTCCTGGACATTTTTTTCAAACAAATAAGTCATTGGACATTTAAAAATCTGTTAAATAAATCCTTGGACTTTTGGTAACATGTTGAATACATCCTTATTACTTAAAAAATGTAATTTGCAACCTACATAGCAGGTAAAACTACAAATTAAAAAGAATTGTCATATACTTTATCCGCCTATAAACTAAAAATGGGGAAATTAGCTGAAATAAGTCAATCTCATCATCCAAATTCATTTTTAACCACTTTTCAAAGTTTTTTTTCTTTCTAAAATAGTTAAAAGTTTGGGAATAATAATTTTTTTTTGCGTAAGAATTGTTTTTTTCCAAAAAATAAAATAAAAAACATCTTTACATAGAAAATTTTACGTATAAAGATTCACTTTCTGCTTATAATTTTAGAAAAAAATTACACTTTGCATCTTTATAAAGTTATAATTAGTTATTTAATTTATTTTATATTCATTGCCTTTTCATTTTTATTATATTAACACACATAATCATATATTAACTTAAATATATTAAAAAAATTAGTTTTATATTATTCAATATCATAAATACGTAAGAATTATTTAATCTTATACTATTCAATATCATAAATACGTACGAATTATTTTTATAGTTTCACTTTATACCTTTATAGTTACAGATTAATCTTATATTATTAAATAAATAACCCTAAAAGGATAGAAAGTGTAAATATTAAATATAATTCGTACGTATGATACTTAATAATATGAGATTAAATCCAAAAAATTCAATATTAGGTTTATTTTAAAGATATTGACGATACAATTATAATGGTGTAATGTGAAAAAAAAGACATATTATTTTTGATATATTTTAGTTAATATACGATTATGCGTGTTAATATAATAAAGGTTTAACTGAAATTAAAAAATCTGAAAATATAAAATAATTAAATAACAAAATTATAAAGATACTTTATAATATTTTTTTTTGCCAAAAACAATTCTTAAGGAAAAAAAAAATTATGCGTAAACTTAGACTTTAAAAGGTGCTTAAAAAATAAATTTGGTTGATGAGATTGACTATTTTAGTTCATTTTCCCATTTTTTAATCTGTAAGAGAATAAAGTATGTGACATATTTTTTGTTTTTTTTTTATAATTTATATATAGTTTTATCTGTTATGTAGGTTGCGAGTTAAATTTTTAAGTAATAAGGATGTATTTAACAGAGGATTTATTTAGTGTGTTTTGAAATGTCTAAGAACTTATTTGTTCCAAAAAATTGTCCAAGGACTTAATCACTTCAAACACTAAAGTCCATTGGGGCTTTTTTGGACTTTTCCCATTAAAAAAATCTAACAGAATATTTTATAAAAAAATTATATTATTAAACCAAAATAAATTACATTATATTATTAAAGTCTAAATTAAACAAATTTATATAAAAAATCATTATTACTCTCTCACAACCATCCAAAATCGTAATGTAAATCGACAAAAAACAGAAAATAAAATAAAACATTAAAATCATGATGTATCTAGCTGCATTGCGCGAGTACCCTTCTAGTTTTTTTAAAAACGTAATAAACCGAGAATTAAAAGCTAAAAATTGGAAATTTTGGTACACACGGGATTCAAACCGGAAAGGGAAAAATCATGCAACCAGCTATGCCAAGAGAAATTTATGTTATTATTGTAGTTTCAATGAATATGAGGGGACTTAATGAATCGATAGGATAACACCAATTGTAACAAGGGGATTAATATTTCCATTGCAACAGAATCATAAAGCGGTGACTTGTACCACCATATATGCTCTTAAGTAGGTCCACCCCCGACAAGGGGAATAAAGCGGTGACTTGTACCACCATATATGCGCTTAAGTAGGTCCACCCCGACAAGGGGAATAAAGCGATGACTTGTACCACCATGTATGCTCTTAAGTAGGTCCACCCCCGACAAATGGACTTTACAATTACGAGACATGGCTTTACGTTTTCCAATCTCTCTGCATCTTTCGCCTTCTTGGCTTCTTATTCTTTTCTTCTTTTCATGATTTGGCCTTTTTATTCTTCTCCAGCATTCTATATAATTGCAGTATGATGTTCTTCTTTTTGTTTAGGGTGTTAATTAACTTGTAATTTCGTCGGAGTTTATTTGCGTTGTTTTACTAATTGTATGTTTGTTTCAATATTACAATCCACATTAGTTAATTTCTTAAATAATTGCAGCATTCTAACATATTATATTTACACCATCGTCATGCATACCATTATTCTTTTTTTCATCATTAATTTCTTAAATATTATACATTGTGTAATGAAGTACGATTCCTGGTGGAATGCAAAATCATTTTAAATTTTGCTAATGTTTTCTTACCGCTTAGATTCATTGTGCTGATGGTTGCAGTTGCAGGTAGTAGATATTAACTGTTCAAGGTTCGGTAACATCTAAATCTCAATTTCATTAACCTGATGGTAAGATTTCATTTGCTTTTTCCGTGTGGTTTTTAGTTGTTCTTTAATTTGAAGTATAAAATTAAAGCTAGCTTATAAGTGGTATTGATTATTGTGTTTTATAAAAAGCTATTACGTTTTTGTATGGTTTGCAGGGAGATCATAAAACCAATTCTGAAGGATGCATAACTCATGGACCATGGGGTCATTCATCGGGGAAAAACTGGATTTATAAGCCTAATGGCTTCATTAGGAAGATAACTATTGTACATAGAAGTTCTATTGATGGCATCAAATTTTATAGCGGCGGCTCTAGTACAGGTGAAACTGAAAGCTCACATTTTGGTGACAAGAATGACGACAAAACTGATGAGGTATCTGATAATATTATCTGAATGTAGTTTGGTGTCATTGAAGATTGTTTCATCATTTTTGTGTACATGTTTTTAATTCTACAGATTTGCATCGACTACCCTAATGAATATCTAACGTCGATAAGTGGGACGTTTGGCACTCAATATGTGACGTCATTATGCTTTGGCACAAATCAGAACAAATATGGTCCATATGGTGAACCCAGTGGTACGACTTTCTCATACGAGGGGGAAGGTGTTATGATTGCTGGATTTCATGGCCGTTTTACCAATAACATGTTTCATGCTATTGGGATATATGTGAAGCCTGAATCATGTGCATTGCGTCTTAACTCTACATCTGGAGACAATTCCATGCATGAGGTTCATCCCTTACCATCTAAAACTCTCTTTTTGGTATTTCTTTTCTGTTTTAACTCTCTTTATGTCAGGATCTTAAATTCTTAACAAGAATAAACTCTCAGAAAACAATATTAAAGAAGCTGCGGAATAGCACTTTAATATTCAAACAAACAATGAAACAGTGAATCACAATCACAACTTGTAAACTTGTATTGAATGATTGAAGTTACAAGATTAACCACACAACCTCAATATTGATGAACAGGCTCACCAATACGAATTCTACTTCTCTAGAATTAGGATTACAAATCTTGAGGTTGATTCTCTCTATTAAAAGCTAAAACTCAGAATGAATAATTATTCTAACTATTCTAAACAATTCTATACATATACTGAAGATAAAGATAATTACAAAAGAATAAAAGATCTTCAGTATAAACTTCCATCATTATCTTCATGCTTTCCATAATCTTCAGTCCATCCAGCTGCCATCCTTTCCATACGAATTCTTTATCATATAAGCAGCATTATTCTTCAGCAACATTAATACTCTGAGCAGTATTTACTCCAGCAGTACTAACCATGCTCAGCAGTATTAATCTCTTCAAGTAGTACTAACTTTGAACTAGCAGTACTAAACTTGATGAGCAACATTAATCTACAACTAGCAGTATTAATCTCAGAAGTACTAACTAGAAGTAGTAACTATGTTCTTCTAGCAGCATTAACTTTACTTGTGTTGTACTTGTGCAATTTTTCAGTTCCCAACAATCTCCCCCTAACTTGACTTTTAAGAAGAGAAGTCAAGTTCTTCAGATCTGATTTTCAAGATGCTTTCAACACCTCAAATTCAGTTGCACAAATTTGGATCTAGGCCCAGACTTTGATTGATAGTTCTTCTCACCACAATTCTGGCCATTTTTGAGTCCTTTGCACATACCAGCTTAGCTTTCAGCATCCCTTCAAGTTTCTGCTTGCTATGATCATATATTTTGTCAACTAGGTAGTATTCATGATAACATTTATCAATTGTAATCATGTACACACCACATTTTTCAAAGAGTATCCAATGATCAATCTTCTTGAACCCATACTCATGATGAAGATCTTTAATCCTATACACCACCTTCTCTGGATCAAACATCATACATAAGTATTCCATTGCCACTTTGAGAAGATTTTCTTTAGTACCTTTCAACACAGGCTCATAGAGTTTCATTCCCACTTTGTACATTTCCTCTATGTCTGCTCTTGAACAACCTCTGATTACTCTCCCCCAGGTTGAATATGCTTCAAATGCACCATCAGCTCTTTTGATTCTGAAGAAATCCTTTCCATTATCTCTTAGAATGTCCCAAAAGGTAATCTCAGGAGCTTTCATGGAGATTGGAATAGCCTTAATGGGTTCTACTATTGTCATGTAGACATCCATATTCTCATCAGTTGACTTACTTGACTGTTCTGGATTATGCACTGGTTCTGCTGACGGTGTCACAGAAGGTTCTGCTTCAGTTTCTGCTGTAGTTTCTGCTTTTTCTTCCACTTTTGGCCTTTTAGACTGCTTTTTGGAAGCAATTGTCTTCACCCTCTTTCCAGATTTGGCTTCTACATCAACATTCTCATGTTCTTTCTTCATCTTTTCTGCTTTGTCTTTTGAGGGTGTGGTCTCCTCAGGAAATGGCTGTTGAATATTAAGATCATACCTCTCCTTCATTCTTCTCTCAGCCTCTTCTAAGTTTGTCATGGATTTGAGTTTGGAGCAAAGAGTCCATTGCTTTTGAAGCATTTGAAAATTTCTCAATATCCAGCTTGGCTTTCTCAAACTCACTCTTTATCTTCTCATTCTCCTCTTCTTTCTGTTTCAGCTTCAACTCATACTGATCTTTCTCCCACTTCAAGTAGTTGGTGTCATATGAGTGTTGGAGTTCATTGGCTTGGAAACTCTTAATTTGTTCCTCAAAACTCTCAACAATCCTAACATAATCTTTTATGTCCTTTTCTAATCTCTTCAGGTCATCACTCATTTTCTGATTGTGATCCCTGCACCTTTTAACAGTTTCAATACAAGATTTAGAACAAAGATTAGATGTTACCTGTGTAGGAATTTCTGAGCTTGAAGACTCTGAACCTTTAGCCATGATGATGTGATTTTGAATGTAGGTTTCTGAGAATACTGGCTCTGATACCACTTGTCAGGATCTTAAATTCTTAACAAGAATAAACTCTCAGAAAACAATATTAAAGAAGCTGCGGAATAGCACTTTAATATTCAAACAAACAATGAAACAGTGAATCACAATCACAACTTGTAAACTTGTATTGAATGATTGAAGTTACAAGATTAACCACACAACCTCAATATTGATGAACAGGCTCACCAATATGAATTCTACTTCTCTAGAATTAGGATTACAAATCTTGAGGTTGATTCTCTCTATTAAAAGCTAAAACTCAGAATGAATAATTATTCTAACTATTCTAAACAATTCTATACATATACTGAAGATAAAGATAATTACAAAAGAGTAAAAGATCTTCAGTATAAACTTCCATCATTATCTTCATGCTTTCCATAATCTTCAGTCCATCCAACTGTCATCCTTTCCATACGAATTCTTTATCATATAAGCAGCATTATTCTTCAGCAACATTAATACTCTGAGCAGTATTTACTCCAGCAGTACTAACCATGCTCAGCAGTATTAATCTCTTCAAGTAGTACTAACTTTGAACTAGCAGTACTAAACTTGTTGAGCAACATTAATCTACAACTAGCAGTATTAATCTCAGAAGTACTAACTAGAAGTAGTAACTATGTTCTTCTAGCAGCATTAACTTTACTTGTGTTGTACTTGTGCAATTCTTCAGTTCCCAACAGTTTAACCATTCATGTTTCGAGCCTTGTCTAAGACCTACTTAATTTGTTTATCGCTAATGGGTTTTCTGCAAAAATTCCTCTGAATTCTGATTATTTATGTTGTTCTAAAGTTAAAAAAATCCTTTTTATAAACTCCTGATTATTTTTTCACAATTATGTTCTAGTATGACAATCCCAAGGGATGCAGGGCCTTGGGGGGATTCTGGTGGCAAACCTTGGGATGATGGAGTTTTCTCTACTGTCAAACAAGTACGTATTCATGTTGGAGAGTCTATGAATGTGATTTATGCCATCCAATTTGAATATATTCAAAGGGATGCTAAATCTGTTCTGTTACCAATGCATGGAGGAACAGGTGGAGATAAAATGGAACTGGTATGTACTAAATTACATGATGATTTTTTGCATTTTGTCAACCTTTTATGAGCGGTCTAGGTTGATAACAAGACCATGATGTTTGCAGGTTAATTTGGATGGTATGGATGAGTATTTGACTGGGATCTCGGGTTTTTATGGACCCATTGAGGGGTATAATGGAGTGGAAGCTATAACGTCCATCACTTTTCACACAAACAAGACGACACATGGGCCGTATGGGCGGGAAATGGGTGCAGGGTATACCCTTTTCAATTCAACAGCTACTTCTGGGAGAGTTGTTGGTTTTCATGGCAGGAAATGGACTGATGGATTTTTAATTGCAATCGGTGTTCATATGGAGTATTTCTGAAGACTGTCCTTATAAAGCAACGAGATTTGTGTATAAAACAGTAAATTTAATTCAAAATAAAGCAACGAGATTTATGTATTAAACAGTAAATTTAATTATAAAGATTCAAACTTTATTAATAAAGTTACAAACTTTATTAATAAAGTTACAAACTTTATTTATAAAGTTTAGCAATTACCAAACGTAAAACTGATTTATAATGATTTTATGTGAACCTAATAACAAGTCTATCCTTCGCGATAGATATGTTAGAAGAAGGGGTAGAAGTCAGACTGTCCACTCTAGTGAATTGAAAAGAAAGACAAAACAGAAAATAAAAGCTAACCTGATTAGATGATCGATAACTTCACAGAATCTCCGAAATAGAACTGCACGGTTTATCTAAACCTGTCCTTAAAGGTTTTGGCGTATCTCTATAATGCTGTGAGATTAACAGTCGCTAAACCCCCAGGATTTGATGCAGTACACTTAAGCACTAACAACAATAGTGCTTAATTATAACACAAAGTTGAGACAAAAGATATGGTAGAGATCGTGAGAGAGCAGAGGAAGCATCGAGATCGAGATCGAGAGAGAGAGAGAGAGAGCAGAGAAAGCTTCGTTTTTCAGTGTGTTAAAACAATAACCGGAAGCCTCAATTTATACTTGAAAATCAGAAAATAATCTGATAATTATTCCTAAATTCCTCCCCAAGAATCGGAATTGGAGATAGAGTTGGAGACTAAGTCTCCAACTGATTTCCAACTCAATTTCCCACGTTTTTAATGAGTTAAAACAGAAAACTTATCTGGAAAATTGAATCTTTATCTGCTGCTAAAAATTAATTATCTGCTCAAAATAAATTAACTTCACTTAATTAATTATCTCGATCTAAAAAAAGAAAGCTCGTAGCTCAGGGCGAGGCTCCTCAGCTCCAATGCGAAGTGCAAAGTACAAAGCGAGAACCGCGCCCTCGCCCTCGCACTCGTCCACGGCCACGCGCGAGCTCGTATGCGTTGCACTTCTTTGAGACCCCCACCAAAAGCCTACCATTTTACTCAAGACCCACTTGAGATAATAGCCTTATAAACAACACTTTCTTTTGTGTCTCTACCCATGTGGGATGGAAAATTCGAACCTCACACTCAAATTCCAACAATCCCCCACCCGGTTGGAAAATTTTATGACATTCAATAAAAGATGATGTCACAGTGTTGTCACTAAGATTAAACCCTGTTTAATGTGGATATGCAGGAAGGAATCAATTCAGAAGTATACTTAGGATTTAAACTTTGAATTTTGTGATTACTTCGGATTATTCACACACATCATCTTTTGTCTTTGTATTCTCACTGAGCGCGAATATGGCCATGCGCTAAAATCCTGTTTCATGACCTTTTAAAAGAGAAACCACAACTTTTCATTTGAGGCGGCACCACCTCTCAGACGTATAGGCAAAGTTCTATAACACCTTTGTTGCTAAGATGCCTCTAAACTTTGTTAAGAGAACTAACTCATCCTTGTTCTCGGCAACGACGTACTATCTCATACCTTACACGAGTCTATCATTTGATAGTACCTTCTATCAGTTAAGTGACTTGTTATTACCCTTTAAACTTGAGAGATAGGAGCACTAAATTCAAGTTGGGTTCCCATCACTGACCGATTCTGAGTGGTTTCAGACCCATGTCTCTGGTGGTTGATCCTACTAAGTCTCTCGTCAGAGGCTTAGTCAATGGATCTGCCAAGTTTCCACGCGACTTGACATACACAATACTAATGGTACCATTTTCTATAAGTTGTCTCACATAATTATGCCGGAGACCTATGTGTCGCGACTTCCCATTATACACGACATTGTATACTTTTGACAGTGTGGTCTCACTGTCACAATACATGGGAATCGAAGGAGTTGGATGAGGCCATAAATGGATATCTGTCAGCAGATCTCTAATCCATTCGGCCTCTTTGCCTGCAGCAGCTAGGGCTATGAATTCGGCTTCCATAGTCGAATGAGCGATACATGTTTGTTTCTTGCTTGCCCAAGAAATCGCTCCACCACCAAGTGTATAAATCCAACCACTTGTGGATTTAGAATCACTTGAATGATCTATCCAACTAGCATCAGAGTATCCTTCTAAGATTCTAGGATGCGTCGTGTATGTCAATTCTAGATCACTGGTTCTTTTCAAGTATCCCAATACTCTACTTATTGCCTTCCAGTGATCTGGTCCAGATTTCTTGTATATTAACTTAGCCTGCTCACAACAAAAGCAATATTCGGTCTAGTACAATGCATTGCATACATCATGTATTCTATTGCACTAGCATATTCTAGTTGAGCCACTGCTCTATCAGAATTCTTGTCAAGTTTCACACTTGAGTCAAATGGAGTGTTGAACTCCTTTATATTCAAGTGTTGAAACTTAATCAGTATCTTCTCTATATAGTGGGATTGACTAAGAGAGATTTGAGATCCTGGCCTTTTAATTTTAATCCTAAGAATTGTATCTACTTCTCGAAGATCTTTCATCTTAAAGTTCGAGGCTAAGTAGTTTTCGTCTCACGGATACCTTCTAGATTGGTTCCGATGATCAGCATATAATCGACGTAAAGACAGATAATTACAGTGGACTCTTTTGTATTTCGAGTAAATGCACCGATCAGCTCCATTATGTCAGAACCCGAAAGATCTGATAGTAGTATCAAATCTTTCATGCCACTGTTTTGGGGCTTGCTTTAAACCGTACAGAGACTTAATGAGTCTACACACTTTGTTCTCTTGTCCGGGTACCACAAACCCTTCGGGTTGCTCCATATAAACCTCCTCATATAAGTAACCATTCAAAAAGGCTGTTTTCACATCCATTTGATGAATACGCAATCCTTTTATGGCTGAGATTGCTATAAGAGTTTGAATTGAACTAATTCTAGCAACTGGAGCATAGGTGTCAAAATAATCGATACCCTCCTTCTGTCTATATCCTTTAGCTACCAATCTAGCTTTAAATGCTGAGATTGAACCATCTGGGTGTAGCTTTCTTTTGAAAACCACTTGGAACCTATGGGTTTTGCTCCTTTGGGTAAATCAGCTAATTCCGAAGTTCCATTTCCCATAATAGAGTCCATTTAATCGTTTATTGCTTCTTTCCATAGTGGAGCATCTCTTGAAGACATGGCCTCTTTAAAAGTCTTAGGATCATCTTCGATGTTAGTCGATAAAATGACTTCTCTAGTCACTTTCTTTTGTGTTCCTTCTACTAGGTAGGAGAAGAAATAATCTCCTAGACTTTTGTCTTTTCTTACTCTAGTACTTCTACGTGGTTCGTCAACCTTGTTTGAGGTTTTCGAATGTCACGAGATGTGCTAGGAAGATTTGGAGCCAATGTTCTATCCGAGTTTTCAGCATCTTCTGAAAACTTGTCTTCAAAGAATTCCACATCTCTGGATTCCACTATCACTCCCGTTTCTTTATACAATAATCTATAAGCCTTGCTATTTCTAGCATATCCTACGAATATGATTTTAATGGCACGGGCTCCCAATTTAGATCGTTTTGGATCAGGGGTACGATAGTAAGCAATACAACCCCAAACTCTAAAGTAGTCCAAGTTAGGCTTCCTTCCTTTCCATAGCTCGTATGGGCTGGTTGGAATCACACGACTAGTGATTCGGTTGTGAATGTGGCAAGTAGTCAGTAATGCTTCTCCCTACAGATTGTTTGGTAAACCCGATTGGTTCAACATACAGTTAACCATCTCAACAAGGGTTGGGTTCTTACGTTCCACCAAACCATTCTGTTGGGGAGAAAAAGGTGAGGTGCGTTCATGTTTGATTCCATTCTCTTCGCATAATGTATCAAACTCTATTGAAATATTCACCTCCTCTGTCTGAGCGTAGTATTTTTATTCGTTTTTCAAGTTGATTTTCTACTTCAGCTTTATAAAGTTTAAAAGCATCAAAAGCTTCGTCTTTTTAATGTAATAAGTAAACGTATAGAAACCGATTGAAGTCATAAAAGAATGTAATGAAATACCGTTTACCACCACGGGTAAGTATTCCATTCAATTCACAGATATCGGAGTGAATCAACTCCAAAATAGTTGTATCCTTTTTAACTGATGGGAAAGGTTTCTTTGTACACTTCGATTTTACACAAGTTTCATATTTTCCAACATCTTTATTATCAATTTTAATTAATCCTTTATTTTGCATTTTTTCAATATTTTTAACATTTATGTGTGCTAAACAATTATGCCATAAAGATATTGAACAAGCAAAATACTCAAAAGAATTAATTTTATTAAAATCAGAAGGCATTACAACAATCACGGCTACAGAAAAACCTATACTATTCTCAGACAAATTCGAAACATTGCTACCTACTGACTCACTAGTGCTTGCACCATAAGGGTGCGTTTGGTACGCAAACAAGACAGGACAGAACAGGACAGGACAGGTGTCCAGCGTTTGGTACGACATGATATGACTGGACAGAACAGGACAGGACTGGTTAAAATGACCAGTTTACCCCTGATTAGCTGTTTAGTGTTTTTTTTATGAAATAATAAATCTAAGTGAATATTAAAAAATAATATTTAAAAATACAAAATCATCTTAATATAAATATTGATAAAAAAGCTAACATTCATAATCAAACCATCTTACATAAACGTTTGAAATGTTCGAATGTTTAACATTAGACAACAAAATCCCAAAAGCTCAAATGTTTAGCACTAACACAAATACTTCAAATGTTCAAATCTTTACCACTAAATCAATCACATGCCTAATTTTTCAAGTACGGACTCAACAAACTGGGGTTTAATCTCATTATCTATGCCATTCCAAAGCCGGAGTTGAATCGGGTTATCCGCAAAGTACATACCAATCGCAACGCATTGACGATGATCAAAACCCATAATCTTCAACTCGACCGGCATAGTCTCCAAACCCGGAGTACCAACAACCGATACCAACTTACCCATTTCCTCCGTCACCGAGTTTAAACCCTTTTCAATCATCTTGAATACATTATCAGCAACACTAACTTTTCTCTTTCTCTTTTTTGATGATGCTTCTCCTTCTTGTGGAATAGAGGATGCGGACGCGGCATTGGAAGGAGTCGACAAGGGCACATAATCTTCGGGCTCCACACCGGCTTCACTACAACTAGATGGGTATCATCCATGTCTACACAAACAAAACAAACAAACAAAGTAATTCGGTTAACACATGATGGACATACAATAAACTTGTTTTCTGTAATCTTGAACACTTTGTTCTTTTGAAACCTGGAAAAAAGAAAAAAGAAACAGCCCCTTGGTGTTGCATTATTGGAGGTTTTAGTCTGACTTTTTATTGCCAAATTCTGCATACATGTGTGTATATATAGCACATTATCACAACACAAAAAATCGATTATTTGTTTTTTTGATAACTAATCGATTAACAACACATAAGAATCGATTAACAACACATAAGAATTGATTGATAAGATCGATTAACAGCAGCAATGGAACAAGATCGATTAACAAGATCGATAACCAACAGCAAAAAAAAATCGATTAACAGCAATGGAACAAGATCGATTAACAATAAATCATATCGAACAACAACAATAAATCGATTAATATGGAACCCTTCAATCGATTAACTCAAACAACAACAAAATAATATCGATTAACTCAAACAGCAGCAAAAATCGATTAACTCAAGCAGGAAAATAATATCGAACAGCAGCAAAAAAATCGAGTAATATGAAACCCTTCGATCGATTGACAAACAGAATGATGGACCCCTTCGATTGAGCAAATGGATGACAAACTTACCTGAGATTGATAGAACCCTTCGATCGATCGTACAGAATGATGGAAGCCTTCTATCGATCGAGTAGATGAGAGAATGAGAGAAGGAGGCGTGAATTAGATGAAGCGGATGCAGATGAGACGTGAATTAGGTTTTAATTTTAGGGGTAATTTGGTAAAAAAGAAGTCTGTTCCATTTAGTTCTAGGGGGGGAAAGGGAACACGCGTGTTCCACCCTTGTTCTAGTGTGTTCCGGTGTGTTCCACATTAGGACACGCCAAACGTGGGACAAGTCTGTCCTGTCCTGTCATGTTCCACCCTGTTCTGCGTACCAAACGCACCCTAACTGTCATCACCATCTTCAAACAAACTAAGGCGATACATACCAAAGTAGTGTTGTCTCTTGTGAAACACGATCTTCCCAGCCTCCATAGCAATTCCAATCCCAATTTCATCAAGCTTGCTTAGGGATACAAGGCATTTGCATACAGTAGGCACGTGTAACACATTTCTCAAAATTAAGGTTTTTCCCGAAGAAAACCTTAGATGCACAGTTCCAATACCCGCGATATCTGCTCTACTGCGGTTCGCAGTCACAATATGCCTTCTGTCTCTAACCGGATTTTACTTAGAAAATTTGGATATGGGGTCACACACATGAATTGTAGCTCCAGAATCCAAGTACCAGCCACCTCTCCCAGCCATCACCCTGGTTGAATCTTCAGCAATCATATCAATCTCATCCATGCTCAGATTGGCCACAAGATGCTCTAAGTCTACGACCGCATTAGCTGCGGCCGGTGGGCCAGATTTCCGCAATCATATCAATCTCATCCATCACAGTTCTTGTTGCATTAAACGAACTATCATGAATTTTTAGAAATCCTGTTTCACTAAATTTGGATATAGGGCTCAATCAAATGTCAAATTAGATGTGTGTCATGATTATTTTGTGTTTCTCTGGCTCTCGTGTATAGTGTCTTACATAATTGGATGGTTTTGTTATTACACAATTGGTTCGATGGTGGTATGGACATGAATCAGATGATGTTTATTTAACTATGTATTGCACGATCCTTTGTTCGGTACTATGTGAAAGGTACAAAGCTTAAGCATCTTGGCTTCTCCTGATTTTATAAAAAAATGGAAGCATTCTGGCATAATTTTAGTTACACCATGATCATGCATGTTGTTCTTCCTTTTGCATCATTCTTCCTTAATTATTGAAGTATGATTTCCCGTGGAAGACAAAATGTCTTCTTCGTTGATGTTTAAGCTTAGATTTTTTGGAGCTTATTGTTGCAGGTAGTTGTCTAGTTGATATCTTTGAGTAGCAATCAGAATTGAGATCTCAATAGCCTGATGGTGATGGCAGGGTTTCTTTTATTATCTTTTATTGTGTTTTTATTTGATGCATAAAGTGGTACCGATTTATGTGTTGTATAAAGCTATTATGGTTTTGGATGGGTTGCAGGGAGATAAAACCGATTTTGAAGGATGCACAAGTCATGGACCATGGGGTGGTACAAAGGGTAAAAGCTGGATTTTTAAGCCCAAAGGCTTCATTAAGAAGATAACCATTCTACATGGAAACTTTGTTGAAGGAATCAAGTTCTATAGCGTTGAAACTGAAAGCTCACATATTGGTGGCGGCAAACGTGGTGAGAGAACGGATGAGGTACCTGTTAATAATATCTTAATGTATTTTGATGTCATTCAAGATTGTTTTAGCATTTTTGTGTACATGTGCAAGCAAGGAATAGTTTCCCTAATAGATGACATGTTTGTAATTCTGCAGATCTTCATCAACTACCCTAATGAATATTTAACATCAATAAGTGGAACATTTGACAACCATTTAGGATATTTCACTTTGCTTTCATTATGCTTTGTCACAAATCATAACGATTATGGTCCTTGTGGTGCTAGTTTTGATGGCACTCCTTTCTCATTCGAAGGGAAAAGTGTTATGATTGTTGGATTTCATGGGCATGTTTCGCAATATTTCACAGGTATTGGGATTTATGTGATGCCCGAATCATTTGCAACAGGTCTTAACTCTAGATCTGCAGACAATTCCATGCTTGAGGTTCATCCAATTTAGTCCCTTGATGTCTCTTTCTGGTATTTCTGTTCTGTTTTTAGTGTTTAACCATTTATGTTTCAAGTCTTATCCAAAACTAGTATTCTTTTTGTTATTAATGGGTACTTTGAAAACCACATATCTGCAAAAATTCCTCTAGAATACCAATTATTCATGTTGTTCTAAAGTTAAAATATCCTCTTATGTGCTTGTGTGTTTTCACTCAGTTATGTTCTAGGATGTCAATCCCAAGGGATGCAGGACCTTGGGGGCTTATGTGGGAGGTAAACCTTGGGATGATGGAGTTTTTTCTGCTGTCAAAGAAGTCCGTGTTCATGTTGGAGAGTCTCCGAATGTGATTTATGCCATCCAATTTGAATATGTTGAAAGTAATGCTAAATCTGTTTTGTCACCAATGCATGGAGGAACTAGTGGAGATAAAATGGAACTGGTATGTAATAAAATACAGGCTTATTTTCTTATCGCATTTTATCAACCTCATGATTGGTCATGGCTGTTAATAGAACCTTAACCTTGACCTTGGCAGGTTAATTTGGATGGTACCGATGAGTATTTGATTGGGATCTCAGGGTTTTATGGATACATTGAGGGTTACAAGGGAGTGGAAGCTATAACGTCTATCACTTTTCACACAAACAAGAGGATACATGGGCCTTACGGAGGAAAAAGTGGTGCAGGGTGTACTTACTTCGCCTCAACAGCATCTCCCGGGAAAATAGTTGGATTTCATGGCTGGAGTGATTGTTTCTTAACTACAATCGGTGTTCATATGAATTATTTTTGAAGATGACTGAAGTGTGAAGAGCCCTTTTGCTTAGATGAATGATTGAATGGTAATTGCATCAAACTCTATTTAGATTTAGAACAAAATATCATGATTCTGTTGGAAGAATTAGTTATTTCTTGAAATGTTTGAAAATGGCAACCTAGACTCGACCTTTTGATGCAAGTGTTGATCATAAACATTGAATCAATGAGTTGGAAAAGTTGATATCAGTCGGAGTTGGATTGAAACAACATACCTAGTGAACCAACTTCTATGGAAGCCAACGATCTCGCTTGAACATATGATGAATTGAAGCTAGTGAACCTTCTTTGAAAAGGTTTGTGTTGAAAGAAGTTAACGTGTATCCACCAAAGAGTCTCCATGACTCAAAATACAACAAAAGTGCAAAATTGTCAACCAAATATGCTGAAAAAGTATCAAAGATTAATTACAACATCTTGATCCTCATACACAAATTGTATGGAAAAACCACTTACCACTTTTACACTACACTCCACTTTTATTATTACAGTATTTTTTTCAAAACGTAATAAACCGGGAATTAAAAGCTTAAAATTGGAAAATTTGGTACACACGGGATTCAAACTGGAAAGGGAAAAATCATGAAACCAGCTATGCCGAGAGAAATTTATGTTATTATTGTAGTTTCAATGAATATAAGGGGACTCAACGAATCGATAGCATAACACCGATTGGAACAAGGGGATTAATTTTCCATTTCAACAAAACCATAAAGTGGTGACTTGTACCACCATATATATGCTCTTAAGTAGGTCCACCCCGACAAATGGACTTTACAATGACACTTCTAAGCATCTTTGTTGAAGGATATTTTGACTAGCTTCTTTCTGGAGTTTCAGTACATCATTGTTGAAGGATATTTTGACTAGCTTCTTTCTGGAGTTTCAATACATCATTGTTCATTCTTTCCAAAAAAGGAAAACAAGTTTGTTTTAATCGTAATTTTCACTGATATCAATTGCAATTGATTGCAACTTTTATGTTTATATACTAGAATGACAATTGATGAAAAAACCATGCTAAATACAATCAAAGTGTTTCGTTTATACAAAAAGTTAAGTTATTATCTGGGTTGTTATATGCACCTACTTTAGGTCAAAATGAAGTCAAATCATGCATTGAAAATGTAAAAAGAGGGTTTTGATGTTGATGGGTGTGAAGAGAACATTAATAGATTATGGTGCATTTAACAAGTAGGGAGGGGTGCATCTATCCTAACCCTCATGATAATTAGTGTATCATGTGCTATTTCATATGATCTTTTTTCATCTAAGACTAGGATTTAGGCTTTTTTGACAAATTAGATAAGTTAGCTTATAATTGATAAGCTAGCTGATGAACAAATCAAGTCTAACAAAATTTAGTTGATAATCATATATAACAACCAAAAATGGCATCATGAGAAAATAGTCAAATACAATATTCCATAATATAATTAAAACAAAATTCTAATAATATAAATAAAACAAATTTATGATAATATAATATGTAAATTAATACAAAAAAGATAGTTAATAAAATTAGATAATATAATATGTAAATTAAAATAATTTAAAATTGATAATTTTGAATTTATTAACAAATTTTAGAAAGAAAAAAAACTACATTAATTTATGATTTTAAATAGCCATAATTACTTATAAACTATATCTATATCTATATTAAAGCAAAACCCAATAGTCGTAGGTGGCATCTTCTAAGAGCAAGATTCATATTTATCATTTTTTTCTAGATTTTTGATTTTTTTAAATGGCTAATATTGAAAAGACTTTTCTACCCTTATATGTAGATGTTTGTTTTATTATCCACAAGGTTATTTTGGTATTTTTATACACTTGAAATGTAGAATAACCTCCGAATAACCTTTTGGTTTGCTCTTCCTTTCCATCTCCCTAATAATTAATTATTAATTATTCGTCAATAAGTTCGTTTGGTTAGATGCAATATCCATCGCAAATCGCTAATATTCTTCTACCCTATAATTGGAGAGCTCCAACACAATCCATATTCTTCTACACAGTTGGAATTAGAGAGCCGGCGAAGGAGGTAGTCGTGGGGAGAGAGAGCTGCTTGAGAGACAAAAAATTGAAATCATGGTCGAAACTCCATCATAAATCCAGGTTTTTTTTACTTACGTCTTCTCTGTTTTTCCATTCCATATTCCATTTTTTTTTCTTCATATAATCATTGTTTCCTTCTATAAGCTAATAACATCTTCCCTTACTCTCCATCTCCCTAATAATTAATTACTATTTATTCTTCAATAAATTCATTTGGTTAGATGCTATAGTTGGAGAGCTACACCATAAATCCATATTTTTTTACATGGTTGGAATTAGGGATGAGCGTCGGCACCGAAAATACCGAACCGTACCGGTACCGGTACCGATTATATTTTTCGGTTCAGTACTCGGTACTTGTAATGTCGCTGATTTGGGATTCGGGAAATCCGGGATTCAGGACTCGGTACTCGGTACTAATACCGAGCCGTCCCGGTAAGACCAAAGGTCATTTTAATTACTTTCCTTCTTGGCTTCTTGACTTCTTCTAAATCATAAAGGTAACATGAATTACTTTTTTAATATTTTGTGTGTTTATTTAATATAAATTATTAGGTATAATTTTTATCTTTTTTTGAAGATATTTTGGCGATACAAATATCAACTGTTGCATCCGAGTCGGCTTTTAGCACGAGCCGTCGTGTATTGGATCCCTATCGAACAAATTTGTCACCACCAATCGTTGAGGCGTTGATTTGCACCCAAGACTGGGTTAGAAAGTCTAGAAAACCAATTATAGACGATGTTGACGACATCTTAAAGGATGATGATATAGCGTTTGGTAATTACTAATCTTAGTATTTGTTGTTTTATTTATAAAAAAATGATAAATTAGATTATAATATTACTATTTGTTGTTTCATATAGAGATCGGTGAAGCAATACGCGTTGATTGCGGAAAAGCAAGGATGACGACGGATGATTAGTAGTTGATAGCTGTTTTGGAATGGATGGATTTTCGTATTTATGAATGCTTTTTTTGATATGGAATAGATATGAATTTTCGTATTTATGAATGCTTTTTTTGATATGTATTTTCGTATTTATGAATGTTTTTTTTATATGGAATTGAAATGTTCAGGAAATTCGGGACGAATACCGAATACCCGGTACCGGGACCAGGACCGGTACCGTATATGATTATTCGGTTCGGTATTCGGTACCGCCTTTAGACCACATTCGGGATTCAGGAAAATCGGTACTGGTCAGTATACCGGTCCGATACCATGCTCACCCCTTGTTGGAATTGGAGATCCGGCGAAGGAGATAGTCGTGGCGAGAGAGAGAGTTGCATCACAGAGGCGTTCGATTGAGAGTCAAAAAATCGAAATCATGGTCGAAACTCCATCATAAATCCATGTTTTGTTTACTTACGTCTTCTCCGTTTTTCCCTTCCATATTTCATTTGTTCTCATATAATCATTGTTCCTTTTATAAGTTAATAACAAAATGGTGGTTAATCAAAATTCTTTCAAAGTCACTCCCAAGATTAAACACAACCGATTTCGGAGCGTCTCAGAGTCCCTCCTCGCAGTTCACTGTTTTTTAGTTTGTTCACACATTCTTCTTCACTCTGTGCAATAATTTATGTGGATAAAAAATCCTTCTAGAAGTTGACGTTTGATGTAATGCTCCTTAAAAATAAGTAGTTATAATATATTGTTTCTTCTTTTATTTTTTGCAAACAAATTATATTATGTAAAATAACTTTCGTGTGTCGTTTAGTGATAAATTTCTATGTACAATATATTATTTTTTATAACGAGATTGCAATATAAGCATTATAAGCTAAATTTAGGATATTAATTTTGAGTTCTACAATAATAATGTTTGATGGTGCATAGATATTTGCGACTAATCATTTGTCTACAAACATAAAATTACATTAAAAAATTAATTCTTTGATAAAATATAAGAACATGTTTGAAATTCTCTTTGTAGAAACAATATAAATAAAATTAATTTACATCTATAATACGATAAAATATGTTTATTGTGGTACATTGTATTTTCTTAATGGTTATTTAATTGACAAATTCCATTTCATGATCTCAAATTAATTACGTAATTTTTTAAAAAAACGTCAATACATATATTATATATATTAAAGTAAAAGCTAATGCATGGTTTAAAAAAATCAATCATTTTATTCTTTATTCTTTTATTTTAGTTTACTCTTATTTTTAATATAAAATCAACACATTTATTACTAAACATTTCATTTTTATTTATGTAACAATCAATATATTAATATCAATATATCATTAAAAAAAAGTTTAAAAAATGTACATTGACAATTTTAGAGGTTTTTTATGATACTTTTTACTATTTCATCCATTTTTAGTTTTCTAAAATCAATATATCATATTAATTGGTTAAAATATTTTTATATATTTTTAATTATTATAAATCAATATATCTCATTAATTGTTTTAATTTTTTATATTCTTCTTTTAATTATTATGAATCGATGTATATAAATGAAATACTTGTGAGAAATTTAATACATTTTAGTATACATGATAAAATAAATCAATTGAAACTTATTACGATTAATATGTAATGAATGTATATAAATGAAAGAGTTATGACAATTAAAAAAACTTATTATAAATACTTACTAGATTTGACTTTCTTTCACTAAATTTCTTGCTAAAAGATTATTCTAAGTAGTGATCGTTTATTTATCGTTCAAATATTCAGTGTTGTGTCGAGTTTTTACACTTATTTTTGTAGATATGATATGTAACACCCAGATTTTCGAAAGGTATCATTTCAAGTTAATACAGAAACCGATATATTAAGGAAAAATAAGATATTGATTTTGGGCTTGAATCCTTGATTTTATAGTCTTGATAGATGAATGATTCAATTACGAGTCCAACGGTTATTTCCGGAGCTAAATCGGACCTATAACGAAGAAGTTATGACCAAAACAGTGTTCGGGGCAAAAGATTTTCGGTACATCTCGTGCGACAGTGCCCACTACAGTGACAAATGTCACTGTCGCGTGGCAGGGTCGCGCCAATTTCACAGTGCATAAAATCGGGATTTTTTCATTTGGTCATATCTTGCTCATTTCTACTCCGTTTTGGGCGATTCAAAATGCTATGCTTTCGTTTTTGAGGGATTTTCAAGGTTAAAGTGTTAGTTGTGAGAGGATTAAAGAGTATTTGGTGGTGGATTGGAAGCAAAGGTCAAGAGCTCATCAACTCCACCGCCATCTTCAAGAATTTTGGAGTTTTCTAGGTTTTCGTCAAAACCTAAGTGGTAAGTGTATCTTTCCCATTTCTAACCCTTGTTATAAGATATAAATGCTCCCTTGATGTTTATCCTAGTATGTGGTTTATCAATTTCGAGTTTGATGGTTTTGGAGAAATCTAGGTCAAATTTGGGTTTGGACCAAAATGGAGATTTTGATGTAAAATGTTTGGGGAATGCTTCTATGCGGTTGAATAAGTATATTTATGGTTGGAAATGTATGGATCTAGGTTTTGGAAACTCGAGTTGAAGAGTTGGAATGGATGTCTTCGGAAGGTTTTGGGTGGGATCTACGCTTTGGAGGCCAAATGTTGAGGATTGAAAACTAGGTTTAACTTAACCTAGCAAGGTGAGTTCAAGATGATTTATGAAAACGATGTACATGCCAAAATGTTTATTTTAAAGTGTTTATGTTTTACATCAAATTGTTAACTGCTGATAAGTTTTTGGTTATATCTCACTTTATAAACTTATGTGACACGCATCCTTGTGATTTTGGGCATTTTATCAAATAAATCATTTTTATAGGTTTCTTTGACGTATAATTTGTAAATGGAGTCCATTTAATGCAAAGGTCATCTATATGAATTTGTACTTGCAACTATTTGGAAAATGTGTATAAATGTGTCATGAGGCATTTTGGAAATATAAGGGTAATGAGTCCATTTGGAAAATGGTTTGCCTCAACCAATGTTGAGTTTGAGTTAATTATACATTTGGTCGTTGTGTCTACGTCACCGTCGGTTAAACGTGTTTTTAATGTCTACAAAGGCTTTCGTTGGGAATTTACGTAAAGTGTTGGGCCTTTGTCTCGGTTTTGACTAAATGAGTCGTGTGGACGTTTGTCCAGATTTATAACCGTCGTGAGTTTGAGTATGATGTTGATTTAATCGGGTCATTGGTGAATTACTTGTTTTGGATGCTTTGGTCATTCAATTGGAGTCATGTAATGTTAGACAGTGTTGTAATGGATCCATAGGCACGTAAGTCTGTCTGTCTTGTAAGGCCTGAGGTTTTGGGTTAAATTTAGTGACCGCTCGGGTTTGCTAGCGAGTAGACAATAGGTGGCACGAGCCGCTGAGTTGGAACTCGTCTAGATTGGATAGGCACCCACGTTTGTAAGTCCTTGAGGTGGAACTCGACGGAGTATGGCCAGAGGCATTAAACGGTCCGAGGATTGTGATGTCGGTGGTGGCATGGGAACTAGGATGTCGAGATGTGTGGTGAAATCCAATAACATCACGGGTGGCCCCATTCACGTGTTCTCGCCACCCAAGATGGAAACGTTTAGATGGCGTGCAAGGAAGTCGCGTGAACGGCCTACTTGCGTGTTACTCTATTCTCTGTGTATACGGATCTCCTCATCGTTAATTCATGGTATTTTAAATGGTAATGTTGTATTTTACCAAATTTGGGTTTTTAAGTGGTCGACGGTAAATGATGGCTTTAATATGGGGTTCTTCCCACGTATATTAAAGTTTGAATGGAATGTGTCGTTTCCACGTGTCGGTATTTATTTTCGTCCATTTTATGGTCTTGTGAGTTTTTGGTCTAATGTCGTGTTCATGGCGATATTTAATTATATAGATTTTCATCTATGATTTACGGGTTGCGTGTCATGTTTCACCCGTGTTGGGTATTTCAAGTTATAATGTGTTAACCGTGTTTTATAAAATTGGGAGTCCGCTCTCTATTTTACTTTTTAGCAAGTTCCGGTTTACATTACATAAGTGTGTCTCATATTGAGATCCTCGTCTTTAAAACATTTTGGTTTGGTTAACTATTAACTCGATGTCTCTTTCGTACAAAATGCATAGTTATTGATAAACGAGTGGTTTTCATAAGTGAAGCATATCATTTTGGAAAGATTATGATTTTATTCGCATCATTCCTTTCTAAATGATTAAATTATTTGTGTTGAAAACTCTTGAGCTCACTAGGCGTTAAGCCTAACCCTTTTTATTTGTCGGCATGTGCATCAGGTTCCAGTTGGGAGTTGGGTTCTAGCAGATCTATGAAGAGTAGAGCCTTAGCTAGACACTAAAGTAAGTAATTGGTGAAGTCTTCCGCAAGTTGGAGATAGTGACTGTTATTGGATTTTAGTAGCACCCGTCCTTTTATAGTCTATATGTATAGATTGAATGTGTGTATTGAAGTTGAATCTAAATTTGTGGTTGTAGATGATTCATTTATTGATGTATTTAGAAAATTTTTAATTAGTTGTTATTTCCAGAATTTAGGGTGTTACAAGTTGGTATTAGAGCTTAAGTTTGAGAGATTTAGGTGTTGACTTTTGGATGCCTAGACTCAAACTAGCATTCTTATAAGTGATTGAAAGTGAAGTTGCACGTTAGGCACCTTAAGGTAAGATATCTTGGAGTTGATCGAGTCGCTAGAAACGGGAAATTTGTCAAGGGTCGCAAGGATGATCATGTATGGTACGTTCATAATGGCACATGGCCAGTGTTATGGTGAACCTACATATTACATGTGTATACTTGAACTACCTTGGTATGATGACCGTTGGGGTAGTGAGAAAGTTTCTAAGCGAGTAATCTAAGGAAAGGTTGATGTCTATAGCAATGTCACGTTGAAGTGATAGTTAAGTGCGATGAATGCATTAAGTTGATCATCTTGAGTCAGAATTATTGGTTGGATTAGAACTATAAGTTTGTTAGATCGATTCTATTTCGAGGAGAATTTGTAAGTTAACCAAATTAGTGGGTTTGTGGCTCTAAGATGTTGATGCGTCTGGATGACAATAGTATGTCAGTAAATAGAGGAGTGTAGTCCTATGATGCCGAGTGCCGACCAAATTTCATGCACTAAATTTATTTCTAAAATAAATTTGCATAAATTGTTTTATTATGTTCGCAAAAACAAAAAGTGATTTATATTATAAAGTCGTGATAAAGCATTTAGCACTCATCAGATTTTAAACTGTGAGCTTAAGCATGCATGAAATTGTTTTGATTGCAAATTATTATCAAAATTCTCTTTACTCACGTCTCGTGTTTAACGCTATTTTTCAGATATTGTAATATCCGTGTTTTAATGTTATTTGAGTTATTGGGCAAGTAACTGTGGAATTTCTGACCTTGAAATTGGATCTCCTCCACGCATGTTAAGGTTTTAAAGGAAGAGTTGTTCCCATGTTTTTGAGTCGGAATTTTCTTCGGAATTTTACTCTGTACGAGTCGTGTTGAATTTTATGGAATATCGTTTTACGACGTTTTGGGCGTGTGAGTGTACTTCGAGATGCGTGGGTTTTAAATTTATTGCGTGTAAATTTACGAGCTTTTTGGGCGTCGTGTCTCATAAAAGTTTTGTTGAAAATGGTCGCTTTATCATACATCGTGGTTTTAGAATTTTAACATTTTGGATTTATTGTCGTATTACATTTTTTTTATTTATTTTTTGTTGGGAATGAAATTTTGGCACTGTTTGATTTTAGCGTTATCGAGTTTTTATGAAAATTCAGCTGGGTTTATGGTGTCTTATTTCACGACCTTTTGCGTTGCGTAGATGGACTTTGGACTCGACTTAAAATTTATTTACGTTCCTATCGTGTCGATTAATTTTGGGGAAATAAACGTACTGAAATTGTATTTCCCAATTACAATCAAGCAATTCAATCACAAGATTCTCAATTAAGATTTGACAGTGTATAGATCTAGAGAGAGAGTAGAGAGAGAAAGTGTATCTTTGTCATATATCTAACAATTAAGAACCACAATGAATAATTCCCACACTACAATTCAACACTCATATCCCTATTTATACTAGGGATATAAAGTGTAAACACTTTACAAACTAACTAATCATAGACTTAGTTGGCTTTACATGATTTGACTTTTCTATACTAAATCTTGGATACAATTAATACACTTAACAATCTCCCCCTTTGTATTCAAGATTTAAAAAAAAATTGACACTAGTCTTCAGCACTTGATTCTTCACCTTTATCTTTGACGATCTTGGACTTTGAAGCTTTAACAATCTTCAGTCTTTCAGTCTTTGAAGAATCTTGAAAATTCTTTTATACTTTGCATCTTCGGAAAGTCAACAAGTCTTGAAAGAAACTTTGAAATTCTTTGGAAACTTCTTTGAAACTTCGAGGGATCTTTGAAAATTGTGTCTTCATCTCTGTAATCTCTGATCAGTCTTCGAAAAAACAAACTTTCACGAATCTTCAGAACTTTCATCTGGCTTGGACTTTCAGAATTATCTTTAGAAAGTCTCTTTTCTTCAAAATATTTTCAGAAATATTTTCACTTTGACATCTTCTTTGATGACTTTGAAATTGATCTTTGTAGATGTCTCCCCCTTTTTGATGATTGTGAGCATCATAATCATCAAAACATCTTCAATTTCAACGGTCTCTTAGATCATCCCCCTTTGTATTCAACCTAACAATCTCCCCTTTATGATAATTTGATATTTTCCATCCTTTGATCTGAGTACCTGAATCATGAACTGTATATACCCGAATCTTTTCAAATTCAGATATAATGAACTTAGTAACCCTGATTCAAAACATGAAACAATTAGGAATGCCTGCCAGTAACACAAAGTTACTGTGTACAACGAATGTACAATTTAAGGAGCTGGTTTGATGATGACTCCCCATGACTTCCATTCAATCATTGAGAAACACAAGGTTTATCTATGAATGTTCTGACAGAAAAACAAATTTTATGTGTGCTCGTGCTTGTGTATGAAAGAATTAGCACAATGATTGTGTTTCATAAGGCTCAAATTGTGTAAACTGTTGAGATAGCAACAAGTATTACACGGACTCAATGTGCATGAAAGAGGTGCGAAGGTGGGGCAACTTTCCTTCTTTTTCAATATCTAAATCTTCCGAGTGAATACTAGATAGCAGATATGCTGCGTCCTCAAAGAAAATGAAACATTTCTTTTTTAAGAAAGAAACGAGTGGCTGGTGGGGTTAATGCAAGAGTTGGCATGGGCTAGTTGCCTTTTTCAATGATGGTCACCAAAGAGTGTGAACCAATCAATAGATGTGGTTGCCCGACTCAGAAAGAAGTTGGTGCAAAGTATTCATATTCTTTTGACTCTGTTCTTACACCCTCTTTCTTTTGAACATTTTGCTCACTTCTAACCAAACTCTCTTTTCCATTTTTCCGCTCCACACAATGAGAAAAACTCAACCGGATGAGTTATCTCCCCCACTCTTTGATTTTGACCCCTCACCCCTCAATCACTCAAGGATAACTTCCAGGGTAGGAAACATAGGTTAACGTGAATCCATGGAAGTGCTGTTTAAGTTCTCACACGAATCCCATGTAATTTTATCCTAAAAAAATGTTTGTTCAACAGTTTAACTTGAACAATTAAGCATAAAAATGATAACAGTGTCAGAATGTATGCTCATTTAAAAATATGAATGAAATTTGAGCATTTGAACAATGAAGATCTCTCAAAACAAGAATATTGAATGAATGACTTGAAATCAAGAGAATTGTTTTGAGAATCTGACAATGTATCAATCAGATCAAATGAAATGAAATGGTTAGGATATCAAAGAAATTGATATTTTGTTTATATGAACGAATATAAACAATTTTGCAATGAAAGCACAAGATTAGAAATGATGATTGATGCTCTGCAACAGTGAATTGCAAACGGGGGTATTACCATCGAAAAATAGGTTCGTTTAGAGACATGGTAATAACATATTAAAATGAAGTACTGAACCGATGTGTGTGAATATTTTATAGTATATTGACAAGATAATACGCGAGTATTGATCTTTGAAAACACGCGGTCAGTTTAAACATTGAAGCTCAATAATGAAAAACATTTAAAATCACACTTCTTAATTCATGAAATCTTTTGAGAATAGAGAAGTGGTTTGAACATTTCAGAAAACGTTTTTCATGTTCGAAAGTTGTTCTTCTTTCAAACTGTCGGTCCAACAATACTATCAAGTTTATAGATTAACGACACAATATGATTACCAACCTGTATTGATATATAACAACGGTTACAAGTTTGATCAGATTTAAGCTTGGATGTGTTCTCTCTGTTTTTCACCTTTAAGTGTGTGTTTTGTGTTGATCTGATATTTTCGATTATTCTCTCTTAGCTTCTACAACACACAACTTAACAACTAATATCTAACTAACATAATATCTTGATTTAATATCTAGATATTATTTCTAAATAATAATATCTAACTAACTTAGATATTAACTAAATTAAACTAAATACTAAATTACAATTAACATTAATTACTTTGACATTTTATTACAAACGACTTAGACTAATATTAATGAGACGACTTTTCTGCTTTAGCTTCAGATTGCGATCTTCAGTTTGGATGATCTTGAATCCAATGAGACCGTGTCTTAACAATCTCCCCCTTTGGATCAAGATCATTACGAAAATGATTTAGCAATACGATCTTCTCTTTCAGCTCAGAAGATGCAATCTCTTTCTTAGTCTTCAAGATATAGTAAACTCCCCAAAAGATGTAGATTATCTTTCTTGGATGTTGGGAAGAAGTTATCTTCAGTTTCAACTCGAAATTCTTCAGCAAAGTATCTTCAAAGAACATTTCTCTTGAAAATTTCTTGGATTGTTAAGACACAGTCTCATTGGATTCAAGATCATCCAAACTGAAGATCGCAATCTGAAGCTAAAGCAGAAAAGTCGTCTCATTAATATTAGTCTAAGTCGTTTGTAATAAAATGTCAAAGTAATTAATGTTAATTGTAATTTAGTATTTAGTTTAATTTAGTTAATATCTAAGTTAGTTAGATATTATTATTTAGAAATAATATCTAGATATTATGTTAGTTAGATATTAGTTGTTAAGTTGTGTGTTGTAGAAGCTAAGAGAGAATAATCGAAAATATCATATCAACACAAAACACACACTTAAAGGTGAAAAACAGAGAGAACACATCCAAGCTTAAATCTGATCAACCTTGTAACCGTTGTTATATATCAATACAAGTTGGTAATCTATTGTGTCGTTAATCTATAAACTTGATAGTATTGTTGGACCGACAATTGGTATCAGAGCCTGATAAAGATCAAATCAAGTTTTTCAAAAAAAAACGTCTCTGTGTTCTGTGTTCTAAATCGATTTCGAGATTTAAACTGTTTTAGGTGTTAAAATCGATCAGGTTGTGATCGAAATACATGCAAGATCGAGTTGTGTGTGATTAATTTCAGTATTAAGCTTTATTTGAGTTCCAATTTGTGGATTTAGTGAGAAAACAGTCGAGTGGAAGAAAGTTACTGTGCGATAAAATTTTTCTTCAAATAGTGTGTTTTATTGAGATTGAGTGCTTACTTTCAGTTCTAGAAGTGTTTCTAAACATATTGGTAGTGTTTTGGTACTGCTAATCGCTTCAGGAACAAGTTCTAGTCGATTTTCGAAGTTTAAGGACGAACATACGCAAAGCAGAAGAAGAACACACGCAAAGTCCAACTTTGCGCGTCCCAAATCAAACGCAAAGTCCCACTTTGCACGTCCCAAGTGAAACGCAAAGTCCCACTTTGCGCGTCCCAAGTGAAACGCAAAGCCCACTTTGCGCTCCTCAAAGCAAACGCAAAGCATCTCAACTTCACTTCTCGGATCAAGTAAGAAACGCAAACCTCATAAACGCAAACCTTACTTTGCGCTTCCAACTAGACCCGCAAACCTCAACTTTGCGCCTCCCACGTGAAACGCAAACTCAACTTTGCGCCTCCCACGTGGCACGCAAACCTTCTTCAAACGCAAACCTGAATTTTGCTCAAATTTTACACTTAGACAATTTTTTTAAAACTGTAATAGGGTCTTTAATTGTCATAAATTTTTTCTAGGGGGACAAAAATTCTTGTGTGATCAAATTTTATCTGGACTAACGGTCAAATCCAATTTCTTATTTTATATATTAATACAGGATGACTTCAAAAGACGCTCTTTCCATTGGCACGAATGTCAAACCCCCAGTTCTGTTCAAAGGGGATTACGAACAATGGAAAGACAGATTTCTTGACTTTGTGGATCGACACTCAAACGGAGATAACATTCTTATATCAATAAAAGAAGGTCCCATGGCACCACTTTCTGTCCAAGTACCTGATGATGATGATAATGATGCTGAAGATGATTCTTCTGACAGTGAGGATGGGAACGTGGAAAGAGAACAGAAGATGAAAACTGTTACGCTAGAGTATGCCCAATTTTCTGATGAACAAAAGAACCGTTTCAAAGCTGATAAGCAAGCAAGATCTTTACTTCTTCAAAGTATCCTTAATGATATCTATATCAAAATAGACAGCTACAAAGCTACTGCTAAGAAGATGTGGGATCAACTTCAAAAGATGATGATGGGATCTAAGGTTGGAAACCAGATGAAAGTCGCAAACTGTATAAACAGTTACGAAGAATTCAAAGCCTTTGAAGATGAAATCCTAGCTGACACTTATGAACGATATGTTTTGCTTCTGAACGAGCTGTCAAAGAATAAAGTTAAAAAGAAACAGATAGAGAACAACGTCAAGTTTCTCAGTGTCCTTCAACCAGAATGGAAGAAACATACACGAAGAATGAAACAGATGAAAGATCTGTCTGACATTCCACTCTACGAAGTGTATGAGACACTAAGGCAGAACGAAGAGGAAGTAGAAGAGAAACGGAATGGAAAGAAGAAAAAGGAAGTTGAGAAAGTTCCTGATTCAGTTGCACTTGTTGTCAAAGATAAGAAGAAAAAGAAGAAAGTAATTACAAGTTCTGAATCAGAAACTGAATCTGATGGAGAAAGTCTCAAGCAAGCACTGCAATTACTGACCCGTGCATTCCAAAAGAAATTCTACAAGAAACCGGGTTCAAATACACAGAGATATTCTTCATCAAGCTCCAAGAACCGTGAGCATAGAGAAAGAGTAGAAGGAAGTAGATCTCAAGAGAAGAAACCAAGAGAAAGGAAGCAATCTGGGAATGACTACACCAGTATAGACAAGAAAACCGATGTCCCAATCACATGCTACAACTGTGGCAGGACTGGACATTTCGCCTCAAACTGTCGAAAGCCAAAGGTTCGCAATTTTGCGTATTACCAGAAAAAATAACGTTAGCCAAGCAACAAGAAGCCGGCAAAGCATTAATGGCTGAAGACGAATTCTGGTTAGATCATTCTGAAGAGGAAGATGAAGAAGAAGAGAATGAAGAAGCTGCTAACATGTGCTTGATGGCCAATCATGCAAAGTATGATGATTCAGATATTGAAGCAACTGAAGAGGTAATGAACTTAACCGAAAATAAATTTATGATTAAATTGGATGTGATGATGGTCGAACTTCAAGACCTTCAGTCGAAACTGAAAAAGGAAAAAGGCAGAGTTGCTAAGTGGAATCAAAAGATCTTTGAGCTAAATACGTCAGTTATTGGGAACAAAAATCTCATGGATTCCCTACGCAAATCTGCTTCTGATTTTAATCTTAAAAACGATTGTTTAGAAAAGAAGTTTTCTGATTTTGTTTCTCAAATTTCTAAGTCTGATTTAGAAAAGAAACAAACTGCCGTAATTGTTTATAAGCTGCAGTCTGAGAACAAGAATCTAAATAAGAAAATAACTGGTCTGGAAACCAAACTTTACTCAATAGGCCAAACATATCAAACTATTTTCATGAATACACCAAATGAAGAGGCTGATTTTAAAGCAAAATGGGGATTAGGTTGTAATAATCCTCATTACCTGAAACATGTTATCAAAAAACAGCCTGGTTTATATAATGCAGATTATATGTATGCTGCTCGTAAACTTCCTCATTTGAAACCCAAATTTGTTACCAAAGCATCAGAAGAAGTCGAGGCAAAAGAAGATACAAATAGAAAGAATTTGAAGAAAATGCAACTACCATTCTGTTATGCAAGACTGAATGATAGTTATCTTTCGGAAAAACCTAAAGTTCTTTCAAAAGAATATTTTGCTACATATTCTTCTACTGAGATGGAGGCAAAACATGTTCGAGCTAAAACTTATCTACCTCCACTTGTATTAGAAAGCAAAACAATTGAGTTAAAAAAATGTCTTATCTGACGAAAGAAATTTGGTGAAAATAAAACAAGATGTGTTTTCTACTGTTTTGAAGAACACTGTTTTTCATTCTAAATCTAAAAGGTGTTCTACAGTTTCAAAAACCCCTCACACTTCTACTGATTTCTTTGATCACTTATTTGAGTCTGCAAATGATTTTTTAAATACTGAAAAAGGGTGTATAGATGGAGTAGAGATGGTTGATTTCAATGCTTCACTTCCAGATCATTCTATTTTTCTTGAAAAAGGAAAGGCTTTACCAAGTGTTTCTAAACATCAGCGTTCAAAGAAACAGAACACCTCTGGTAAAGCAAGAAAAGCCAATCTCAGAAATCTAAATTACCTGATAAATCTAAATCTTCAAATCAGATTCATACTACTAACCTTCCTGTTCACAGAAAGTTAGATGGTTCAGGTTCACCTCAGAGGAAAGGGAGCTACAAGGAAGAAAATCTTTTCTGGAAGAAGAAAACAGTTAAAGATGAAAGCTCATGTGTACATACACATAATGAAACGAAGAACAATGCGCTGAAAAGTAAACCTGCTCATGTTTACACGAGAGATCAAATGATCAGGTTATCAGGTAAGGAAAATTCTTGTTCTTACTGTCGTACACATGATCCTGTTCACAAGACTAGTGACCATTACTGGTATGGTTCTTATTCCATTACCTCCATACGAACTGCAACTAACACATATGGACCCAAATACCAGTGGGTACCAAAGAAGAATAATGATTCTGTGTTGCAGGCACCTACTGTCAAGGGGGAGTAGAATAACAAAGGTTCTTGAATAACACAATTCAAGACCCGCACTTCAAAGAAGAATGGTTCTTGAGTAAATCAACTCAAGACCCGGACATCAATGTCAACAACGACTTCTGATTATGTACAGATCATGACTCGTTCTTCAAAGATCAAAAGAACTTACTCCAATGCTGATATGAGAGATTGTACTCCGATACTTCAACGAGAAATTCAACCTTCAAAGGGAGTACATATTTAATTCTGAAATTTTAAATGCATATATTTTTAATGATAATTTTTTCAAATGCATAATTTCAGGGGGAGTAAGAGAAGTTATTTGTTTTACTGCTTTTTGTCTTTTCAATATTAGTGAATAAAGTTTCTTTGACTTGACTTAAGACTTTTGCAGAATTTTTGAGAAGAGCTTACACGATCATATGTTTATGACTTTAAGCTAAGCTTCATAAGATGTAAGATCGAACTTAAAGGTATATTCCTTTATCTTAATCTCATATTTGATTGAAAGAAGGACAACTTTCAATCTTTGAAAACATATTCTTAAACGTTCAAACCACTTCCTGATTGTTTCATAAGATTTTATATTTCGGGAGTGTACTTTAAATGTTCTACTGAGCTTACATGATTACAAATCATTCCGAGCATCACATGCTTTCTAGGAAAACATGAATTTCTTTGTGCTAGGAATTAACGCAACTTCTATGGAATCACGTTAACCAGTGATTTCTACCCATGTAGTTAATCCATAGTGATTGAGTGTGAGAAATCAAAAGAAATGAGTGTGGATTGGATAATGAGCTATCATGAAAAAGAGAGTTCGGTTAGCAGTGAGCTAAATGTTTAAAAGAAAGTGGGTGTGAGAACAGAGTTAAAAGAATATCAAAACTCTGCACCAACTTTTTCTGAGTCGGGCAACCACATTTCTAGTGTTTCACAACTCTTTTGTGATCATTATTGAAACAGGCAACTAGACCATGCCAACTTTTGAAATTACCCCACCAGCTACTCATTTACTTCTTAACAGGAAAATGTTTCATTTTCAAAGGGGAAACAACACATATGCTATCTGATTTTCATTTGGAAATACTAGATGTTGAAAAGAAGGAAGTCTGCCCCACCTTCGCACTTCACTCATGTACATTGAGTCTGTGTTTAACTTACTGTTGTCTCAGTGGTTTACACAATTTCGAGCCTATAAGCAATCATCAAGTGCTTAATTCTTTCTATCACAAGCACGGACACACAAGGAATTTGTTTCTTTGTTATAATGTTTATAGAAATAACCTTTGTGGTGTTTCGATGATTAAATGGAAGCCCTGGGGGAGTCAACATCAAACAGCTCCTTTCCATTGTGTATTCGTTACACACAGTGACTTAGTGTTACTGACAGGCGTTTCTAACTGATTTGTTTATTGCTACAGGTGTTACATGACTATTTTGTCTAGATTAGCAAAGATCTGGATAAATATCTATTGCATTGACGAATCAGAGGCTCCTTATGAACAACATTTCTTGTCATCAAGTTTTGATGAAATCGTTACACTTCTCATCAAAAAGGGGGAGAAGATCTACCCAAGAAATGGAGAAGAGCTAACCAAGAAATCATATGTTTCAAGAATCACGTCCAAGATTGAATTCTTCAAAGAGCAAGTATTCTGAAGATATGCTGATTCAAGAGAAATTTTCTTTGAAGATACTTTGCTGAAGAAGGACAACTTTCAATCATTGAAAACATATTTCTTAAACGTTCAAACCACTTCCTGATTGTTTCATAAGATTTTATATTTCGGGAGTGTACTTTAAATGTTCTACTGAGCTTACATGATTACAAATCATTCTGAGCATCACATGCTTTCTAGGAAAACATGAATTTCTTTGTGCTAGGAATTAACACAACTTCTATGGAATCACGTTAACCAGTGATTTCTACCTATGAAGTTAATCCATAGTGATTGAGTGTGAGAAATCAAAAGAAATGAGTGTGGATTGGATAATGAGCTATCATGAAAAAGAGAGTTCGGTTAGCAGTGAGCTAAATGTTTAAAAGAAAGAGGGTGTGAGAACAGAGTTAAAAGAATATCAAAACTCTGCACCAACTTTTTCTGAGCCGGACAGCCACATTTCTAGTGCTTCACAACTCTTTTGTGATCATTATTGAAACAGGCAACAAGCCCATGCCAACTTTTGAAATTACCCCACCAGCTACTCATTTACTTCTTAACAGGAAAATGTTTCATTTTCAAAGGGGAAGCAGCACATATGCTATCTGGTTTTCATTTGGAAAATCTAGATATGGAAAAGAAGGAAGTCTGCCCCACCTTCGCACTTCACTCATGCACATTGAGTCTGTGTTTAACTTACTGTTGTCTCAGTGGTTTACACAATTTCGAGCCTATAAGCAATCATCAAGTGCTTAATTCTTTCTATCACAAGCACGAACACACAAGGAATTTGTTTCTTTGTCATAACGTTTATAGAAATAACCTTTGTGGTATTTCGATGATTAAATGGAAGCCCTGGGGGAGTCAACATCAAACAGCTCCTTTCCATTGTGTATTCGTTACACAGTGACTTAGTGTTACTGACAGGCGTTTCTAACTGATTTGTTTATTGCTACAGGTGTTACATGACTATTTTGTCTAGATTTGCAAAGATCTGGATAAATATCTATTGCATTGACGAATCAGAGGCTCTTTATGAACAACATTTCTTGTCATCAAGTTTTGATGAAATCGTTACACTTCTCATCAAAAAGGGGGAGAAGATCTACCCCAAAAATGGAGAAGAGCTAACCAAGAAATCACATGTTTCAAGAAACACGTCCAAGATTGAATTCTTCAAAGAGCAAGTATTCTGAAGATATGCTGATTCAAGAGAAATTTTCTTTGAAGATACTTTGCTAAAGAATTTCGAGCTGAAACTGAAGATAATTTCTTCCCAACATCCAAGAAAGATAATCTACATCTTTTGGGGAGTTTACTATATCTTGAAGACTAAGAAAGAGATTGCATCTTCTGAGCTGAAAGAGAAGATCGTATTGCTAAATCATTTTCGTAATGATCTTGATCCAAAGGGGGAGATTGTTAAGACACAGTCTCATTGGATTCAAGATCATCCAAACTGAAGATCGCAATCTAAAGCTAAAGCAGAAAAGTCATCTCATTAATATTAGTCTAAGTCGTTTGTAATAAAATGGCAAAGTAATTAATGTTAATTGTAATTTAGTATTTAGTTTAATTTAGTTAATATCTAAGTTAGTTAGATATTATTATTTAGAAATAATATCTAGATATTATGTTAGTTAGATATTAGTTGTTAAGTTGTGTGTTGTAGAAGCTAAGAGAGAATAATTGAAAATATCATATCAACACAAAACACACACTTAAAGGTGAAAAACAGAGAGAACACATCCAAGCTTAAATCTTATCAACCTTGTAACCGTTGTTATATATCAATACAGGTTGGTAATCATATTGTGTCGTTAATCTATAAACTTGATAGTATTGTTGGACCGACACAAAAAATCAGAGATCTAGTTCAGAAGATACTTACATTTAAGCTCCCTCTCAAATCATTATATCATGATTTGTTTTCTTTTAAGCTCCCCCAAAATATCCATGTCTGAACATTGAAGAATGGGTCCTGATCTGTCATGTGATAAGAAGCCACAGTTTTTACATTAAAGTTCGTGTTCTAAACTGAAGTGTTTAGAATCCAAAACTCTTTTACTTTAAAGTCTGAGTTCTAAGTTGTAATACTTAAAAGTCATTCTTTTGTACTTTGAAGTACGAGTCCTGATCTGTACATGATTAGAAGTCACAGTCTTTACATTAAAGTTCGGGTTTTAAACTGAAGTGTTTAGAAGCCAAAACTCTTTTACTTTAAAGTCCAAGTTCTAAGTTGTAGTACTTAGAAGTCATTCTTTTGTACTTTGAAGTACGAGTCCTGATCTGTACATGATCAGAAGTCACAGTCTTTACATTAAAGTTCGGGTTCTAGACTGAAGTGTTTAGAAGCCAAAACTCTTTTACTTTAAAGTCCGAGTTCTAAGTTGTAGTACTTAGAAGTCATTTTTTTGTACTTTGAAGTACGAGTCCTGATCTGTACATGATCAGAAGTAACAGTCTTTACATTAAAGTTCGGGTTCTAAACTAAAGTGTTTAGAAGCCAAAACTCTTTTACTTTAAAGTCCGAGTTCTAAGTTGTAGTACTTAGAAGTCATTCTTTTGTACTTTGAAGTACGAGTCCTGATCTATACATGATCAGAAGTCAAACATCATGCTCCCCCTTAAACTTTGGGTACCTGCAACACAGATTTAGCTTTTGGTACCTACTGGTATTTGGGTCCTGATGTGTTAGTTGCAGTTCTCATGGGGGATACATAATAAGAACCATACCAGTAATTGACAAAATTCTTACTAACAAAGTCATGTGCTCCACAGTAAGAACAACAAATCTTCTTTTGAGCAACCCTGATCAAATGGTTAGTAGAATAATACATATCAGGATTACCAAAAGATTTACCTTTGTGTGCACTGTTCTTGTTGGCATTGGTTGTGGATGCATATGTTTTGTCATTCTTCTTCTCATCATCTGAAGAACTATTCACTCTCTAGACCATGTGATTTCTCTTTGAATTCTTTCCAAGGGATTTAACATAAAAATTTGCTGAACCATCAACAGATTTATCATAAAATAGATTTGATGGTCTGATCTGACTTGATTTGATTATGATTGGTTTGACACTTTTCTTTTTCAAAACATTTTTGTCATGAATTGAACTTGAAACTGTTTTGAAAGAACAGACTGATTCTATTGAGTTATCAACAGGTGATTGACTAATCACATCAACTGTTACTTTATCTGACAATTCAATGTTTGCAGCTTCCAAGTCATTTATCTTTTTAGTCAAAATGTTTCTTTCATCTTAAGGCGTGTCAAACTTTTGTTTCAAATCAGATTTGGCCTTCTGTTCTTTTTGATATTTGATGACAGAGCAGTTAATTTGGATGTGAGCTTAGATATTTCTGATTCAAAATGTAAACGTTCTTGCTCAAATCCTTTTTGTAAGTTCTTGGTTTTATCAAAAATTTCATTGAAGATCCCAACATTTCTCTTTTCATATTTCTTCTTTTCAATCTCCAAAGACTTTTTGTTTTCTTGAAAAGCTTTTCTTTCTTTCTCAAGTAAGTCTTGTAAAATAGAGATCTGTTTGGGAAATTCAGAATTTTTATCTTCAAGAACTTTTCTTTCTTTGGCAAAAGTGTCTCTTTCAGTGATTATTATCTTTTCAAATTCAGACACCTGCTTAGAAATTTTAAGGCATCTAAGCTCCATATCCTTTTTCTCTTGGAGAGTTTTCTTAGAAAATTCAGATGACTGTTGGGTAGAAGATGTCTTCACATTTGATTTTTCTTTTTCTGCTTGGAGGCTTGTTTTCAGTTCAACATTCTTATTCTCTAGAGCAGATATCTGATCTTCAAAATCTTTAAACTTCTGTTGAAGCTTAACTGACTCATCTTTCAGCTCAGATGATTTCTGTTCAGTCGTCTTCAATTGGCTTTGAAGATTCGCTTTAACTTTTTCTTCTTTGATGCTTTTCATCAAGTCAACATTTTTTACTTTCAATGAATATACATTTTCTTCAGAAGCCATATACTTTTGTTGAAGCTCAACTGATTCATCTTGTAGTTCTGAAGATCTTTGTTCAGTTTTTCTTCGGTTGGCTCTAAAGATTTGTAACATAAGACTCCTTAAGCTTGATTACTTCTTCAATGAGACTGAATAGTATTATCTTTTATTTCCATCATTTTCTCTCTATCTTTAATCTCTTTCTCTTTTGCACTGATGATACCTACAAAATTAGATTTATCCATATTAGTACACTTTTTACAGTCAGAAGTTTTATCAGAGTTTGACAGATTAAATTTCAACTCCTAAATCTGTTTTAGAAGCACTGAATTCTGATTTTTCAGTTTGTCTCTTTCTGGTTCTAGAACAGGTATCTCAGGCATGTACAATACAACCATGTCTCTAGCTGACAGTACAATATTTCCTCTCTCATCTGTCTTTGGCATCTTGAATGATTAGCTTGAATGAATGATCGTTCCCAAACAATTCAGAAATGTTGACTAAAAAGTCAAACTTGGATCACCAAAAACAAATTTAATTTCAAAAAAAAAAATCTATCTTTGAAACTCGCAAGTCACTGAAACTCGCTAAGCACTGAACTCGCTAAACACTATTCACTAAGAAACTCGCAAGTGGTTGTTAGCGCATTTGTAGAACTCGCTAGACGTTGTGTGCGCGTTTGAAAAACTCGCAGGCTGCTTCTTGCGCTTTTTGACAAACTCGTAGACCAAACTCGCAATGATTTGCGCGTTTCTATACTTAGAATATTTTCTAAGATTTCAAACTCGCAAACCCAGAAACTCGCTAATCACCGTTTTTCACAGAACTCGCACGCTTCAACTTGCGCGTTTCAGAAACTCGCAGGCTACACTGAAATTTTCTTTCTTCGATTTGCGCGTTTTTAAGAACTCCCAGGCCACGATCTGCGCGTTTTGGGAACTCGCAGATAGGCTTTTGCGCGTTTCTGGCTAAGATCAAAATCCGTTGGCTTGCTCGTTCTTCAGCATGACTCTTGCGTGTTCTTGATTATGAAGCTTGCGCGTTCTTCATATGAGTCTTGCGCGTTTTACAGATCTTGCGCGTTTTGTTCCTTGAGCTCACGGATTCGATCTGAAAACCACAAAAACCTACAAATTCTTCCGGCAATTGATTCCAAAACACTCGAAAGTGATATTAATCACTTTTATCAAATAAAGATGATCAAAACAATGAAAATTACAGTGCGATCCATTGATTTACAGTGAGTGTGTGTTCGTTTTTCCAAGAAATTACAAAAAAATCAAAATTCGAACAATCTAGTGATTAACTCTTGTGCAAGTGTGAATACAAATCGATCAATTACACTAATCGATCACAACAAAACCAATTGGACACACTAATTTCAACAATTTAATGAAAAACTCGATCAAATAGTAACTTCCAGACTACGAGTTCGTGAGAGTCAAAATTTTTTGAAATCAATCCAAAATTGATACAGTGATATTTCTGAATATGTTTTGGTCTCCCTCTGATACCAATTGAAATTGTATTTCCCAATTACAATCAAGCAATTCAGTCACAAGATTCTCAATTAAGATTTGACAGTGTATAGATCTAGAGAGAGAGTAGAGAGAGTAGAGAGAGAAAGTATATCTTTGTCATATATCTAACAATTAAGAACCACAATGAATAATTCCCACACTACAATTCAACACTCATATCCCTATTTATACCAGGGATATAAAGTGTAAACACTTTACAAACTAACTAAACATAGACTTAGTTGACTTTACATGATTTGACTTTTCTACACTAAATCTTGGATACAATTAATACACTAACACGTACGTATATGGACCTTATTGGAAATTTTATCTTCCGATGTCTTGCGTTCTTTTAAGGAAAATATTTTAAAATTAAAGTCGTGGAATTTCCTTGGGAGTTGTACAAACTTTTGTTGCATGTGCTTTAGTGCAGAAAATTATTTTCACAATTATGGTATAACTTGATGTATATTAGGACCATGGTAGTTCATTTAAAACTTTTCTACACATCTTTTATTTCTGCCCATATTAACGTATGTACTGGTCAAATGAGTTTTGGAAATGGTTTTATCTGCGAAATGGTTTTATCTGCTTATTATTGGCGATCAATTTTGAAACCTACCGAATAAACGGTAGTGTATTATTTTACCGCACGATTAATTGTTATAAAACTTATGTGTTTGAAAGTTTTATAAAAGTTTAAATTGGCATAAAAAGTGAAAACCTTGAACTCATTAGGTCTATAGATTTAAACCCCCTGTCGTGAAAGGAGTTGTAATTAGGGACTAAGGGAGTCCTTGGGATTCGAAACGTCGAATGATCCGACTTGCAGTCAGTCTTGGATTTTGGGACTTCAGTTTATTAATCTGTGTGCATGTATAATGGAAATAGTAGATTTAAGTCTTCCCAAATATTTAAGAGGTAATTTTATACTTCGGTAATCATGCGGGATAACGTCTCATGTGATTATTTGCGCTTAATTTGGGGTTCGTTTTGGTGGTTTGCTCGTCGGTGTGACATCATGGTATATGTTGATGGTGTATCGTCTTAGTGGGTTCCGTGATCAAAGGAAATTCTTGTGGTCCGTTTGTTAGAAATGTAAGATTTGTAATTTTAGCACTCTGTTAGGTGTCAACCTTAGTGCGACCATCCGTCTTGAATGAAATTTTGGACGGGATACCCACGTTTTCGAGGTCACCGTTTAGTCTTAAGCGTCGACTTGTTTTCTTGAAGTCAATGAATCTTGGAATGTTTGGAAGTATCCCGGTTAGATCATGGGAAATAATTAATGACCTTTCGGTGATGGAAATTAAAAGAAGGTTAAGTGTTGATGTTTAAGTACCGATGAGTATAAGCGTCCTCGTGGTGATAAATATTTTGTTATAGGAATGTTGTGCGGTTGGGGTTGGGACGGAGTTGAGTGATAGCCGAATCTAGGTTAACCAGTTACCTAAAGGACGCATTGGTGCGCCTTAGAAGGACATCTTTATCAATATTAGGAGTGGATTAGTAGAAATTTGATGATTCATGGGAGTTTGGTTACGATCTTTAAATTTGGATTATGAACCTTGTAGATTCGAAGGGAATTGGTCGGTAAGAAGTTGAGGTCACAAACTACCTGGAGGTAGTAATTGTCACCCAAGGTTGGGAGACGACCGTAACCTTGTGGGTAAAGGTTACTCTGATGAGTTAAGTGTTCACTCAGTTATGAGTGTAACTTGCCCCAGGGGGGCGGCTGACGTGAGTATTAGTATAAGGGTCACGATAGTGGTGCTGGCAAATGGATTAAGGGCAATCTATTCTGCGGGCATCGTTCCATTGAGAATAGTAGATTTCGAGGACGAAATCATTTTAAGGTTGGGAGGATTGTAACACCCCGATTTTTGAAATGTATCATTTCAAGTTAATACAGAAACCGATATATTAAGGAAAAATAAGATATTTGATTTTGGGCTTGAATCCTTGATTTTATAGTCTTGATAGATGAATAATTCAATTACGAGTCGAACGGTTCTTTCCGGAGCTAAATCGGAGCTATAACGAAGAAGTTATGACCAAAACAGTGTTCGGGGCAAAATATTTTCAGTACATCTCGCGCGACAGTGCCCGCTACAGTGACAAATGTCATTGTCGCGTGGCAGGGTCGTGCCAATCTCACAGTGCATAAAATCGGGATTTTCTTCATTTGGTCATATCTTGCTCATTTCTACTCCGTTTTGGGCGATTCAAAATGCTATGCTTTCGTTTTTGAGGGCTTTTCAAAGTTAAAGTGTTAGTTGTGAGAGGATTAAAGAGTATTTGGTGGTGGATTGGAAGCAAAGGTCAAGATCTCATCAACTCCACCTCCATCTTCAAGAATTTTGGAGTTTTCTAGGTTTTCGTCAAAATCTAAGTGGTAAGTGTATCTTTCCCATTTATAACCCTTGTTATAAGATATAAATGCTCCCTTGATGTTTATCCTAGTATGTGGTTTATCAATTTCGGGTTTGATGGTTTTGGAGAAATCTTGGTCAAATTTGGGTTTAGACCAAAATGGAGATTTTGATGTAAAATGTTTGGGGAATGCTTCTATGCGGTTGAATAAGTATATTTATGGTTGGAAATGTATGGATCTAGGTTTTGGAAACTCGAGTTGAAGAGTTGGAATGGATGTCTTCGGAAGGTTTTGGGTGGGATCTACGCTTTGGAGGCCAAATGTTGAGGATTGAAAACTAGGTTTAACTTAACCTAGCAAGGTGAGTTCAAGATGATTTATGAAAATGGTGTACATGCCAAAATGTTTATTTTAAAGTGTTTATGTTTTACATCAAATTGTTAACTGCTGATAAGTTTTGGGTTATTTGGTTATATCTCACTTTATAAACTTATGTGACACACATCCTTGTGATTTTAGGCATTTTATCAAATAAATCATTTTTATATGTTTCTTTGACGTATAATTTGTAAATGGAGTCCATTTAATGCAAAGGTCATTTATATGAATTTGTACTTGCAACTATTTGGAAAATGTGTATAAATGTGTCATGAGGCATTTTGGAAATATAAGGGTAATGAGTCCATTTGGAAAATGGTTTGCCTCAACCAATGTTGAGTTTGAGTTAATTATACATTTGGTCGTTGTGTCTACGTCACCGTCGGTTAAACGTGTTTTTAATGTCTACAAAGTCTTTCGTTGGGAATTTACGTAAAGTGTTGGGCCTTTGGCTCGGTTTTGACTAAATGAGTCGTGTGGACGTTTGTCCGGATTTATATCCGTCGTGAGTTTGAGTATGATGTCGATTTAATCGGGTCATTGGTGAATTACATGTTTTGGGTGCTTTGGTCATTCAATTGGAGTCATGTAATGTTAGACAGTGTTGTAATGGATCCATAGGCACGTAAGTCTGTCTGTCTTGTAAGGCCTGAGGTGTTGCGTTACATTTAGTGACCGCTCGGGTTTGCTAGCGAGTAGACAATAGGTGGCACGAGCCGCTGAGTCTAGATTGGATAGGCACCCACGTATGTAAGTCCTTGAGGTGGAACTCGACGGAGTATGGCCAGAGGCATTAAACGGTCCGAGGATTGTGATGTCGGTGGTGGCATGGGAACTAGGATGTCAGGATGTGTGGTGAAATCCAATAACATCACGGGTGGCCCCATTCACGTGTTCTCGCCACCCAAGATGGAAACGTTTAGATGACGTGCAAGGAAGTCGCGTGAACGGCCTACTTGCGTGTTACTCTATTCTCTGTGTATACGGATCTTCTCATCGTTGATTCATGGTATTTTAAATGGTAATGTTGTATTTTACCAAATTTGGGTTTTTAAGTGGTCGATGGTAAATGATGGCTTTAATATGGGGTTCTTCCCACGTATATTAAAGTTTGAATGGAATGTGTCGTTTCTACGTGTCGGTATTTAATTTCGTCCATTTTATGGTCGTGTGAGTTTTGGGTCTAATATCGTGTTCATGGCGATATTTAATTATATAGATTTTCATCTATGATTTACGGGTTGCGTGTCACGTTTCACCCGTGTTGGGTATTTCAAGTTATAATGTGTTAACCGTGTTTTATAAAATTGGGAGTCCGCTCTCTATTTTACTTTTTAGCAAGATCCAGTTTACATTACATAAGTGTGTCTCATATTGAGATCCTCGTCTTTAAAACAGTTTGGTTTGGTTAACTATTAACTCGATGTCTCTTTCGTACAAAATGCATAGTTATTGATAAACGAGTGGTTTTCATAAGTGAAGCATATCATTTTGGAAAGATTATGATTTTATTCGCATCATTCCTTTCTAAATGATTAAATTATTTGTGTTGAAAACTCTTGAGTTCACTAGGCGTTAAACCTAACCCTTTTTATTTGTCGGCATGGCATCAGGTTCCAGTTGGGAGTTAGGGTTCTAGCAAATCTATGAAGAGTAGAGCCTTAGCTAGACACTAAAGTAAGTAATTGGTGAAGTCTTCCGCAAGTTGGAGATAGTGACTGTTATTGGGTTTTAGTAGCACCCGTTCTTTTATAGTTTGTATGTATAGATTGAATGTGTGTATTGAAGTTGAATCTAAATTTGTGGTTGTAGATGATTCATTTATTGATGTATTTAGAAAATTTTAAATTAGTTGTTATTTCCAGAATTTAGGGTGTTACATGATACAATTAAAATAAAAACAAACAATGTACTGTCTAAACACATTGTGAAGATCCGGAAATAGTCAAAACATGAAAACTAATCGTCACGGTACATATATATATATATATATATATATATATATATATATATTATTGCATATAAGTCATTCTATATGATTCGACAAACCTCAATTTAATTTTTATTTTGATTTTTTACAAGTATTTATGTCACACAAGTCATCCACAACGTTAAAAAAAACATTTTGGTATCATTTATTATAATATAACATTATTACTCGCCAAAGGGGTGGTAAAATCCACATTTTTTAGTTTCAATTCTTGATTTGGTATCTACTAAATAAATGTTTTTAATGTTTCATTTGAGAAATCAAGATTTTGGGAAAATGTAACCATAGTTTTGAATCATGTTTAAAACTAATATTGGTTCGAACAACTTGCCTTCACTCCTTCGAATATGTTAAAAGATGATTCTTTCAAAGTACTTCAGTATGATGCATGTTATTATGTATATATGTTCATGTATTATAAAAAAATCTCTTTACATCAAATGTTACATATAAATTTTCAAGGCATATGACAGTATACAATATATGTTAATTAATCGAACATATTATGGATCAGTAAGAGATTCATATGAGGATGATAAATGTTGCTCTCATCTTTCGACGAAAAGATCAAATAAGATGTATCGCTTGGAATGTGCATATCCAACATGTTCCATAATCATGTAATCAAATAGTTTTGAAACCAATCATTATAAGCTAAATTGAAATGATAAATTTATTTATATCCAATTTAATCAATCTCAATACTACATTCACTACTACATAATTATTAATGCTACCCGGTTAAATAATCGGATGGTACCCGGTAGACAAACCTGGTACTATTAGAGGGGGGGGGGTTATTCTCATGTTTAATGGTACCCGGTTGTTTGACCGGGTACCATTTGGATAATGCTACCCGTCTGTTATTAACAAACCGGGTACAATAAGGTAGCAAGAGCCAATACTACCACCCATCATAGTACCCACTTTCTTTGAAGAACCGGGTAATATTGATGTTTTTAATACAAAAAAACTGCTTATAATAATGTCCTGTATATTTTCAATGTACAAACATAAAACGAAATCCATATCCGGAGAACATATGATAAATGGACAAAAAACAATAGCATATATCTAAAGGTAGAGTACACAAGTGGATCAATAAACCAAAAGTAGTAGCTCCATGTCCAAAACCAAATCCAAATACACATAATCATGTATATAATGCTAATTTGAGTGTTTACAAAATGGTTGGTATCAAATGCCTAGAAATGAAGTTTGACTGCTTGGTAGAACAATACAGAAATCTCGAGTAGTAATTGTAGGATCAAATTTCTGCACTCCAAAAATCCATCAAACTGATGCATCACATCCCTGGAACATGACAAGTATATAACAATCAGTTTCATTGTGAAGCTGTCTAAATAAGTTCCTATGATTTATATGAATACAAAAATAAGTTTTATGTTTTATGTTGTATCCCAACAAAAAATTTAAGGAGATCATGGTCTTAGTCGACCCAAAAATATAAGTCAACTCATGTAGAAAACAAAAATAGACAATACCAAAAAAATATTAAACTCATGTAAGTGTAAAATATACGTATCGTTATTTCATATACCATGTCAAAGTGTGACTATTGGTATCATCGACCATGAGGAACAATGTGAACCTATGAGAAAAATGTCCATCTTAAATAAATGAGTGAATATATTACGAGCAACTAACCAATATTAGTTCTTCAAATGCTTCATATAGGTACTTGAAAATCTTGTAGCCCATGTAATAGCAATCCCGTTCAACATATTTTCAGTAAGAGGAGTTATGTCATTCCATGGTATCTAGACGCAAATTAAAACCAAAATTGTTATTTGACCACAAAGGAGAATGCAACAAACATAACGAAAAAAACATAACAAATACATACTTTATTTGGGAATTGTGATTGTTGATACATCACAAAGTTGAAGATAAAGTATAAAACATAGTATCCGCATTCCCAACTAGCTTTTTGTTGATTGCACTAAATTAGAGAAAGAAAGTATGCATTAGACAAGTCAAACAACGAACAAAGTGATGGATGTATAGATAGAAGAATTACGCGTGTGATTTCCCATCTAAATGTCCTCGATTTATCAGTATCGCATGGCCCTCCATCTTCATGATATCTAGTAACAGCCCTACAAGAAAACATAAGCAATACTAGTGTTAAAAATAATAGAAAGATAGGTCAATAATAACAATTTAATATTACTTACGCTTCCACGTGTTGTTTGATCATGTAGGTGTCCGCGGTCTTTCCTTCGCTCATCGCCGAATCCAAAATGTACACAATGCGACGACGAGGAAAAATCAAAACTAGAGACCAATGGTTGCTAGTAATGTTTAAAACTATTAGTATAATCAATGAACGTGTAAATTATGAGCCCTATAACAATAAAGATGGTGGTATGCATATGATACCTTTGTAGGTACAGTGCAAGAAAAAACCACATTTCTCTATTGTGAGACATTGCACCAGCCATATTACTTATAACCAAATCACCGTTTGATTCGCATTCTTTGGCATAAATCGAGTTGGGGCAAATGAAACCACATTTGTTCTTCTCTTTTGTTTGCATAATGCCATGTAAAAACCTAAAAACATAACAATATGATAAAGCAATGTATATAATATAAATAATATATGTATAATTGAACATTGAGAATGTAGTAATCATTGGCTTACATTTGGAACCAAGTTATAAGGGTGTGATCGAGCCAACCATTATTCACTAAACAATGAATGTCATCGCGGAAAATCATAAAGTCAAATGATTTTGATCCAAATACCCCGGGATCAACATGAACTTGAAACCCTCTTGGATCCGGGAGGGACTCCCATCGCTTGTAAAGCGATTGCAACTCTTTCGGCCTTTTGCTCAAAACTTGCACCGGGATCGCACTCTTCACCGATAAAGTTTGCTTTTTAGGTGTCAGTTTTTTCCTCGTACTCTTTTAAGGAAAAAAATGTAAGTAGTCAACTAAATCTCACTAAAATATATACTTGAGAAAGTGAATACTAATGTAAAATATACCTGAATGAAGACAATCGCATGACGTGGCCATTGGATAAAGTTGGTTCGTGCTTGACCGAGGGTCGCCATTTCTTCATTTGGCACTGGTAGGGGATACATCTCAAAATCCTTTACGACTTGGTCGACATGCACCTTTACGAAATCTGCCTTAACGGGAACACAATGACAAAATCCCTCCCCTATAGAATGTACCATACCTTTTGCACAAGGTAACTTATTATCACCATCTACTACTACCAAATGTCAAGGGGCGGGTAACTGCAAATAAATACGTATGTAAGTTTATATATATGTGTATAGTGCAAATAAATACATTTAAGTATGCAAGTATATATATATATATATATGTAAGTGTGTATGTATTAATAACCTGCACGCTACCAACTTCTTCTAAACAAACGACTGAGGCAAAACTACTCTTCTTCATCCCTAGTGTCGGGCTTCCATCATGTATGTCATCATTCTTGGACGCCATTTTCTTGAGCATTTCATACTTAGCATCGAGTAACTTATTCTGCTCTGCCATATCGGCAAGGAATACCTTTCTCTTCTCATCAAAATGGGCATCAAATTGCCTTTTCTTCTCCTCGCACTCAGCATCAAATAACCTTTGTTTCTCCTTATACTCAACATCAAGTAACCTTTGTTTCTCCATACACACGACATCAAATTGCATTTTCTTTTGCTCCCAGTCAGTATCCACTAGGGTTTGACTTTTTCTTTTTTTTTTCCTAAAACCCCAGGGATGCCCTTTTTCAATCCAACATTATGCCCGACTGCCCTGGTGCGACCAGGGTGCTCGGGTCCTATGACCGCTATAAGGACATCCTCTCCTGGCCCAGGGACCCAAACTCCTTGTGAAACTTGTTTATCTTTTTCAATCTATTAATGCAAATAATATGACAAATGTGAGAAAAAATATTTTTTCAGACATTGTTTAGTGGAGCGTAAAAAATAAATAAAAATACTAAATTTTCTCTTACAATTGCTTCTGCTAGTGCCCACATGTCTACCGGTAGTATGTACGTTCCATCAGTTGCTTTGAATCTCCTAGACAATAAAAAATCTCTTGCTCGTTTGTCTTTTATCTTCCATATCTCCGACGATTCACCTGATTCAGTCATCTCTTTGCCCCATGTCTCTTCTATACCACGATACCCGCGTGCACCTAACCGTGGTGGATTCGTGTTTAACATCACATTCACCCTCCCTCGTTCACTTTTCTCCTATACGTAAGAATAGTAGCAATCAAAAACAATTCAACATCATAATAACATAATTATAAACTAAGTTCGAACAAACCTCAGATTCCTTAGTCGATTTGATTTTCACAAACTTTTCCCACGTTTTCGGATCCAAATATGGGTAAAGCTCACATGGATTGCGACCTTTCTTTCGAAACTTGAAATTAAGATTCTTTTTGAAGTTCTTCCAAGCCGTGTTGGCAATTTTTAGTACTTCGGATCTGCCCTTGTCGTCTTCAATATGCCATTTTGTCTATTATTTTTCAAAATAAATCTATTATAGATAGTTGAAGATATACATTCACTACAAGCCCCATAAAGGGGTTGTCACTTACATATATAATGTAATGCACATTCAAAAGTTATTACAGATCATACCTTAATAGTTATCCATAGCAAATCCATATTCTTTTTCTTTACTTTATCCCAAGCAGGTTCATTTATGGAAATCATCGATCTAGCTGTCACTCCTACCCAATTAATGAATTTGGTGTAGTTAACCCCCGTAGGTTTATCGAACTCATCGAACTGAATATGCATCAAATTTGCATTTTTAGTTTGTTTCTTCAACATTGTCACACTCCTCTTACGTCTTGGTTGTGATGGCTGGTCAAAACCATGGCTCTCATCAGAAGACGATGACAGGTCAAAGCCATGGCTCTCTTCAGAAGATGCTTCGTGGTCTGACATGTTTATATAATAATATATATATAAAAAGACAGATTAAAAGCCAAGTATATATACCTAACAATCCACGATAAAGGATTAGTTTGACTTTGTCAAGGGCTATAGTTGTACTCGGTCATAAGACTGATCTACGACAACACCGTATGGCTGGAAAAACAGCACCGTATGGTTGTTAATCGACGAGAAAAACAACACCGCATGGCTGTTAATCGACGAGAAAAACGGCACCGTATGGGCTATTAATCAGCGAGAAAAACAACACTGTATGGCTGGAAAAACAACACCGTATGGCTGTTAATCGACGAGAAAAACAGCACCGTATGGGCTATTAATCAGCGAGAAAAACAGCACCGTATGGCTGTTAATCGACGAGAAAAACAGCACCGTATGGGCTATTAATCAGCGAGAAAAACAGCACCATATGGGCTATTAATCAGCGAGAAAAACAGCACCATATGGGCTATTAATCGGCCGGGAAAAATCGAACTGATCGTATTCCTCTTCGTCCACAACATTTTCAACACCTACTATATGTCTCTTACTATGTAGGACGATGTGCCATTTGGAATCTTTCGGGTCCTCAACAAAGAATACTTGGGAAACTTGCTTGGCTAGAATGAATGGTTCTGATAAATAACCGTATCTCGATAGGTCGACAATTGTGAAACCGTAGTCATCGACTTTAACACCTCGTTTGTTTTCAACCCATTTACACTTAAACAAAGGTATGTTGAAGAAATTATAATCAAGCTCCCAAATTTCTTCAATGACACCATAATATGAGTTTTTGGCTGTCCTCGACCTAATATCATTATTTGCCCTATCATATTCGGTCGTTGTGGCTATAAGTGTCACTCCGCTATTCTGTAGTGTACTTTTGTCATCTTGTCGTTTGGTGTAAAATGTATATCCATTAATGTCGTAGCCTTGGTATGATGCCACATCATATCGTGGGCCATAACCCAACCTTTCCACTACTTGGTCAACTTCTTCCCCGTCACTTGCAGTCACCCTGTCTTTCAACCACTATGCAAATGTTTTGTTATGTTCGATAGCCAACCATTTTTCACTTTTCGATGTGTTCTCCGTTCGTAACATAGTCATGTGCTCATGTACATAGGGAGCAACATCTGTCATGTTCTATAGAACAAAAAAATGTGCTTGCTTTAGTTGGTCCCGATCTGGAACGATCTTTTTAAAACCAATTGTCCCAACCCCACCAAGTCTACCCTCATGTCGAGATCGTGGAACACCAATGTTATTGACCCCGTCCAAATAGTCTGTACAGAAATCAATCACCTCCTCTGAAACATATCCTTCAACGATACTGCCCTCGGGTCGATATCGATTCCTTACATACCCTTTTAGGAAACCCATATATCTCTCGAATGGATACATGTATCGTAGGAAAACGGGACCACATACCTTTATTTCTTCAACAATATGAGATACCAAGTGAACCATGACATCGAAAAAGGAAGGCGGAAAATACATCTCGAGTTGACAAAGAGTGAGGATAATATCCCTTTGCCATGAATCCAACATCTCAGGATCAATCACTTTCGAATGAATCATGTTAAAAAACAAACATAGTTTTGTGATAGTGTGACGGATACGTTCCGGCAAGATTCCACGAATTGCAATTGGAATCATGTGTGTCATTAAAACATGACAATCGTGGGATTTCATACCAAGTAACTTCAAGTCCTTCATTGATACCAACTTCTTAATGTTAGCTGAATATCCAGATGGAACCTTAACACCATGTAAGCATTGGCAAAATCTTGTTTTCTCGGCTCTTGACAACGTATAACAAGCTGGTGGTAGATATGTTTGGCTTCCAGTCTCAACAGGAGCAAGTTGGGATCGAATTCCCATTTCAACCATGTCCTTTCGAACTTTAACCCCATCTTTTGTCTTCCCTGGAATGTTTAGTAGCAATCCTAGCAAACTGTCACAAACATTTTTCTCAATATGCATAACATCAAGACAATGTCGTACTTGCAAGTGCTCCCAGTATGGTAAATCCCAGAAAATAGACCTTTTTTTCCAAATATCATTGGGAGGAGCTGTACCGCCTTTTCCGAGGACAATGTTTAGATTTTGAACTCGAGAATATATAGTTGGTCCATCTAATGGTGGCCTTACCACCCCATGTTTTGTTTTCCCGTCAAACACTTTCTTCAATTTACGGTATGGATGACTTTTTGGAAGCGATCTTCGATGTCCCATGAACACATTTTTCTTGCAATTTCTCAACCTCAACGAATGTGTGTCATCTTCACAAATAGGGCATGCTTTCGCTCCTTTTGTAGTATATCCTGACAAATTGCCATATGCTGGAAAGTCATTTATGGTACAAAAGATCATAGCTCTTAGTTGAAAATTCTCCTTACCATATGCATCATACACTTGGATGCCTGAATTCCACAATTCTTTCAAGTCATCGATCAACGGAGCCAAATACACATCAATGTCGTTTCCAGGTTGTTTGGGACCTTGAATCAACAATGACATCATAATGTATTTTCGTTTCATGCATAACCAGGGTGGAAGATTGTAGATGAATAGAAGAACAGGCCAAGTACTATGACGACTGCTCATGTTTCCAAATGGATTAATTCCATCTGAACTAAGCCCGAACCGGATATTTCTAATCTCCTCACCAAATTCTTCAAAATCAGAATCAATATTCCTCCATTGAGGAGAATCAGCCACATGTCTTATTTTCCCATCTATTTTTCTCTCCTCTGCATGCCAACGCAACAATTTGTCATCTTTGGCGTTTGCAAACAATCGTTTCAATCTTGGCACAATAGGCAAATACCACAATAACTTAGCAGGGGGCATTCTTCATTTCATTACTGTTTTCTTCCATATGTTTTTTCCGTTTATATCGCGATGTACCACACCTAACACATTCATGTAGGTTTGCATACTCATTTCTATACAATATACAATCATTTGGACATACATGTATCCTTTCAATTTCTAATCCCATTGGGCATATCAATTTTTTCGCTTGGTATAAAGAAACAGGTAACTCATTATCTTCCGGAAGCATTTCATGCAAAATCTCTAATAAGCTTGTGAAACTTTTATCGCTCCATCCATTGCTTGCTTTTAAATTAAATAACTTCAATACAACAGAGAGTTTGGTAAATTTTGTGCAACCACGATACAACGGTTTTTCAGAGTCGACAAACAATTGTTGAAATTTTTCATAATCTTTATCATCAACATTATCCTCCATATCGTGTAACATGTCATTTAAATTATCATGATTGTCATTGTCTGAATCATCGTTCTCATTGTCATTACAATCATGAACAATTGTGTTACAATCATCAAAATTCTCACCATGTCTTGACCAAATAGTATAACCTTCCATAAACCCACGACATATCAGATGTCCTTGAATTACATGATATTCAGTAAACTTATGAAAATTTTGACAATCTATACAAGGACACCAAATATGACTTTCTCCATTATTCACCCGATAATTCTCAGCGACTTTTATAAACTCCTCCAAATACGTCAAATATTCAACAGTAGCCCGTGGTATTTTGTACATCCAAGTACTACGATCCATCTGTAAAGTAGAAACTAAATTATTAATAGAATATATGGAATGCATGCATAGAACAAATAGTTGGTGGTCATCCTAACCCACTTTTTGAATACTTCGTCTCATATGTGAATATTTGTTAACGGATTAAGTATTTTAGAAAAATTCGGCAGCACTTCCCATCAACTCCCCAAGTATGCGTGTGAAACACATACTCGTTGGAGCAATGGAAAATGGCTACAGAATTTTCCTAAATACTCAATACGTTAATACATATTCACATCCTAAATGAGACGAAGTATTCAAAAAGTAGTCCCAAAATGGGGACTATCCGAAATTAATCTCTAATAGATTATTTTCGGACGGGTATAAATCTAAAGGCATATGCATGTAATATGATTATACTAAATGAATGTTATCAAAATATATAAATTATATATTTTGATAATAAAAAATAAACTAAAATTTGAAGGGATTGATAGTTACCTTGATACTCGGATTCAAATCTATCAAACGAGACAAATATTATCCTTGTAATTCGATTATTCACAATCCTATAACATATAAAAAAACGTAAAATTAACAAAATCAATCACATTATATATGGATGTATATTTTGTTTGTATAAAGGGTAATAGAAGTACCTTTTAAATATGGTGATGTTGAAGAATCTCAAAGAAAAGCAAAAAAAAGAAGAAAAAAACGGCTGCAGAATGAAAATATCAAGGACGGCTATGGCTGGATAATAACCTAATTGCTTTAAAATAAAACCCCACTAATGGTACCCGGTTGTATTTAATAACCGGGTACTATCTATATATCGGCATAAAACCCGGCGCTTCATGTGGGACCAAGTCTCGGGCTTTTGATAACTACCCTCATGGTACCCGGTTTTCTTTAAACCACCGGGTACTATTGTAATTTGTTAAAAAAAACCACACATTAAACCCGGTTGAAACATAAAAACTGGGTACCATTAAATGTTGCAACGCAAAACCCACATTTTAATCCGGTTCTTTAAGTAACCTGATTATATTAAGGGATACAATCTACCTTTCTTTCTGTAGTAGTGATTCTAGAGCATATTGCGATCACTGCGCAACGCGCGGTTAAAACACTAGTATGAATAAAAATAAAATCGGTCAACCTCTCATATCATCATTAATTAATGATTTTTCAAAAAATATAATTAATAATTAATTAAATTAAGTATTTTATTAAAATCATTTTACAAAGTTTTATTATCTATGAAACAAAATAAGTATAACTTCAATCTTTTACATATATATGCATTTGAGGAGGAAAAATCATGTAAAATAATAACCTATAATTAAAATTTTCACAATTATCACAATATATATATATATGAAATTTCATTTGATTGCGCTCCATATAAAAACAAATGATGTTTCTTTTACAACACTCAAATATATCATATAACAACGTTTAAAGGGTGAGAAATGTTCTACACTAAAACGAGAAAAGACAAATTTATCCAATAACTTCGCATGAACAATGCAGACATCCAATTTTTATTTTTGAAATATAGTCGTTTCCTAATCATTTAATTTTAATGTCTTTTATTAATAAGAAAAAATTAAAATATTATTTGTCTCTTTTAAAAAAATACTTATTTTAGCATAGCTATTGAAGATGCATCAAATAATCCAATAAATTTTAGAGATTTATCAAAATAGAGAGAATTTTCAATTTATTTTCATCTTTCTTCTTTACGTTTTCCAATCTCTCTGCATCTTTCGCCTTCTTGGCTTTTTTTTCTTCTTCTTCTTCTCTTCTTCAGCATTAATTAATTACTATTTGGAGAACCCTACAGTACGTACTCAACACACCTCACCATTTAGCCTTGTTATTCTTCTCCAGCATTCTATATAACTGCAGTATGATGTTCTTCTTTTTGTTTAGGGTGTTAATTAACTTGTAATTTCGTCGGAGTTTATTTGCGCTGTTATACTAATTGTATGTTTGTTTCAATATTAGAATTTAGAATCCACATTAGTTCATTTCTTAAATAATTGCAGCGTTCTAACATATTATATTTACACCATCGTCATGCATACCATTATTCTTTTATTTTTTTTTTATCATTATACATTGTGTAATGAAGTACGATTCCTGGTGGAATGCAAAATCATTTTAAATTTTGCTAATGTTTTCTTACCGCTTAGATTCATTGTGCTGATGGTTGCAGGTAGTAGATATTAACTGTTCAAGGTTTGGTAACATCTATATCTCAATTTCATTAACCTGATGGTAGGATTTCATTAAAATATTATATGCATGAGGTTCATCCCTTACATCTAAAACTCTTTTTGTATTTCTTTTCTGTTTTAACTCTCTTTAACCATTCATGTTTCGGCCTTGTCTAAGACCTACTTAATTTGTTTATCGCTAATGTTAGGTAAAAATGTGTCTCACAAATGCAAAAACTAGCGAATTGATTTCTAAGGTCCCAAGCGAGTAGAAATCCAAGTGCACAATTAACCCAACAACAAATGCGGATAACAATAATCTAGATGTTGCACAATAATTCTCTAACGTAGAAAAATAAACCCACGAAATATAGATAATAATAAATCTATACGTTATTATCTATAATTATAGCCAGTTTAAAACAAATAACACCGTGATTTAACGTGGTTCCACTATCGATTTTTGATAGTGTACATCCACCAAAGAGAGAGAGCAAGAATATTATTACCAACCAAGGAGATTACAAAGTGCTTGTACAAGGATCTTGAGATCCACGATCACCTAACAAAATTTCACGAACACCACCGAATATCAAGAACACTCTCGACCTCACATAAACTAAGTATATCGAAAGGATATACTAGGAAGAGTATTTGGTGTATAGCAACTAGAGAAGCTTGGAAGGGATGATGAAAATGGTTGGAAGGGAGGGGGTATTTATAGGATGAAAGAGGAGTGGTGACCAAGTATGAAGTTGGCAAGCTTTGAGGCCAAGCTTGGCATTTCCATCACATGTGTATCATATAAATATAATATAAAATAAATATTATAACACTCCACCATGATGCACGTGATCCTCGATAGCGAAACGAAGCCCAATCCAACCAATACGATTTCTTCCAACGGTTGATCATAGCAAGTAGATAGCAAAGTAAATTGGCATGAGGTAGCAAAATGCATTCCAACCGTGACGAGCTTCGGCATGGCCATCACCCGTCAAAGTTACAAGCAAACAAATAACCTCAAATGCACAATCCACTTAAACAAGGTAGAGCATAAGCAAAGCTCTAAGCACTTAACAAAGTAATTCCTTCAAAGATGTCATTTGTCACCTGTGGTAATATCTTCTCTCTCTCGAGCAAAGTGCCCAACGACACTAACACAAACGGAGCTGGATCAAGTTTGAGCAATGCTCAAACTTAGCTGGCGGTAGCGACTTAGTGAACATATCAGCGGTATTGTCGTCTGTCAGGACTTTCTTCAAATAGACAATCTTCGCTTCTTGTAATCTCACAAGATATGCATCACGCACATTTATGTGCTTTGTCCGGGAGCTGAAAGCCAAATTAGTTGCCAAATGTATGGCACTCTGATTATCACAGAAAATGCGTACGGAAGGTTGCTCGAAGCCTAAGCCATTCATCAATTCTTTTAAATGGACCGCTTCCTTTGCAGACTCAACCGCCGTAACAAGTTCGGCTTCTGTGGTTGACAATGCAATAATGGACTGTAAACGTGATCTCCAACTAACGGCTGTTCCACCTAATGTAAATACATAACCGGACGTGGATCTCCAACCTACTCGATCACCTGCAAAGTCAGAATCATAAAATCCAACAATTTCACAATCATTGTGCAAACCAAATGTAAGACCATGTGTCTCGGTTCCCTTCAAATATCGGAATGCCGTTTTAATGGCTGTCCAATGTGATCGACCCAGATTCGCGATAAACCGACTCACCACTCCGACACAATGTGTGAGATCGGGACGAGTGCACACCATGGCGTACATGAGACTTCCGACCGCACTAGCATATGGAACTTTTGACATTTTGGTCTTTCCCTTTTCATCCTTCGGACAATCTTCACTTGTAATCTTGATGTGGTTCGGTAGCGGAGTGCTAGACGTCTTGGTACCATCAAGATTAAACCGCTTCAATATCTTTTGGATATACGTCCGTTGTGTCAATCTAAGTGTTCGGGACTTTCTGTCCCGCACAATTTCCATGCCCAAAATCTTCTGCGCCGCGCCAAGATCCTTCATTTCAAGTTCTGACTTCAACTTATCTTTTAGAAGTTCGATCTCTGACCGGTCCTGCAGGCTATAAGCATGTCATCTACATAAAGAAGTAAGTAAGTGAAAACACCACCGCTTTGTCTATGATAGACACAAGCGTCTTTTTCACTACGCTCAAATCCCAGATTGAGCATAAACAAATGGAACTTCTTATACCACTGACGAGGCGATTGTTTAAGTCCATAAAGGGACTTCTTGAGTTTACATACATATTCTGGTTTGCTTTCGGAAACGAGACCATCAGGTTGCTTCATATAGATATATAGTTTCCTCCAAGTCTCCGTGTAGGAAGGCGGTCTACACATCTAACTGTTCTAGCTCCAAATCGTGAATAGCCGCGATCGCCAAAAGAACACGAATAGATGTATGGCGTACAACGGGAGCAAAAATATCGTCATACTCGATACCTTTCCGTTGTGCAAAGCCTTTAGCAACGAGACGAGCCTTGTACCAATTGTCATCTTTGACTTTGAAACCCCACTTGCAACCAATAACACGACTGCCATTCGGCAATGGACATAAGTCCCAAGTGATGTTCTTCGAGAGAGCTTCCATCTCTTCTTGCATGGCTCCAAGCCATTTAGAACTGTGGGTCGAGGCCAACGCCTCCTTTATATCAAGCGGCTCATCTTTCCCTACATGCAAAGCAAACTCCAGCTGATCTGTAAAACTCATGTTAGCAAAATCCCAATCTCCATACCTGTTAGGCGGACGAATAGTTCTTTGACTATGCCTGGTAGGCGCAATAACTGGGATTGTATCGCCATCGTCTCCACCATCATTCAAAATCTCTTCTTCAGAATCACTAGTAGAAGTCACTGGCGGAATGACTTCTTCAACATTAACGGGTGTTTCTTAGCTAATATCAGGAGTGGATGAACTGGGAATATAAGGACTGTCTATTGTCTCCACATCATCGACAGTAGGAGCAACAGTAGTAACGACTTCCGGATCTTGAGAGGACTGAGGATCCTGTGACTTCAACAGGACTGATTCATCAAACATGACATGTCGAGAATGAATCACTTTACGAGTCAAGGGGTTCCAGATTCGGTAACCTTTAATACCATCTGTATAGCCGAGTAAGAATCCTTTGGTGGCTTTAGGATTCAGCTTGTCCTGGTCTGAAACATGAAAATAAACAGGAAAACCAAATACACGTATGTATTTTAGACAGATGTTTCTTTTACCTCTCTAAGCCTTTTCCGGAATCTTTCCCCCGATGGCCGAACAAGGTAACCTATTAATAATGTGCACCGCGGTGTAAAGTGCTTCGACCCAGAAAGATTTGGGGAAGCCCGATGTCGACAACATACATCGAACCTTCTCAAGCAAAGTCCTATTCATCCGCTCTGCAACCCCATTAGATTGAGGGTCGCCTGGTGTGGTGTAGTGACGGTGGATGCCTTTACGCAAACAAAAGTCTTTGAAGTTACCACTAGTAAATTCTCCACCGTTATCAGATCTCAGCACTTTCAACTTCTTGTCAGTCTCGACCTTTACTCGTGCCAACCAAGTCTTGAACGTATCGAAGACATCTGACTTTAACTTCAACACATACACCCAAAGCTTATGTAAGAAAACATCAATAAACGAAACAAAGTATTTACCTCCACTGAGGGATGGAGTACTGGATGGTCCCTAGACGTCTGTATGAACATAATCGAGGATTCCTTTAGTGTTGTGTTTTCCAACACCAAAAGAAACACGCGTCTGCTTTCCTTTGACACATCCCGAACAAAACTCCAGGCTGGCAGGTACCGCGACCTTAATGAGTTTTCGCTTGCGCAAAATCTCCAAATTCTTCTCGGATGTCTGGCCCAAACGAAGATGCCATAATCGAGCAACATCGAGATTCTGAGAAATATCAGCCACACACGATTCAGAAGAAATAGTTTCGCCAATCAAATGGAAAAGATTATTTTCCGCCCGTTCGCCTTTCATCACAATGATACTCCCTCGGGAGATGCGCAAACTCCCATCGTCAATCCGAATCTTGCAACCCAGTTTGGACAGTTGTCCAACAGAGATCAAGGAATGAGTCATGGATGGAACAAACTTGACATTATTCATTGTCCGAATACACCCATCGAACATCTTGATCTGCACAGTACCGATACCCTTAGTAACACACGAAGTACTGTTTCCCATACAAATACTGTTACCTTCAACTTTTTCAAAGGTAGAGAAACAGTCCCGGAATGGTGTCATATGGCAAGATGCCCCGGTATCTAACACCCATCGCCTATCACCTTGCGGTGTAACTGTGGCAGAGAAGCCATTTTGCTCCTCTTCGGCTGCAACAGCTGATGATTCGGCGTTGTCTTTGTCTTTGTTTTTAAGACTCGGAAAATCTTTCACCCAATGACCTGGCTTGTGGCAATAGTTACAGTTTCCACGTGTCTTTGATTTCCCACGAGAGCCAGGTCGACGGGACTGGGAGCGCCCACGATTTCTTCCTCTTGAGGATTGCTGATCGTCTCGGCATCTGTCAGCAAATAGGCCTTGACTGCAATTATTCTCCCTGGGATTGTTACCGATCTTCATTTGAATTCTTTTATCTTTAGAAATCATTCCTGTTTTCACATCAGACAAAGAAAGAGTTTCTCTTCCATATATAAAACTGTTAGTGAATTGGGAATATTTTTCGGGAAGTGAATACAATAGGATCATAACAAGTACTTCTTCATCTTTCGCAAGAAGCGCATCTGTTGCCTTCAACTTCATGATGATATCTTCAAATTCGGTCATGTGAGCTTTAATGGTTGTGCCTTCCTTCATTTTGAAGAAGAGACACGACCGCATCAGTAACAATCTGTTGGTCAAAGTTTTCTTGAAATATAAATTCTCAAGCTTGCTCCAAATACCCGCAGCTGTCTTTTCAGACACAATCTCAGATATAACATTTTCTCCCATATCCATCTGCAAAGTAGTAAATGCCCATGCTTCCATTTCTTTAGCCTTAAGTTCAGACATGTTAGGGTCTAACTCGTCTTTGGCAAATACTACGAGATGGACTCCATTTTTCCTAAGTGCAACAGATGTTGTGAACTGCATGCCATTTACCAAAGTCACCGTCCCCATTCCAAGTCTGTATACGAATCCCAGCCCCGGACAAATTAAATGTACCTTCTTGGTACGGTTTTTGGGACTTGTTTGAGGAACTGGCACCAAATAGATTTTCTACGCCAGCCATAGAAAAAAAAACGTACAAACTGGTTTATGTATATTTGCTACAAAAAACCCAAATCTAGATCCGAAGCTCTGATACCAATTGTTAGGTAAAAATGTGCCTCACAAATGCAAAAACTAGCGAATTGATTTCTAAGGTCCCAAACGAGTAGAAATCCAAGTGCACAATTAACCCAACAACAAATGCGGATAACAATAATCTAGATGTTGCACAATAATTCTCTAACGTGAAAAATTAAACCCACGAAATATAGATAATAATAAATACGTTATTATCTATAATTATAGCAAGTTCAAAACAAATAACACCGTGATTTAACGTGGTTCCACTATCGGTTTTTGATAGTGTACATCCACCAAAGAGAGAGAGCAAGAATATTATTACCAACCAAGGAGATTACAAAGTGCTTGTATAAGGATCTTGAGATCCACGATCACCTAACAAAACTTCATGAACACCACCGAATATCAAGAACACTCTCGACCTCACATAAACTAAGTATATCGAAAGGATATACTAGGGAGAGTATTTGGTGTATAGCAACTAGAGAAGCTTGGAAGGGATGATGTAAATGGTTAGAAGGGAGGGGGTATTTATAGGATGAAAGAGGAGTAGGGACCAAGTCTTATGAGTGGTGACCAAGTATGAAGTTGGCAAGCTTGGAGGCCAAGCTTGGCATTTCCATCACATGTGTATCATCTAAATATAATATAAAATAAATATTATAACAGCTAATGGGTTTTCTGCAAAAATTTCTCTGAATTCTGATTATTTATGTGGTTCTAAAGCTAATTTTTTTTATAAACTCCTGATTATTCTTTCACAGTTATGTTCTAGTATGACAATCCCAAGGGATGCAGGGCCTTAGGGGGATTCTGGCGGCAAACCTTGGGATGATGGAGTTTTCTCTACTGTCAAACAAGTACGTATTCATGTTGGAGAGTCTTTGAATGTGATTTATGCCATCCAATTTGAATATATTCAAAGGGATGCTAAATCTGTTCTGTCACCCACGCATGGAGGAACAGGTGGAGATAAAATGGAACTGGTATGTACTAAATTACATGCTGATTTTTTGCATTTTGTCAACCTTTTATATATGAGCGCGGTCTAGGTTGATAACAAGACCATGATGTACGTTTGCAGGTTAATTTGGATGGTATGGATGAGTATTTGACTGGGATCTCGGGGTTTTATGGACCTGAGGGTTATAATGGAGTGGAAGCTATAACGTCCATCACTTTTCACACAAACAAGACGACACATAGGTCGTATGGGCGGGAAATGGGTGCAGGGTATACCCTTTTCAATTCAACAGCTACTTCTGGGAGAGTTGTTGGTTTCATGGCAGGAAATGGACTGATGGATTTTTAACTGCAATTGGTGTTCATATGGAGTATTTCTGAAGACTGTTCTTATAGTCTTAATTTTTGTAAGATGCATGAATCAATGGTAATTGCATCAAACATGGTGGTAGGTTTCATGTCTTGGAAGTTTTTTTGCCATTAATTGTTGGGTTTTTTTTTGAAGAGCATTGTTGGATTAAAAATTGAAGATTTTTTGCATTGAAGAATCTTTTTATTTTTTCAAATGTTTGAAAATGGCAACTCTTGACGTGATTGATTGTCGATCATAAACGCCATTGTGTTTGAAAAAGTTGATTTTAGTTGGTGTTGGTTTGAAGCATGGATTGTTCTTCTCCAATACCACACGTAAGTAGGGACAAATCCAGAAATTTTTTCATACGGTGAGATCATATAATACAGACAAAAAATAATTACAAAAAACATGGTTTTTATCGATGTGTCTTCATCTTTTCACTGAAGTTCAATATTGTCCGATGTGTTTTTAGCCTAATTCCACAATTTCGAAGGATTTTTAAAGTTGTTTGCTTGATTTTGGGGGATTTTTAAGTTTTTTTTATCGATTTTTATCGATTTTTTGGACTTTTTGGTTGATTATGAGGTACAGTTGCATCTTCTTAAAGTTTCCAAGATAATACGGTAGCACCTTCCAAAACGATACGGTTGCATCTTTCATGAACCTATTTTTTTTACCTTTCGTCGAAGAATTAATACAGTCGCACGTGCCACTGTATTCAATACACCAGCTCCGTCCTAGCTCCGTCCTAGCTCCGTCCTTGCATGTAACCCAATGATCTTCGAAAAGGTTTGACATCGAATCCCCAAGTTTGTGTAGAAACAACTGAATGATTTCGTTCAAATTGGCTCTACCCTCAACTTAACTCCTCGTGTACCATGCAACCAATAACTCCGCATTTGGCGATTCAAAATTAATGAAACAAAAATACCATTTTTTAACCAAATACACCGAGAGCCATTAGAAAAACAGAAAAATCTAACAGTTAAAAACATTGTTCAAGCAAAAGTCCACACGCCCATTACACAAAAGTAAACACATTTTTTATCTGATATTTTTTTTCTTTTAAAATCATATATTATTTGAAATCGGGAAATAACTTTTTTTGTAAATTCTGAAAGAAATTTTTTTAAAGCTAAAGGCTTGATTGATTATTTAGAAATCCCTTAACTCTGCATAAAATAATTTCCAATTTGTTAAGTATTTCATGTTGTTTAAGTCTTATCAAAGAAAGGTGGATCTATGAGGTATGATGTATACATGATCTAACATCTATCCTAAAGAGTAAAACAATTGTTTCTTAAAACCAATCAATCTGGCTCATTTGTATAACTGAATTGATCAGGATTGTATAAAACAAAGAAACTCATGAAATTAAATAGATACATGTGAACATCAAAATCATTGAAGGAGTAATCAAAGTTATTACTTCAAATAAGAATTATAAGATAATGAATTAAGTCAAAAACATAGGTTTTATACTATTGAGATTTACTTGTGATTCATATATATTTAAAACTGCATATTTTGAAAAAAATCATCAGGACTGTTGTGCTTACTTTTCATCCAAAGAATCTTTTTTTTTGAAAAGGGTATCCTGGGCCTATGCCCCAGACTAATCCCCGGCAATTAGGGCCTTTGGCCCAGCTGCTAAAGCGTGCAACCCTGAGTTTATCCTCAGTGTCCACAAGTGCTGCTAGTGAGGCTCGAATCCGAGTTGAGCGTTATGAACTCTCCAAGCCTTTACCACCACACCACAGCCCTTGTGGTTTGTCCAAATAATCTTGATCTTCACCTTCTTTATCCCAAACTTCACCAAAGTTTCAAACGTGCTCATTTTATGTTCAACATTCAATGGCGATCTCACAATTATCCAATAGATTCAAAAAAGCCTTTTATATCATTTCTTGGTGGTTCAAATGGAATCTGTAAGAATATAAAGTTCAAGAGTTAATTAAATATTGCCAAACCAAACCCTTGATGATAATAATGCATATTAATAACTTCCTGTCGTTCATTTGTAAGAATTTGCGTCAAGCAACAAACATAAAAGAGTATGCCACATCAACTTTAGCATCAAGCATGCCTCATGATTCTTACAAATAATATATATATATTTCATAAGTAATTTTATGAAGCATTAATGGTACAGAAAATTAGAAGATAGAGCAATCAGTTTCAGCACCAAAATTTCCGAAAACAAAATCAAGAAAATATTTTGAACAAAGAAGAGCCAACTTTTCAAACTGCATCTTCAACCTTGGTTTCATACATACTAAGGTCAACCCTTTGGAAGTCTGATAAGAATAAAAATTTGGACCTAAAAATCCATTGTATGTTGCTTTTAACTAAATTTTGGACTGTGTAATTGAAGTTATGTTTCTCTATACACATTAATCAACAAAGCCAACATGTCCCCAATTCTTACGGGTAAAATACTTAGAATCATGCTTTTTTCAACACATTCTACATCAAACAGAACTACCAAATACATGGTTCTATTCACCAAGTCACAATCATATCAATTACATTATTTCATTCAAAGGAAGTTGGGCTAAAACAAAACAGGATAATCCTTTGCTAGCATATAATCAAGAAAATGTCCACATGAAAACAAATTTAACTCAAATATTAACAGAATAACCAAACTAAACCTTAAGGGGGCGTTTGGTTCACTGGATTCTGGTGGAATTGGAATGGTCAATTCCATTGACCGAATTCCGTCGTGCTGTTTGGTTGCCAAGGGAATGGAATTGAATTCCATGAAATCCTTAGATTAAGGAATTGGTCATTCCATTTGAAAATGGATGGAATTGAATTCCATTGTTTTTCAAAAAGACAAAAATACCCTTCAAACCTTTTCTAACAAAATTAAAACCCATCAGATGTGGATTTGGTTTCCTTTCTCTCCTCTCCTCTCTCTCTCCTTTCTCTTCTCTCTCTCCTCTCTCTCTCCTCTCTCTCTCCTCTCCCCTCTCTCCTCTCTTCTCTCTCTCCTCTCTCTCTCTCTCTCTCTCCTCTCTCCCTCCTCTCCTCTCTCTCTCTCTCGGCATTTAAAAAAATAAAAAAAATAAAAGAAAGGGTATTTTTGTCATTTTTCAAAATTCCATTCCAATACCTTTGTAAACCAAACAGACATATTCCAATTCATTTGACTATTTCTGCCAACCAAACAGTTGGTCAAACCTGAAAACATTTCATTCCAATTCCTTCCAGATTCCAATTCCATTGACAGATTCCATTCCATCAGAAATCATTCTGCGAATCAAACGCCCCCTAAAAGTATAACTCAATCATGGAATTTACTTCTCTACCTCAAAATATTAACCGGATAATATGATAAAAAGCCTTTGATACAGACAAACAAAACCAACAAAAAACTCATTATAGAAACAAAAGATAGAGAGCGTAGACACAAGCAACGATGGAGTCTGCCAAGAAGGATCACCTTGTAAAACCTGTGTAAAAACCTTCCAGAAGAACCAAACTAAACCTTAAATTGATGCAAAATCAAACTAAACCTAAACTAACAGATGAACCAAACTAATTAAACCTTAAATAAACAGTGATAAAAAGCAACAAAAGAAGCCTTACCTTTAGAGCCATACAAGTAGAAAGAGGAGCTGGAATGTCAAAAGAAACCAAGGAGCAGGAAAATTACTACAACAAACAAGAAAATTACAACAGGAGTTGAGCTAGTCGAGAGTGAGTCAGAGTGAACCACCGTAAATGAAGGTTGAAGGGCAACATGCAGGCAATTAGAAGGAACAAAAGTTTTAATTGTCATCTTGGGAAGCAATCATATTAGCCAACAGTTATTTCGGTGGGAACAAAGACTGTAGTAACGAACCACCAACTGCCGGTTGCACCAACTTTGGGTTGAGTTTTGCTCCCGCTCAAAACACTCTGGGTGAGTGGAGAAAAGACCAAAATGAATAGTAGTAGGAGCAACCACATAATAAATTAACATTTTTCCCATTTAACCTTACTTGAAATCCCTTGGTCTCTCTCTCTCTATATATATGCACTAGAACTTCCATTTCCACCCTAACATCATGCACTTTCCATTAACCTGACATGATACCATAAATAAAAATAGATGGAAAAATGTGGGAAAATGAGTTTTGTCCTGTCCCATGTCACGCCAAATGTGGGACAATAAGTTTTGTCTCGTCCTATTATGTCGTGTCCTATGTACCAAACACACCCTAAATAATAAAATATTATTTTCTTTTAAAAAATACTTATTTTTGTATAGTTATTGAAGATACATAAACTAATCCAATACTTATCAAACTAAAGAGAATTTTCAATTTATTTTCATGTTTCTTCTTTAATGATTATGAAAAATGATTAAAATATTATGTTTCCAAGAAAAAATAAATCCTAGATCTCTATTTTACGAGTTTAAACCATGATATATACGTCGGTGTGATTGGTATTTGTTCTCCAGTTTACGAGACATGGCTCCACGTTTTCCAATCTCTCTTCTTCTTTCGCATTCTTGGCTTCTTCTTCTTCAGCATTAATTACTATATATTTGGAGAACCCTACAGTACGTACTCAACACAGCTCACGATTTTGCCTTTTTATTCTTCTCCAGCATTCTATATAACTGCAGTATGATGTTCTTTTTTTTGTTTAGGGGTTAATTAACTTGTAATTTCGTTGGAGTTTATTTACGTTATTATCTTGTATGTTTGTTTCAATACTAGAATCCACTTTAGTTTCTTAAATAATTGAATCATTCACATACTATATTTACACCATGGTCATGCATATCATTATTCTTTGTCTATCATTATACATTGTGTAATGAAGTACGAGTTATGGTGAAATGCAAAATCATTTTAAATTTTGCTAAGGTTTTTCTTACCGCTTACATTCATTGGGCTTATTGTTTCAGCTAGTAGATATTAACAGTTCGAGGTTCGGTAACAATTTAAATCTCAATTTCAACAACCTGATCGATGGTAGGGTTTCAATTATTTTTCGATCATGTAATCTTTAGTTGTGCTTTGATTTGATGTATTAAGTGGTACTGATTCGTCTGTTTTACGTTTTTGAATGGTTTGCAGGGAGATCACAAAACCAATTCTGATGAAGGATGCATATCTCATGGACCATGGGGTGGTTCAACGGGGAAAAACTGGATTTATAAGCCTAATGGCTTCATTAGGAAGATAACTATTGTACATGGAAAGTTTATTGATGGCATCAAATTTCATAGCAGCGGCCCTAGTACAGGTGAAACTGAAAGCTCACATTTTGGTTACAAGAATGGTGAACAAACTGACGAGGTATCTTATAATATTACCTGAATGTAGTTAATCTACTGTCATTGAAGATTGTTTTATCATTTTTGTCTACATGTTTTTAATTCTACAAATTTTCATTGACTACCCAAATGAATATCTAACGTCAATAAGTGGGACGATTATGCATGGTGGAATTACTGTGATGACGTCATTATGCTTGGGCACAAATCAAAATTAATATGGTCCATATGGTAATGCCAGTGGTACTCCTTTCTCATACGAGGAGGAAGGTGTTATGATTGTTGGATTTTATGGCCGTGTTACCAAAAAATTCCTTTATGCTATTGGGATTTATGTGAAGCCTGAATCATGTGCATTAGGTCTTAACTCTACATCTGCAGACAATTCCATGCATGAGGTTCATTCTTTTTAGTCCCTTAATTTCTCTTTCTGGTATTTCTGTTCTGTTTTTAGTCCCTTAGTGTTTAACCATTTATGTTTCAAGTCTTATCCAAAACCCTTTTTTGTCATTAATGGGTATTTTGAAAACCACACATCTGCAAATATTCCTCTGGAATACCAATTATTCATGTTGTTCTAAGCTTAAAATATAATATCCTTTTTATATGTGATACAGGGAGAATTCGGGAGTTAATAAGAATTTTCGAAAATAATTGGAAACGGAAAACCAGTCTCTTACGCGACTTCTCCCGCGACATGGGTCCCGTGACGGGTCGGGGGCGTGTCCTAACGGGTCCCGAACGAATTGCATTTATTTGTTTATTTGATTATTTTATTTCTTAATTAGTTTAGGATAATTATTTAGTTTTAGTAATTATTTATCATTTTTATAATCATTATTAGGATTATTATTTAGTTTCCTTTTATTAATTATTTAATTACTTTTATAGTTGGTTTAGAATTAGGATAGATTTATTTCAATAGTTATCTTTGAATTAGTTTAGATTATAAATAGGATAGCTAGGTTTCATTGTTAATCAATCAAGTTATCAATCAATAAAGTTTAGCTTTTTAGAGAGTATTATCTTAATTTTGAGTTTTACGGTTGTGATTCTCGTTATCAAAAGGGTGTAGACGCTTGTCGATCCTTCCGCAAACCTACGCTGCGTGAGTTGGTATCAGGATTCGCCTGTCTTTTCACTAACACTTGCAGATCGACGGCAGACTACCAAAGTGGGTTTAGTAGAGATGAATGTGGCCTTATCCACATCACTTACTAATCTGACAGCGGTTGTTAACAGGCTTCAACCAAACATCGTCAACGACAACCATCGGAGAATAGACAGGTTTGAAGGACCGAATATGGCGCCATGCAATGGCAACCGTAACCGGGTCGATCTCTCGAGTTTCGAATCCGAAAAGGAGGAGGAAGAAGAAAAAATCCATATCGTAGTTCAACGAATACTTCTTTCGTCAAAAGAAGAAAGCCAACACGAAGAACTTTTTCGATCGCATTGCTCCGTTCGCAAAAAGGTATGTAACCTCATCATTGATAACGGGAGTTGCGAAAATCTAGTATCCCAAAAATTGGTCGATTACTTTAATCTACCCACTCAACCCCATGAATGTCCTTATTCTCTTGGGTGGATCAAGAACGGGTTTCAAGTTAAAGTCACAAAAACTTGTCGAGTACCCATCTCAATTGGCAAATACTATCGAGAAGAAGTACTATGTGATGTGCTTGATATGGATGCTTGCCATATTCTATTGGGCCGACCGTGGCAATTCGACAATCATGCCACTTACAAGCGCCGATACGACCTCGTTGTATTCCGTTGTGGTGACCAAAAGATCGCCATGACCGCGGTTAATAGCTTCGATGAAAGCACCGAAAAGAAGAGCAACAACTATAACCGTATTATACAATCAACTTTTTCCCTAGTCAATTAATCGCCTATTCCGGAAAAGCCGTCTGAAAAGGACGAAGTTTTGCCGGACAAGTTTGAAGAGGAAGTCATCCCCATCGTGACCGAGTCACAACAAGAAGTTGTTATCGAGGCCAAAGTGTCGGAACTAGATCTCGGACCAGTCACCGAAGACACCGAAAGCAAGATAGTGGAAGACATTCTCGAGCCAACGAAAGCGTTGAACGGTGATTCCGAAGGTGTCACTTCAATTATTACCACACCCAAAGCTCCGGTTCAAACCGAAACAAATCCCGGTAAAGTTAATTTAATCCCTTACACTTTTGAATTTGATAAAATATCGCTCGTATGGAGACGATCACGACAACTTCAGTTTGGATTTGAAGATCGGTCAAATTTGTTGAATTTTGGAGGCCAAGTTGTGAATCAATACGTTTTGAAGAAACGGTTGTTCTATGGGTCGGATGAATACCTTTTTCAAGTGAACTCGAGGACGAGTTCTTTTCAAGTGAGGGTGACTGATACAGGGAGAATTCGGGAGTTAATAAGAATTCTCGAAAATAATTGGAAACGGAAAACCAGTCTCTTACGCGACTTCTCCCGCGGCATGGGTCACGTGCCGGGTCGGGGGCGTGTCCTAACGGGTCCCGAACGAATTGCATTTATTTGTTTATTTGATTATTTTATTTCTTAATTAGTTTAGGATAATTATTTAGTTTTAGTAATTATTTATCATCTTTATAATCATTATTAGGATTATTATTTAGTTTCCTTTTATTAATTATTTAATTACTTTTATAGTTGGTTTAGAATTAGGATAGATTTATTTCCATAGTTATCTTTGAATTAGTTTAGATTATAAATAGGATAGCTATATTTCATTGTTAATCAATCAATAAAGTTTAGCTTTTTAGAGAGTATTATCTTAATTTTGAGTTTTACGGTTGTAATTCTCGTTATCAAAAGAGTGTAGACGATTGTCGATCCTTCCGCAAACCTACGCTGCGTCAATATGCCTGTGTTTTTTCACTCATTTATGTTCTAGGATGTCAATCCCGAGGGATGCAGGACCTTGGGGGGCTTCTGTGGGAGGTAAACCGGATCCTTATGCTCAAGATTATATTTGCTAATAATATATGATCCTAAAGGGTCACACCAATAACAACTTGATATAAATAGATTATTTATAAGAATTTGATTTTTGATAAATATTCATAACTCTTATAATTATGTTGGGTTAGCTCTGCAGCTGGTCTACAAGCAAGGTAGGGACGATGGAGTTTTTTCTGCTGTCAAAGAAGTCCGTGTTCATGTTGGAGAGTCTCCGAATGTGATTTATGCCATCCAATTTGAATATGTTGAAAGTAATGCTAAATCCGTTTTGTCACCAATGCATAGGAACAAGTGGAGATAAAATGGAACTGGTATGTAATAAAATACAGGCTTATTTTCTTATCGCATTTTATCAACCTCATGATTGGTCATGGTTGTTAATAGAACCTTAACCTTGACCTTGGCAGGTTAATTTGGATGGTAGCGATGAGTATTTGATTGGAATCTCAGGGTTTTATGGATACATTGAGGGTTACAAGGGAGTGGAAGCTATAACGTCCATCAGTTTTCACACAAACAAGAGGATACATGGGCCTCACAATATTTCCTCTATTTGATGCCCTCTTGCTGAGGCCCAACAGTCGTGCGAGTCTTTCCTCAATTCAACCCAACAACAATCTGGTGTAGAACCCCCCAAAAAAGGACTTCAAATATCACTTTGGAGAGATCAGATGAATAAAAAAAATACAAATAAAAGGGCCAATGATTAAACAAATACTAATGGAGTACTTGGGGTGACAATATGTAATATGTACATATAAATAAATTTTAAATATTAAATATAACCATTCATAAATCATATTCAAATAATTGATTTGTAAAAGGTAGTATAACTTAATTTGTGGAAAATGAATATATAGAATGACTATAACTCAAATTTTATTTTTCTCATTTCCTAGATTAACAATTGGTTTACAAAATTTCGTAAAACATGATTATAAATAATAATAGTTGATTGTTATATTTTATTGATCAACATTTTCACTCCTTGGTACATTTTACACGGAAGGTGAATTTCAAGTATCGTCTAAAAGAAGCAACCACAAAACCAATTTGAAGAAACCATAGGACAACATATCACAGAGAAACATATACCTTCTTCTAAAAAGATATAGAAGTACATTTCCAAGAGACATCAAAAATAAAAATAAAACTGGAAGATATGGCGACTAATTGTATTTAACTTATATACGAAGAGCCCTACCAACGCCTCCTAAAAATGGAACTCGCACCATGGTTCGTGTAAGAGTAGCATGTGCCAGTTAACATGGTTCAAGCCAACCCATTCATCCACCGCATATTTTAATTTTCTATAACGACTACACCATATAAAAATTGGAAAAAACACAAACGGTAAGAGAAATCATAACTTTGAATGTTTTTTGAAAAAGAATAACTTCAACAATCAAGTAACTATATAAAATGGGTCAAGAAACACAATTTCAAATGTTCCAAAAAAAAAACTTGCGAGCTAAAAAATATGTGTAAAGCTACAAGTTACAGTGAGTGCATGAGTGGTAAGTTGAGGTTTATTTGTTTCCGGCTTAGTTAACCTAGATAATATTTGCATTATATTGAATGAAGCCCACCAAGAGTAATACTCCTAACAAATTCCAAACCCGAGTTTTATGCCCACTAAGTTTGCCCAATCGGATGGAACTTAAGTATCAATTTCAAATCCTACTCTTGTATTTTACCCTTACCATGGGTGTTTCAACAGGCAGGAAGCAAATATTTATCCCTATTTGGTGTGGTTCACGGGTCTTTGGAAGACCAAAAATATTTATCGAGCTTAAAAATTATTAGTTCATGAAGCACATTTTAATGCTTTTGTATATGTTTCCCTTAAGTAGCATAGCCAAATCACAAAACTTTCGTAGTAGTAAAAAGTACTCACAGATATTGGCATTATGATGTTTATCTCACCATTTAAAGTAGAGTTTATGAGCAGCCTTTTCCTTGCACTTGGTGGGCTAGAGCTTAAAGATATTCTCTTCTCAACAGATGGAACTGTTGCAACAAAGCAAGGCAGAAAGTTGGAATTACTCCATAGTCCAACAAATCATCATCCTTTCAGGCATTCTGGAAGAAGGCATTTCAATAATGTATATAGACCGGAAATCATAAGAAGGTCCATCAGATCTGGATCACAGATTCATTTATTCGGGATGCACCCACTGAACTTCTATGACTCTCACCATCTCCATGATTGATATCCCTAAGAGAAGCAATGCTTGCCCAGGAGGCGCCTTCTGAGCCATTTAGAGTCACAACATCTTGCATATATATGATTTGTAAGTTAAAGATAAGTAAATAATTTAACTGGAAATTGGATATAGAGAAAAGTACCATCAAGAACACCTTGGAAATAGTCTGATTCAAGAACAGCAACAGAATCATAAATAAAAAAACTCATCGGCTCCCTGCTTATTAGAAAAAGGGTGAGATAACTATTAGGAAGCTAATACATTTATAAAAACTGAATAAATATTGGGAAGTAACCCTAAACTTGAAAACGATACAGGTTTTTGGGCCAAGGAAGTATAAATGGTTTGAATTTATTATAAAAATATACTTATATTTCTAGATTATGTAAGCATACAAAAAATACAATTTTGATACAATGACCTTTTATTATCATCGATTCCATGGCTCGTCAATTAAACAAAACAGAATGAGAAAAAACCCATTTATGACCGTTCATGAATCTCACTTTAGCAATAGAATGCCACATATTTTAAAATTTTACGCCTCTACTCACTCACTGAGAAATAGTATTGTCCCAATTGTTTAATAATAAACGAAAAAGATGGTGCATCCCCAAGTGTAAGAAGGAACATACCAACACTTTCTTCTAGATGCATTGATATAGAATTCAATTGACCTTTATTTTCGTAAAACGATTGACAGTTTTCCTGGATCTCACAACTTCTTTAGCAAGTGCCTGAGACCAATTATACATGCGAAAAAAGTAAATCAAAAAGAAGAATATGATCATAAAATTAAAATACATGTACAAATAAAAATCCAGGGATGTAATCACGCTTAATGGTAATGCGAATTTAGCCGGGAGGGGGTCATTTGGCTAACTTGTTCTATTGTTTTACTGCTCTTCGTCTTTAGGTCGTTTACCGGTTTCGTGTTATGCTTTTAATCGTTCTTTTTTAGTTGTTTATTGTGTTTGATTGCTCTATTTTTCCGAGGTTTATCCTTAGCCCAAAATTGTGCCAATCCCTCCATTAACTCTTCATAACTTCATTTGTTTTAATTGTAGACAAACTTATATTTTAATCATTCTTTTTTAGTTGTTGTTGTGCTTGATTACTCTACTTTTCCAAGGTTTTTTCCTTAGCCAAAACTGTGCCAATCCCTCCACTAACTCTTCATAACTTCATTTGTTTCAAATTGTAGACAAACTTATAAGTTAAAACACACTTTGAAAATCAAAAGTATTTGGCAACCAACATTTGAATTACAACTAAAATATACAGTTGTAAAATTAAATTCAATCAGAGGGGTAAGTCAATACCGTGGCAGAACACCATATCATTCCTCTTTGTAGCCTCTCGGATGGCTTTCTTAACATTCTTCTCTTCTCTGTGTATATATATAAGATAGACCCCCCCCCAAAAAAAAAATCAATATCAATGTTCTAATCGAGCGTGCAATTTTAGGCCTTTAGAAAACTACAAATTTCTTCAAAGGGAAAAAGCGGAATCAAATTACCATGGATTTGTAAAGAATTTGTAACGGAATTGAAGATAAAATACCTCATCTTGCGGAGAATGTTAGACATCTCCTCTCTCTTCTTATTTGCCCTCTTGTGAGTACCCAACTTTCTCTTGGTGACCTTAAGGGAGTGATCCTCTTTTCATATGGTGCGAAACCCACTACTTAACGAATCAAATTCCTCACAAAATGGGACCTTTTGCTTGTTTTCTGTAAAAATGATAACAATTTTGAATCTGCAGACTTGATGCTTACACTAAAGTAGATTAAATATAATAAAAACACTAAACAGAACATAGGGATTCTTTAAGGTAATCAGATCACAGTAAGTGCATAAAGCTAATTATGGGTGGCATAACTTTCATGAACAAATCCACTTCTAGTTGAAGGAAATTACTTACGCCTTTCCAATCAGATGGGCGGGGAGCCAACTCCTTCTTGGTCACAACATGGCCTTTGTTCAATCCAACAAAAAGGACTGTATTTGGCTGCTTTGGGGCAATCACCTGCTACCAATTTCACACAATGTGCATACCAATTTCACACAATGTGCATCAGTTTATTCTCATACCACATTTCTTATATGCATAACATTTTTCTTAAGCTAGCTTGAAATTTGAAGGAGAAAATCAACAAAAATATGATTGTCAACGTATCAAACATTCGGAGAAAAGAAAAGAAGGATTTAAACACTTTTAATCACCAGTTTTCTATCAAGCCACATCACCAAATGCATCAACCAAAATTTTCAACCAAAATTTCTCATATCTATGACACATAATCCTTTTCTAAACAACTCTTGAAAATGCAAAACGCTCATCAATAAGGCTGATTTTGATGAAGAAGATGAAGAACCTCAATCGAATTAGAACCCTAGATGAAAATAAAACCCTAGTGGATATGGAAGAGGAGAGACGATGATGAACTTACAGGTCGATTTTTCTGGTTAGAGGTCAACCCAGTTTGTTTTCCGAGATGCATTTTGGCCTTCTTCCATGCCCATTTTTCTGGTCGAAGGTCCAAAGATGTTGGATCTGGTATGTAATCGATCTCTCTGCATCCTCCATTTTTTCCGTTAACCAAAAGGAAGCAAAGATTATTGGGCATTTGATAGATGCGGAAAACGAAAAGATAACTCGGTCGGGTTTGAGGAGGAGAAGAAGAACGGGAGTTGGGAGGGGGCAAAGGTGGTTTCTCGGTGGCTTTTGGTGAGTATTGCTACTATTGGGAGATGAAGAGGATCAACCGTTTGGGAAGACAAAGGGTTTGCTGTTAAAATGTGAAATGAATTATCAACGCAAGCAGAGATCAAGGAGAACAAAGATAAATAGGTTTCTTGTTTTTAGAGAAGGACACGTCAGCTCTTGTGGTTTCTGTTTTAATATATATAAAGATTTGCTCCTTCTGGTAAAAGTCAAGTATGGATACATCTCACTCAACCCCTCCCTCCCCCCCCCCCTTCTTAGTTTGGTTTGATTTACAAAGGGAGGGTGGTCTATCTGCTAAGCTTTGGACTAACATGTCCTTACGTTGGGGCAACTTCCAAAAACTGTATTTAGAGATCATTCATTGGTAACATATTAAGATTGTATTGTTTTGTGGCATCTAACTTTCTAAATAATGTATTCTTCTTGACATTGTATACATTTTGGTGTAGGAAGAAGTTGAGTATGAATGAAATCCATGATATTCATGGGCTACGACTGATTGTGGAAAATGTAGAGGACTGCTAAAAAGCATTACAACTTGTTCACCGGTTATGGTCTTAAGTAGCTGGAAAGTTTAAAGGCTATATAAATCAACCCAAGTGTAATGGGTATGTTGATGGAATATACTCCTATCTCTCCATTTAATGGCATAAAGATTCCCTTCTCAACATATTTAATTTTATTTGAAAGATGAACTTCATTTTGTAGGTATCGGTCTCTGCACACAGTAGTAATGGGGGAGGGATTGGTTCCGCTAGAAGTTCAGATCAGAACAAAAGGTGTATTTTTTCACAAAATAGATTGGCGTTGAAGCTCGAGTTTTCGGGAAAAAGGTGTATTTTTTCACAAAAAATTATCTACTTTTGTGTTATTCTCGAGAATTTAAGCAAATAGAAAATGACTCAAGGCTGATTATTTTCATATCCTTTATTTTTATTGCTGACTCCAATTTCTTGGCTTTGAAGGCGTAGCAAAGTTCAAATAATTCTGTTTAGTGCAACATTATGATCTTGGGTGAATCATGTACGTATCTTTGCTTATTCTCACTTTGTTGTGTTCTGTTCCCCCAATTAATGTATATGATCTTACTTCAACATTTGGCTAATTTGATTCATTTATGGAATATTATGGTTATTTTGCATAAGAAAAAGAGATCGAAGAGTGTTCCGGTTACAACTAAGTCCGTCATTTTAGATTGAATGAAGAAGAGATCAACAAGAGAATATGTACACATTTCATTATCAATCGTCGTGGTTCTAACTTCTAATATATTTTGTGCACATGTAACGTTATCGATCCCGGTATGTGTTTTAATCACTGTTCTAAAAAACTCGCCGCACAGCCGCCATGGCGCGTCATGGCACCAAGGCTTGTGTGTCACGCCACGTTAAGCCCATGGCACGCCATGGCCTAATGCGCAGTTATCATAAGGAGATATTTGATTTTTCTTTACGTTTTTAATGTCTTATTTGTAAGTTTTTAATATATAACCTAATTTAACTTGCTTATTACTATTAACTCATTGAATAACACTACAAAACATATGTTTTTATATATAAATTAGAAATTTGATGCCATAAGTCACGCCTTGAAAACGCCATGGCTTCGCCGTGGCTCCTAAGGCTTGAGGCTTGGCCTCGCCGCCACGCCTCATGCCATTTAGAACATTGGTTTTAATCCTTAAACACTATTTGGTAAAGTAAATGTCCCATTTTCAATCATTGTCCATCTTTTTTGTTGATGTAATATGTAATCTCGATTCTTGATACTTTATAACTTAGTTTCTTGTGCAATTAGGAAGAACCAACCTGTATGGGAACTTGCCATTTTTCTTGGTTTGGCAAGAGGTTAGATTGGAAAAAGTTTGAGGAACTATCGGATTAGTTTAAACTTTGGTGGACCTTTTGTAGTTTACTGTGGTTATTTGGGACTAAGGGAGCGTTTACTAAACGCTTACAATTTATCTTACCTGATAAAAAAGGGGTCAAGAATTTTACCCGTAAGAGGGATGATAAGGATGGACAATGAGGTTGATGACTCACTGTTACCCGGTAACGTTTACCGGGTGAATCGTTGCATATGATACCGTTTTTATAGCCTAAAATCTTACCTGGTAAGGTAAGTTAGAGTATTGACTCTTACCAATAAGCCGCTTATCGGTAAGCGTTTGGGTAAAAGAACCCAAAGTGAGGTTGATGAGAGAAACACTACAAGAGAAATGACCTTCAGGGAAGGTTTTGTTTTGTACTTAAAAGTCCTAAAAGCTTCTCTAAAGCCTTTAGAGAAGCTTTTCATTTCCGTCAAAGAGCTTCCCTATATAAGGGTAGGTAAAGGCTTTAGTGAGGGTTCTCGGAGGGTACATTTTTGGGTAGCCTTTAGAGACGTTTTTGTGGGTCTTTAGATACACTTTCAAAGCTTCTCTAAAGGTTAATCAATTTTTTTTAAAAAGCTTCTCTAAAAGTGATTATTTAGTGACGCTCTTCAAGTTTTTGTGACAGATCATAAGAGTTACTAAAAGATACATTCAGGGAAGGAAATGGAAAAGCTTCTCTAAAGATGTTGGCTTTAGTGACACTTTCTAACAAGCTTCTCTAAAGGTCTCCTTTAGTATCACTTTTCAAACCTTCTCTAAATATGGTATTTAGATACACATACTCACAATCTTCTCTAAAAATCACCTTTAGTTACACTTTGAAAATTCAAATCCTTCTCTAAAGAGTATATTTTATATTTATTTTCATCCATATTTCAATTGCATATACATATATAATTATATATATATATATATAATAGAACAAATAAATAATTAATATTAAATTAATCAAAGAACAAATTCTTAAAAATCTCAAAATGATAGTTTTTTTATAGTTTCTTTAGTTCAATCACTTCATGCATCTAAAGTTCAATCAATTCATGCATCCATCCAAGTTTTTAAAAAAATCCAAAATCATAACCGAATGTTCTAACGATCTCGGGTCTCAGAACCATGTTCTTGAGCATTTAGTGAAGATGAAAAACTCGAACGTGGTTGGCCAGACACAAACAAGCTCACCATTTGACGCAACTCGGCCATTTCACCCTTCATAAGAACGAGCTCGGATTTGGTTGAAGCAAGCTCGGATTTGGTTGAAGCAAGCTCGGACTCCGTCGAATCAAGTCTAATAGACATCTCGGTGTGGCTCAATCGACTTGATGAGCCGGTGCTATGTCGTGAACTCGTAGAGTCACTCCTAGTGCTCGGGACCCTAGACCATCCTCGAATATATGCAGGTCTTTTACCAAACACTTGTTGCATAATCTCTAGATCACCCGGGGGATTTTCTATTGATTCCGTATGCCGCTTAATCTCTACCATCTTCTCCTATGGACAAGAAAAGTTATATATTAATATATATACATCTTAGTGATTTATAAAACGATGAAGACATGCAAAAGAACTCGTTAAACGTAACTTACATATGAAGTGCGAGAATAATCATTAACCCAACCATCTTTTTCTCTATAATGCAACTTTCGGAAAGTCTCTATCTCCCCGAGAGAAGGATCATCCGATAATCCTCTATTTCGTAAATGGTGATTTGGAGTACTCACTGTACCATTTAAAGAAACATACTTTCGCTTCCCTCTGTTCTCGGAATTTTTACTTGACATAGCCTACACAAACATATATTCAAGTTTATGAATTATAATAAAAAGATATATCAACTAGCACTTATTTTTATTCATCTGGGATCAGCAGAATGTATTAGATGGCATATTTATCAGAAATTCAGAATAGTATATAAGAATCATTTTGTTTGATTAGTTGTAATGGACTCCACTCCTTAATACAAGTAGATGGATCTAGAAGTAGTTTGTGTTCCTGTTTCCAATTCTATTTTTCAGCATAATTCTATTTTTGGACATAATCTCACCTTTGTTTAAACTAAAATAATTACCATGCTTACCTAGCTTTAATTTATGTTTCAGCTATAACTCTGATATATTTTATATAACTCTAACAGGGAAGGAAAGTATGGCCAGACTTGTGTTGTCCCTCTCCAAAACAGCTCAATAACCAATGGTTCAAGACAGTAACCTAGTTCCTTATACAGTACTGTCCCATATGTTTCGGTGATTAGATTTTCTTTTGAAGTTCATAACCTAGTGCCTACCAAATTTATACCCATATGATCTGTAATGAGCAAAATATGTAATGAGCACTTGAAACTTACATGGAACTTCTCTGAACTCCAATAATCGCATAGTGTACACCAAGCATCATTTGTAATGTTAGAGTCAGTTGGCTTCATTCCTTTAGCTCTTTCCACATCCTCCTCGCCATGGCATTTTAGGAAATGCTCCTTCAACTTTGCCCTATGATTTTTGAAAGATCGACCCATTTGGAAGTCGATCACATCAACCACGATCTTGGAAGACAAGTCGACATCAAAATTAATCAAAATACACTACTAGTGAACGAATATGAGGATGTCCGCATTCATAATTTTATGAATAAATGCAATACACAAAAAACAGAATACACTTACATAATTCCATTGCTTTAAAATCGAGAGAGATTGTAACACTTAACAATTGTAATAACCTATTTGGAGTGTGCTGTAACTTTAACAGATAACGTTGAGCGTAAAGGGATGTCTGCAATAATTACTTAAATCTCGGAAGTTTGCTTGGAGTAATCAAGATCGAATCAGAATTTCTAGTGCCGCTATTATAAAAGATCATTCGAATAGTTTTATTTTTTCCCAAGATCAAGTGATCAAAGTATTTGTTGAGAGTGTTGATTTTAAATAAAGTGATTTTCAGAATTAATATTGAATTAAAATTGATTCTAGTTCAAAGTATTTAAAACGGACCTATTCACCTCTCTAGATTGTCTTACAGGATAGAATCATTCTAGCCAAAGTGGTAATAAGGGAGGTTGTTATGAACTTCATTATAGCATAGGCCCCTAAAAAGCTTGTAATCTATCCAGCTGGCTTCTTAGACAGGACAAGCAATCCACTGGACCAGCAGATCAAGGAAAGAAATTCCAGATTCTCTAACCAAACAATGAGCAACAACTTTTGCAGGAGATAATATTAAGTTAACAATACAGGATGTTGTCGGAAGGGAGTTGGAAGAAGAGGAACCTGCTCTAGTGAAAAACTTCAAAATACACTACTAGTGAACGAAGATGAGGATGTCCGCATTCATAGTTTTATGAATAAATGCAATATACAAAAAACAGAATACACTTACATAATTCCATTGCTTTAAAATCGAGAGAGATTGAGAGAAATCGAGACCTGATCGTCGGCGAGGAAGATGAGGATGTCCGCAGCAGATTGTGAACGAGACGATGAGGAAGAACGATTGGGGAAGAACGCTAGTCTGAACAACGAATGCGAGGAGTTTAGGCAACGATTGGTGAAGAACGCACTCTGAACGATTGGGGAAGAATGCAGTCTGAACGATTGGGGGGATTGGGGATGAAACGCTAGTCTGAACGATTTGGGGCTTAGGGCTCGTTATTAAACTGGGCTCCTTATTAAACTTTCAGATACGTTTCTTAAAAGCGTAACTAAATATTTATTTAAAATTAAAAAAAAAACTTTTAGAGAAGCTTATAAAAGTGTTACTAAAGCTCACTCTTATTTTTTAGAGAAGTTTTTTTTTTAAAGTGTCTCTAATACTTTTAGAAATGCTTTCAATACAGTACGATATGTTTGGAAATCCTTCTCTAAAACTCATCCTACTTTTAGTTACACTTATTTTTTTTGTCACCTAATTCCTTCCCTAAAACATATCTTTATATACACTTCCAAAACCTTCTCTAAAGGTTCCTTCTCTAAAACTCATTTCTCTTGTAGTGAAATATGTTAAATTGTTTTCCAATAGTCGGGATTTATTTTATATATGCCTTGATTTTTTAGTTTCATGCATATTGAGTAACAATATAACGCTTTAATATTATTGTATGGTTAATCACCTTTATTTGTTCAACAGGTCCTAAATTTGCATCTACTTGGTGCTGAATGAAATATATCAAGATGAAGTAAACTTGCAGAATTAAGGTTCTCTGTTTAATTGTTTTCTAACTTGTAAGAGTTGTGATCGCTTTTATCTACACAAGAACTTACGTAGTTATAAAATTTTATCAACTCTCATACTGCACCAAATTTCCTAGCTTGGTTGTACTTTGAAACTTATGGTTGGTATACATGTTTCCCTGCCATTTAAATTTGTGCCCTACAAGAACCTTGATGCTTGGTAGTGAATCACCTAATAAAGATAAATTGATATTTATACTTGGATTTGTTCTCTTCCTAAATTGATATGTTTTGGAATTAATGATCTGTTTTCTTCGTAAATTGGAATTGTCTTTTTAAGAAGAAGAAGAAAAAAAAAAAGAGGAATCAACCATCAAAAAAGTTGTGGAATTAACAGAACCTTTCTAATCCAAACTCATGATATACCTTGAAAATGTTTGTTATTATTAATTTGTTGGTTGTCTTGTGCACCTGTAAGTAATGATTTTTTAGGTATGAAATTAAGGTGCACCAGCTAAACTTTTGATTTAGAAAATATAAGGGACATCAACCAAAATAATAATAAAAAGTCCCTTGAAATCAACCAAAGAATAGAAAAAAAAAGTCTCTCAAAATCAACCACAAAAGGTGTAGTCGCTCTACAAAAAATATTGGTCCTGCCATTGAGTTGGTTTATAAATTGATGGGTACAAGCGCATTGTATCAGCAAAATAGACACAATGGTTCACCGAAATCTAATGGAAAAATTAACACTTTTAGTTTCTGATAGAAATATACATCCCGCAGCATTGTGCGGGTTCATCATTTTATGCACAAAGCAGGGATAAAAAACTCTTAAATACAACTTATTAAGCACAAAGTACCATCATTTTATGCAAAATTTTAAAAATCTCTTAATTTACAATTATCAAAGCGCAAGATACATATTACTACTACTGCAGACTTCTAACACCCACAAATTTGGTATGTGCAGGGCCTTCCTTTTATGCAGATCTTTCCATGTATCACTATTAATTAATATATTATATTACTATAAATATGTTTTAATTATATTATTAAATATGTAATTGGTTATTTTTTTCTAGATGTCATTAAAATATATAAGATAATCATTGAATTATAACAAAATGCTTAATTTTTATATAAAAAACATTATATTATTAAGCCTAAATTAAACAAATTTATAAAAAAAAACATTATCATTTTCTCAAAACCATACAAAATCGTACTGTAAATCGACAAAAATACAAAAATGAAAATGAAAAATTAAAATCGTGATATATCTCGCTGCATTGCGCGAGTACGCTTCTAATATATTATAAAGCAGACATAAAAAACTCTTAAAAACAAATTTTAAAATTTTAAAGTTTAATGTACTGCTATTTAATGTTAATTACTTAAAAAAACAACCATTAAAGTTGTATGTACTACATTTAATGTTATTTATTAATTTTCAATCATTATCTCTAACCATTTTAACTCCCCTAAAATAACTCTCAGCATAATTAAATATAAAATAAAAATCAAATTTTAAATATAAAAAAAATCATTATTACTCTCTCACAAATCATCCAAAATCGTAATGTAAATCAATAAAAAACAGAAAATAAAATGAAACATTAAAATCGTGATGTATCTTGCTGCATTGCGCGAATACACTTCTAGTTTTGTTAAAAACGTAATAAACCGGGAATTAAAAGCTAAAAATTGGAAATTTTGGTACACACGGGATTCAAAACGGAAAGGGAAAAATCATGCAACCAGCTATGCCAAGAGAAATTTATGTTATTATTGTAGTTTTAATGAATATAAGGGGACTCAATGAATCCATAGGATAACACCAATTGGAACAAGGGGATTAATTTTTCCATTGCTACAGAATCATAAAGCGGTGACTTGTACCACCATATATGCTCTTAAGTAGGTCCACCCCCGACAAGGGGTATAAAGCGGTGACTTGTACCACCATATATGCTCTTAAGTAGGTCCACCCCCGACAAATGGACTTTACAATTATGAGACATGGCTTTACGTTTTCCAATCTCTCTGCATCTTTCGCCTTCTTGGCTTCTTATTCTTTTCTTCTTTCATGATTTGGCCTTTTTATTCTTCTCCAGCATTCTATATAATTGCAGTATGATGTTCTTCTTTTTGTTTAGGGTGTTAATTAACTTGTAATTTCGTCGGAGTTTATTTGCGTTGTTATACTAATTGTATGTTTGTTTCAATATTAGAATCCACATTAGTTTTTTTTTTTTGTTTTTTTTTTGAAACAGCAACCAACTATATTAAAAAAGCTAGCAAGCCGCTAGCAGAGCAACAGAAAAATTACATTAGTTAATTTATTAAATAATTGCAGCATTCTAACATATTATATTTACACCATCGTCATGCATATCATTATTCTTTTTTTCATCATTATACGTTGTGTAATGAAGTATGATTCCTGGTGGAATGCAAAATCATTTTAAATTTTGCTAATGTTTTCTTACCACTTAGATTCATTATGCTGATGGTTGCAGGTAGTAGATATTAACTGTTCAAGGTTCGGTAACATCTAAATCTCAATTTCATTAACCTGATGGTAAGATTTCATTTGTTTTTCCGTGTGATTTTTAGTTGTTCTTTAATTTGAAGTATAAAAAGCTAGTTTATAAGTTATATTGATTATTGTGTTTTGTAAAAAGCTATTAAGTACGTTTTTGTATGGTTTGCAGGGAGATCATAAAACCAATTCTGAAGGATGCATAACTCATGGACCATGGGGTTGTTCATCGGGGAAAAACTGGATTTATAAGCCTAATGGCTTCATTAGGAAGATAACTATTAAACATGGAAGTTCTATTGATGGCATCAAATTTTATAGCGGCGGCTCTAGTACAGGTGAAACTGAAAGCTCATATTTTGGTGACAAGAATGGCCCAAAAACTGATGAGGTATCTGATAATATTATCTGAATGTAGTTTGGTGTCATTGAAGATTGTTTCATCATTTTTGTGTACATATTTTTAATTCTACAGATTTGCATCGACTTCCCTAATGAATATCTAACGTCAATAAGTGGGACGTTTGACGATTTCTGGGTGAAGTCATTATGCTTTGGCACAAATCAGAACCAATATGGTCCATATGGTAACGACAGTGGTGGTACTCGTACTCCTTTCTCATACGAGGGGGAAGGTGTTATGATTGTTGGATTTCATGGCCGTCTCACCAGTAGTTACCTTGAAGCTATTGGGATTTATGTGAAGCCTGAATCATGTGCATCGGGTCTTAACTCTATATCTACAGACAATTCCATGCATGAGGTTCATCCCTTACCATCTAAAACTCTCTTTTTGGTATTTCTTTTCTGTTTTAACTCTCTTTAACCATTCATGTTTCGAGCCTTGTCTAAGACCTACTTAATTTGTTTATCGCTAATGGGTTTTCTGCAAAAATTCCTCTGAATTCTGATTATTTATGTGGTTCTAAAGTTAAAAAATCCTTTTTATTAACTCCTGATTATTTTTTCACAGTTATGTTCTAGAATGACAATCCCAAGGTATGCAGGACCTTGGGGGGCTTCTGGAGGCAAACCTTGGGATGATGGAGTTTTCTCTACTGTCAAACAAGTACGTATTCATGTTAGAGAGTCTTTGAATGTGATTTATGCCATCCAATTTGAATATATTCAAAGGGATGCTAAATCTGTTCTGTCACCAATTCATGGAGGAACAGGTGGAGATAAAATGGAACTGGTATGTACTAAATTACATGATGATTTTTTGCATTTTGTCAACCTTTTATGAGCGGTCTAGGTTGATAACAAGACCATGATGTTTGCAGGTTAATTTGGATGGTATGGATGAGTATTTGACTGGGATCTCGGGTTTTTATGGACCCATTGAGGGGTATAATGGAGTGGAAGCTATAACGTCCATCACTTTTCACACAAACAAGACGACACATGGGCCGTATGGGCGAGAAATGGGTGCAGGGTATACCCTTTTCAATTCAACAGCTACTTCTGGAGAGTTGTTGGTTTTCATGGCAGGAAATGGACTGATGGATTTTTAATTGCAATCGGTGTTCATATGGAGTATTTCTGAAGACTGTTCTTATAAAGCAACGAGATTTATGTATAAAACAGTAAATTTAATTCAAAATAAAGCAACGAGATTTATGTATAAAACAGTAAATTTAATTATAAAGATTCAAACTTTATTAATAAAGTTACAAACTTTATTTATAAAGTTTAGCAATTACCAAACGTAAAACTGATTTATAATGATTTATGTGAACCTAATAACGAGTCTATCCTTCGCGATAGATACGTTAGAAGAAGGGGTAGAAGTCAGACTGTCCACTCTAGTGGATTGAAAAGAAAGACGGAACAGAAAATAAAAGCTAAGATGATCGATAACTTCACAGAATCTCCGAAATACAACTGCACGGTTTATCTAAACCTGTACTTAAAGGTTTTGGCGTATCTCTATAATGCTGTAAGATTAACAGTCGCTAAATCCCCAGGATTTGATGCAGTACACTTAAGCACTAACAGCAATAGTGCTTAATTATAACACAAAGTTGAGACAGAAGATATGGTAGAGATCGTGAGAGAGCAGAGGAAGCAGCGAGAGAGAGAGAGAGAGAGAGAGCAGAGAAAGCTTCGTTTTTCAGTGTGTTAAAACAATAACCGGAAGCCTCAATTTATACTCGAAAATCAGAAAATAATCTGATAATTATTCCTAAATTCCTCCCCAAGAATCGGAATTGGAGATAGAGTTGGAACTGATTTCCAACTCATTTTCCCATGTTTTTAATGAGTTAAAACAGAAAACTTATCTGGAAAATTAAATCTTTTTCTGCTTAAGAGTAATTATCAGCTGAAAATTAATTATCTGCTCAAAATTAATTAACTTCACTTAATTAATTATCTCTATCTAAAAAAAGAAAGCTCGTAGCTCGGGGCGAGTCTCCTCAACTCCAATGTGAAGTGCAAAGTGCAAAGCGAGAACCGCGCCCGCGCCCGCACTCTCGCCCTCGCACTCGGCCACGGCCACGGCCACGCACGCGCTCGTGTGCGTTGCACTTCTTTGAGACCCCCCACCATAAGCCTACCATTTTACTCAAGACCCACTTGAGATGATAGCCTTATAAACAACACTTTCTTTTGTGTCTCTACCAATGTGGGATGGAAAATTCGAACCTCACACTCAAATTCCAACAATCCCCCCAGGTTGGAAAATTTTCTGACATTCAATAAAAGATGATGTCACAGTGGTGTCACTAAGATTAAACCCCGTTTAATGTGGATATGCCGGAAGGAATCAATTCAGAAGTATACTTAGGATTTAAACTTTGAATTTTGTGATTACTTTGGCTTATTCACACACATCATCTTTTGTCTTTGCATTCTCACTGAGCGCGAATATGGCCATGCACTAAAATCCTTGTTAGGATCAAGCGCTTACCACTACGCCAAAAGCAATTACTGATGGAGAAGGCGCAACTTTATTTCCTTATAGCGTAGCAGGCAGCGCCACGTTTCGATTTAGGAAGATGCTGGTCAATGACCCAACAATCCCCCCAGCCAGCATCTGCCAGCACTAACAAGATCTTCGCTAGAAGTCAATGGCTGGACAACATGCCTTTGGCATTTAAATGCACTCCATGGGATTCGAACCCGTGACCTCCTCTGATACCACATGTTAGGATCAAGCGCTTACCACTACGCCAAAAGCAATTGCTGATGGAGAAGGCGCAACTTTATTTCCTTATAGCGTAGCAGCCAGCGCCACGTTTTGATTTAGGAAGATGTTGGTCAATGACCCAACAATCCTGTTTCATGACCTTTTAGAAGAGAAACCACAACTCTTCATTTGAGGCGGCACCACCTCTCAGTCGTAGTATAGGCAAAGTTCTATAACACCTTTGTTGCTAAGATGCCTCTAAACTTTGTTAAGAGAACTAACTCATCCTTGTTCTCGGCAACGACTTACTGTCAGGATCAAAATTCAAACAAGAATTTAACACACACTCAGAAACTATGTTAAAGGAGTCGCGGAAAAACACTTTAACAATAAATCAATGGAACAGTATCAGAATGTAAATCACAAGTTATATTGATTTAACTTAATGATTACAAAAAAAACCCCAATCTGTTGAACATGCTCAACAGACGTTCAATACTTCTCTATTGAAAGGACTTCTAAGAACCTTGAGGTTAATTCTCTCTAAGCCAACGTATTCTATATCACTAATCTATTCTCTATAACTATCTATATACTAAATATATAAAGAACTAATTACAAGATAATTATCAAAACAAAGTTGATCTTCATAATCCATTCCATAATTATCTTCATCTTTATCTCCAGCTCCTAGTCTTTCGTTTCAAGACATCTTTATCAACATTATCTTCAGAAGCAACATTAATCTTCTAGCAGTATTAACTTTCTCAGCAGTACTAACCATGTTTGTAGTAGTAATTCTTCTCTTGCAGTAGTAATCTTCAAGCAATACTAACCACTAGCAGTACTAACTCTCAAAGCAGTACTAACTCTTCAAGCAGTAGTAATTACTACTAGCAGTAGTAATTCTTTCATCTTGCAGTATTAATGTAATCAGCGGTATTAATCTTTTAGTCTAGCAGTAGTATCCATCCTTAGCACATTTTAGACCTAACAATCTCCCCCTAACTTAACTTTTCAAAATGAGAAGTTAAGTTCTTCAGCATAGGGTCTTCATGATGCTTTCAAAACTCCAATTCAATTCCCAAGGTATGGATCCAGACCCCGACTTTGATTAATGGTTATTCTGACCACAATCCTTGCCATTTCAGAATGTTTAGGGCAGATCAACTTTGCTTTCAACATTCCTTGCAGTTTTGCCTTACTGTGGTTATACACCTTGTCCACCAGGTAATACTCATGGTAGCTTTTATCAATAGTGATGGCATAGACTCCACATCTCTCAAATAACATCCAATTATCTATTCTTTTGAATTTATTCTCTACAAGTCTTTGATAACATGCTGCACTCTTTCAGATCAAACATCATGCATAAGTATTCCATGGCCATCTTTGTTAGACTTATCCCAGCTTCGTTCAACACTTTATCATATAAGTTCAGCCCAACTTTGTGCATTTCTTCCAAATCAGACCTGGAACAACTTCTGATAATTTTACCCCATGTAGCATACACTTCATAATGATCACCCATTCTCTTGATCCTGAAGTATTCTTTGCCTTGGTCTACCAAAATATCCCAATGAATGATTTCAGGAGCATTCACTGAAATAGGATCAACCTTCAGAGGTTCTTTATCGGATATTGTCATGTACAAATAAAATTGCACATCAGATTGTTGAGGCTGATCTGAATCTGCTTCTGTTTGTTCCTGCTGCTCTACAGAATGTTCAGCTTCCATTTGTTCACTTCCCATCTCTTTTTTTCCTTCTTCAGTCCTAGTCCTTTTTGCCTTTGGCTTGGTGGCAATGGACTTCTTTCTTTTAATGGCTCCAATTTTCTGGGCTAAGGTCTCTTCTTTCTTCACTTCAGCCTTGTATTTGATAGGAGTGCCTTCTTCACTGTTAGGGAAAGGTTGTTGTATGTTGAGATCATGTCTTTCTTTCAACTTTCTTTCAACCTCAACCCTTTGAGTGAAATCCCCTTTCATCTTGGCCATCTCCTTCTTGTATAGCTCTTGTATCCTTCCAAATGACATACTGGTAAACATTCCTTCAGGAACTCCAATAGCTCCTTTCAGAAAGATTATCGTTTTCTTTCTTTCTTGATTGGCTAGGAATGTTTTAGATGGCTGTCTTTGTCTTGTCTTTAATAACAGCCTTTGCCTTGATGCCTTCTTTGTAACTTTCTTAGCAGCAACAGCAGTTTTCATACTCCTTTGAAATTCCTCATTAAGCTTTGTAGACAATTCTAAAGCAATCTTTCTGTCTTTTGCAGATTGGATTTCTTCCTCATTTTCCATCTCTTCTTACAACTTCTTTGCTAACTCTTCATCCAGGGCTATTTGTGATGATTTCTTTGATGGCTTCACAGATTCAACCACCTTTTCTTTCCATTTCCTCTTGATCTCTGCCTCACTGATCTTTTTCTTTTTTTGTTCTATTCTCCTTTGATTACCACTCCTTTAGCCTTTTGAGTGGATTTAGGAGTGTCATGTTTTGCTTTAACTAGAGTTTCTGCAATTTCTAGTTCTTCAACTGTCATATCAGTTTCTGCTGCTTTTGTTGTTTCTACTTTTGGTGTTGTTACTGCTGTTGACTCTGTTACTGCTTCTTTCATACTTGTTTCTGCTGCTTTACCTATTTCTGCTGCTTTGCCAAAGGTTTCTGCTTCTGTACTAATCTCCTTTTCTTTTTCAGCACCAGTCTCCCCCTCAAACTGAAATTCCATCTCACTTGTACTCTCCTTTTCTATTTCAGCTTCTAACCTCTCCACCTTTTTGGAAGCATCATTAGTCCTTCTCTTCTTTAATACAAACTGAGTTTTCTTCTTCTTGTGCACCAGTTTGAGCACCAACTTCTTGAGATGGGCTATCTGCTCTTGTTGAGACAAAATCAGCTTTTGCATATCTTTTATCTCCAAGTTTTGATTGTGAAATTCCAGACTCATCAATTCTTCGTAGTTATATCTGTCCTCACCTTCTTTAGGTGTGTTTACCACCTTTGAAGGATCCTTGGATCTTTTAGTAGAGGCCTTCTGCCTAGCAGAAGCACCTTCTACCCCCCGTGGTTTCTTGGCACCTAGGACCTTTAGATGATTGCTCATCTAAAGTTTCCATGGGGAATGTCTTAGAGATGTTCACACTGTCCTGTCCTACACCTTATGCAGAAACAGTAGTGTGAGCCTTTCTACCCACATGCTCATCCTTCTCCTTATAAAGCACCTTCTTGGGGTTGGGAGACACCCCTATGGTTTCCCTTTGGATATTCTCTGATGGAGAATGCTCCATCAGAGGGCTTGTAGGCTTTGGGGTGAAGATACAAGAAGGGAAGGAACCTTCTGTACCTTTTTCCTTATATATGTTTTGGTGATGGGGGATTTGGGCTTGACAATAGGGATTTGAGGAGTATTAATGGAATTGAATGGTGTGGGTAGGTCATCAGTTGGGTGGTCAGATGTGGGTTGTGACCCTGATGCCTCACCATGGGAATGAGACACACCCATCATTGTAGAGAACAATGGAGTGTCTTGTCCAGAAAAGTCCTTGCTAGGCCTTTTCATGTTAGAGAATACCTTCCCTTTGGGAGGTTTTGGTACATACACCTCTTCAAGAGAGGGTTGATCCGTCAATTCCTTTAGTAGAATCTCTTGTACAAACCTAGGATACATATAAAATCTCTTTGTTTTGGTATCCAGGTTTGACAACAAATCATTTAAAAGCATTTGTGAAAATTTAAACTTTCTTGAGGTTTCTAAGCAAACCAGAGCATAAGCTATGGTACTGCTGAACTCACTCCATCCATTTGTTTTGCGTGAAATGCACTGTTGTAGGGTATGAATAAAGAATCGCCACTTAGGTGAAAATCTGTTCTTGTAAAACTTGTAAACATCAGTGGGACCTTCATACCCTATTTGACTAAGAACTTGGAAGAGATCTTCCTTAGGTAAAGAGGTTATACTTGAGGCCTCATCTAAGCATATATGAGTGCGTATGCAATCCTTTGTGATGGCGATGGGTTTGTCACAAACCCTTGATTGGATGACTTGATTTCCTTCCACAGTCTGTATTGAGGCATTTGCCCAGAACTGTCGCAAGTGTTCCACATAGATTGTGGGATTGACAGTAAGTGCGTAGGCAATGTGCGATGATTTGAGGAAATCCACTATAGCATGAAAACCCTCAGCTTGCTTGGGTTTCTGTAACATGGCGAGCTTATCATGTTCATCAAAGAATTCGAGTCCTGCCATCTTCTAGATCGAAACTAGGGTTACGCACTGGTAAGAAAGAATTCAAGAGAAAGAGAGAGAAAGAACACTCGTAGGAAATTCAAAGAGTCGTTTGGATTTTGGCGGTCAAAGAGGGTATTTATAGGTGGGGGGGTTTCAGTTAGAAGCAGTACTAAGTAACTTAGCAGTATTAACAATCCCGCAATATTAACTCATGTTAGCAGTAGTAACACATACTGGCAGTATTAACACAGACTAGCAGTATTAACACATACCAGCAGTAGTAACACTGATTAGCAGTAGAAATAAGGCAAGCAGTAGTAACTTTGCACTGGCAGTATAAACCACCTAGCAGTAGTAACCATACTTAACCATATTTGGACTTATATCATGAGTAATATAGAGAGCAGTATTAACTGAACTAGAAGTTCCAAGTATCCAATTGAGGCAATCTGAAACACTTAAACACACAAGGTTAACAGCACCATGCACAATAAAATATGAGAAAGTAAGCAGGAAGGAATTTATACAGAAATGGTACAGAAAGAAAAGCAAAAGATGCTTATTCAGTGTTTATCATGCCCACGCTTGTGACCAAGAATGTGAATCTACCAACATCAAAAGCTTTGGTGAATAGATCAGCAAATTGGTTACTTGTGAGTACTTTCAAAACCTGAATTAGCTTCTTTTCATTGCAGTCTCTAATAAAATGGTACCTTATTTCTATATGCTTGGTCTTTGAGTGCTTCACTGGATTATTAACAATGCTTATGGCACTGTTGTTATCAATGAAGATTGGAGTGTGCATAAAAGTAACACCATAGTCCAACATCTGATTTTGAATCCATAACACTTGTGACCAGCAGCTTACAACAGCTATATACTCTGCTTCTGTTGTAGAGGTGGACACCGTGGTTTGATTTTTACACTGCCATGACACTAGTCTTGCACCCAAAAACTGACATCCTCCTGATGTAGACTTTCTATCCAAGTTTGCACCACCCAAATCACTATCAGAATAAGCAAGTAGATCAAATGGTGAGTCATGAGGATACCAAAGACCCAACCTAGGTTGTCCTTTGAGATATCTGAAGATCCTCTTGACTGGTTGGAAATGAGATTGCTTAGGTCTTACTTGAAATATGGCACACACATAGACAGCAGACATAATATCTGGCCTTGAAGCTGTTAGATACATGAGGGAGCCAATCATAGATCTATAGTGATGAACATCTACATCCTCCCCCTCAAGATCTGCAGTGATCTGTTTGTGTGTTTCCATAGGTGTGCTGGCAGGTTTTGAATCTGAAAATCCAAATTTGGTAAGTATATCCTGCACATACTTGGATTGGCTGATGGAGATACCATCTTTCTTCTATTTAACCTGTAGCCCATGGAAGAATGTAAGTTCACCCATAGAGCTCATCTTGAATCTTTTGTGCATTAGCTCCTCAAACTCCTTGCACATATAATCTTTTGTGGATCCAAAGATGATGTCATCCACATAGATCTGCACAAGTAGGATGTCCTTCTTCTTCCTTTTGATGAACAAAGTCTTGTCTATTATGCCCCTTTCAAAGCCATTTTCCAAGAGATAGGTAGACAGAGTGTCATACCATGCTCTTGGTGCTTAATGTAGCCCATAGAGTGCCTTCTTTAATTTGTATACTCTGTCAGGAAAGTTAGGATTTTCAAACCCTGGAGGCTGACAAACATATACTTCTTCATCAATTGTCCCATATAGGAATGCACTCTTAACATCCATCTGATAAACTTTAAACTTCATGAAAGAAGCATAGGCTAGAAACAGCCTGATTGCCTCAATTCTGGCCACTGGAGCAAATACTTCTTCATAGTCTATTCCTTCTTCTTATGTGTACACTTGTGCCACAAGTCTGGCCTTGTTCTTTATTACTATTCCTCTCTCATCTTTCTTATTCCTGAAGATCCATCGTATACCAATTACTCTGTGTCCTTTTGGAAGATCAACCAGATCCCATACATCTTGCAGCACAAACTGCAGCAGCTTCTCTTGCATTGCTTCTATCCAGCTTGGGTCTTTCATAGCATCATAGGCCTTCTTGGGTTCAATCTGGGATAGAAAGCAAGATAACAAGCCTGTCTGTATGTCTTTCAATCCCTCTAACTTGCTTTGTTGCCTTGTGGTCATTGGAGAATTGATGTCACCAATCACTAACTGAGGAGGATGATTCTTCTAAGTTCTTGTATGATTGACAGCCTCCTCATTCAGATTGATTTCAAGATTGGAATCATGCTTTTCTGGAGTGCTTCCACCATACACTGATGAATTTTCATCATCAGTGTCATCTTTTGATAGTATGGGCATCTCAGGTCCTGTATTTCCTGAATTATGAGCATCCTCTTTATCACTCGTATTCTCTTCATCACCTTTGTCCTCTTCATCTGCTTTAACATCTTCATCCTGATCTGGATCAGAATCTTCTGATTCTGAATCATCTTTCTTTTCTGGCTGGCAAAATTCAACAGGATCTACTGTAGGTATTGGAAACAACACAAACTCTGAACTCTGTGCTTGTACCTTTTCTGAGCTTGTTCATGCATTTTGCACATTACTAAAACCCAATGCATTAGTTAGTGAATCAATGTCAAACAACCAATCAGGACCTGTACCAATTTGATTTGGTGTGTTCTCATTGCATTTGACATTGTCACTTTCCTCTATAATCCTTGAAGAAATATTAAATACTCTATAAGCCTTACTCTGAGATGAGTATCCAACAAAAAATCCATCTTCAGCTTTGCTTTCAAACTTGCCTAAGTGATATTTGGTGTTGAGAATAGTGCAAGGACACCAAAAAGGTTTGAAAATTCCATTAAATGGTTTCTTCTTGTTAAAAAGTTCATAAGGTGTCTTGCCTTGAGATTTGACTACTAGAACTCTGTTTTGGATATAACAAACAGTATTAACTGCTTCTGCCCAGAAAGTAATTGGTAATTTTGAATCTACCAACAGAGATCTAGCAGCCTCAATTAGTGTCATATTTCTCCTCTCAGCAACACCATTTTGTTGAGGAGTTCTAGGAGCACTGTATTGTCTCTCATTACCTTTAGTCTCACAAAAGCTGTTTAAGTCATTGTTTTTAATATCAGTTCCATTATCAGATCTGATGACTATAACTCTTTGATTTGTTTGGTTTTCAACCCTAAGAACAAAGGATTTGATCAGTCCACTTGTCTCATCCTTAGTCCTTAGATTTGATTAGTCCACTGGTAGCAGCACTATCATTGTTAGCAGTACTAACTTAGTTAGCAGTGGTATTACTTCCAGCAGCATTATTTCTGTTAGCAGTACTATTTGAGTTAGCAGTACTAACAGGTTTCTTGACTTTTGGAACCCAAACCTTGACAAAGTTGTTTGCTTTCTTGTTCTGTGAGTTACTCCTTGGCTTGCTTGGAGTATTTTCTTTTGATTTAGCGAACTTATTCTGAATTTGAGATTTTGCAGTCCCAGTTTTCATTGGTACTGTTCTCATATTAGCAGCCATGTGATTTCTTGATTGCTTCCTATAACCAAAAGAATTTTGTGTTTGTCTTTGAAAAGTAATTCTTTGGTTAATAAGATTTAAATAATAGTATTTGGCAAGATGATTCAATTTGCCACAGATAAAACAGGGCTTTGGTCTATTGATTTTGCTTAGATCAATTCCCTGTTTTTGAGCCCACTGATTATTTATGTTTCTCTGATTTCCCCTTATTTTATCATGTTTATGGGGCTTGTTCTGTTGACAAGTACAGGGATTTATAACAGAGGTTTGCATGTAGTGAATTCCCTGTACCTTTTCCTTTCCTTTCCTGGAGGTCTCAGCTTTCTCACTCTTAACAATCTCTTTCACTGTCTTGGACATCTCCACTTTATCACTTTTGATACATGGTTTACCTCCCTTCTCATTTGTCAGAATGTGGTTTTCTAAGGGAATATCTTTATGGTCTTCCTCATTCTTACTCTCAGAGTCTTCTTCTTCAGAGTCTGCCTCAACCACTACTTTGTCTAAAGGATCTACTTTTGTGGCTCCTGCAGGTAATTCCTTCTTGTCTTGTCTTTCTAAGAGGTCTGAGGTGGGAGGAATGTAGTTATTGTTGTATGGTCGAGGGGTGGTGTTGTAGCCTATTCCTTTTCTCAGTTTGTCATGAACTTGAGTTTTGAGTAAAGAGTCCATTGCTTTAGAAGCATTGGAATATTTCTCAATATCTAATTTAGCCTTCTCAAACTCGTTCCTTATTTTCTCACATTCCTCTTTAGTCTTCTCTAGTTCAATCTCTAACTGATTATTCTCCCACTTCCAGTAGTTGGTATCATATGAATGTTGAAGATCATTGGCTTGATATGCCTTAATCTGTTCTTCAAACTTCTCAACAATCAAAACATACTCTCATATCTTTTTCTAACCTTTTAAGGTCATCACACATGCTCTGATTGTGATCCCTGTACTTTTTAACAGTTTCAATACAGGTTTTAGAGCAAATGTTAGATTTTACCTCTGTGGGAAGTGCAGTGCATGATGACTCTGAAACCTCTGCCATCAATGCTTGGTTCTGAATGGCCTCCTCTACTTGATCACTCCAATCAAAGGCCATTCCTTCTTGTGAGACAAGAGATTGAGATGAATTCCTGCTATAGTTAGTGGACTTTGGTTGTTGATTATTGCTTCCATGTTGTTGGGCAGTTCCTCCTCTGCACTCTCTGGCAAAGTGTCCCAGATTATGGCATTTGTAGCATTCCACCTTGGATTTATCAAATCTAACACCATCTTCTCTTTTCATAGCAAAATTTTTTCTACCTGTTCTTTTGATGAATCTTTTGACTCTCATGGTGAGCATTGCCATCTGCCACTTGATATCCATCTCTTCAAGATCATCAGCATTGATCTGCTCGAGATCATCATTGATAAGAGCAGATTTAGCATGACTAGCATGGAATGCCTCCAAAACAGAATCATTGGACCCATCTTGTTTTGTGCCATAAGCAACACTAACTGATTCTGTATTAGCAGTAGAATCAGTAGTAGATGATAGGAGGGCAGCATTATGAGAGTATCCAGATGGCCTTTTCTTAGATTCAACTTCTGCTTCAAATACCCTTAGATCATAGTAGAGATCATCAAGCTCCTTATCCTCCAGTGTTGGGAACTGAAGAATTGCTAAGTACAGTTAATGCAGCTAGAAGAACATGATTACTACTTCTGAGGTTACTACTTCTGATGTTAATGCTGCAAGATTGAAGTTAATGCTGTTGATACAACTTAATGCTGCTCATCAAGATTAGTACTGCTAGAACAAAGTTAATACTGCTGAGCATGGTTAGTACTGCTGAACTTAATACTTCTCAGAGTATTAATGCTGCTTATAAGATGAAGATCTGTATGGCAAGGATGACAGCTGGATTGAAGATATTAATGGAAGCTTAGAGATAATGATGGAAGATTATATTGAAATCTTTTATTATTTTGTAATTATCTTTTGTCTTCAGTATATGTATATAATAGTTTTTCTTTAGATTAACAATTATTCATTCTGAGTTTTAGCTTTCATAGAGAGAATCAACCTCAAGGTTAGATCCCTAATTCTAGAGAAGTAGAATTCGTATTGGTGAGTCTGTTCATCAATATTGAGGTTGTGTGTAAAAGCTTGTGACTTTGAATCTGTCAATACAAGTTTACAAGTTATTCTGTTGATTCACTGTTTCATTGTTTTTCTGAATATTAAAGTGCTATTCCGCAGCTTCTTTAATATTGGTTTATGAGAGTTTATTCTTGTTTAGAATTAAGATCCTGACAAGTGGTATCAAAGCCTGTTTTGTCAAAAATCTTATTCATCATGGAAAACGCAGTTGAATCAAATAGTACCGTGGTCTCAAAGGTCCCAATGCTCAAAGGTCCCAATGCTTAGATCCAATGAATTCGACATGTGGAAGATTAGAATAAAGCAATACATTCTTCTCACTCATTACTCTATGTGGGACATCATTGAGAATGACCCATCTGATGCAGAAAATATTGGTGCAGATGGAAAGAGAACTCTACCAAAGACAGATGCAGAAAGAAAGACAAGGCAGACAGAGATGAAAGCCTTGCGCACTCTGCTCTTGGCGATTCCAAATGAATATCAACACCAATTCTGCAGTTGCACTGATGCACAGATGCTCTGGAATGCTCTAGAGAAGAGATTCTCAGGTACCAAAAGTACCAAGAGAAATCAAAAGGCTATATTGAAGCAACAATATGAGAACTTTATGTCAACCAAGAATGAGTCCATGACTCAAACTTTTGACAGGTTCAACAAGCTAATTGGTGAACTAGCTACTGTGGGAGTACAAATTGATCAAGATGATCTAAACAGGAAGTTCTTAAGGTCCCTGGGTGATGAATGGACCATGTATACTGTCTCTTTCAGACAGAATGATCAACTGGAAGAAAAGGAACTTGATGATCTATACAATGATCTAAGAGTTTTTGAATCTGAGGTAGAGGCTAAGAAGAAGTCTTCTAGGTATGTTCACAATGCGGCACTCCTATCAGCATCAATTGATTCTACGTCCAACCCTGAATCAGATAGTGCTTCTAATGGAGCAAATCAAGAGAAAGGCACTGAATCTGTGTTTGAAGCTTTTCTGTCCAGTCATGGAAACTCTTCTCTAATTAATGATGACTTGGAACAACTCCATCCAGATGATCTTGAAGAGATGGACATTAAATGGCAGATGGCCATGCTCTCTATGAGAGTAAAGAAGTTCATCAAGAGAACTGGGAGGAACAACTTCTCCCAAAGAAGAGAAGATGGAGCAGGTTTTGACAAGTCAAAGGTGGAATGTTACAAATGTCACCAGAAGGGACACTTTGCTAGAGAATGCAGAAGTGGAGTGTCTCACCACAACAACCACCAACAAGCACAGTCTAGAAGCTTCAATAATTACAGAAACTCTACACAAGCCTTAGTCTCTCAACAAGGTATGGGATTTGATTGGAGTGATCAAGCTGAAGAGGCTATCCAAAACCAAACTCTAATGGCAGAGGTGTCTGATCTCCCAACAGAGGTAACTTCTAATCTTTGCTCTCAAAATTGCATTAACACTGTTAAAAGGTACAGGGATCACAACCAGAACATGAGTGATGACCTTAAGAGATTAGAAAAGGACATAAAAGATTATGTGAGGATTGTTGAGAGGTTTGAAGATCAGATTTAGAGTTTTCAAGCCAATGAGCTTCAACATTCTTATGACACAAACTACTGGAAGTGGGAGAAGAATGACCTAGAACTCCAACTAACCAAATCTAAAGAGGAAAGTGATAAGTTAAGAGGAGAGTTATCTAAAGTCAAGTTAGATGTAGAAAAGTTTTCCAACGCTTCTAAAGCAATGGACTCTTTACTACAAACTCAGATTCATGATAAACTGAGAAGAGGAATAGGGTACAATACCACACCACCACCCTACAACAACAACTACATCCCTCCTAGTTCAGACTTGTTAGAGACAAAGGATAGGAAGGTCCTGCCTGAGGGAGTCACTGAGATAGATCCCTTAGATGAAGTAGTTGTTGAGGATAAAACTGAGAAAGAAACTGTCAAGAATAAGGACAGTACTGTGAGTGGTGAGATTCCTATAGAAAACCACATAATTACCAACGAGATAGAGAAGACTGAGGGAAAGACCAAGAAGGTTCATTATAAACAGACCACTGTTGTGAATCCTATCCCTTGCAAACAGTGTGCATGCAATAAATCTGAGCCCCAAAAACATGATAAACCAAGGGGAAATCAGAGAAACTGGAATAATCAGTGGGCACAAAAACAAGGGATTGATCTGAGTAAAATCAATAGACCAAAACCCTGTTTTATCTGTGGAAAGCTTAATCACATTGCCAAATACTGCTATTTCAATCCAATGAACCAAAGGTTGAACTTTCAGAGACCTACTCAAAAACCCTTTGATTATAGGAAGAAAGAAAAGAACCATGTGGCTAAGAAAGTTGTTAAATCTAAAAGCCACATGAAGAAAAAGAATGTGGAAGACAGTGTCAAAATCTGGATACCTAAAAGCATTAAAGCTGTTAGTACTGCTACCATAAATAGTGCTGCTGATAGTGATAGTGCTGCTAGAAGCAATACTACTGCTACCAATGTTAGTGCTGCTAACATTGTTAGTACTTCTGCAAATGTTAATACTGCCAAACCTGTTAGTACTGCTAACTCTGTTAGTACTTCTAAAGATAGTGTTGCTTCTAGTTTTAGTGCTACTAGACCAATAATCTTGACAAAGTACTCAAATACTAAGTGTTCTGATTTTAAAAACCTCATCAAAAAGGAATGTAAGTATTTTGATGAGAAAGGGAGACCCAAGACCACTTTGGCTTGGGTCCCCAATCAATACTAATTGTCTAATCTTATGTGCAGGGCAACCAACAACTCAAGGGGAAGAGCATCTGGCATGTTGATAATGGTTGCTCTAGGCACATGTCAGGGAACATGTCTTACCTCAAGAACTTCAAGAAGATTGATGGTGGACATGTTGCTTTTGGGAATACTCCAGATGGAGGTAAAATCAGTGGTAAAGGTGATGTGACCAAAGGTAAAATGACCTTTGAAGATGTATTCTATGTTGAACAATTAAGGTACAACCTGCTAAGTGTATCACAGGTTTGTGACAAACAACATAGTATATTGTTTACAGATTCTGAATGCATTATCCTTGCTCCTGGATTCATGGTAGTTGATGAAAAGATGATACTACTAAGAACTCCCAGAAAGGATAATGTTTACTGTTTGGATATGGAAAGTGTTTCATCTGATTCATCCCTAAATTGTCTTGTTTCAAAAGTTTCTCTGGATGAATCATCACTTTGGCACAGAAGGATGTGATGTGTCACATGAACTTTAAGACAATAAATAAACTTGTTAAAAACAACCTTGTAAGAGGTTTGCCTTCTAAAGTCTATTCATGTGATGATCATTGTGTTGCTTGTCTCAAAGGTAAACAACACAAAACTTCTCATATGTCCAAAGAGGTGAACACAATCTCTAATTCTCTTCATTTATTGCATATGGATCTGTTTGGTCCTACAAATGTTATGAGTATAGGTAAGAAATCATACTGCCTAGTTATTGTTGATGATTACTCTAGATTTACTTGGGTATATTTTCTAAGGACTAAGGATGAGACAAGTGGACTGATCAAATCCTTTATTCTAAGAATTGAAAACCAAACTAATCAAAAAGTAAAAATCATTAGGTCAGACAATGGTACTGAATTTAAAAATATTGACCTAAACATCTTTTGTGAAGAAAAAGGAATTGAGAGACAATACAGTGCTCCTAGGACTCCACAACAAAATGGTGTTGTTGAGAGAAGGAATAGGACACTAATTGAGGCTGCTAGATCTCTGTTAGCTGATTCTAAACTGCCAATAACTTTCTGGGCAGAAGCAGTTAATACTACTTGCTATGTCCAAAACAGAGTACTAGTAGTCAAGCCTAAAAACAAGACACCATATGAACTTTTAAATAAAAGAAAACCCTTTATTGGATTTTTCAAACCTTTTGGGTGTCCTTGTACAATTCTCAATACCAAATCTCACTTAGGAAAGTTTGATAGCAAGGCAGATGATGGATTTCTTGTTGGTTACTCATCTCAGAGTAAGGCTTACAGAGTTTTTAATACTTCTTCTAGAATAATTGAGGAAAATGACAATGTCAAATGCAATGAGAACACACCAAATCCTATTGGGGATGGTCCTTAGTGGCTGTTTGACATTGATTCACTCACTAACTCTTTTGGTTTCAGTAGTGATGATTATGCAGGTTCAGGAAGTGGAGGATCAGGGGACACACAAGTTCATGACTTTATTCCTAAGTCTATGATCTTTCCTATGCCTACAAAAGAACTTGTTGAATTCTGTGAAAAAGAAACTATAACTGAACCAATTCAGAGTGAAGAAGAAGGAAGAGATGAAGAGAATCAAGTGCATGAAGAACCAGAAGCAGCTGATGAGATCCCCTCAGCTGACCTAAATGATTCCAATATGGATGTGGGAATTAATGAAGAACCTAGTTTTCAGACTAGAACACAAAAGAATCATCCTCCAGAGCTGGTAATTGGAGATATCTCTTCTCCAATGATTACATGGAATCAAAGCAGACTTCAAGAGCTGCAGGATCAACAACACACAGTACTCTCCTGCTTTCTATCCCAGATTGAGCCTAAGAAGGCCTATGATGCAATGAAAGATTCAAGTTGGATAGAAGCCATGCAAGAAGAGTTAATTCAATTCAAACTACAGGATATTTGGGACTTGGTGGACCTTCCAAAAGGTCATAGAGCTATTGGCACCAAGTGGATCTTCAGGAACAAAAAGGATGAGAGAGGAATTGTGATCAGGAACAAAGCAAGGCTTGTGGCACAAGGGTACACTCAAGAAGAGGGCATAGATTATGATGAAGTGTTTGCTCCAGTGGCAAGGGTAGAGGCAATTAGGCTGTTCCTAGCCTATGCCTCATACATGAAGTTCAAGGTCTATCAAATGGATGTAAAGAGTGCCTTTCTATATGGTATAATTGATGAAAAAGTACATGTCTGTCAGCCACCTGGTTTTGAAAATCCTACATATCCTAACAGAGTATACAAGCTAAAGAAAGCACTCTATGGTCTACATCAAGCCCCAAGAGCATGGTATGACACTCTGTCTACCTATCTCTTGGAGAATGGGTTTGAAAGGGGCATCATTGACAAGACCCTTTTCATTAAAAGAAGTAAGAAAGACATCCTACTAGTTCAGATCTATCTGGATGATATCATCTTTGGATCCACAAAAGATCAGATGTGCAAAGACTTTAAAAAGTTGATGCACAAGAGCTTTAAAATGAGTTCAATGGGTGAACTTACCCTCTTCCTTGGACTTCAGATGAAACAGCAGACAGATGGAATCCTCATTAGTCAATCAAAGTATGTGCAACACATTTTGGAGAAATATGGTTTAAAAAACTCAAATCCAGCAAGCACACCAATGGAAACTCACAAACAGATCACTGCTGATCTTGAAGGGGAGGATGTTGATGTCCATCTATACAGATCAATGATTGGATCTCTCATGTATCTCACAGCCTCAAGACCAGACATCATGCTTCCAGTATATGTATGTGCCAGATTCCAAGTCATGCCTAAACAATCACATCTTCAAGCTGTAAAGAGGATTTTCAGATACTTAAGAGGACAACCTAGATTAGGTCTTTGGTATCCATATGAATCTTCATTTGACTTGATTGCTTATTCAGATAGTGACTTGGGTGGTGCTAACATGGACAGAAAGTCTACATCAGGGGGATGTCAACTTTTGGGTGCAAGACTAGTATCTTGGCAGTGTAAGAAACAAACCACAATGTCCTTATCAACAACAGAAGCTGAGTATATTGCTGCGGCAAGTTGCTGCTCTCAGGTTCTATGGATTCAAAATCAGATGCTGGACTATGGGGTAACATTTCTTCACACTCCAATCTTTATTGACAATAGCAGTGCTATAAGCATTGTTAACAATCCAGTCAAGCACTCCAAAACAAAGCACATTGAGATCAGGTATCACTTTATCAGAGATTGCAATGAAAAGAAGCTCATTCAAGTTTCTAAAGTTCATACTGACAACCAGTTTGCAAATCTATTCACTAAAGCTTTTGATGTGGGTAGATTCACTTTCTTGGTCTCAAGTGTGGGCATGATCAACTCTGAATGAGCTCATGTTTTTAAAAGTGTTCCTATACATGCTACTTTGGTTATTTGTGTGCTACTAATCATCTTTCACAGGTAGTTATTGCCTTGATCAGACCTTCATAAGCTTCAAAAAGAGTAAGTATAGTTAATGCCGCCAGTACAGTTTTAATACTGCCAATGCACAGTTAATACTGCTAGTGGTTAATACTGCTCTCGGTTAATACTGCTAGTTAGTTACTACTGCTAGTGGTTAATATTGCTCTCAGTTAATACGGCTAGTTAGTTAATACTGCTAGTGGTTAATACCGCTCTCCGTTAATACTGCTAGGTGTTAATACTGCTTATGTCCCAAATTGTATAAATACCCTGTTTGCCCGCCCAAAAGCTCATAACAACTCTTTGCATATTGTTCACCTTCTCTCTAACCCTTTTCTCTTAAGTACCAAGTTTTTCAGGCAAGAACAGTCAAGTTCAATGGCATCCATGGCACTCATCGACGAGCACAATGAAATCACGATGCTCCAAAAGCCAAAGCAAGCTGCAGGATTTCATCAGATAGTGGATTTTCTGAAGAATGGCCATATCGCCTATGCTCTGACAGTGTCTCCATCAATCTATATCGAGCATCAACGACAATTTTGGGCTAATGCCACCATTGTTACTGAGAATGGTGTGCAAGTGATCAAGACAAGGATGTGTGACAAACCCTTGTCAGTTACTGAAGAGGTGATACGCATCTGTCTACGTCTAGATGATGCTACAGGTATAACCTCTATTCCTAATGAGGAATTATTCTCAAATTTGTCAAAAATGGGGTATGAAGGCCAATTGGGAGGTTTTAAATTCTCAAAAGCTAAATTTTATACCCAATGGCGTTTTCTAGTTCATACCCTCATGCATTGTATCTCTAGAAAGACTACTGAATGGAGTGAGTTTAGTAGCACCATTGCATATGCTTTGGTCTGCTTGGCCACTACCAGAAAGTACAATTTTTCTAAAATGATTTTCAGTGATCTTGTCTCAAACCTGGGAAGTAAAAAGAATTTTTATATGTACCCCAGGTTTGTACAGGAAGTTATAACCCATGAATTGACGGATATGCCTCACTTTGATGAGGTATATGTACCAAAAATTCCCAAAGGTAAGGTCTTTTCAAACATGAAGAGATCCCCTTTGGACTCGGAAGGAGTTGACACCCCATTGTTCTCTACAATGATGGTGGTGTCCCACACTAATGAAGGTATGGCAGCAGGGTCAAGGCCCTCATTAGACCATCCCAGTGCTAGTCAATCCCAACCTTCCCACTCTATATCAATCCCCCAGTCCCTACTTCAAAAGCCAACTTCTCCTATCACCCAAACTTATATCAGGAAAAAGGTAAAGAAGGCTCCTTCCCTTCTTGTACCTTCACCCACAGAGCCTTTAAGCCCTCTAAGGGAGAATTCTCCTTTAGAGAATATCCACAAGGAAACCACAGGGGTGTCTCCCAACCCCAAGGAGGTGCTCAATGAGGAGATGTATGAGCATATGGGTGAGCAGGCTGCCACTACTCCTGCTAACACAGAGGAGGACAGTGGTAACATAAATAAGACCTCCCCCATGGCAACTTTGAATGAGCAATCATTCAAAGGTCCCAGGTGCCAAGAAACCAAGGGGGTGGATAGTGCTTCTACTAGACAGAAGACTTCCACTACAAAAAGATCCTATGATCCTTCAAAAGAGGGTAACGCTTCTTGAGAAGGTGAGGACAGATATGACTATAATGAATTGATGGAAACAATGGGCAACATCAACCTGGATGTTATTAAACAAGGTAAAGAGATAGAAGAAATGAAATTGGTAATCTTGTCCCAACAACTACAGATTGCCAAATTAAAGAAAATGGTGACAAGGTTGGTGCAAAAGAAAAGGAGAAAGCAGTTTGTTTTGAAGAAGAGGTCAAATGATAAAGATGCTTCCAACAAGGGGGAGAAAGAGGCTGAAACAGAGAAAGAAAGTACAGCTGAGAGGGCAGTTGAGGTTGAGGGGGAGCAAGAGGCAGAAATAGAGAAAGTAACTGAAAGTGGAGCAGCATAAACTGTTAATGCTGCTAAAGCAGCAGAAATAGTTAATATTGTTGAAGCAAAAGAAGCAGCAGTAACAGAAGCAACAGTAACAGGGCTCTCTGTAGAAGAACTGGAGATTGCTGAAACATTGGTCAAAGCAAAGAATGACACTCCTAAGGCTACTCAAAAGGCCAAGGGAGTGATCATTACAGAAGAAGGTCCTGAAAGGAAAAGAAAAGAGATAAATGAGGCAGGTTTAAAAGATGCAAAGGGAAAAGCAAAGATGGTTGAACATGAACAAGTTGTAAAGAAGAAAAGTCAGATTGAGTTGGATGAAGAAATGGCAAAGCTACTTCAGGCTGAAATGGAAAAGAAAGAACAACTTCAATCAGAGAAGGATAGAGATCTTGCAAAGATAATGGCCAGAAAACTCAATGTTGAGTATTAAGAGAGTTTAAAAGCAACAGCTGAAGCCAAGAAAAGCTCTGTGAAAGTTTCTAAGCAAAGAATGCCATTCAAAAAGCAGAAGAGACAACCCTCCAAGACCTTTTTGGCCAATCAGGAAAGAAGAAAAATGATAAATTTCTTGAAAGGTTCAATTGGTGTCAAAGGGGAAATGTTTACTAATATGGCATACAGTCAAGTGGAGGAGTTGTATAAGAAAGAAATGGCTAAGCTGCAAGGGGACTCCTCACAAAGGGAAGAGGCTGAAAGAAGAAAGAAGGAAAAACATGATCTTAACATTCAACAACCATTTCCAGAGGAAGTCACTCCTACAAAAGAACATAAGGGAGAGCCAGAAACTGTTGGAATGGAAGTAAAATCTGCAAGAAGAATGAAGACTATAGCTTCCAAAAGGCAGTCCAAAAGGCCAAGAGTTGAAGAAAGAGCAGAAACTAAAGCAGAACCTCATGTGACTCCTTCAGCAGAATCAAAACAGAATCCAGAATCATCCAACAAGCAATCAAATAAGCAGGTTGAACTGTTCATGACATTAACAAATGATGATCCAGTATAAGCAGACCCCATATCCATTCAAGCTCCTGAAATCATATTTTGGTATATCTTGGAAGATCAAAGAAAGAAGTTCTTCAGGATTAAGAGACTAGGAGACATCTATGAGGTGTATCCTACTTGGGGAAGCTTCATCATAAATTGTACAAGGTCAGACCTAGAAGAGATGTTTAGAGTTGGGATGAGATTGTATGAAAAGGAGCTAACAGGAGAAGAAAGGAGCTTAACCAGATTAGCCATGGAGTACTTGTGCATGATGTTTGAACCTAGCAAAGTTCAACATGTGATAAGGGATTTCCATCTAGAGAATAAATTTCTAAGGACAGAAAACTGGAAGATATTTGAAAGATGTGGAGTTTATGTCATCACTGTGAATGGAGCATATCATGAGTACTACTTGGTGGACAAGATTTATGACCACAGCAAGGGTAAACTCCAAGCAATGTTGAATGCCAAGCTTATTTGTTCAAAAGACTCAGAAATGGCAAAGGTTGTGGTTAGCAGAATAATCAATCAAAGTTTGGGTTTGGATCCTAATCTAGGGGTGTAAACTGAAGTGTTGAAAGCATCTTAGAAGACCATCTGAAAAATTTGACTTCTCTTCCTAAAAGTCAAGTTAGGGGAGATTGTTGGAAACTGAAGAATTGCTAAGTACAGTTATTGCTGCTAGAAGAACAGGATTACAACTTCTGAGGTTACTACCTCTGATGTTAATGCTGCAAGATTGAAGTTAATGCTGCTGACACAACTTAATGCTGCTCATCAAGATTAGTACTGCTAGAACAAAGTTAATACTGCTGAGCATGGTTAGTACTGTTGAACTTAATACTGCTCAGAGTATTAATGCTGCATATAAGATGAAGATCTGTATGGCAAGGATGACAGCTGGATTGAAGATATTCATGGAAGCTTAGAGATAATGATGGAAGATTATATTGAAGATATTTTATTATTTTGTAATTATCTTTTGTCTTCAGTATATGTATATAATAGTTTTCTTTAGATTAACAATTATTCATTCTGAGTTTTAGCTTTCATAGAGAGAATCAACCTCAAGGTTAGATCCCTAATTCTAGAGAAGTAGAATTCGTATTGGTGAGTCTGTTCATCAATATTGAGGTTGTGTGTAAAAGCTTGTGACTTTGAATCTGTCAATACAAGTTTACAAGTTATTCTGTTGATTCACTGTTTCATTGTTTTTCAGAATATTATAGTGCTATTCCGCAACTTCTTTAATATTGGTTTCTGAGAGTTTATTCTTGTTTAGAATTAAGATCCTGACATCCAGATTATCATTATGTCTGAAGGATACAGTGTACATATCCCATTCTTCACCAAGAGATCTTAAAAAAAAGTTGTTGACATCATCCTGGTCCATCTTGACACCAACAATGGCCAACTCTCCAATCAACTTGTTGAATCTATCCATGGTTTGAGTCATGGACTCATTCTTTGTAGACATAAAATTCTCATATTGTTGTTTGAGAATTGCCTTCTTATTCCTCTTAGTGCTTTTAGTACCTGAAAATCTCTTCTCCAATGCATTCCACATGATTTGAGCATCAGAACAGTTGCAGAATTGATGTTGATACTCAATAGGAATTGCCAAGAGCAGATTGATCAAGGCTTTCATCTCTGTCTGCCACATCTTTCTTTCTCCATCAGTCTTTGGTGGAGGTATCTTGCCATCTGCGTCCATCTTTCCTCCATCAGAGGGACCATTCTCAATGATATCCCACATTGAGTAATCTGTAAGAAGAATGTACTGCCGGATTCTGATTTTCCATATGTCAAACTCATTGGGTTTGAGCATTGGGAACCTTTGAAACAAGAACACTTTCATGAGATCCGTCCATGATGATTTTTTATTTCTGAGTTGAAGGCTCTGATACCACTTGTCAGGATCGAAATTCAAACAAGAATTTAACACACACTCAGATTCTATGTTAAAAGAGTCGCGGAAAAACACTTTAACAATAAATCAATGGAACAGTATCATAATGTAAATCACAAGTTATATTGATTTAACTTAATGATTACAAACAAAACCCCAATATGTTGAACAGGCTCAACAGACGTTCAATACTTCTCTATTGAAAGGACTTCTAAGAACCTTGAGGTTAATTCTCTCTAAGCCAACGTATTCTATATCACTAATCTATTCTCTATAACTATCTATATACTAAATATATACAGAACTAATTACAAGATAATTATCAAAACAAAATTGATCTTCATAATCCATTCCATAATTATCTTCATCTTTATCTCCAGCTCCTAGTCTTTCGTTCCAAGACATCTTTATCAACATTATCTTCAGAAACAGCATTAATCTTCTAGCAGTATTAACTTCCTCAGCAGTACTAACCATGCTTGCAGTAGTAATTCTTCTCTTGTAGTAGTAATCTTCAAGCAGTACTAACCACTAGCAGTACTAACTCTCCAAGCAGTACTAACTATTCTTCTAGCAGTACTAACTCTTCAAGCAGTAGTAATTCTACTAGCAGTAGTAATTCTTTCATCTTGCAGTATTAATGTAATCACTCCTTTAGCCTTTTGAGTGGCTTTAGCTAGGAGTGTCATGTTTTGCTTTAACTAGAGTTTCTGCAATTTCTAGTTCTTCAACTGTCATATGAGTATCTGTTGCTGGTTGTTCTGTTTCTGCTGCTTTTGTTGTTTCTACTTCTGGTGTTGTTACTGCTGTTGACTCTGTTACTGCTTCTTTCATACTTGTTTCTGTTGCTTTACCTATTTCTGCTGCTTTGCCAAAGGTTTCTGCTTCTGTACTAATCTCCTTTTCTTTTTCAGCACCAGTCTCCCCCTCAAACTGAAATTCCATCTCACGTGTACTCTCCTTTTCTATTTCAGCTTCTGACCTCTCCCCCTTTATGGAAGCATCATTAGTCCTTCTCTTCTTTAATACAAACTGAGTTTTCTTCTTCTTGTGCACCAGTTTAAGCACCAGCTTCTTGATATGGGCTATCTACTCTTGTTGAGACAAAATCACCTTTTGCATATCTTTTATCTCCAAGTTTTTATTGTGAACTTCCAGACTTAATGTACCAAGAGTATCCATCAATTCTTCGTAGTTATATCTGTCCTCACCTTCTTTAGGTGTGTTTACCACCTTTGAAGGATCCTTGGATCTTTTAGTAGAGGCCTTCTGCCTAGCAGAATCACCTTCTACCCCTGTGGTTTCTTGGCACCTGGGACCTTTAGATGATTGCTCATCTAAAGTTGTCGTGGGGAAGGTCTTACAGATGTTCACACTGTCCTGTCATACACCTTGTGCATAAACAGTAGTGTGAGTCTTTCTACCCACATTCTCATCCTTCTCCTTCTAGAGCACCTTCTTGGGGTTGGGAGACACCCCTATGTTTTCCCTTTGGATATTCTCTAATGGAGAATGCTCCATCAGAGGGCTTGTAGGCTTTGGGGGTGAAGATACAAGAAGGGAAGGAACCTTCTGTACCTTTTTCCTTATATATGTTTTGGTGATGGGGGATTTGGGCTTGACAATAAGGATCTGAGGAGTATTAATGGAATTGAATGGTGTGGGTAGGTCATCAGTTGGGTGGTCAGATGTGGGTTGTGACCCTGATGCCTCACCATGGGAATGAGACACACCCATCATTGTAGAGAACAATGGAGTGTCTTGTCCAGAAAAGTCCTTGCTAGGCCTTTTCATGTTAGAGAATACCTTCCCTTTGGGAGGTTTTGGTACATACACCTCTTCAAGAGAGGGTAGATCCGTCAATTCCTTTAGTAGAATCTCTTGTACAAACCTAGGATACATATAAAACTCTTTCTTTTGGTATCCAGGTTTGACAACAAATCATTTAAAAGTATTTGTGAAAAATTAAACTTTCTGGAGGTTGCTAAGCAGACCAGAGCATAAGCTATGGTACTGCTGAACTCACTCCATCCATTTGTTTTGCGTGAAATGCACTGTTGTAGGGTATGAACAAAGAATCGCCACTGAGGTAAAAATATGTTCTTGTAAAACTTGTAGACATCAGTGGGACCTTCATACCCCATTTGACTAAGAACTTGGAAGAGATCTTCCTTAGGTAAAGAGGTTATACCTGAGGCATCATCTAAGCATATATGACTGCGTATGCAATCCTCTGTGATGGCGATGGGTTTGTCACAAACCCTTGATTGGATGACTTGATTTCCTTCCACAGTCTATATTGAGGCATTTGCCCAGAACTGTCGCAAGTGTTCCACATAGATTGTGGGATTGATAGTGAGGGCGTAGGCAATGTGCGACGATTTTAGGAAATCCACTATAGCATGAAAACTCTCAGCTTGCTTGGGTTTCTGTAACATGGCGAGCTCATTGTGTTCATCAAAGAATTCGAGTCCTGCCATCTTCTTGATCGAAACTAGGGTTACGCACTGGTAAGAAAGAATTCAAGAGAAAGAGAGAGAAAGAACACTCGTAGGAAATTCAAAGAGTCGTTTGGATTTTGGCGGTCAAAGAGGGTATTTATAGGTGGGGGGTTTCAGTTAGAAGCAGTACTAAGTACCTTAGCAGTAATAACAAGCCCGCATTATTAACTCATGTTAGCAGTAGTAACGCTTACTGGCAGTATTAACACATACCAGCAGTAGTAACACTGATTAGCAGTAGAAATAAGGCAAGCAGTAGTAACTTTGCACTGGCAGTATAAACCACCTAGCAGTAGTAACCATACTTAACCATATTTGGACTTATATCATGAGTAATATAGAGAGCAGTATTAACTGAACTAGAAGTTCCAAGTATCCAATTGAGGCAATCTGAAACACTTAAACACACAAGGTTAACAGCACCATGCACAATAAAATATGAGAAAGTAAGCAGGAAGGAATTTATACAGAAATGGTACAGAAAGAAAAGCAAAAGATGCTTATTCAGTGTTTATCATGCCTACACTTGTGACCAAGAATGTGAATCTACCAACATCAAAAGCTTTGGTGAATAGATCAGCAAATTGGTTACTTGCGTGTACTTTCAAAACCTGAATTAGCTTCTTTTCATTGCAGTCTCTAATAAAATGGTACCTTATTTCTATATGTTTGGTCTTTGAGTGCTTTACTGGATTATTAACAATGCTTATGGCTGTTGGGAACTGAAGAAAAGCTCAAGTGGTTAATGCTGCTAGTTCAGAGTTACTACTGCCAGAGGATTTCAAAGATTAATACTGCTAAGTATTACTATTTCTAGTAGAATTAATACTGCTAGTCAAAGTTAGTGCTGCTTGAACAAAGTTAGTACTGCTTATCTAGTTAGTACTGCTTTAAGGTTAGTGCTGCTTAGTAGTTAATGCTGTCAAGTCTCAGTTAATACTTCCAAGGTGATTAGTGTTGCTTATGAGATGGAGATCCGATTTACAAGAATGACAGCTGGATAGACTGAAGATATTCTGAAGATATTTTATTAATTGTAATTATCTTTTGTTCAGTATATGTATAGAATTGATATAATAGTTTAGAATTCAATTAACTCTGAGTTTTTGTTTTAGAGAGAATCAACCTCAAGGCATAGTTCCTAATTCTAGAGAAGTAGAATTCATCTTGAAAGAGTTTGTTCTTCAAGATTGAGGTTGTGTGTGTAATCTTGTGATTTCAAGCATTCAATACAAGTTTACTAGTTGTTCGTCATATTTACTGTTTGTTTACTGTTTCATTGAATATCAAAGTGTTATTCCGCAAACTTCTTTGATATTAGTTTCTGAGAATTTATTCTTGTTGAGAATTTGATCCTGACAAGTGGTATCAGAGCTTGTTCTCTCAGAAACATTTATTCACTCATCATGGAAAACTTTGCAGAATCAAATAGTACTCTGGTCTCTAAGGTCCCAATGCTCAAACCCAGTGAGTTTGACATGTGGAAGATCAGAATCAGGCAATACATTCTTCTCACAGACTACTCAACGTGGGACATCATTGAGAATGGCCCCTCTGAAGCTGGAAAGATTGGACCAGACGGGAAAAGACCTCCACCAAAGACAGATGGTGAGAGGAAAATCAGGCAGACAGAGATGAAGTCCTTGAGCACTCTGCTCTTAGCCATTCCCAATGAATATCAGCATCAATTTTGCAACTGTACTGATGCTCAGATTCTCTGGAATGCTATAGAGAAAAGATTTGCTGGAACTAAAAGCATTAAAAGAAATCAAAGAGATGTTCTGAAGCAGCAGTATGAGAACTTCACTTCTTCAAAGAATGAGTCTATGACTCAAACCTTTGACAGGTTCAACAAGCTTATTGGTGAACTGGCTACTGTTGGAGTGAAGAAGGAGCAAGATGATATCAACAGAAAGTTCCTCAGATCTCTTGGGGATGAATGGACTATGTACAATGTCTCATATAGACAGAGTGACAATCTGGAAGAGAAGGAACTTGATGATCTGTATAATGATCTAAGAGTTATTGAAACTGATTTAGAAGCCAAAAAGAAGCCCACTGGGTACATTCACAATGCTGCTCTTCTATCAGCATGTACTGATACTACTGTCAACCCTGAAGCAGTTAGTGCTGCCAGTGGAGTGAATTCAGAAAAAGGCACTGAAACTGTCTTTGAAGCCTTTTTGTCCAGTCACAGCAACAACTATTTGATTAATGATGATCTGGAACAACTTCACCCTGATGATCTGGAGGAGATGGACATTAAATGGTAGATGGCCATGTTATCTATGAGGGTAAAGAAGTTTATTAAAAGAACAGGGAGGAACAACTTCTCTCAAAGAAGAGAAGATGGAGCTGGTTTTGACAAAACAAAGGTGGAATGTTACAAGTGCCACATGAAGGGACACTTTGCTAAAGAGTGCAGAAGTGGTGTGCCAAATAACAACCACCAACAAGCTCAGAATGGAGGCTACAATCAAAACAAGAACTCTGCTCAAGCCCTTGTTTCTCAACAAGGAATGGGATTTGACTGGAGTGACTAAGCTGAGGAAGCCATTCAGAACCAAGCTCTTATGGCAGAGGTGTTTGATCTTCCCTCTGAGGTATTTTCTAATCTTTGCACTAAATCTTGCATAGACACTGTCAAAAGGTACAGGGATCACAACCAAAGCATGTGTGATGAGCTCAAAAGATTAGAAAAAGACAGAAAAGATTGTGTGTTGATAGTGGAGAGGTTTGAAGAACAAATCAAAGGCTTTCAAGCCAATGAACTTCAACACTCTTATGACACAAATTACTGGAAGTGGGAAAAGAATGAGTTAGAGACCAAACTATCTAAGTCAAAAGAAGAGAATGATAAATTGAAAGAAGAATTAGATAAGGTTAAGCTTGATATAGAAAAGTTTTCATATGCTTCAAAAACAATGGATTCTCTTCTAAAGGCTCAGATTCATGATAAGATGAAGTCTGGTGTTGGATACAACAACACACCCCCTCCTTACAACAACAATTATATCCCTCCTACATTAGATTTGTTAGAGACCAAGGAGAAAAAGGACTTGTCTGAGAAAGCATTTAAGATAGATCCTTTGGATGAGGTGGTGGTTAAGGATTTGACTAAGAAAGAAGCCAGTGAGAATAGGAATAATGCTGTGAGTAAAGAGATACCCTTAGAAAACAACATTATCACCAATGAGGGATGTGGAAAAATCTAGGTCAAGTCTAAAGAGATAGAGAAGACCAAAGGAAAGGCTAACAAGGTCCATTACAAACAAACCACAGTTGTGAATCCTGGCCCTTGTAAACAGTGTGCTTGCAATAAAACTAAGAGCCCAAATTCTAGTACAAAGAGAGGTAATCAAAGAAACTGGAATAATCAATGGGCTCAGAAACAAGGAGTTGATCTGAGTAAGATAATCAGACCAAAACCTTGTTTCATATGTGGCAAGATGAATCATTTGGCTAAGTACTGTTTCTTTAATCCTATTAACCGAAGGATGAACTTTCAAAGATTTGTGCAAAAACCTGTTGGTTATAGGAAGACTGGAAAGAAATATGTGGCTAAGAAATCTGTTGAAACCAAAGGCCACATGCAGAAAAAGTTTTTAAAATAAAGTATTAAAATGTGGGTGCCTAGAAGCACTAAAACTGTTAGTGCTGCTAACAAGGATAGTGCTGCTAATAGCAATACTGCTGCTACCAGTGTTAGTACTGCTGAGAACATTAATGCTTCTAATACTGTTAGTACTTCTTCAAAGGTTACTACTGCTGACACAGTTACTACTTCTAACAAGGTTAATACTTCTAAGCATGCAAGTACTGCTAATGCAGTCAGTTCTTCTAAAACCAGTACTGCTTCTAGCAAATGTGCTGCAAAACCCATCATTGTAACAAAGTACTCCAGTAATGAGGAGTCAAAGTTTAAAAATCTTGTCAAGAAAGAATGTAAATATTTTGATGAGAAAGGGGTACCCAAGACCACTTTGGCTTGGGTTCCTAGTCCATACTAACTGATTTATCCTATGTGCAGGGCAACCAACAGCTCAAGGGGAAGATCATCTGGCATGTGGATAGTGGTTGCTCTAGGCACATGACAGGCAACATGTCATGCCTTCAGGATTACAAGCATATCAATAGAGGACATGTTGCATTTGGGTAGATTCACTTTCTTGGTAACAAGTGTGGGAATGATCAACTCTGAATAAGCCCCTTCTTAAAAGTGGTTCACTACCTGTATATAGTTTATGCTTGGTGTTACTAATCTTCTATTTCAGGAAATGTATAACAGTACTAAGTTCTTCACAAGCTCAAAAGTGTAAGTATAATTACTACTGCCAGTACAGTTTTAGTGCTGCCAATACAGTTTTAATACTGCTAGTGCACAGTTAATACTGCTAGTGGTCAATACTGCTCTCAGTTAATACTGCTAGTTAGTTAATACTGCTAGTTAGTTAATACTGCTAGTGGTTAATACTGCTCTCAGTTAATACTGCTAGTTAGTTAATACTGCTAGTGGTTAATACTGCTAGTTAGTTAATATTGCTAGTGGTTAATACTGCTCTCAATTAATACTGCTAGTTAGTTAATACTGCTTTTGTCCCGAATACTATAAATACCCTTTGCCCGCCTAAAAAGTTCATAATGACTGTTTGCATATTGTTCACTTGTGCTCTAACCCTTTTCTCTCAAGTAACAAGTTTTTAGGCAAGAACATTCAAGTTCAATGGCAACCATGGCATTCATCGACGAACACAATGAGATCGCGATGCTCCAAAAGCCAACACAAGCTGAAGGGTTTTACCAGATAGTCGACTTTTTGAGGACAAGTCACATTGCGCATGCTCTCACCGTGTCCCCTACAATCTACATAGAGCATCAGAGGCAATTCTGGGCCAATGCCACTACTAGCACTGACAATGGAGTGTCGTGCATCAAAACAAGGGTGTGTGACAAACCCTTGAAAGTTACTGAGGAGACCATTCGCATCTGTCTACGTCTAGACGATGTTTCAGATATATCTTCTATTCCAAATGAGGATTTGTTTTCAAACCTCACCAGAATGGGGTATGAAGGCCAATTGGGGATTTTCAAGTTTTTCAAAGCTCAATTTTCACCCCAATGGAGGTTCTTTGTTCATACCCTGATGCACTGTATTTCAAAGAAAACTACTGGTTGGAGCCAATTTAGCAGTCCAATTGCCTATGCATTGGTATGTTTATCCACTGCTAGAAAATACAATTTTTCTCTGATGATCTTCAATGATCTTATCTCAAACCTGGACAACAAGAAGAGTTTCTTCATGTATCTCAGGTTTGTTCTGGCAGTTATTACTAATGAATTGACGGACATACCTCACTTTGATGGGCTATATGTACCTAAACCCCCTAAAGGCAAGGTCTTCTCAAATATGAAAAGATCTGCTAGGGACTCGGAAGGAGTTGACACCCCATTGTTCTCAACAATGATGGTGGTGTCCCAAACACAAGAAGGTATGGCAGCAGGGTCAAGTCCCTCACTAGACAATCCCACTGCTAGCCAATCCCAACCTTCCCACTCTATATCTATTCCCCAGTCTCTGCTTCATAAGCCCACATCTCCACTTACCCAAACTTACAAAAGGAAACAGGTAAAGAAGGCTCCTTCCCTTCTTGTACCTTCACCCACTAAGCCTTTAAGCCCTCTATTGGAGCATTCTCCAATAGAGAATATCCAAAGGGAATCCAATAGGGTGTCTCCCAACCCTGAGGAGGTGCTCTCTAAGGAGATGGAAGAGCATATGGGTGAGAAGGCTGTCACTACTTCTGCTAGCACAAAGAAGGACAGTGGTAACATCTCTAAGACCTTCCCCATGGCAACTTTGTCTGAGAAATCAACCAAAGGACCCCGATGCCAAGAAACCAAGGGGGTAGTAGGTGCTTCTGCTAGGCAGAAGGTCACTACTAAAAGATCCAAGGATCCCTCAAGGATGGGCAAAAAATCCAAAAAGGGTGAGGACAGAACTGAAACTGATGAATTGATGGCAAAACATTCCAAGGATCCTTCAAGGGTGGGTAAAACACCTAAAGAAGGTGAGGATAGATATACTTACTGGGAATTGATTGAAGCATTAGCCAATATTAATTTTGATGTGGTTAATCAAGGAAAGGAAATCAAATAATTGCAGCAAGTGGTCATCTCACAACAAGAGCAGATTTCAAAACTCAAGCAATTTGTGGGAAAACTTATTGCCAGGAAAAGACGAAAGCAGTTTGTTTTGAGGAGAAAGGGGGCAAACAAAAAGGAGGAGAATGCTTCCAAAAAGGGGGAGAATTCAAGCTCAGAATAGATTGATCAACAGATTGAGGGGGGGTTTGTTGAAGAAAACAAAGCAGCAGAAACAACACCAGCAGCAGTAACAACCCCAGAAGCAGAAATTGTTACTACTGCTGAGCCAAAACAAGCAGCAGAAACTGTTAGTGCTGCTGAAACTTCACAAGCAGCAGTAACAGAGTTAACACCAACAGAGATTGAAGTAGCAGAAATGCTTGTCAAAGCAAAGAATGACACTCCCAAAGCAAATGGAGTGGTCATTAATGAAGGGGGAGCAAAAATAACAGAAAAGAAAGACATGGCTGAAGATGCAAAAAGAAAAGGAAAAGAGAAGATGATAGAAGCTGATCAACCAACTAAAAAGCAAAAGATGGTTGAGTCAGATGAAGCATTAGCCAAGAAAATGCAAGAAGAGTTAGATCAGGCAGATAAAGAGCAAGTTGAGAAAGACAGAGAAATAGCCAGAGCACTTGCAAATGAATTAAATGAAGCATTTCAGAAAGGGTTGGAAACAGAGAAGGCAAAGCAAAGAGCAATGAGCTTGAGAAAGGCTATGATGGCCAGAACAAGAAAATGCAAGAAGAGAAGACCTTCACAAACTTACCTTGCAACTCAGGAAAGAAACAAGATGATAATTTTCTTGAGAAGTGCAATTGGTGTAAAGAAAGAAATGTTTGTGAAGATGAATTTTGATCAAATCAAGGACCTCTATGAGAAAGAAATGGGAAAGCTGAAGAGCAATGAAAAGGATAGAGTGGAGTTTTAAAAGAAAGCCAAGGAGAGACATGATGTGAATATCAATCAACCCTTCCCTGAAAGTGAAGAGGGAACTCCAACAAAAGAAAAGGTAGAGATAAAGGCAGAAGAGAAGAAGGAAGCTACTATAGGACCAAGCCAAAGAATTCTGAAGAGAACTAAGATGATGGCCAAAAGAAAGAAGATTGAAAAGAAGCCTAGAGTAGAAGAAGAGAAAAAGGTTGCTGAAGAAGAAGAGACACCTAAGAATGAAGAAAAGAAATCTGAAGTTTAGGAAGCATCACAGTGTTCAAGTATAAATATGTACATGGTGGTAATGGATAAAATTCCAAAGCCTATTACAGCTGAACCTGTTGGTTTCAAACCTCCTGAAGTTATCCATTGGGATACTATGGAAGTGGATGGCAAGGAATATATCAGATTGAAAAGGAAGGATGAGAAGTACTATGTATTTGCTACATGGAACAAAATTGTCAGAGAATGTTCAAGATCTGATTTAGAAGAGATGTTTGAAGTTGGAATGAAGTTATATGCAGATCAGTTGAAAGCTCCAGGGTTACCAATAGTGAAGTTGGTCATGGAGTACTTGTGCATGTTATTCAATCCAGAAGCAGTGAAGCACTTAATTAAAGATGTGTTCAAAATTGTTAGAGGATGGACTCTATATGAAAGGAGTGGAGTCTATGAAATAGCCTTGGATACTTTTCACATGGAGTATTACTTAGTTGATAGGGTCTACAATCACACTCATTTGAAGCTTCATGCAATGCTAAATAAGAAGTTGGGTTGTACAACAAATTCAGAAATGGCAAAGTACTTAATTCAGAGAACTATCAATCAGAGCATGGGATTGGATCCTAATATTGGATTGGATCAGTAAAAGTTTTGAAAGCATTTGAAGAACTTGACTTCTCTACTTAAAAGTCAAGTTAGGGGGAGATTGTTGAGAACTGAAGAAAAGCTCAAGTGTCTAATGCTGCTAGTTCAGAGTTACTACTGCCAGAGGATTTCAAAGATTAATACTGCTAAGTATTACTACTTCTAGTAGAATTAATACTGCTAGTCAAAGTTAGTGTTGCTTGAACAAAGTTAGTACTGCTTAGCTAGTTAGTACTGCTACAGGTTAGTGCTGCTTAGTAGTTAATGCTGCCAAGTCTCAGTTAATACTTCCAAGGTGATTAGTGCTGCTTATGAGATGGAGATCCGATTTACAAGAATGACAGCTGGATAGACTGAAGATATTCATGGAAGATATTCTGAAGATATTTTATTAATTGTAATTATCTTTTGTTCAATATATGTATAAAATTGATAGAATAGTTTAGAATTCAATTAATTCTGAGTTTTTATTTTAGAGAGAATCAACCTCAAGGCATAGTTCCTAATTCTAGAGAAGTAGAATTCGTCTTGAAAGAGTCTGTTCTTCAAGATTGAGGTTGTATGTGTAATCTTGTGATTTCAAGCATTCAATACAAGTTTACTAGTTGTTCATCATATTTACTGTTTGTTTACTGTTTCATTGAATATCAAAGTGTTATTCCGCAAACTCCTTCGATATTAGTTTCTGAGAATTTATTTTTGTTGAGAATTTGATCCTGACAATGGCACTGTTGTTGTCAATGAAGATTGGAGTGTGCATAAAAGTAACACCATAGTCCAGCATCTGATTTTGAATCCATAGCACTTGTGAGCAGCAGCTTGCAGCAGCTATATACTCTGCTTCTGTTGTAGAGGTGGACACTGTGGTTTGCTTTTTACACTGCCATGACACTAGTCTTCCACCCAAAAACTGACATCCTCCTGATGTAGACTTTCTATCCAAGTTTGCACCACCCAAATCACTATCAGCATAAGCAAGTAGATCAAATGGTTAGTCATGAGGATACCAAAGACCCAACCTAGGTTGTCCTTTGAGATATATGAAGATCCTCTTGACTGGTTGGAAATGAGATTGCTTAGGTCTTACTTGAAATATGGCACACACACAGACAGCAAACATAATATCTGGCCTTGAAGCTGTTATATACATGAGGGAGCCAATCATAGATCTATAGTGATGAACATCTACATCCTCCCCCTCAAGATCTGCAGTGATCTGTTTGTGTGTTTCCATAGGTGTGCTGGCAGGTTTTGAATCTGAAAATCCAAATTTGGTAAGTATATCCTGTACATACTTGGATTGGCTGATGAAGATACCATCTTTCTTCTGTTTAACCTGTAGCCCAAGGAAGAATGTAAGTTCACCCATAGAGCTCATCTTGAATCTTTTGTGCATTAGCTCCTCAAACTCCTTGCACATATAATCTTTTGTGGATCCAAAGATGATGTCATCCACATAGATCTGCACAAGTAGGATGTCCTTCTTCTTCCTTTTGATGAACAAAGTCTTGTCTATTATGCCCCTTTCAAAGCCATTTTCCAAGAGATAGGTAGATAGAGTGTCATACCATGCTCTTGGTGCTTGATGTAGCCCATAGAGTGCCTTATTTAATTTGTATACTCTGTCAGGAAAGTTAGGATTTTCAAACCCTAGAGGCTGACAAACATATACTTCTTCATCAATTGTCCCATATAGGAATGCACTCTTAACATCCATCTGATAAACTTTAAACTTTATGAAAGAAGCATAGGCTAGAAACAGCCTAATTGCCTCAATTCTGGCCACTGGATCAAATACTTCTTCATAGTCTATTCCTTCTTCTTGTGTGTACACTTGTGCCACAAGTCTGGCCTTGTTCTTTATTACTATTCCTCTCTCATCTTTCTTATTCCTGAAGATCCATCTTATGCCAATTGCTCTGTGTCTTTTTAGAAGATCAACCAGATCCCATACATCTTGCAGCACAAACTGCAGCAGCTCCTCTTGCATTGCTTCTATCCAGCTTGGGTCTTTCATAGCATCATAGGCCTTCTTGGGTTCAATCTGGGATAGAAAGCAAGATAACAAGCCTGTTTGTATGTCTTTCAATCCCCCTAACTTGCTTTGTTGCCTTGTGATCATTGGAGAATTGATGTCACCAATCACTAACTGAGGAGGATGATTCTTATGAGTTCTTGTATGATTGATAGCCTCCTCATTCAGATTGACTTCAAGATTGGAATCATGCTTTTCTGGAGTGCTTCCACCATACACTGATGAATTTTCATCATCAGTGTCATCTTTTGATAGTATGGGCATCTCAGGTCCTGTGTTTCCTGAATTATGAGCATCCTCTTTATCACTCGTATTCTCTTCATCACCTTTGTCCTCTTCATCTGCTTTAACATCTTCATCCTGATCTGGATCAGAATCTTCTGATTCTGAATCATCTTTCTTTTCTGGCTGGCAAAATTCAACAAGATCTACTGTAGGTATTGGAAACAACACAAACTCTGAACTCTGTGCTTGTACCTTTTCTGAGCTTGTTCATGCATTTTGCACATTACTAAAACCCAATGCATTAGTTAGTGAATCAATGTCAAACAACCAATCAGACCTGTACCAATTTGATTTGGTGTGTTCTCATTGCATTTGACATTGTCACTTTCCTCTATAATCCTTGAAGAACTATTAAATACTCTATAAGCCTTACTCTGAGATGAGTATCCAACAAGAAATCCATCTTCAGCTTTGCTTTCAAACTTGCCTAAGTGAGATTTGGTGTTGAGAATAGTGCAAGGACACCAAAAAGGTTTGAAAAATCCAATAAATGGTTTCTTCTTGTTAAAAAGTTCATAAGGTGTCTTGCCTTGAGATTTGACTACTAGAACTCTGTTTTGGACATAACAAGCAGTATTAACTGCTTCTGCCCAGAAAGTAATTGGTAATTTTGAATCTACCAACAGAGATCTAGCAGCCTCAATTAGTGTCATATTTCTCCTCTCAGCAACACCATTTTGTTGAGGAGTTCTAGGAGGACTGTATTGTCTCTCATTACCTTTAGTCTCACAAAAGCTGTTTAAGTCATTGTTTTTAAATTCAGTTCCATTATCAGATCTAATGACTATAACTCTTTGATTTGTTTGGTTTTCAACCCAAAGAACAAAGGATTTGATCATTCCACTTGTCTCATCCTTAGTCCTTCGAAAATATACCCAAGTGTGTGACAACTGTCAAATTTTGAGTAAAGAGGTCAGCACCCTCAGAATAATTTTATAAGTTTTGTCACTTTTTAAATTTTATTGAAAGCCTTTAAGATAAAAAGTTTCCCCGAAAAATTTAGAAGTTGCGTTAAAGACCCGGAACAGTTCCGCATCTGACCGTCACTGTCCAGAAATGCCAAATAAGTGGATAAAAGTCCAAAATTCTTAAATTATAAAAATTAAAATTTTAATTTCTCTTGCATTGCAAAATTTTCAAATTTGTCAATTATTTAGCAAAAATTGAGAATCGGGTATTTCGGTTCTCAAATATATCTGACATTGTATAGTTTAAAGCTAATAATTCAATTAATGGTATTAGATTAAATTTTTTTTTTATTGTATTAATGAGTCACTAGGACACTTGTCCTAAACCTACTCATTTTAATCATTACCTTTATTTGAAAATCAAACTAAAAACCACCCACACTTCTCATTTTTCAAGATTAACTCCTCACCTCCTCTCCCTCTCCTCTCTCTCATTTTCGGCCGAAAAAGCCACCACCACCACCACCATTTTCATTTTTGTTTCTTCACTTTCTCCTTCCATTGCTAAGATTCAAGAATCCAACCAAGCATCTATCCCCATTTTGAAGTTGGAATCCAAGTCTTCATCTCTTTTGTTAAAGGTAATCATTTAACCCTCCATTTTCTTTCAAGTTCATAATCAAAAAGCTTCTATTTTCATATCTTTTATGTAAATGATGTACAATCCAAGTTTTAGAAGTGAAATGGGATGCATTAGTACCTATACATTTGCTAATGAACCATTTAATGATCTTCCAATGAAACTAGGGTTTCCTTGCATGTTATTTTGAGATTTTGTCAAAGAGATGATGATTTTATGAAATGTGGTTTTTGGTCCACAAAATTTTATTAAGATTGGATTGAAATTTATGCATAAATAAACTCTTAGGATGAGATTGTTCAATCTCATATGATTAAGAGTTCTATATAATGTTAAATCACTAATCTAGTGTTTATGTTGTCTTGCATGTGGGTGAAAACTTGTTAATAAGATGGTTTACCTTTGATATTTATATAATATGAGTTTTTGACTCTTGATACATTGAGTGTTAGTATAAAAATGTTCTTATGAAGGAATTTTCTAAGTTCTACATGATTAAGAACATTGTATCAATATTAATATCTTATCTTCTTTATTTTGTGTTCATGCATGCATTTGGATGAGCATTTAGGTTGCCATGAATCCATGATGCATGTGTTAGTTTTCATGTGTTGGAAGGTGAAGACATGGTTTTAACCAAAAACCATGTCTAATGATCATTATTTGTGAGTTAAATTAGCATTCACATCTTTCTAGAATCTGTCCAGAAAATGGACCTCACTTCTAGCTTACACAACTCACAAACCACATGTCCAAATTTGGGGTTTTTGCTTCTAAACTTCAGTTTAGAGTGTTATCTTTCTAAAAAGTCCAAAACCATAGAATTTGGAGATGATTTGAGCACTTAAATGGATTTTGTAAGAAAATTGTGCAATCTGTCCAGTGAAGACAGATTCATACACCTATTTTGTAGAGGCCATAACTCCCTCACTACTCATCCAAATTAAGTGAATCTTTTTCCAAATGTTAGGATTTTGAGTTAGGTTTGCATCCATATATGGATCACCAGCAAATTCCAAGAATTGATACCTCAAAAACCTGTTATAAGTGAGGTATGTCACTGATCCGAAAATCAGTGACACTTTATTTTATAAAAATGGTTTGATGTGCCAAAAGTTATTCAAAAATTATGAAAAAGTGCAGATTTGATCTAAACATATCATAGTTCCAACCCAAAAATTTTGATTAAATAATTCTCTTGAGAAGTTAAGTTTCCGTGTTGAAATTACCGGATAACTTTCTGGACAGCATGTGCTGAATCCAGAAAAGTTGTGTTATCAAGCTTAAGTAATGTCTTATAATTGGAACTTTGTCTAGACAAAATAATTATGGATAAGAAACTTATTGGATGGCATTTCATGGGACAATTGGACATATTGGTTGGACATCGGAATAGGGTATTAATGTGATTCTTATGGCAACTCTTATATAGGGAAAGTTAAGGCGTGACAAAACTCATTAAGTTTAAAGTAAAGCTTCACTCGTTGCTTGCATCAAGGTGAGTATTCACAGCCCCATTTTTATCGTTTTAATTGATTTTGGGGTGAAAAGCATGTTTAAATTGCGTATTTAATTATTCATGAGAATTGTTTGAAAGAATTGCGAATTGGCAATTTATAAGGCTTTGTTAAAAGCATTTGCAAAATTAAGCTTATGATGAGTATGCAATTGATGTGTTGAGTTTTTAATGTTAAGACCCCGTGACACTACTATTAACTCGAAGAAAATCGGGCCTATAGTATTAGTGGGTAGCGCTATTTGGTGTGACAAGCCCACTTTAATGCTGACGAGCAGGGGTGCACTATACTAGAGAAGATGGCTAAACATGTGGCATGAACCACCGCTGAGTTAGTCCATCGGGGGCGTTGTAATTGGTCAGGGACGGCTTAGTAGTGGCTCAACGTAATAATACGTCTTTGCTTACACTCATCATAAAGAAATTTAAGTTGTGGTACTCATGAATCAAAGAATTGAAGTTGGTTTTTACGTACGCTCTACGAATGTTAACTTGCATATAAAAATGATTTGTGCATATTCAAAACCTGTGAACTCACCAACTCTTTGTAGTTGACCTTGGTTTTTATTCATGCTTTTCAGGAATCTAGAAGGTAATCCCATGATGCCTTATCAGCGTACTCGTATTTCAAGCACAAGACTATTTTCGTGTTAAGCGTATCTTATGTTTAAAAGACTTGGAAATTGTAAACGTTAACGATATTATGTTCTCTAAAATGTAATGTATTTTGGTTGTTAAATAAATGTTGGTATGTTTATAATCTGGTGTTGTGGCATCGGAGCTGTTACGCCTCGTGTTTCCGCTTTAGCGGGGTGTGACAGATTTGGTATCAGAGCCATAGGTTATAGGGAATACCGGTTTTATTTTAAAAACCACACACTATAACCTTTTTACAAATAAAGTTTTCAAAATTAAGGTACGCTGTAGTATAACTAAAATGTGTTTCACATTATCATATTTTAACTTAAACAAAGCTTGATCACCTTTGTTTAATTTAAGTGTGTATAAAGGGGACATGAATTGGCTATACTAGGAATTACTAAAAATAGAAACTTTTTGATACAAAAATGAGAAGCATGATTGTTATGTGAGTTTGCATGGTACTTTTGAGTATTAATAAAAATTATAGCATGATTGACAATTAAACTTTATTAATTATCGCAGTCATCATGTCTCGATCACCCTCACACCAAGATCAGTCACTTGACGATTATGACCCATCCGAGCACGAATACACTGATTCTGAGCGATCACCGGAGAGATCGATCACCCCCACCTTGGAGCCGACTTCACCCGTTCCACGTAGGGACGAGGCGGGGCCTTCTCGACTTCGGAGTCGGAGGGTATCGCCACCGCCATGCGCCGATATACCAATATCCCAACCAACTGGCATGACGACACTAGAAAACTACTGGGTTTCAGGGATGGCTAGAGAAGTAGAGAGGGTTAGGTTGGAAGTAGACCATCATGGGCATTCCCTCGATGCACTCATGATGATAATGAATTCAAGTGACCAGATCCTAAATGGACTGATATCAATGGTGAGTGCGGACGATCAAGCTATGAGTGCAATTATGAGAGAATTAGTGGAAACTAGGGCGATGGTAGCCTGGTTGCACTCTTGCTTATCAGTGGTGATGGGACTCTTAGTGGTTGTGATAGCGTGGTTGATGGTGTCATTTTTCGGACATTAGTAGCGTGGTTTGCTTATGGATATTTGGGCAACTAATTTTCTTTTGATATGTAACTCGTCGTATTGGTACATTATTAAATAGCTTGACTATTATTTTTGGGCGAATGATTAAATGTATGGCATAGTTTTGTAATGATCATGATTATGTTATGTTATATTGTTTATGTATGTTTAAGAATTGTGAATTTCAATTCCATAAGGTTGATTTTTGTTACATTAGATGTATGATCAATCGAATACAATTATTATTGTATTAAGATTAAGGGATAGGAATAAGGGAAATAAGAATTTGGAAATTAACTATTGACGTAGCGTTAAATAATTGTGTAATAGAATTATGCCGCCAAGAAGAGAAGATCCTGAGATTGCACGACTCGTATCCGAGCAAATCTTAGCTTCACTTCCTAACATAGTCAGTCAGATAGCAGCAGGTTTAAATGCTAACCAACCTAATCAACCAGGAGTCGGTGCAAATATAGAAAAAGAGTGTACCTATAAGACTTTTAGGTCTTGTAATCCAAAGGAATTTCACGGTACTGAAGGAGCGGTTGGATTATTATCTTGGATTGAAGGGATGGAATCCGTCCTTCACATAAGTAAATGTTCGGAAGCAAATAAGGTAGAATTCGCAGCTTGCTTACTACAAGGGAGAGCACTAACGTGGTGGAACACTCAAGTGCAGTCTAGAGGAAGAGAAGCAGCTAACAAACTCACTTGGGAGGAATTTAAGGAAATGCTTAGGGAAGAATACTGTTCAAGAAGTGAAATGCAGAAACTACACGCAGAATTATGGGAGCATGAAATGAAAGGGAATGACATTGAAGCGTACACGGCACGATTTCATGAGCTGGCAAAGATGGTGCCACATTTGGTTACGCCAGAAGAGAATCGGGTAGACCGATATGTCTGGGGGTTAGCTCCAGAAATCCGAGGTGATGTGACCTCGGGTAATCCAAAAACCATTCAGGAGGCGGTAAGTCTGGCAACCAAGCTCACCAATAATGCCAATCGATCAGGGCTTTTCTCTCGCGATTCAGTGAAAGGAAAAAGGAAGGTCGAGGAAACTTCAAGGAGACCGTTTGACAGAAGAAGGGGGAAGGAACAGAGAACGATGGGTAATTATGGAGTTCAAACTCAAACCGCTGATAAAGGAAAGGAGGTATGCCTGAGATGCGACAAGTGCAACAATCGACATTTCGGAAATTGTGTTATTTGTGTCAAATGTGGCAAAGGAGGTCATTATGCGAAAGATTGTAAGTATGGGGGAAAGCGAGCTTGTTTTGAATGTGGGAGTCAGGACCACTTTAGGAATGCCTGTCCTAAGTTTGTCAGAAGGATGAACGCAAACCGGACTCGACCGACAAACCAGAGGAACCAAAAAGGGCAAGCACGAGGCCGAGTATTTGAAATTGGAACGGAAGAAGCGAGACAAGATCCGGATGTGATCACAGGTACGTTTCTCTTAAATAATCATCGTGCATCTGTACTATTTGATTCCGGAGCAGATAGAAGCTTTGTGTCATTAAGTTTTAGATCAAAAATTAATCAAATGCCCCAAAAGCTAAAAGAAACGTATGTCATTGAGTTCGCTAACGGACAAGAGGTTAGGGTTGATGATGTATTTTCGAATTGTACCTTGAGGCTAGCTGAAAAGGAATTTAAGATAGATCTAATTCCAATAAAGTTAGGAAGCTTTGATGTAGTTGTGGGTATGGACTGGTTGTCTAATAACCAAGCGGAATTATGTTGCTCCGAAAAGACTCTTCGAATTCCGTTACCTCAAGGAGAAGTACTTATAGTACCCGGAGAAAAATCCAAAGGGAAATTAAGAATAGTATCCTGCATGAAGATGCAGAAGTATTTAAGGAAGGAATGTGTTGCGTATTTAGCTCATGTAGTCAATAAAGAGATCAAGGAGAAGTGTTTACAAGATATTCCTGTGGTTCGCGACTTTCCTGAAGTATTTCCTGAAGATCTACCTGGGTTACCTCCACCGAGACAAGTCGAATTCCGTATTGATTTGATTCCGGGAGCTGCACCAGTGGCCAAGTCACCATACCGTTTGGCGCCACCCGTGATGCAAGAACTGTCTGAACAACTCCAAGAACTGCTTGACAAAGGATTCATCAGACCCAGTTCTTCGCCATGGGGAGCTCCAGTTCTTTTTGTTAAGAAGAAAGATGGAACATTCCGAATGTGTATCGATTACAGAGAGCTCAATAAGTTAACCCTCAAGAATCGATACCCACTCCCTTGAATTGATGATCTGTTTGATCAACTGCAAGGCGCAACGTACTTCTCAAAGATTGACTTACGATCTGGATATCATCAAATGAGAGTTCGCGAAGAGGATATTGATAAGACGGCATTTAGAACTCGTTATGGACATTATGAGTTTCTAGTTATGCCCTTTGGATTAACGAACGCACCGGCAGTTTTCATGGACTTGATGAATAGAGTCTGTCGGCCGTATTTAGATAAGTTCGTGATTGTTTTCATAGACGACATTCTGATTTATTCGCGAAGTAAGGAAGACCATAAGAAACATTTGGAGTTAATCTTAGAACTTCTCAAAGATCAGAAGTTGTATGCTAAGTTATCCAAATGTGAATTTTGGCTTCGAGAGGTACACTTTCTGGGTCATGTGGTTAATGAAAAAGGAATTCATGTTGACCCGGCAAAAGTTGAAGCCATCAAGAAATGGGAAACCCCAAAGACACCAACAGAAATTCGTCAATTTCTTGGTCTGGCAGGCTACTACCGAAGGTTCATAGCGAATTTTTCAAAAATCGCTCAACCTCTGACAGCACTGACACAGAAGGATAAGAAATTTGTCTGGGAAGAAAAACAGGAGGAAGCATTTCAAACACTCAAGCACAAGTTATGTGACGCACCAATTCTTGCGTTACCGGAAGGTACGGATGACTTTGTGGTGTATTGTGACGCATCACATCAAGGCTTAGGATGTGTATTAATGCAGAGGAATAAGGTTATAGCCTATGCGTCAAGACAACTCAAGGTTCATGAAAAGAACTACACCACTCATGACTTGGAGTTGGGAGCAGTAGTGTTCGCGTTAAAAATTTGGAGGCATTACCTTTTTGGCACCAAATGTACAATCTATACTGATCACAAAAGTCTCCAACATATTTTTGATCAGAAAATGTTGAACATGAGACAACGAAGATGGGTTGAGCTACTTAATGATTATGAATGCGAAATAAAGTATCATCCTAGTAAAGCTAATGTGGTAGCTGATGCATTAAGCAGGAAAGAAAGAGTAAAACCAATAAGGACACGTGCTTTGGGGATGTTGGTCCAATCAAGCATTAAGACGCAAGTTCGTGAAGCTCAAGAAAAAGCATTGAAGACAGAAAATCTTTCTTGTGAAGCTTTGCATAACCTGGAAAAAGAGTTTGAATCACGATCAGATGGAGTTCGTTATTTCAAGAATAAAGTTTGGATACCAAAGGTTGATGATCTGCGAACAATTATTTTGGAAGAAGCTCACAAATCAAAGTACTCGGTCCACCCAGGAGCCGATAAAATGTACAAAGGATTGAAGGAATGTTATTGGTGGCCGGGAATGAAGAAGGACATTGCTGAATTTGTGAGTAAATGTTTGACTTGTGCAAAAGTCAAAGCAGAGCATCAAAAGCCTTCTGGACTTCTTCAACAACCTGAGATACCACAATGGAAATGGGATCAGGTATCTATGGATTTTATCACCAAACTACCCAGGACTGGAAAAGGGAACGACGCAATTTGGGTCATTGTGGATCGACTTACGAAATCTGCGCATTTTCTCCCTATAAGAGAGGGCTTCAAAATAGAAAGGTTGGCGCAGTTGTACATAGACGAAATTGTCTCTCGACATGGAGTACCCCTATCTATCATTTCTGATAGAGATAGTCGTTTCACATCCCGATTTTGGCAAGCATTTCAGAAAGCGCTGGGTACCAGGTTGGATCTAAGTACTGCATATCATCCACAGACAGACGGACAAACGGAAAGGACCATTCAAACTTTGGAAGATATGCTACGCGCGTGTGCTATAGATTTTGGAGGAAGCTGGGATAAGCATCTGCCGTTAGTTGAATTTTCTTACAATAACAGCTATCACACCAGCATTCAATGTGCGCCATACGAAGCTCTCTATGGACGCAAGTGTAGATCTCCACTTAGTTGGATAGAAATTGGTGATAGCCAACTGTTTGGGCCTGGAATTATTCAAGAAACAACCGGTAAGATATCAATCATCAAGGAAAGACTCAAAGCCGCAAGAGATCGTCAAAAGAGTTATGCGGATAACCGCAGAAAGCCTTTAGAATTCCAAAAAGGTGACAAAGTTCTTTTGAAAGTATCACCATGGAAGGGATTAATCAGATTTGGGAAAAGAGGTAAGTTAGGTCCGAGATATATTGGTCCATTTGAGATTCTGGATAGAATTGGACCAGTAGCCTATAAGCTGAGTCTACCTCAAGAGTTAAGTGCTATTCATGACACTTTTCATGTGTCAAATTTAAAGAAATGTCTGGTAGACAAAGCAATGCTTGTGTCTCCAGATGAAGTAAAAGTTGATGGGCGCCTTTGTTTTAGAGAGGAACCTATCGAAATTCTTGAGCGCGAAATTAAACGTCTTAGGCGCAGCAAAATCCCAATCATTAAGGTTCGTTGGAATTCACGTCATGGACCTGAATATACTTGGGAAAGAGAAGACTTAATGAAGCGCAAGTATCCTAAGTTGTTTGATGATAAGCTGTCCAGAAATGTCAGTCATAAATTTCGGGACGAAATTCCTTGAAGGAGGGGAGACTGTGACAACTGTCAAATTTTGAGTAAAGAGGTCAGCACCCTCAGAATAATTTTATAAGTTTTGTCACTTTTTAAATTTTATTGAAAGCCTTTAAGATAAAAAGTTTCCCCGAAAAATTTAGAAGTTGCGTTAAAGACCCGGAACAGTTCCGCATCTGACCGTCACTGTCCAGAAATGCCAAATAAGTGGATAAAAGTCCAAAATTCTTAAATTATAAAAATTAAAATTTTAATTTCTCTTGCATTGCAAAATTTTCAAATTTGTCAATTATTTAGCAAAAATTAAGAATCGGGTATTTCGGTTCTCAAATATATCTGACATTGTATAGTTTAAAGCTAATAATTCAATTAATGGTATTAGATTAAATTTTTTTTTTATTGTATTAATGAGTCACTAGGACACTTGTCCTAAACCTACTCATTTTAATCATTACCTTTATTTGAAAATCAAACTAAAAACCACCCACACTTCTCATTTTTCAAGATTAACTCCTCACCTCCTCTCCCTCTCCTCTCTCTCATTTTCGGCCGAAAAAGCCACCACCACCACCACCATTTTCATTTTTGTTTCTTCACTTTCTCCTTCCATTGCTAAGATTCAAGAATCCAACCAAGCATCTATCCCCATTTTGAAGTTGGAATCCAAGTCTTCATCTCTTTTGTTAAAGGTAATCATTTAACCCTCCATTTTCTTTCAAGTTCATAATCAAAAAGCTTCTATTTTCATATCTTTTATGTAAATGATGTACAATCCAAGTTTTAGAAGTGAAATGGGATGCATTAGTACCTATACATTTGCTAATGAACCATTTAATGATCTTCCAATGAAACTAGGGTTTCCTTGCATGTTATTTTGAGATTTTGTCAAAGAGATGATGATTTTATGAAATGTGGTTTTTGGTCCACAAAATTTTATTAAGATTGGATTGAAATTTATGCATAAATAAACTCTTAGGATGAGATTGTTCAATCTCATATGATTAAGAGTTCTATATAATGTTAAATCACTAATCTAGTGTTTATGTTGTCTTGCATGTGGGTGAAAACTTGTTAATAAGATGGTTTACCTTTGATATTTATATAATATGAGTTTTTGACTCTTGATACATTGAGTGTTAGTATAAAAATGTTCTTATGAAGGAATTTTCTAAGTTCTACATGATTAAGAACATTGTATCAATATTAATATCTTATCTTCTTTATTTTGTGTTCATGCATGCATTTGGATGAGCATTTAGGTTGCCATGAATCCATGATGCATGTGTTAGTTTTCATGTGTTGGAAGGTGAAGACATGGTTTTAACCAAAAACCATGTCTAATGATCATTATTTGTGAGTTAAATTAGCATTCACATCTTTCTAGAATCTGTCCAGAAAATGGACCTCACTTCTAGCTTACACAACTCACAAACCACATGTCCAAATTTGGGGTTTTTGCTTCTAAACTTCAGTTTAGAGTGTTAGCTTTCTAAAAAGTCCAAAACCATAGAATTTGGAGATGATTTGAGCACTTAAATGGATTTTGTAAGAAAATGGTGCAATCTGTCCAGTGAAGACAGATTCATACACCTATTTTGTAGAGGCCATAACTCCCTCACTACTCATCCAAATTAAGTGAATCTTTTTCCAAATGTTAGGATTTTGAGTTAGGTTTGCATCCATATATGGATCACCAGCAAATTCCAAGAATTGATACCTCAAAAACCTGTTATAAGTGAGGTATGTCACTGATCCGAAAATCAGTGACACTTTATTTTATAAAAATGGTTTGATGTGCCAAAAGTTATTCAAAAATTATGAAAAAGTGCAGATTTGATCTAAACATATCATAGTTCCAACCCAAAAATTTTGATTAAATAATTCTCTTGAGAAGTTAAGTTTCCGTGTTGAAATTACCGGATAACTTTCTGGACAGCATGTGCTGAATCCAGAAAAGTTGTGTTATCAAGCTTAAGTAATGTCTTATAATTGGAACTTTGTCTAGACAAAATAATTATGGATAAGAAACTTATTGGATGGCATTTCATGGGACAATTGGACATATTGGTTGGACATCGGAATAGGGTATTAATGTGATTCTTATGGCAACTCTTATATAGGGAAAGTTAAGGCGTGACAAAACTCATTAAGTTTAAAGTAAAGCTTCACTCGTTGCTTGCATCAAGGTGAGTATTCACAGCCCCATTTTTATCGTTTTAATTGATTTTGGGGTGAAAAGCATGTTTAAATTGCGTATTTAATTATTCATAAGAATTGTTTGAAAGAATTGCGAATTGGCAATTTATAAGGCTTTGTTAAAAGCATTTGCAAAATTAAGCTTATGATGAGTATGCAATTGATGTGTTGAGTTTTTAATGTTAAGACCCCGTGACACTACTATTAACTCGAAGAAAATCGGGCCTATAGTATTAGTGGGTAGCGCTATTTGGTGTGACAAGCCCACTTTAATGCTGACGAGCAGGGGTGCACTATACTAGAGAAGATGGCTAAACATGTGGCATGAACCACCGCTGAGTTAGTCCATCGGGGGCGTTGTAATTGGTCAGGGACGGCTTAGTAGTGGCTCAACGTAATAATACGTCTTTGCTTACACTCATCATAAAGAAATTTAAGTTGTGGTACTCATGAATCAAAGAATTGAAGTTGGTTTTTACGTACGCTCTACGAATGTTAACTTGCATATAAAAATGATTTGTGCATATTCAAAACCTGTGAACTCACCAACTCTTTGTAGTGGACCTTGGTTTTTATTCATGCTTTTCAGGAATCTAGAAGGTAATCCCATGATGCCTTATCAGCGTACTCGTATTTCAAGCACAAGACTATTTTCGTGTTAAGCGTATCTTATGTTTAAAAGACTTGGAAATTGTAAACGTTAACGATATTATGTTCTCTAAAATGTAATGTATTTTGGTTGTTAAATAAATGTTGGTATGTTTATAATCTTGTGCTGTGGCATCGGAGCTGTTACGCCTCGTGTTTCCGCTTTAGCGGGGTGTGACAAAGTGAATCTAGAGAAGTCATCAACAATGACTAAGCAGTAGGATTTCTTACCAATACTCATCACATTTGTAGGACCAAAGAGATCCATATGCAATAAATGAAGAGGTGAAGAGATTGTATTTATTTCTTTAGACTTATGAGAAGTTTTGCGTTGCTTGCCTTTAAGACAGGCAACACAATGATCATCACATGAGAAAACTTTTTGAGCTAAACCTCTTACAAGGTTGTTTTTCACAAGAATGTTCATTGTTTTAAAATTCATGTGACACATCCTTCTGTGCCAAAGAGATGATTCATCTAAGGAAGCTATTGAAAATAGACAGTTTAATGATGAATCAGTTGATACATTCTCTAAATCCAAACAATAAACATTATCCTTTCTAGGAGTTCTAAGTAGTATCATATTTTCATCAACTACCTTGAATCCTGGAGCAAGGATAATACATTCAGTCTCAGTAAATAATATAATATGTTTCTTTTCACAGACCTGTGATACACTCAACAGGTTGTATCTCAGTTGCTCAACATAGTATACATCTTCAAAGGACATCTTACCTTTTGATACCTTACCTTTTCCACTAATCTTACCTCCTGCTGGATTGTCACCAAATGCAACATGTCCTTCATCAAACTTTTTGAAGTTTTGAAGTCAGACCATGTTACCTGTCATATGCCTAGAGCAACCACTATCTACATGCCAGATGCATTTCTTCTTGAGCTGTTGGTTGCCCTGCACATATGATAAAACAGTTAGTTTCTTGAGGGAACCCAAGCCAAAGTGGTCTTGGGTTGCCCTTTCTCATCAACATATTTATAATCAGTAATTTTAGTCTGGATGAGATGATCAGAGTTAGGAATCGCATGGCTAGAATACTTTGTCAGAATTATAGGCTTGGCAGCATTAATACTGGTAGCAGCACTATCATTGTTAGCAGTACTAACTTGGTTAGCAGTAGTATTACTTCCAGCAGCATTATTTCTGTTAGCAGTACTATTTGAGTTAGCAGTACTAACAGGTTTCTTGACTTTTGGAACCCAAACCTTGACAAAGTTGTTTGCTTTCTTGTTCTGTGAGTTACTCCTTGACATGCTTGGAGTATTTTCTTTTGATTTAGCGAACTTATTCTGAATATGAGATTTTGCAGTCCCAGTTTTGATTGGTACTGTTCTCATATTAGCAGCCATGTGATTTCTTGATTGCTTCCTATAACCAAAAGAATTTTGTGTTTGTCTTTGAAAAGTAATTCTTTGGTTAATAGGATTGAAATAACAGTATTTGGCAAGATGATTCAATTTGCCACAGATAAAACAGGGCTTTGGTCTATTGATTTTGCTTAGATCAATTCCCTGTTTTTGAGCCCACTGATTATTTCTCTTTCTCTGATTTCCCTTTATTTTATCATGTTTATGGGGCTTGTTCTGTTGACAAGTACAGGGATTTAAAACAGAGGTTTGCATGTAGTGAATTCCCTGTACCTTTTCCTTTCCTTTCCTGGAGGTCTCAACTTTCTCACTCTTAACAGTCTTTTTCTCTGTCTTGGACATCTCCACTTTATCACATTTGATAAATGGTTTACCTCCCTTCTCATTTGTCAGAATGTGGTTTTCTAAGGGAATATCTTTATGGTTTTCCTCATTCTTACTCTCAGAGTCTTCTTCTTCAGAGTCTGCCTCAACCACTACTTTATCTAAAGGATCTACTTATGTGGCTCCTGCAGGTAATTCCTTCTTGTCTTGTCTTTCTAAGAGGTCTAAGGTGGGAGGAATGTAGTTATTGTTGTATGGTCGAGGGGTGGTGTTGTAGCCTATTCCTTTTCTCAGTTTGTCATGAACTTGAGTTTTGAGTAAAGAGTCCATTGCTTTAGAAGCATTGGAATATTTCTCAATATCTAATTTAGCCTTCTCAAATTCACTCCTTATTTTCTCACATTCCTCTTTAGTCTTCTCTAGTTCAATCTCTAACTGATTCTTCTCCCACTTCCAGTAGTTGGTATCATATGAATGTTGAAGATCATTGCCTTGATATGCCTTAATCTGTTCTTCAAACTTCTCAACAATCAAAACATACTCTCTTCTATCTTTTTCTAACCTTTTAAGGTCATCACACATGCTCTGATTGTGATCCTTGTACTTTTTAACAGTTTCAATACAAGTTTTAGAGCAAAGGTTAGATTTTACCTCTGTGGGAAGTGCAGTGCTTGATGACTCTGAAACCTCTGCCATCAATGCTTGGTTCTAAATGGCCTCCTCTGCTTGATCACTCCAATCAAAGCCCATTCCTTCTTGTGAGACAAGAGCTTGAGATGAATTCCTGCTATAGTTAGTGTACTTTGGTTGTTGATTATAGCTTCCAAGCTGTTGGGCAGTTCCTCCTCTGCACTCTCTGGCAAAGTGTCCCAGATTATGGCATTTGTAGCATTCCACCTTCGATTTATCAAATCCAACATCATCTTCTCTTTTCATGGCAAAATTGTTTCTACCTGTTCTTTTGATGAATCTTTTGACTCTCATGGTGAGCATTGCCATCTGCCACTTGATATCCATCTCTTCAAGATCTTCAGCATTGATCTGCTCGAGATCATCATTGATAAGAGCAGATTTAGCATGATTAGCAAGGAATACCTCCAAAACAGAATCATTGGACCCATCCTGTTTTGTGTCATAAGTAGCACTAACTGATTCTTTATTAGCACTAGAATCAGCAGTAGATGATAGGAGGGCAGCATTATGAGAGTATCCAGATGGCCTTTTCTTAGATTCAACTTCTGCTTCAAATACCCTTAGATCATTGTAGAGATCATCAAGCTCCTTATCCTCCAGATTATCATTCTGTCTGAAGGATACAGTGTACATCACCCATTCTTCACCAAGAGATCTTAGAAATTTTCTGTTGACATCATCCTGGTCCATCTTGACACCAACAGTGGCCAACTCTCCAATCAACTTGTTGAATCTATCAAAGGTTTGAGTCATGGACTCATTCTTTGTAGACATAAAATTCTCATATTGTTCTTTGAGAATTGCCTTCTTATTACTCTTAGTGCTTTTAGTACCTGAAAATCTCTTCTCCAATGCATTCCACAGGATTTGAGCATCAGAGCAGTTGCAGAATTGATGTTGATACTCATTAAGAATTGCCAAGAGCAGAGTGCTCAAGGCTTTCATCTCTGTCTGCCTCATCTTTCTTTCTCCATCAGTCTTTGGTGGAGGTATCTTGCCATTTGCGTCCATCTTTCCTCCATCAGAGGGACCATTCTCAATGATATCCCACATTGAGTAGTCTGTAAGAAGAATGTACTGCCTGATTCTGATTTTCCACATGTCAAACTCATTGGGTTTGAGCATTGGGAACCTTTGAAACAAGAACACTTTCATGAGATCCGTCCATGATGATTTTTTATTTCTGAGTTGAAGGCTCTGATACCACTTGTCAGGATCGAAATTCAAACAAGAATTTAACACACACTCAGAAACTATGTTAAAAGAGTCGCAGAAAAACACTTTCACAATAAATCAATGGAACAGTATCATAATGTAAATCACAAGTTATATTGATTTAACTTAATGATTACAAACAAAACCCCAATCTGTTGAACAGGCTCAACAGACGTTCAATACTTCTCTATTGAAAGAACTTCTAAGAACCTTGAGGTTAATTCTCTCTAAGCCAACGTATTCTATATCACTAATCTATTCTCTATAACTATCTATATACTAAATATATACAGAACTAATTACAAGATAATTATCAAAACAGAATTGATCTTCATAATCCATTCCATAATTATCTTCATCTTTATCTCCAGCTCCTAGTCTTTCGTTCCAAGACATCTTTATCAACATTATCTTCAGAAGCAGCATTAATCTTCTAGCAGTATTAACTTCCTCAGCAGTACTAACCATGCTTGCAGTAGTAATCTTCAAGCAGTACTAACCACTAGCAGTACTAACTCTCCAAGCAGTACTAACTATTCTTCTAGCAGTACTAACTCTTCAAGCAGTAGTAATTCTACTAGCAGAAGTAATTCTTTCATCTTGCAGTATTAATGTAATCAGCAGTATTAATCTTTTAGTCTAGCAGTAGTATCCATCCTTAGCACATTTCAGACCCAACACGTACTATCTCATACCTTACACGGGTATATCATTTGATAGTATCTTCTATTAGTTAAGTGACTTGTTATTACCCTTTAAACTTGAGAGATAGGAGCATTAAATTCAAGTTGGGTTCCCATCACTGACCGATTCAGAGTGGTTTCAGACCCATGTCTCTAGTGGTTGATCCTACTAAGTCTCTCGTAAGAGGCTTAGTCCATGAATCTGCCAAGTTTCCACGCGACTTGACATACACAATACTAATGGTACCATTTTCTATAAATTGTCTCACATAATTATGTCGGAGACCTATGTGTCGCGACTTTCCATTATACACGGCATTGTATACTATTGACAGTGTGGTCTCACTGTCACAATACATGGGAATCGAAGGAGTTGGATAAGGCCATAAATGGATATCTGTCAGCAGATCTCTAATCCATTTAGCCTCTTTGCCCGCAGCAGCTAGGGCTATGAATTCGACTTCCATAGTCGAATGAGCGATACATGTTTGTTTCTTCCTTGCCCAAGAAATCGCTCCACCACCAAGTGTATAAATCCACCCACTTGTGGATTTAGAATCATTTGAATGATCTATCCAACTAGCATCAGAGTATCCTTCTAAGATTCTAGGATGCGTCGTCTATGTCAATTCTAGATCACTGGTTCTTTTCAAGTATCCCAATACTCTACTTATTGCCTTCCAATGATCTGGTCCCGGATTGCTTGTATATTGACTTAGCCTGCTCACAACAAAAGCAATATTCGGTCTATATAAAGCACAATTTTATTGGATTCAAGATCATAATTATCTGAAGATGGAAATCTGAAGTCAAAGCTGATAAAGTCGTCTCCACAAATAGTCTAGGGTCCTTTTGTAATAATTAGTCAAAAGTATGTTTTCGTATTTTATTTATTAGGCTTTATATTTTAGTTAATTGTTTTGTTTTAGTAGTTGGCCTAAGTATAAATTATCTTAATTTAGTGGTAATTAGGTTAGAGGAAAGAGATCTTAATTAGAGAAATTAATATTGAGAGGAGGCTGTGTTGGTTTGGTGTGTGCCGTGAACAAGAAAGAAGCAGATAGGATTTCGATTTCATCTTGTAACCTATTGAATCAATTGAATAATCATATCAGGTTTTCATTATCGTTATTGCTTATTTGTTTTGCTTGATTGAATGATTGCTAATTGGGACACACAATTGGTATCAGAGCATGTTACATATTGAATTGAATGAGTTTTGTTCGGTTCTGTTTTCTGTCAAAGATTCATGATTTTTTATTGTGTGATTGTTCATTCAAGTGTTTATATATTGGGTTGTAATTGATATACATATTCTATTGATTTGGTACTATTTGATTTGAATATTGCCTCGATTTTGGTTATCAATTTGGTGTTTTTGGCAATTCTGGGTTCGTTCTAAAAAAAACGCACTATGTCTTCAATCGAATTCTTCTTAAAATGTTTTTTTGTTGAAATTAATTGATTGGAATCTGTTCTAGTTGGTTATTTGATCGTTTTAGCAAAGTTTGGTTGTTTAATTCGAGATATCGAGTGTTTTCTGGGTTGATTTTGGCTTCTGGGTCGATACTGCATCAAGAACATATCGGTCTACCACTTCCGGTCGAATACCTTTTATTGGTCTATAGCATTCGACCGGTACACACACAGTCCACCCCAGTCATAAGAGTTATCGGTCTTTGTGTTTTATCGGTCGATTGCTTTTTATCGGTCTTTCTTACCGGTCGAAGACCTCTATCGGTCTAAGATAATATCGGTCTAATCCATTTCCGGTCGAAGATCTATCTCGGTCTAATCCACTATCGGTCTTTGACACTATCGGTCTAAGCACACTATCGGTCTAAGCACACTATCGGTCTAAGCACACTATCGCTCTAAGCATACTATCGGTCTAAGCATTATATCGGTCTAAGCTTTATCGGTCTAATCAAGTGTCCGGTCGAACAAGTGTCCGGTCAAACCTCCACTTTGCGCAACGGCCTTGACACGCAAACCTCACTTTGCGCAACGCCCTTGATACACAAACCTCCACTTTGCGCAACGGCCTTGATACGCAAACCTTCACTTTGCGCAAGTACTGTTCAAACTATTCACTGTTCACTTTTGCGAATTTTGTTCCAGGTTTGCACAGTTCGATTTTTCAATTTTTTGTAAACTTTAATATGGCCTCTAAATGTCCAAATTTTTTTCTGTTAAGGGGGACAAAGTTTTGTTCGTGATCAGATTTTTCTGAATTTCATTCTAAGATTTTCAGTATTGTGTGATTTTATCTTGATTTTAACGATCTCATCCAGTTGATTGTATCGTATCAGATAAGTTAGACTACTAATCGTATCAGTAAGAATGTCTCGGGAATCTCTTGCCATTGGAACATATGTGAAGCCACCAGTACTCTTCAAAGGGGAGTACGAGCAATGGAAGGACAGATTCTTGGACTTCATCGATCGATATGAGTTGGGAGATCTTATCAGGAAATCTCTGAAAGAAGGAATAATGACACCTCCGACCAAGGTTCTCACTGTAGCTGGAGCAAATGGCCAAGAAGAAGAGACAGAGTATAAATTACCGATTGGTGAATATTCGAAAGATCAGCTGAACAGACACAAGGGTGACAAGCTGGCAAGATCATTCATTCTCCAAGGCATACCGAATGAAATATACGTCAAGATTGATAGCTACAACGCTACCGGTAAGCAAATTTAGGATCAGTTGGAGAAGAAGATGCCTGGATCTAAAGTTGGCAATCAACTCAAAGTTTCCACCTGCTTGAATAATTATGAAGAATTCAAAGCTAAAGCTGGAGAATCACTTGAAGCCACTTATGACAAATTCGTCACATTACTGAACGAGTTGAGCAAGAACAAGATCAACAAATCTCACGTGGAGCTGAATGTGAAATTTATCAGCAACCTTCAGCCTGAGTGGAAGAGATTCACCAGACAAATGAGGCAGCTAAAGGATCTGCACGACATTCCTCTTCATGAAGTTTATGAAATCCTCAGACAGAATGAGGAAGAAGTGGAAGAGATCAAGGCTGAGATGAAAAAGGCTGACAAAGCAGTTGCTGATCCAGTTGCTCTTGTGGTCAAGAAATCTAAGAAGAAGAAGGTGATAGAATCTGAATCAGAAGAGGCTGATAGCGAGGCAAAGTCTGACTCTGACGATTGTAAGCAACTGAAGGAAGCCATGCTTATGTTAACCAAGGCTTTCCAAAAGAAGTACTATAAAAAGCCAAACTCCAATAGTCAGAGGTACTCGTCTGGTCCGAACAACTACAAGCATAAAGAGAAAGTTGAAGAAAGGAGACCAGAAGACAAGAAGAAGGATGGAGCTGAAGAGACCAAGAACGAAGAACCGATAAAGTGCTACAACTGTGGCAGACTCGGTCATTTTGCCAAGGACTGGCGCAAATCAAAAGTCCGAAACTCCGACTATTACAAGAATAAGATGCTTCTAGCCAAGCAACAAGAGGCTGGAAAAGCATTAATGGTCGAGGATGAATACTGGATCGATCATTCGGACGAAGAATCTGAAGAAGGAGAGAAGTACGAGACAAAACATCTGTGCTTGATGGGAAAGAACCAGTCAGAAGTTGAAGCTGATTCTGATGATGGAGATAATGATGAGGTATGTGACTTAACTGAATCTGATTTTTTGAACTGAATGCATACCATGATGTCTAAACTCCAAGAATTAGAGTCTAAACTGAAGCGTGAGAAAGGTGTCACAAATGAGAAAAATCAATTGTTGGGAACTGAAGAATTGCTAAGTACAGTTAATGCTGCTAGAAGAACAGGATTACTACTTCTGAGATTACTACTTCTAAGGTTAATACTGCTAGTTGAAGTAAAAGCTGCTGAACAATATTAATACTGCTTGAAGAGATTAATACTGCTGAGCATAGTTAGTACTGCTGAACTTAATACTGCTCAGAGTATTAATGCTGCTGAAGGTTAATATTGCTTATAAGATGAAGATATGTATGGAACGAATGACAGCTGGATTGAAGATATTCATGGAAATTTGGAGATAATGATGGAAGATGATACTGAAGATCTTTTATTATTTGTAATTATTGTTTATCTTCAGTATATATAGAGTTAGTCAGAATAGTTTTGAGATTAATTTTTAGAATTCTGAATTTTTTCTTTCATAAAGAGAATCAACCTCAAGGTTTGTAATCCTAATTCTAGAAAAGTAGAATTCGTATTGGTGAGTTTGCTCATCAATATTGAGGTTGTGTGTAAAAGCTTGTGACTTTCAATCATTCAATAAAGTTTACAAGTTGTTCATCAGATTTACTGTTTGTTTACTGTCTCAATGAATATCAAAGTGTTATTCCGCAAACTTCTTTGATATTGTTTTCTGAGAGTTTATTCTTGTTAAGAATTTGAGATCCTGACAAGTGGTATCAGAGCTTGTATTCTCAGAAATCTTTTTCATCATGGAAAACGCAGTTGATTCAAACAATACCCTGGTCTCAAAGGTCCCAATGCTTAGATCTAATGAATTCGACATGTGGAATATTAGAATAAAGCAATACATTCTTCTCACTGATTACTCCATGTGGGACATCATTGAGAATGGCCCATCCGATGCAGGAAAGATTGGTGAAGATGGAAAAAGAACTCCACCAAAGACAGATGCAGAGAGAAAGACAAGGCAGACAGAGATGAAAGCCTTGAGCACTCTGCTCTTGGCCATTCCCAATGAATATCAACACCAATTCTGCAGTTGCACTGATGCACAGATGCTCTAGAATGCTCTAGAGAAGAGATTCTCAGGTACCAAAAGTACCAAGAGAAATCAGAAGGCTATATTGAAGCAATAAATAAGAACTTTATGTCAACCAAGAATGAGTCAATGACTCAAACTTTTGACAGGTTTAACAAGCTTATTGGTGAACTAGCTACAGTGGGAGTACAAATTGATCAAGATGATCTAAACAGGAAGTTCTTAAGGTCCCTGGGTGATGAATGGACCATGTATACTGTCTCTTTCAGACAGAATGATCAACTGGAAGAAAAGGAACTTGATGATCTATACAATGATCTAAGAGTTTTTGAATCTGAGATAGAGGCTTAGAAGAAGCCTTCTGGGTATGTTCACAATGCTGCACTCCTATCAGCATCAATTGATTCTACTTCCAACCCTGAATCAGTTAGTGCTGCTAATGGAGCAAATCAAGAGAAATGTACTGAATCTGTGTTTGAAGTCTTTCTGTCCAGTCATGGAAACTCTTCTCTAATTAATGATGACTTGGAACAACTACACCCAGATGATCTTGAAGAGATGGACATTAAATGGCAGATGGCCATGCTCTCTATGAGAGTAAAGAAGTTCATCAAGAGAACTGGGAGGAACAACTTCTCCCAAAAAAGAGAAGATGGAGCAGGTTTTGACAAGTCAAAGGTGGAATGTTACAAATGTCACCAGAAGGGACACTTTGCTAGAGAATGCAGAAGTGAAGTGTCTCACAACAACAACCACCAACAAGCACAGTCTGGAAGCTTCAATAATAACAGAAACTCTGCACAAGCCCTAGTCTCTCAACAAGGTATGGGGTTTGATTGTAGTGATCAAACAGAAGAGGTTATCCAAAACCAGGCTCTAATGGCAGAGGTGTCTGATCTCCCAACAGAGGTAACTTCTAATCTTTGTTCTCAAAATTGCATTAACACTATTAAAAGGTACAGGGATCACAACCAGAACATGAGTGATGACCTTAAGAGATTAGAAAAGGACATAAAAGATTATGTGAGGATTGTTGAGAGGTTTGAAAATCAGATTAAGAGTTTTCAAGCCAATGAGCTTCAACATTCATATGACACAAACTACTGGAAGTGGGAGAAGAATGACCTAGAACTCCAACTGACCAAATCTAAAGAGGAGAGTGATAAGAGGAGAGTTAGCTAAAGTCAAGTTAAATGTAGAAAAGTTTTCCAATGCTTCTAAAGCAATGGACTCTTTACTACAAACTCAGATTCATGATAAACTGAGAAGAAGAATAGGGTACAATACCACACCACCACCCTACAATAACAACTACATTCCTTCTAGTTCAGACTTGTTAGAGACAAAGGATAGGAAGGACTTGCCTGAGGGAGCCACTGAGATAGATCCCTTAGAAGAAGTAGTTGTTGAGGATAAAACTGAGAAAGAAACTGTCAAGAATAAGGACAACACTGTGAATGGTGATATTCCTATAGAAAACCACATAATTACCAATGAGGGACGTGGAAAGCATTGGGACAAGTCCAATGAGATAGAGAAGACTGAGGGAAACACCAAGAAGGTTCATTATAAACAGACCACTGTTGTGAACCCTATCCCTTGCAAAAAGTGTGCATGCAATAAATCTGAGCCCCAAAAACATGATAAACCAAGGGGAAATCAGAGAAACTGGAATAATCAGTGGGCACAAAAACAAGGGGTTGATCTGAGTAAAATCAATAGACCAAAACCCTGTTTTATTTGTGGAAAGCTTAACCACATTGCCAAATACTGCTATTTCAATCCTATGAACCAAAGGCTGAACTTTCAGAGACCTACTCAAAAACCCTTTGGTTATAAGAAGAAAGAAAAGAACCATGTGGCTAAGAAAGTTGTTAAATCTAAAAGCCACATGAAGAAAAAGAATGTGGAAGACTGTGTCAAGATCTGGATACCTAAAAGCACTAAAGCTGTTAGTACTGCTACCACAAATAGTGTTGCTGACAATGATAGTGTTGCTAGAAGCAATACTACTGCTGCCAATGTTAGTGCTGCTAACATTGTTAGTACTTCAGCAAATGTTAATAATGCTAACTCTGTTAGTACTGCCAACAAGGTTAATACTGCCAAACATGTTAGTACTGCTAACTTTGTTTGTACTTCTAAAGATAGTGTTGCTTCTAGTATTAGTGCTTCTAGACCAATAATCTTGACAAAGTACTCAAATAATAAGTGTTCTGATTTTAAAAACCTCATCAAAAAGGAATATAAGTATTTTGATGAGAAAGGGAGACCCAAGACCACTTTGTCTTGGGTTCCCAATCAATACTAATTGTCTAATCTTATGTGCAGGGCAACCAACAGCTCAAGGGGAAGAGCATCTGGCATGTTGATAGTGGTTTCTCTAGGCACATGACAGGGAACATGTCTTGCCTCAAGAACTTCAAGAAGATTGATGGTGGGCATGTTGCTTTTGGGAATACTCCAGATGGAGTTAAAATTAGTGGTAAAGGTGATGTAACCAAAGGTAAAATGACCTTTAAAGATGTATTCTATGTTGAGCAGTTAAGGTACAACCTGTTAAGAGTATCACAGGTTTGTGACAAACAACATAGTATTATTTACAGATTCTGAATGCATTATCCTTGCTCCTGGATTCAAGGTAGTTGATGAAAAGATGATACTACTAAGAACTCCCAGAAAGGATAATGTTTATTGCTTAGATATGGAAAGTGTTATCCCAGTTTAATCTAGTTGATTAACAATCACAGAATACAATAATATCAAGAGATAATAAATCAGAGTAACATACCAATCCCTTGAATAAACAATGAAACCCTTTGAGTGTTCTTGATACCCTTTAATACAGAGAATACGTACGGCTATTAACTAGAATATTATCAGAGTTCTAACCTAAAACTAAACTAAACAAAACTTTAAATACCTAAGCCTTATGGGCTTCCTAATGCTTAATGGGCTTGGGCCCAATAGCTAATAACTATTAATCTATTACAATTTAAACCCTGAACTTTAACTATCAAGTAAATACAGTTTAGACCCTTTAATCTTGAATACAATTATGATCCAACAATCTCCCCCTTTGGATTCAAGATTAAAAAAAATTGGCAATTAGCTTCAGGTCTTCACTTTTCTTCTCTTTTCTTCAGATAGCTTCAAATCTTCAAAACTTGATATCTTTAAAAACTTTAAAATCTTCAGATCTTCAGATTATATTCTCCTTCTTTGATAATTCTCTCTTTTTGTATCTTCTCCCCCTTTTTGATGAGTGGTGAGAATCATCATCATCAAAACTTTGTAAAACAATCTCCCCCATTGTGTATGATCACGTAAGCACAATCTTCATCATGTAACGAGCCCTGTATGGAAATAAGAGCAGTCTTCCCAGATGGAAAGAGTGATTATTTCAATCTTTTCAGATTAAAATAGAAAGTAGTAACCATTCGAATCTTTTCAAATGCAAACAGTTAATAAGAGTAACCCTGAATCAACAAATGACTCAGTTAGAATGCATGTCAATGACACAAAGTCACTGAGTAACACAAAGTTACTATATAACTGGTTTGATGTAGACTCCCCAGGTCTTCCATTCAATCATTGAATAACACATGGTTATCTATGAACGTTCTGACAGAAAACAAATTTTTGTGTGCTCGTGCATGTGTATGAAAAAATTTAAGCATAGATGATTGCTTTTCAATATAGGCTCAAAGTATGTAAACTTGTTGAGACAGCAACAAATTATACAAAGACTCAATGTGCATGAGAAAGGTTCGAAGGTGGGGCAACTTTCCTTCTTTTTCAATATTAGTATCTTCCAAATGAAGAACCAATAGCGTATGTGTTGCTTCCCCAGAAAATGTGAAACATTCTCTTTTTGAGAAAAGAATGAGTAGCTGGTGGGGTTGTATGCAAGAGATGGCATGGGCTAGTTGCCTTTTTCAATGATGGTCACCAAAGAATGTGAACCAATCAGATTATGTGGCTGCCCGACTCAGAAAGTGGTTTGGTGCAGAGTCTAATATTCTTTTACTCTGTTCACTCACCCTCTTTCTTTTAATCCTTACTTCTAACCAATCTCTCTTTTCCATTTTACCTCTTCACACACCATCACTCAATTCTTTTGACCCTTCTCCCCTCAATCACTCAGGGAATACTTCCTGGGTAGGAAACACTGGTTATCGTGAATCCATGGAAGTTCTGTTAAGTTCTCACACTGAATCCCTTGTATTTTCCTAAAAGAACATACTGTTCAACAGGCTTTTTGTACATGTAAGCACAAATACCACTTGTTACATGAAGAATAAAAATTTTGGAGAAGTCAAAACAGTTGTGTTTGACAATGCAATTCTCCCCCTCAAACTAAAAAAGTTTGACAATTAAGCTCATATCATTTTATCATGAAGAATAATATTTTGGAGAATCAAAAACGAATGTTGTTTATATGAACAATATATAAACATATTTTCAATGAAAGCACATGAAATGATGTTTGATTCAATCAACAGTGAATACAAATAACGTGAGTATTACCATAGAAAGATTTAACTTTTGATACATGGTAATAACAGAGTCAAATAGAATGTTCTGAACCGTTATGTGTATGAATACTTGACAAAGTGTATTGATAAGATAAAACGCAAGTATTTATCTTTAAGAACACACGGTCAGATAAGCATTTAAGTATCCAAAAATCTGTTAAAATCACAGATATTCTCCCCCTTAACTGATAATTTTTTTTAAGATAAGGCAGAAAAAATGAATAAAGCACTGAAGTGCGGGTTCTAATATGATGTGATTAGAAACCATATTCCGTTGAGGTACGGGTTCTAAGGTGATTTACTTAGAAGCCATCTTTTTAACAATGAAGTCCGGGTTTTGAATTGTGTTGTTTAAAAGCCATAGTTCTTCCTCCCCCTTAAACATTGGGTGCCTGCAACACAGATTTAGCTTTTGGTACCCACTGATATTTGGGTCCTAATGGGTTATTTGCAGTTCTTGTAGGAAATATGAAATAAGAACCATACCAGTTATTCACTTAATCTTTTCTTACAAAATCATTTGAGCCACAGTAGGAACAACTAATTTTCTTTTGTGCTAACCTGATCAATTGATGGATTGTGTAAACCAGATCCGGTTTGCCAAAAGTTTTACCTTTTGTAGCATAGTTCCATTTAGCATTTGATGTATGCACAAATGATTCTTCTTTCTTCTTCTCCTCTGAGGATCCTTTAACTCTCTAGATCCAGTTTCCTCTTTCTTTATCATCATCCCTTCTCCAGAAGCTTTTCTTTTGAGACTTAGTCTTCTTGAAGTTACTTTAACCATCAACATTTTTGTCATAGAAAAGGTTAGAAGGACGAATCTGATCAGTAGATTTAGAACTAAGACTATCATCTGAATCATAGAAAGGATTATAGAAAACATTTGAAACATGTGAACTTGAAGTTGTTTTTAATGAACTATTTGAATCAGCTAGATCATCTCTCGGTGATTGAGCTATTGACTCTGGCATCTTGTGCTCAGTCAGCTTCACCTTGAAAACGATCTCTTCAAGTTCCTTTATCTTTGAAGACAAGCTGTTTCTTTCCTTTTCAATCAGATCAAACTTCTTATGCAACTCAGATTTTGCATTCTTCTCCTTCATGATGTTTGTTGACAATTCAGATAGCTTTCTTGTCATTTTGGCTATCTCGGTCTCAAATATCTTCTTTTCTTCAGAAAAGTCTGTATTTGTATCCTTCAGCTCGGCTTTCTTCTTCTCATTCTCAGCCTTTTCTCTTTCAAGAATGATAACCTTCTCAAAGTCTGAAACTTGTTGAGAAAGCTTAACACATCTAAGCTCTAATGCTTTCTTCTCTTCAAAGGCTTTTCTGGAGAAATCAGAGAATTTCTTGGCAAAGTCTTTTCTTTCTTTCTCTATCTTCAGTATTTCATCTTGAGCTATTGTATTTTCTCTGTCTTAGGTTGCCTTTTCTTTCATCGTTTTAATCTCAACCTCAAGACTGAGAACTTTATCTTTTAAAGAGTCTCTTTCAGCAAAGATTCGAGAGTTTGACTTTCTAAGCTCTTCAGATGTCTCACGAGCAATGTTTGCTCTTCTTCTCAATTCATCTAGCTCTTTTTTGCATTAGTTCCTTCTTTGACCATGTTGAGCTAGATTCCGATCTTTTCAACTTTGCTTGAAGATCCAAGATCTCTTTTTCTTTAGACTCAATTATTCCTGCAAAGTCAATTAAAGAATCAAAATCTTTTGAATTTTCTTTTAAAGCATTGATCTGAATAAGAAGAGATGAGTTCTGAATCTGTAAAGCCTTGTTCTCAGCTTTGAGCATTTTGTCCTCTTTGTCATACTCATCAATCATTCGAGATGATGTTGATAATCGTCCAGCAAGATATTTAGCCTTTGCTTTTACTTCTGAAAGAGTCATGTTGTTAAAATCATGGCTATAACCTTCAGACATATTTAGCTGATTCGACATCCTGGATGTATGGTTAGTAATCAAACTTTTCTGTACCAAGATAACCAACTAGATGAGATCGTTAGAATCAAAATAAAAACCACACTAAATTTTTTTCAGAAAAATAAACTTCCAAAAATAATTACGTGCAGTCCTTTTAATCAGTATAAAGCTTCAAATAATACTGAACAAAAAGAAAATGTTGATCTCGAACAGAACTTTGTCCCCCTTCGCAGACTTAGCACGGGGGTCCCGCTAATTTAGATGCCCTATTACAGTTTGCAAAAAATCGACCGGGGATGTGTTTCGACCGGAGACTTGTAAAGACCGGTAGAGAGTTCGACCGGTAACTTTCTTAGACCGGTATTATGTTCGACCGGGAACTTGCAAAGACCGAGAGACTTCTTTGACCGGTATTGGACTAGACCGATATGGTGCTTTGACCGATAAACTATGTTCAACCGATAAAGGGTAAAGACCGGTGCTATGTGTTCGACCGGTAGGATACTAAGACCGGTAAGCCTCTCGACCGGACTGGTCTATTAACCGGTGTCTTGTCGACCGGTATTGATTGTGAGTATGTCGGTCGATCGGTATTGAGAAAGACCGGTATATTGCAACTGGACCGATAAAATGTTGTCGACCGGGAAAATGTAAGGACCGATATGTTCTTATGGTCTCGACCGGTATGATGTTGTTCGACCCAGAACGATGATGAACAGTCCAGATTAGCAACTCAGAAACACTTAAAACCTCAAATTGAATGCAGTAAATCAATTAAAGATCACACAACAGTCAAGATTAGAGATTAATTTCAACCTTTTTCCAATCAGTTTGACAAACACAGTGTTCGACCTATATGAAGCTGTCGAATCCAGAAAACCAAGAATTCCATAAATCCAATTACTTGATGAATTATAGTGCAATCAAACTATCAGATTACATTCAGTGGCATAAAACATATCCAATCATATTGATTTTGAGCATAATAGCATGTTAGTTCAGAAATCGATTTTCACATATATATATGCATGTCGAAGAACAGTCTATGAACACAGTAATCGATGAATAGTAAACTAAAAAAATTTGATTATTTTGGCTCTGATACCAATTTTTATCCCAGTTTAATCTAGTTGATTAACAATCACAGAACACAATAATATCAAGAGATAATAAATCAGAGTAACATACCAATCCCTTGAATAAACAATGAAACCCTTTGAGTGTTCTTGATACCCTTGAATACAGAGAATACGTACGGCTATTAACTAGAATATTATCAGAGTTCTAACCTAAAACTAAACTAAACAAAACTTTAAATACCTAAGCCTTATGGGCTTCCTAATGCTTAATGGGCTTGGGCCCAATAGCTAATAACTATTAATCTATTACAATTTAAACCCTGAACTTTAACTATCAAGTAAATACAGTTTAGACCCTTTAATCTTGAATACAATTATGATCCAACACGAGTCTCCAGACTTTCAGTGCTTTAAACTGATTCACCTCATCCTGCATCGCAGTTACCCAATCTGAATCGACAAGGGCCTCAGATACGCGTGTAGACTCGATCTTGCTAAAAAAGGATTCATACATACATAGATTTGATGTTGCAGACCTAGTTTGCACCGGTGCAGATGGATCTCCAATAATTTGAAGTACCGGGTGCTCTTTGATCCACTTATGTTCATGAGGGAGTGGATTAGATGTAGATTGAGCATTGCCTACATCTAGAAATCCACTGGTATCTCCTTCAAATGGTTCAGAATTAACGGGGGTTGCAGTTGAAGTAGTCGTTGCAGAAGTTGTAGTAGGTACAGCTTGGTCAATCTGTTGATCAGTCCTTACAGTACATCCTACTGAGTCAGCTACTTCTGTCTCGGCGTTGTTGGTCACAACTTCAACTGTCGGAGTAGGCTTTTGAACTGGAACTTCTTGCCGAATCGGGGAATTTGATTCAGTAGAGATATCGGAAGTGGTCGGATGAGTAGTCATCGAGTCTTCTATCCTGTCAACCACAACAGAGTTAGGTAACTTAGATCCAAGAAATTCATCATAGAACAGTTCAAATAATAAATCCAAATCAGATAAATTAGAAGTAGACGACGAAGCGCCATCTGATTTATTCTCTTGAGGTGCAAGTCCTGGACTGGTTGGTCCAGAAGCTAGTACTTCGGTAATGACGGGTTCTAAACCGATGTGCTCAGAAGCCATGTCCTCATCAAATGTAACATTGACGCTCTCGATCACAGTCTTCGACTTCTTCAAATAAACACGATATGCAGACGATGTAGATGAATAACCAACGAAGATGCCTTCATTTGCCTTAGCACTGAACTTGTTCAGATTCTCTCAGTCGTTTAGAACATAACATGTACAACCAAAAACATGAAAATATTTAATGGTTGGTGTTCGGTTGTTGATCAACGCATACGGAGTCTTCTGAAATTTGCGGTGTATCATGGAGCGATTCTCAGTGTGACACGCAGTCGATACATCTTCAGCCCATAAAAATAAAAGTAAGTCAAATTGGCTGAGCATTGTCCGAGAGGCCTCGACAAGTGTACGATTTCGCCTTTCGACGACTCCGTTCTGTTGAGGCGTACGAGCAGCAGAATATTGATGTGATATCCCGACCGATTCGAGATATTCTTCAACTATCTTGTTCTTGAACTCTGTGCCGTTGTCAGTCCTGAGAATCTTGACTTGTTTTTGCAGATTGACTTGGGTCGTCTTCAAAAACGTAATGAGAACATCGGGAGTCTCATCTTTAAACCGTAGAAACTTAACCCAAGTGTATCGCGTATAGTCATCCACGATAACTAGCACATACTTCTTTCCTCCTAAGCTTTGTGTTCGCATAGGACCGCACAAGTCCATATGCAACAACTCTAAAGGAGACCTGGTACTCGGTTCAGGCTTTGGTTTGTGTGGGGCTCTCTTCATCTTGCCCTTTTCACATGTTGCACATAGATGTTCTCTTTCATACTTCAGTTCAGGAAGACCTTTCACTAGCTTGCCACTGACCAGCTTGTTGATGTACCGAACGTTGAGGTGAGAAAGTCGTCGATGCCATAACCAGTTTTGTTGCATCGAGGCCTTTGATAGTAGACAGACCTAATTGTCATCCTGGACCTTTGACAATTTGATGGTGTGAGGTTTGACTTGCGAGTGCCGACCAAGAGTTATTTTCCTTATTCAGTGCATACTGAACATGTCTTGGCCTTGAAATTAACCTTAGTCTTTGTAGTAGAATTGGCCAATGTTGAATAGGTTATGCCCTAAGCCTTCAACGTAACTCACCTTCTTGATCGTAAGATTTTCATGTACAACATCACCATATCCCAGAATAGGTGAAAACTGATCATTCCCAAAACGAACGGTGCCGCAGTATTTGTCCGTATAATTAGACAACATACTCTTCTGCTCTGTCATATGTTTGGAACACCCTCTATCCAAATACCACATATGACGGGTCTGCACAAAACAAATCAGGAAAGAAGAGGTTTAGGAACCCATTTAAAAATGGGACCTCCACTGTTAGTACTCGATTTTGGCACCCATTTAAAATTGGGTCCGCTTTTTCTTTGAAAACCATAAGCATGATAAGACGCATGATAATGATAAGATGAAACATTATATGAACCATACCAAACATCAGAATATTTACGAGAAGCATAATCACATTCACCATAATTTAAAAACTTTTTATTACTAGATGGAGCTAATTGAAATAATTGCTTTATAGAGTATTTCTTGCGAGAATCAACAAGATTATTTTAAAAAAGTATCAACATTCACACTCAAATCATCTTTACTAGAAGTCTTTTTATTCAAAATAAAACTAGAACTAGATTTAGCTTTCTCATCTATCTTCTGTTTCGGTATCCATGTAGTCTTAACTCCAACCCTTTGCTTTCTCAAATCTGAAACATTTGAAACTTTAGAGTTAGAATGATGAGAATTAAGAGAATGCTTCTTCTTTGGCTTACCAGTGAGGATCGGTTTCTGTGAAAGCTGAGATTTTTGTTTCTTACCTTTTGCTTTCTTTGATTTCACAGAAACTGATTTATCAACTTTCGTTGATGTTTCACCTTTGTCAAAAACACTGGGTAATCCAAAGGAATTAACAACACAAGATGAATGATCAGGAAGTTTAGAAGAAAAATCAAACTGAGAAACACAATCATTTAAAACACCTTCAGAGTTTAAGAAATTAAGATCATTATCAAGTGAACCAGATCTGTCATCCGAATTTAAAGCCTTGGAGATTTTAGGAAAATTAGAAGTTTTGAACACTGTTGAAAATACTGTTTGTTCTAAGTCCATCAAAATTCTTTCTTCTATAAGAGTATTCTCGAGTTCAGAAATTTTACTTTCCAAAACTAGAGGAGGGACGTAAAGCTTACCTTCGATGGGTTTAGCCTCCAACTCTTTTACAGAATAACTCTCAAAATAATCATTTGAAAGAAATTTTGATTTACTAGATCTATAACTGTTATTCAACTTCTCATAGCGAAATGGAAGTTGAACTTTAGTTATGTTCTTTCTTTTATCATATTCCTTGGCTTTATCTTTTTCCGACAGACTAGTCCAAAAAGGTTTGAGTTCCGGATGTTGAGGAGCCAATAACATAAACCCAAAGTCATAAAGTTCAGGCACTTCAGATATAACCTTTTTGAGATGATGTGGGTTTTTGTAACCAAGACCCAAGTATCAGGTTTCTCTTTAGGTTTGTTCAAATGAATAGTGTGTTCAGTTTGACCAATAGTATGTAATTTTTCTTCCAAAGCATTCACCGTTTCTATTAAAGATTTATTCTCTTTTGAAGTAGAAAAGTATCTTTTAGCAAGCTATATAGACTTAAACTCACATTCTTTGTACTTTGAAACAGTTTCAGATAACTCTTTATGAATTATAGTCTTTTCTTTAGCGCTGGTGTCTATATTTTTGTGCAAAGTTTCAATCAATACATTTTTCTCAGCAATATCATTACTAAGTTTATGTATATATAGATTGATGTCAGGATCTCAAATTCTTAACAAGAATAAACTCTCAGAAAACAATATCAAAGAAGTTTGCGGAATAACACTTTGATATTCAATGAGACAGTATACAAACAGTAAATCTGATGAACAACTTGTAAACTTTATCTAATGATTGAAAGTCACAAGCTTTTACACACAACCTCAATATTGTTAAACAAACTCACCAATACGAATTCTACTTTTCTAGAATTAGGATTACAAACCTTGAGGTTGATTCTCTCTATGAAAGCAAAAATTCAGAATTCTAAAAATTAATCTCAAAACTATTCTGACTAACTCTATATATACTGAAGATAAACAATAATTACAAATAATAAAAGATCTTCAGTAGCATCTTCCATCATTATCTCAAAGTTTCCATGAATATCTTCAATCCAGCTGTCATTCGTTCCATACAGATCTTCATCTTATAAGCAGCATTAACCTTCAGCAGCATTAATACTCTGAGCAGTATTAAGTTCAGCAGTACTAACTATGCTCAGCAGTATTAATCTCTTCAAGCAGTATTAATATTGTTCAGCAGCTTTAACTTCAACTGGCAGTATTAACCTTAGAAGTAGTAATCTCAGAAGTAGTAATCCTGTTCTTCTAGCAGCATTAACTGTACTTAGCAATTCTTCAGTTCCCAACAATCTCCACCTAACTTGACTTTTAGGAAGAGAAGTCACGTTCTTCAGATGCTCCCAAAATACCATTCTTCAGATCCCTGTATCAACATTTAGCCCCAAACTTTGATTGATCATTCTCTTAATCAGATACTTTGCCATTTCTGAGTTTTCAACACATCCAAGCTTCTTCTTCAACATTGCATGAATCTTTTGTCTGCTATGGTTGTATACTCTATGCACTAGGAATTATTCTATGTGATTTATGTCTAAAGTCACTGCATATACTCCACTAGTTTCATATAGAGTCCAATTATTGACTGTTTGAAACACATTTCTTATGACTCCTTCTACTTTATCAGGTTTGAACATCATACACAGATACTCCATCACCAGTTTTGTAATTAAAATCCCTGGAGCTTTTAACTTATCTACATACAACTTCATCCCTATTTCAAACATTTCTTCTATATCAGACCTGGAGCATGTTCTAACAATCTTTGCCCAAGTGTTGAATACCTCATACTTTTCATCCTTCCTCTTGAGCCTGATGTATTACTTTCCATCCACTGTCAATGTATCCCAGAGAATAACTTCAGGAGGCTTTACACCAACAGGTTCTGCTGAAATTGGTTCAGGAACTTTGTCCATCACTACCATGTACATCTTTACATCATCAGTGCTTGAAGGCTCTTTATTTTCAGATGAATCAGGTGCCCCTTCTTCTTCAGCAACCTTCTCAGCCTCTCCTTCAGCTATTCTAGGCTTCTTGATTATCTTTCTTCTTGCCATCATCTTTGTTCTTTTTAAAGTCCTTAGACTTTCACCAATAGTGGCTTCTTTCTTTGGTGGTGTTTCTTGCTCATCTGGAAAAGGTTTTTCTATCATGAAATCATTGCTTTCTTTTATTCTCTTCTCCATCTCCACCCTGGCAGTTTCATTCCCTTGAAGCTTGGCCATTTCAGAATTATATAGCTCTTTGATCTGCTCAAATGTCATCTTGGAGAACCTCTCCTTTCTGACTCCTACAGCACCCTTGAGAAAAGTTATCATCTTGTTTCTCTCTTGAGTACCAAGGAAAGCCTTTGAGGGTTGTCTCTTCTTTGCAGCTTTCTTGACCACCACAGACTTCTTAAGGGTTGCAACTTTCTTCTGAGCTGTTTCAGTTGCCAGGCTTTGTTGATAAGCTTTATTCAATTCTGCAGCTAAAGCCTTAGCCATTTCCCAAATACCCGTGACGACAGTACACCACCAACACATAACACACTGCCAATAACAACCCATCAGTTAAAAAACAACTGCACTTAAGCAAACGCTCAAGGCTCAACCCAAAGATTTACCGAAGAGAAAGATCACCGCTTATAAATAGGGGTAACATATAAGTCTGATACCTCAATTATTCATACCTGCACAGATCCAAAACCGAAGCCCAACATTCAAAGCTGACCACAAGTCAGACTATCCGACACCTCGAATCCCAATGACTCCTCTAGTCCTTTAATCGCAACTCCTTTCATGATAGGGGTTTTAAAATCTATAGTCCTAATGAGTTCAAGGTTTTTCAACCAGTAAGCCAATTTGAAATCTTATAAAACTTTCAAATACATAAGTTTTATAACAAATAAACGTGCGGTAAAAAAATAAGACATACCGTTTATTTGGTAGATTTCAAAATTGATCGCCAACACTACGCATATAAAACCATTTCCAAAACTCATTTGATCGGTACATACGTTAATATGGGTAGAAATAAAAGATGCGTAGATAAGGTAATATTGAAAGTTTCGCCCTGGAAAGGGGTAATCAGATTTGGAAAGAAAGGAAAGTTAAGACCAAGGTTTGTTGGACTATTTATCATCACGGGACGTGTTGGTGAAGTGGCTTACGAACTTGATCTACCAGAAAGTTTGCGTGGGATTCATCCCACATTTCATGTGTCAAACTTGAAGAAGTGTTTGGCAGAAGCAGATGTGGTCGTTCCTTTAGAAGATATTCAAGTAGATGAAAAACTAAGTTATATTGAGGAGCCCGTAGCAATTACGGACCTCAAAATAAAGAAGTTGAGGAACAAGGAGATTCGTTTAGTGAAAGTTCAGTGGAAATTTCACCAAGGACAAGAGTCCACGTGGGAAGTAGAGGCAGATATGAAATCTCAATATCCCCATTTGTTTAGCGATAGAATTCCAGGGACGGAATTATCTTAAGGGGGGGGGAGATTGTAATATCCGGATCCGAAATTTTTATTAATTTTGGAAGTTGGGTGAAAAGTGAAGCGAGACCCAAAGTACAGGGGGGTTATTTGAAACTTTGCTTTGTATATATCCTAAATATCAGATATTTGATTTTCATATGAGTCTGATATTTTGTAAGCCTGGGGCAGTATTTATTAAGAAATGTTATTTAATCGAATGTATACATGTTCAGGTTGTTACACTAGCCGTCGAACCCACAGAATTTCCACTACCTCCTCTAACTAGCCTTGGACACTCTCGCTTCATATGCCCCATCTCTCCGCATTCATAACATATCGACCCACGGAGGGAACACTCTCGAGTTGTGTGGTTTTTCTTACCACACTTGTTACACCCGGTTGGACCAAAGAGAGTCCTTGTAGTGCACGGCCCCGAGTGCTTTGATCTGCACTTGTGGCACCACCGATCTTCACGGCGTTGATCACCCGTTCTCCCGCTTACAAAGGGTCTTGACTGACGAACGGGCCCCGATGGCCCTTCCCACTTCCGTTTCTCACCAACATGCTTCTTCTCATCCCTTTCGGCATTGATGTCGTCCTCAACGACTAAGGACTCCTCGATAACCTCTTGCAGAGTCGAACACTTGGCATTCCTTACCTCCGTTCACATCTCGGTCGGTAACCCTTGATGATAGGCCTTGATCTTTGACCTTTCGTCGGGGACTAGATGTCCCACCAAGTTTAGTTTCTCCAGAAAGAGTTTGGAGTAGCCAACCACAGACAGATTCCCTTTCTTCAGATCTCGGAACTCCCGCTCCAATTTGTCCATCGAACGTTCGCTACAATACTTGTCCATAATCTTCTCCTTGAACACCGGCCAAGTTAACTTAGCCATAACTTCAGGAGTGAGGACTGATCGAGTGAGATTCCACCAAATCAAAGCCTCTCCCTGAAGTAGTTGAGAAGCAAACTTGACCCATTGAGAGGGATCAGACTCACTTGACTCAAAGGCCATCTCCACCTCTTTGAGCCAGTACATGCAAGCAACCGGGTTGTCTGAACCCGCAAACTCCTTAGGGTGGCACCCCATAAACGCTTTGTAAATACACCCCTTAGTCTTCGTCCGGATCCCTTCAGCGGATGGTTCCTCAACCGTTACCACAGTTGGTCCACCCGACCCTACAATAATGTTTTCAGCCATAGTCTCAGGTTGTCGGTTGCTAGCGTCTCGGTTCTCTAGGAGTTTCATGAAAAACTCTTGCTCTTGGGTCATGGCCGAAGTCATGGCCAACTGTTGTTGAGCCAAGGCCGCATTCATGGCCAACATCATGCTATCCCGAAGTCGGGTCTCCATGGTAACTTCTTCCATGATAGCATTACCTGTATTGAGGTTCCGACGCGGAATATGCTCAGGTCCGCCTCCCAAGATTCTGGGTACAGGAATGTCATCGGTGGTTACATCCACGGGAGGTCGTACAGCTGTAGATTCCACCTCTGGTTGACCCTCTGGCATGTCCGGCAACCTACTTCGAGTGTTTACCATTATAATCTGCCATGCACGTACGAGAAATAGATTGAGAAAAGACTAAGCGAGTTGAACTCATTGTACGTACTACTACCTTCATCAATTATCATAATAATAGTAAACCAAGCATGCTCACGTAACAATGCATTCATAATAGCAGTAGGTAAGTGAAATTATGAACGAACCATACACAAGAATTCTTGTCACCATCATCACAACTTTCAATTAAAGTAATTACATAATCCTAACGCTCTCCCCACCTAGGATTTCTACCCCAAGTGGACAGTGAAGTCATAAAGTCTAAATCTTAAGTCTAGATATGCTAAACAATACCTAGTTCACTTAAACTAAAGCTCTGATACCAACTTGTAACACCCTAAAAATAGGGATAACAAAAACTTTCCATAAATGGAGAAGTGGTATAAAGTTTGCCATAGCAAGAGCCTCCCAAGAAGGGGAAATATACAAATAACCTGTTTAATTACAATTCTGTAATTTAACGGATAAATAAACAACAACCAACTAATCTAATTTCTACATCTAGAAAAGAGATTACAAAAGGGGTGTCATCTATAAACCCAAATCTTCCAAAAATAGTTCAAGTGTAAAAATCCCCAAGCTCTTGCCCAAAGCATCTAAACTTGCCTAGGAGTCGCGCCGCTAACACCTAAGATACACATCGACACCAAACAAGTGTTAGGCCAAAAAGCCTAGTGAGTTGAACAATAATAAGCATGCATGAATAGTCACAATTTCTTATCAGCAGTTAACCAGTGTTCAATAAATGTGGAGTCATTAGGGGAGACCCAAAGCACCAATCAAGTCCCACCCAAGAGTCGATATACCTTGATGCCCTTAACAAGGAACACGCCAAAGGCCCGGCACACCCGAAGACTATCGCTAAGAAAATTCCTCGAATGGCGGAGGTCTAGGCACATACCATCACAGTGGCGCCCAAGACTACATCCTCCTAGTGTACTGACTTGGTTCGTCCACATAACGCATATAGGAGGTCCTTTAGGTGTATTTCAACCCAACATATTTCAATACCAACTACGGATACAATATTACCATCCTATCATCATGAAGTCTAACAAAAGACCCAAATGACAATCATGCTCATCTTGCATGTAAATATATCACCAAAATGACATTCCAACTAAAACCATCATAATATCCATATATGCATACATTTAACATATCAAGGTACCCACATTATGTATCCATGAGAAAAGCCCCAAATAATGGTACATACTCCATGGCATATCATTAATATTCACATCTCCAACTATTTCCACAAAGAAAACCCAAATACTTGAACGCATAGTGATAAGATAACAAATAGAAGATTATGATGTGTATCTAGTTTTAACAAAGATTTAGTAAACTCACTATCTAGGTTTTGGACCAAAACCTAGAAAAGATGAAAACCCTACATGTTGGAGGATGAACTTGAAGATGAGAAGTTGAGCTTGAGAAACCCTAGAATCTTCCTTGAGATGAGTTTAATGCTTTAATCCAAAACCCAACCACCAAGGATAGTATTTATGAGAGTTAGGGTTTGGTAGGTGGAGAATGGAGACTAAAATGGGGTTCCAAAATCGCAACCAAAAGAGAGGGTTTGAGAGAAATGAGGTTAAAATCTGATAAGGGTTCATTTAAGGCACTGGACCCCGACGGCGATAGTGCCCGGCGATAGTTCCAGGGGCACTATCGCGAGTCACAATCGCGAGCACCCGAATACCTACGGTACAAGCTGCACGATAGTGCCATGGCACAATCGTGGGGCACAATCGTGACCCACCCCGAACTCTCAGTACATATCCGGCGATAGTGCCCTCCGCGATAGTGCCAAGGGCACAATCGCGAGGCACTCAAAACAGTCTGAAACTCAACCGAAAACGACAACGAGCACAAGGTTTGAATGATTAAAGATGGTAAATCAATTTAGATGACATTACAACATATTAACCATCATAAAATACCTACAAAGGCTCATATACTCACATAGGCACAATTAATGCATTAAGGGAAACAAATACTTACCTTGCGAATTTCCGGGTGTTACAATATAGCCCATAGATAAATCACGTGAAAATGAAACTTTCCCAAACAACGCGTGGGAGGACGTCCATTACCAAAACTTATAAATCACCGCACACAATAATGTACGTATACACGTCCCAAAACTCATCTACGCGACGCAAAAAGTCGTTAGATAAGACACCATAAAACCCAACTGAATTTTCATAAAAACTCAATAACGCTAAAATCAAACGGTGTCAAAATTTCTTTTCCCAACATAAATAAAAACGTAACACGACAATAAATCCAAAGCGTCAAGTTCTAAATCCAAAGCGTCAAGTTCTAAATCACAACGTAAGATAAAATGACTCTTTTCAACAAAACCTTCATGAGACACAACGCCCAAAAAGTTCGTAAATTTACACGCAATAAAATTGAAACCCACGCAACTCAAAGTACACTCACGCGCCTAAAACGTTGTAAAACTATACTTCATAAAATTGAACACGACTCATACAGACCAAAATTCTACAGAAAATCCCGACTCCAGAACATGGATCAACTCTTCCTTTAAAACCTTAACATACGCGAAGGAGGTTCAATGTCAAGGTCAAAAATTCCACAGTTAATTGTCCAATAACTCAAATAACATTAAAACACGGATATTACAATATCCAAAAATAGTGTTAGACACGGAACGTGGACGAATAGATTTTTAACAATCAATATGCACTCGCGTGCAACAAAACAATCTTATGCATGCTTAAGCTCGTGGTTTAACATCTGATGAGTAATAAATGCTTTATCGAGACTTTATAATATAGCTCATTTTATGTTTGAGAACATGAGAACCAATTTATGCAAACTCATTTTAGAAATACATTTCGTGCATAGATTTGGTCGACATTCAGCATCTTAAGATTACACTCCTCCATTTCCCGACATACTATTGTCATCTGGATGCATCAAACATCTTAGAGCCACAACCCCACTAATTTGGTTAAATTACAATTTCTCCTCGAAATAAAATTGGCCTAACGAACTTATAGTTCTAATCCAACCAATAGTTCTGACTCAAGATGATCAACTTAATGCATTCATCGCACTTAACTATCACTTCAACGTGACTTTGTTATAGACATCAACCTTTCCTTATATTACTCGCTTAGAAACTTTCTCACTACCCCAACGGTCATCATACCAAGGTAGTTCAAGTATACACACGTAATATGTAGGTTCACCATAACACTGGATAGGTGCCATTATGAACGTACCATACATGATCATCCTTGCGACCCTTGACAAATTTCCCGTTTCTAGCGACTCGATCAACTCCAAGATATCTTATCTTAAGGTGCCTAATGTGCAACCTCATTTTCAATCACTTATAAGAACACTAGTTTAAGTCTAGGCATCCAAAAATCAATACCTAAATCTCTCAAACTTAAGCTCTGATACCAACTTGCAACACCCTCAAATATGGAAATAGCAACTAATTTAAAATTTTCTAAATACATCGATAATTGCATTATCTACTATCACAAATTAAAATTCCACTTCAATACTCATATTCAATCTATACATACAGACTATAAAATGACGGGTGCTACTAAAACTCAATAACAATCACTATCTCCAACTGCGGAAGACTTCACCAAATACTTACTCTTGTGTCTAGCTAAGACTTCACCAAATAAAAAGGGTTAGGCTTAACGCCTAGTGAGCTCAAGAGTTTTCAACATATATAATTTAATCGTTTAGAAAGGAAGAATGTGAATAAAATCATAATCTTTCAATATGATATGTTTCACTTATGAAAACGACTCGTTTATCAATACTTATGCATTTTATACGAAAGAGACACTGAGTTAATCGTTAACCAAACCAAACTGTTTTAAAGGCTAAGATCCGAATATAAAACGTACTTTCGTAAATTTAGATTTAAACCAAGACTTGCTCAAAATGAGAATAAAGAGGGAACTCCCCATTTTTATAAAACGCGAGTAAAATGTTATATCTCAAAATACCCAACACGGGTGGAACATGATACACAACTCATAGACCATAGATGAAAATCTATATAAATAAATGTTGCCATGAACACGGACATTAGACCCAAAACTCACACAACCATAAAATGGACGAAATCAAATACCGAAACGTGGAAATGACGCATTCCATTCAAACCTTAATATACGTGGGAAGAACCCAATATTAAAGCCATCATTTACCGTCAACCACATGAAAACCAAAATTGGTAAAATATGACTTTAACATTTAAAATACCACGGTTCTACGACGGAGAGACCCGTATACAAAGAGAATAGAGGAACACGCAAGTAGGCCGCCCATACAACTTCCTCGCATGTCATCTAAACGTTTCCATCTTGGGTGGCGAGAACACGTGAATGGGGCCACCCATGATGTTATTGGATTTCACCACATATCCCAATCCTAGTTCCCATGCCATGCAAGACATCACAATCCTCAGACCTGTTGTTGCCTCTAGCCATACTCCGTCGAGTTCCACTCCAAGGTCTTACGAACATGGTTGCCTACCCAATCTAAACGAGTTTCAACTCAGCGGCTCGAGTCACCTATTGCCTACTCGCTAGCAAACCCAAGCGGTCACCACAATAACCAAAAACTTAGGCTTTCCAAAACAGTCAGACTTATGTGCCTATGGATCTATGACAACACTGTCTAACATTACATGACTGTAATTGGATGACCAAAGCACCCAAAACATGTAACTCACCAATGACACGAATTAATCGTCATCGTACTCAAAAACCCACGACGGTTATAAATCCGGACAAATGTCCACATGACTCATTTTAGTCAGAACCGAGCCAAAGGCCCCCACAATTTACGTAAATCTCCGACGAAAGCCTTTGTAAACATTAAAACACGTTTAACCGACTATGATGTAGACACAACGACCAAAAGTATAATTAAATCAAACTCAACATTGGTTCAAACCATTTTCCAAATGGACTCATTACCCTTATATTTCCAAAATGCCTCATGACACATATATACACATTTTCCAAATAGTTGCAAGTACAAATTCATATGAATGACCTTTGCATTAAACGGACTCCATTTACAAATTATACGTCAAAGAAACATATACAAATGATTTATTTGATAAAATGCCCGAAATCACAAAGATGTGTGTCACATAAGTTTATAAAGTGAGATATAACCAAATAACCCAAAACTTATCAGCAGTTAGCAATTTGATGTAAAACATAACATTTTAAAATAAATATTTTGGCATGTACACCATTTTCATAAACCATCTTGAACTCACCTTGCTAGGTTAAGTTAAATCTAGTTTTCAATCCCCAACCATTGGCCTCCAAAGCGTAGATCTCACCCAACGCCTTCCAAAGACATCCATTCCAACTCATCAACACAAACTTTCCAAAACCTAGATCCACACATTTCCAACCATAAATAACCATATTCAACCAAATAGAAACATTCCCCAAACATTTTACATCAAACCCCCAACTTGACCAAAACCCTAATTTCGGCCCAAGTCTTCCAAAATCTTCCAAACCGAAATTAGAGAAATCAACCACTAGGAAACCATCAAAAAGACATTTATAACTTATATAAAGGTTTAGAAATGGAAAGGGATATACTTACCACTTAGGTTTTGACGAAAACCTAGAAAACCCTAAGATGAGCTTGAGGTTGAAGATGAAGATGGAGCTTCTTGACCCTAGCTTCCAATCCTTGTTGGGTGGTGGAGAAACACTTGGAACGAAATAGATTTGGTGCCTTGGATGCATAAAAACCGATTTTAGGGTTTGGGGTCGGTTCTAGAGAGAAAAAGGGTGAAAGGGGGTCGAAATCATGAGAAGAGGCTGCTCAAAATCGGGTTTAAAAGTGACCAGAGGCCGTCGGCGATTGTGCCCAGGTCACTCTCGCCAGGGCACTCTCGCCCAAATTGTACCGCGGGCACAACCCCGCTGGCGATTGTGCCCGGCGATTGTGCCCAGGGCACTATCGCCCAGAGTGTCCCGAACCCCAATTCTTCCGTTTCTCACCCGGAGCACCCATGACGCGATCACGCTTAACAGGTAAGACGTAAGGGATGAATTTCTACAAAAAGAAGCAAGGGTTTCACAAGGGGTTGGCTTTAGCAAATGGGAATTTACGGGTGTTACAGTAACCATTATCTGTGTAGTATCAAAACAATCCTAGTCTGCCCAACAATGGCAACCCAAATTAAATGAATCAAATGATGCAACTCTGTAACAAAGTTTGTCATCATTTCTATCTATCTTGTAAAACAAACAAATATAGACATTAACAATACATGTACATATGTAAGCATTATTTGTGTAGTACCAAAACAATCATTTCGTCTACCCAACCATGGCAGCCCAAACTAAATGAATCAAACTACATAACTCTATAACAAAGTTTGTTATCATTTCTATCTATCTTGTAAAACAAACAAATATATACATAAGCAATACATGTACATATGTATATTTATACATATAATAAATAAGTAACTAGAAGAACACGTGTCGCCTTCTGGTGAACCCATTTTTTCATTTTCCCGCCTAAACATGTATTTGGACGCATTTTACATTATAAGTTCATTTAGCACATCCACATTCATTCCTCCTTAAATCTTTCCTTAATTCAATTTTTTTAATTTATATCTTTTATTTACTACCCTTATAATTAGTTATGTAGTTTACCTTTAAACTTATTTTTTTATTTTTCATTTTAGACTCTTATCATATAAACATAAATAATATATATGAACTAAAATGCATTAAAAATTTATTTTTATTTTTTACAAATTATATCATTGTAATCGATTCGTCAATACCTTCGAAATGAGTCCAATATTGAATACTTTTGGATTTAATTATATTATTAAATATCATAAATATATACGAATTAATATGTCTTGATTCGTATGAGATTTGTTAAAATTAGTATGAAATTTTATACAAATAATCACTAAATTATCGTGATTTTCTTTTTCCAATTTCATATCGTTTAACTATGTAATTTTTCATAATTTCATTTATGTTCTATTATAAATTTTGTTTTAGAAATTCTTAATAGTTATTCATATTTTTTATTAATTTTTTTGCAAAACATCATATGTGAAAACAGTCTAAAACAAGGACATTTTGTAACCAATTGCAAAAAAACAACTCTGAAGGTGAAAAAAACTTGGAAAAGTAGCATCGTACTTTCAATGATCATTCATATCTGTAAGATAAGTTTTCTAATATGATTTAATTTTTTAAATTACCACGTGTAATACACGGGGTCGAACCTAGTATATATATATATACAAATATATATATTTATATAATATATATATATATATACACACACACATACATATACAGACATACAAACATTCATACGTATATAGACATGTACACATACACACTCTTATAGGCAGTTGTCGATACATATGCCACTTATATACACATATACATATTAAGGTACAATAACATATACACATGAATATATACATATATACAACATATATATATATATATAACATAAAAACCAATCAAAGTCCAACTGGACCGAATTAAGTCCAACTGAACCGATTTAAGCCCAACAGAACCGATTTAAGTCCAATTGAACTGATTTAAGATCAATATAACCCATCAAATCCCAATTGAACCCATCAAAGCCCATTATGATCGTTGTTGACTTATTAAGGCCCAAACATACAAGTGATGACTTATTATGTGTTTATTTACACGTATCGACTTCATAGATGAATGTGTCGTGTATTCGGGTCAATTCCGCTATGAACCACTCAACCACCAGTATAGTCCAATATGAAATCTTATGACTTATAGGTTAGTACCGAGCATTAAACCACCATTATAGCCCAATATGACATTTTACAATTTATTAAGGCCCAACATAATACTATATTTAAATTAATACGTGTTTGTGTACTAACATATGCATCACATATATATGCATGTGGTTTGCAATCGGTTCGATAAGTCAACTAAACCAACATATCTCAATACTAACCAGTAAGCCAATTGAACCCATCAAAGCCCATTATGATTGTTGTTGACTTATTAAGGCCCAAACACACAAGTGATGACATATAAAATTCAAAATTAATTTAAAAAAAATAATAATAATTTAATTATTTACCGACGGATTACCGACGGAATATGTAATAAGATTAAATGAAAATTAAAGTATTAAATGTTCCGTCGGTGATCCGTCGGTAATTACCGACGGATCACCGACGGATTTTTAATTTAAAAAAAATAATAAAAATTTAATTATTTACCGACGGATTACCGACAGAATATATAATAAAAATAAATGAAAATTAAAAAATTAAATGTTCCGTCGGTAATTACCGACGGATTTTTAATTTAAAAAATTAATTATATACCGACAAATTACCGACGGAATATATAATAAAAATTAAAATATTAAATGTTCCATTGGTAATCAGTCGGTAATTACCGACGGATTACCGACAGATTTTTAATTTAAAAAAAATAATAAAAATTTAATTATTTACCGACGGAATATATAATAAAAATTAAAATATTAAAGGGTCCGTCGGTAATCCGTCGGAAAACATTATTTTACCGACGGATGGAGATTTTTACCGACGGATTGCCGAAAGCAAAGTTTTTTGTTAGAGTAGAAATATGTTGGATACAAGATCAAGGATTCTGAAGGTCAAAGATTCAAGAAGTCAAAAGTTGAGAAAGTCAATTCTCATTAAAATACTTATTTTAACAACATAAATAATCCAAAAGATTTTAGAGATTTATCAAAATAAAGACAATTTTCAGTTTATTCTCATCTTTCTTCTTTGAGGATTATGAAAAATGATTTAAGGATTATGTTTTAAAAAAGGGAAAAGTTTGAAAAAACCTAACAAATTATCTTATTTTGAATGATTAAATTCTTAAACTATTTTTTTGAATGATAAAACTATTAAACTTTCTAAAACTGGTTAAATACATCCTTATAACCCAACAAACTATCTGATTTTGAATAATTAAGTCCTTGAATTTTGTTAACAAATAAAAATTTAAACTTTTTCCTAAATCTTTTTACAAAAATAAATTATTGAATTTTTTTTGAACAAATAAAATTCAAAGTTTTTTTTTGAAAAAAATAAAATCATAAACTTAATTTTGAACAAATAAATCCGAAACTTTTTTTTGAACATGAAAATATATATAATTGTCAATTCCTCTTACAGACAATAACGTAAAATAAACCAATTAAACAAGGAAAAATTATACCATTACTAATTTCAAAGCATTCAAAAATTATGCCTAAAACATAAATAGATGCATACAAAAACTATATTCATCCCATCCCAAAATATACAAAAAAAAGACGTTCATCTAGGGGTGTTTATCTAAATCGCCAAACCGTACAAACCACCCACACCACACCGCACCACAAAGTGCGGTTTAGAACTTCCGCGACATTTTTACCAAACCGTACTATGCGGTGCGATTTGCGGTTTTGAGTTATGAAAACGCGGTTCAAACCGCACCGCACCACACATTATATATGTGTGTGTGTGTGTGTGTGTGTAGGGGTTAAATCATGTGAGAACCAAAAAAAGATTGAGAACCGATCTAAGCCGTAATTTGGTTTTTATTATATGGTTTTAATTAAAAGTTGTTTCACTTCCAATTTATTTCAAAATTGTCATTGCCTTTAATGACCATGGATTAAAATTAATCAATGGTTTGGATGGGTTTTCACGGTTCTCAACCTATTTTTGGTTCTCATATGATTATCATGTGTACATATATATATATATATATATATATATATATATATATATATATATATATATGTTTAATTTTATATATTACACACATATATGTATATATAGAATAATTGCAATATTTATATAATATGTATTTAGGAATCAGACGTATTGAATTTTTTTTATTTTTTAGACTATGATTACGTTATCGTTGATTTTAAAATGAATTTTGATTTTATAATTATTGAATTGAAGATGTAAAGTGCGTAAGGTACAAACCGCATAAACCGCACGTACCGCACCGCATTTTGCGGTGCGGTTTGGAAAAATGCTCAAACAACATATGCGGTTTGCAGGTTTTGCCCCAAACCGCACCGCGAACACCCCTACGTTTATCATTTCACAAAATATACTAAAAAAATGGCCAGCGTTCACAAATATTAAAAAAAAACGCCCATTTTTTTGTATATCTATGAAGGGATTGACCTTTTTTTGGTATATTTCGTGAAGAGATGGGTGATTTTTTGGTATATTTTGTGAAAGGTTTTGTCTTTTTTGCTATACTTATGAAATGATAAGTATAATTTTTGTATTTATCCATTTATGTTTTGGGCATAACTTTTGAATGCTTCGGAATTAGTAATAGAAATGGTATAATTTTTTTTGTTTAATTGGTTCATTTTACTTTGTTATCGGTGATAGCATTTGTATATACTTTCTGTTCACGATTTTGTTTAAAAAAATGATTTATTTGTTCAAAAATTAAGTTCATGATTTTGTTTTTTCAAAAAAAAAAAACATTGGAACTTGTTTGTTCAAAAAAATTTCAAGAAAATTTATTTGGTAAAAAGATTTAGTAAAAAAAATAGAGATTTATTTGTAAATAAAAAAAAACAGGGACGTATTCAAAATCATATACTTTGTTAGTGTTTTTTAGACTATTCCCATATTTTTGTCATATTAACCTGTAAAATCACATAGTTTGTTAGGTTTTTTTTATACTTTTGCTTAATAAAATCATAGATTTCTATTTTAAAGTTTAAACCATGTATGTACGTTGGTGTTATTGGTATTTGTTCTGCAATTTACGAGACATGGCTCTACATTTTCCAATCTCTCTGCTTCTTTCGCCTTCTTGGCTTCTTCTTTTTCAGCATTAATTACTATTTGAAGAACCCTAGTACGTACTCAACACAACTCACGATTTGGCCTTTTTATTCTTCTCCAGCATTCTATATAACTGGAGGTTAATTCCTTCTTCCGAATGATGTTTTTCTTTTCGTTTAATTAAGGTGTAATTAACTTGTAATTTTGTTGGAGTTTATTATTTGCGTTATTATACTTGTATGTTTGTTTCAATATTAGAATCCACTTAAATAATTTCAGCATTCTAACATATTATATATAAATATATTTACACCATTGTCAAGCTAATCGTTATATTCCCTTTCTATCATTATACATTGTGTAATGAAGTACGATTTCTAGTGGAATGTAAAATCATTTTAAATTTTGCTAATTTTTTCCTACCGCTTAGATTCATTGTGCTGATTGTTGCAGGTAATAGATATTAACTGTTCAAGGTTCAGTAACAATCTAAATCTCAAACTTCAGTAACCTGATGGTAGGGTTTCAATAATTTTTCGATCGTATTATCTTTAGTTGTGCTTTAATTTGAAGTATAAAGTGGAACAGATTAATGTGTTTTATAAAGCTATTACGTTTTTGGATGGGTTAATTTGCAGGGAGATCAGAAAACCAATTCTGAAGGACATGGACCATGGGGTGGTTCATCGGGGAAAAACTGGATTTATGAGCCTAATGGCTTCATTAGGAAGATAACTATTGTACACGATTGGTCTATTGATGGCATCAAATTTTACAGCGGTGGCTCTAGTACAGGTGAAACTGAAAGTTCACATTTTGGTGGCAAGGGTGGCGAGCAAACTGATGAGGTATCTGATGATATTATCTGAATGTAGTTTGCTATCATTGAAGATTGTTTTTATCATTTTTGGGTACATGTTTTTAATTCTACAGATTTGCATCGACTACCCTAATGAATATCTAACGTCAATAAGTGGGACGGTTAGCGATTGGTCTGTGAGGTCATTATGCTTTGGCACAAATCAGAACCAATATGGTCCATATGGTGAAGCCAGTAGTGGTACTCCTTTCTCATACGAGGGGGAAGGTGTTATGATTGCTGGATTTCACGGACGCTGTAGCGAAAAATTCATTGATGCTATTGGGATTTATGTGAAGCCTGAATCATGTGCATTAGGTCTTAACTCTACATCTGCAGACAATTCCATGCATGAGGTTCATCCCTTACCATCTAAAACTCTCTTTTTGGTATTTCTTTTCTGTTTTAACTCTCTTTAACCATTTATGTTTCGAGCCTTTTCTAAGACCTACTTAATTGTTTATCGTTAATGGGTTTTCTGCAAAAATTCTTCTGAATTCTGATTATTTATGTTGTTCTAAAGTTAAAAAATCCTTTTTATAAACTCCTGATTATTTTTTCACAGTTATGTTCTAGAATGACAATCCCAAGGGATGCAGGACCTTGGGGGGCTTCTGGAGGCAAACCTTGGGATGATGGAGTTTTCTCTACTGTCAAACAAGTACGTATTCATGTCGGTGAGTCTTTGAATGTGATTTATGCCATCCAATTTGAATATATTCAAAGGGATGCTAAATCTGTTCTGTCATCAATCCATGGAGGAATAGGTGGAGATAAAATGGAACTGGTATGCACTAAATTACATGCTGATTTTTTGCATTTTGTCAACCTTTTATGAGCGGTCTAGGTTGATAACAAGACCATGATGTTTGCAGGTTAATTTGGATGGTATGGATGAGTATTTGACTGGGATCTCGGGGTTTTATGGACCCGTTGAGGGGTATAATGGAGTGGAAGGTATAACGTCCATCACTTTTCATTCAAACAAGACGACACATGGGCCCTATGGGCGGGAAATGGGTGCAGGGTATACCCTTTTCAATTCAACAGCTACTTCTGGGAGAGTTGTTGGTTTTCATGGCAGGAAATGGACTGATGGATTTTTAACTGCAATCGGTGTTCATATGGAGTATTTCTGAAGACTGTTCTTATAGTCTTAATTTTTGTAAGATATGCATGAATCAATGGTAATTGCATCAAACATGGTGGTAGGTTTCATGTCTTGGAAGTTTTTTTGCCATTAATTGTTGGGTTTTTTATTTTAAAGAACATTGTTGGATTAAAAATTAAAGATTTTTTGCATTGAAGAATCTTTTTATTTTTTCAAATGTATGAAAATGGCAACTCTTGACGTGATTGATTGTCGATCATAAACACTACGTCATCGTGTTTGAAAAAGTTGATTTTAGTTGTTGTTGGTTTGAAGCATGGATTGTTCTTCTCCAATGCCACATGTAACCCAATGATCTTCGAAAAGGTTTGACATCCTCAAGTTTGTGCAGAAAGAACTGAACGATTTCGTTCAAATTGGCTCTACCCTCAATCTGACTCCAGTGGTGGATCCAGAAAATTTTATGTTTCCGTTAAGGGTGTCGAAAATTTTTCGAAACCGAATAATTCATCGGAACCAAAACAGTTTCGAGTTATTCGTTTTTGTTTCACGGTTCGTTAAATCGAATGAAGATAACTTATTCAGATCAATTTCTCGTTAATTTTTTACTATTTCGGTTAAAGTGAGACATTATATTAGTATTTATATATTTTTATATCTCGTTTGAACTTATAACAAATTAACACATTACATGTTAATACAAAATTCGACTGATTCATAATAGGCGAGATAGCTAAAAAGAAAAGAATTAGGTATTTATTTAATAGATTGGGGCCTTGACTTTTATTTGTTGGGGGCTTGACTTTTGTTTTTAAAAAATGTTGATAAAAAAGAAAAGAAAAATAAATTGTTTGCCATTAGTTTGTTGGGGGTTGTGCCCTGGCCCTACCCCATGGCTGTAAATCCGCCATTCTGACTCCTCGTGTACCATGCAACCAATAACTACGCATTTGGCGATTCAAAATTAATGAAACGTAAATGCCATTTTTTTAACCAAATACACCGGAAAAGTACCAAGAATGAGCTTTGTATAGAAAATTTTGTCTGATTCATCCCACATGAAATCATATATTATTTGAAATCGGGAAATAACTTTTTTGTAAATTCTCAAAGAAATTTTTTTAAAACTAAAGGCTTGATTGATTATTTAGAAATCACTTAACTCGAATAAAATAATTTCCAATTTGTTAAGTATTTCATGTTGTTTAAGTCTTTCGTTACTATCGGTTGTAAAATTTGTATGCTTTCAACTGCTTTTATTTAGTGATCAATATAGAGCGTAGCCTAGTGAAAATAAAGTGTTACAGCATGATTAGAAATACTAATATGTTTTAGCCCCATAATATCATTTTCTTTATAATGTTTTGAGTTTTTTATCATGATTTTACAAATGTGTCTCTGAATGCATAATCAACTATACAAACCAAAATACTTCGTTGTAATATTTGCATTTTTATCTATATTACAACATAAAAACGTCATAATAAAATTTTTGGTATATCCTTAGGAAGCATATTTTTCTGCCCATACATCATCGTACCTAAATTTTCCTACAATCAGTAATTAAATATATCGTTTGTTATTTTAGTTGGACCTCAATCACTACCAACCAGACCATGCACTTTCATCCAGTTGTGAATTAAGCAACAAATATTATCTAACCACAAACCGCTTACATCATTGTAATTGTCTCAATTTTCAAGTTCAACAGTATGGGTTGGGTTCACGTGAGACCGCTCTGTTTTCATGAGATCCGTGAGACTACATTTTTATACTTGAAACTTCACAGAAATACTGTAAAGGTAAAAAAAATCCGAATCTTCAAAGCAAAAAAACGTTGTGAAGGTTACCTTCACAGTGTTTTACTATGAAGTTTGAAGTGTAAAAATCACTACTACAGAAATAGGTATTTTAAACGGTTGTTTTGGACGTTTTTAAACGGTTTTACAACCGTTTGAAAGGGCACCGTTTGAAAAAGTCAGGGCTTTTTTAAACGGTTTTTGAACCGTTTAAAAAATCACTTTTTTAAACGGTTTTTAAACCGATTAAAAAGTTTAAAAAACAGTTTAAAATTGTATACAATTTTAAACGGTTTTTTAAAAAACCGTGTAAAATATGTATTATTTTACATGGTAATGTTGAAATAACCGTTTAAAATTGTATACATTTTACACGGTATTTTTAAAAAACCGTTTAAAAAGGCATACAATTTTAAACGTTTTTTTGGCTATTCTTAAAACCGTCTAAAAATGTGTTATTTTATATATATATATATATATATATATATATATATATATATATATATATATATTTGAATATATATATACATATATTAACAACTATTACATACAAAATGCCAAAACATTTTTCATAAATTCACATATAAAACTCAAAATCCTATTAAAAGCCAATAACCATTACAACTACCATATCCATAAAATTTCTTCCATCAATATACATATAAATGGAACTCTAATTCCTACTAAAAACTAATAGTCATTACAATAATGTCCACAAACTTGTGTTTTTTCAAAGACATCATCAAACATTAATCCTTAATTCTACCTTTCAGTTGTTTGTTGACACCCAACATGTCTTTCTTCTTAGGATTAGCTCAACATTCTTTTGTGCACTTCAATTCATCGATCTCTTATTCTGAAAACAAATAAAGGGCTCTATATATAAGAACGCCACGTTTTCTGAAGATATAATACGAGTTTATATTGCAAATACATAATAACAATAAATAACTATGTTATTCAAACATACAAATACATCGGTCACTTGTAGTGGAATGCATAAAACACATACCTTTACCACATTTTACCTTCTGTCATACGTTTTAATGTAAATGATTTGGCCACATGACAAGCTATCTGATCTAGTTGTTCATTTGAAAAGGCAGCGGTGGTCGTCCATATGTCCTATATATAAATGTATATGTGTTATCTAAAAAAGTGTTTTGTATAATATATAAATGACTGAAATTTAACAAATAAGTACCTTGTGAGAGGAATCATATTGCTCGAACATTACATAATGGAAAATTTGCTTGATTACATAATACCCACATTCTCAACCCTCCTTTTGTTGATTACACTACATTGTAAGGAAATTTATAATATTAGAAAAACTAAAGTATGAAATAGATTTACTCCAAATAACAAAAACTTAAAACACGGACATTGTAGATCTGTGTGTTGGGTTTCCATATCATCTTGAATTACTCAAATCGGAGATCGGACGAGTGAGATATGATCAAAAAGCCACAGTTGCGCAAATCTGTCAAAAATTATCGTTTTGTTATTTTTCGCTCCAAATTGTTTCAAACATATCAAAATATAAAAACGCATTAATGTAGTCCGGTTTTACCATTATGGTGCATTAAAAAGAGATGATTGACAAGAAAATTAAAGTGGAATTTAACGACCGATCATAATAATATTCAGTTAATACATACCTTGCAATATTTAATATATTTCAATTGATCGATATTGGCTCCTCAATTTGTGTGTAGAGAATGAATAAAGAAGATGGAGAGACCTTTTAGGCAAAAAACAACGGCCATGAATATATAAAAAAAACACTAAATTTTTAACTGCTTTTTTAAACGGTTTTGTGATAGTGGAAGTGTTTGAAAAAGTGTTTGACCTTTTTAAACGGTTGTTTCTAGAAAATCGTTTAAAAAGATATATGTATTTTAAACGGTTGTATGAAAAAAACCGTGTAAAAAAGTTATATGGTTTTTGTGAGTCCGTGATCGTTACCAGATAATCAAAACGACAAACAATAGATAATAAACCAACCTGTTTGGATTACAAACGCGGATTACACGGTTGATTTCTTGATATAAGCTTTGTGTTTGTTTTTCTCTCTTTACACTTTTCAGTATGTGTATTGTGTGTGTCTGTGTCTGATCGATGTTAAGAGAGAAAGAGATAGATAATATCTATTAGTTAGATATTATCAAAACAAATATAAACTAATATTATAACTAAAAACATAATATCTAAATAATAAACATCTAGATATTAAAAACAACTTTGACTTTATTACAGAATAGACCCTAGACTTTAGTTGAGAGTAACTTTCAGCATTAACTTCAGATTGCGATCTTCGTTTTGTATGATCTTGAATCCAACGAGACTGTGTCCTAACAATCTCCCCCTTTGGATCAAGATCATTACTAAAATGATGTAGCAATTTGATCTTCTCTTTCAGCTTAGAAGATGCAATCTCTTTCTCTAGCTCAGAATGCTTTAGCAAAGTATCTTCAAAGAAAATTTATCTGAAATCAGCATGTCTTCAGAATACTTTGATCTCGCAGTTCTTGGTCCTGTAATGTAATGGATTGAACATTTCTTCAAGCTTTAGATTCTCCCTCTTTTTGATGGAAAGTGCAACGACTTCATCAAAACTTTGAGTAAGAAATGTCAACCACTTGTAGTCTCTGATCCGTCAATTCAATAGTTATTCATCCAGATCTTTGCAAATCTAGACAAAATAATCATGTAACACCTGAATCAACTAATGAATCAGTTAGAATGTCTGTCAGTAACACTAAGTCACTGTGTGTAACGAATACACATATGGAAAGGAGCTGTTTGATGTTGACTCCCCCAGGGCTTCCATTTAATCATCGAAACACCACAAAGGTTATTTCTATAAACGTTATGACAAAGAAACAAATTCCTTGTGTGTTTGTGCTTGTGATAGAAAGAATTAAGCACTTGATGATCGCTTATTTGGCTCGAAATTGTGTAAACCACTGAGACAACAGTAAGTTAAACACAGACTCAATGTGCATGAGTGACGTGTGAAGGTGGGGCAGACTTCCTTCTTTTCTATATCCAGATTTTCCAAATGAAAATCAGATAGAAAATGTGTTGCATCCCCTTTGAAAATGTGAAGCACTTTCTTATTGAGAAGAAAATGAGTAGATAGTGAGGTTTGATCTAGAGTTGGCATGGGTTAGTTGCCTGTTTCAATAATGATCACCAAAGAATTGTGAATCACTAGAATTGTGGCTACCCGGCTCAGAAAAAGTTGGTGCAGAGTTGTGATATTCTTTTTAACTTTGTTCTCACACGCTCTTTCTTTTAAACATTTTGCTTTCTCTAATCACACTCATTTCTTTTCTCTTTGCACACTCAATCACTAAGGATTAACTTTTTGGGTAGAAATCACTGGTTAAGGTGATTCCATTGAAGTTGTGTTAATTCCTAGCACAATGATTCTTTGTTTTCCTATGATGCATGTGATGCTCAGATTGGTTTAACTATTTCAGTTAAAACACAATTTAGATCATGAAAACATTTAAAATACACTCCCAAAAATATAAAATCTGTTGAAAAAAATCGGGAAGTGGTTTGAACATTAAAAACAATGTTTTCTATGATTGAAAGTTGTCCTTCTTTTAACCATATATGAGATGAAGATATAGAATTATACCTTTACGTACGATCTTCCATCTCATGAAGCTAAGCTTAAAGTCATAAAGATATGATCTTTTAAGCTTCTCTCAAACTTCTGCAAAAGTCTTAAGTCAAGTCAAAGCAAATTTATTCACTTAAATTGAAAAGACAAAAAGCAGTAAAACTTTTAAAGTACGAGTTCTGATCAGAAATAATCAGAAGTCATCACCTTATTATACTCCCCCTGAAATTATGCATCTAAAATATGTCAGTTAAATGGCACATGATAGAGATCTACGACTTCCTTCTTGAAGTGTAGGTCATCATATCTATCGGATGCAAAACATTTCAGAAATATATATGTACTCCACCTTAAAGGTTGATTTCCTCTTTTAAGCATTGGAGTACAATATCTGATTAGCTCGGAGTAAGGTCTTTTGATCATTGAAGTGCGAGTCTTGAACTGTTGTATTCAAGAGCCATATCTTCGTTGAAGTCCGGGTTCTAAGTTGATGTACTTAGAAGCCATTTTGACATTGATGTACGGGTCTTGAACTGTATTATTCAAGAGCCTTTCTTCTTTGAAGTTCGGGTTTTGAACTGCTTTGTTCAAAAACCATTGATCTCCTACTCCCCCTAGACAGTAGGTGCCTGCAACACAGGTTTAGTTTTCTTTGGTACCCACTGGTATTTGGGTCCATATGTGTTAGTTGCAGTTCGTATGGGGGTTACTGAGTAAGAACCATACCAGTAATGGTCACTTGTCTTGTGAACAGGATCATGTGTACGACAATAAGAACAATAAAATTTCTTACCTGACAACCTGATTAATTGATCTCTCGTGTAGACGAAATCAGGTTTACCTTTCAGCGCATTGTTCTTCTTGGCATTTAGCGTTTGTACACATGACTTCTTACATTGAAGCTCGTCTTTCACTGGTTTCCTGTTCCACACCAGTTCAGCTTCTTCTTGGAAGCTTCTTCTCCTTCTTTGATGTGTACCTGAAAAATCTTTATTCCTGTCATAGAAAAGATTAGTACTCCGAATATGATTAGAAGATTTCACTGACCTCTTTGAAGAAACAGGTTTCTAATATGAGCTTGCAGCTGACTTGAATGAACATTCTGAATCAGTAGAATCATCTCTAGGTGAGTGGACAATTGACTCTAGAGTCTTGCGCTCAGTCACCACCACCGTTGAAATAACCTTTTCAAGCTCTTTAACCTTTGAAGAATAGTTGTTTCGTTCTTTGACAAGAAGGTCAATCTTCGTCTCAAGCTCGGACCTCTTCTTCTTCTCTTTCTGTGCAAGCTTAGATAATTCAGATAACTTTGCATTAAGCTTCCTAATTGCAGCTTCAAGAATGCTTCTTTCTTCTTCGAAACCCTTCTTAGCACCCTTCTGATCATTTGCCTTCCTCTCCTTGGCAAACTGATCTCTTTCCAATATGATTACTTTCTCAAAGTCTTCAACTTTTTGAGAAAGCATTAAACTTTGAAGCTCAATCACCTTCTTCTCCTCCACACCCTTCTTTGACAGATCTGAGAACTTCTTTTCAAACTCAGATATTTTCTTTTGTAGCTCAACATTTGCATTCTCCAAATCTTTGGACTTCTTCTCATTGCTCTCAACAGACTCTTGCTTCTGTATTTGAGCTTCCAGATCAGAAATCTTTCTTTTAAGTTCAGAGTTCTCAGCTTCCAAAACTTTTCCTTTTAAGAAAACGTTTCGGTCTGAGACAATCCATTCAGAGTTTAATGCAAGATAGTCCCAAATCTCTTTCCCTGAAGCTTTGGGAATATCCATTAAATCATATATTTCCTTAGAAATACTCTTTCTCAGATAAACTCTAGCTCTATAATTAGCATGATTTCTTTGTGCTCCTTCAGACAATGATAATATCATGTCTTGACCCAGTTCATCATTATCTATGAAGCTGAAAAAATTCATTTTCCACTTTTCGTATTCTCCTTTATTCAACATGTGAAAATAGGAAGACATTTTGTTTAAAGTTCCAAGTCTGGAAAAACTTTGCGTTTTGAGAAGGTTTGCGCGAGAGGTTGATTGCGCAAAGTGAGGTTCGACCGGTAAGATGTAAAAATGATGCTCGACCGGTATAAATTAGTGAGACCGATAAATTAACAAAGTTTGAATCTTGGACCGATAAAAAGCGAGTGGAATGCAATAATTAACTAGAGATGAGAGTAATTGTGATAGAGGTGGTCACGTGAGGTAAGGAAATTTCTTGTGAAACAAATAAATTTATCACAAACAAATAAATTTATCACAAACAAACGCACCAAGTTAATTGATTCCTTTGGTGGTGGACACTTGCATGCATGATAGGACCAATATTATGGAAAGTGTGAGTGTGAAAATGTGAGTGGAGTGTGAGAGTGAGAGTGATTGAGTGGGTGGAATCACGTGAGTGGGTTAGGAATTTGAGAGTGTGAGAGTGTGAATGTTTGACCGGATGAAGTTTATATATATGAGAAGTTCGACCGGAGGCAGTGTTTGATTCGACCGGAAGCAGTTTTCAAGTTCGACCGGATAAAAGAATTCTACCGGAAGAGTTGTTTGACCGGGGAAGTGTAGTGGAAAAGTTTTATTCGACCGGGGAAGTGAGTTTTACTTTGACCGGAAAAAAATACTCGACCGGATAAAAAAATATTCGACCGGGGAAGTGAGGAAGATCGGGGCTTGGTTTGTGAGATTCGACCGATAAAAAGTGATCTTCGACCGGTATTTGCAAGAGTCCGGTCGAATACTTAAGACCGATAGAATGTAAAAAACTAAGGTTCGACCGGTACGCTTAAGACCGATACGTCGTCTTCTCCGATTAAATCAACCTGTAACTCTAAAATTAACCAAGCTAGAGGTCGATTTACCACACAAAATTTTGACAGTATCTTCTTCTTACCAACAACAACAATACACAACCTTTTGATTTCGAAAATAACCTCAAAATCAAGATTTTGATCTATTGCACAGTGTTCTTCAAAAATGAAGAACACAGAGAGTAAAAATTTTTGATTTTGAATCTGGATCAGCTCTGATACCAATTGTGAGTCCGTGATCGTTACCAGATAATCAAAACGACAAACAATAGATAATAAACCAACCTGTTTGGATTACAAACGCGGATTACACGGTTGATTTCTTGATATAAGCTTTGTGTTTGTTTTTCTCTCTTTACACTTTTCAGTATGTGTATTGTGTGTGTCTGTGTCTGATCGATGTTAAGAGAGAAAGAGATAGATAATATCTATTAGTTAGATATTATCAAAACAAATATAAACTAATATTATAACTAAAAACATAATATCTAAATAATAAATATCTAGATATTAAAAACAACTTTGACTTTATTACAGAATAGACCCTAGACTTTGGTTGAGAGTAACTTTCAGCATTAACTTCAGATTGCGATCTTCGTTTTGTATGATCTTGAATCCAACGAGACTGTGTCCTAACAGTTTTTTAAACGGTTTTGTTCAATCATCCGTGTGAAATATATATACCTTCTTTTTGGGCTTGTTCCTGAAACTCAGATTCTGATGATGCTTTTGTTGAATCCTTTTTTGCACATCTAAACTGTGGTGGGTCTTTTTTTATTTTTATGCTCAAACATTGGTAAGGACCAAAGATGTTGGTTTGGAATTATCAAAGATTTTTCTTTTGATATTTGTATATTCGTGAGATACAACAGATGATGCTTTTCGCTAAGGGGTCGTTTACTCAAACACTTACCGGTTAAATTTAGCGGTATCACTTACCTTACCGGGGTTAAGATTTTAGTGTATTAAAATGGCATCGTATACAAAAAATTACCCCGTAAGTGCTAACCGAGTAAAAGCCATCGCCCTCACTTACCAACCCTTGATTAATGCTTTTGCTCTTTACCGAGTAAGGTTATTGGTCATTGTCATATCATCGGTTAAGGTAATATATAACTTGTTAAACGCTTGTCCAGATAAGCGTTTGATAAATGACCCCTAAGTTTTTGGTTGGCCAATTGAACAGTTTTCTGGTTCATTGGATCATGGACTCATGGTTTACTGAATAGATTTGTAGGCTCGTTTTTATAGTGTTTCGTGGTTTGCACGGCTTCTCTCACTAAGTTTTTACATTGAGCTTAGTTCTCTCGAATCTCAAGGTAGTTCGGTTTGTAGAATTTGATGAGATTCGGTGGAATTTGGATTTAAATTTCAATTCAATCCTATGTTTGGTTCAAAGAAAAATCCAGAATTTCAGTGACATCTCATAAATATTAAATTTAGAAATTTCATGGATTAGTTTTTTTTCACGGAATTTTGAAAGTTTTGTTTCTAATAGTGTTTTTAAATATGTTGCAAACATATGTTTTATAATAATTAATTAGTAAAAAATAATTTAATTATTTTTTATTAATTATCATAAGAAGGTTTAATAAATGGTTCATATATGTGAATAATTGAAATTTTTCTAACCAGAAGATAAATATGTAAGCCTATATAAATAATTTGTAATATTGGTTGGTAGAAAAAGAATAACGATATAGTTGACCATGGTGTAAATATAAAATATGTTAGAATGTTTTAGCTGATGTTTTTCAGCAAAATCATTGGAGGTTATTTTTGTTTTAAGTCGGTTGGAGGTCAATTAAATTAGTTGGTAATCAACACCAACGTATTTTTTTTTTGGAAAGGCAGCAGCACGATCCGGGGTATCCGGGATCCCATTAAGGGCCGACCCGACTAAACCCTTCGATGTCTTCGCATGCTCTCCCCGAGGTTCGAACCTGGGTAGTCATGGATACCATCCACTGACCCCCCATGTGTTTGCCACTGGGCTAGACATGCTACGTGTTTAACATTGTTTTTCATCGGTAATTAACAAGAGTCAAAAATGTTAAACTAATAAAATGAAGATTTCCTCAGCAACTCATATTTTAGATTTTTTGAAGATTTAGAAGTTTGTTTTAACAACTATACTAAAACTGTTCTTAAAAAAATATAGAACAAAGAAATCTTAAAATTTGAAGAAAAGAAGAGCATTTCCTAAAAGTATGCTATATTTTTCTATCTTCTTCCGAACTTAAAGATTTCTCCATTCTTTCTTTTCCTCTATTTAAAAGAAAGTCTAGCATAGCCGTTGTAGAAAAAATTTCAAAATTTTCAAAAAGATCATAGTTGTTGGAGGTATGTTATATTTTCTCTTTTTTCTTCCAAATTTTGAGATTTCTACATTCTTTTTTCCTCTATTTTTAAAGGATAGTTAGCATAGGGGTTGAGTTCCGATGAAAATGAAAGTTATGATGAAAAGACTCAAAAAATATCTCCACTCTTGGATCAATCCTAATAGTAATTAAAGATCAACACTAATAAACCTTAACTCATTTTGAGATTAAAAGAGATCAAGGGTCTAAATCCCTTCTTACTATTTTCATCTTAACTCTTATTTTCACACGATCCTTCGTCTTAGCATAGATGTTGGAGATGTTGTTAGAATATCTTTTAAGAGATTTAGGCGCCGTTTGTTTTTTAAGAGGTCTAAAGTCTGAAGTCTTATTTTAGTTATGATTAATAAGAGGTTGTGTGTAAAAATGTCTGAATGATTCAGACTTAAGAGTCATTAAAAGGTTTTTAAGAAAAAACAAACAACCCCTTACTAATAAACCTAAAATCATTTTTCGAAATGAAAGTAAACATGTAATTCTCTTACATTAAAAAACGGAAATTTCACTAAATTTTGACAAGTCTCTAAAATTTATTTAGTGTTTTATTTAGAGCATCTCCAACAGATATTTTAATATGGAAAATCAAAAGTTAAAATCTTAAATAAAAAAAATTATATTCATCTCCAATAATTTTTCTATTTTGAAAATTACAATATAAATTATATTATTGGGCAATTGCCCAATAATATTTAATATATTTCATAAAATATTAACTCTCTCTTATACATTTAATTTCAAGGATTCTTTTTTTTAAGGGTGTCCTAGGTTATGCTTAAACTAATATTTTGGCAAAGTATGACTGTAAGACATCAGCCATGATTAAACCTCAATGGCCACAATTGTTGTGTACGCCTGGATTCGAACCCTGGACAGATGGAATATTCCACCACATCCCCCAAGACCTTAACCAGTACGCCACAACCCTTGTGGTTAATTTCAAGGATTCTTATTGGTTAGGAGGAATACAAAATAATTTCTTTTTCATAGGTAATCATTTTTGGAGAGTTCTCCAATATTGCAGAATTTTTTTTGTAACTATGGATTTTCGAGGTCAGCTTACACGTAGCGACTAATCCCCGAGCGACCACGAATGACCTGGAATCATTGCCGATTAATCTCCATAGCCACGAGAGCTTTGATAACGCCTGGATTTGAACACAAAAAAATATATGATATCCGCTACATTCTCGTAAGTCTTACGACTGCACCACAACCCAATTGATTAATGTTTTGGAGAAGGTTTTGAGGAATTTCAACTCCCCCCCCCCCTTTTATTAAAAAGGTTTCGAGAAAGTTGTTGGATAAAAAATCCCCAGAATAATCACAAGGGTTGTGGCGTACTAGTTAAAGCGCTGGGGGATGTGGTGAAATATCCCATCAATCAAGGGTTTGAATCCATACATACACAACAATTGTGGCCACTTATGTGTAATCAAGGTTGATGTCTTACAATTATAATTGCCAAGGGATTTATATAGGCATAACTTAGAACACTCTTCAAAAAAAAATCACCAAATTCTCCATTTTATAGAATGTTGGAGATGCTCTTAGATCCCCTACTATATTATAAAATTTTGTTTTTAAAAATTCTTAATTTTAATAATACAACTATTAAAATATTAATACATAAATCAATATCGTATTCAAAATCTTTTGGATTTTATAAATTTCCAATTTTGGCTATTTTGTGAACAATAATATTGAAAATTTAAATAAATTTCATTGGGCCAGGTACCACCGGTGAATATAAAAAAGGAAAATTGGTACAAATAGTCATATTATACCTCCAATTTCACCTCCTAGCCATGTTTCTCCCGTATTTGCAGATTTGGCCCTAGGTCCACAAATAAGGACCTAGATCTGATTGTGGACTTGCATTAATGTTTGTTATGGAAATGACACGTGTCGGGATATTGTGGATTGCGGATCTGGGTGACCCAACCCATTGTGGACCTGTCACAATCTACGACTTTTTTTGAATTTTAGTTGTTGGGTTGCGGACCTAGGGCTAAATTTGCAAAACTTGGGGAGATTTGGGTGCAATCCTTAATGTATATGGCCATTTGTCCCAATTTCCCTATAAAAGAATAGGCGAGGGGGTTTTGATAATTATTTTGAGCTAATGGATAAAAGGTGAAGTTACAAAGAACCACAAGGACTATTTATGTAAAGATCCTTCCAATGGCTACTAGTGTAGGTGCTAAAAGAGGCTAGTTGACGGTGATGCGACGATCCTCTTCAGTAAGTTATGCAAATGCAGGTTACTTCTTCCAATTTCTTCAACATAATTCAGTTGAAAAAGGTAACTAGGGTTCATCTATCAATCTCTCTCGTTTAGTTTCTTAAACAGTATTTGCGCATTTGATGAGAAAATCATAAAACTGCTCAAGTTTGCACTGTTCTCTACCGTTTGATGATCTTTTTCTTTTCGTTTAACTTGTAATTTCATTGAAGTTTTTTTGTTCTACTGTACTTGTATGTTCGTTTCTGTTACAGTGGAAGCAATATTAGAACAGGTAAGGGAGAAATAAAGAAGAAGAAGACAGGAAGAAGAAGTAGATAGAACGCAGAAAGAATAGGGAAAGCATTTTTATTGAATTCTGAATGAACAATTACAAAGAGAAGAAATCTATTTATCGGTACACTTGATGGGCTTTGGGCCTCGTAACATATTCTAACAACTAAAACGGATTGATGGGCTTTTTCCTATAACATTCCTTCCCCCTTGACAAGAATCTTGCCCTCAAGATTATACTTCACAGCTTAGAAGACAAATCAAGAACATTGAACATTAGATTTCCTTAACCAACTCCCTTCAACACGCAATGACAAGTTCCCACATCAAACTTCATGGTAAGCTTTTTGAAATCCCAGGTTATAGCTCCCAAATTACTGAGCCACTGAACCCCTAGGACCATGTCATACTTTTTCAATGGAATCAAGAACATGTCGGATTTGAACTTCAAGTCCTTAAACCTCCAAACAAAGTTCTTACAAACAAATTGACATGGATTTGAACTTCAAGTCCTTAAACCTCCAAACAAAGTTCTTACAAACAAATTGACATGGAATATGAGCCCCATTTGCTACTGTTACATCTTGACCAGGAATGGAAACCAAATGCAAACCCAACTGTTTTGCCAAACCCAATTTCAAGAAATTGTGAGTACTACCCGGATCAACTAAAATATAAAGAGGCTTATCGTCAAAATAACCGGTCACCCTCATTGTATGAAATTTATGGTTTCCACTTAAAGCATCCATTGATACAGAAAGCTCTATATTAACAATCTCAAAACATTGATCCTTACATTCAGGTTTCTCCTCTTCGTCGTCATCTATGCCTGGAATCTCAACTGAAAACAGTTGCGTTTGTTTCAATCCACACTTATGCCCTTTTTCGTACGGCTGATCACAAAACTAACATAGACCCTTCATTTGTTTTTCTTTTCTTTCAGCAGCAGTTAAGGTTTTCTTGACAGAATTTAACTTGAAAGCAGGAGGAGGAGTAGGCAGAAGAGCAGGTAAAGGCTTAGACATCGGATCTGAATTTTTGGTCAAAGAAGACTCCATATTATAGCATGTGTGAGAAGCTTCAAGGCACTCTTCTTGAAATCTAGCATATTTAACAGCTTCAGCCAAAGTTGAAGGCTTAAAAGCTCTAACAAAAGGCTTCAATGTTGATTTTAATCCACCCACAAAACTATCAAGAAAATAAGAATCTGGCAGAACATGGTTTTGCTGAAGCATAATCGATCTAACATTTTCAAACTCATCAACATAAGACTCTAAAGAACCTGTCTGTTGTAACTTGTTAAACTTCTCAACCACATTTAACCTAACATCATCTCTAAATCTTGCAGACAAATCAATGATAAACTCAGTCCAATCGACATTTTTCTTGATAGCTAGGTAACTAGACATCCAACTTTCTGCCTTATCAACCATATTCAAACAAGCCAAATCAACTTTCTGATCTTCAGAAATTTTACACAGACTAAAATACTTGTTGCACTTCTTTATCCACATCATTGAATTAGAACCATCAAATTTAGGGAAGTCAAGTTTAGGAACATACCCAAGAGCCCTGTTTGGAAGATCGTTTCTTGGAGGATCTTGTAATTTGAAATTTTCAGATTCCTTCAGTCGATTACTCATCTCTTCAATAGCCTTCATCATCTTTGCTATATTTTCATTTTGGCCTTCAATTCGTTGTTCTAGGGCTCTGATGTTTTCTTCCATAGTAATAGATTTTCTCGTAGCAGGAGCCAGATTGAAAGAATCGAACAGTTGATTCAAGAAATTAGGGTTTCGCTCTGATACCAATGTTACACAGTGGAAGCAATATTAGAACAGGTAAGGGAGAAATAAAGAAGAAGAAGCCAGGAAGAAGAAGTAGATAGAACGCAGAAAGAATAGGGAAAGTATTTTTATTGAATTCTGAATGAACAATTACAAAGAGAAGAAATCTATTTATCGGTACACTTGATGGGCTTTGGGCCTCGTAACATATTCTAACAACTAAAACGGATTGATGGGCTTTTTCCTATAACAGTTTCACTATTAGAATTCACTTTATTTCTTAAAAAAATGGCAGCATTCTATCATATATTATTTACACTGTGATCCTGCATCTTGTTCTTCTTTTTCTATCATTATTCCTTCATTATTTAAGTATGATTTGTGGTGGAAAGCAAAATCAGTTCATGTTATACTGTTTTGTTACTGCTTAGATTCATTAGGGTTGATTGTTGCAGGTAGTTGATACTGTTGAAGGTTGTGTAACAATCTAACTTCAGATCTGAATAGCGTCATGGTAGTGTTTTGATTATGTGTTCTTATTTGATGCATAAAGTGGTACCGATTTATGTGTTGTATAAAGCTATTATGGTTATTGATGGTTTGCAGGGAGATAAAACCGATTTTGAAGGATGCGTAACTCATGGACCATGGGGTGGTACAATGGGGAAAACTGGATTTATATGCCCAAAGGCTTCATTAAGAAGATAGTCATTGTACATGGGAACATTGTTGGTGGCATCAAATTCTATAGTGTTGACTCTGAAAGCTCACTTTTTGGTGGCAGGATTGGCAATAAAACAGATGAGGTACATACCTACCTCATATTATCTGAATGTATTAGCTTCACAGCCAAGTTAACCCTGTGGTGTGCCAATCTAAGGTGTGGGGGTTTTTATTACTCTTGTTTTAATATTTAATTTGGGGATAAATGATAATCGTGTGTACGAGGTCTAAAACTTAAATAAAATAAACCACAAGGGTTGTGGTTGTGGTGCATTGGTTAAGGTCCTGGGATGGGGTGAAATATCTCATTTGCCAAGGGTTCGAACCTACACGTACACAACAATTGTGCCCGTCATGGCTTAGGACACCCTCCAAAAAAAACTTAAATAAAATAAAAATAGAAACTTAAAAATTAAAACCCTATCAGTAAATTGTTACTCCCATTACGGAACACATGGAGTTGAAAACGAATTCCTTGAATACTTGGAGATAGAAGAAAGCAAGAGTAGAGACTCTAGAGATAGAAGAGTAGCAAAAGTGAATTTATCACCATGGAGTCATTATGCTTTGGCACAAATCATTGCTGTTATGGTCCTTATGGTTCAGATTCTAAGGGCACTCGTTTCTCATACTCGGGGAAAGGTGTTATGATTGTTGGATTTCATGGGCGTACTTTAGCAACCGAATACCTTGAGGCTGTTGGGGTTTATGTGATGCCCGAATCATTTGCATTAGGTCTTAACTCTGCATTTGAAGACAATTCCAAACCCAAGGTTCATCCGGTAGTATCTAAACACATCTTTTTCGTATTTCTGTTATGTTATTACTGTTTAACCGTTAAGTCCTGTCTAAAACCTATTTTGATATCATTAATGGCTACTTGGATGACCACATATTCGTCAAATTCTAAAGTTAAATATCCTTTTATATACTTCTGATTAACTTTTTCACTACAGTTGTGTTCTAGAATGGCAATGGCAAGGGATGCAGGACCTTGGGGGGGTTCCGAAGGTAAACCTTGGGATGATGGAGTTTTCACTACTGTCAAACAAGTACATCTTCATTTTCGAGAGTCTTTGAACGTGATTTATGCCATCCAATTTGAATATGTTCATCGGGATGCTAAATCTGTTTTGTCACCAACACATGGAGGAACAGGTGGAGATAAAATGGAACTGGTATGTACAAAAAGACGAGCTAATTTTTTGCATTTGGTGATCAACAATATGATCAATCTTGGTTGATAACAAAACCTTGATGTTGGCAGGTGGATTTGGATGGTACGGACGAGTATTTGACTGGGATCTCGGGGTTTTATGGACCCATCGAGGGGTACAATGGATTGGAAGGTATAACGTCCATCACGTTTCACACAAACAAGATGACACGTGGGCCTTATGGACGGAAAGCGGAGCAGGGTATACCTTTTTCAATTCAACAGCATATCCTGGGAAAGTTGTTGGTTTTCATGGCAGGAAATGGAATGATGGTTTTTTAAGTGCAATTGGTGTTCATATGGAGTATTTCTGAAGATGATGGAAGTGTTGTGACTGTATTGCCCTTTTGGTAAAATGCATGAATAACTGGTAATTGCATCAAACTTGGTGTAGGTTTGTTTTTGGATGTATTGTGCCATTTGTGGGTTTTCTTCTAAGAACATGTAGGGTAAAAAAAATCAAGATTTTGTGATTGAAGAATGTGTTATTTCTTCAAATGTTTGAAAATGGCAACCTCGTTGATCTTCGAGAGTGTTGATGTGATTGTTGATCATAAGTTGATCTGAGCCCGAGTTTGGTTAGAAACAAATGGGTTGTTCGTTTTGTATCATATAGTGAAAAGTGAAAACCAACGATCTTCGATGAACATATTGGAATATGGGATGTTTGTG